>OX422222.1:465170384-466463801 GCA_949130495.1 Sambucus nigra | reverse complement strand
TAGTTGGTGCATCGTTGATTTCAAGGGAATACGTCCTTTGATTTGCACTCACAAAATCCATATTGAAGGGGATGTCAAGCCCTCTAGAGAAACGCAAAGAAGGATAAATCCCAATATGAAATAAGTAATGAGAACCGAGATTATCAAGATATTGGATGTCGGGATTATCTACCCAATCTCGGATAGCAAGTGGGTGAGCCCTATTCAAGTCGTCCCGAAGAAGTTGGGCATGACAGTGATTGAGAATGCTAAGGGAGAGTTAGTTACCCAATGTACCACCACCGGGTGGCGCGTTTGCATTCATGGTTATTCTGGATATAACCAAATTGAGGTAGATGTACTTGACCAGGAGAAAACAACCTTCACTTGCCCTTTTGGTATGTTTGCCTACAAACGTATGCCATTCGGCTTGTGTAATGCACCCGCGACCTTTCAAAGGTTTATGTTGAGATTATTTAGCGACATGGTCGAGAGAGGACTTGAAGTGTTCATGGATGATTTCAGCGTTTTTGGCACCTTTTTCGATCGCTGTTTAGAAAAATTAGAAAAAGTACTTGCCCGGTGTGTGGAAAAGAACTTAGTGCTGAATTGGGAGAAATGCCATTTCATGGTCACCGAGGGAATAGTTCTTAACCACATAGTATCATCCAAGGTAATAGAAGTTGATTGGGAGAAAATAGATGTCATAGCTAATCTTCCCCCACCAAAATCGCTTAAGGACGTGCGCTCTTTCTTGGGCCACGCGGGGTTTTCTCGAAGGTTCATTAAGGACTTTAGCACCATCGCTAGAACATTAAGTAACCTACTCATGAAGGACACCCCATTCAAGTGGACTGAAGCATGCAAAAGTTCTTTTGAAAAACTAAAAAACATGCTTGTTTCCGCTCCCATCATGCAAGTTCTGGATTGGTCTTTGCCATTCGAACTTATGTGTGATGCTAGAGATTATGCGATAGGGATTGTTTTGGGCCAAAGAAAAGATAAGCAGGATCATGTCATCTACTACGCTAGCAGGACTCTTACCGGACCACAACTCAATTACTCTACCACGGAGAAAGAGTTACTAGCGGTAGTCTTTGCCCTTGACAAATTTCGGTCATATCTCATTGGTTCTGCCATTACTTGCTTCACCGACCACGCAACATTCAAATACTTACTTGCAAAGAAAGATGCAAAGCCGCGTCTCATAAGGTGGATCCTACTCCTACAACAGATAAATCTCTCCATCAAAGATAAGAAAGGAGTAGAAAACGTCGTTGCCGACCACTTATCTCGGCTTTTGTCCGAATTACCTAGTGATCCCATACCCATAGACGAATATTTTCTGGATGAGTAACTTTTTGCTACCTCTTCTTTCCTTTGGTTTGCGGACATAGTGAATTACCTTGTCACTGGAGCCATCCCTCCCGATTGGACACCGCAAGACAAGAAGAGGTTTATTACTTGGTCATGCATGTTCTTCTATGATGATCCCTTTCTCTTCAAATATTGCGCCGACTAAATCATCCGACGATGTGTACCGGATGATGAGATCCCAAAATTCATCCAGTTTTATCATTCGAAAGCTTGTGGAGGCCACTTTTCGACGAAAAAGACGTTCGTTAAAATTCTGTAATGCGGCCTCTATTGGCCCACAATATTCCGGGATGTGAACGCTGCTTGCAAATCTTGCAATAGGTGCCAACGGATGGGGGGCATTACCCGACGACACATGAAGCCTCTTACCCTTATACTCATTATTGAGATCTTCAACTGTTGGGGTATTGACTTCATGGGCCCTTTTCCCCCGTCCTTTGGTTTCCTATACATCCTTGTCGTCGTAGACTACATTTCTAAATGGGTGGAAGCTATAGCTACCAAGACAAATGACAACAAAGTGGTGATAAAATTACTGCAGGAACACATACTTCCCATTTCGGTGCATCGAAAGTGATAATCGGTGATAATGGCACGCACTTTTGCAATAGGCCATTTGAGAAGCTAATGAGAAAGTATGGTGTCGTTCACAAGGTTGGAACGACTTATCACCCGAAAACGAATAGGCAGGTCGAACTAGAAAATCGGGAAATCAAGTACATTCTTGAAAAGACCGTCAATCCTACCCAAAAAGATTGGTAACTTAGATTGAACGATTCGCTATGGGCCTATCGTATCGCATATAAAAATCAACTCGGCATGTCCCCTTTCCTCTTTGTGTAAGGAAAACCTTTCCATCTTCCCGTTGAATTAGAGCACAAGGCGTATTGGGCGATTAAGCAATTGAACTATGCCATGGATAAGGCCCGTGAAGCCCGCAAGCTTCAATTGAATGAGTTATAAGAACTACGCAATGACGCGTATGAGAATGCTAAAATTTCCAAAGAAAGGATGAAACTCACGCACGATAACATCATTCGACGTAAAGAGTTTCATCCCGGGAAAAAAGTTATTCTCTATAACTCTCGGCTTCATCTCTTTCCAGGCAAGTTGCGGTCACGATGGTCTGGCCCGTTCGTTGTGAAGAATATTTTCCCTCACGGAGCCGTTGAATTAGAAGATTTAAAAGGTGGAAATACATTCAAAGTGAATGAACAACGCCTAAAGACATATCTAGAGGCGTGTGCGGAAGAAGTCGACACCGTTTGGATGTCGGACCCCATTTACGGGGTAGAGTGAGCTATTATAGCGAGGTCGTCGCACCCCCGACGCGTATGGGGTGAGAGTCGTGTGTGTAGAGAGAGTCGTGTGTGTAGTGAGCGTCGTTAGGATTATGGTACATTCGGGAAAGAGCATTCACATTTTCAGTAATTTGAGTGAAATCGCGTTGACCATTAGTATCGAGAGGTTTTGGACAAAAATTGATCGGGAGTATGTTGTGAAAGTGAAAATTTTTGGAGAAGAGCATTTGAAACCAAGTTAGGGGAAAAATCCAGCACAAAAACCCTGGGTTGGACCGGTTCCTTTATTTTAAGGGCGGATCGATCTGCCCCGGACCGGTTCCTTTAATTTTAAAGCGGACCGATCCGCTAGTCGGATTGCCTGAATAATTAAGACGCGAACCGATCCGCCTTCTGTAGATCTGTTTTTTCCCCTTCCCTAGATTCACCCCCCTTCTCCCCAATCCAATTGATTCCCTCCAATTCATCTTCCCAACTCCCAACCCTTCCATTTCCCTCCCAAATTCACCCATTTTTCCCTACACTCACCCCTTCACCTATATATACACACCCACACCCTTACCTTCTCTTCACACCTTTAACCAAACTCCTCTCTTCTCTCTCCCTTAATTTCCAGCAAATCCTCTCACTATTTCTCATGGCCCAAAGAGCTGCCCCCACTAAGTATGACTTCACCAACATCCACCCCTCCGGCCATGGAGAATTCCGCTCCCGCCAAGAGGAGCGATGGTCCCATCGATTTTTTGGTTTGGATCGCAAACTCCATATGGAGCGCGCTATCCAATGAACCGGGCTTCCTAACTCCATCATCGCCCTATTCATGGCTAGGGGTTGGTGCTAATTCCTCAACGAACCCTATGAAGCGGTTTGGGCAACCGAAGTCCAATCCTTTTATGGCACCCTAGTTTGGACGGGCCAATTCGAGGCCCAAGCTTATGTGGATGGGAATGTCATCCCGTTTTCTTTGGCTCTTCTCACGGCCAAGTTGGCCGAGTACGATGTTCTGGACGTTCTAGAATTCACTTATCCACAAAACATCCTCCCGATCGCCAAGGAAGTTATCATGGCTCGCATTGCACCGGGTGTGGCTTGGACGGGGCAAACCGTCGCCGTTGGACGCCTTAACGAGAAGGTGCACCTCACTTTTTAGATTGTGTGCGCCAATATATTGCAAACGTCCAACGATTTTGCCATGCGGCCCCGGTAAGCCACTTTAACCTATCACCTCTTTGACCCCCACACTTCGATCCACTTGGCCCGCACTTTATACGCCCATATCATCAACGCGTCCTTGGATGAGAAGGGTGTTACCCCATTGCCCTATGCCCGTTTGATCACTTCTATCCTCAAGGATGCTGGCATAGCGGCGCCGCTCGATCATACTCGCATTCTCGGTCCTTTTGGACAAGGGACCTGCACTAAGAGCAGCAAACAGCTAGTTGTCCTACGGGCACAGCGAGGAGGTGATAGTGAAGAAGAGGCTGCCTCGAGCTAGAGCAACGAGGAAGAAGAGGCAGCCGGTGCGAACGTCGAAATGGGGGATGTTGGTCCGGATGAAGAGTCGACGGATGAGGAGGAGGACCCGGATTTTGAGTGGGCGGGTAGCAACCTCTCCAACCGAATGGAGGCACTTGAAACAAACTTCGGTTACTTTTTAACCGATTACCGTCGCGATACGAGCTTAATACTCCGTTTCCAAGCGAACATATATCGACGCCAAGGGGATCCTAATGAGCCAATTCCATCCTATTACTATGACCCCTATGGCCCCGATGCACCCGGTTCTTCCCATCCCCCGCCCCAGTGAAGCTTGATGTGGTTATGCAGTTTTTACACATTTATTTATTTTTCCATGTTCACATGTTTGAATGCTTTTCCTTGTAATTGTACCACAGTCTTGTTTTCTATAAAATCTGCATTTTTCTCCATTTGTTTGTTTTATTCATCGCACTTATTTTTTTGATTTGTTTAGATTTTAGTCCTTCTTGCTTGAGGACAATGCAAAAGTCTAAGTTAGGGGGGGTCACAAGTGAGTATTTCTAAAACTTCACAAATTTTCAAAAAAAAGCCCAGAAATTTCCAAAAAAATCATAAAATTTTGAAAAATCGAAAAAATATTTTTGTTCAAAATAAATAAAAATTGGAATTCAAAATTTTCAAAAATATCATTAAAAGTCGGTTTAAAGTCTCAAGTTGTAAAAATTCAGCATACACAAAGTCGAAATTGACTAAAGATGGAAATTGAGCAAAAATTGACGACTTAAGGAATAAGTGTGGAGATTAACAAACCCGGTGAGATTCGAGCCTATCACTTTTTGCGAGTTTGTAAATCAATCCGAGTTAATTGTTAACTCAAAGTTCTTTTCAATGCCTAAATAGTCGTCGAGGATCTCAACTCTTTCATTTTGATCGGTTATGAAAAACGTGTGTGATATTGCTTTGAAAAATGTGCCAAAAGTGATCTCTAAAGTTAAATTCATCTCGAAACGCATATGGTAATGCAATTGGCATTTTGGACAATGAAGTAGGCCATCGTTTGTCACCCAAAAATATTGGCCTTAAAAAGTCGTGAAATATCACCCCTTTTGCAACCCAAATTGAGCCAAATAATTTTTTTCTTTTGTTTGACAGCCCGAAAAACCCAAATAGCCCGGAATTACGAAAAATGGAAAAATTCAGAATTAAGTTCGAAAAGTGCATATAAAGGGGCAAGAAAAAAAAAGATATGTTCAACAAAAATAGCAAGAAAAGAAGTGAAAAATAGAAAAAAATAGAGAACAAGAAGAAAAAAAATGAGCAATAGCCCGAAAAAAAGCACAAATGGACATCATAAATGACTTTTCCAATTCCAACCTTCCCTATCTCTTTCATTTTACCCAATATACCTTAAAACCCGAAAAAGTCCTAACCGAATCCAAATTGCGAAATTGATTACCGCGTGGAGAGCTAATCCACCAAAAGATAATATAAGAGATTAAATGTGTGAAAAAGAGGCAATGTTCTCGTTTTTAAAACCGTAATCCATTGATGAGATCCTATCACTATGAAATTTTCGTCTTTCTACTTGTATGCGTGACTTTGCGTCCATTACATTTACTCTTTTTATCACGCATACCGAGAGAATAGCCACATTCCGAGTGATTCATTTGTGAGATCATTCCGTGAGATTTTGAAATCAAAATGAACTTTCGGGTAAGTAACGTAATGTTCAATCGGTGGAAATTGGCGGTTATATTTCTGGCTTCACACACACACACTACGGTTTGAGACTATTGAACATGACTTGATGATGACTATTTTCTGGGAAAGTTTGATTTATACAATTTTTAGGTATTTTGATTTTTTCTTGAGTCGAATTTTGTGGGTATATTCACTACAAACCCTTACCAGACACAACTCGTCCTACTAGGGTGACCTAGGGGTTTAAAGGCTTGTTGCATATGCTAAATGCAACCGCTTGCCCGCGAAAAAGGTATTCTATCTTAATAAAATGTTTCTCAAGAATTGAGTCGTGCTAGGATTCTTTTACATTGCTCGGGACAAGCAAAGTTCTAAGTTAGGGGGGTTCGATTAGCCATAAATTCTTCCTAATTTATCCCTTAATTCAGTTACTTTTAGCACCTCGAATAACGTAATCGATTTGACTTTATCTCATAATCTTGCTACTGAGTTATCCTAACAAGTACACCGAGTTTCTGGTATTTCGTATTGCTTTTATAGGTATTTGATGTTAAGAAATGAAAGAAGGAGACTGGAAGAATAAAGAAAGACAAGAAGGAAAGTCAAAAGGACAAAAGCGTAATTTTTACCCAGAATTTGGATGAGGTGCCTAAAGAGAAGTTGAATATATCTCATTCATGAGAACATAGGAAGAAATGGAACCTCAATCGGAGTCCCTAAACAAAAGATATGAGAAGTCAAAGTTGAGAGAAAAAGTCAAACAAGCAGACTGATCCGCCCCTACCCCGGACCGGTCTGCTGTGCAAACCTCCAAAAGACCTCGGATCGAAATCAAACCGAAGAAGGGTGAAAAATAAAAGAACCAGTTCACCCCGGACTGGTCCGCCCCAGAAATAAAAGAACCGATCCATTTGGGAGGTAAATCGGTCCGCCTAAGGCTCGGACCGGACCGTCCATCGAGATTCTCAAATCTTATCTTCTCCTGAAAAGAGTCCTAGGGCAGCTGAACCTCCTAAATTCTTGTAGGGTATAAAAACCCATTTTTATTATTATTATTTCACGGGGAATTTTAGTTAATTTTCTATTCTCTTTCAGAAACCCTAGTTTAGACACAATTGTTCTTTTAACGCCAAGATTGAAGCTTTGATCAGATTTAAGTAATTACCAGTAATTCTAGCTAATACTTTGAGTGCTTTGGTAAGATTAGTAAGTAATTTCATTTGTTTAATTCTGTTTTACATCATTCTACCAATTTTCCAAGTTCAATCATGTTTTTCTGCACATTAAACATTGTTTTCATCACTTTCAGCATGCTAGGCTAGATTTTCTAAGGCCGGGATACATGAACCCAGCCTGATGTGTTAGTTGCATGTGTATAACATTAATCCTCTGAATTTAGTGATTGATTAGGACCGTATTGCGTAGGTATGCAACAATTTTAGATCTTTATATCTCATTTGCCTCTGGGTAACCGGGAAGATTTAGAATACAATTCGAGTGTCACTATCGCTATACCGATTTACTCATCCTCAGATTAAGTATGACGTGGGCTGATTGAACCTCGTATACGTAATGCTTGGGAGTACTAAATTCGGGGTCAAATTAATCAGTTAAATTTACGATTAGTATTATAACTGCACTACACTAGGGTTGGGGGATTATATTCCCGGCCTGTTTTTCTCATCACTTGGTTCAAAAGTTTTAAAATCATCTTTCATCAGTATTTATGTAATTATTATAACTGCATCTTTTCATAATTTCATAATTGCACTTAGTTTTAGTCAATTCTCGAAACCAAATCATTTTTTCCTTTCTTTTTAGAGTCAAAGTTAGGATTCCTTCGTCCTTTTCCGTCGTTACAACTTCGTTGTCTTAGTTCCCTATGGATACGATCCCGACTTACTGGGTTTATTACTAACGCGATAGGCTTGCACTTGAGCCTAGAGTGAACGCACGTTAGAAACACTTTCGGAGTCGCGTCATTTACCGCACGTAACCTTACTATCTTAGTGATAAACAATTGGACGTACTGCCTCGTCTCAAAATTTATACGAACTGGCCAAAAGTGGGCCACCTTGGTCAGACAATCCATTATAACCCATATGGAGCCGTGACCTTTTTGTGATGTCGGTACCTCTAATGGCTGTAACATCTCGGTCAGTCTCTGGTAGTCTACCTTCACTATCTGGTAAGTAGCACACTTCGAGACAAACACTGTTATGTCCATATTCATCCTTGTGTAACAACCCGCCCTTTTGGAGACAATTAAATTCCATTATTGAGTATAAATTGGAATTTGGGGGATTTCCCAGAATAGTGATTTTTGGGATTTCGAGGATTAAATGATTTTCGATGGATGTCGTAATTATATTTGGGATTAAATATGTCATAATATTTTAACTATACATCGCCGTTGAGTATAGCGACAGAAGATGATATTTTAATGGAATACCGCATTTATTTATTTTGTGTTGAAATAGTGATTTGCAATCAAGTACCTCGGATGGAAATTTTAACTGCGCGGTGAGTCTCGAATTGGCCGAGATAGTCGAAAAAGAGTGTCCGATTGTCAAAATTGAGTTCCAGGTAATTTTGGAGTAAAAGTAACTCGTAATTGAGTAAACGAGTCATTTTTGAGTTTTAAGGGTTAAAACCCTTTTCTCCTTATAAAAGGAGGGAGAGAGGTAGAAAAGAGAAAGAAAAGAAAGAAAAAAGAGACAGGAGGAGAGAAAAGAGGAGAAAAGGGTAGATTCCGACCAACCTCCCCGGGATTTGACTCGGGATCGTCAGATTATATCCACGAGGCAAGTGTTTACTTGCTTTATTTTATTTATGAATTTATTTCATATCATAGTTGGTAGAATATATGATTTTGGGTTAGAACCCTTTAAATAAATTTGGGAAAAGTTAAATATGAGTTTACATATTGATGTAATATAAACTCTTAATGATATCTAGTGTTAAATCCATGTAAATGGAGTGAAGAAATGGATTGAAATGGGTTTAAATGACAAGTTGGGTTTTTTATGGTTTTAGGGTTAAAAACTAAGGGAAATGGTTTAATACCCTAAATTAATTGATGTGTTAGTTGTAAAACATAGATTAGATGTTTATTGAGTTGTTGGATGATTAAAAACAACAAAAATGGAGGAAAATGGAGTTTGGGATTTTGGGGAAGATGATGAATAGTAACCACATAGCTTGTGGGGTCATTTTGGCCAGGAAGAGAATTGATTTAGCTCTTTGACAAGACACAAAAGTTGTAGATCTTTTCGATATGGCCGCGGGGCGCTGACCGCATTTATTTTTTATTTTTCTTCGATTTGATATGATTTTTATAAGATAGCAGTTCCGGGGTTAAAATCATCAACTCGGAAATCAAATCGAAAATTGGAAAAATAAAGGCTAGAATTAATTGTGTAGATGTTTCGGATGATTTTTGGTGTAGATTAGAAACCATGAAAATTAATTTGGATTGTTGGATGAAGAATTTGGAGAATAAAGTTTTGAGGATCTGCTGTGACCGGTTGACAGCAACCCTATGGCCAATCGATCGTGTCAAGGAAAAATAGTCTACTGGTTGGTTTCATAGGCTTATCTGCAAAACGCGGTCGACCGGGGGTTCAGGGCCGGTCGACCGGCACTCTGTTTTCAGCCCAAGATTTTGGAGATTGTTATTGCTTCTCCTCTTTGAGTTTAAAGTGGGCTTTCTAAATTTGAGTATTAAAAAGGATTATGATCTAAAGAGATAACATAATTATGTTGATTATGGATGGGTGAATCCGACGAGATTATTAGGATGAATTGGAGAATATACTTATTTAGTTAATGAAAATTGGTATGTTTGGAGATATACACTAAATCCTTAGATGGGATTAAGGTATTCATTATTTATCAAAGTGAGGAAATACTTTGGGTATAGTATCATGCATATATGAATGCATGATTTTGATTCTTTGAGAGAATCTTTGGGGTTATTGGTCATCACTAGATGAGATTGGCAATTATGGCCATTTATATATATTCAAGGAGGAATATATGGTATATACTATGTGATTAAAGTATATATGAAATATGATACCGATGTGTATTATATATTATTATTCCTTGTGCATGAGAACCAAGTAATTTATATGTTTTGAGAATAAATGATTTTGAAAAAGGTAAAAATGAATGTTTTCAAAATGGAAAAGAAATGATTTTCATAATTAATAATTTATGGATACACACCTCTCTAAATCGCTATCATAAGGTCAGTTGCGCGCGTGTGGTGAAGCCCCCTGGCTAGTGAATGCAGGGTGGATATATCCCTATGCCATATGAGTATTTATTGTATGTTTTTTGCGCTGGTGAGGTAATTATGGGTGTTGTTATGACTCTCCCGCAGGCATATGGCCGCTTCCCGATATTTCGGTAGGATCCCAGATTGTCTTGATGATAGGCCCTGGAAGATGATAGCCATTTAGGGGCGCGAACAGTTGGGAAACCCGAATGGGCGGTCTTAGAACGCGTTATATGTTATATTAAAGCAATTCATGATAATAAATTATCTTTAAGTACGTTTCCTGGATGGAAGAAGGGAAATGGGATAAATGAAAGCATATGATAGGAAAAGCATATGATAGGAAAAGAATTTTTATGATAATAGAAGTGGCTTTTAAATACATTTCCTGGATGGAAGAATGGAAATGGGATGTTATAAAACGGAAAAGCATTTTTATGTTAATAAAACTGCCTTTTAAAGGGTTATATGATATGTTAAAGTAATTCCTGATAATGGATTGGCTTTTAAATATATTTCTTGAATATAAGAAGGGGAATAGAAAGTTTTGAAATGAAAATGAATTGGTAAACATTTTGTAAATGAAAACAGAATGAATGTGACATGTATATTAATATATAGAAATGTATTTATATATTAGTTTTGTACTACGGGCCTAATGGATCTCTATCATTAACCCTGCCAAGTAGTAGTGTATCGGGGCGGTTCCTTTTTTGGATTTTGTTTCGCGAGACATCCCACGCATGAACTTAGCGCAGTGTTGAGAATGGAGAGAAGTTTAGCCCTTAGTACTTGGGTTGTAGAGGTTTTTAGTAAATGGGTGAATTAGTTTAGTTAGGCGGGATAGCTTAACTAGAATGTTCTAGATATATGCGCTAGGTGTGCACTATTAGAAGAGAGGTGAGGGGTATCTCATGGGAGTGCGATATCAATTTAAATATGAGATAAAAGATTTTTTCAAAAATAAATCATTTATGCACTTGCAAAATATTTTCAAACTCGGGCTCTGACCCGTCTGTCTACTTTTACTCTCTTGCTATATATATATAGGTGTCCAAACACAGGGACGCTTGGATGGAACTTCTTTCGAGTCAGACGTCAGCTGCAGCAGTCGTGGATGTGTGCAGGTTCTCGATAGACGCTTCTATCCTTGTACTCTAGATAGAAGGTACTGTATAAATATTCGGGTTAATGACCCAACTGCATTTTTTTGTTCTTTTTCCGCCTTTTAGTGCGGCATTCGATATGGTTGTATAATTTTGACCGAGTATTCGGTTATTCTATTTCATTTCAGTTTCATTTATGCATAAACTATGCGGATGTTTTTATTCGTAGTTGTTTAAAAAAGAGTAGTTAAGTAAAATTTTAACGCCAGCCTAATAGGTTATTAGTAATTAAATGGATTTTCGACAGTGATGCTAAGAATGATCTATATGAGACTCCTGTTATAATTTGATATATGAGTGATCGCCCGGTATTTAATTAGGTGCGGTGTCACAGATGGTATCAGAGCATCAGGTTCTAGTGTCCTTAGGAATCTGTGCAGACGTACTACGCTTTCAGCGTTGCTCTCGATTTGTTATAGAGCCTCAGGATTAGGATTGTTGATTTCTCTTGTGAGATTTCGTTCTCCTGCTATAGTATAAGATTATGTAAGTCTTTTACGCACTCGTTCTAGGTTCAAGTGCTGATCGAGGAAGGGCGACCAAGGAGGGCCGTGATGAGGACAGCAGGAGGCGGGACTTAGATGGGGCGACGGGTAGAAGTTGGGGGATTAGGACTGCTGTAGAGGTCACTCCCCTTATGGTAATTGTTAAGGATCGTTGCAATGACTACTAAAGTACAGTAGCTGAAAGTATCCAAGTACTTCTATGGGGGAGAGTGGTACTAAAGTTGAATTACCCTGTGAAGCTAAGGGTTCGAAAGGGGTCTTTGATAAGAATCGGCCAAAGGCCGATAGTGGATAAAGGCGAAGTTGTTGTTATGAGTTTTACCTCAATGAAGGAGGTATATTTGGCATGGCTAGATAAGTTATGATGTTCGTTGACCCTAGACTCGTGTGTGTAATTTGAGTTTTGTGGCGGTCTCTATAACCTTATATAATGTAGGATTATGTGTTTTCCGCGATAGCGGAGTTTTATTTTTTGCATTCGCTATAAAAGCGGGTGTTGATATTGTGAATATATATATATTTGGTTGGTACTACTCGTTTTATATGTACTATATGAGTATGGTAATATGGGAGTATAATACCTAATGGTATTATAAGAGCAATAGCAGGCTAAGGATGGCAAGACTATCGTGTCCATGGTTCCAGGGTGGAACGGGTTGTTGTTACGATATCTCACCTGGATACAATTTGAGTTCGCCTTTATTGTTATGGGTAGATGGAACTTCGATGAGTAGATGTTTCATTATTATGACGTGAGTGCATGGCGACCTTATCGATATGATTTAAGGCCCGTAGGATTATTGTTGAGCTGTAAGTTTAAGCTCATTATGGTTTGTGCGAGGACTAGATATTAGTGCGAGAGCTAGGTGGGGTGACTCTTAATTAGAGATAGGAGTTCAGACCACCTTTTGTTGAAAAGGGATAGGATTTTCCCGGTTACATGTTCAAAAATAACAGACCTCCATGACCGACGAAGTTAAGTAGTAGTGTGTGGAGGGGTTCCTTGTTTGGATTTCGCTTTGCGAGACGCTCCACGCATGAACCTTAACGGTGTCGGGAGTGGAGATATGTTATAGGATGCAAGGATGTTAGTGTTATGGAAAAGTCTTATAGTGTGGATGAACCACTATAGACTATGAGCCATGTGATGGTGATATATTTATGGAAATATTGTGCTATGGAAAAGAACTAAAGTAGTCCTTTCACCACAAGTGGGTGGGTGGAGTTGGACTTAGAGGAATTTATTTGAGGATTATGGTCAGGCCTTAATGAAAAGGCAATCTTTGAAGAACTATGTTTTGGGTAAAATGATCGTAACATCTCGATAGAGAATAGGCACCCGATTGATAGGATAGGGTAGTAGAAGTACGTTAGAAGATTTACGAGGTAGGATTTAGGACATCCCGTTGGGGTGCCTTAGGCCATTACATCTCCATGACCGACGACGCGAGGGAGTAGTGTAACGGGAGGGTTCCTTATCTGGATTTTGCTTTACGAGACGTCCCACGCATAAAACCAAGCAAATGTCGAAAGTTGAGAGAGGCCTTGGGCACTAGGGACATATTTAAGATTATACTCGTTTCGTGTAGGTAGGGTAACGCATAGACCGTAGCATTATTAGGATGTAAGTCGATAGAGTTAGTGGCGTCGATGTAAGGAGAATTGAGTTTCGCGGGTTGGGAGGACCCATGTGTGAGTATTACACCGAGGAAAGGAGGCCCTTGTGTAGAGAGAGTGTTACGTGTCGGACGTTCTCCATGGATGTGCAAATGTGCACAGGTTAAAAAGGTGTATGGGCACCTTAGTAAGTTGGTTTTATATACTGCCTGAAATAGAAAAGGCGTAGTATATAAAGTTGAAGATTATGCCGTGAGGCACTAGAGATTATGGGTGCAATGTGACGTTATTAGAGTCACTTTACGACGTATAGTATATGGTTGGGAACCATTGGGTTAGTATCGTTCCCCTTGAGCTATTAGGATGTGGAGTGATTCATGATCCTAGGTTAGCGTTGGTAGTAGTGGTTATATCTGAATTTCAAGGATGAAATTCCCTTGTAAGGGGGGGAGTACGTAACAAACCGTCCTTTTGGAGACAATTAAATTCCATTATTGAGTATAAATTGGAATTTGGGGGATTTTTCGAAATAGTGATTTTTGGGATTTTCGAGGATTAAACGATTTTCGATGGATGTCGTAATTATATTTGGGATTAAATATGTCACAATATTTTAACTATACGTCGCCGTTGAGTATAGCGACAGAAGATGATATTTGAATGGGAATACCGTATTTATTTATTTTGGGTTGAAATAGTGATTTGCGGTCAAGTACCTCAGATGGAAATTTTGACTTCGCGGTGAGTCTCGGAATGGCCGATATAGTCGAAAAAGAATGTCCGATTGTCGAAATTGAGATCCGAGTAATTTTGGAGTAAAAGTAACTCATAATTGAGTAAACGAGTCATTTTTGGGCTTTAAGGGTTAAAACCTTTTTCTCCTTATAAAAGGAGGGAGAGAGGGAGAAAAGAGAAAGAAAAGAAAGAAAAAAGAGAGAGGATGAGAGAAAAGATGAGAAAATGGGAGATTCCGGCCAACCTCCGCGGGATTCGTCTCGGAATCGTCGGATTATATCCACGAGGTAAGTGTTTACTTGCTTTATTTTATTTATGCATTTATTTCATATCATAGTTGGTAGAATATATGATTTTGGATTAGAATCCTTAAAATAAATTTGGGAAAATTAAAATATGAATTTACATCTTGATGTGATATAAACTCATAATGATTTCTAGTGTTAAATCCATGTCAATGGAGTGAAGAAATGGAGTGAAATGGGTTTAAATGACAAGTTGGGGTTTTTATGGTTTTAGGGTTTAAAACTAAGGGAAACGGTTTAATACCCCAAATTAATTGATGTGTTAATTGTAAAACAGAGATTAGATGTTTATTGAGTTGTTCGATGAGATTAAAAACAACAAAAATGGAGAAAATGGAGTTTGGGATTTTGGGGAAGATAATGAATAGTAACCCCGTAGCTTGTGGGGTCATTTCAACCAGGAAGAGAATTGATTTATCTCTTGATCAAAACATTAAAGTTGTAGATCTTTTCGATACGATCACGTGGGCACCGATCGTATATTTTTCTGATTTTTCTTCGATTTGATATGATTTTTATAAGATATTAGTTCCGGGGTTGAAATCATCAACTCAGAAATCAAATCGAAAATTGGAAAAATAAAGACTAGAATTAATTGTGTAGATGTTTGGGATGGTTTTTGGTGTATATTAGAAACCATGAAAATTAATTTGGATTATTGGATGAAGAATTTGGAGAATAAAGTTTTGAGGATCTGGTGTGATCGGTCGACCACGACCCTATGGACGGTCGACCGAGTCAAGGAAAAATAGCCTACTAGTTGGTTTCGTAGGCTTATCTGCAAACCGCGGTCGACCAGCACTCTGTTTTCAACCCAAGATTTTGGAGATTGTTATTGCTTCTCCTCTTTGAGTTTAAAGCGGGCTTTCTAAATTTGAGTATTAAAAAGGATTATGATCTAAAGAGATAACATAATAATGTTGATTATGGATGTGTGAATCCGACGAGATTATTAGGATGAATTGGAGAATATACTTATTTAGTTAATGAAAATTGGTATGTTTGGAGATATCCACTAAATCCTTAGATGGGATTAAGGTATTCATTATTTATCAAAGTGAGGAAATACTTTGGGTATAGTATCATGCGTATATGAATGCATGATTATGATTCTTTGAGAGAATCTTTGGGGTTATTGGTCATCGCTAGATGAGATTGGCAATTATGGCCATTTATATATATTCGAGGAGGAATATATGGTATATACTATGTGATTAAAGTATATATGAAATATGATACCGATGTGTATTATATAGTATTATTCATTGTGCATGAGAATAGGGTAATTTATATGTTTTGAGAATAAATGATTTTGAAAAAGGTAAAAATAAATGTTTTCAAAATGGAAAATAAATCATTTTCATAATTAATAATTTATGGATACACACCTCTCTAAATCACTATCATAAGGGAAGTTGCACGCGTGCGGTGAAGCCCCCTGGCTAGTGAATGCAGGGTGGATATATCCCTAGGCCATATGAGCGTTTATTGTATGTTTTATTCACTGGGGAGGTAATTCTGGGTGTGGTTATGACTCTCTCGCGGGCATATGGTCACTTCCCCATGTTTCGGTAGGATCCCAGGTTGTCTTGATGATAGGCCCTGGAAGATGATAGCCATTTAGGGGCGCGCACAGTTGGGAAACCCAGACGGGCGGTCTTAGAATGCGTTATAAGTTATATTAAAGCAATTTATGATAATAAATTGGCTTTAAGTACATTTCCTGGATGGAAGAAGGGAAATGGGATAAATGAATTGGCTTCGGATACACTTCCCGGATGGAAGAAGGGAAATGGAAGCATATGATAGGAAAAGCATTTTTATGATAATAAAAGTGGCTTTTAAATACATTTCCTGGATGGAAGAGGGAAAATGGGATGTTATAGAACATAAAAGTGTTTTTATTTTAATAATATTGGCTTTTAAAGGGTTATATGATATGTTAAAGAAATTCATGATAATGAATTGGCTTTTAAATATATTTCCTGAATATAACAAGGGAAATAGAAAGTTTTGAAATGAAAATGAATTGGTAAACATTTTGTAAATGAAAACACAATGAATATGACATGTATATTAATATATGAGAATGTATTTATATATTAGTTTTGTACTACGGGCCTAATGGATCTCTACCATTAACCTTTCCAAGTAGTAGTGTATCGGGGGGTTCCTTGTTTGAATTTCGCTTCGCGAGACACC
Source organism: Sambucus nigra (assembly GCA_949130495.1). Taxonomy (NCBI): domain Eukaryota; kingdom Viridiplantae; phylum Streptophyta; class Magnoliopsida; order Dipsacales; family Adoxaceae; genus Sambucus; species Sambucus nigra. The sequence continues at coordinate 466,447,151 of OX422222.1, read as the reverse complement.
CCACGCACGAACTTAGAGCAGTGTTGAGAATGGAGAGAAGTTTAGCCCTTAGTACTCGGGTTGTAGAGGTTTTTAGTAGATGGGTGAATTAGTTTAGTTAGGCGGGATAGCTTAACTAGAATGTTCTAGAAAGATGCGCTAGGTGTGCACTATTAGAAAAGAGATGAGGGGTATCTCATGGGAGTGCGATACCAATTTAAAGATGAGATAAAACATATTTTCAAAAATAAAGCAATTATACACTTACAAAAATTTTCATACTCGGGCTCTCACCCGTCTATCTACTTTTCCTCTCTTGCTATATATATATATATATATATATATATATATATATATATATATATATATATATAGGTGTCTAGACACAGGGACGCCTGGATGACACTTCTTTCGAGTCAGACATCAGTTGCAGTAACTGTGGATGCGTGCAGGTTCTTGATATACGCTTCTATCCTTGTACTCTAGATAGGAGGTACTGTATAAATATTCGGGTTAATGACCCAACTGCATTTATTTATTCTTTTCTGCCTTTTAGTGCGGCATTCGATATGGTTATATAATTTTGACCGAGTATTCGGTTATTCTATTTCATTTTAGTTTCATTTACGCATAAACTGTGTTGATGTTTTTATTCGTAGTTGTTTAAAAAAGAGTAGTTAAGTAAAATTTTGACGCCAGCCTAATAGGTTATTAGTAATTAAATGGATTTTTGACAGTGATGCTAAGAATGATCCATATGAGAGTCCTATTATAATTTGATATAGGAGTGATCGCCCGGTATTTTATTAGGCGGGGTGTCACACCTTGACCATTAATACTTCCTACACATGTCCTGGTATGTCTTATCCCGACATGAATGTATCGCAAACCTTTACTCGTGAAACTCAGTCATCATTGGGTGTCGCAAGTCCTTTCCCTTGGAAAAAATAAGTCTCCCTCTGATGCATAATCCTCTCTCAGAATTGATGGAGTAGGACTCCTCCCTATCTACTAATAATTGGAGCACACTGTCGTGACATAATTGATCGTCGACCTGTGCTTTCACCGCCCTTATAACAATCTCGGGGGTCATATCCAGAACAAACATACAAGCTCTGGTGACCTCATCATCATCCCAAAGCTCATGAACTTCGCCTTTCAAACCTCTATTATTTCTCCTATAGGGAGTCGACTTAACGCGTCTGCCACCATGTTAGCCTTCCCTAGATAATACTGAATATCAAACTGGTAATCCTTCACTCCTTCTGCATGAACAGATACTGCAGTGACTTATTATTCATAAATAAATTGAACAACTCACCCAAAAGATAGTTCCTCTAAATCCTCAAGGCAAATATGACCGTTCCTAACTCCAGGTCATGTGTGGGGTAGTTCCTCTATAAAGGTAAAAATCCTGAGCTAAAAGCACTGATACTAATTTATAAAGTCCAAAATAATAGCGAGGGTGGTAACAAACAAATATTGTAATACCAATCTTAAATACAAAAGCCAATTTAAAATATATTTTATCTTTTTATCCTAATCATGTATCTATGGTGATAAAATAAATAAATCAAATAAGAAAATATAACAAGGCTAAGTTTCAGTGGAAGGACATTTTTATCATGTCCGAAATTTTTCATTTGTATATGTCGTACGCCGCTACATTTGGCACGTCTCTACACGATCTCTCACGACGGCCTCAATCCAAATTTTGGGAATCAAGAATTTATTATCTCCAACATGTATCCCTCATCTGCCTCAACGACTTCATGTTCCATGATTTTAGGCTCGTAATGCAAGTGGTACGCAAGAGAAGTCAAAACAGTGAAACAAGGGTTGATAGGGAAGTTCAAGGGAAATTTGGTCATTTTATATCCACCGTTCGGAAGACCAATCAACTGGAAAGTTGAAGATATTGTTGCAACAAAGATACTGGAAGAAATGTCACCTCAATCCGAGCTACGGTGAACAAGTTATGGCCTGTTGAAAATGGAGATAATTCCAAGAAAAATACTTGGAATTTTACTAAGTATTTAAAGCCCCTTGACCAGCGATTTTCCCCGAACCGAGGAGCCAAACTAGTTTTGGGGGTGAACTGGTTCGTAGGGTACCCGAACCGATTTGAGTACCATGTATGTTGGCAGTGTTTTATTTTAGTGGTACTCTTCATTTGTTTCCCTATAAATACCAACTTCGAGGGAGATGTTTTGTAAGACTTTGATAGACGATTTTGAGAGTCCAAATATCTCTAGTCTTCATATTTTTGAGTCTCAAGACTCATGTTTTGATTCACATAACTTTTCCAAATCTTTGTGAATCCGTTTGCAACCCAAGAACACATCCGTGTGTCTGTTCATACCCTTGTGGAGAAGACCGTCCTTCTTCTTCATTGCTGCCCTCCTGGAAAGGGAAAGTTCCAGCCGCCGACTACAGAACTGACACCCGCGGGTATTTCTGTGTCACTATATTTTCATTGTAATCTGGGTAATTGTATGTTACAAAATTGTAGTGAAAATAAAATGTTTTGCCCATTTGGGGAATTTTTCCTCATATATGTGTGTTTGAATGTTCTTTCATGTGTTATCATCTTATTCAATCACATATAGATGCATGTTTAGGAGTTAATTGATAAAAACTGAGTTTAATTAAATAATATCTCTATTTGAACACACGCGCACTCTTTCATTCAGGAAAAAACCAGAGGGAAATACCTTTATTCACTTAGAAATTTACAAGACAGGGACTACTAGATCACCGACACAAGTATAACGCGCTAATCTTCGCAAATATCTAATGAGAAACAACTATAATCCTCAGAAGAATCACATAACCACAGCCCTCCATCAGCCCCAGCCTTCGTCTTCAGCATTTAATCCCCACAGGTATCACAAATCATCAATGGAGAATCTATCCACAAAAGGTGTATGCAAATATGCAAAACTTTCTAGGGATTAAACAATTCACAATAACAATATTGTAGGATGCTTTGTTGTGAATTAAACAAGTGTTTTTCATCATAAAAAGTAAAGAACTTTCGCAAAAGTTAAGAAGTTTCGAATATGGTAAAAGTATTAAACGTTCTGAACACAAGACATGTATTTATACAAAACTTAAAGAAGGGCATCGTTCGAACGAGTTGAACAGGTTGTTCTAACAATAAAAGGATGTCGTTCGAATGAGATATCATCTCACTTCTAACGACCTAAATAAACGCAAACCATTAAGCTTCGTTTGATCCAAATTGGAAGCATCCTTTAAAACAGGGGATCTAACGACATAAATGAAAAAAAAAAATTAACTTCGCCTATAGTAAACTCAGAAAATATTTTTTTTGAAAATAAAAGATCATGTTCGTCTTTTTAAAAAATAAACATCCCAAAATATAATTTTGTAAATTAATTCAAACTCTAAAGTGTTTTATACCTCATCGGGATGTCGAGAAGTCTTCAAACTTGGAGATTTTTGAGTTCGGTTCATCTTAATGGTGTGTGATGATTTGTAATGGGAATATCCGCCAAACTATCCTAAAGTTATGCTACGAAAAATCCTAGAAAAATTATTCTTACAGATCTCCCCCTTTAGCTATTCCGATACAAAATAAACAAACATGACCAAACACCAAATTAAAATCAAAATATCCTATGACAAAAATACTAACACCCTTCCCAACCCTATAACGGAATGGCATAAGTCTCCTTGTGTTCAAACTTTTTCTTCCCTTTCTTTGTCTTCATACGCGTGTCTTTAATTTCCTCTTTAAATACCTACACACATGAGACAAAAAAATACCTCGTGATGCATCGAGTTTGAAACAAGTAAAACTCATAAATAAAACTCCCCCATAAATCAAACTCATATTAATTTTCTATCTCCCTTTGTTTTTATCCAAATAGACAAGTAAGGAAAAATATAAACATGTAATACTAAGCATCACGTCAAAGTAAGATATCATCACAAATAAATATAAATCAAGCACATGTAATGATCATCTCAAAGGCAAACAAACACCAACTATTTTTGAAATTATTCAATTTTTCATAAAAAAATCATAAATACAACACAATTTATATTATACAATACCATATATAATATATGAAAAATATATCAAAGAAAATCCGGCACACGTGTATAGGTATAAACGACCACAAAAACATGACACAAAACACATAAGCTTTACACACTAGCATAATATCGATGTGTTCAAACATGTGGGATGGAATGATTGGATGCGAAATAGTAATAAAAAAATTATAACCCAAACACACAAATATGTTCAAGAAGTTCTAATTGACTACAAAACTTTATTAAACTAAGCTTTAGCTTCGAATGACAAATAAAGGTGAACTTAATGAACAAAACAAGCACAATGCACACAAGCCTACATAATTAATGATTCTACAAATAATTAGCGTCATGAAAAAATAAGCACAACTTGGTATCATTGTGCAAACCCATTGATCTTCACCTAAACTCCCTCAAAAGATAAACATGATCATATATTCATTCTTTTCTTTTTATTTTAAAGAGATTTATTTTGAATGATAAAGCAAACTAAACTATTTGGCCCCTTTTCGCATATTATTCTTTTTATTGCCTTGACTTTTTCTTGGGCTCTTTTCAAATGGTGGCTTTCACGACGAGTTCACTTACCTCTCGCTGCCCTTTTCCGTGTACACTCGTAATTTTTCATTGATAAACAAATCTTCACGAGTAACGGTTATTACATGCACAAATCCTCCATAGTAATATAAACATGTAGATGAAAAAATTGATAAGAGAACATCTCACGAAGCTCAAATACACATCATGAAGTCAAAATCCCAAAAGCTTGTGCATGTGTGTGTAGAGTGATACGTTTGTGTATTTTCTCAATTAAATTATTATTTCCTTTTATATATATTCAAGATGAGGAAGCGAAAAAGGTGATGGTTCAACTGAAATACCAAATTTTATGTTCTTTTACAAATTAAAATTAAACCGAGTGAAATTAAATTAACTCATTAAAATCATTTTCACTTAAACCAAGTTAACTACACATTACCCAAATTAAACACGTAGAGATTAAATGAAACCAATTTTTAATCTTTTACCTAAGCATGTGTTCTATGTGATTTTGTAAAAGATAAAATAAACAATTAATCCACTACGCCAAGATGTACGAGGAAAAATCCACAACGGGAAACAACCTCGGACGTCCCTAGCCACAAATCCACTAAGTACGAAATTTACAAATACAAGATAGAAAGTCTTACAACACACGACTCGTTCCCTCTCAAGCCCCGATGCTTCTTCTTGTAGATACCTCTGCCTAGCGTATAACCTTGGAGCTCCACCGCGATCTCGGAATCCACCGATCGGACTTTATATGGTCACCGTCACCCGATCAAGGAGCCTTTCTCCAAGTGGGTAATGCCGAAACAAAACTCTTCTTCTTTCTTTATGGGAATTAGAAGAAAACCCTAAACTTCTCTTTGAACGGAAGAGATGAACCCGGTGCCAAACTCCAAGCAAGATATATGAATATGGGAACTTGGAAGAAACTAATTTGGGTGTAAAAAAGAGTGGTGTATATTTTTCTCTTTGATAAAAAACTCACTCAAAACATGATCTTTTACCCTCTTTGATTTTACTCTCAAAACACTCTCTAGGAGTTAGTAATATATGAAAAAGATTATTTAAAAAATGTGATTCCCGCACATAATAAAGTCTGAGAAAAGTTAGTTAAGAAACAAGTGTGGAAGTGGGAGAAAAACTGCCAAAACCTGTTCCCGCCTGGCATCTCGTTCGAACGACATTCTCGTTCAAATGAGTTTTCTAACGGAGTTATAGTATGAACTCGTTAGAAGCTCGTTAGTAATCTTGTTATAACGACAATCACGTTCGAACGACATTTCGAACGAAGTTCCAGTATGCCATAATGGGAAGTCGTTGGCAATCTCGTTCGAACGACATCTGGTTCGAACGACAATCTCGTTCGAACGACATATCAAACGAACTTCCAGAAAGTTTGGAAAATTCAATTTTAGCCCAGAAAACTTTAAACTTATTTTAAAGTTTTAATTAATTATTTCTGAAAATAAAACACAGTTTAATTAAACTTGTTCCAAGCTCCTATATATATAATATTGCATTCATACCTTTGGAGCATGGAACCATAGTTGATGACGTAGAAACGAGGCACGCAAATCGGCATATTGATGAAGCTTTATACTCTTTGCCGCTACGTCTTCAACAAAATCTTCATAGGCTTGAGAACATTACAATTAAATACAATCCTATGAATAAATGTTTTTGTCTGGAATTGAGCCAAAACTATATATGGACTTAATTGGAAATTTGTGTCCTTACAAATCTCCCCCTTTGGCTATTCCGGGACAAAAACCAAACAAAAATCCTAAAAGTGCCGTCAAGCTTTACTAGACTCAAAACATAACCCACCCAAACTTGACTCAACCCAAGGATCAAATGCTTTGCCATTGAAAGTTGCCGATTTAGAAGAATTCCTCACATTTAAGCAAACTATCAAATGCATAGGGAATATCAAAGTATTTAATGCAATTAAAATAAATACTCCCCCAAAATTAATTCTCCTCCCCTAAAATTAATTCTCCCCTTTATCAAAATGATTAACCCAAGAAGTTAGCTACTCCCCCTAAGTTAAATCTCCTAAACTTCGATAAGATTATAATAGGATAAGATACCTTCTCCCCCTATCATTCTCCCCCTTTTTGTTCAGGAATAGGCAAAGGATAAAGAACATATATAAAAGCATGTTGAAGCTTAAAGTGATAAGACATGAAAGCCTATGGGCAACAAAAGCATAACTAATCCAATATAGATACCAAAACGAAAGTATAAGCATAGAAGGACTAGAAAGCAAGGCAAAGGCAAAACAAAATATCATATATATATATATATATATATATATATATATATATGTGTGTGTGTGTGTGTGTGTGTGTGTGTGTACTAGAAATATATCAAGAATGCACACACACATATATATAGATATAAACACACAAATGACACACACAAAATATAATAGGAGTCTTTCACACTTGTATGGCAAAAATGTGTCATATGGAAACGGAAGTGTTGGGGTGTGAACTAGATTAAATTTAGACCCAATCACTTAAAACATGTTCACCGAGTTCTCAATTGATTGCAACCTTCATCACATTTGAATATAACATCATGTGACAATATAAATTGAACTCAATGAACAAACATATACAATGCATACAAGCCTATCATATTGATGATTCTACAAACCAATAGAGTCATGACATGAGATACGCAACTAGGATAAACGGACATTGTGAAAACTGTTGATATACCATCCAATCTTCCTCAATAAGCATTTATGTTAATTTTGAATGAATATATCAATCAAACATAGGCCTTGGCAATTTGTTTTTCATTTTAATTCCATATTTTCTGTTTTTAGGCCTTTGGACCACGTATTTCTTTTAGGTCCATTTCAAACGGTGGCTTACAATCGCAAAGGATCACTAAGTCCTTTTCGGAGCCCTTCCCCGTGCACATTTATATTTATCATGTTTTTATTTTTCACACAAATCTCACGTGCAACGGAATTTGACATGCACTAGTCCTCCTTAGTCACAAATATGTAGATGACAAGATTGGAAGGAGAACACCTCACATAGCTCAAATATACATATGAAGATAAAATTTCAAAAGAACTCGTGCATGTGTGAATAAATGCATATAAAAGTTGAATCCATTAGATCAATACAAAATCCAACTTCTCCATAAAAAATATGGTAAAGAACAGTTTAAGGATTGGAAATTTAAACCAAAAGTTCTAGCCACATGAGAGCGTTAAAGGAGGGATTCAAACACAAGTTTATGCCACTTAAAGTGTGTCAAACCAAAATACACACAAAATAAAATCATTTTGAGTTTTTTGACATTTTTAACCAAAAAATAAGAATATATACTCAAAAGGATAAACAAAAATCATTTGAATTTTTCATTAAGCTTAAATTACCAAGAGATAAAATCCAAATGATAAACAAAAATATTTTTGTATTTTACATTTGATGCAAACAAAATGAAGGAAATGTAATACAAAAGATAAATAAAAATCATAATTCTAGCATGTGATAAGCATGGAGCATAGACTAGAAAATTGATTAAACAAACATACATTTAGCATGTGAATATAGCATGAAGTACAAAAGCTAAAGTATACAAGCACTAACACATTCATCCTTTAGATTTAGCAAGGGAGGAAGCATGTGAAAGTAAATGAGAATCAAAAACCCTATTTTGCAAGGCAACCAAGTCATATTTCCTAACCCAAATTAATGAAGAATGACTATCTTGAGGTGTAGGAATTTTAAATACATTGGTTGCTTTACGTTGGCATTTTCTAGGAATTCATTTAAGATCAAAATAAAATTTCTTAAGATGACCTTTTCGACCACAATGTGTACAAGTAAAAACAAGTCGAAAAGATTTACCTAAGGAGTGATCTCTAAATGCTTTCCTAGTAGATTCTCCTAAAACGTTGGTCTTGGCCTTATGAGTAAATTCATTACAAGTATTGAAGCCTAAACCACACATGTTATTTTTAATTTGGACCATTCCTAATATTTTATCTAATTTTTTCGAACGACACTCCAAATCAAATTCGACATTACTAGAGTCTTTTAATTTATTTTGCAATTATAGAATGTTAGACTCTAATAAAACATTTCGCTCTTCAAAAGCAAGAAGCTCCTTTTTCAAGGATTCCATAAAACCCCTAAGGCTATCTCTCTCGCCTTCTATATATTCAAGCTTCTCTTGAAGAGCTTTCTCTTGTGTCTTAAGGTCTTCAACCAACATACTATTATCAACGACCTTGACACATTCTTTCAAACTAGCTTCTAACATCAAATTAGCCCTTTTCAATTTAACAGATTCTTTATATAATTCTTGCAAAGCATTTTGAAGTTCACTCACATTAACCTCTTCTTCATTTTCACTCTCTCTTTCTTCTCCACTCTCACTATCATAAAAAACAAGAGAATCATAAACAATGACCTTAGAAGTTTCACGTCTTAACGTTTCATCAATCGATGAGTTCTCACTATCACTCACATGACTAGCCATAAAAGCCACAATATTAGGCTTAGTGGGGGAATCTGGTCCCTCTTCCTTATCACAATTACTAAGGGTCTCATTATATGCAATGGGTCGTTTACCCTCTTTCCTTAGTTTAGTGGGGCACTCAGAAGCCCTATGGCCATAACCCTCACAACCAAAACACCTATTAGACTCGTCCCTATTTCGTTGTTCATTAATAGGTTTAGGGATCTTCTCGACTTTGTCAAGCTTAGAAGTTTCAAATTTCTTAAAATCATTTCCAAATTTATCTTTGTTAAATTTAAGAAATTTTCTAAATTTTCGAGCAAACAAAGCCATGATTTCCGAGTCACTATCACTCTCGCTCTCTACTACTTGTTTGACCTCTTTTCAGGCTTTTAAAGCAACACCCTTTTCAATTTTCTTTTCAGTTTTAGAGGGAAACATATCTAGTTCATAGGTTTGTAAATCACCTACTAGCTCTTCTAATTTTGTAGAGGCTAAAGTTGGTAAATAATTTAAAACGGTCACTTTTGGAATAAATCTATCGGGTAGGGACCTTAAAATTTTCTTTACAACTCGATTGTCGGGTATTTTCTCTCCCAAATTAAAAGATGAATTAACAATATCGGAAAGTCTAGCATAAAATTCGTCCAAAGTTTCATTATCGTTCATTATGATAGTTTCAAATTGAGTGGTGAGGTTTTGGAGTTTCAAAGCTTTAACGACACTAGTTCCTTCATGAGTTAGCTGTAAAATATCCCAAGCTTCTTTAGCGGTTTCACACGTCATAATACGTTGGAATTCATCCGGTGTGACAGCGCTAAGCAACGCATTCAAACCAAGGGAATTAAAATTAGAAAGTTTAAACTCATTCTCAGTCCATCTATCGGTCGGTTTGGGAACACGTTCATTTTCAACTAAATGAGTGGTGGAGACCATCTGTTAACTACAGACATCCAAACCCTTTCATCGATAGATTTAAGTGACGATTTCATTCGTGCTTTCCAATACGCGTAGTTAGAACCATCGAAAATAGGAAATTTTCAAAATATGGAAAATTCCATTTTAGCCAAAAATTATTTAAAGGATCTTAACGAAATAATTTATCGCTTTGTCCCTGATACCAATTTGATACGTTTTTGTATTTTCTCAATTAAATTATTATTTCCTTTTATATATATTCAAGATGCGGAAGCAAAAAAGGTGATGGTTCAACTTAAATACCAAATTTTAAGTTCTTTTACAAATTAAAATTAAACTGAGTGAAATTAAATTAACTCATTAAAATCATTTTCACTTAAACCAAGTTAACTACACATTACCCAAATTAAACACATAGAGATTAAATGAAACCAATTTTTAATCTTTTACCTAATCATGTGTTCTAGGTGATTTTGTAAAAGATAAAATAAACAATTAATCCATTACGTCGAGATGTACGAGGAAAAACCCACAACGGGAAACAACCTCGGACGACCCTAGCCACAAATCCACTAAGTACGAAATTTACAAATACAAGACAAAAAGGCTTACAACACACGACTCGATCCCTCTCAAGCACCGATGCTTATTCTTGTAGATACCTCTTCCTAGCGGATAACCTTGCAGCTCCACCGCGGTCTCGAAATCCACTGATCGGACTTTATATGGTCACTGTCACCCGAGCAATGAACCTTTCTCCAAGTGGGTAATGCCGAAACAAAACTCTTCTTCTTTCTTTATGGGATGTAGAAGAAAACCTGAAACTTCTCTTTGAACGGAAGAGATGAACCCGGTGCCAAACTCCAATAAAGATATATGAATATGGGAACTTGGAAGAAACTAATTTGGGTGTAAACAAGAGTGGTGTATATTTTTTCTCTTTGATAAAAAACTCACTCAAAACATGATCTTTTTCCCTCTTTCATTTTACTCTCAAAACACTCTCTAGGAGTTAGTAAGATATGAAAAAGATTGTTTAGAAAATGTGATTCCCCCACATAATAAAGTCTGAGAAAAGTTAGTTAAGAAACAAGTGAGGAAGTGGGAGAAAAACTGCTTAAAACTGCCAAAAACTATTCCCGCTTGGCATCTCGTTCGAAGGACATTCTCGTTCGAACGAGTTTTCTAACTAAGTTCCAGTATGAACTCGTTAGAAATCTCGTTAGAACGACAATCTCGTTCGAACAACATTTCGAACGAAGTTCCAGTATGCCATAATGGGAAGTCGTTGGTAATCTCGTTCGAACGACATCTGGTTCGAATGACAATCTCGTTCGAACGACATATCGAACGAACTTCCAGAAAGTTTGGAAAATTCGATTTTATTCAAGAAAAGTCTATAAACTTATTTTAAAGTTTTAATTAATTCTTTCTGAAAATAAAACACAGTTTTAATTAAACCTAACACCCAATTAAACTTGTTCCAAGCTCCTATATATATAATATTGCATTCATACCTTGGGAGCATGGAACCATAGTTGATGACGTAGAAACGAGGCACGCAAACCGGCATATTGATGAAGCTTTATACTCTTTGCTGCTATGTCTTCAACAAAATCTTCATAGACTTGAGAACATTACAATTAAATACAATCATATGAATAAATGTTTTTGTCCGAAATTGAGCCAAAACTATATATGGACTCAATTGGAAATTTGTGTCCTTACATAGAGGCATAAATAAAGTCAATCCATAAAGCAACTACAGTTCGAAACAACTCCATGAACATGGTTAAGATCAATTCAACTATCTAAACTCATAACCAAATGTCCTAGCCACATAGAAATTTCGTAGTGAATTGGATTCAAACACACCAATATGCCATATTAAATGTGTAAAACTAAAATACATAAGAACCAAAAATCTTTTTGAATTTTTCAGATTATTTAAAAAAAAGCTTTTTGTATTTTTCCAACAAGACTCAATAAAATAAAATATAGTACCAAAAGTACACATGTCATAACACTAACAAATATATATATATCATGAAGTACAACTAGTGTATGACCAACAAAATCACGCAAGCAATCATCCATAAGAAATAGCATGTGAGGCATCATTTGCAAGCATGTGAGAATTAACCAACCTAACATTTAGCATCTCCCAAACAGGTGTGTACCTAACTCGAGGGGTTATGGTAACCAATGGAACACTATCCTTAAACTTCCTAGGACATTTTCTAAGATCAAAACAAAAATTTCTAAGGTGACATTTTCGACCACAATGTGAACATGTTTAAACGGGAGGAATGCAACCTATGGGTTCACCTTTTCTAACGTCCCTTGTTTTAGTTGACCCTCTAAAACAAACAATGGTTTCGGCTTTAGCACTAAAAGCATTAGAAATATGTGAGCCATTACCATCACTACTCAAACTACTCAAGTTTTTTAAATCATCTTTTAACTTCAAAATTTTAGACTCAAGCAAAGAATTAGACTCTTCTAATTTTAGGGACTCCTTCTTCATATTTTCAATCATTCCAATAAGGTTATTTCTCTCTCTCTAAATGAAAGCAAACTTATCCCTAAGAGTCTTCTCAGGTGCTTTAAAATCAACAATCAAATTACTTTTATCCTCTTTGGCACAAACACAAACCCTAGAATTTTTCAAGTCCTCTACTGATTTTTTCTAAAAATAGGGCTCTATCATCACTCTCTTTCTTGAACAATTCTAATTTTCTAATATCATGATTCATGTCCACAAGTTTCTCACAAAAGAAATTTATTTGATTTTGATCAATTTGCAAACGATACATAGCGGATTTAAAACGTCCATTTTCTTTTTCAAGAATTTTAATTCTTTTAACAAACATTAAATTCAAATGATTTAATTCATCAAAACTAGGAGAATCGATCGAAAGAAAAAAAAACACCCAAAATGCACTAAACATGGACCTAACACAATAACTTAGTGCAACCTGCTTTGATACCAATTTGTAGAGGTAAAAATCTCGAGTGAAAAGCTCTCATACCAATTTGTAAAGTGCAAAATAATTAAAAGTATGGTAACAAAAAATATTGCAATACCAATTTTAACGGCGGAAGACAATTTTAAAAAATTATCTTTTTATCCTAGTCATACATCTATGGCAATAAAACATATAAATCGAGCAAGAAAATATGGCAAGGCCATGTTTCAGGAAAAAAACAAAGGGAAAAACCTTTATTCACTTAGAAATTTACGAGATAGTCGACTTAGAGACTACTTAATCACTGCCATAAGTATGACGCACTAATCTTCACAAATATCTAATGAACAAAAACTATGATCCTCGAAATAATCATATGACTGTAGTCCTCCATTAGCTTCAGCCTTCGTCTTCAGCGGTGAATCCTCACAAGTATCACAAGTAAGCAATGGAGATCCTCTCCACAAAAGGTGTATGAAAATATACAAAACTTTCTAGGGTTTAAATAATTCAAAAGAACAATATTGTAAGGTGTTTTATTATGAATTAAACAAGTGTTTTCAACACAAAAAGTGAAGAACTTTTGCAAAAGTTAAGTAGTTTCAAATCTGGCAAAAGTATTAAACGTTCTGAACACGACACAGGTATTTATACAAAACTTAAGGTGATGCATTGTTCGAACGAGTTGAACAGGTCGTTCTAACGACATAAGCATGTCGGTCGAATGAGATTTCATCTCGCTTCTAACGACCTAAATAATATAAAACCAGTAAGCTAAGTTTCATCCAAATTAGAAGAATCCTTTTAAACGAGGGATCTAACGACCCGAGGGTGTCATTTGAACAACATTGGGATGTCCTTTGAACGACATAAATGAAAAATTAAATTTTAAAATCTCCGTCTATAGTAAACTCAAAAAACATATTTTTCGAAAATAAATGTCCATGTTCATCTTTTGAAAAAATAAGCATCCCAAAATTAATTCAAACTCTAAATTATTTTATACCTCATCGGGATGTCAGGAAGGCTTCAAACTTGGAGATGCTTGAGTTCGGTTCGTCTTGACGGTGCGTGAAGATTTGTAATGGGATACCAAAAACTATCCTAAAGTTATTCTATGAACAATACTAGAAGAATAATTCTTACATCCTCTCGTGGGGCTTAAGCTTGTGATATGCATAAGGTATAACCCTATCTTCCAGTTGAAATACACACCAAGTCCCTGTACTGACGCATCTGTGAGAACACAGTACTCCACTCCTCCCCTAGGTAGTGCCAGCACGGGTGCTGAATTCAATTTGTCCTTTAGCTTATCAAAAGCTAACTGACAGTGTTCATCCCAAATAAATGGCACCCCTTTGCAAGTCAAATTCATCAGCAGACCCGTAATATTCAAAAATCCCTTTATAAAGCAGCGATAATATCTTGCAAATCCCTAAAAGCTATGAATCTCAATATGTGTCTTGGGTTATCTCCACTCCCTCACCACTAATACCTTACTCAGATCTACAGTAATGCCTTTGTTAGACATAATATGGCCTAAAAATTGTACCTCTCGTAATCAAAATCTTCCTTTCTCGAATTTGGCATATAGTTGATGGTCCCGTAATGTCTATAGTACCACATGCAAATTTTATGTGTGTTCACCCTCTGTATGCAAATAAACCAGTATATCGTCTATTAACATGATTATGAACTGGTCAAAGAACTCCATGATTACCCTGTTTATTAGGTCCATGAACACTAGTGGCACATTGGTTACCCCTAATGGAATCACCTTGAACTTGTATGATCCATTCCACATTACGAATGGAGTCTTAGGATCGTCATCCTCCTAATGCGAAACTGATGATATACCAATCGGAGGTCTATCTTAGAGAAGCACGCTACTCCTCTCAGCTTGTCTAATGGGTCATCGATTCTAGGTAACGAATAATTATTTAGAAATGTGACCTTGCTCAGTTTCCAATAGTCAAGGCATAAGAAAAGTGACCCATCATTCTTCTAGACAAACAGCATCGATGCAGCCCACGTTGATGTACTCCATAAAAAAAATCCATGTCCCAAGAGCTGATGAATCTGATCTCTCAACTCTTTCATCTCCAAAGGGTCCAAGTGAGACGGTGCTCGTTAAATCAGCCTCGTACTAGGTACTAAGTCAATTATGAACTCAATCTCTCGGATGGGTGGAAACCCATGTTTCTCTAGAAAAACATCCTCAAACTCCCTGACAATTGGAATCGAATCTAAGGAGATAACCACCTCCTGTGAGGTCTCATCCTCAATATTGTACAAGTGTGTGCTTGACCCTCTTTCAGGAAGAGGCATCACCACAAGAAACATCTCCTGCCCCGGGATGCAAAACATGATGGTCCTCCCAAAACAATCAACCCTTGACCTATACCTTTCCAATCAATCCATGACCAAAACAACATCGAACCCCACCATATCTAAAACTAGTAGTTCAGCCGCTAGGCATAGTCTCTAGATGTTTATATCTACTCCCTTACAAATCGAGTCTATAAAGTATCCACTTCCCAACAGTGATTCTACACACATAAGAAAGTTGTTGGTAGTCTCTAATATATCAGTTGTGCGCCCAAATATAGTAGTTATAAACGAGTGTAAAGTTCTCGTATTAAATAAAGACCTACCCATGTGCCCATGAATAGGGAACGTACCCTCAACTGCTGGTGGCGCCTATAGTGCCTGTGGTATGATTGCACCCTGGACGTTATAGGCACATATGTAATATAGTTATCCATGCTACTGTAGGGATAGTGGAGCAAGTGTTAAAGGTGGTAACTGTGCCTATTAGACCTGTCGTGGTCCTCTTCTTGATTACGGTAAGCCCCTCTTTCGATGACTCGTATCTCTACAAGTAAAAAAATAATCAGTGAAGTCCCCTTACTTATGGCTTGGTGGACTTATCGAGGCTATCTCGGTCATTGGCCCTAATAGCCTCGACCATACTGGTTGCCTCTCTTATTCCCTTATCCCTATCAACCCTGGGGAATACGTTGCTATTGCTGATCTTGATAGCCCTACTAAACCTGTCTGAAGTCGTTACTATCTGGTCGAAGACCTTCTAGATGAAACTTCTCAGTTGAATGCCCCTATTGGTAATCCTACTCCTGATACATGTTCGACTATTATTATGGTGCTCAGATAGCACCATTCCTACCTGCTCTGCCTTACTGGCTAGTCTCTTTCACTCTCTTTCTTCCCTTTAGATGAAAGCAATGGTTCTGGCAGTAAAGTAGGGTGACATTGATGACCTAAGTATAAGTCTCCAATGTCGAATTACCAAGCAAGTGCTATCTAATCCTCTAAGTGATTCCATCCATGGACTTCAATATCTTATTTACCTCGTCATTTACCTCATCGGGCATAAAGTTTTCCAGACGGGTAAAATCCTCCTCGTATTCAGTCACTGACTGATCCCCCCGTGCCACCTCATTATACCTCCTCTTCATCTCTATCTCGATTGTCAATATAAAGTACTAGCGATTGAATTGCCCTCAGACCTGGGTGATCGTCATGGTATCTTTTTCTTCGGAGGTGATGATTGACTCCCACCACTACAAGGTTGTACTCATTAACTTGAAGGTTACCAACATCTACTTCTGATTGTCATTGCACTCAACCAAACAAAGGTGACGCTCCATGTATTTCCTCTACTAACTAGTAGAGACAACATCAGAGCTACCCTGAAACTCCAATGGGTGTCCTTTATGGAATGCCTCCCTCACATTCTTCTAAATTGATGGCGCTGAGTGACCCTATACAACCGGCACCACTAGATGCTATGGTTGAGTCTACTGAAAATTATGTGCCATGATTGTCATGGCGGCATTAACAGCCTGGATAATTATAGTGGCCACTTATGTGGCTATCACCGTCCCTTGTGGTGCATGTGTCTCTTGTTGAGCCTATCCCTCATTGGCCTTTTCTACAGTCCTAGATGATCATCCTATCCTAGGTGGAATCTAAAACCAAATAGGATTATATGAGTTCACAGTCAAATATAAAATAACAACGGATGAACATAAGCGCATAAGTGCGTAAATATGAATGCCACAGTCTTAAGGATAAGGCTCTATATCAAAGAACTTGACGTTGAAATCGTAGTAAGCCACACAGATCCTCGGGACACAAAACTTGGCTTTTGTACCATTTGTGACACCCTGCCTACTAAAATAACAGGTGGCCAACCCTCCATTAAAATAAAATGCGAGTCTCATAGGACTCATTCTTAACATCACTGTCAAAATTCAAATAATTACTAACCACCTATTAGTTTAACAAGGAGTGCCAAATTTTAATATTACATTACCAAACCAAAGTAAAAACCATTCAATCATAACCTAATTCGTAATATACCAAAATAAACCACCATTTAAAGAAGTCTAAATGTGAAATATAATAAACCAAGCACCGAATAAACTATCGATTACCACAATCCAATACAATCATCTGAACTGAAATAAATAAACTAAAATGCATAAGTCTGATAGAAAGGACTACTTGTCCAACAATATCCAAAAAGATACCTAATCTAGATAGCAATATATGAAGCGACTACTCAGAAAACTGGAAGCCTCCACATCAGCTTCAACCTCGTATCCCTAGAAAGAATAATCATCCTTGGCATCCTTGTGGCTGGACACCTAAAAGTTTTTGGAAAATAATTTGACACGGGACAGAGACTAAAACCTTTTAAAACATTTGCAAGTAATTAAAATATGTTAATAAATATGCAATACAAACTTCCATATTTAAGTCGGTGTTGCACTCCCATAAGATACTCCTCACCTCTCAGTTATAGTGTGTGTCTAATGTATGCATTTTAAGTCTAAGTTACGCTACCCATCCCAACTACACTCTATATACCCATAGGTCCTCATGTTACCCTATGTTATGCTTCTTTTACACAATTTTCTTTCACAGTTACTTATCAAATGTGTTTTGCAATTATAATAATTCAACTCATTTCAATTAACTTTCACTATTTATTAACTTAATATTCACACCTTAGTGTCTTATGCTCGTATATATTTTCTTCACTACTATATAAGTATAATATCACATCACATGAAATATATATAAATACACATAAATATCTCACTATATATGTAGCTTCTATCCTAACGAGTATTTCCTCGCTAGATATGAAAATCACTAGCATGATATCTAGCTCCATGAATGTCCTCCACATTTTGGGAAACTGAGTTGGAATCTCATCACCGAACCCAAAAATATAAATGAACATAGAAGGCAGTCATGGCCTTAATTTTGTGGTCATAACCATATCACATTATTCCACAGGACTCCAAACCTACATCACGTGGTCGTGCACAAACCTATAACCCTGGATAATGGTACTACATCTGATATGCTTTGCCAGAGTGACCTCCCACGGCGCGCAACCTCCACTAATAGCATATCCTCTAGAATGGATATGTTTCAATTAAATATCACTCACACGGATATTAATACTCATATATATTATTATCTCTAAACCCATTAGTATATATATATAACCCAACTAATCGTGCATGTCACTCGCAGCACCAGCCTAAACTCACGAGTGGCCATCCCCACTATTATTATTAAATAATCTCTATTTAGTATTTTGAACACGTAATTATTCAAAACCAGCCCATATTCCCCTTTTTACCGAATTTAATCTTGTATTCGTTAGTAAATTTCTTAAAGCATTATTCATCTTACATACTCTAACTTAACACCAAATTTCTTGGCGAGTAGTGGATTGTCCCAACCCTATTATAGGTCTATCTTTTAAGCTTAAAGAATTCAGGAAGAAACCGAGTTCTTGGAGTAAAGCTAGATATGGAGACATCAGCCAGGAAGCTCGAAATGCTGAGGATTCCCTTCTTAATGCGGAAATACTTTATGAAAAAGATCCAACTGAAGAAAATAGAGAGGAGTTGAGAAAATCCACTTCCTATTATAATTCTAAATTGAAAATATAAGAGAATTTTTGGAGTCAAGAATACAACATATTTTCATAGACTAGTAAAAGGGAGGAAGAAAATAATGCATATTCAGAAGATCAATAATCCGGAGGGTGAATGGGTTGATGCAAAAGAGGATATCAAACTTGTTGCCATCCAGTTTTATACCAATCAGTTTCAAGCTCAGGAAGATAAGGATCCTATAGGACAGTTCACTCTGTTTGATGCAATTCCAAATCTAATAATTGATTATATAAACTCCTCTCTTTCTCAGTGGCCTACCATGGAAGAAGTGGAGCATGTTGTTAGACGTCTTAATGCAAACAATTGTCCTGGGGTGGATGTTTCAATGGGCAATTATTTATATCCTTTGGGGAGATAATCAAAGGTGATATCTTGGAAGTTGTTCTTTTCTTTTTTGCAAGTAATAGTCTCCAAAAGATGTGTACTTCAACTAGGATTGCTCTTATCCGTAAGATTGATAATCCTCAATCTTTCAATGACTTCAGGCCTATCAGTATGTAGAATTTTGTTAGCAAATTTTTTTCTAGAATCTTAAATGATAGGATATCTAAAATTCTCCCTATTATCATCTCTCCTATGCAATCAAGGTTCATTAGAGGTAGAGCTATGTTTGAGAATGTGTACTTTCTTAAGAATGTATGTCTAGAATTCATTCTAAGAATGTGGGAGGATATATTATTATGAAGTTGGATATGTCCAAGGCATATGACAGAGTTTTGTGGTGGCTCCTTATCATAGTTATGAGGGAAATGGCCTTTTGTGAACAATGGTTGGACCTAGTGTGGAGAACCATTTCGAATACTTGGATTACTCTTTTGGTAATGGTGAAAATGTGGGTTTCTTTCATTCTACTAGGGGCTTATGGAATGGGGATTCTCTATCCCGAAGCCTCTTCATTATCATGGCATATGTTCTCTCTAGAAACCTTAATTATATGGTAGTGCATCCTAGCTATGTGGGATTCAAAATGCCCATTGGTTGACCGAGGTTTAATCACTTGTCTTTTGAAAATGATTTAATTATCTTTTCCTCTGGTATGAGGAAATAAGTGAAGAAGCTTATGAAAGTATTGAAGACTTATGAGAGGGTCTTAGTTTAGTTGATTAGTAAATCCAAAAGTTATATTGTAGCATCTGATAAGATCAGGCCCAATTATCTTAATTTCTTGAGCCAATACACTGGTATGAAAATTAAAAAAGGGCCTATCAATTATCTAGGTTACCCCCTGTTCAGTGGTAGAAAGAAAATAATTTACTTTGAAGGTATGGTTCAAAAGTTAGAAATATTCTAACTGAATGGAAATCGAATTTTTTTACTACTGGATAGAAATTGGTTCTTATCAAGTCTATTTTAGTATCTATGCAGTTGTATCTGTTATCAGTGATGTTCCCTCCAAAAGTTATGGTGAATAGATTGCATAGTCTCATGTCTAAATTCTTTTGGAGTTCTAATTATGGTGATCATATGTATCAATGGTGCAAATGGGAATATATGACAAGGCCTACTAAGTAAGGAGGATTAGGTATTAGGAACTTATATGAGATTGGGGATTCTTTAAGCATGAAGATGTGGTGGTCTTTCAGAGAGAAGAATTATCTATGGGCTCAATATATGAAGGATGCTTATTGTAGAAACCAACACCCTTTGTCTGCTCTTAGAAGAAATGGGGCTCACTCTTGGAATAGAATGTGTTCTAGAAGAGATCTTACTAAGTAAGATATGGTATGGCAGATTGGTAAAGGAGAAATTAGAATTTATAAGGACAATTGGGGTGTAGCAGCTAATAAAAACGTGGAAGCTATGCCAGATAAGTCTATAAGCTATTTCCAGGATTCTAGTTAAAGATGGGATAAAGGAAAATTGGAGAGTTATTTTTCTCCAGGTACAACTTTTGTGATTTTGTAATTTGATGAGATATATGAGGATCAATCTGGTAAGCTTATCTAGTAGCCTAGTGGCAATGGTTCTTTTTCAATGTCCTCGACTTGGGAGTTATGTAGGACCAAGAATCTCTCCTAGTTTAGCTATAAATTTGTATGGCATCAAAACATCCCATTTAAGATCTTAGTCTTTATGTGGAATATGCTTAATAACTTACTTACTATAGATGATTCAATTAGATCAATTGGGATTCGAGGACCCTCAAAATGCCACTATTATTCTAAGTCGTATGAGGAATCTATAGACTATATCTTTTTTTAGGGAGAAATAGCTTCTCATGTGTGGGATTCTGTTACTCAAGAGCATGGTATTTAGAGAGCTCAATGTGGAATTAAAAACATATATTTCAGTGGTGGATTAATGGCCAAAAAAAAGATTCAAACATAAACAGAATCATTCTAGCTATAGTGTGTTGGTGTTTGTGGATCCATAGGAACAAGTGTAAGTATGAAGCCATCACTCCTAACTTTATTTATGTTTTGTATCAAGTACATCACTTAAAGTCTATGCTCATTCACAAGCATCCCTATCAGATTCCAAATCCTAGATTGAAGATTTAATGGATATGCCCTCCTTCAGGTTTACTAAAGCTCAATATTGATGGAAGTGCTTGGAGATTATTCAAAAATGAAGTGGTGGAGGCATCCTCAGAATTGAGTCAGTAAAGATGATATGGGCATTCATTTCTTCTTTTGGAGTTATTTTTAACATGGAGGCACATGCAAAATCTCTTAAAATTGGCCTTGATTTCTTCATGGATCTTAAAGACTATGAGATCATTATTGAAAGTGATTCTAAAACTTTGGTTGATATTCTCCAAGGAAAGGCCTCAACTCCTTGGAAAATAAAGTGGACTATTCTCCAAATTCAGCAAATGTTAAAGGACACAAATCACACTCTAATTCAGATCTATAGGGAAGGTAACCAAGTTACTGATTCCTTGGACAAAAGAGGTAGTGTAGAAGGGATAGACATTTTCTCAAATAACATTGAAGAATTTCCAAATCAACTTAAAAGTTTAATCACCATAGATAGATGGGGGCTACCAAATTTCAAAAATGTCTAGTTGTTGATAAGCACCCAAAACTATACATTTTATACCCCGAACAGACGTACTTTAATTGCTAATTCTTGACAATCTGGGTCTTATGCGCTTTATTATGTATTTTGTAGGTCGAATGCACGTTACGGTGTTCAAACGCGGATTTCATGGGAATAATATGCAATTTATGGAGCTAATTACCAATCCCGTAACCCTAGCCTACCCTAACCTAACCCAAACTTACCCCAAAACCTGTGTGTGTTTAGTTTGTGCCTTTTTATATTTTTTATATTTTTAGTTTGATTAATTTTTATTTTTAGGATTTATTTAGGATTTCTAGGTTTTATTTTCTATTTTTAATTTTTTTTAGTATAATTTTATTTTACTTTGATTAGTTTTTATTTTATTAGGATTAGTTTTTATTTTTTTAGGATTTCATTTATTAGTTTTATTAAATTTTATTTTTTTAGGATTTTAGTTTTTAGTTTAATAGTTTTCTATTTTTTTTATTTTTTATTTCTTTTTAGTTTCAATTTTTATTTGAGTCTTTATTTTATTTTAGAATAGGATTTTATTTTATTTTATCAATTTTATTTTAGTTAGTATTATATTTTTAGGTGTCCCAATTAAACACACACACAAACACATAACCCATTACTCAAACACACCTAAACCCACTCACACCCACCTGCTTAAACCCAAGCCTCAAACCTTAACCCGATATGTCCCACTCGCCATCCCCAACTCGGATGCCTCGCATCCTCTGCCATATCCCTTACTGGCCACTGCTCCTCACCTCGAGCGACCTTCCATCCTACCCTCTACCATCTCGGACAAAACGACCTCAACCCCCAGGCCGCCTCCCATCTAGTTTCAACGCCATACTCTTGTCGCGACCCCTCTTGTCGGCAGCCCAACCTCCCGCTGGCGACATCTCCTGTCAGCGCTACCGGATCTACTTCTCAGACGCCGGCAAAACCAGTAACGAACCGATCCATCTCCAACCAACTTGATCCCAGCATCCTACCTTCTACCACCCCGAACTCGCGGGCAATACCCCATAACCTGCTGCCAGAACTGACCCAAATAACCATCAAAACCCAAACCAGCCTTGACCCGTTACACACAACACCAAATCGTGAGCTACCAAATCCCAAGACAAACGCAAAACATATCCCATGTGCCATATATCCCCATTAAAACCCACTTAAACCTTTACCCAAAATGCCCCCAACTATAACTTTAAACCATTTCCAAAAATAACCCTTAACTAAATCTGATTTGTTTTATTCCTAT
Source organism: Sambucus nigra (assembly GCA_949130495.1). Classification (NCBI taxonomy): domain Eukaryota; kingdom Viridiplantae; phylum Streptophyta; class Magnoliopsida; order Dipsacales; family Adoxaceae; genus Sambucus; species Sambucus nigra. The sequence goes on along the minus strand of OX422222.1, from coordinate 466,423,902 downwards.
CCCCTCACCCACATGACCTCACACTTCTCTCACCATTTCCATGCACACTCAAGCCTATTCCCAAAAATTCCCCTAGCTCCATGCCTATTTAAAGAATGGAAGACTCAATTTGAAGAAGGCTTTTAGAATAGGAATTGATAGAGAAAATTATAGAGAGAGAAACACCCTTTTTTTAGTTTAGTTTTTTTTAGGTTACTATTTATTTTTATTTTACTTTAATTAAATTGAGTGAAATAAATTCTAGTGAGAATCAATTTGTGTGTTAGTGCTTCATGTGTATTTGTTGATCATTCAAATTGAGAGGTGTATGCTTCAATTTCAAGGATTGGAGTTCAATTTAATCAAAGAGATTCGGTTTGATTGTTCTCTTCTCTTCTCATTTATTTTATGCCTTTGATTAATAATTTGTCAAATTCCATATAATGGTAGGCTAAATCTCCTTTCAAGGGGTGGGGTGAACCCTTATTTGATGTTATTTTAATTTAATTAGTTTCATTACTTGAAAATTCCCTTTGAATATTAATTTTGATCCCTCATCCTTAAATTTACGCCTCGAGAGTGTGACAACCCGCTCACCGAAATAAGGGGTGGCCACCCCGAAACTCCAATTTAATAGGAATCATGGATGGAATCATTCTCAGCATCATAACAATATAAAGAGTATACAGGGTAACCACTCAATATTTCAGAAAACGGGTTGCCAAAAATTTTGGTTTTAAAGATAAGGAAAGAATTAAAGAAAGCATTTAAACAACCCAATTTAAAAGAAAGTGGCAATCCAAAAGAAATTATATTACATGCTCATCAAATATACAAGGAAAGACCAAATATGTTGTCGATCAACAGTCTCATACAACAGTATTAAACAAATTCAATAATTTATATAATACATTACATTAGATAATTACAAAAGCTTGGGCTTCACGCCCGAAAAAAAGACCCGATCATAACTAGAGAACAAGAATGATGGCGTCTATTGCAATATGTCCCATAATACCCGCAAAGCATCACGGTTCGCCAAAGACACCGGAATAGGAAAGTCAAATCAGGCATCCATGCGGCGGAGTACCTGAGCGGATACAAGATGCAAGCACGACAAGAAATATGAACGGGTCAGGGCCCGGTTCTATATAATTACCAGATGAATAAAGAGTATGACAGTTATGAATGGTAAGTCGTAACTAAAAGAAATAAAAATCTACCTACACTATTTGAAACACAAACTAAGGAAATCAGATGGTCATAAAATTTAAACTTAATTATACATAAAAAGATGATTAACATATGAATTAAATACTTCCATCACTTTTATACTATGCGATTTCACTGTTATGTTTCTTATCAGGAACTCGTAATTACAATTTTTATGCTCTTTCTATCATTCCATTCCTTATCAGGCATATAATCATCAACAAATGCTCTTTGTGGCATTTCATTGTGCTCTTTATGGAACTTTATCATGCTCTTTATGGCATATCCCAATACATAAAGTCACAATTGATTATGAATTGTTATAATTATATATGTATAACGATTCTAAGATCGCCCCTCCGAGTTTCCCCACTGGGCGCGCCCCTAAATAACAATCATCTTCCAGGGCCTATCAAAGAAGGTAACCTGGGCACCTATCAAAACGTCGGGAAGCGGCCATATGCCTGCGAGAGAGTCAAGACTACACCCAGAATCTCCTCACCAGCGCAGAAAACATAACATATCGCTCATATGGCCTAGGACTATACCCACCCTGCATTCACTAGCCATGGGGGCTTCACCTTGTGCGCGAACTTCCCTTATGATGTGATTTAGAGAGGCGTGTTTAAGTAAATTATCATTTACCAAATTCATTGTGAAGTAAATTAGCATTTACCATAAGCATTACCCTTTCCATTTCATTTTCATTCACCATTTTACACATGCATGTTTCATTTTATCCGAAACTATAATCATTTACATTTTGTAAATAATTCACCTTTCTATCCGGAGCCATACGATAATTTGTGTCGTTATTACAACCTCAAAGAATAAGTGAACTCCCAATTTAATTCACCCAACACCCTTTTTCTGGTGTTGTACTATTAACCATCAAGGTCAACATAGCTCAATTGAACTTCTAAAGTCTCCCAAACATAATACTACAACTCCTAGTTTCATAATATCAACTAAAAGAAAAGAATGCCCTAACATCAATTGGCATATCCCCGGAAAAGTCCCCACATAACCCATTTCTAATGTAAGATAATTAACTAACTCGTCTAGGACTCTAAGTTTACTTCATACAAGAAGGTTCCTAAGTCCTACGCCTCAAGAAAGAGGATTGGAATTGAGTTATAAACTTAACTCAAAAATAGCAGGAAAACGAATCGATTCGCCCAAGGGCCGAATCGATTTGCCCTAGAGAATTGATTCGCCCAAACAGCGAATCGATTCAGATTTCAAAACCTGGGATTCTTTAACCTGCCGCATCGATTCGGCTTGGACCCGAATCGATTCGGTCCAAGCAGGCCTAGAAACTGACCCTATGCGAATCGATTCGCCCAGGGACCGAATCGATTCGCCCCTGCGAATTTGACAAGAATGGCTTTAAGGGTTATGAACCCTAGTTTTCCTAAATCTCAAATCTCTTCCATTTTACACATATCCAACATCACTAATCTACCCAAAATCATCCTACATGATTTATAACCACTATAATCCACAATTTTATCATCAAAAACTAAGATTAGGGTTTAAACACCATAAATTCCATTTTTGATCCATAAATGCAAATACACAACTATCACACAAATTATTCATCTTAAATCATATATTAGCAAGTAGAAAACTTGCCTTGAAGTTGAAATCTCAGATTTCTTTGTGGTAGATGCCAATCCAAGCTTCAGTCTCCAATTTCTCTCATTTCTCCTCTTTTCTCTTATTCTCTCTCTCTCTCTTTAAGTTTGGTAACACACACAAATGAGAAATGAAATAAGGGGCAAGACTTAAAAATCATGGCTTAAGTCTAAAGTCCCCAACTTAAATGGTTAATACCACATTAAAATGACTCCCAAATACGCATTTATGTTAAAACCAGTCAAAAGTGCCCAGAACCTAAAAATACGACATGGCACTTATTTTGACTGTCTCGCGCCTTCCGGGATAAATACGCCTTCTAAAATGGCATCTGGTAATTTTTTTAAATTTTTTCAAGTTTTGGTTTCATTTAAACCAAAATGTCATTTAAAACATATGACACTACAAAATACAACCTGGTGATATTTACTCACACATAAAGTAAATATGCAACACTCCAGTAAATATTAACTTTCAACTCATTGAATTAATATTTACTCCAGTTCCCACATTTTATATAATTACCTTATGCGGTAAATTAATATAAAATTAGTCTCCTAAAAGCGAGGGTTGTTACATACTCCCCCCTTATGAGGAAATTTTGCCCTCAAAATTCGGGCATACCCTAATCACAAAAAGGGTTATACTATCCTAAACTATCATCTTATCACTCTTCACAACCCCTCAATATTGTGGCGTCCCAAATGGACTCGGACTAAGGTCGTCACTATCGATCTCAGCCTACATCCTTTATGCTCTATAATGGCCCAAAGCGTTCCTCACGAATTATCAATCATATCTTCCTACGGCAGAAGACGATACTCACATAACTCGGCATAAATAGCCTTACTTCCTGAATCACGTTACATTCCTCCACAGGGCACTTACACCAACTCTAAATAGCTTAAACCCAACACTACTCAACTTTTTTTCGCATAGGCGTAGCCCTTCAAAGCATATGGCTCAAAAGCCCAATCATTAAGGAAATGTTCTGGGACCACTCCAAGTCCAAGGAACCTATTGTTAGCTGGTCTCATCCAACGAGTATGTGAATTACTCACCCAGCTACAAAAGGTCACTCACGGTGCCACACCGTAGAAAATGATTTGAATTCTTATATGGGAAATTCCGTATATACCATGGTACTGCTCTCCTCCTTCCATTTAGCCTAAGGCGCACCTTCAAGGTACGCCCCTTCGACATTAGATTAACTTCCTCCATTCGTTCATCCACTTTAGGGTGGTAAGATATACGCCATTTCCATATGCTTCTCATTTCTTCCTGGAAACTTTACCCAACCTTTGACACGAATGTCAAATCTCGGCCCACCACTATTTTGATAGGCACCTCATACGATTCTACCACTCCTCCTTAAAGAGCGTGGCATACTCTTCTACATATAGTCCACCCAGAATGGCCGAAAAAGCAACGACTTGATCGAATGATCAATAATTTTCTCAGATAGGATCATGACCATTTCGGTGCTGGCAATTCAATGAAGACGTCTATGATTATACCCTCTTTCATTCCACCACTAATCTCTTCACACGAGTGGGTGAAATGGTCAGTCACAGACATAAAGTCTCTTGCTCCATGGTCTTCCTAGTTATGCACGTTTCATTTGTCTTTCCATGCCATCTCAAATATCCCCGACGGGTTTCCTTCTCAACGCATCTACTACCCTAATCGCATTCCTTTAGCGAATGAGAATATCCAATCAATAGTCCGTTATGAACTTCGTACACCAACTCAATTTCTCCCATGACATATTGCAACAACTTGTTGCTCACGAGAAAGACTAAATTTCCTGCCCAGGAAGTAGTACCTCCAATACTTTAAGGCGATTGCTACCGCAATGAAGTCTAAATCAAGCATGAAATAATACTTCCCATAAAGTTTAAGTTTGTGAGACGCATAAGCCAAGGGTCCATGCTCCAGTATTATGATTTCCCATTCCTGGCAGAGACTTGTTCGTTAAATCCACCCTCGAGCTTAATAACATGGGCTCAGGAGTGAAAGTCAACTCATCCTTTTAACTCCCCGAAAGTTAGGTTACCAATGTAACACTTTAACCAAGAGAGGCCTCATCTCCTTCGGCCTAACTTTCAAAATCACTCGGGGTTCCATATTTCTAGTTCCTAGGGACCTAATCCCTCTTAAAGTTAACCCACAACCCATTCATGGTCAACTCCTTACCGTCTTCCTAAATCAACGTCACATGCCCTAAAGGCCTTACGTCCTAATAATCCTAAAATTGATCTATATTTATCCTATCTAAATCGTAGACGTATAATACTAAATATATCCCTAGTGTCCAAGTCCTTTCTCAACTTTCGACATTCGCTTGGTTTCATGCGTGGGACGTCTCGCCGAAGCGAAATCCAAACAAGGAACCCTCCCGTTACACTACTACCTCACATTGTCGGTAATCAAGATATAATGGTCTAAGACACATGATCGGGATCGGAAAAATTTTCTAACCCTTAACCCTACTAACCAGATTCTATTTCTATGTATTACCATAACAAATAATTGAAGATTTCAACTAATCGAACATTTACTTTCAGTAAAGTCTTATAAATATTAATCCCATTATATACACAACTTTCTGAATAGCCTTCTTGCCAAGGCATAACCCAAAGTCTCAATTCGACTTCATATCTCAGTCTCCCTTACATCGATCAGAGGAGAGAACTATATTCAGTGCTTCTATCTCGCACTTTAATAGCCCTTAATCACTCTACTACGTGATTCTCGGCTAAACCTTTCAACCCCACTCTTAATCAACAAATTAAAATAAAATAAAAGAAGAAAAAGAACAGCATCTCTCCACTCCCAACGTCGTTGAGGTTCATGAGTGGAGCATCCCGCAAAAAATCCAAACAAGGAACCCCTCCTATGCATTACTACTCAACCTTGTTGGTCGTGGAGATAAGGCATAACAATCACATACAATGAAAACAACCAAACACTCAAGCAAAAATAACACAACAAGTAATAAAAAAACCTCCTACTTACCTCAACCAACCCTATAAAGTCTCAACCTGTATTTAGGAGAGATATTATAGGACAACTAGTTCCATCCTGAAACTAGAAGTAGGATAGCCTCGCAATTTTTTTGCTTGTTATCGCCCCAATCAAACCAATATATCATTACTCGTATAGTACACATCATACAAGTAGCACATAACGTACATAATACTTAAAAAGAAAATATATCATCACTCGCCTCATAACGAGTGAAGAAAACATAAAACTTCCCTACCACGGAAGTCATATAATTACTTTATCTATAATAGCGTCAATACTACCACAATCTCTATATACAGACCCGAATCTAGAGTAAACACAATACTACTCTGTCTTATCCTAAGGAATGCACCACCCACTACTAAGGTGGAATTCCCACCAACATTTTTGCTAAACACTCCAGTTGAATCCTAATGGTTCTCAGACACCGTACTTGAGTCTCTTTCGAACCAATTTACTTCCATCAATGCCCCATCTAGGCATCTTATATTTTCCCTTATTTTCCACTCAACAAAATCAAAATGAGTGGTTCTTCCACGTCGTAACCATTGTTCCACCCCTAACTACCAAACAATTATCCACGCAGTCCCTTTTACTTTCTTAATGAAAGAGAACACGCTACCGGCCTCCCCTTCCTTAGTTCAATGAAACCTCCCCGGGCGGATATCCACCAATGGGGTTTCATGAACACTATTCCTTCCAAAGTGTTAACGACACTTATCCTGTGACCTATCATTCCACTGAAGGGATCTTTATCCCTTATACCTACCTTTCTTTAGTGTACGGCCTCCCTAACCGTACAATTCTTTATTCACCGTCGTCCTCTGACCGAGCCTCGTGTGAATGTTTGAGAATTTATCCTCTCCTCAGTCCAGTTGTCCCAGAGAAACTTGATGTTGAAAGTGTCCACCGGGCTTCTTCATGGGCAAAACTTCCTGCACCCAAAAATATGGTGACCACATTCCCACCATTTCAACACTACTCCTACGAGTGAAGGATTTTCCTCCATCCTTTTCATCTGGGCAACTTCTATACCCCAGTCTAGGACAAAACTCCTGGACCTTACACTTCTACCGAATGAGGATGCATCTCCTCCATCTTACTCTAACAAGTGGCCCTTATCATGGGCTCTTCTTAACTTCAATTTAACGTCGCTTGGAATTCTAAGCTTAGCACCACTCTCTACTTCTAGCGGTACATGGAAAACTATGTCTACTATATTTAGTAGACGCAGTAGCAAGATAAGGAAATGCTACAAAAGGGAGCGACCTCTAAATCGGTCCTCATCCCCGACCACAACTTACAGTTCCTAGTAATTCCGTCTCGCGATGCCTTCACAACGAACTTCTTTGGCATCCTTCTCCAATCGACCTACAAATCTCACACGAGCGCGTAACAGATTCTATGGGGTCTACCTCACGGAAGGAGAACGAAATCTCACAAGAGAAATCAACTATCTTAATCCTAAGCCTATACGTCCAATCAAAAGCAACGCTGAAAGTGAAAAGCATTCACACAGACCCTTAAGGACTCTAGAACTTGATGCTCTGATACCATCTGTGATAACCCACTCACCGAAATAAGGGGTTGCCAACTCGATACTCCAATTTAACAGGAATCATGGATGGAATCATTCTCAGAATCATAACAACATAAAGAATATACAGGGTAACCACTCAATATTTTAGAAAACAGGTTGCCAAAAATTTTGGTTTTAAAGATAAGGAAAGAATTAAAGAAAGCATTTAAACAACCCAATTTAAAAGAAAGTGGCAATCCAAAATAAATTATATTACATACTCATCAAATATACAAGGAAAGGCCGAATATGCTGTCGGTCAACAGTCTCATACAACATTATTAAATAAATTCAATAGTTTATATAATACATTACATTAGACAATTACAAAATCTTGGGCTTCACGCCCGAATAAAAGACCCAATCATAACTAGAGAACAAGAACGACGGCGTCTATTGTAATATGTCCCGTAATACCCGCAAAGCATCACGACTCGCCAAAGACATCGAAATAGGAAAGTCAAATCAGGCATCCATGCGGCGGAGTACCTGAGCGGATACAAGATGCAAACACAACAAGAAATATGAATGGGTCAGGGCCCGATTCTATATAATTACCAGATGAATAAAGAGTATGACAAGTATGAATGGTAAATCGTAACTAAAAGAAATAAAAATCTACCTACACAATTTAAAACACAAACTAAGGAAATCAGATGATCATAAAATTTAAACTTAATTATACATAGAAAAATGATTAACATATGAATTAAATACTTCCATCCTGTTTATACTATGCCATTTCACTGTTATGTTCCTTATCAGGAACTTGTAATTACAATTTTATGCTCTTTCTAGCATTCCATTCCTTATCACGAATATAATCATCAGTAAATACTCTTTGTGGCATTTCATTGTGCTCTTAATGGCACTTTATCATGCTCTTTATGGCATATCCCAATACATAAAGTCCCACTTGATTATGAATTGTTATAATTATATACATATAACGATTCTAAGATCGCCCCTCCGAGTTTCCCCACTGGGCGCGCCCCTAAATAACCATCTTCTTCTAGAGCCTATCAAATAAGTAAACCCGGGCACCTATCGAAACGTCGGAAAGCGAACATATGCCTGCGGGAGAGTCAAGACCACACCCGGAATCTCCTCACTAGTGCAGAAAACATAACATATCGCTCATATGGCCTAGGACTATATCCACCTTGCATTCACTAGCCAGGGGGCTTCACCTCGCACGTAAACTTCCCTTATGATGGCATTTAGAGAGGTGTGTTTAAGTAAATTATCATTTACCAAATTCATTATGAAGTAAATTAGCATTTACCATAATCATTACCCTTTCCATTTCATTTTCATTCACCATTTTACACATGCATGTTTCATTTTATCCGAAACTATAATCATTTACATTTTGTAAATAATTCACCTTTCTATCCGGAGCCATACGATTATTTATGTTGTTATTACAACCTCAAAGAATAAGTGAACTCCCAATTTAATTCACCCAACACCCTTTTTCTGGTGTTGTACTATTAACCATCAAGGTCAACATAGCTCAATTGAGCTTCTAAAGTCTCCCAAACATAATACAACAACTCCTAGTTTCATAATATCAACTAAAAGAAAAGAATGCCCTAACATCAATTGGCATATCCCCGGAAAGGTCCCCACATAACCCATATCTAATGTAGGGTAATTAACTAACTCATCTAGGACTCTAGGTTTACTTCATACAAGAAGGTTCCTAAGTCCTATGCCTCAAGAAAGAGGATTGGAATTGAGTTATAAACTTAACTCAAAAACAGCAGGAAAACGAATCGATTCGCCCAAGGGCCGTATCGATTCACCCAAAAAGCGAATCGGTTCAGATTTAAAGACCTTGGATTTTGTAACCTGCCGAATCGATTCATCTTGGACCCGAATCGATTCGGTCCAAGCAGACCTGGAAACTGACTCTATGCGAATTAATTCGCCCCTGCTAATTTGACAAGAATGGCTTTAAGGGTTATGAACCCTAGTTTTCCTAAATCTCAAATCTCTTCAATTTTACACATATCCAACATCACTAATCTACCCAAAATCATCGTACATGATTTATAACCACTATAATCCACAATTTTATCATCAAAAACTAAGATTACTGTTTAAACACCATAAATTCCATTTTTGATCCATAAATGCAAATACACAACTATCACACAAATTATTCATCTTAAATCATATATTAGCAAGTAGAAAACTTGCCTTGAAGTTGAAATCTCAGATTTCTTTGTGGTAGATGCAAATCCAAGCTTCAAGCTCCAACTTCTCTCATTTCTCCTCTTTTCTCTTATTCTCTCTCTCTCTCTCTCTAAGTTTGGTAACACACACAAATGAGAAATGAAATAAGGGATAAGACTTAAAAATCGTGGCTTAAGTTTAAAGTCCCTAACTTAAATGGTTAATACCACATTAAAATGACTCCCAAATACGCATTTATGTTAAAACTAGTCAAAAGTGCCCGGAACCTAAAAATACAATGTGGCACTTATTTTGACTGTCTCGCGCCTTCCAGGACTGACTACACCCTCTAAAATGGCATTCGGTAATTTCTATAAATTATTTCAAGTTCCGGTTTCATTTAAACCAAAATCTCATTTAAAACATATGACACTACAAAATACAACCTGGTGATATTTACTCACACATAAAGTAAATATGCAACACTCCAGTAAATATTAAATTTCAACTCATTGAATTAATATTTACTCCAATTCCCACATTTTATATAATTACCTTATGCGGTAAATTAATATAAAATTAGCCTCCTAAAAGCGAGGGTTGTTGCAGAGAGAGGGTAAATGATTTTCGAGAGAAAATCGAAATTCTAGTTATAATACCCATTTTAGATTCGAACTAGAGATAGGGGTTTCTTAAGTGGGGTATTATCCCTTGAATTTCAACTCTAAATTTATTTTCTAAGATTTACATAAATTTTAATTGATCGATCCTAGCGGGTGATTAATTAAAAGGAGTGTAGATCTATTTTTCTAGAGTTGTGGGGGGTTAAACCTAATTTTCTTAATGGTTACTATTAAAATTACATTTGCAACGAGAGTTGATTTATAATTTTGATATTAATTTGGGATAATTCAATTAATTAATTAGATTAACTAAAATTTGTGGTGTAATCTCATTCCTTGATTGTTCTCACAATTATTTACTTCACTTATTCTCTTATTTTAGTGTTAGACTTTATTTTTCATGTTAGTCACTTTTTAGTTAGTTATTATCATCTCTCATTTAGTTTAGTTTAGTTCATATCCTCACCTCACCCAATTGTTTTAATATTGAAAAAGCTAAAAAAAATAGAAAAAGTGAAAAAGCACAAAAAGAAAATAAAAAGTGAATTACAATTGAGTTTCCCCTCGCTTTATCCCCTTGATGTGGATTGATACCCTTACTTACCTCTACACTTGAGATTGTTATATTTTGTAGGTAATTTGAAGGTTTTGACTAACTTGGCTTTCAACAACGACATACAATTTTCAAGTTATCAAATGGTGCCATTGCCATTCTTGGGATCGTGAAGCAATTGGAGCAGATTTCATATTTTAGTTCATTTATTTTTTGCATTTTATTATTTTTCGTACCATTTTTGTATTTTATTAGAAGGATTTTATTAGGACATTATTATTTCGCTTGTATTGCGGTGCATAGGGACACCATTTATTTTTCATTTAAACTTGTAATATAAAGAAGACAGGCGTGATAGGGAAACCGGACGAGTTAGAGAGAGGGTGTCCAAAGGCGAGGATTTAGAAGCCTCTCTACCTTGGGTCGGTCGGACTCCCAGGACCGACTGAGATAGGCTTGATCTCCCCCCAGTTGACTCAAATTTTTTAGAACCTCACGGAGTAAAAAACGTGGGAGGTACATTTCTAAACCCTATCACCTCTCCTATTAGCGAGTCAATTCTTTTCTGTGCTCATAATTGATTTTATTCTCACATTTATTTTCGAATGGTATGATGAATTAATTGACTAAGACCTACAGCCGATCACTGACGAGAAGGAATTTTATCACCCGACTCACTCGCTTACCAATTGTGTGCTACCCTAGCCATCACTAAATTTAAAATCTATTAACTAGGTAGCCCAATAGGAAAATTTTTTGCAAAGGCGATCACTTAGATTATTTCGTGATTTTTTATCGCCTGCGGACATAATTAAAATTTGACTACCTTTAACTAAATTTAAAGATAAAAATTGGCTATGTGCTAGTTAGGAAATTTTCTTGACTTGTGTGTATCGAATTCCATTTTTCGGTGGTCGGTTTTAGTTAGTTCGTCCAAATCAAGAGTCCATATATTTTCCCCACCTTTTCTTCCAAAAAATCCAAAAATATATTTTCTTCTATTATTTTTATAAAAATCCAAAAATCTTTTCTTTCGTTTTGAAAAATTTTCAAAAACCTATTTCTCTCCACATGGACGAAGAATGTCCTTTACGGGACTACTTTGGTCATTTCTCATTGACACGCGACACGTGTGAGAGTGATCCCGAGCCGTCTCTTTATGAGATACTTAAGGGCCTCACCTCTCTCACGAGTACCGTAGATACTCTTAACCCGTCCATACATGCACCTACTATTCCATCACCATCGGTGTCAAGTGTCGACGTGTCTCATCCTTTGTTGTGCACCCATTGTTATTATGTCGATCGCATGTCCCATGAGTGTCCATACTTGTCATATCCCTACAAACCCACCAGGAGCTTGTGTATCCATACGAAATTATTTCGGAACCCACCTCGGCCTACTATCCCGATGTATCTAATCCTGAGTTGTGTGATTCCCCGAGTTATTCGTGGAGGACTGATCATCCTTCCATGCAATACTAATCCCAACCCGATATTGTGGATCCTCACACGTTCCAACAGTCATCATGGCAACCTTGTGCACCTAATCAAGATCAGTTCCCTCACTACGCACCCTATGAGTATCAACCAATTGTCCATCACGAAATATATCCATTCATGTATGATGAACTTGGCCCCAATCCACATACTTCATTTGAGTATTCTCCGTATAGTCATGTCCATAGCGAGTTGTGTCCACCTCAACCACCACCACCACTATCCACATCCGCTCTCGAGGCACTCTTGCAACAATTTATCATCGAGCAAGAGCAAACCACTCAAATTCAAACTCAAGATCTCCAACTGCTTGAACAAAGGTTAAATGCAATTGAGTGTGAGCAAGAGTCGAATTTCACCCCACGTCAACCCATTGTTGCTCCCACGTGTGATGAAGATGTGTCCTCTTGTGACATGAATTTTGAGTGTGACCAACCCTACCATCCCGAGAATCTCAAAGTTGAGACCATTCCATGGTCCGAGTCCCAAGTCGACAATTTTCTTGACTTACCTTTCATTAGTGAGCCTGATCTGATCCCGTCATATCCAAATGAACCCCACTTTGAGGTTCCTATTCCCATTCCCACTCCCGTAATATCCAAAAATATGCTCGAGCTTTTACCTTATGCCCCAATTTCATATGTCTCTGACATGCACATATCTTTTAGGTTAGCTCCAGCTACGAGTGTTCACCCTTTTCCCGAGATAGAATCCGTGATAGTTCCTAACTATTCGGATATGGATGATATCCCACCATGCATGGCTCCCTTTGAGCCCGATATTTTTAGTGATTCCTCTATCTACGATTTTGGTGCCTCTTCTTACCCACCCACCACATTCACCGATACTACTCTTATGGAAAGGTTGACCACTCCATCCTTAGAAACCACACTCCCTTGTGAGTATTCCTTTACTCCTCCCAATGAGTGTGTGTACCCCACGCGTGAGTTGGATCATCTTCCTCCACCATTTATCCCACCCGATACACCCTTTACCCCACCCATTATCCCTTCCACCCCACCACCTAGTTTGGATCTTGATTTTACACAATTCAAGTTTCCATCTACATTTTTAGATCCTCACCTGAAACCATCCCCCACCCATGAGAGTATTTGTGGTTCTACTCTCCACTTCCATGACATCGAGCTTGTTCCTCCATGCACACCACTTCCTTATGGTATTGATTTTTCTTCTCAACAGCTCCCTGGCATGTCACGGCGCGATCATTATCATCGCCCATTCATATAACGGTCGTGTGACTTTTATGAGTCCCGCCCCATTACACTAGCCAAACCATTTTTCCTCCATCACCAACTAGAGCATCATTCTTATAGGGCCCTAGTTTCTGTCACTTTTTGGCTCAACAAGGCCCATAATCGATGCTCATTCTCTCCAGCCTTCTGTACCATTACCCTCATACCCACCCACCCATGGTCCACCGATGATTTGCATCGCGTGATGCACTTTGCCATACAAGTGCATTGACCCGTTTTGGCCTCTATCCAATAAGACTGACGCTTTAGTCTTGTTTGGGGGTGATCTTCATCACCCAATTTTTTTGCCACCCCGCACTTTCATAGATCTTATCTTTAGGGTGAGAATGGTTCGGTCTGGCTGAAGACATTAAACTTAGCGCTATCGGGAGGCAGCCGACATTTCTTGTACTAGTCTCATCCTGTTTGGGGGTGGCGTTTCACATCACCCAATGTTTTATCATGTTTATGGACTTGTACACATTTTTATCTTATCATTTCTTCAGGTTTCATTTTGGCTTCATCTGTTCACTTCATTAGAGGTTGATTATGGTAATCTCTTTCCTACCTTATGCTCTCAATTTTAAAAATCATTTTACTTAACATCGAGGACAATGTTCCTTTTTGTTTGGGGGTGGGGAGCTTTATCAAAATCGTACCTCTTTTGGAATATTTTGATTTTTAAACCTGATTTTTAAAATTTTCGTGCAGTTTCTTTCATCTCACTCATTGACGTGAATTTCCAATCATCCATCTTTCAAAAGTCTAGGAATCAAGCTAGAGGATATTTTTTTATAAATAGCTTATGTAATACGTAAAAAGGCATGTTGCACTATGAATTCCTAGACTCAACAAACTTTGCGCACTTATCACGTCATTACGGTTTAGAGTTAAGGAGTACTACAATTCTAAAGAGAACCTTAAGGATCACTAGTAGAGACTTTAGCTTGTGAGATTTATGCTTTTCTGCCTTTCAGAATGTTTTACGCAATCTCCGAGTCACAAGTTGATTCAACTTCTTTTGGGTCCACACTTTAATTGTTGTATGATCTCATTATTCTTCATTTTTGGCTTGATCACTGAGAACAACATCTTTTTTGAGTTATAAGAAACGCGTGTCTTGAAATTTGTCCCGATCACTAGGTTTTCATCCATACGCCTACCACTTTTCCATGTCATATTTCCATTCACTCACCCATTACATTCCCATGCTTTTCCATATTTACCCACACCATCACCTATCATCTCCATATCATCTTTCATTTTGAAATAAAAGAGTGTTGTTCAAAATGTTAAATGTCTTCAGTGTTGGTTTGAAAAGAGAGAGAAAAACAAGAAAAAAGGAAAAAAATAGCAAAAATAGAAAAAAAGAAAAAAAAAAGAATAAAGAGAAAAAAAAAGAAAAATATATAGAAAAAAATAGAGAGTTTTGTAGTTAGTTCTTTTGTAATAAAGACATTTGTTCTTCATGTGTACACTCTTCTCACTCACCCATCATACCACCCATCCTATCCTACCCACTTCATCATATCCTTCCCATTTCATTTCCTCCTCACCTATAATCATCCATATTTATCCTAGGTGTTCGGGCAAATGAAAGTCGACGTGGTGAATAACTCGACGTTCTCACTATAGTGATTAGCATTCTTTCATGAGATCATTTTATTTCTTAATGTCCGTTCTTTCTTATATGTATGTGAAACATTTGAACTTGCTTACATTTACTCACCTCCTCACATACAAGATCGATACACTAACCCTAATCTCAAGAGTTCTTTTGAGAGAGATATATCCGTGAGATTTGAAGTTGAAGCGTTGATTCCGAAAAGGAAATCTAGGAATTACTCTTATGATACTCGACCCGTTTTGACTGATTCCCACCACACACGTTGAGTTCTAGGGAGGATGTGCCTTGAGTATTTACTTAGCTAATCTTTTTAACACATTCTAGCTTGTATTTCTCAAAACATTTCTCTCATGATGGATTGTGCGATTATTCTGCGTCTAATAAGAGATTGACTGCCTTTCAATAAATCATGTTGCAAATAAAGAATTTTGTGGGTATATTCCCTATAAACCCTCACGAGACACAACTCGTCATGTAGGGCAACCTATAGGTTTAAAGGCTTGTTGCACATGCTAAGTGCAATCGCAAGTGCCCGCGAAAGTGGTACACTTTTGGTTTCTTATCTTTCTTTTTCTCTTTCTCTGTATCTTATTGCTCGAGGACTAGCAACGGTCTATTTGGGGGTGGTGTGATCCAAAACATTACATTTTATACCCCGAATAGACATACTTTAGTTGCTAATTCTCAACAATTTGGGTCTTATGCGCTTTATTATGTATTTTGTAGGTTGAATGTACGTTGCGGTGTTCAAATGCGGATTTCAAGGCAATAATACGCATTTTATGGAGCTAATTACTAATCATGTAACTCTAGCCTACCCTAACCTAGCCCAAACTTACCCCAAAACCTGTGTGTGTTTAGTTTGTGTCTTTTTATATTTTTTAGATTTTTAGTTTGAGTCATTTTATTTTTAGGATTTATTTTTTATTTATTTAGGATTTCTAGGTTTTATTTTCTATTTTTAATTTTTTTAGTTTAATTTTATTTTACTTTGATTTTGATTAGTTTTTATTTTATTAGGATTTCATTTATTAGTTTTATTAAATTTTATTTGTTTAGCATTTTAGTTTTTAGTTTTTAGTTTAATAGTTTTCTAATTATTTTTATTTTTTATTTCTTTTTAGTTTCAATTTTTACTTGAGTCTTTGTTTTATTTTAGAATAGGATTTTATTTTTTTAGGTTTTTATTTTATTTCATCAATTTTATTTTAGTTAGTATTATATTTTTAGGTGTCCAAATTAAACACACACACATAACCCGTTACTCAAACACACCTAAAACCACTCACACCCACCCGCTCAAACCCAAGCCACAAACCTTAACCCGATTTGTCCCACTCGTCATCCCCAACCCAGATGCCTCACATCCTCTACTATATCCCTTACTGGCCCCTGCTCCTCACCCCGGGCGACCTTCCATCCTACCCTCTACCATCTCGGACAAAACGACCTCAACCCTTAGGCCGCGTCCCATCTAGTTCCGTCGCCATACCCTTGTCGCGACCCCTCTCGCCGGCAGCCCAACCTCCCGCCGACGACATCTCCTGCCAGCGCCACCGGATCTTCTTCTCCGATGCCGACGAAACTAGAAACGAACCAACCCATCTCCAACCAACTCGATACTAGTGTCCTCCCTTCTACCACCCCGAACCCGCGACCAATAACCCATAACCCACTGGGAGAACTGACCCAAATAACCATCAAAACCCAAACCAGCCTTGACTCGTTACACATAACCCGTCCAACCCCAAAGCCTTTCAAAACCCAAACCAAATCGTGAGCTGCCAAATCCCAAGCCAAACACAAAACATATCCCATGTGCCATATATCCCAATTAAAACCCACTTAAACCTTTACCCAAAATGCCCCCCAACACCAAACTTTAAACCATTTCAAAAAATAACCCTTAACTAAATTTGATTTGTTTTATTCCTATCCACTCACCCACATAACCTCACACTCCTCTCACCATTTCCATGCACACTCAATCCCATTCCCAAAAATACCCCTAGCTCCATTCCTATTTAAATAATGGAAGACTCATGTAATAACCCGCACTTTTATGGAAAATTAAATTTAATAATTAGGCGCAATTTAGGAATTTAAGAAATTATCGTGAATAGTAATTTTTGGAGCTTTCAAGGATTTAATGATTTTCGAGGTATGTTATATGTACTTTTGGGATTAAGTAAATGAGTCGGAGTATTTTATTATATGTCGACGTTGGGTAAAGCGACAAAGGATAATATTTTAATGGGAATACCGCATTTAGTTGTGTTGGGTTGAAATAGTGAATTGCGGTCAAGTACCTCGGATGGAAATTTTGATTGCGCGGTTAGTCTCTGAATGGCCGAGATAGTCGAAAAAGAGTGTCCAATTGCCGAAATTAAGTTTCGGGAATTTTTGGGATCCGTTTGGACTCGTAATTTAGTAAACGTGTCATTTTTGGGTTAATAAGGGACAAGCCCTTATTTCTTTCTTATAAGTCACGAGAAAGAGGAAGAGAAAGAAAAGAAAGAAGAAAGGAAGAGAGAAAGAAAGGAAGAGGAGAAAAAGAGGAGAAAAGGGGAGATTCGGGCAAACTCCGCGGGATTCGACTCAGGATCGTCGGATTTTATCCACGAGGCAAGTGTTTACTTGCTTTATTTCATTTATGCATTTATTTCATATCATAGTTGGTAGAATATATGATTTTGGGTTAGAATCCTTAAAATAAATTTGGACAACGTTGAATATGAGTTTACATATTGATGTAATGTAAACTCTTAATGATTTTTAGTCTTAAATCCATGTAAATGGAGTGAAGAAATGGATTGAAATGGGTTTAATTGATAAGTTGGGGTTCTTATGGTTTTAGGGTTTAAAACTAAGGGAAATGGTTTAATACCCCAAATTAAATGTTGTGTTAGTTGTAAAACATAGATTAGATGTTTATTGAGTTGTTGGATGAGATTAAAAACAATAAAAATGGAAAAAATGGAGTTTGGGATTTTGGGGAAGATGGTGAATAGTAACCCTATAGCTTGTGGGGTTATTTCGTCCAGGAAGATAATTGATTTAGCTCTCGGTCAAAACACAAAAGTTGTAGATCTTTTCGATACGTGAAAAGACAATACTATGTGATAATTGATTAACTTCGCAACTTTCTAATATAGCACACTTATTTAATTTCAGCCCCTAATCATTCATCTAAGGTGCGTGTGTCAACCGATAAATAAATAAAGCATGTGACACAAAAAATATGCTGAGACACATAATTCAGGAAAAAAACCCTTTCGGGTAAAACCTTTATTTCATTATGAATATACAAGCTACAACTTACAATTACATAGAGAAATCTGCAATGGATTAACGTGCAGCCAACCCACAAAGACACGCAGTCTTGAACTCAGCAAGAGAATACACGCAGCACCCTCCAAGGACTCGCAGCCCAAACAACGAAGAAAGAACCTCAGCTCTCCTCAATGACACGCAGCCATAAAAAAACTTTGTAGAGACTCCCTTAGCAATGACACGCAACCCTCGGTTGCAAAGATCTCTCCACAAAGATGAACAACAACACAGTTTGTGTTCTTGGGTTACACAAAAAGATCCACAAAGGTTTGGCAATTGTGTGAATCAAAATCCTAGAGTATTGGGCTCAATAGGTGAAGATTTAGAGTATTTAGGACTCTGAAAATCATCTTGAAAAGTCTTAGAAAACAACTCCCCGAAGTTGCCATTAAATAAGAAAACTTTGTTCCTAAAAAATCTCTAACAGATCCGGCCGAAATTATCCCAGGCGAATCAGTCCGGCTTGGTGGCGGATCGGTCCGATTTGATCGGATCGGTTCTTTTATTAAGAGGCGGATCGGTCCGGTTGACATCGGATCGGTTCGGATTTTTATCTTCATCGGTTCGCTATGGATCCGGGGTATACTGGCCTCACTTTAGCAGTCAGATCGGTCCGGTCTCTTTAGGCGGATCGGTCCGGATGAACCGGATCAGTTCTTTTATCTCGGCCAGATCGGTCTGGTCTGTTCCCTGATTCCTTTTCTGCCTTTGATATTCGGATTCCGTTGATGAGCGCATTATTCTTGAATTTTCTCAACGGTGTAACGGCGTACTACATATAAAATGCTAATGGACAAAAATGTCCTTTCAAATCTCCCCCTATGTCTATGCCGGTACAAACATAAAAACAAACATCCGAATTATCAAAATAAAAATGCCTACTCAAATCTACCCTTCCATGAACCCAAAACTAAAAGAGTACAAGTGAATAAGACTACAGCGTTTGCTCTTCAAATCTGCAGGAATCTCAACGCTTTTCTCATCAGGGTGTGCAATCCAATGATAATCCATGTAGTATCTACACACATGAGACAAAGCAAAATACCAAGTGACATATCGAGTTTGAAATGAGATATATATATATATATATACCAATTTAAGAACAAACTCAAACTTTCAAAACTCCCCCATAATAAGATAATTCATTCTCCCCCTTTTATGATGTCCCAAAATAGACAAATGAGAGAAACAAAACAAATAAGCAAGGGCGGGGTGTCACAGGTATAAAATCACACCATGAATGAACACAAAGCAACCATGTCGATGATAGCGTAAATGAAGTGGTGTGATCAAATTCGATAGGAAAATCAAAGCATACAAACATGACATATGTGCACGATGAATATTGGATATTCCTAGCGAATGAACTCAAATGCTTCCTTTGGTGTAAAAGAATGACAGTATAAGATATTGACTCAATCAAATCAATAAATCAAAGCTCAAAATGATTTTCACACCAATAACGTCCAAAATGATTTTATGCTTTTTCAGGACTTTCAAGGAAGTGTAAACCCGTTTAAAGATTCTCCAACCAGACTCCCTCAGATATACTTTTGAATAGAGGCATTCTAAATTCTCAAACTTTGGAGAATTGATGGTGAAACCTAAGTGGCCCATATTTGGCATGAATTGCTTTTTATTGCCGTTAAATTTTTCGGGCTCTTTTAACCTCTTTGGACCTCGGATATTAAAATTCCTCCATTTTTTAGGTCCTTTGTAACGGTGGCTTTTGCGCAAAGGATAGATAATGACCTTTCGCAGCCCCTCCTCGTTATTCAAAAAACACACAGTCTCACCAAAACGGTTTTTACATGCATTCCAATCTTGTCAAGTTTTATCGCATTTTATACATTGTACAGACAGGATTGAGATGGAAACACTCAAGCCAACATGAGATTGACAAGTGCAGGAATCAAATATAGTCGTGCATGTGTGCAATAAAGGATATAGGAGTCAAACATGTAAGAAGATATCACGAATTACATCTCAAAGACTCCATACAATGTAAAGCACATGGATGAAATGATGTAGCCTCTCAAATCTCTATCAAACAGTCACATGGGGATATGGAATGAAGTTGTGACTTGGCTAACTTAAATGCTCATCCACAAAAGGAGCAAAAACAGAAAAATCCTTTTGGCCTTTTTCAAAAATATTATCAAAATAAAATCTTTTTGTGCTTTTCAAAAATTTTCAAAACAAAAATATATACAAAAAGTACACATGTCATAACACTAGCAAACAAGTATAAATCATGAAACCACAACTAGTGTATGACAAACATGCAAACACAATCATCTATATGATATGGCAAGAGAAGAATCATGTGCAAGCAAACGGGAATCAACTTTTCTAAAATCTAGTGCCTCTAAAAGTGATTTCCTAACCCAAATAGGTGTGAAATGTCGTGTGGGGGCTTCGGGAACCACGGGAACACTAGACATAAACTTCCTAGGACATCTTCCTAGATCAAAACAAAAACGCTTAAGGTGACCTTTTCTACCACAATATGAACATGTGTAAACGGGTGGAATGACACCTAATGTGTGATCTTTTCTAACATCCTTGAACTTAGTTGACCCTCTAAAACAAATAATGGTTTTGGCTTTAGCACTAGAAGCATGAGAACAAGATGAGCCATTACCATCACTATCAAACCTACTTGAGTCTGTCAAATCATTTTTTAACTTCAAAATTTTTGACTCAAGAAAAGAATTAGACTCTTCCAAATTAAGGGACGCCTTCTTCAAATTATCAATTAAACTTAACCGTTTATCACGCTCCCCCTCAATTAAAACAAACTTATTCCTAAGAGTCTTTTCGCGTGCCGTAAAATCATCGATTAATTTTTTATCCTCGACGGCACAAACGGGAACCCTAGAATTTTTTAAGTCCTCCAATTCCTTCTCTAAAACTAGGACTCTCTCATCACTCTTCTTTTTGGCAATTTTTAAAGAATCAAAATCAGTACACAAATTACCAAAGTGCTCACGACAAATATCACTTTGAGTTTGAAACTCTTGCAAGTATTCAATCTTACTTTTAAAGAGAAAATTTTCTTTTTCCAAAACTTTAATTCTTTTGCAAAGTTTCAAATTCAAACTTTTTAATTTTTCAGCACGGCCGTGAAATTTTTCAAAAATAGGCTCCTCATTAAATGGGCGTTCCATCGAAAAATTGCGATTTTTCATAAAACTGTTTTTTTTTTAAATCAATATCACACAATTTTTGCGGAAAATAGAATACGCGATAAATTTGCGCAACCTGCTCTGATACAAATTTGAAAAGACAATACTATGTGATAATTGATTAACTTCGCAACTTTCTAATATAGCACACTTATTTAATTTCAGCCCCTAATCATTCATCTAAGGTGCGTGTGTCCACCGATAAATAAATAAAGCATGTGACACAAAAAATATACTGAGACACAGAATTCAGGAAAAAACCCCTTTCGGGTAAAACCTTTATTTCACTATGAATATACAAGCCACAACTTACAATTACATAGAGAAATCTGCAATGGATTAACGCGCAGCCAACCCACAAAGACACGCAGTCTTGAACTCAGCAAGAGAATACACGCAGCACCCTCCAAGGACTCGCAGCCCAAACAACGAAGAAAGAACCGCAGCTCTCCTCAATGACACGCAGCCATAAAAAAACTTTGTAGAGACTCCCTTAGCAATGACACGCAGCCCTCGGTTGCAAAGATCTCTCCACAAAGATGAACAACAACACAGTTTGTGTTCTTGGGTTACACAAAAAGATCCACAAAGGTTTGGCAATTGTGTGAATCAAAGACCTAGAGTCTTGGGCTCAATAGGTGAAGACTTAGAGTATTTAGGACTCTGAAAATCGTCTTGAAAAGTATTAGAAAACAACTCCCCGAAGTTGCCATTAAATAAGAAAACTTTGTTCCTAAAAAATCTCTAACAGATCTGGCCGAAATTATCCCAGGCGGATCGGTCCGGCTTGGTGGCGGATCGGTCCGATTTGATCGGATCGGTTCTTTTATTAAGAGGCGGATCGGACCGGTTGACATCGGATCGGTTCGGATTTTTATCTTCATCGGTTCGCTATGGATCCGGGGTATACTGGCCTCACTTTAGCAGTCGGATCGGTCCGGTCTCTTTAGTCGGATCGGTCCGGATGAACCGGATGGGTTCTTTTATCTGGGCCGGATCGGTCCGGTCTGTTCCCTGATTCCTTTTCTACCTTTGATATTCGGATTCCGTTGATGAGCGCATTATTCTTGAATTTTCTCAATGGTGTAATGGCGTACGACATATAAAATGCTAATGGACAAAAATGTCCTTACAATACGATCATGTGGGTGCTGACTGCGTATTTTTTTTATTTTTTTTCGATTTGATATGATTTTTATAAGATGGAAGTTCCGGGGTTGAAATCATCAACTCGAAAATCAAATCAAAAATTAGAAAAATAAAGGCTAGAATTAATTGTGTAGATGTTTGGGATGATTTTTGGTGTAGTTTAGAAACCCTAAAAATGAATTTGGGTTGTTGGATGGAGGAATTGAGGAATTAAGTTTTGAGGATCTGGTGTGACCGGTCGACCTCGCCCCTAAGGCCGGTCGACCGCGTCAAGGGAAAAAGGTCTTATTGGTTGGTTTCTTAGGCTTATCCACAAACCGCGGTAGATCGGGGGTCCAGGGCCGGTTGACCGGTATCCTGTTTTCAGCCCAAGATTTTTGATATTGTTTTTCCTTCTCCTCTTTGAGTTTAAAGTCTAGGGTCCCTCTAAATTAGAGTATTATAGAGGGTTATGTCCTAAAGGACTTGAGGAATTGGGAATATAGATATTTATTCACTTAGAGTGAAATGTTATAATTGGAGATATCCAATAATCCTTAGAGATGATTAAGGTATTTATTATGTATAAAACTGAGGAAATACTTTGGGTATAGTATCATGCGTATATGGGTGCATGATTATGATTCTTTGAGAGAATCTTTGGGATTATTGGTCATCACTAGTGTGATTGGAAATTATGTCCATTTATATATATATATTCGAGGAGGAATATATAGTATGTATACTATGTGATTAAAGTGTATGTAAAATATGAATGTTTTCAAAATGGAAAAATAAATGATTTTCATAAATGATAATTTATGTATTCACACCTCGCTAAATAGCTATCATAAGGGAAGTTGCGCGCGTAAGGTGAAGTCCCCTGGCTAATGAATGCAAGGTGAATATATTCCTAGTCCATATGAGCGATTATTATATGTTTTTCTACGATGGTGAGGTAATTTCGGGTGTGGTTATGACTCTCCCACAGGCATATGGTCTCTTCCCGACGTTTCGTTAGGATCCCAGGTTGTCTTGATGATAAGCACTGGAAGATGATAGCCATTTAGGGGCTCGTACAGGGGGAAAACCAGGATGGGCGGTCTTAGAAACGTTATATGATATGTTAAAGTAATTTATGATAATAAATTGGCTTTAAATACATTTCCTAGATGGAAGAAGGGAAATGGGAGCATATGAAACAGAAAAGCATTTTTATGATAATAAAACTTGCTTTAAATGTATTTCTTGGATAGAAGAAGGGAAATAGAAAGTTTTGAAATAAAATTTACCTGGTAAACATTTTATAAATGAATTCTCATTCCGAAGATATATTCGGAAGTGTAACATGATATGTATATAAAAGATGAATATAAAATGTACCTCAATCCGGGAGATAGATCCGGATGTTATAGAATACACCTCAATTCGGGAGATAGATCCGGATGGATATAATTACATGAGTATATGTATTATATGCGTACTAATGGTCTAATGGAACCCGAAGAACGACCTTGCCGAGTAGTAGTGTATCGTGGGGGTTCCTTGTTTGTATTTCGCTTTGTGAGACACCCCACGCATGAATACGGCATAGTGTTTGGACTAGGGAGAAGTTGAGCCCTTAGTACTTAGGTTGTTTAGGATTGGATAGTCTGGGGGTGATGGATTAGTTAGGAATTGTAGTTGGACTGGGAGGTTTAGAGGTACGCGTTAGGTATGCACTATTGGAAGAGAGGTGAGGGGTATCTCATGGGAGTGCGATACCAATTTAAATATGAGATAAAACATATTTTTAAAAATAAAGCATTTATGCACTTGCTAAATATTTTCAAAACTCGGGCTCTGAACCGTTTCTATATTTTTCCTCTTTTGCTATATATTATATATATATAGGTGTCCAGACACAGGGACGCCTGGATGACACTTCTTTCGAGTCAGACGTCTGCTGCAGCAGCTGTGGATGCGTGCAAGTTCTCGATAGACGCCTCTATCCTTGTAATCTAAATATGAGGTACTATATAAACATTTTGGTTAATAACCCAACTTCATTTATTTATTCTATTTCAGCCTTTTAGTGCAGTATTCGATATGGTTGTATAATCTTTAAACCGAGTGTTCGATTATTTTAATTCATTTCAGTTTCATATATATAAACTGTGTGAATGTTTTAACTGAGTAGCTGTTTGAAAATAGTAGTTAAGAAAAATTTTGACGCCAGCCTAATAGGTTATTACTAATTAAATTAGTTTTTGACAGTGATGCTAAGAATGATCCATTTGCGACTCATGTTTTAATTTGATATAGGAGTGATCGCCCGGTATTTTATTAGGCGGGTTGTCACAGATGGTATCAGAGCATCCGGCTCTATTTTCCTTAGGAATCTATGCGAACGTACTACGCCTTCAGCGTTGCTCTCGATTTTTTATAGAGACTTATGATTACGACCTGTTCAATTTCTCTTGTGAGATTTCGTTCTCCTGCCATAGTATAAGATTATAGAAATCTTTTTGCGTGCCCTCCTGAGATTCGGATGCTTATCGAGGAAGGGCGACCAAGGAAGGCCGCGATGAGGGCAGTAGGAGGCGGGGCCTAGCTGTGGCAACTGGCAGAAGTCGGGGGACTAGGACCACCGTAGAGGTCACTCCCCTTTAGGAAATTGTTAAGGAGTGTTGTAACGACTACGAAAGTATAGTGGTTATGAGCATCCAAGTACTCCTATAGTAGAGAGCAATACTAAAGCTGAGCGAACCTATGAAGCTAAGGGTTCGAAATACGTCTTTGATAAAGACCATACATTGAAGTTAGGTTGTGCAAAGAAAGTGTAACACTACCCAGTAGAAGTATAAGGCTCAAAGGATTTAGCTTAGAGCATGGTGTGGAAATACACATATGTGAAAAATTGAGGAAAACTTTTCACTCGTAGGAGCAATGTTGAAATGGTGAAATGATGGTCACCACATATGGAGGAATATAGTTTCTGAATTATTCACATAAGGATCGGTCAGAGGCCGACAGTGAATAAAGAGTAATGTGGAGCGCAGAGCCACACGGTTAGTCCTTTCCCAGTAGGAGTAAAGGATAAGATTAGGGTGCCTAGATAGGGCATTCATCAAGGTAATTTTGGTTCAGTTCGGGCAAGTGTATTAAGTCCGGGATCCTTATGGAGTAGCCAGGGTAATTGGTAAGAATGTTGTTTTGAGTTTCACCTCAAAAGGAAGAGGTATAAGTGGCGTAGCTAGATAAAGTCGCGGTGTTTGTTAGCCCTAGACTCGTGTGTGTAATTTGAGTTTTGTGGCGGTCTCGATAACATTGTATAATGTAGGCCTATGTGTTTTCCCGCGGTAGCGGAGTTATATTTTCCTTCATTCGCTATAAAAGCGGGTGTTGATATATTGTATATATATCTGGCTTGTTATACCCGGATTATATGTGCTATACGAGTATGGTTATATTGTAAGTATAATATGTTATGGTATTATCGGAGCGGTAGCAGGCTAATGATGGCAAGACTATTGTGTCCGCAGATCCAGGGTGGAACAGTTTTTGTTGAGATATCTCACCTGGATACAGGTTGAGTTCGCCTTTATTGTTATGGGTAAATGGAACTTCGATGAGCAGATGTTTCATTATTATGATTTGAGTGCATGGCGACCTTATAGATATGATTTAAGGCACGCAAGGATTATTGTTGAGCTGTGAGTTTAAGCTCATAATTGTTTGGGCAGGGACTAAATATTAGTGCGAGCGCTTGGTGGTGTGACTCTTAGTTAGAGATAGGAGTTTAAACCACCTTTCGTTGGAAAAGAGGGATAGGGTTATCCCGGTTGCATGTTTGAAGTTAACGGACCTCCACGATCGACAAAGTTAAGTAGTAGTGTAATTTGAGGGGTTCCTTGTTTGGATTTCGCTTAGTGAGATGCTCCGTGCATGAACCTTAACGACGTCGAGAGTGGAGAGATGTTATAGGATGCAAGGATGTTGGTTTTGTTGTAAAGTCATATAGTGTGGATGAACCACTATAGACTATTAGCCATGTGATGATGGTATGTTTATTGAATATTATGCGATGGAAAAGCACTAAAATATTTCTCTCACCGCAAGTATAAAGGTGAGACAAGGTGAAAGGAATTGATTTGAGGCTTCTGGCCAGGACTTAATGAAAAGGAAAATTTTGGAGGAAATATGTTTTGGGTAGGATGATTGTAACATCTCGATAGAGATGGGCACCCGATTTATTGGATGTTAGTGGTAGAAGAGTGTTAGTAGGTTAGCGAGGTAGGATTTAGGATGTCCCGCTGGTGTGCCTTAGGCCGTTACATCTCAATGACTGACGACGCAAGGGAGTAGTGTAACGGGAGGGTTCCTTGTTTGGAATTCGCTCTATGAGATGTCCCACGCATGAAACCGAGCAGATGTCGAAAGTTGATAGAGGCCTTGGGCACTAGGGATATTTAGGATAGTATTTTTTAACGTATGTAGAAATGCTTCGATCTTAGAATTTTTGGGCAGTCAAGACATTAAAGTTAGTGGCGCCGATATAGAATTATTGGTTGGGTGGCCTTAAGTAGAATGGAATTTCGTAGATTGGGAGGACCCATATGTGAGTATTACACCGAGGAAAGGTGTATGGGCACCTTAGTAAGTTGGTTTTATGTACCACCTGAGATAAAAATGACGCAATATATAGAGTTGAAGATTTTACCGTTATGGCAGTATAAAATATATAAACCTCAATAGAGGTGAGTGCTGATTGAGTATACGGTAAAGAACTATTGGGTTGTACCATTCCACTTTGAGGCATTAGGATGTATAGTGATTCGCGAGCCTAGGTTAGTGTTGGCTGTATCTGAATTTCGAGGATGAAATTCCATTGTAAGGGGGGAAGTATGTAATAACCCGCACTTTTATGGAAACTTAAATTTAATAATTAGGCGCAATTTTGGAATTTAAGAAATTATCATGAATAGTAATTTTGGAGCTTTCAGTATTTAATGATTTTCGAGGTATGTTATATCTACTTTTGGGATTAAGTAAATGAGTCGGAGTATTTTATTATATGTCGCCATTGGGTAAAGCAATAAAGGATAATATTTTAATAGGAATACCGCATTTAGTTGTGTCGGGTTGAAATAGTGAATTGTGGTCAAGTACCTCAGATGGAAATTTTGATTGCGCGGTTAGTCTCGGAATGGCCGAGATAGTTGAAAAAGAGTGTCTGATTGCCGAAATTAAGTTTCGGGAATTTTTGGGACCCGTTTGGACTCGTAATTTAGTAAACGAGTCATTTTTGGGTTAACAAGGGACAAACCCTTATTTCTTTCTTATAAGTCACGAGAGAGAGGAAGAGAAAGAAAAGAAAGAAGAAAGGAAGAGAGAAAGAAAGGAAGAGGAGAAAAAGAGGAGAAATGGGAGATTCTGGCCAAACTCCGCGGGATTCGACTCGGGATCGTTGGATTTTATCCACGAGGCAAGTGTTTACTTTCTTTATTTCATTTATGCATTTATTTCATATCATAGTTGCTGGAATATATGATTTTGGGTTAGATCCCTTAAAATAAATTTGGAAAAAGTTGAATATTAGTTTACATATTGATGTAATGTAAACTCTTAATGATTTTTAGTGTTAAATCCACGTAAATGGAGTGAAGAAATGGATTGAAATGGGTTTAATTGATAAGTTGGGGTTCTTATGGTTTTAGGGTTTAAAACTAAGGGAAATGGTTTAATACCCCAAATTAAATGATGTGTTAGTTGTAAAACATAGATTTGATGTTTATTCAGTTGTTGGATGAGATTAAAAACAACAAAAATGGAGAAAAATGGAGTTTGGGATTTTGGCGAAGATGATGAATAGTAACCCCGTAGTTTGTGGGGTTATTTCGGCCAGGAAGATAATTGATTCAGCTCTCAGTCAAAACACGAAAGTTATAGATCTTTTCGATACGGTCGCGTGGGTGCCAAACGCGTATTTTTTGATTTTTTTTCGATTTGATATGATTTTTATAAGAAATCAGTTTCGGGCTTGAAATCATCAACTCGAAAATCAAATCGAAAATTGGAAAAATAAAAGCTAGAATTAATTGTGTAGATGTTTGGGATGATTTTTGGTGTAGTTTAGAAACCCTAAAAATGAATTTGGGTTGTTGGATGGAGGAATTGAGGAATTAAGTTTTGAGGATCTGGTGTGACCGGTCGACCGCGCCTCTAAGGTCGGTCGATCGCGTCAAGGGAAAATGTCTTACTGGTTGGTTTCTTAGGCTTATCTGCAAACCGCGGTCGACAGGGGTCCAGGGCCGATCAACCGGTATCCTGTTTTCAGCCCAAGATTTTGGAGATTGTTATTCCTTATCCCATTTGAGTTTAAAGTCTAGGGGCCCTCTAAATTAGAGTATTATAGAGGTTTATGTCCTAAAGGACTTGAGGAGGTTGGAATATAGATATTTATTCACTTAGAGTGAAATGTTATAATTGGAGATATCCAATAATCCTTAGAGATGATTAAGGTATTTATTATGTATAAATGTGAGGAAATACTTTGGGTATAGTATCATGCGTATATGAGTGCATGATTATGATTCTTTGACAGAATCTTTGGGATTATTGGTCATCACTAGATGTGATTGGAAATTATGGCCATTTATATATATATATATATATTCGAGGAGGAATATATAGTATGTATACTGTGTGATTAAAGTGTATGTAAAATATGAATGTTTTCAAAATGGAAAAAGAAATGATTTTCATAAATGATAATTTATGTATACACACCTCTCTAAATCGCTATCATAAGGGAAGTTGCGCGCGTAAGGTGAAGTCCCCTGGCTAATGAATGCAGGGTGAATATATTCCTAGTCCATGTGAGCGATTATTATATGTTTTTCTACGATGGTGAGGTAATATCAGGTGTGTTTATGTCTCTCCCGCAGGCATATGGCCGCTTTCCGACGTTTCGTTAGGATCCCAGGTTGTCTTGATGATAGGCACTAGAAGATGATAGCCATTTAGGGGCTCGTACAGTGGGAAAACCCGGACGGCCAGTCTTAGAAACGTTATATGATATTTAAAGCAATTTATGATAATAAATTAGCTTTAAATACATTTCCTAGATGGAAGAAGGGAAATGGGATAAATGGTTTGGCTTTAAATACATTTCCTGGATGGAAGAAGGGAAATGGGAGCTTATGAAATAGAAAAGCATTTTTATGATAATAAAACTTACTTTAAATATATTTCCTGGATAGAAGAAGGGAAATAGAAAGTTTTGAAATAAAATTGACTTGGTAAACATTTTGTAAATGAATTCTCATTCCGGGAGACATATCCGGAAGTGTAACATGATATGTATATAAAAGATGAATATAAAATTTACCTCAATACGGGAGATAGATCCGAATGTTATAGAATACACCTCAATCCGGGAGATAGATGCGGATGGATATAATTATATGAGTATATGTATTATATGCGTACTAATGGTCTAATGGATCCCGAAGATCGACCTTGCCGAGTAGTAGTGTATCGGGGGGTTCCTTATTAGGATTTTTCTTTGCGACACACCCCACGCATGAATACGGCATAGTGTTTGGACTAGGGAGAAGTTGAGCCCTTAGTACTTAGGTTGTTTACGATTGGAAAGTCTGGGGGTGATGGATTAGTTAGGCATTGTGGTTGGACTGGGAGGTTTAGAGGTACGCGCTAGGTGTGCAATATTAGAAGAGAGGTGAGGGGTATCTCATGGGAGTTCGATACCAATTTAAATATTAGATAAAAACATTTTTTCAAAAATAAAGCATTTATGCACTTTCTAAATATTTTCAAAACTCGGGTTCTGACCCATTTCTATATTTTTCCTCTCTTGCTATATATATTATATATATAGGTGCCCAGACACAGGGACGCCTGGATGACACTTCTTTTGAGTCAGACGTCTACTGCAGCAGTTGTGGATGCGTTCAGGTTCTCGATAGATGCCTTTATCCTTGTACTCTTAATATGAGGTACTGTATAAACATTCGGGTTAAGAACCCAAATGCATTTATTTATTCTTTTTCATGCCTTTTAGTGCGTCATTCGATATGGTTGTATAATCTTTGAACCGAGTGTTCGGTTATTTTAATTCATTTCAGTTTCATATATATATAAACTGTGTGAATGTTTTAACTGAGTAGCTATTTAAAAATAGTAGTTAAGTAAAATTTTGACGCCAGCCTAATAGGTTATTAGTAATTAGATTGGTTTTTGACAGTGATGCTAAGAATGATCCATATGCAACTCCTATTCTAATTTGATATTAGGAGTGATCGCCCGGTATTATATTAGGTGAGTTGTAACAGATGGTATTAGAGCATCAGGCTCTAGTGTCCTTAGGAATCTGTGCGGACGTACTACACCGTCAACGTTTCTCTCGATTGTTTATAGAGCCTTATGATTAGGAATTGTTGAATTTCTCTTGTGAGATTTCATTCTTCTGCCATAGTATAAGATTATAGAAATCTTTTACGTGCTCGCCTGAGATTCGGATACTGATTGAGGAAGGGAGACTAAGGAAGGTCGCGATGAGGGCAGTAGGAGGCGGAGCCTAGCTGGGGCAGCTGGCAGAAGTCGGGGGACTAGTACCACCATAGAGGTCACTCCCCTTAGTGAAATTACTAAGGAGTGTTGTAATGACTACTAAAGTATAGTGGTTATGATCATCCAAGTACTGCTATAGTAGAGAGCAATACTAAAGATGAGCGAACCTATCAAGCTAAGGGTTCGAAAGAGGTCTTTCATAAAGACCATACGTTGAAGTTGGGTTGTGCAAAGCAAATATAGCACTACCTAGTAGAATTAGAAGGATCGAAGGCATTGGCTTAGAGAAGGGTGTGGAAATACCTAGATGTGAAAAATTGAGGAAAACTTTTCACTCGTAGGAGCAATGTTGAAATGGTGAAATGATGGTCACCACATATGGAGGAATACAGTTTCTGAAGTATTCACATAAGGATCAGTCAGAGGCCGACAATGAATAAAGAGTAATGTGGAGTGCAGAGCCACACGGTTAGACCTTTCCCGGTAGGAGAATAGGACAAGATTAGGGTGCCTATATAGGGCATTGATTAAGGTAATTTTGGTTCAGTTCGGGCAAGTGTATTAAGTCCGGGAACCTTATGGAGTAGCCAAGGTAATTGGTAAGAATGTTGTTATGAGTTTCACCTCAAAAGGAAGAGGTATAAGTGGCGTAGCTAGATAAAGTCGTGGTGTTTGTTAGCACTAGACTGTGTGTTTAATTTGAGTTTTGTGGCGGTCTCGATAACATTGTATAATGTAGGCCTATGTGTTTTCCCGCGGTAGCGGAGTTATATTTTCCTTCAATCACTATAAAAGCGGGTGTTGATATATTGTATATATATCTGTCTTGTTATACTCGTATTATATGTGTTATAAGAGTATGGTTATATTGTAAGTATAATATTTTATGGTATTATCGGAGTGATAGAATGCTAATGATGGCAAGACTATCGTGTTCGCGGTTCCAGGGTGGAACTAGTTGTTGTTGCGATATCTCACCTGGATACAGGTTGAGTTCGCCTTTATTATTATGGGTAAATGGAACTTCGATGAGCAGATGTTTCATTATTATGATTTGAGTGTGTGGCGACCTTATAGATATGATTTAAGGTACGCAAGGATTATTGTTGAGCAGTGAGTTTAAGCTCATAATTGTTTGGGCAAGGACTAAATATTAGTGCGAGCGCTTGGCGATGTGACTCTTAGTTAGAGATAGGAGTTCAAACCACCTTTCGTTAGAAAAGAGGGATAGGGTTATCCCGGTTGCATGTTTGAAGTTAACGGACCTCCACGACCGACAAAGTTAAGTAGTAGTGTAATTGGAGGGGTTCCTTGTTTGGATTTCTCTTAGCGAGACGCTCCGCGCATGAACCATAACGACGTCGGGAGTGGAGAGATGTTATAGGATGCAAGGATGTTGGTTTTGTGGAATAGTCATATAGTGTGGATGAACCACTATAGACTATTAGCCATGTGATGATGGTATGTATATGGAATATTATGTGATGGAAAAGCACTAAAATGTTT
Source organism: Sambucus nigra (assembly GCA_949130495.1). NCBI lineage: Eukaryota > Viridiplantae > Streptophyta > Magnoliopsida > Dipsacales > Adoxaceae > Sambucus > Sambucus nigra. The sequence continues at coordinate 466,390,999 of OX422222.1, read as the reverse complement.
CTCTCACTGCAAGTATAAAGGTGAGGCAAGGTGAAAGGAATTGATTTGAGGCTTATGGCCACGCCTTAATGAAAAGGAAAATTTTGGAGGAAATATGTTTTGGGTAAGATGATTGTAACATCTCAATAGATATGGGCACCCGATTGATTGGATGTTAGTGGTAGAAGAGTGTTAGTAGGTTAACGAGGTAGGATTTAGGACGTCCTGCTGGTGTGCCTTAGGCCGTTACATCTCAATGACCGACGACGCGAGAGAGTAGTGTAACGAGAGGGTTCCTTATTTGGATTTCGCTCTGTGAGATGTCCCACGCATGAAACCGAGCAAATGTCGAAAGTTGAGAGAGGCCTTGGGCACTAGGGATATTTAGGATAGTACTATTTCACATAGGTAGAAACGCTTCGATCTTAGAATTTTCGGGTCATTGAAATTAGTGGCGCCGATATAGAATTATTGGTTGGGTGACCTTGAGAAGAATGGAATTTCGTGGATTAGGAGGACCCATGTGAGAGTATTACACCGAGGAAAGGTGTATGGGAACCTTAGTAAGTTGGTTTTATGTACCGCCTGAGATAAAAACGACGCAGTGTATAGAGTTGAAGATTTTACCGTTATGGCAGTATAAAATATATAAACCTCAATAGAGGTGAGTGCTGATTGAGTATACGGTGAAGAACTATTGGGTAGTACCATTCCACTTTGAGGCATTAGGATGTGGAGTGATTCACGATCCTAGGTTAGTGTTGGTTGTATCTGAATTTCGAGGACGAAATTCCATTGTAAGGGGGGAAGTATGTAATAACCCACACTTTTATGGCAAATTAAATTTAATAATTAGGCGCAATTTGGGAATTTAAGAAATTATTGTGAATAGTAATTACTGGAGGTTTCATGGATTTAATGATTTTCGAGGTATGTTATATGTACTTTTGGGATTAAGTAAATGAGTCGGAGTATTTCATTATATGTCGCCATTAGGTAATGCGACAAAGGATAATATTTTAATGGAAATACCGCATTTAGTTGGGTTGGGTTGAAATAGTGAATTGCGGTCAAGTACCTCGGATGGAAATTTCAATTCGCAGTTAGTCTCGGAATGGCCGAGATAGTCAGAAAAGAGTGTCCGATTGCTGAAATTAAGTTTGAGGAATTTTTGGGACCCGTTTGGACTCGTAATTTAGTAAACAAGTCACTTTTGGGTTAATAAAGGACAAACCCTTATTTCTTTCATATAAGTCGCGAGAGAGAGGAAGAGAAAGAAAAGAAAGAAGAAATAAAGGAAGAGGAGAAGAGGGGAAATTCCGGCCAAACTCCGCGGGATTCGACTCGGGATCGTCGGATTTTATCCACGAGGCAAGTGTTTACTTGCTTTATTTCATTTATGCATTTATTTCATATCATAGTTGGTAGAATATATGATTTTGGGTTAGAACCCTTAAAATAAATTTGGAAAAAGTTGAATATTAGTTTACATATTGATTTAATGTAAACTCTTAATGATTTTTAGTCTTAAATCCATGTAAATGGAGTGAAGAAATGGATTGAAATGGGTTTAATTGATAAGTTGGGGTTTTTATGGTTTTTGGATTTAAAACTAAGGGAAATGGTTTAATACCCCAAATTAATTGATGTGTTAGTTGTAAAACATAGATTAGATGTTTAATGAGTTGTTGGATGAGATTAAAAATAACAAAAATGGAGTTTTGGATTTTGGATTTTGGGGAAGACGATGAATAGTAACTCCATAGCTTGTGGGGTTATTTCAACCAGGAAGATAATTTATTTAGATCTTGGTCAAAACACGAAAGTTGTAGATCTTTTCGATATGGTCACGTGGCCGCTGATCGCGTATTTTTCTTATTTTTTCTCGATTTGATATGAATTTTATAAAATGGCAGTTCCGGGGTTAAAATCATCAACTCGGAAATCAAATCGGAAATTGGAAAAATAAAGGCTAGAATTAATTGTGTAGATGTTTGGGATGATTTTTGGCGTAGTTTAGAAACCCTAAAAATGATTTTGGGTTGTTGGATGGAGGAATTGAGGAATTACGTTTTGAGGATCTGGTGAGACCGGTAGACCGCGCCCGTAAGGTCGGTCGGCTGCGTCAAGGGAAAAGGGCTTACTGGTTGGTTTCTTAGGCTTATTCGCAAACCGCGGTCGACCAGGGTTCCAGGGCCGGTCGATCGGTACCCTATTTTCAGCCCAAGATTTTGGAGATTGTTATTCCTTATCCCATTTGAGTTTAAAGTCTAGGGGCCCTCTAAATTAGAGTATTATAGAGGTTTATGTCCTAAAAGACTTGAGTAGGTTGGAATATAGATATTTATTCACTTAGAGTGAAATGTTATAATTGGAGATATCCAATAATCCTTAGAGATGATTAAGGTATTTATTATGGATAAAAGAGAGGAAATACTTTGGGTATAGTATCATCCGTATATGAATGCATGATTATGATTCTTTGAGAGAATCTTTGAAATTATTGGTTATCACTAGATGTGATTGGAAAATATGGCCATTTATATATTTATTCGAGGAGGAATATATAGTATGTATACTATGTGATTAAAGTGTATGTAAAATATGAATGTTGTCAAAATGGAAAAAGAAAAGATTTTCATAAATGATAATTTATGTATACACACCTCTCTAAATCTCTATCATAAGGGAAGTTGCACGTGTAAGGTGAAGTCTCCTGGCTAATGAATGCAGGGTGAATATATTCCTAGTACATATGAGCGATTATATTATGTTTTTCTGCGATGGTGAGGTAATTCCGGGTGTGGTTATGACTCTCACGCAGGCATATGTCCGCTTCCCGACGTTTCGTTAGGATCCCAGGTTGTCTTGATGATAGGCACTGGAAGATGATATCCATTTAGGGGTACGCACAGTGGGAAAACCAGGACAGGCGGTCTTAGAAATGTTATATGATATGTTAAAGCAATTTATGATAATAAATTGGCTTTAAATACATTTCCTAGATGGAAGAAGGGAAATGGGATAAATGGTTTGGCTTTAAATACATTTCCTGGATGGAAGAAGGGAAATGGGAGCATATGAAACGGAAAAGAATTTTTATGATAATAAAACTTGCATTAAATATATTTCCTGGATAGAAGAAGGGAAATAGAAAGTTTTGAAATAAAATTGACTTGGTAAACATTTTGTAAATGAATTCTCATTCCAGGAGATATATCCAGAATTGTAACATGATATGTATATAAAAGATGAATATAAAATGTACCTCAATCCGGGAGATATATCCGAATGTTATAGAATACACCTCAATTTGAGAGATATATCCGGATGGATATAATTATATGAGTATATGTATTATATGTGTACTAATGGTCTAATGGATCCCAAAGATCGACCTTGCCGAGTAGTAGTGTATTGGGGGGGGGGGGGGTTGTTTGGATTTTTCTTTGCGAGACACCCCACGCATGGGGTATTTTATTAGGTGGGTTGTCACAACTCAATTTGAAGAAGGCTTTTAGAATAGGAATTGGTAGAGAGAATTGTAGAGAGAGAAACACCCTTTTTTTTAGTTTAGTTTTTTTAGGTTAGAACTTATTTTATTTTACTTTATTTAAATTGAGTTAAATAAATTCTAGTAAGAATCAATTTGTGTGTTAGTGCTTCATGTGTATTTGTTGATCATTCAAATTGAGAGGTGTATGCTTCAATTTCAAGGATTAGAGTTCAACTTAATCCAAGAGATTTGGTTTGATTGTTCTCTTCTCTTCTTATTTATTTTATGCCTTTGATTATTAATTTGTCAAATTTCATATCATGTTAGGCTAAATCCCCTTTCAAGGGGTGGGGTGAACCCTTATTTGATGTTATTTTAATTTAATTATTTTGATTACTTGAAAATTCCCTTTGAATATTAATTTTGATCCCTCGCCCTTAAATTTAGGCCTCAAGAGAGGGTAAATGATTTTCGAGAGAAAATCGAAATTCTAGTTATAATACCCATTTTAGATTCAAACTATAGATAGGGGTTTCTTAAGTGGGGTATTATCCCTTGAATTTCAACTCTAAATTTATTTTCTAAGATTTACATAAATTTTAATTGATCGATCCTAGCGGGTGATTAATTAAAAGGAGTGTGGATCTATTTTTCTAGAGTTGTGGGGGGTTAAACTTAAGTCTCTAAAAGGTTACTATTAAAATTACATTTGCAATGAGAGTTGATTTATAATTTTGATATTAATTTAGAAGAGTTCAATTAATTAATTAGATTAACTAAAATTTGTGGTGTAATCCCATTCCTTGATTGTTTTCACAATTATTTACTTCACTTATTCTCTTATTTTAGTGTTAAACTTTATTTTTCATGTTAGTCACTTTTTAGTTAGTTATTATCATCTCTCACTTAGTTTAGTTTAGTTTATATCCTCACCTCACCCAATTGTTTTAATATTGAAAAAGCACAAAAGGAAAATAAAAAGTGAATTACAATTGAGTTTGTCTCTAGCTTACCCCCTTGAAGTGGATTGATACCCTTACTTACCGCTACACTTGAGTTTGTTATATGTTTTAGGTATTTGAGGATTTTGATTAGAAGAGCTTTTCAAGCAATGACGAAAAAAGAAATAAATGCAAAAAGCTTTTCTATCAGTTGTTCTTGGACATTATGTATTTATATTTGTGGTTTAAAGTTAGGTCTAATTTCTTCTCTTGCCTCTGCTAAGTTTGTAAAGATTCTAAATGTTAAACAACCTCATTTATGCTTCAAGTTTTCCATGGCCTCTGTTAAAGGTAGGGATGTTAGCCATGTAAGTCATGTAGAAGAGGCAATTTGTTCTAAGCTTATCAATAAATGATTATTATTAAAAAACAAATATACCTAAGCAACCCTAGGTAGTTTATAATCTTCTAAAATCACTTCTAGAAGTCCCATACTGTTTTACGGATCTCCCAAACCAACCCGAATTTTCCCAATTAACAAAACCCTTCAAAATAACCAAGTTGGTCAACCCCGAAAACCAAACCCGTTTAGCCTGGGGAGCGAACCAGTTTGCTTCTGCTGTCAGGCTCAAAATGACATAGTTTTGATTTTGTGAGAAAACGAACCATTGTTTCTCCCAAATTTCAGTCCCAATTACCCTTTAAATCATCTTTCTACACTACCCAATCAATCTAAATTTTAAAGGGACATCTTTTATATTATTTTAACACCCAACAATCATCTTAATTCAAATGATTGAATCATTAACCATCCAATTATTCCATACTTATAAGTTTCAATGATGTTTCGATTCAAGAACACAACTAAATATGATCAATACTATAAATATTTATCAAGATACTATTTTTATCATGTGGGATTCATTTGATAGTATCATATACGAATTTGCACCGTTATTTATGGAATTAATTTCTCAAAATCCCCATTTACATGTGAATCCCCACCTAAAAAGTTATTTTCATAACACCTACTATGATATGAATTGAGACTACTGTAAATCTAATTTCACAAGATAATTACTTGCCTTGAAATTATTTGCAAGGACTGAATCGTCCTCGTGTGTGATGAATCAATGCTAGGAGTTATTGAAATTCCTCCCAATTTGGCCTCCTCTAAAGCTCTCTCTTGAGTTCCCCTTATTTTTCCTCTTTTCCTCATCTCTTAGGGTTTTAAAAGAACAAAGTGTCTACCTCACCACATTAACCCCCTTATTTTATATGCCTAAATAAAAAAAATTAGGTTAATATTTTAATATAAAATGACCCAAAAACCCCTACATAAGTCATGACTAGTATAAAAAGTCCTCAACACCCAATTTCAATCCCCGAGTACTTAATTTTGACCATTTCCACATATTCCAAATCAACCGTGCACTCAAAATCACCATCCGGGTCACTATACATCAATCTCCTCTCTCGGACTTAAAATAGTCTACTCGTATGCCACAGTTGATATACCATCAATATGCGTCGTTATAACCCCCTACAACATACTAATATTTGAACAAATTTTATTTACATTAATCACACTTGGTTATTTTTATTTCCACATAAATATTAATATTATACTCACAAATTAATATTTACTAGATACGAAATATTTCTTATCTTAATTAAATAATGTCATGCGTGTAATTTAAAAAATTAGATAGTTATTCAAAAATACGGATGTTTCAAACGATACCCTTAAAGGAAGGAGGTGAAATCCTTTTATAGTGTTATGGGTTCTTAGTACCACCCCACAACAAAAAGTTTGTCTGTAGTGAGATTAAATGACTTGTAAGAGCATGATAGTTGTATAATAAGTTGTTCAATTCAAGATGGCCAAATATTCTCTTTACGTGTTAATTTATATGTTATAACGGTATTGGTCATGTGGGCTAATAATACCCCTGTCACATGTTCCATGTCCATGCGTTATGTCTGAGGCAGAGAGCCGAGCTTGCTAGTCGATACTGGTGGAGAAATGATACTCGAGGATGTAGAGAGACAAGACTGATTCTATTTCTGGCATGTGTAATTGATGTTGAGGTCTCGACCTTATAGAATTATCTCAGGTGGTCGATATTGGGTTTATGTTATTTGCAAGGCCGCTAGTATGCCTAGTAATTGATAAATACACTCAAGGTATGAGATGATATATGAGGCTAAGACTATTCAGCATGGCTCAGTGAGTGAAAAATCTAGTTTTGTATTTAGTCTGAGATGGTCTGTGATGGGGACATGTTGTCACAGTGGGTCTCCTCCAGACGAGACTAGACTTATGTACATCATGTCCTACCGACTACCACAAGTGGTCTTCTTCTCCTCATAAAATATATGTTGTTAATCCTACCCTATGTTTTAGCATTATACCTACTCTATTTAATAACTTAAGAGTTTGTCTAAACCATTGTTCTGCCTCATGAGCCCCTCGTGAAATGATTGTGTGTGTGTGGAGGGGGGGCATCAGCATAGAAATTCCTTCAAGGCCTTCATTCTATGATCTTCGGTAGATAATCTCATACCTCCTGCATTTAGTGGATTTACTTGTGCTTGGTTTAATGATTTGAGTTCATGTAAACATTATATTATGTTTTTTACATCCATCATAGTAGTTGGTAAATCATGTCCCTCTTATGGTACCCTTCTTGCTGATGCATTTAAAGTCCGTATTTTCACCATACAATAGGATAAATAACTTAAAGATAAGTAATAGTAAGAATTGTTCATAAACAAAAATTAGTTATCTTATTAAAGATGCAATAGACTACATCAAGTCCCTAGAAGATAAAAAATTTAGGAACTAAGACTCGTACACACATATACTTGTCTTGTTAACTATTTATACATAACACATCACGTCATTCTTTTGTACAACTACTATGAGGTACAATGTAACTTTCTCTTACCAGTTCACTGCATCATGCTGAACGAAAGATAAAACATCTTCTTTCGTGGGTTATTTATTTATAATTTAACAGTTTATTATCCTCTTTCTTATGGTTTCATTATATTAGGAGTACCACATGGCCCATTTCCACCCTTGAGCCTTCGGTTTTTGAACCTAATGAAGACAAGCAAGTATTTATATGGGGTATTTCCAATCCATAGTCATTTGAAAATGTTGTAGGTGTCATGCGTAGTTCTTGTGCTTAAGCTAAGTGGATAGCTTGTTGCAGGAAGCCCTGATCTTCTAAAAACCTAGGGGTTGTTTATCCTCCTACTCCCCTCCCATCATTTGGAACGAAAGTAGATTATGCTTTATGCTGGAAATTATAATTACCCACTATTTGTCTACCTTACGGATCGTTTTACATTGCTTTGTATAACCTTCTTCCCTAATGGTCTAGCTAAACTATGCTTGGTCGATGACTTCAGTATTTAGATAGATATTTTCCCAAACGTTTATGGATAAATGATATATTTTCGGTAACGTAATATTGTAAAGAAGTTACGAATTTAAAATAACTACATATACTAACCCTCACTCTGATACTAGCGGTCACATCCCAACTATTTCGGACATAATAATGATAAGTTTAATAATACTGTAATAGTACGCCACATACAATAAATGTTTGTTACAACTGAATTGTATCTAAATATAGTGAGTAAGAACTTTATACATTACATTTATAAGTCTCTCGCGGATAACTTAGCAAAATAAGAAAAAATTACATGAACTGAAAAGTAGGTTATAATCGTCTAAATAAGAAAAACTTCCGTATAAGACACATTTAGAGTAACATATATATATATATATATATATATATATATATATATATATATATATATATATATATATATATATATATATATATATATATATATATATAATTAACAATCAAATACATAATACATACACCATTATGAGCATGTGAAAGGGAACCTTTATATAATCCATAGCCCCAACAACATCATTTTTATAAGTAAGAGCATATGTTCGAGTATTAAAAATCGTCTAATATATGAATCCTTTTAGTATCCTACTCTACCCATTTCTATATGCATTCAATTTCTTTTAAATTGTCTCATGGACGGACCCTTGTGGTATCGACATCGTTTTGTTGAGAAGTGTGTTCTTGGCCATCTCTTGGTATGTCAAATTATATTATACTCTCCCAATTTGTATATGCATTCAACATATTTAGATAACTTGAAGTTTTTTCCCACGTAATTTTGTTGATGGTCCCAAAGGTAGTTGCGATGCAAACTTATGTTCTCCTACAAAGAAAATGAAAGGTTTCATCAGAATTATGGAAAGGTATTTAGGTTTGTAGCTATAAATTTACTAGTTTATAGCTTGATTTTAATGAAGGTTTTACAATTATTGGATGCATAAAGACACACACTGTTAGAGTAAAACATATGTTAAAAAACATGTAATGTGCCTCGATGAACCCAAAAGGCCTCCTCCCTCCCTCTAGGATTATTTTTGAGGTCTTTTACTATTTAGGGTCCAGTAGTTTTAATTATTTAGAGTTAAGAGTAGTTAGTTGGGATCCAAAATCGATGGAAACCATTAGTTGAGTGCTTTGACCAATCGACTCACTTTTCAATCAATAAGAGTTTTGTACCCCTTGATACATTAATACACATAAGTATAATTATATATTGGTGTATTAAAAATAAATTCTACATTTTTCTTATTAACTTCTTTTGTAATATCAAAATGTTTTATAAAATTAAAAATATTTTATACACTATTTGTTATTAACTATGTTTTTATAAAATTAAAAAGCTTTATAAAATCAATTTTCTTATAAAATGTTAAAAAAAACTATAATTTAACATTTTTATAAAATCAAACACTTTTTATTAAAAAAAAATCTTTTTACATAAACTATAGGTTTTTCATGTTTTAACTGATTTTGAAGTGTCGGAATTCTTTTATATCAAATTAATTTAATTTAAATTATGCATATACTTATAGATGCCATTACTAATGAAAAGGTTGTAGTTTTTCTCACTGTTTACTTGTATATACAACACACTTTGTCATGCAATTTAACTCATCGTGATTATGACATCAATATTTAAGCGCATAATTTTTATATAATATACAATCCTATAATTTTTAGGTGTACATTTTGTAATTGAAGGGAGAAAATAAAAGTAAATAATTTAGAAGTTATGACTCCCAATCAAACTAATGATAACAAACTATTCAATTTATCATTCACAAGCAATCTAACAAAGTCATAACACAAATGGAAAAGAAATGAGAAGGATGGAACAAGTAGAATAAAAAATGTACTTGTATTACTTGAGAATGAGTTACGAAATTTAGCTTGATTGGTTTATCCAAATGACCTCTCACCTATTTATGGTCATTCACATCTTAAATGTACGATCGAGATCAAAATAATGTACGCTCTAGATAAATTTCTGAAAAGTTCCGCTCCTTATAATTCTATATTAATTCTTGCATTATAAGTATAAACTAGATTATTAAAGTAAATACTATAATATATCATAACATTAAAGAATATTTGGCATATCATACTATAAACTAATAAATAATGATCTTCTAAAAACCACAGCCTGCCAAACAATATAGCAAGTTAATGTTCTTGGGAGTTGTCCTTAACGAGATAAAAATTGTTGCCCAGATCTGTAATAAAAATGACAGGTTTTAATTTCCACAATCTCGGTAATCTGAGTGTCAAGCGCTAGAAGGATAAATATTTTCCCATAAATTTTATAATGAGTGCATTTTTCCATTTTCGACAAAGTGCTCACAATTTGTGGGTCGAAAATGTCAGAACTGGTGTATTTTCTGGTAACCTTTCTCCGCCTGAGGATTCATTTTCTGAATCATAATCTTCTTGGTTGTTTTCAAATTCTCATGCAATGAATAACTCATGCGTAACATTTGTTTGAAGGGTATTTTTCCATAAAGGACATTCAGTACTCTGACTCTTATGAACTACGCTGAGATGCATCATTAGTTCATCAAGGTAATTACTTATTTCTACCTTACTTGATTTTGTTAAATATAATTTGCCTATTACCAGTGTAGATGAGGTATTGGTTTTAGTTCAGCACGAGAGTAAGGATCAGTTTGGTGGGCGAGGTGGAGGAAGTTGGGCTCGAAGAGAATTCTCCTGTTTCATATAAAGATAATAGAGAAAACATTTACTCGTGTTCTGCACAAAATTTTTAGTAGCTAGCTACCCATATATTTTGATTAAAAATAAAAAAAAACTTCATGTTCATCAATAAGATTTTATAAAATACTTACATCCCCATTGAAATCTTTAACCCATTAAGGCACTAAAACGTTAGACTCCATAAACCCAGATTCAACTATCTTACTGAATAGGGCTCCGCAAAACACATTCAAGAAGTTAAAAAGGCTAAAAAGCTTAATATTACTTGAGACACAATAATTATAATGGGTCTTACACGTGACATTAATATCAATTTATATTGGTTCATCTGGAGTCCGTAGCCATTTCTGCACTTTCTTGAGAACAACATCCAATTCTGACCACTTTGATTTGGTTGTAAAAATATAAATGGAAGCCTTGAAATCAAATTTAGATACTTAATTGAAATTTATGCATCATAGGAGAGGAGACGTACACATTCTTCCTCACTATACCTTATCACCCAAGCTGAGTGTTGATACCAAAATTAGTCCGCTGACGTGGATCAATTATGTGGAGACACGTGTCACTCTACATGGCGCCTACAAATATTTTTGAACAACACCATGACTTTGAGGAACTCAATCTCCCCGACTAACTATGACTCTCCGAGCAACAAGTATACTCCGAGCAACTTGTACATACCGAGCTACTTAGGCGGTCCGAGCAGCTTAGGCGGTCCGAGCTGCACCTCGATCAGAGAATTTATCACCAGACAATTAAGAGGATTAAATGTGCATTAAATGCTGATTATTATCATACAGATGCATATGCCTATTGGACATCTATGTATTACCCTTTCACATGCACAACCTCAGGGCTATAAATGCATTGTATCATCCTCATTGTAAGGGGACTCGGAATTTCTTGGTAAAAAACTGTTATCGAGAATTCCCAAACAGTCAGCAATAACAAAAATAGTGGACATAAGGTAGCCTCGTCCTCTTATTCTTCCCGAGGAGATGGAGGAGGGCCAGGGATATGTCGCTAAAATAGATATGAATTCTCATGAACGTTCATCTCTCTCAGAGCAGCGACCCAGCCATCCCTAAAGTACTTGAGGCTACCATATTCCATTTGTGAAATCATGGCAGCCAAACCCTTATTCCATCCCTTATCCCAGCCAGCACTGAAGGATTTCTTAACATCCTTTCTTCTTTTTTCTCTCTCTGCGGAGGTCCTTTCCTTGAGGAGCTCCCCGACAGCCTTCAATTTATTCTCCACTTCTTCCTTCTGATGACCAACTTCAGGAAGCCTGTTTAACTCTTCCTCAGCAGACTTGAGCTTACCTTCAAGCTCTCCAGCATTTTGGAGCTTCCCTTCGAGCTCTTTATTCTTACTTTCCAAGTCTTTTATTTTCTTCTCCAACCCCTTGGAGACTTCAACAGCCTGATCCCTCTCCTGCTCGGTGGAATTAAACTTCTTCTCCCAAGAAGCTTTATCATCGACATACTTTTGACGAGAATCCTTTAAAGACTATGTCAGACATATAAAAGCCTCCTCTACACCACCCGAGGAGATGGACGACTTGATGGCTTCGTCCTTCTTCATAATAGTATTAAAGCAGGTTACCAACTGGAAAAAGAAAATAACAGAAAGTCAGTGTAAGGACATGACATTGAAAAATGAAAATTTAGATTAGCAATACTTACTGAGGCAATGTGCTGAGATGCCAAAGTGGTAACCCTATCCCGGGAAAGATTTTCTTCAATACCTTGAATCTCGGGGATGATCCAAGACTTCACCGAGCTCATGGCAGAGCTCGGAGAAACGAAAGTGGGAACATTACTTCCAATAGTTGGAGGCTGAGAGATGGATTTAGCCAAATTGACCGAGGAGCTCTTCTTCAACTTCCTCGTGGGAACAGGAACATTCTCGACTAAGGATGACGTCTTAGTCAGTGATATAACTACAACCTCGCTTGGAGGGTAAACATCTACAATTTTTCTTTGAGCCATAGGGGGCTTCTTGGCAACCTTCTTAGTAGCAGCGGGAGGAGGTGCATCAAGTTGTCTTGTCCCTTCTTCCGGGACATCCTGCTTGCTTTTCTTTGCCTCTCCAGCAATAGAGGTAGATTTCTCAAAGAGGGAAGGAGCTCTTCTTCTCTTCATTCTGTCACTAAAAGGAATATGTGACTAAGGAGAAGAACTTTCAGAAGCTGGTACTGGTTCTACGTCACTTATCACTGGACGAGCAGTAAAAGACGAGGTGTAACTCTTGTACTACAACAAGTATGAAGCTGATCTGATATGTTCGTCAGCGACAGTCTGATGCAAACCCCAGATAAGTTTCAGATGCTTTAAATTAACTTATGTATCTTTTGGAGACCTTCTTTTGTTGTCAACTACAAATAAATGAAAATTAAAATATCAGTGACACATTTTATCAAACACAAAGAAAGCATAATTTCAAAAATAAAGTAAAAACAACCTATCCCATTGCCATAGGGAGGACATCTAGGACCCTGATACACATCATTGCCAATTAGTGGGGCATATTGCCAATTTTTCATAACTACACCATGTACGAAGTAATCCCTGTTGGCATCTGGGAGATTGATGACTAAAGCCCTATTTAAAAACCTAGTTTTCAAACAAAAAGTACTGTCACTGACAGCCCATCTATAGCAAAACATAATTTCTGGAATTCCTATACGAGTTCCATGAATCTGATTTAACCTATGGACTCCATTAACTATTCTCCATGTATTGGGGGCTATTTTTGTAGGAACCACGTCAAAATATTGACAGAATTCCAGACACAAGGGGTTTGGGGGAAAAGAAAAGCCACATCCAGCTATAAAGAGACTGGGGAACCAAAGTCCCTCAGCCAAACGAAAATAATCTGAAGGTTCAAAAAGTTCCTCCAAAATGACCCATGAAGGAATAGAGAATCAGAACGAAACTTATCAAGCGACTCAATAAGGTAAACCATGATGAATAAAGGAAATAAAAAAGAAGGAAAGAGATCTTACAGAAAAAGGATGGATCAGTTGACAACGAACAATGGAAGGAATGAACGCACAAGATAGAGAGTATATGGAGAACTCAAAGATACAAATTTGAAAAAGTAAAAGACGATAGGATTTTCTGCAATGCTTAAATACCTCACCTTGGGAATGGGTGAAAATAATGATTACAAAGAAAGACATTTGCGCTACCGGTGTCTAAAAAGACAAAAAGGGTACGGAGACCAAAGCAGTTAGAAAAATTCGAAGAGTCTGATTCTATGAATTCGAAAGAAAAAATAAATACAAGGAAAACACTCCTGAAATTTAGGATAACCATTTAATCCCGCCATATTTCGAGAAGAATGTTCCACACTCCTCAACCTCGAACTGTGAAAAATTGGGGGCTTCTGTTGATACCAAAATTAGTCCGCTGACGTGGATCAATTATGTGGAAACACGTGTCACTCTACATGGCACCTACAATTATTATTGAACAACACCCTGACTTCGAGGAACTCAATCTCCCCGACTAACTATGACTCTTCGAGAAACAAGTATACTCCGAGCAACTTGTACATACTGAGCTACTTAGGCGGTTCGAGCAGCTTAGGCGGTCCGAGCTGCACCTCGATCAGAGCATTTATTACCAGACAATTAAAAGGATTAAATGCGCATTAAATGCTGATTATTATCATACAGATTTATACGCCTATTGGACAGCTATGTATTACCCTTTCACATGTACAGCCTCAGGACTATAAATGCATTGTATCATCTTCATTGTAAGGGGACTCGTAATTTCTTGGTAAAAACCTATTATCGAGAATTCCCAAACAGTCAGCAATAACAAAAACAGTGGACGTAGGCCATTCTTATAAGGCTAAACCACTTTAAAATTCTTTTGTCTTATTTATTTTTGTCTGTGATTGATTAATTAGGCATAATCTAATTTTTTACATCAACACTGAGAGAATTATCTTTGTGTTTAACGTGAATAGAAAATCAAAGTAAATGAGCTTTATTAAAAACTCAACCTCACCCATATCTTTGTTCATTTTGTTAAAATCTTTGATATTAATTCATACATTATAAGTATATACTATATTATTAAAGTAAAGACCATAACATTAAAGAATGCTTGATATCTCTTCCTATTTAGACCAAACTTATCTACCCATTTCTCTTAGATATTTGGTTCTTTGTTACACAGATTATTAGTTGAAATTTCAACCATTGGTTTTTATTTCATTCCATACAAATTTATCATGTCCCTATTCCAACTGTAGGATACATAAAATGAATTAGGTTTTAAACCATTTGATCTCAAGAGAATCGAGTGAGAAAATATATCATTAAGTCTAAGCTTTCAATTGCTTTTAAACCCATTTGACATATATCGGTTCATTACCTATAGATTTGGACAATAGCCTTCATATTGCTTTGTTTTAGAATATAACCATTGAATTATTTAGCGTGACTGGTTAGGTATGAAATGGTAGACCCTTGGTTTTTGTCCATTTAGTTCTTTTGAGAAATTCTATTATGCATGAAGTTTGGTTCCTAATTTGGCAATAAAAGAGGAAAAAACCAAAAAAGAGGTGTTAACTACTATATTTAGCATTCATAAGAAATTTAGCAAAGTTATAACACAAGTTTTAAAGAAGGGAGAAGAATGGAACAACTAGAATAAAAATCGTACTTGTATACTTGAGAATATATTACAAAGGCTAGCTCGATTGGTTCAACCAAATTACCTCCCACCTATTTATAGGAATTCACCAATTCTATCGATGATCGAGATTAAAATAATGAACGATCTAGATTAATTCTTTAAAATGTGTCCACATCCTTATGGGAACATTCTAGAATGTCACGTAGCTCCTTATAATTTTAAATTATTTTATACATTACAGCTATGCTTATTCTAGTAAAGACTACAATATTCCATAACATTAAAGAATACTAGATATCTATAAGGACATAAACCAAACTTATCTTCCCATTTCTCATAGGAATTTCATGCATCAAAACTAGTTCTTTATTCCTACTTGTAACCCTCTTACATTTCAACCATTGCCTTTTATTTTATTCCATACAACTTTACCTAGGGGTGGAAAATTGGGGTAACGGATCGTGTTTGGGCCTGGCCCGACATGACAAAACTTCATTTTACCTGTCACGACATGATACCGTATTTTTTCCCTAACATGGACATGACCCAACACGACATGATATGCATAGCATGATAAAACAATTTTGTGTCAATTGACATGATTCAACACGATTCAACATGATAACCTTCCTATTTTTATATATAAATGTCATTTTTTTAATTTTATATTGCATGAAATATATTAATTATTAAAGGATGGTAATCGGGCCAAATCGGGTTTCCATAATCTAGTTATAAATGGGTCAAAACAGGTCAATTTCGGGCCAAACCTTTGATATGAACTTGACACGATCCGTTATCGGGCCAAAATGTCCTAGCCCGAACACGACCCAAATATAACTTTGTTAATTTCTTGGTGTCATGTTGAAAACTTTCAACTATATTCTAACTGCTAGATACATAAAACTAATTATGTTTTTAAAGATTTGATCTCAAGAGGATCCAGTGAGAAAATATCATGCGTATAAACATAAGGTCTTAGATTTAAATTCCTATAACACCCATTAGACCTATATCGGTTTGATTACCTATAAATTTTGGCAATAGCCTTTGTATTGTTTTATTTTAGAGTAAAACTGTTGGACTGTTTTGCATGATCGATTATATATGAAATGGTAGACCCTTGGTTTCTGACCATTTAGTTATTTTTGAGAAATTATATTATGCATGAAGTTTTGTTCCCAATTTGACAATAAAAGAGGACAAAATAATACAGAGGTATGTGAAACGGTAATGAAAATCCATTCCCGATGTCACATTCATCTAAATCGTAAAATTCATTTTTTTTAATCTACGGTTTCACTGTTTTAACATTTTTATCATATTTCAAATAAAACACAATACAATCTTTTTTCGTAATATCTCACAGGAAGACAAACCAATTCAAACTTAAAATCTAACGTTTTTATATGTAGAACATTTAAAAAAGAGTTTATATATAAAAAAGGACTTTTTAAAATTTTATAAATAACAATTTATATGTAAAACATTAAAAAAATAATGTTTGTATATCTAAACAAAATTTAAAAAAATATATTATATATGTGAAGAATGGATTTTTTTAAAGTTTATATTTTTTTTTTGGTTTTCACCAGGGTATCCACTAGCGACTTAGTGTCTAATCCCTTCGCTGATTTGTAGGCACCTCGATGGGTGGGACAGCTGGCCCAGAGATTTAAAGTTTATATCTAAAAGTTAATAAGTGAACAAAGAGTTTACAAAGTGCTTTTTTAATATTATTGTATTTTATTGTTTGTGTAATATTAATGCAATTCATAAAATAACACGACATGGATTGTTTTTAATTCATAAAAAAAGTTGTTTTTAATTTTTTTATACGAATTGTTATATATATAAACGTTAAAAAAATCATTATATATATATATATATATATATATATATATATATATATATATATATATGAATTAACATAGTTTTTTATCTGTGTAGGACATTTACATATATAACAAAGTGTGTTTTTAAGTGAAATAATCATTATGATTTGGCTTTACAAAGTACAGACAGTAGGCATACTCAACGAATCGATCCCCACAAACCTAGACGCTCTTCTAATGCTTCAATCGCTCCACCACAGTGCAACGTATGAGTCCACCTACGCCAGGTTCACAACACACGACTCCACATGCACCTCAGTATCCCCCGATATAGCTTTGGAAATGTATACGATGTACAACACGGAGTCCACCGCTTTTCACTGCAAAACTCAGTAAATAAGTGTTCAATGTGAATGAACAAACTCAGATGGTGCAAACACAAGATCTCCAAAACATATGTGTATGGAAGATCGGATCTTGTAAACACAAAGGATGATTTTAACTTGGAAAACCTTTGTAAACAAGTGTAGAAAAATGTATAGGTTATGTTATGTATTTTAAGTTGTGCACACCCCAAATTATGAGAATCAAATGCCTTAAATAAAAAAAACTTTAATTCGACAAGTCGTTTGAACGATATCCCTACGTCGTTTGAATGACTTGGCTATGTTGTTGGAACGACTAGACCATGTCGTTTTAATGAAACTGATATGTCGTTTGAACGACATCAAATGTCGTTTGATCCTTCTAAACTCAAGGGAAAGATCTACACGACTCTGAACAGTACTTATCTCAGAATAAACGGAGTTAAAACCATTTAAAAACATTTTTAACATTTTAAAGAATATTTGAATAAAATAACATCCTTAAAATAATTTTTGAGTCCCACAAATATTATGCATTCATACCTGAGAGATCAGAACATGATTAAGATGTGAAACATGCACCAATAAACACGACATGATTTACCTTTGAAGCTTGGCCTCAACGTCTTCAAAAACCGTCATAGGCTTAATAGGAATTATAACTCGAAATACAATCCTACGACCTAAACTTTTTTTTGTCCGGAACTAAGTCAATTACATACAAATTAACTCAATTAGAAAGTTTTCCTTACAAATCTCCCCCTTTGACTAGTCTGAAACAAAATCAAACTAGTGAATGCTAAGTCAGGCTGTCAAGCTGTATGACACCTAAATCCCATACCATAAAATCCAAAATAAAAAAAGTATAGGAATATGACTAGTATATGTACGATTAATAAGCATGAAAACTCTAAATGTGATGTAGTTACAAAATCTATAATCTCTAAAGCATACCTACACACATGAAACAGACAAATACCAAGTGAAGTCTAGAGGAACAAATGATATAATACCAATATGATAACAACGAGTAAATCGAGTCATTTGTTAAACATGCAAGAAAATCAACATGATACCAATATATAAACATATAAACATGATCATAAAAAAACTCTCCCTCCACCACACACTATCTCTTCCCTTTTTGGTCTCGAATAGAGAACTAGAGAAAAAGGTAAACAAACATCGTATCTACCATGAAATTTCATATTCCAGCTTTAAAAATGGCAAAGTTTTGCCCGATGAAAAAAATTAGCTACAAACAGGTACTGGAAATACGAAATAGTAGCAAAACAGACTCAAAATAGAAAATATGAGTCACATACTAACATAGTATCGATGTGCTCAAACATGTGTACGGAATGAATGGATGCGAACTATAACAAATGAATCACAATTCCAACACAAACAATCAAGAAGATCTAATTGATAGCTAAATATTATCAAACTTAGTTTTAGCCATATATGACGATAAATATATTGAGCTTAAACAAACTAAACGAACAACATGTACACAAATAAAAAAATTTGACGATTTTACAAATAGTAGCGTTATGACATGATTTTTCAACATTAGGATTCGTGGTGCAAACCTATTGTACTTTATCCAACCAAACTCCCTCATATATTCATTATTATTTTCATAACTATTGAGTCTCTAATTTCTCTCCTTAGAGAAAAGCTATTAGCCCTTTTTTTGGCATCTGATTCTTTTTATTGCCTCAATTTTTTCTTGGGATCTTTTAAACGGTGGCTTTCATGACAAGGTTAAAATTCTCTCGCAGCCCTTTCCCGTGCACACTCATCATTTTTTAATATCCAAACAAATCATCACAGCAACGGTTGTTACATGAAGATCTCCTCCTAAGTCTAATTGCGTGTAACACCCCGTACTTTTGGAGAATATGGAAATGAATTAAATTGGTGATTTGGAAATCTATTAAGTTTGGAGAAATTATTTAAATTGGTGATTTATACTTAATTAATTCGGTTTAAGTTTAAATCTCACACGTGCCATATTCCGGGGTGGAAATAAGATGATTTTATAAAGTGACTCGGATGTGATTTTGAGGTCAGGGTTGGTTTCGAAAGGGTCTAAATAGTCGAAATATTGTACCCGGGAGTATAGTTTGGGTTTCGGGGCGATTTTAGGCCAAACCAACACCATTTAATGGATTTTCAGTCATTTGAGAGTTTGTGACACAAAGAACTCCGAAAATTCTAAGGTTTATATCTTCTATTTGATAGAGAAGTTAGGGTTGACACAATCATAATAGAAGAGAGGCAAGAGCACAGGA
Organism: Sambucus nigra; assembly: GCA_949130495.1. NCBI lineage: Eukaryota > Viridiplantae > Streptophyta > Magnoliopsida > Dipsacales > Adoxaceae > Sambucus > Sambucus nigra. Next base: position 466,371,270 of record OX422222.1, on the reverse strand, counting down.
AGAGGAGAAGCATTCCATAGCTTCATGTACCATTTTTCACATCGAAGGCAACAGAATCGAGATCGGAGTGAGTGGAGAACAACCACACCATCATCAACCACAAAATCAGACCTGCTATTAAGTGGCAAGTATTTATGTTGCATTTTTTGTTAAGCATGTTATAATACCCATGTATAATAGGGATTGTTTGATATGTTTTGGAGAAAATTTAAATGAATATGGGAGTGGGTAATCCATCAATTGATGTAGGGATGCATGTGGATATAGTTCTTTGTATTGATATAACGAAATAAGAGGGCTTGCGTGAATCAAAATAAAAGAAATATGGGTTTCTAGATGAATTAACTTGAAGAACACATAATCTAGGGTATTTTGTGAAATTGAAATTTTTATTAGTTCTTGGATGAATTTCGTAACGTTTTGATGGTAAATTTACAATAAAATACTCCCTCGAAATATATTTGTTGTTTGGTTATGTTGGAAGATATTTCCACAAGGTTTCATGGTAGTTTGATAGGTTAACAATAGAGAAAAATGAAGTTGGGACGAAGCTGTCAACCCGGGGTCGATAGATCGATCAAATTTGTCGATTGATCGACGGGTCGATGGATCGACGAATTTTGTCTATCGATCGACGGGTCGATAGATCGAGCAATTTTGTCAATTGATCGACCAAAGTTAATTTTTGGTGATTTTTTTATTTAAGGTTGTTTCCTCGCCGACGAAGGATGGGCACTTTGGTGATGTTATTACAAATATATAGGGACGTAACAAAGACTAGTAGGTATATAGTTAATGTTTGTTTAGTTCATTCAATGTAAGACTTGGAATATGGATCGACGAGGATAAATCGATTGAGTTGTGTATCGAAAAATTTGGGAATTGAGTTACGAGGAGGGCAAACGCCAATCCAAAATATATACCAGTAGGTTAGAGATAGTTTAACTACTGTAAATATTAAAGGGGTAATGATGAGGCGCAAACTTTGAATTTAAAACACGTCGTTGGGTGTTTACGCCCTATACAAAACAAATACCATAACTTGGTACATTAATGGAAGTGTAGCGGCAAGTAGGGATCGAATCCACAGGGCGCGTTGGATAGAATTTAATCGATTTATTATTTCAAGAATAAATATGTAAAAGCTTATAGGGTGAAAATGGTGAAAAGGAAAAATAAAAAGTTAACACTAAATAAGAACTAATTAAAATGAGAGTTGGAATCACATCCCTGCCATGGGATAAACAATGCATAATTAGAATTTCGGTTCAAAAAATATTTAACAGAGTATTTTTAATTAATCATAAACATCACGCAAGAAGAAATTTAATTCAAAGTTGCGAGATAAAATATTTAATCGAAAATGGTCACATGCATCTTAAATTCGGGTAATCGTTATAAACACTAACGTCACGTGACAAAGAAAGTTAAACGCATAATAAACCAATTTTAATACGCGAGGTTTCAATTAAATGTAATTTTACACAAAACCTAATTTTCGAAGTTCGACGCCCATGGCGAACATGCGATACAAACTCTATTTAACTACTCACAACACATGATTAATCTAATTAAACAACTAATTAATAATTTAAAGCAATAAAAAAATTAATTTAACTAATTTTCTAGGCGAGAAAATAAATAAACAAAACATATTATAAATGAACAAGATATAAAAAGAGAGAAGATACAATAAATACTAGAGTTCTTACATTAATGGAGGAGAAGGAATAGTACTTTTACAAATCCCAAAAATGGGAAAAACAACCTTAAGAGATAAAAACTCTCAAACCCTAAACTAAACTAGCTTAAAAATAAGATATTATGAGAATCCTCTTCAAAATAAACAAAAGAAGTCTCATATAGTAAGTTACAAATAAAAGAAGCAAAAAAAAGGAAAAAGAAAAAAGAAAATGGGATAGCAGCAAAAGTCGGCCGAAAACAGGTCGAATTGATTCGCAAATGAGTGGATCAAGTCGCAATTTCAGACCTATAGCCACCCCCAAAGTCAAATCGATTCGTTAACTGAAACCTAACCTTCTGCTCCACTTTGCACAACAGCACCAAACCCATAAATGGCTATTCACCAAAACTCCAACAACGAGACCCACTTACATGGCTGCAAAAAGCATAAAGTCGAAACCCACGACATCTTCACATGCCATACTTATGGCCCAACTAGTGTAAAGCAAAGACCTCCACACCTCCATCAAAAACCAAAACCCACTATAGCCAACAACCACCATTAATGGCCAAAGCGAAGAACTCGAGACCCATTTGCATGTCCCAAATGCTTTTTTTTATCAAGATCCATGCTCAATTTCGGACCCAAGCCCCCAATTTTGGACGAAACCACAACCCGAGCCAAAATCCAAAATCTCCACTTCTGAAATGTGTTTTGCTGCAAAAACGAGTTAGGGACATGGAAGGAATTAAGTAATTTGTTAATAAGAGAGAAAAGGGACATGAAAGTAATTAATATAATTGTTATTTTTCTTTTAATTCTACCTCCGATTAAAGGTCCGTGTTTTCTTCATTCGGACTCTGATTCGAGCACCGTTTACAGAAACACGAAGCTTAACCCGAGGGCTACAACTTCTGAGAATACTTCGGGAAAAAATTCCAAAGTTTGAAATTATGAAAATGCCCTTGAACGTGCGAACTCTTACGAAACTTTATCGAAATGCGATGAAACTTCACTCTAAGCACCGTAACACCTATAAATGCTCAATAATACCTGAAATAACATGTTAACTTATAAAACGGAGGTTGTCTAATTAACGATCATAAATATAGCAATTACGGTACCCGAGGGGGCTAAAATGCATAAGTTAACGGGTGGAAAATGCAATATTCATGATGTATCACACCCCCTAACTTAGACATTGCTAGTCCCTAGCAGTGAAATTCAAAGAAAGAAGAACTATAAGAAAATCACAAAATAGGAGATATATACAAAAGCTATGAAAGCCAATTTCGCGGGCGAACGATTGCATTTAGCGTATGCAATAAGCTATTAAACCCCTAGGTTACCCTAGTGGACGAGTGTCGTCTCATGAGGATTTTCTTGGATGAAACCCATTCACATCATATAGTTTACTTAAAATATTACCAAGCCAACATGCGACAAACTCAACAACAACGAAAAAGATATCAAACATCTTATCAGCATATCAAACGAATTCAAGCTAAAGTCCGTTGTTATTAACAGGTTGAATGCACCTCATAGAATTGAAACTTTAAAAGTGGGAGGGGGAGAGTACATGCATAGCATGATTTGGCAAAAACTTAAATAATCCGTATGAACATAAAAGCAAGCATATATTCAATCCTCGTAGGCATTAAACTCGTCAAATTAAATCACTCAGAACGGGAGGTAACATACGGGACATGTGGGCATAAAGAGTAAATGTAAATGAAAACTAGGTCGCACACATGTCACAAATGAAGAACGATGTATAGGAAATGAAAACATGCAATCTCAATGAAAGATAGCATTCATTAAAGAGGTGAAATGCATTTTCACAAATTATCAAAACTATTTCAACTTTTAAACTAAATGCACCCTAAGATCATATAGGACTTGAATAGGTTTATAATGTAGGGTAGGCTGGGGTACGAAAGGAAAGGTATATGTACGGATTCAAAGTGTTCGAGGATGAAAACTCGAGATAATGGGATATTGCGGGCAATTCCAAAATTGGAAAACAAGTTCCCAAACAAGCATTAAATATGGCAATGGAGAGTAACCAAAGCTTACTCGAACACTACACACAACATATACAAACTTTCTCTTTATTTTTCTTTTCTTATTTTTCTCATGTTTTCTTTTCTTTTTCTCGTTTTCACTTCTTTCTTTCACTTTTTTTTTCCTTTTTCACTACACTTTCTTCTTTTCTCACTTTTATAAGCTTAAATTGCAACCACAAAACATGAGCATCATTCAATCCCAAGTATTATTCCAAACAAATGTGTGGAAGGTAATGTGTATTGGTTTATAACTCTAATTTGGAGTTGGTTATGGGATTTTGGGTAATGAAACGAAAGGCTACTACTTAGGCTCAAAGGCGTTGACTATGGAAACATATAAGGTGAGGTTAAGGCTTATATTGGTATTATAACAAATATTGCCTATGACCATTTCATAAATTTTACACAATTCTCGAGTCAAAACAATATATGAACATCATGCTCAAGTAACACATTTCAAGATATAAACTCAATTAATGAACGATCAAACGAAAGAATAGTGAGATTACCGACGAATTTAACGTTTTCAAAGAGGAAAGAATAGTGTATATACTCACAAATGAAAGTAAGTCTCTAATCTCACTCGGTGTAAGTAAATACAATGCAACAAAAGATTCCCAAGTTATAAAAATCTTAAACCAAATCAATAAAACAAGAAAAGAGCATGTGCTCATGGGATAAAGTTTAATTCATGAAGTTATTCATAATATTAATGATGTGAGGACTAAAGTCTAATAACTTCTAAAATCGAGAACATGCATCATTGGGTTGTCAATCGGATCGGGCAATTATTGAAATTTATCATCAAAAACAAGGCAAAATGACCAACAGAGGAGAAAAAAGAAAAACAATATTTTTGAAAATTTTCAATTTATAACAAAAAGCATGCTTTGTAACTAACATGTGATCAAATCCATGGAGTAAACATGAAAATGGATAGAATATCCTACACCCCCTAACTTAAATGTTGCATTGTCCTCAATGCGCATTAAGAAGAGGAAAATAATGATATTACCCAAATTTGAAGTGATCCCCATTGAGTAAGAGTCTAAATGAATCTACAAAACAAGTTAGTACCAAGAATAACGAAAAGCAATAACAAAAAGTTTAACTAATTACACTAGACTAAATTAAAAAGGAAAGAAAATCTAAACAAAGAAAATAAAAAATATAAAAAAATAAAAAGCTAACTATTTACAACCTACTATTTAGACTACACACTAATTATACGCTAGAAGTCTAAATAGTTGAGGGTGTACCCAAAAAAGGATTTTACTTTGCAAGATCAACGGTGGACCCTCCAAAGAAAAGATGCCTCCCAAAAAATATGAATTCCGTTTGAACCACGGAAGGCGTGTGTAAGGCGTAAAAATTGAACCATCGCCAATTTGAAATTTTGGAAGGACGATGGGGGATTTGGATAATAAGGGGGAAGGTACACTTGGGATCCAAGAAAAATAAATTCATCTCCCCAAGAATTTTTAAGTGGAATAGGAGGCGATACACACGTGGGGATACAATCCATCGAAAAGAAGTTCGGTAAAAAGTCCTCATCGGCAAAAAGGTTTATAAGTTTCAATAATTTCTACCGACTCATAGGAATCAACCGAAAATTCTAATGGTTCGATCACGAAAAATGAATATGGTGATTGTTGATACAAAAACTAGTCTGCTGGCGTGGACCAATTATATGAAGACACGTGTCATCCTGCGTGAAATAGACTATATTCACCAAACAACTCATAGTGTTGAGCTACTCAACACGCCAAGCTACTCAGTACACCGAGCTACTCAGCATACCGAGCATCTAGTCAGGAAGATGAAACGACAAAAATAGATTCAATGAACATTCTTATCATGTAGAGATGTATATATCTATTAAATAACGGCATATTGTCTATTCATACTGATAGCTTAACCGCTATAAATACATTGTAACACCCCCATAACGGAATAATCGATCACTGGCGGTCATAATCAAGATTACGGAAAATTACCCAGCAATGCAAGACATTAGACATAGGCCATTATCGTTAAGGTTGAACCACTTTAAAAATCCTTTGTCTTATTTCTTTATTCATATTTATCTGTGATTAATTAATTAGATCAAGTCTAGTCTTTTACATTAACAGATTGGCATCGTCTATGGGAAACGACTATACGTAGCGTTTTTCACCCAAAAACTCAACATAAATGGCCGAAATCCCAGAATCTAGCAACAGGAACAATGACGGGATTCCTCTTAACCCTTTTGCTCCTACGAAGAAAAACGAGATAACCAAAATCTTGGCTAGTTATTCCAGGGAGCAAATAGCCATGCAAGATACTATGCAAAAATTCATCAAGACTTGTCAAAATGAGGCTTCCATCAAGTCCGGTCCATACATACCAAATTCCCTCATACAGGCGATCTAGACGTACTGTACTCCCTCACGATTCCTGATCCATACATACCATATTCTATCATACAGAGAGGTCCAACGATCCCTCCTATCAACCTCGTTGGACATCTCCCATAAGAGCTACGGACTCTCAAGAAAATGTTACTCTAACTCCAAAATAAACAAGCGCACTGGAGAGGTTGAGTAGAGTCTCCCCCTTTGACCGTTTGGACCCTAGGAGGAATATAAATCTCCTCTGATTGCATCGAGAAATTCTCAATGACCAAATGATCTAAGGGAGGTTTTTCCTAATCATGCCCTGCAGCTCATATAGAAAGATCCCAAGAGGAAAGTTCAGCGCGATCTATTTCTCGGACAAATAAATCAGAGGCTAGAAATGATGCATGGAAGGGCTTCATTCAGAGGTTGGAAGACAGGTTAAGGGAAATGGATAAGTCCAGAAACCCTCTCCAAATAACCTTTATCAAAGGATATCCATTTATACAAGCAATTGTGGATTTTCCCACACCCTTAAAGTTTAAGGATCATGTAGTTACGCCGAAGTATGATGGAAAGATTGATCATGTTCTTCACATATAGAAGTATCAAGCTGCCGCAGATATTTATGCGGTCCCAAATGAGATGAGGTGCAGGGAATTCTCAGGAACCATCACTGGTTCCGCTTAAATATGGTATTATAGCCTTCCTCGGGGGCAAATCGCAACTTTCCATCAGTTGGATGAGATTTTCATAGGGAATTTTTGTTTTGGTGAAAAGCCAGTTAAGAGGGTAGCCCATCTGTTGAGCGTAAGGTAAAAGGCATGAGAAAGCACTAGGGATTACATCACTCATTTTAACAATGAGAAATTGGAGGTAATCGACTATGAAGAGAAGACTACCATTATAGCTCTGATGAGTGGACTTTTATCGAACAAGTTGTATTACACTTTGGCCAAAGATCCCCCTAAATCCATGGCAGAGTTGATGGCAAAAGCATCCAATATTATGAATCCTGAAGAAGCTATGGCTGCGAAGAAGAATGCTGAGGCAAAAGAAGAGATTAAAGCTAAAGGAAAGTCGAAGAGGAAAGATCATAAGCATAATGGAGGCAGAAGGCAATCAAAAGGCAAGGAAACGTTGGAGCACTTGAGGAAGTATGCAAATTATACCCCTTTAAAGTTAGACATAAACCATGTTCTGGAGGAGATAAAAAATAGCGAAGAATTAAATTGGCTAGGGAAATTAAGGACAGTACTCGAAAGGAGAGATAAGTCCAAGTATTGTGAGTTCCATAAAGATCATGGTCACACGACCAAACAGTGCGTAGCTCTCCATAATGAGATTGAGGCACTCATTAGACGAGGGAAATTGAACAGGTTTGTTGATCGCCAGAACGATGAGAAGACCAACAACAAAGCACGACAAAGGTCTAAATATCCTCACCAACCAGGATATGATAAGAAAAGGGACCATGAAGATGACCCGAAGGATTACCCCGATCTTCCCAAGAAGCTATGGAAGCTAGAGTGTGAGTTATTTTCAATCGTTTTGGTTCATTCGAATGTAATATGATTACAGGTAGAGATGCAGGAGGAGGGGATCATATTTATGAAAGAATGCTTACCTCAATGAGTCCCAAGCTTGTTCCTATATACAACGGATAAATTTGACAAAAGAGGATCACCCGAGGAAGGTTAACAAAGATAAATTGGTCATTGTTTTTTCCAAAAGTGTTCTGGAAGGTGTCTTGTATCCACATGAAGACCCTTTGGTGATCAAGATGAGGATGAAGGATGTAATCATCTCAAGAGTATTGATCGATAATGGAAGCTCGGCGGACATCATGTTCTACCCTTGCTTTGACAGTTTGAACCTGAAGCTCGCCCAGTTGGAACCGTACCACAGGCCCCTTATCGATTTTTTTGGCAAAAACATTTTTCCACTTAGGACGATGAAGTTGGATATGATGATTGGTACCTAGCCCACCTATAGATCAAAAAAGATATGATTCTTTATGATGGACAAAAATATCCAATCGACCTACAATATAATCATTGGAAGAGTAGGCTTGAAAAAGTTCGAAGCAGTGCCATCCATGGTACATCAATGCTTGAAGTTCCTGACTAACTTTGGTGTGGGACTTATGAAGGGTGACCAGAATGTAGCTCAGGAATACTACTATTAATCTACCGAACTAGAAGAGCTGGACGATACCAAGAAGAAAACCACCACTTACCAAGTGGATGAGTCTGAAGATTCGGAGATTGAAACACTAGACCCCATAGTTGAATTAGAGCTCGTGAAGGGTCAGGTCATGGAAGCAACGAAAAGAATTATTCTGGATGACAAACAACAAGAGAGAACAAATTAGATTGGAACTTCACTTGATCTGATAATACAACAAGAGTTGGTGGTGTTTTTAAGGCATAGAAAGAAAGCTTTCGTGTGGAGTCATGAAGATATATTGGGGATAGGCCCAGCCTTCCTGTGTCACGAAATCAATTTTAATAAGGAGTTCAAACCAGTGAAGCAACGAAAAAGGGTCTTTAGCCCAGAGAAGAACCAAGATATTCAAGAGGAAGTAGAAAAACTGTAAAAGACCTCTTTTATTGAGGATTTCAAATATCCTTATTGGTTAGCCAATGTGGTGATGGTAAAAAAGAAGAATAATAAATGGAGAATGTGCGTGGATTTAACAGATCTGAGAAAAGCCTGCCCGAAAGATCACTTCCCTCTACCCCTAATAGATCAACCGGTAGATGCTACTTCGGGGCATAAATTATTGAGTTTCATGGATTCTTATTCTGGCTACAACCACAATATGATGAAACTAGAGAGTACCTCTTTTATTACCCCAAGGGGAACATACTGTTATAATGTTATACCTTTTGGTCTTAAAAATGCAAGTACTACGTACCAGCGGCCAATGAATAATGTGTTTACAGAACAGATTAACAAAAATATGGAGGTTTACATCGATTACATGCTGACTAAGAGCAAGAAAGCTACAAACCACATAGCTGGCATGAGCCAAACATTTGACCAGCTAGAGAAATATCAAATGAAGCTGAACCCAACCAAGTGCATCTTTGGTTTACATGAAGGCATGTTCCTTGGTTATATTGTCAATCAATGGGGTATTGAAGAAAAGACAGACAAGATAAAGGCCCTACTAGAATTACGATCTCCAACCACCAAGAAGGAAGTATAGAGCCTTATGGGGCGGGTAGCGGCTCTCAATAGGTTTTTCTCCTGAGCAACTCATATATGTCTTTCATTCTTTAAGGTTCTCAAAAACACCTTTGAGTGGAATGATGAGTGTGAGCAAGCATTCTTGGAGTTGAAGAAATACCTGGGAACACCTCCTTTACTGTCTAGGCCAGTGTTGGGAGAAAATTTGTAATTGTACTTGGTTGTCTCAAAAAGAGCAGTCAGTTCAGTGTTGATAAGAGTAGAGAACGGAGTGCAAAAGCTAGTGTATTATACGAGAAAGGCATTTCGAGGAGCAGAGATTAGATATCCAAAATTGGAGAAGTTGGCATTAGCATTGATCGAGGTGAGCAGGAGGATGAAACCCTACTTCCAAGCCCATACTATAGTGGTATATACTTATATGCCACTCATACAGGCTTTGAATAAGCCAGAAAAATATGGAAGACTGATGTATTGGGAGGTAGAGTTAGGTGAGTATGACATTGTCAATGAGCCAAGGTCTTCTCTCAAAGGGCAGGTAGTGGCAGATTTCATCGCTGAATTAACTTCTCCAGATATCTACGACCAAGAGGGGCTAGTGCTGAGTAACCCAAGAACTCTAGAGAACTAGTGGAAACTGTTCCCGATCAACTCCCAGTAACAGCATTACCAGAAAGGATAATTGTCGATCAACTAGAATCTGCTGGTAAGGAACCAGAGTTGGATGGCGATAAAACAAAGCATGGGACATTCCATAAAGGGTTTTTGTCCGACCAAGGGTTTGATAATAATATCCCAATATGGAATTTGTTTGTTGATGGTTCCTCGTGTGCAACAGGCTGCGGAGATGGAATAATTCTTAATAGTCCAGATGGACTAGACATAGAATATGCTCTGCATTTCAAATTCAAAGCTTCCAATAATGAACCTGACTATGAAGTTGTAATTATGGGCCTAAGTTTAGCCAAAACACTGAATACAAAGCAAGTTACGGTGTTTAGTGAATCCAACTAGTTATAAATTAGATTCTCGAGTTGTACGCAGCAAAAGGAGAATTCATGTCTAGGTATCTAACCAAAGTTATGGAGATTATAGCTAACTTAGGAGTTGTCCAAATTGTTAGAATACCAAGACTGGAGAATGCGAGGGTTGATGCACTAGCTTGGTTAGCCTCAGCTACTCGCACCGAGCTACAAAGAATGATTCCTATTGAGATACTTGCAGACCGAAGCAATGATGAAGATTTGATGGTGAAGTTCATCACTTTGTATATGGGACCTTCCTGGATGGATCAATCAGGGCGTATATTGAAGAAGTCATTTTACCAATCGCACAACTTGCAGCCAAGAGGTTGAAGTTTAAAGCTTCCACATATGTCTTAAACAATGGAGTTTTGTACATAAGAGGTATGTAAGGACACAAGTCTCTTATTGAGTCTCAATGTAGTGTTGGCTCAATTCTTAACAAAAACATTTGAGTCATAGGATAGTGTTCAAGGGTATCCATTCAAGTCTATGACGTGATTATTGAAGATGTAGCGGCCAAAATTATAAAGTTTCATCATATGTCGAGTTTAGTGTGCCTCGTTTCTACGTCAACAACATTAGTTCCAATGCTCATAAGATATAAATGAATTTTATATATATAGGAGTTTGGAAATTTATTGGGTGTAATTAATAATTTTTTACAAATAATTTTAATGACTTTGTTTTACTCAGAAAATAGTTTTTTAGAACGTTTTATAAAAAGTTTTGGGGTTAACAAGAGTTTTGTATTTTCTGGTAAGTCGTTCGAACGAACTGGAATCTTGTTCGAATGAGATTCCCAGGTCATTGAAATGAGACTTCTAACGAAATTCCTTTTTCACCTCTGGAATATCGTTAGTAAAGTCGTTCGAATGACTTTGGCGAGAACAGTTTTTTGGCAGTTTTTGACAGTTTTCTCCATGTTCCCACTATGTTTTCCTCACTACTTTTTGACAGAAGACTAAGTGCAGAAATCAATATTTTTCTAATCAACTTTTTCACATTCTACAATATCCAAGATAGGGTTTTCAGAGCTTAATTCCAAAAAGAAAGAGTTCATGTTTTGAGTGTTAGTTTTTCAAGAAAAATTCTTAAACACTTTTGGTTACACCCATATTTAGTTTATTCCACAATTCTACCTATATATATTTGATTGGAGTATTTGGCACAGGGGTTTACCCTACCAAATTGAAGAGTCCATTTGGGTTTACTTCTACATCCCTCAAAGAAGAAGTCTTATTTTTGGCTGCGGCGTTCTCACATGGTGAAAGGCACCATGTGTGGTCGACGGTTGTTCCTAAAGCCTCATTGGTGGATTTCAAGGTTTCGGTGGAGTGTGAGATTGCCAACTAAGCGGAGGTTGGTACAAGAAGACGCATCAGGGGCTTGAAGGGAGTCGAGTCGAGTTGAGTAAGTCATTTTTCTTGTACTTGTAAAAATACCATACTTAGTGGACTTAAGGTTAGGGTCGTCCGAGGTTTTTTCCCATTGTAGGTTTTTCCTCATACATCGCGGCGTAGTGGTTTGTCTCTTTATTTTATCTTTTTCAAAATCACATTAGATGCATGTTTAGGTAAAAAGATAACATTGGGATATTTAATTTGGTGCATGTTTAATATTTGGGTAATGTTTAACTTAATTTAATTCTAGTATAAATAATATAATTTGATAAAATTTGTTTTGGCTTAATTTGCAAAAATTAATTGATATTGTTAGGCAAATTTCTAGGACTTGAGTTAAATTAATTTGTTTTAAGTGAATTTAAAATATGTGTGTGTTTAATCTAGTTTCACTTTGTTTAATTTAAATTTGAAAAAAATTAAAATATGTTATTTGTGTGTGTTCTGTTGAACCATTTTTATTCTGCATCTCTAAAAGGAAATTATCTTCTTGATAAATTTAAAATTGGGGGAAATTAGTCACTTTCAAATTGGTATCAGAGCCAAAACGATAAATTACTTCGTTAAGATCGTTTTAAATATTTTTGGCTAAAATGGAAATTTCCCCATTTTCAAATTTTCATATTTTTTATGGTTCTAACTACGCGTATTAGAAAGCACATATCAAATTGGCACTAAAATCTATCGATGAAAGGGTTGGTTGTCTGTTGTTAATGGGTGGTCCCCACCAACACATTTAGTTGAAAATGAGTGTGTTCCCAAACCCGTTGATAGATGGAGTGAGAATGAATTTAAACTTGCTAATTTTAATTCCCAAGGTTTAAATGCCTTGTTTAGAGCGGTCACACTGGATGAATTCCGTCACATTATGACGTGTGAAATCGCTAAAGAAGCTTGGGATATTTTACAACTTACTCATAAAGGAACTAGTGTTGTAAAACCTTCTAAACTTCAAAACCTCACCACTCAATTTGAAACCATCAAAATGAACGAAAAAGAAACATTTGATGAATTTTATGCTAGGCTTTCCGATATAGTTAATTCATCTTTTAATTTGGGAGAGCAAATACCCGACAACCGAGTAGTTAGAAAATTTTAAGGTCCCAACCCGATAGATTTATTCCTAAGGTGATCGTGCTAAATTGTTTACCCACTTTAGCCTCTACGAAATTATAAGATCTCGTAGGTGATTTATAAACCTATAAACTAGACATGTGTCCTTCCAAAACTGAAAAGAAAATAGATAAGGGCGTTTCTTTGAAAGCTTGAAAGGAGGAAAACAAGTAGTAGAGAGTGAAAGTGATAGTGACTCGGATGACATGGCTATGTTTGCTAGGAAGTTTCATAAATTTCTTAAATTTAAAAAGGATTTTAACAAATTTGAAAATTCTAAGCAATACAAAGCCGAAAAGATCCCTAAAACTGTTAATGAAAATTTAAATAGGGACGAGTCAAATAGGTGTTATGGTTCTGAAGGGTATGGCCATAGGGCGAGAGGGTGCCCCACTAAACTAAGGAGAGAGGGTAAGCAACAAATTTCCTATAATGCAACCCTTAGTGATAGTGATAAGGAAGAGGGAACAGATTCCCCCACTAAGCCCAACTTTGTGACTTTTATGTCTAGTCATGTGAGCACCGATAATGAATCTTCCCATAAAGATATACAAACACATGACACTTACGAGGTCAAAATTTATAATTCCCTTATTTTTATGGCTGTGAGATTAAAGAAGAGGTTGATGGGAGTGAACTTCAAAAAAAAATTCATGAATTATATGAAGAATCTATTAAATTAAAAGGAGATAATTTGAAGTTAGAAGCTAGTTTAAGAGAGAGTGTCAAGGTCGTTGAGGATAGTGTGTTGGTTGAAGACCTTAGGACACGTGAGAGAGCTCTTCGAGAGAAGCTTGAATATATAGAAGGCAAGAGAGATATCCTTAGAGGTTTAATGGAGTTAATGAAAAAGGATCTTCTCGAGTTTGAAGAGAGATGTGTTTTGTTAGAGTCAAGAATTTTAGAATTAGAAAATAAATTAAAAGACTCTAGTAAAGTCAAGTTTGATTTGGAATGTCGTTAGGAGAAATTAGATAAAATATTAGGAACGGTCCAGATTAAAAATGACACTTGTGATTTAGGCTTCGATACTTGTAATGAATTTATCCATAAAGACAAAACCAATGTTTTAGGAGAATCACCTAGGAATGGCTTTAGCTATCAATCCTTAGGTACCAACTTTCGACGTGTTTTTACTTGTTCACACTGTGGTAAAAAAGGTCATATTAAGAAATTTTGTTTTGATCTTAAAAGATTTTTTAGAAAATACCAACGTAAGGCAACCGAGGTAGCCAAGATTCCTACACCCCGAGATCGCCATTCGTCATTAGTTTGGGTTAGGAGATCGGATTAGTATATTTACAAGATGGAATTTTTTATTCTCATTTACTTTCACACGCTTCCTCACTTGCTAAATCTAAAGGTTGAATATGTTAGTTGTTTGCATACTCTATCTTTTTGTGCTTCATATTATATATCATTGTTAAGTGTATGCATGTTTAGTTATTTTCTAGTTATTGCTTTATATCATATCTCATGCTAGAATTATGATGTTTGTTTATGTTTTGTATTATACTTCTTTCATTTTATTTTGCATTAAATGAAAAATAAAAAAAGATTTTTTATTTATCATTTGTGTTTTACCTTATGAGTTATTTAAGCTTAATGAAAATTACAAATGATTTTGTGTGTCTTTTGAGTAAATTTTTTTTTTGGTTCAAAAATTTACAACAACTCAAAAAGATTTTTATTTTGTGTGTATTTCAGTTTGACACACTCTATGTGGCATATACTTATGTTAGAATCCCTTCTTTTTTGCTCCCAAGTGGCTAGAAATTTTGGTTAAGATTATCAATCCTTAATATGTTCTTTACCATGCTTACATGGAGTAGTTGGATTATATGTTGCTTAAATGGATTCTATTTTTATAGGACTCAATTCACACATGCACGAGCTCACTTGAAATTTTAACTTCACATGTATTCTTCAGCTTTGTGAGGTGTAGTGCTACCAATCTAGTCATCTTCTCTTTATGTGACCTAGACGACTAGTGCATGTCAAAATTCGTTGCACGTGAGATTTGTGTGAGATATAAAATTGATATATATAAATGTGCACGGGGAAGTGCTCCGAAAGGAAATATCATCCTTTGCGAGTAATCTACCGTTTGGAATGGACCTAAAAGAAATACGTGGTCCATAGGCCTAAAAATAATATATGGCATTAAAAGGAAAATTTATTGCTAAGGCCTATTTTTAGTTGATATATTCATTAAAAAATATATATGCTTATTGGGGGAGATTGGATGGTATATCAACGGTTTGCACAATGTTCGTTTATCCTAGTTGTACTTTCAATGTCACGACTCTATTGATTTGTAGAATCATCAATACTCTAGGCTTGTATGCATTGTGTATGTTTATTCATTGAGTTTAATTTATATTGTCACATGAGGTTATATTCAACTGTGATAAAGTTTGCAAATCATATGAGAACTCCGTGAACATGTTTTAAGTGTTTGGGTATAAATTTAATTGTTACTAGTTCACACCCCTACACTTTTATTTCCATATGACACATTTTTTCCATACGAGTGTGAAAAACTTATTGTATTTCGTGTCATTTGTGAGTTTATATCAATATATATGCGTGTGTGCATTATTGGTATATTTAGAGTATATACATGATATTTCTTTTGTCTTTGCCTTGCTTTCTAGTCCATCTATGCTTGTACTTCATAATTTGTATCTATCTTGTTGCATTTTTATTGATATCACATGCTTAATATCTCATGTATCATATTAGTACCATTTTCTTGCATATTAGTTAGTATCCTTTACTATGTGTATAGATTATTTATGCTTTTGTTGCCCATATGCCTTCATGTTCTTTGGACTGTATGCACTTTTGTTTTATTCCTGAACAAATAAGGGGGAGAATGATAGGGGAGAAATAATATTTATCATATTATAATCGTATCTTAGTTTAACCGATTTAACTTAGGGGGAGAGCGCTATCTTCTTACGTTGATCATTGTTGATAAAGGAGAATTAATTTAGGGGGAGTATTTATTTTAATTGCATTAAATATTTTGATATTCCCTATGCGATTGATAGTTTGCCTTAAGTGTGCAGGAATTCTTCTAAATGGCAACTTTCCTCGGCAAAGATATTGATCCTTGGGATTTAAGTTAAGCTATGTACTTTTTATTTTTTGGTGGCATATTTTTTGAGTCTAGTAGAGCTTGACGGCCCATTAGGATTTTGTTTTGGTTTTTCTCCCAAAATATCCAAAGGGGGAGATTTGTAAGGACACAACTCTACGATTGAGTCTCAATGTAGTGTTGGCTCAATTCTGGACAAAAACATTTGAGTCATAGGATAGTGTTCAAGTGTATCCATTCAAGCCTATGATGCGATTGTTGAAGACGTAGCGGCTAAGATTATAAAGTTTCATCATACGTCGGGTTTAGTGTGCCTCATTTATACATCAACAACATTAGTTCCAATGCTCCTAAGGTATGAATGCATTATATATATATATATATATATATATATATATATATATATATATATATATATATATATATATATATATATATATATATAGAGAGAGAGAGAGAGAGAGAGAGAGAGAGAGGATTTTGGAAATTTATTGGGTGTAATTTATAGTTTTTCATAAATAATTTTAACGACTTTGTTTTACTCGAAAAATAGTTTTTCAGAACTTTTCATAAAACGTTTGGGGCTTAAAAAGAGTTTTGCATTTTCTGGTAAGTCGTTCGAACGAAATGGAATCTCGTTCGAACGAGATTCCCAGGTTGTTCGAACGAGACTTCTAACGAAATTCCTTTTTCACCTCTGGAACATCGTTAGTAAAGTCGTTCGAACAAGAATGTCGTTCGAACGACTTTGGCGGGAACCATTTTTTGGCAGTTTTTGACAGTTTTCTCCATGTTCCCACTATGTTTTACCCACTAATTTTTGACAGAATTACTAAGTGCGGAAATAAATATTTTTCTAATCAACCATTTCACGTTATACAATCTCCAAGAGAGAGTTTTGACAGCTTAATTCTAAAAAGAAAGATTTCATGTTTTGAGTGTTAGTTTTTCAAGAAAAATTCTTAAACACTTTTGTTTGCTTGGAGTATTTGGCACCCGGGTTTACTCTACCAAATTGAAGAGTCCATTTGGGTTTACTTCTACATCTCTCAAAGAAGAAATCTCATTTTTGGTTGCGGCATTCTCACATGATGAAAAGCACCATGTGTGGTTGACGGTTATTCCTAAAGCCTCATTGGTGGATTCCAAGGTTCCGGTGGAGTCTGGGATTTTCAACTAAGCGGAGGTTGGTATAAAAATACGCATCAGGGGCTTGAAGGGACTCGAGTCGAGTTTAGTAATTCTTTTGTCTTGTACTTGTAAAAATACCATACTTAGTGGACTTAAGCCTAGGGCAGTCCGAGGTTTTTTCCCGTTGTGGGTTTTCCCTCGTACATCGCGGCGTAGTGGTTTGTCTCTTTATGTTATCTTTTGCAAAATCACATTAGATGCATATTTAGGTAAAAAGATAAAATTGGGATATTTAATTTGGTGCATGTTTAATATTTGGGTAATGTTTAACTTAATTTAATTCTAGTCTAAATAATATAATTTGATAAACTTTGGTTTGGCCTAATTTATAAAAATGAATTAATATTGTTAGGAAAATTCTAGGACTTGAGTTAAATTAATTTGGTTTAAGTGAATTTAAAATGTGTGTGTTTAATCTAGTTTCACTTTGTTTAATTTTAATTTGAAAGAAATTAAAATTTGTTATATGTGTGTGTTTTGTTGAACAATTTTTATTCCGCATCTCTAAAAGGAAATTAATATTTGGGTAGTGTTTAACTTAATTTAATTCAAGTCAAAATAATATAATTTGAAAGTGACTAATTACCCCTAATTTTTTATTTATCAAAAAGATAATTTCCTTTTAGAGATGCGGAATAAAAATTGTTCAACACAACACACACAAATAACAAATTTTAATTTCTTTCAAATTAAAATTAAACAAAGTGAAACTAGATTAAACACACACATATTTTAAATTCACTTAAACCAAATTAATTTAACTCAAGTCCTAGAAATTTGCCTAACAATATTAATTCATTTTTGCAAATTAGGCCAAACCAAATTTTATCAAATTATATTATTTAGACTAGAATTAAATTAAGTTAAACATTACCCAAATATTAAACATGCACCAAATTAAATATCCCAATTTTATCTTTTTACCTAAAGATGCATCTAATGTGATTTTGCAAAATATAAAATAAAGAGACAAACAACTACGCCGCGATGTACGAGGAAAAACCCACGACGGAAAAAAAACCTCGGATGGCCTTAGCCTTAAGTCCACTAAGTATTGTACTTTTACAAGTACAAGACAAATGACTTACTGAACTCGACTCGGCTCCCTTCAAGCCCCTAATGCGTATTCTTGTACCAACCTCCGCTTAGTTGATAATCTCGGACTCCACCGGAATCTTGGAATCCACCAATAAGGCTTTAGGAACAACTGTTAACCACACATGGTGCCTTTCACCATGTAAGAATGCCGCGCCAAAAGTGAGACTTCTTCTTTGAGGGATGTCGAAGTAAACCCAAATGGACTCTTCAATTTGGTTAAGTAAACCCCGGTGCCAAATACTCCAAGCAAATATATATATGTAGAATCTTGGAATAAACTAAGGGTGTAAACAAAAGTGTTTAAGAATTTTTCTTGAAAAACTAACACTCAAAACATGAACTCTTTCTTTTTGGAACTAAGCTCTCAAAACTCTCTCTTGGATATTATAGAATGTGAAAAGGTTGATTAGAAAAATATTGATTTCTGCACTTAGTAATTCTGTCAAAAAGTAGTGGGGAAAATATAGTGGGTACATGGAGAAAACTATCAGAAACTGCCAAAAAACTATTCCCGCTAAAGTCGTTCGAACGGCTTTACTAACGATGTTCCAGAGGTGAAAAAGGAATTTCGTTATAAGTCTCGTTCGAACGACCTGGGAATCTCATTCAAACAAGATTCCAGTTCGTTCGAACGACTTACCAGAAAATGCAAAACTCTTTTTAAGCCCAAAATGTTTTTATGAAAAGTTCTAAAAGACTATTTTCTGAGTAAAACAAAGTCGTTAAAATTATTTATAAAAAATTTATAAATTACACCCAATAAATTTTCAAACTCCTATATATATATATATATAATGCATTCATACCTTAGGAGAATTGGAACTAATGTTGTTGACATAGAAACGAGGCATACTAAACCCGGCATATGATGAAACTTTATAATCTTGGCCGCTACGTCTTCAACAATCACGTCATAGGCTTGAATGGATACACTTGAACACTATCCTTTGACTCAAATGTTTTTGTCCGAAATTCAGCCAACACTACATTGAGACTCAATCAGAGACTTGTTTTTTTTCAAATCTCCCCCTTTGGCTACTTCGGGACAAAAACCAAAATAAAATCCTAATGGGTCGTCAAGCTCTACTAGACTCAAAAAATATAGCACCAAAAAAATAAAAAGTACATAGCTTGACTCAAAACCCAAGGATCAATATCTTTGCCGATAATATTTGTCATTTAGAAGAATTCCTGCATACTTAAGCGGGAATATCAAAATATTTAATGCAATTAAAATAATTACTCCCCCTAAATTAATTATCCTTATCAGCAATGATCAACCTAAGATGATAGCGCTCTCCCCCTAAGTTAAATCGCCTAAACTATATAGGATTAAATATTATTTCTCCCCCTATCAAGTTATGATAGAAGGTCTAAAGAGATGTGCTCATCCATCAGAAGTTAAAAATCTCATAGAAGAAATTCATGACGGGTCTTGTGGGGCTCACGTGGCAGGCCGAACACTTTTGCAGAGAATAAGCACGCAGGGATACTATTGGCCAACGATGCGAGCCGACTATTCAGCTTATGCTAAGAAATGCGATAAGTGTCAACGGTTATCTACCATATGAAGAACTTCCCAGTAATTATTAACACCAATCACTTCCCCTTAGCCATTTGCCATGTGGGTCATAGACTTGGTTAGGCCTCTGCCAACTACCAGAGGACGATTCAAATACTTAGTGGTCGCTGTTGATTATTTCACAAAATAGGTGGAAGTTGAACCTCTCATTGACCTAGCCTTAAAAGGGTCTGCCACATGCTTTCATCATTGATCATGGTACCCAATTCGATAATGAGGAGTTCGATGTGTACTGTCAATAGTCCAATGTTCAAGAGATTCATTCTGCTCCAGGGCATCCCCAAAGTAATGGGAAGAAGGAGGTAACTAACAGAACTTTGTTGGATGGGTTGAAGAAATGGTTGGATGATGCGAAATGGAATTGGATTAACGAATTGCATTCTATGTTATGAGCTTACCGAATAAATCCTCAAACAGCAACTGTGGAATCTCCTTACATGTTAGCCTTTGGAAGTGAAGATGTCATACCCGCTGAACTGGGCCTACCTACTCACAGGGTGCTTAATTTCAACACTCCAATAAGCGATTTGATGAGACGCTTAGATTTGGACATGCTCGAGGAAATCCAAGAAGACGCATCAATCTGAAATGCCGCTTATCAGCAATGAACTGCCATGTTCTACAATAAACACATCAGGAAGTGTGATCTCAAAGCAGGAGATTATGTACTCAAGAAAGTCATTCAGAATCATAATAAGGTGGAGGCTAACGATGGGCCTTATCGTGTGACAGCGGTTGTTCGACCTGGAAGCTACAGAATAGAAACTTTAGAGGGGGAAGAATTCAAAAATGCGTGGAATGAAGAGCATCTGCACAAATATTATCAGTAATGTAGATTCAAATGTATTCCATTATTTCAATATGAATAAAAATGATAATTTCCCCATATTCTTTTTTAGTTCAATTTTTTTTGGAGAACTAGTGCTACACACTACACTTGAACTGCACTTGAACTTTACGACAATAATTTTGTGACAATAATCAAGAACCACCAACTAAGGTTGGTCGGCACATCAAGAACCACCAACTAAGGTTGATCGGCATATCAATAACCACCAACTAAGGTTGGTCGGTAAATAATCATATAAGGTAATGCCCGTTTGATTATGGGTGACCTCAAGGGGCATCTAAAACTAGGCAAGAAGATGGGTAAAATATCCACTGGCTAGGCACCAAGGTAATCTAGATAAGATTGCTACAACTACGCAGGACCATGGGATGAAAATAATTCCATTTCTTAGGCACTTATGGGTGTCAAGTCACTCCAACTAGGCAACAAATGGGGCAATGTTCCATTGTCTAGGCAATTAAAACAAAACAGGACAAATTGTCCCTTTATAAATATACAACCTCATCAAAAGATAGAACGATAAGAAAAACATCATACAATCAATTTTTTTCCAAGGAAACTAGAATGACAAAAGATGATGTTTCATTTAATAATCACTAACAAAATACAAATAGCCTATTCTATTGGTTTCTTTCCTTCAGATTTAGGTACAGGCTCCATTCCAGCTGGAGGATCATCCAGAGCATAAGAAGATTTGATAAAATTCAAATCTCGTAGCATTTTGGTGTTGTTCAAACTCGGCTGATCAAGCAGATGTTGGGACCAAGATATCTCAAAGTCTTCATGAAGATGGTAGTCACCAAGATACTTAGAGATCAAACATTGAGGATTGGAACGAGCTAGAATCCGACTGACATCTAGCTTAAAGGGAGCCACAGGCAGATCAAGTAATCCAGGTTCATACCAATCCCATAAGGAATTTCCTTTATTTAGTTTCATCATAGTCAATGCATTCAACCATCCCTGTTTATATCCCTCATTATTTGATTATTTAAACCTAGCATCAAGATGGCATAAAGCTTCATTGTATCCCCCCATCCAAAACTCTCTGGGATGTTTGTGGAATTGATAAGTTAATCTCTCCACATGCTGATGAAGCTTTTTCACCAAGTTCTCTTTACTCTCTAACGCAAAACTCTGGTTGGATAATTTCTCGGTAAGACTCTAGATTTTCTGCGACATCTCAATTAGTGATTTATTTTTTGCCATCAGTTGAACAGCTTGGTTTTATAAGGCTTGTTGAGTCCTAGTCGCTTCAATACTGCTCCAACCAGCTCTTGCTCTACCCTACGAGGAGGATGTAGGTCTAGTTCATTTCAAAACCTCTAATTCTTCTCTCAATGCAGCATTTTCAGTTTCCAAAAATGAAAAACCCTCATCACTGACTAGGACCAGAGCTTCAGAAGAAGACACATACTTTATTTGTCTCAGTTCTTCTCTCAAGGAATTATTCTCCAGCAATTTAGCGATGTTTCTGTGATCTTTAATATCAATCTTTAAGACACTCTCTCTTATTATGGGCCTAAATGAGCTTGTCATAACCCCGATCAGCACTCAACTATTGGTATTTTTTCTCATAACCCTCATGCAGAAGTGCAGTGGATTCCTTGTGTTGAAGTCGAAGTTCCTCGATCATTCCTTAAAGGTCTTTAATCATTTCATAGTAAGCGGCATTATTAGCCATAGCTCGATCAGGTACACATTTTAATATTACTAAGCGTCAATTGCTCGCTCAGAAGCATCAGGTCCAAGGATATCAACTATTTCAGCCTCAGTGAAATCTGTATGACGCTTGGAAGTAATAAATACATTTCTTCATCAACTCTGTATTATGAGCTGACAAGAGTTACATCCTGGCAATAAACTAGCAAGGAAAAATAAGAATAAATCAATAACAGTACAACTACATATTGAGCAAGTAAAGGAGAAAACTCAGAATAAATAATAAAGTCCATTTTATTAATCATAGGAGGAGAGAGTACAACCAAAGTTACAACAAAAGGGAAAAACATAAAAACAACAAAAGTAAAGAGTCGAATAACTTTACACCTTCTCTTTATTCCCTACAACATTATTAGTCGATTTGGAGGATGGAATTAGTTGTTCAGGAGGCAGTTGACATTGCTCAGTAGAAGGAGTTGCTTGTTGAACTTGCTCGGGGGATTGAGGAATGGTAGCAATAGGTGTTTGTTCCACTATCAACATAGAAGATTCATCAGATCCAGGTTTATCTTCTTCTTCTTCAATAGTAGGAGAAGGGCCATGAGTGTGTTTTTGAAACAATTCAGAATCATCAGTAACATTCAACTCCTTCAAAGTTTCAACCCATCAATCTCTGAAGTATTTCAAACTCGCATAATCCATCTAGGAAGAGACAACAGCTAAAGATTTATTCCATCCTTTGTCCCAGCCAGAGCTAAAGGACTTCTTCATAACAGCTTTCCTCTTCACCCTCTCCGAGGAAGTTTTTTCACTTAAAAGCTCCTCAGCAGACCTCACTTTCTCCTTAAGTTCTTTCTTACTCCGTTCAGCCTCTTCAAGCTTGCTACCAGCTTCCATTTTACTGGAAATGGTGACCTTCACTTTCTCCTCCATCTCTTTGGATGCATTTACAGCTTGTTGCAGAGTTGTATCAGCCTTCTGCTAAGCTATAATCGCCTCCTGTCGAGCTGTTATAGCCTCTTGCCGAGTAGTTTCAGCATTTTTGGCCGCTTCAACAACTTATTGACGAGCTGTCTTAGCATATTTAATTTTGTTTTCCCGGACAGCTTTATCCTCCTCGTTCTTCTATTGGGATTCCATCAAAGACTTTGATAATCCGACAAGGGCTTCCTTCAATCCACCGAATGAAGTTGAAGCTTTGATAGCTTTATCCTTCTCCATGATATTATTTAAGTACACCAAAAACTGCAAAAAGAAGAAAAGCACAAATCAGAGTATGAACATGGCAATGAAGATATAAAAGGAGGAATATAATGACACTTACTTATGCAAGGTGTTGGGTAGCCAAATCGGTAACCTTATCCCGAGGAGTTAAAGTTTCAGCAGCTCGGCAATCAGGAAGAGTCCCCGACCTGATCAATTTCTTGGCCAGGCCAGGAGTAATAATGGCTGGAGAACTAGACCTTAAAGAAGGAAGCTCAACCCTAGTTGGTTGGGCAACAACATCCACGGGCCTTTCAGTAATACCCCTCCTTAACCTCTTCAAAGGAGCACCTTCAATCACAGGTGTTGTCTCTTCTTGAATAATAACAGCTTCAATCGTAGGTGTTGTCTCTTCTTGAAAAAGGATAACCCCTTCAATCAAAGGTGCTGCCTCTTTAGGAGCAATAGGGGATTCTTGCTAATATCTTTGGCAGGAGGAATAACATCATTTTTCTTAGTTCCTTCAGCTGGAGCGTCGTCCTTGTTCTTCTTTGCCCCTTCAGTACCAAGAGAAGACTTGGCAAAAAGGCCAGGCATTTTCCTTTTCTTCATCATCAGGTCGGCAATAGCAATACCCAAGTCAGGAGAGCTTCTTCAACAAATGAAGAAGACACAGGAGCTTGCTCAAGGTCAATCACCAAGGGAGGAACAAAAGGACAAGCAATAAAAGAAGAAGTGGCGTTCTTGTATCGGAGCAGATGGGAAGCAGACGTCACGTGTTCCCCAGCTATTGCTCGATGCAACCCCCAGATAAATTTCAAAACTTTTATATTAATGCCACTCTCTTTTGGGGATTTCCTTTTACTGTCAACTACAACAAACAAATAAAAAAGTTCCAGTGACACATTTCATCAAACAAAAATAGAGCTAAATTGAAAAACTAAAAACAACCTATCTCATTGCCATAAAGTGGACATCTGGGACCTTGGTACACATCTTTCCCCTTTAACGGGGGGTGTTGTAAATTTTTCATCACAACCTCATGTTCAAAATAGTCCCTATTAGCATCAAGGAGATTGACCACTAAAACTCTGTTAGAATACCTAGTTTTTAAATAAAAGGTGGTATGGCTAGTAACCCACTTATAACAGTACATAATTTTAGGAATCCCTAAATGAGTTTCATGAATTTGATTCAACCTATGTACGCCATTAACTACCCTCCATGTATTTGAAACTACTCTTGCAGGAACAATATCAAAATATTGGCAAAATTCCAAACACTAAGGGTTAGGTGGGAAACAAAAACCACATTCAGTTATAAAAATGGAAGGAAACCAATGTCCCTCGGATAGAGAAAATAAATCAGAAGGGATAGGAGGTTCTTCAAAAATAACCCAAGAAGGAATAGCAAAATCAGCGATAAACTTATCTAATGATTCGATAAGGTAAACCATGGTGGCTAAAGCAAAGAAAGAAGAAAGAATAAATTCTTACAGAAACTCAAAGATTCAGTTAAGGCAAATGATAAAAGAAACGAGCGTAATAAGAAAAGTGAGAAGACAAAGAGTTTAGAAGTCTAAAAGGAAAAAGGTAGAAGACGATTTGATTCTATCTCTTTTAAATGCATTGCTTCGGGAAGCGAGAAAAGTAATGATCACTAGAGACGACGATTCTGTTTCGGTGGCTAAATGATGAAAAAGACGCAAATACCCAAGCGTCTGTCGAAGATTCAAAATATTTACGAGTTTTGCCATTTCACGCTCAAAATCATTAAATGTCACAAGTGTTGGATATCTGTAATCTAACAAGACTGGGTAAATATGCCCGAGCAACTTCTGGGGATAATATTCCACACTTTCATATCCAACCTTAACTGTGAAACATTGGGGGCTTCTGTTGATACAAAAATTAGTCAGCTGATGTGGACCAATTATTTGAAGATGTGTGTCATCCTGCGTGACATAAAATATATTCACCTAACAACTCATAGTGCCGAGCTACTCAACACGCCGAGCTACTCAGTACACCGAGCTACTCAGCATGCTGAGCTACTCAGCGTAACGAGCATCTAGTCAGGAAGATCAAACGACAAAAACAGATTCAATGAGCATTCTTATCATGTACAGATGTATATGTCTATTAATTAACGGCATATTTTCTATTCATACTGATCACCCAAGCGCTATAAATACATTGTAACACCCTCCATAATGGGGTAATCGATCACTAACGGTCATAATCAAGGTTAAGGCAAAATATCCAGAAATACAAGACAGTGGACGTAGGCCATAATCGTTAAGGCGGAACCACTTTAAAAACCATTTGTCTTATTTCTTTATTCATATTTATCTGTGATTAATTAATTAAATCAAGTCTAGTTTTTTACATCAACGGTGATGAAATAAATTCAAGCTCAATCGACTCATCGTCGGAAGGAGATTGAATTTCAGGGGAGAAATATGCACACTCGAGGAGAAATTCATTAAAAAATTTAGGTGAAACAAAGTTTCCAGCTCCTCTTTGTTTTGTACATAAGAATTCATCTCATCGCAAAGTGATCCAAGTCTCGATCGAGCACCATTTAGGCTTTCCAAATCTTGGGAGTAAAGAAAAAAAGTTTCTTGCATAGTAAGCTTCCTCGGCTCTACGATTCTTCATTTGGTTGAAATTATTCTTCACATTCATCGAAATAAGAATCTTTATTGGATTCGAATAATGAATCCAACTCAAGCTCCCAATAACAATTTTCATTTCGATAATTTTTTTCAAGTCTTTCAATCTCAAGAAAATCCTTCAAAATGGAAAACTTGAAAACTATCCCCAAAGTAAGAATCATTAGAATGACCATAATAACTATAAAAGAAAGACATGATTACCATATTGTATGTAGATGGAGAATCCGATGAAAACGTGCGCGACCGAGAATCAACGTTACAGGCGCTCAAGTATGAAAATCTTGCAAAAAAGATTAAAACAAAGAATACAAATAGGAAAGTAAAAATACTATGAAATAATAAAACCAATTACAATCTAAAACAAAACATTCCCAGTAAAGGCGCCATTTTTCATGAGGCACAAACTTTGAATTTAAAACACGTAGTTGGGTGTTTACTCCCTATACAAAACAAATGCCACAATTTGGTACACTAATGGAAGTTTAGCGGCAAGTAGGGACCGAATACACAGGGAGTGTTGGATAGACTCTAATCTATTTATTATTTTAAGAATAAAAATGTAAAAGGCGATAGGGTGAAAATGGTGAAACGAAAAAATAAAAACTTAACACTAAATAAGAACTAATTAAAATGAGAGTTGGAATCACATCCCCGCCATGGGCTAAACAATGCACAATTAGAATTTCGGTTTGAAATATATTTAACCGAGCATTTTTAATTAATCATAAACATCATGCAAGAAGAAATTTAACTCAAAGTTACGAGATAAAATATTTAATCAAAATTGTCGCACGCGTCTTAAATTCAGGTTATCGCTACAACCACTAACGTTATGTGAAAAGTTAAAAGCATAATAAATCAATTTTAATACGCGAGGATTCAACTAAATGTAATTTTACACAAAACCTAAATTTCGGAGCTCGACGCCCATTAATGCCAGACACGCGACACAAACTCTATTTAACTACTCACATCACATGATTAATATAATTAAACAACTAATTAATAATTCAAAGTAAGAAATAAATTAATTTAACTAATTTTCTAGGCAAGAAAATAAATTAACAAAGCATGAAATAAATGAACAAGCTATGAAAAGAGAGAAAATACAATAAATACTAGAGTTCTTACATTCATGGAGGAGAAGGAATAGTAGCTTTACAAACCCAAAAATGGGAAATACAACCTTAAGAGATAAAAACTCTCAAAACCTAAACTAAACTAACCTAAAAAATGAGATATTATGAGAGTCCTCTCTAAAAAAAACAAAGGAAGTCTTATGTAGTAAGTTACAAATAAAAGAAGTAAAAAAAAGGAAAAAAAAAAAGAAAATGGGATAGCAGCAAAAGTCGACCAAAAACACGTCGAATCGATTCGCAAATGAGCGAATCGAGACGCAATTTCAAACTTGTAGCCACGCCCAAAGTCGAATCTATTCGCTAACTGAAAACCAACCTTCTGTTCCACTTCGCACAGTAGCACCAAACCCATAAATGGCTATCCACCAAAACTCCAACAACGAGACCCACTTACATGGCTGCAAAAGCATAAAGTCGAAACCCACAACATCTTCACCTGCTATACTTATGGCCAAAGATCCAACTCGTGTAAAGCCAAGACCTCCACACCTCCATCAAAAACCAAAACCCACCATAGCCAACAACCACCATTAATGGCCAAAGCCAAGAACTCGAGACCCATTTGCATGTCCCAAATGCATTTTTTTTATCAAAATCCATGCTCAATTTCAGACCTAAACCCTCAATTTCGGACGAAACCAAAACCCGAGCAACCCGAGCCAAAATCCAAAATTGACATTTATGAAATGTGTTTTTCCGCAAAAACGAGTTAGGGACATGGACGGAATTAAGGAATTTATTAATAAAAGAGAAAAAGGACATGAAAGGAATTAATATAATTGTTATTTTTCTTTTAATTGTTCCTTCGATTAAAGGTATGTGTTTTCTTTGTTCGGACTTCGATTTTAGCACTGTTTGTAGACACGCGAAGCTTGACCCGAGGGATACAACATTCGTGAATATTTCGGGAACAAATCTCAAAGTGTGAAATTACAAAAATGCCCCTAAACGTGCAAACTCAAACGAAACTTTATCGAAACGCGATGAAACTTCACACTAAGGACCGTAACACCTATAAATGCTCAATAATACCTCAAATAACATGTTATCTTATAAAATGGAGATTGCCTGATTAACGAGCATAGATATAGCAGTTACGGTACCCGAGGGGGCTAAAAATGCATAAGTTAACGGGAGAATAATGCAATATTCGTGATGTATTAGGTAACAAGGGCCCTTAGAGTTGGGTAAATACTCGAGTAAATAGGATAGTGAGATAAAATGTAAGGTAATAAGTATGGTGAGTATTCGATAGAAATATACTACGTACGAGCGTGAATAATTAGGTTGTGTGTATACCTAATGATTTATATTAATATCATAGGTGGTGTGAATACCTAGAGTATACTAAATAAATATTGGTGATAGAGGAACGATTCCGAGCCAATATATATGATGAATATTGGTGATCGAGGTATGATTCCAAGGCAATATATATATAATTAATATTGGTGATCGAGGTATGATTCAGAGCCAATATATATGATGAATATTGGTGATCGATGTATGATTTCGAGCCAATATATATGATGAATATTGGTGATCGAGGTATGATTTTAGCCAATATATATATGATTAATATTGGTGATCGAGGTGCCATTACATGACAATATAATTAATAACGATTGGGGTTGATGTGCCATTCCGAACCAATATTTATAAACTTAAATTGGCTTCGAGGTAACATTCCGAACCAATATTTATAAACTTAAATTGGGGTCAAGGTTACATTTGGAACCAATATTTATAAACTTAAATTGGGGTCAAGAATATTTATAAACTTAAATTGGGGTCAAGAATATTTATAAACTTAAATTAGGGTCGAGGTGCCATTCTGAACCAATATATGAAAGAGACTTTGGCGTTGAGGTGAAATTCCGAACCAATAGTCCCTAATTATAATTTAGAGTATATATTATGTGTGAAATATATATACGGTATTATTACTCTACTTAGGTGGGACAGTAGATAGGGAAGTATGTATTTATAGGATATATCGTGTGTGAGATATAAACACTATGGTTTATCTGCTTATGTGTTATAGTAGATAGAAAAGTATGCGTTTATAAAGTATATTATGTGTGAAATATATATTATGTGAATAATCTTACTGATGAGTGATAGTAAGAAAACTAGATAGTGTATGTCTAAAATAAAGAAGGATCTTACTAATGAGTGATAGTAAGAAGATTAGATAGTGCATATTTAAAATAAAGTGTATACTTACTGATGTGTGATAGTGAGAAGATGATATGGTGTATATCAAGAATAATGTGCAATCTACTTACATGTGATGGTAGGGAAACTAGATAAAGTATATCTATGCAAGGCTAAAACTACTAAGGTGTGAATAGTAGGGGTGATAGTTAGCTTATCTCTGAAGATAAAGGTTAAGTAAAGAAACATAATGAAGAGAGTTAAAAAATAAAATATGTGATATGTTAGGTTGGGTTTAATAATAACAAAATGATGGATGTTAATTATTAATTTATTCGATGAAGTACTGTATGGGCGGTACTGGAAAGTTAAAGGGACATTAAACTCAAGACTTAATGTTAATTAAGGGTATACGGTAGCGTACTGTATGGGAGGTACGGGTGAGCTAGACCAGGTGATGATTAGTTAGATACTTGATGCCTAGTTAGATTGGGTAGCGTGACTAGGTGGGAACATTAGGTGCTCACTATAGATAAGAGGTGAGATACCCAAGTGAGTGTTCGCAGCCTAATATGTGTATCTAATAACTAGTTATTTAAATTATCATTTAAATACTTTATAAATGTTTTTAAATTTTTTTTACTTCATCTCTGACCCATACTTGAAAAAAAAAATTCAAAACCTTTTAGGTGTCCAACTACAGGGATGCCAAGATTGATGATTTGTCCAGGGATGCATAGCTGCAGCACATGTGGATGTTTGCAGGGATTAATTAGATGCTTCAGTTGTTCATTCCTAAAGTAGGATCTATTCATTCAGTATTTTATTTGGATGTATTGCCCCTCAGCTATTTCTTTATGACTATCAGCCTTTTATTTAGATTTCCATTTATATTTGACTTTTATATTGGATTTATGAACTGATGCTTTATTCGGAATTTGTTTTATTCGGAATTCATTTTATATCCAGTGATGGTTTCAGATTATTATTGACTACGTGAATGGTTTAGTTGTATTTATTCTCGCATGTGGTTTGTTGATTAAAAAGATAAAATTTGGCACCGGCTTCTTAAATATTAGGTGGTTAGTATAGTTTAAAAAGTTTTAGACAGTGATGCTAGGAATGAACCATATGGAAATCCTTTTTTAATTCAATAAAGGTTTGATCACCCAGTATTAATTAGGAGGGGTGTCACAGATGGTATTAGAGCATCAAGTTTAGTGTCCTTAGGATCTGTGTGGCTTTTCTACGTTTCAGTGTAGCTTTCTTTATTTTAGAGCCTGGTGGTAGGATTGTTGTAGTCCTCTACGTGCGTGACTACGTTCTCCTGCTATTAAGTATAGTTGATTTGATTTATATATGAGTTCGATTGGGGCGTGGTACATCGTACAATATAAAATGACCATCGAGGGATGTTAGGAAAACTGTAGGAGGAAGGGTTCGGTAGAAGCCATGGAGTATTCTGGGAATGGAAATCACGATAGAAGTCACCATATTTATTGTTCAGGTAGATGACGATTAGGATAATCACTCGAGGACAGTAGTTTCCCAAGCATCGTCGTAGAGCACGATGGTACAACTTCGGACTAACCCAACGTTGTAGGCAGGGGAAGAGTTATGGGGACTCTTTCAAAGAGTCACCTATAAGAATTTAGAATAGAGAGGAAGTGTGATGGACCAATGTATGGAAGTAGTCCAAAGACAATTGTGTAGGGTGGAGTGCAGCAACACCCACGACTAAATTTAGGGAAAAAATCTTTGCTCATAGGAGAAGAATTGTGGTGATATGAGTTTGTCACCCCATATAAGGAAGTAGATATAGAGTGAATTAAAGAACTTGGGAGAAGTTAACGAAAGGTATTCCATCTTTTGTTCCGACAGAGATGCGATTGGAGTTTTGAAACTTATCACAAGTGAGCCAAATAGTGACTGATCATGAGAGAGATGATGATTTGTTTATTGAACTTTGTACCCAAAGGAGGGGATACAGAGAATAATAAAAGGATCTGTAAGTTGAAAATGGACCCGTAGGGAGAATAAATAAGAGTGGATGGGAAATCCGGCTAGGATGACTAGTGTCAATGTCATCAAGATCACTTGGTTGCAAGCTTATATTAATGCTTCTAAGAGAAAAGACCCAATAGGGTTGGAGAATTTAACCTAAAAGCAAGATTGGATTTAACGGTACTAGTGAAGTACCACATAAGGTAATAACCAGTAAGGAACCCATTGAAATGTCTCAGATCAATTAAACTTCTTACTAAGCGACAGTGGATTCAGTCAGGGTTCCAGAGAACCGATGAAGCCAAAGGGACAATGGGGGTAGCATCGGGGTCAAGACTACCCGTCCGAGAGGAGGAAACCGTGATATGAACAGTGGGTTCAGAGACATGGGGGATTTCACAGAAAGGTGTCCTATGTGTGTGGAGAGTAGGACCACTTGTACTGAACTTGTCCACAGAAAGAAAGTGAGACCAGAAAGACTCAAAAAGTAAATGTGAATGGTACTAATAGGGCACAACCACAGGAGGAATGAGCTTTCCGATAGGAGATTAGGACTAATAGATTATATCCAGAGATTACCTAACTTGAAAATGGAAGATTCAAGTAGGTCTATATGGATGCTCAACGGCAGCAGTATCCCGTTACTTAAGGGCTTTAGGGCCAAGAGAACAATGGAGGAGGACAATAGGTACGTGAGCAGAGGTAGAGAAATTTTTGGTCCAATGTCCCACGTGGGTGGGGGTGTAGGCCATAAATTAAAGGATTGCCCAAAGTGAGGCAAGGGGAAACTACATGATGAGATCCTTGATATAAGCACCATTGTGACAGATCATGGGTTAGTTCTGGCGTGAGAGTTATGCTCAGGAACCATTAACCAAACAAGTTGGATGGAAAATATAGATAATTTTTTTTCTTCATCCGAATGAGTATAGGATACATTTCGGATGACATGGGTGAGTCATAATATTTGATGATTAGCACTAAAATTCACGAGAGAGTCGAATTTAGTTGATGCATTGGCCATAGTAGCTTTATTATGTATAATCAATTACTGTGGGGAAACGGGGCTTTATAGTGTCACCTTTGAGAGAGCTAGTGTGTACACTAAAAGGCTGGTTGCAACACATGATTAGTTTACTATTTTCAAGAGTTATGAGAATAAAGTAGACTACATTCTAAGATTGTGTCTGGTTAGCGATAGCCTTAGCGATGGAAGATTATTTTTGTAATATCTTGTAATTTATTGTTCTAGAGTACGATTAATTTTTGCTAAGTATCACCTGAAAGTGGGTCTAGCCTATATATATATATGTGTGTGTGTGTGTGTGTGTGTTATTATGTGTTTCATGATAGACTTATAAAGAATGTGTTTATATCTTATATTTGATCTCGGTGAGTAGGGACGTTTACTAATGTGAATTAGGATAAATTGGCTTTTATCGAGCGGAGAGATATAGCTCGTGATTCATTCGCGCTAAGAGACTAGTGATAGTAAGAGCGTCGTGATGTACGTAGTCTTTCGTAACATGAGAGTTGATGAGTATACTTTTATGTTAAGAGACGGGTATTTAGGGGTACGTTCTATGGACTAAGGGCCTAATGGATCCTGACGATTGAAAATGTTAGGTAGTAGTGTATCAGGGGGTTCTTTGTTTGGATTTCTCTTTGCGAGACATCCCACGCATGAAACTTGTCTTAACATTGGAAGTGAGGAGAGGTTCTTCATTAGCACATAGGTTTAGTACCTTAGTTATGGTGTGGTTAATGTAGTTATATCTAAGGGATAATAACTAAGTTATTAAAAACAATTGAGACTAGTGGAGTCATGTGACATTTGTGCAGTTATGCACGGGTGTACGGTGTATGGGTGCCCTAGGTAATTAAATTATTTTAATATTATCCGCGACTAGAAAGGATAGAAATATATGCAATGGCCTTAAGAGTATAGGATTAAGGTAGGGTAGAGAGCTTGGAGTAAGAGCTTTATTCGAATTTCGAGGACAAAATTCCTTTGTAAGGGGAGAAGTATGTAACACCCCATACTTTTGGAGAATATGGAAATTAATTAAATTTGTCATTTGGAAATTTATTTAATTTGGAGGAATTATTTAAATTGGTGATTTAGACTTAATTAATTCGGTTTAAGTTTAAATCTCACATATGCCATATTTCGGGGTAAAAATAAGATGATTTTATAAAGTGACTCGTATGGTGACTTTGAGGTCACGATTTGTTCTAAAAGGGTCAAAATAGTAGGAATAGTGTACCAGTGGATATAGTTTGGGTCCCTGGGCGATTTTAGGCCAATCCGACACCGTTTAAGGGATTTTCAGTCATTCTGGAGTTTGTGGCAAAGAGAACTCCAAAAATTCGAAGGTTTATATCTGTTATTTGATAGAGGAGTTAGGGTTAACACAATCATAATAGAAGAGAGGCAATAGGAGACGAAGATGAGAAGAATTACATAACGTCCTACATCGTTTTTCGCCCTGAACGCCATGGAATCGAGATCATAGCGAGGGGAGAACAACCACACCATCATCAACCACAGAATCAAACCTACTATTGGGAGGGAAGTATTTATGTTGCAATTTTTATCAAGCATGTTATAATACACATTCAGAATAGGGATTGTTTGACATGTTTTAGAAGATTTTTACATGAATATGGGAGTGGGTAATCCATGAATTGATGTAGGGATACATGTAGATATAGTTATTTGTATTGATATCATGAAATCAGAGGTCTTGGGTGAATCAAAATGAAAGAAATATATGTTTCTTGATGAATAAACTTGAAGAACACATAACCTAGGTTTTTTGTGAAATTGAGATTTTTTATTTGTTCTTGGGTGATTTGGTAAATTTTTTATGATAAATTTACATTAAAAATAGTCCCTGGACATATGTTTGATGTTTGGTTATGTTGGAAAATATTTTTAGAAGGTTTCATGAGAGTTTGGCGGGTTGATAATGGATAAAAACAAAGTTGGGATGAAGTTGTCAACCCAGGATTGATAGATCGACCAAATCTGTCGATTGATCGATGGGTCGATAGATCGATGAATTTTGTCGATCGATCGAGGGGTCGATAGATCGACCAGTTTTTTCGATTGATCGACCAAAGATGATTTTTGGTGTTTTTGTTATTTAAGGTTGTTTCCTCACCGACGAAGGAGGGGCACTTTGGTAACGTTATTACAACTATATAGGGACTTATGGAAAACCAGTAGGTATATAGTTAAAGTTAATTTTGTTCATGATTGTCAGACTTGGAATATGGACCCAAGAGGATAAACCGATTGAGTTGTCTATAAATAAGTTTGGTAATTGAGTTATGAGGAGAGTAAACTTCAATCTAACATATATACCAGTAGGTTGGAGATAGTTTAACTACTGTAAATATTAAAGGGGTAACTAGGCCCCTTAGAGTTGGGTGAGTACTCAAATAAATACGATAATGAGATAAAATTATAAGGTAATAAGTATGGTGAGTATTCGAGATAAATATACTACATAAGAGAGTGAATAATTAGGTTGTGTTTACCTACTGATATGTATATTAATCTCATAGGTGGTGTTAATACCTATAGTATACAAAATAAATATTGGTGATCTAGGTATGATCCCAAGCCAATATATATGACGAATATCGGTGATCTAGGTATGATTCCGAGCCAATATATATTATGAATATTGGTGATCGAGGTATTATTTTGAGCCTATATATATATATATATATATATATATATATATATATATATATATATATATGATAAATATTGGTGATTGAGGTGACATTCCGAGCCAATATAATCAATAACTATTGGGGTCGAGGTAACATTTCAAACAAATATTTATAAACTTAAATTGGGGTCGAGGTGCCATTCCGAACCAATATTTTTAAACTTAAATTGGAGTTGAGGTAACATTCTGAATCAATATTTATAAACTTAAATTGGGGTCGAGAATATTTATAAAATTAAATTGGGGTCGAGGTGCCATTCCGAACAATTAGATGAAAGAGGCTTTGGGGTCGAGATGATATTCCGAACCAATGGTCCCTAATTAGCATTTATAGTATATATTGTGTGTGAAATATATATGGTATGGTTACTCTACTTTTGTGTGACAGTAGATAACAAAGTATGTATTTATAGTATACATTGTGTGTGAGATATATACAATATGGTTTATCTACTTATGTGTGACATTAGATAGCAAAGTATGCACTTATAAAATATATTGTGTGTGAAATATATATACTGTGTGAATAGTGTAGGTCTAAAATAGAGAAGGATCTTACTGACGAGTGGTAGTAAGAAGATTAGATAGTGCATATTTAAAATAAAGTGTAAACTTACTGATGTGTGATAGTAAGAAGACGATATAGTGTATATAAAGAATAATGTACTTACGCGTGATAATAAGGAAACTAGATTGAGCATATCTATGCAAGGCTAAACTACTAAGGTGTAAATATTAGGGGAGATAGATAGAGCATATTTAAAGATAACGGTTAAGTAGAGAAACACAATGAAGAGAGTTGAATAATAACATATGTGATATGTTAGATTGGGTTTAATAATAACAAAATGAGAGATGTTAATTATTAATTTATTCGATGAAGTAATGTATGGGAGGTACTGGGAAGTTAAAGGGACATTTAACTAAAGACTTAATGTTCATTAAGGGTATACGGTACCATACGATATGTGTGGTACGGGTGTGCTAGACCAGGTGATGGTTAGTTAGATACTTAATGCCTAGTTAGATTGGGTAGAATGACTAGATGGGAACGTTAGGTGCAAACTATATATAAGAGGTGATATACCCAAGTGAGTGTTCAGACCCTAACATGTGTATGTAATTACTGGTTAATTAAATTTAAATTTAAATACTTGTTAAATGTTTTTAAATGGTTTTTACTTGGGCTCTGACTCGTACTTTCAAAACTTCTTCCAAAATCTTTTAGGTGTCCAGCCACATGGACGCCAAGATTGATGATCTGTTCCAAGGATGCGTAGCTGCAGTACATGTGGATGTTTGAATGGATTTCTTAGACCCTTCAGTTTTTCATTCCTAGAGTAGAATATATTCATTCAGTATTTCATTTGGGTGTTTTGTCCCTCGGCTATTTCTTTATGACAATCAGACTTTATATTCAGATTTCCATTTATGTTGGACTTTTATATCGGATTTATGAACCGATGGTTCATTCAAAATTCATTTTCTGTCAGTACTTATCTAGTTATGGTTTCAGATTATTATTGACCGCGTGAATGGTTTAGTTGTTGAATTTATTTTCGCATGTGGTTTGTTGATTAAAAAGATAAAATTTGGCACCGACTTTTTGAATACTAGGTGGTTAGTAAAGTTTAAAAAGTTTTCGAGAGTGATGCTAAGAATAAACCATATGAAAATCATATTTTAATTTAATAAAGGTCTGATCACGCAGTATTTAATTAGGTAGGGTGTCACCACTACACCAAAACAGTCAATTAGTAACACTACTATAATGTTACAAAAAAAATTACTAACACTTTTTTACCATTAGAAAAAAGGTGTGGGGAAGAAAATTACTAACACTTTTTTACCGTTACTAAATTTTGTGTTACTAGCACATCCCTACCGTTACAAAAGTGTTACAATTTTATTCAAATCCTAACACACTTTTACCATTACCAACATTCATAACACATTTCTAACAAAAAAATATGTAAGACTTAGTAACGGTATATGTACGTTACTAATTTTAAAGATTTTAAAAAAATATATATTTTTAATTGAGATATTATTACTATTTTCTCCTTGCAAGTTCCTCTAGAAATGCTTCTATTTTACACTAGAATTGTAAGACAAGATTTTCCCATACATAAAGTCGTGTATTGATGTCGGTAGTGACATCCATCTACACAAACATATACAAAGATATGTCAATATGGGTTTACAAATAACACAATCTACAACAATACGTGTCTAAAAAACATGGAACTACAATACTAAATTTGTTACAACAACAAATCATTTGCTTGACACCAAGGGTGAAGGAAATCAAAGCGTGTTCACCAGTTTGACCATCCTTATAAATACCAGTTGAGTTTGGCCATCCTTATAAATACCAGCTTCAAAACCTCCAATGGTGGAGTCAATAATGAGGACAACACAATCGGCATGTGAGGTACGAGTAATCATTTTTTTAATAAAGTCACGGTGTCCAGGAACATCAATGACTGTGCAGTAGTACTTGGTAGTCTCAAATTTCAATAATTCCACATACTTACGCTTGTCAAGCACCCAGTCGTACTAAATGACCTCTTTTTCATATCAGCAGCCTCCTTCTCAAACCTCTCGATGACACACTTTCCAATACCTTCAAGCTTGTAGATCAAGTGGCCAGTGGTGTTTGATTTTCCAGAGTCGACATGGCCAATAACCACGAAATTGATGAATCAATGAACTGTGATATAGTAACGAATTTACATAAATAAAGTGATTGTGTATCTCCAATTCCTCATGATAAAGAAACATCATGATAAAGACTAAAGTTTCCTTAATAATTGTCTGATCATTAAGTGGCAATAATTCGGGAAGAAGTCCCTTGATGAGGTTTGGCTTATTATGAGCAGTTGTACTCAAGGCCAAGACAGTTGAACGCCTAATATGTTGTACAATAATTCATACACACACAAAACATAAGATAATTAGAAAGGTATAAGTAAGAATATCCAAGAATCATAACAAAGAAAATGCTACAGACTCCATCCACACCCTTTTTATTCACCAGTCATCAATTTATGTAGAGATGTCGGAACACTATAAAATAAAGCCGCATTAAATAAATAAAACATTATCCATGTCAAATAACCAGATCATTATCCTTAATGAGAATCAGGAAATATGAGATCTCGAGGTATATATGAGAGAGTGCGCTTGCGTTCAACTTAAGAACTTATTTAATTAAAATCAGTGTACCCAATTAAATCCTAAACATGCATCTAGGTGTGATGAAAATATGATGAAATCATTCAAGAAAATTCAAACACACACATGTGAGGAAAAATCCCCCAAATGGGCAAAACCTTTTTATTCTTCACTATAATTTGTAATATACAGTTACACGGATTACAATGAAAAACAAGAGTGACATAGAAATACCTGCAAGTATCGGTTCTGTCATCGACTGGAATCTCCCTCGGGAACTCTAGGTGAGCAGCAATGAAGAAGAAAGACGGCTTCTCCACAAAGGTTGAACAAACACAAGGTTGTGTTCTTGGGTTACAAAAGGATTCACAAAGGTTTGGCAAGGATGTGTGAATCAAAACATTAGTCTTACGACTCAAAAATATGAAGACTAGAGTAATTAGAACTCTCAAAATCGTCTCTGCAAGTCTTATAAAATAACTCCCCCAAAGTTGGCTTTTATAAGGAAACAAAAAAGAGTTTCAATATTTTAAAACACTTGCCAGCGTCAGGAACCCCGAACCGGTTCGCCCCCTGAGATGGTTCGGCCTTCGGTTCGCAAAAGTTCGCTGGTTTGGGGCTTAAAACACTTAGCCTTTTTCCAAGTCTTTCCTTGAAATTTTCTCCATTTTCAAAGGGCCGTAACTTCTTCACCTTGCAACGAGATCTTCCACTATCCATTTGATCGACCTCCGTACGGTGACTGTAAAATTATCAAAATTCCCTTGAACTTCCCTATCATGTCTTCTTTCACTATTTTGACTTCTCTTGCGTACCACTTGCATAAAGTACCGAAAATCATGGAACGTGAAGTCATTGAGGCAGATTTGGAACACATGATGGAGATGTTGAATGCTTGAATCCCGTAATTTGGATTTGAGGCCGTCGTGTGAGATCGTGTAGAGACGTGCTAAATGTAGCAGCGTACAACATACAAAAATGTAAGATATCGGACATGATAAAAAATGTCCTTACAAATCTCCCCCTATGTTTATGCCAGTACATACATAAAAAAATTCGAATTATCAAATATCAAATTTCCTATACAAATCTACCCTCCCATGAACCCAAAACTGGAAAGGTACAAATGAATAAGTCTTCATTGTTTGGTCTTCAAATCTTCAGGAATCTCAAAGCTTTTCTCATCAGGGTGTGCAATTCAGTGATCATCAATGTAGTACCTACACACATGAGATAAAGAAAATACCAAGTGAAATATCGAGTTTAAAATGAAATAAACATAGATATCAGCATAAAGCAAATCTCAACATCTCAAAACTCCCCCATAAAATAATAATTCTTTCTCCCCCTTTTTATTATGTCCCCAAATAGACAGATATGAGAAGCAGAAATAAATGCAAATGGAGAATGTCACAAGGTAATAAACTTCTATTTTTGAATTTTTCAAAATTTTTCTACACAAAAGAAAACAAACAAAAATCACACCATGAACGAACACAAAACAACCAAGACGATGATAGCGTAAATGTAGGTGTGTGATCAAATTCGATAGGAAAATCAATGCATACAAACATGACATATGTGCACGATGAATATCGAATACTCCTAATGAATGAACTCAGCATCTTCCTTAGGTGTAAAAAGATGAAAATATGATACATTGACTCAATCAAATCAAAGCTCAAAGTGATTTTCACACCAATAATGTCCAAAATGATTTCATGCTTTTTCGAAACTTTCAATGAAGTGCAAACCCGTTTAAATTCTCTAACCAAACTCCCTTAGATATATATTTTGAATAGAGTTACTCTAAATTCTCAAACTTTGGAGAATTGATGGTGAAACCGCTTTTTATTGCCTTAAAATTTTTTGGTCTCTTTTAACCTCTTTAGACCCCGGATAATAAAATTCCTCAATTTCTTATGTCCGTTTTAACGGTGGCTTAGTATTCGTAAAGTCTAAATGAACCTTTTGCTACCCTTCACCGTTTTCAATTAAACTCACAGTCTCACTAAACGATTTTTACATGCATTCCAATCTTGTCAAGTTTTATCGCATATTGTACGTTCTATAGACAGAATTGAGATGGAAACACTCAAGCCAATATCTGATAGACAAGTACAATAATCAAATATAGTCGTGCATGAGCAATAAAGGAGATAGGAGTCAAACATGTAGAAAGATATCACTAATCACATCTCAAAGACTCCAAATAATGTAAAGCACATGGATGAAATGATGTAGCGTCTCAAACCTCTATCAAACAGTCACATGAATAAATGGAATAAAATTGTGACACGGTTATCTTAAATACTCATCCATAAATGGTGTAAATAAAAATACAAAAATCTTTTTGGACTTTTCAAAATTTTATCAAAATAAAATATTTTTGAGCTTTTCTAAAAAAGAATCATTTTAAATTTTTCAAAAAAATGTAAAAAGAAAAAAGAAATAATAAAAAATAATGATACAATCTAGCAATAGGAATCAGATGATATGTAAAAGACAATGCAGCCTATGCTAGACACGGACCAACCCCTCAATCAACTGTGCAAATCCCTAAAGACTCTCAAATCTAAGGGCATCTAAAGGTTTCGTGAAAATATCGGTTAATTGACGGTCGGTGGGTACGAACCTCACGGATACGACTTTCTCCTCAACTAACTAACGTATAAAGTGTTCGCGTATCCTGATGTGCTTTGTGTACGAGTGCTGGACTGGATTGTGGGATATGTGTACCGTGGTCGTGTTATCACATGATATGGTCATGGTGTCCTGTGATATCCCATAATCCTCCATCATTTGCTTCATCCATAAGAGTTGCATGCAAACACTCCCGATGGCGATGTACTGAGCCTCTACAGTGAACAAAGAGATGGAATTTTTCTTCTTGCTCTGCCAAAAGACAAGAGCAGAAACAAAATAACCAGAAGTGATCCTATAACCATCTATGCCCCCGGCCCAATCGGCATCTGAATAGGCGGACAAACGGCCATTGGTATCAAAGGAATACCAAATACGATATGAGAGAGTCTCACTCACGTATTTGATAATACGTTTTAGAGCGAGTAAGTGTGACTCTTTCGGGGACCCTTGATATCACACACAGACTCCAATACTAAAGGCTATGTTGGGGAGACTGGCAGAGTTTCCTTACTAAGCTTGATAGAAATACTTACATGTGTACGTTCATGCTTAGTGGAGTCTAAACCAAATTTCTTCACTAGGTCTCTAGCGTACTTGGATTGGGAGATGAACATCCCATTCTCCTACTGACGAACCTGGAGACCGAGAAAGAAAGTAAGCTCACCTACCATGCTCATCTTAAACTAATTTTTCATCTCCTCCTCAAAGTGGTGAGAAGGTTGGGAGCACGTGGATCCAAAGACTATGTCGTCCACATATACCTAGGCAACTAAAATAGCACCATCATCTAGCTTGACAAACAACGTCATATCAACTCCCCCTCTCTTGAAGCCACGGGCTAAGAGATGGGAAGTAAGCCTCTCATACCAAGCATGGGGTGCTTGCTTCAAACCATACAAGGATTTCCTCAGATAATAAACGTGCCCCGGGTGCTTAGGGTCTTCAAACCCTTTTGGTTGTTCCACGTAAACCTCCTCATGTAGAATGCCATTCATAAAGGCACTCTTGACATCCATCTGATAAAACTTGAAGTCCAGATGACATGCGATGGCGAGTAGTAAGAGAACGGACTCAAGCCTCGCAACAGGAGTAAATGTCTCCCCAAAGTCTACACCATCTATCTGTGTGTAGCCTTGAGCGACCAACCTAGCCATGTTTCTGATTATGGTACCATTTTCATCCATTTTATTCTTGAAAATCCACTTGGTACCTATCACAATAGTCTCACTAGGTCGGGGGACAAGTTCCCAGACATTTTTATTTTTAAACTGAAGCAACTCATCTTGTATAGCAGATATTCCGTGTTCATCCTTAAGTGCTTCTTTGTGATTCTTGGGCTCGACTTTGGACGTGTAGCAAAAGTGGCTGACGACGTTCTCTAGTTGAGCACGAGTCTTGAACCCAAGAGTGGTATCGCCTACAATGGAGGTCGAGTCATGACTCTTGCGAACCCAAGAAGGTGTGTCCCCTAACACAGGAGTAGGGTCCACAGAGTGTGGGTGAGGGACAAGCACTGCCAGAAAAGTACTCATCCTCACACTGAAGGTTAGGATCAATAATCGTCGGAGGTTCGTCATCTTTCTTTGTGACATTTATTTATTCCATAACCTTAGAGATCTTCAGGTTAAAAACCTGGTGCGCTCTACTGTTCGATGAATATCCTAGAAATATTCCCTCGTCACTCCGGGAGTCAAAATTTGATAATTTCTCTCTATCCCATATGATGTTGCATTTACTCCCAAAGACACAGAAATATGCAAGGTTGGGTTTCTTTCCATTCCACAATTCTTAAGGCATCTTAAGTGTGTGGATGCAGGTAAACCCTATTCACCGTGTGGCAAGCAGTAGACACTGCCTCTGCCCAAAATCTCTTAGAAACATTACGACCTAGAAGCATAGACCTAGCCATTTTCTGGATCATCCTATTCTTTCTCTCAACAATCCCATCTTGCTGAGGAGTCTTCATAGTAGAAAACTCATGTTTGATACCAAGGCTATCACAGTAAAGATCTACCTTTGCTTCCTTAAATTCAGTGTCGTTGTCACTACGTATCCTGTTAATCGTGACTCCGTGTTGATTTGTCAGGACATGGCACTTGGTCGTTAAAAATTCTACAACATCGGATTTCTCCCTCAGAAAACCTACAATCGAATATCTAGAGAAATCGTCTACCATCACGAGGATATACCTCTTACCACCCAGACTCTCAGTATGAGTAGGACCAATAAGATCCATGTGAATCAGCTCAAGTACACGAGAGGTGGTAATGGAATGCCACTTCCTATGAGGACTACGGATTTTCTTTCCCAACTGACAGGGTCCACAACTCGTGGAAGTTAGCTTTCCAAGAGATGGTAAACCACGTACTAGGTCCTTTTTAGCTAAACGAGTCAAATCTCTAACGTTCACATGACCTAGACGTTGGTGCCACATATCCATAGGAGTGATCGTGGTGTTGTTGCAGACAAGTGAGGACGTGGGCTCAGTCCCATAGCAATTATCCTCTATCCTCACCCCTCGCACTAAAAGTTTACATGCTTGATTATAGACATTACACGCGTCTCGATCAAACTTTATGGAAAAGTCAGCGTCGCACAGCTGGCTAATGCTGAGAAGGTTTGATTTCAAACCTTTGACATACAAAACATTCTCTAGCTTAGGAAATCCTGATAACTCTACTGTACCTCATCCTACAATGCTAGACTTTCTCTCATCTATAAAGGTGACTCTAATACCCTTATAATCCTCAAGATAGGTAAAAAATGAGGCATCACATGTCATATGTCTGGAGCACCCACTATCAAAATACCACTGTGAGGTATTATGTGCTTTGAGAGCGACATGGACAACAAGGGCTTTCTTATCTTTCTTAGTTACCCAACAAGTGGTAACCTTTTGTTTACCCTTGTTGTTGTTGGTTTTAGCCAGGATGTGAGAAGCATTCACTGACGGTAAATCCATTCGTTAGAATTCCTCCATCAAACTCTATGATGTGGCGACTAAACTAAACATGCTCTCTCAAACTAGCAAAATCATCAGTATGATGTGGTGGAGCAGTAGTACGTCGTGCCCGACCTAAACTATAGCAAAACACCCTGAGGTGGCCTTTTCTTTTGCAATATGTACAAAAGAACACAGCCTTAGGCGGACCTTGGTTTGCTTTTCTTGGTCGAACTCTCCTTTGTGGTTTTTGGCGATGACCATAAGGAGTCGTAGTAAACTTAGGAACTAGTCCAGGTGCAATTTGGGACGTGGAGGAACCATCATAACCTATTCCCTGCCTATCACCAAAACCTAAAGTGGAGTCGAGGAGCATCTTTCCCATCTTTCCAAATATTCCCTCGATTTGTACCTTGAGTTCATGTGCTCTCTCAAGATCATGAGTAAGATGGTCTAAAAGGGCGTCAAGTTTCTTTCGAGTTTGCAGGGAAGAATGGAACTCACTCGTAAGACTAGCCACTTGTTTAGTCAAGTCCCCTCTCTCTTTCTCAAAACAACTCTCTCTCTCTCTCTAAACAAACTCGCTTTCTCAACACAGGCAGATTCTCTCTCTCTCTCTCTCTCTCTCTCTCTCTCTCTCTCTCTCTCTCTCTCTCTCAAGGTGGTACAGGTGGAGGACTCTCTCTCTCTCGCTTCTTCTAAATATTCTTCTAACGCGGTGATTCTAAGAACTAATGCTTTGTTGCGCTTTTTAGTTTTAAATGACTCATTATATAACTCGGCATAGGCGCATTGAAGATTACACTCGCTCTCACTTGCATCATCATCCCCCTCACTCACATA
The DNA here is from genome assembly GCA_949130495.1 of Sambucus nigra. Lineage (NCBI taxonomy): Eukaryota > Viridiplantae > Streptophyta > Magnoliopsida > Dipsacales > Adoxaceae > Sambucus > Sambucus nigra. Next base: position 466,326,390 of record OX422222.1, on the reverse strand, counting down.
TCTCTCATTGTCGAGGTGTCCCTATTAAGTAGCATCCTCATCTTCGTGGGGAGCACTAGAAGTACTCACATGACTAGCCATGAATGCGGTGAATTTATACTCATGCGGTGACTCATCTCCCGAGTCCACCGACTCGACCTCACTGCCGTCACTAAGGGTAACATTAAGGACAGCTTTGCCCTTTTCTCTGTTCAACCTAGTAGCACACTCAAAAGCTCTATGACCCTTGTCATCGCACTCATATCATCTCTCACTATCTTTCTTAGTAGGCTCTTTAAAATTATTATCATTTTTCTTATAGTTCTCAAAATTCTTTTTATCTTGAAATTACCATCTTTCTTGAATTTGAGAATTTTCTTGAATTTTATAGCAAACAGAGCCAAATCAGCTAAATCAAAATCGCACTCAGAATATGACGTTTCTATTTCCCTCTTTATAGATTACTCAAATCTCTTTCTTGTCGACACCTCCCTCTCTCTCCTGAACATTAAGTGTAATTCCCTTATCTTTAGGCTTGACAGATTAGAAAACATATCAATTTCATACGTTTGCAAGTCTCCTACAAGTTCCTCTAATTTTAGCATATTTAAATTACCCATAGAATTTAGCACAGTGACTTTAGGGATAAAACGCTTAGGAAGAGATCGAATACTCTTTTTAACAACTCTAGTATTAGGAATGTGTTCACCAAGATTAAATCTAGTATTAATAATGTCAGATAGCCTAGCATAAAAATCATCAAAACATTCAGTTTCATGCATGGTGATGGTCTCAAATTGAGGAGTTAGATTTTGCAGTTTAGATTCTTTCACAACATTAGTTCCTTCATAGGTAAGTTTCAGAACATCCCATGCCTCTTTTGAAGTGGTGCACGTCATTATACGTCGGAACTCTTCAGGTGTGACGGATCCGAAAATAGCACTTAAACCCTTAGAATTAAAAGATGACCATTTAAATTCTTCTTCAGTCCATGCAGTGGCATATTTTAAATTGGTCACGTTAGCAATAGTGATGGTGGGAGGTGTCCACCATCTTTCAATCAAAATCCAGACACGTTCATCTATGGGTTTTAAAGCGAAGCTCATACAGGCTTTCTAGTATGCATAGTCGGTCCCATCAAAAACTAGCATTTTATTTTATAAATTCTCCATTGAACACGCTCTTTTTTCAAAAATCATTTTTTTTAGAAAATTGATATCTTAGAAAAATTTTGCGAACAATTACACGGTAAAGTTGTGTAATTGGCTTTGATACCAATTTAAGAGAGTGCGCTTGCGCTCAACTTAAGAAACTATTTAATTAAACTCATTTTACCCAATTAAATCCAAAGCATGCATCTAGGTGTGATCAAAATATGATGAAATTATTCAAGAACATTAAAACACACACATGTGAGGAAAAATCCCCCAAAGTGGAAAAACCTTTTTATTTTTCACTATAATTTGTAATATCCAGTTACACGGATTACGATGAAAAACAAGAGTGACACAGAAATACACGCATGTGTCAGTTCTGTCGTCGACTGGAATCTCCCTCAGGAACTCCAGGTGAGCAGCAATGAAGAAGAAAGATGGCTTATCCACAAAGGTTGAACAAACACAAGGTTATGTTCCTAGGTTACAAAAGGATTCACAAAGGTTTGGCAAGGATGTGTGAATCAAAACGTGAGTCTTGGGACTCAAAAATATGAAGACTAGAGTAATTAGAACTCTCAAAATCGTCTCTCCAAGTCTTATAAAATAACTCCCCCGAAGTTGGCTTTTATAAGGAAACAAAAAAGAGTTTCAAGATTTTAAAACACTTGCTAGTGTCAGGAACCCCGAACCGGTTCGGGTGTACCGTGAACCGGTTCACCCCCCGAACCGATTGGACCTTCGGTTCACAAAAGTTCACTGGTTTGGGGCTTAAAAACACTTAGGGCCTGTTTGGTTCTCTATTCAGAAAATTCGATTTAAACACTGTTTTTAAATACAGTTTTAAAATTCAGTTTTTTGTGTTTATAATTATTGGTGTGCGTTTGGTAAAGTTGTTTTTAAATACAGTTTTTTGAAAATTTGACAAAATTGACAAATATGTATATTTATATCATACATATGCGTGTGTGTGTGTCTGTGTGTATATATATGTATGTACATATAAACATACATAAAACTTTCATACATACATGATACATGAATGTATACATACATACATACATCATAAATTATATACATGTACATTTAATAACATGTATTTTTAGGTATATTTAATGAGGTATGTTGTGGAGTTTATATATATATATATATATATATATATATATATATATATATATATTTTATAATGAATTGATAATATTTTTTAATACATATGTACTATATGTATATTTTATATTATTCCATACATTAATAATATATGTATAAAACTATATATAAGTATCATGTATCTATTGATAATATTATTTAACTTTATATTATTCCATACATAATTTTGTGTATATGTACATATATATTTTTTATTTATAAGAATTACACACATTAATGTATTATGTATGTATATTATATATTAAGGTATAATTGCTTTAAAATATTAAGAATGAATAATTCTGAGTTGAAAAATAAAAAAAACAGATGTTATAAAACACCCAAAATCTGTTTTCTGAAAAACTTGATTATAACACAGGAATATTATAATTCTGTGTTTAAAAACAGGTTGCCAAACGAAGATTTTTATCAGAATTGTATTTAAACAGAGAAAACAGAATTATAGTTGCAAACCAAACAGGCCCTTAGCATTTTTCCAAGTCTTTTCTCAAAATTTTCTCCATTTTTAAAGGACCATAACTTCTTCACCGTAGCTCGGATTGAGGTGCATGTTCTTCCAGTATCTTAGTTGTGGTGAGCTATTCAACTTTCCAGTTGACCGAACCTCTGGACGGTGGCTATAAAATTACCAAAATTCCCTTGAACTTCCCTATCGTGCCTTATTTCACTATTTTGACTCCTCTTGAGTACCACTTGCATAAAGTACCTAAAATCATGGAACGTGAAGTCTTTGAGGCAGATGTGGAAGACATGATGGAGATGTTGAATGCTTGAATCCTGTAATTCGGATTTGAGGTCATCGTGTGAGATCGTGTAAAGACGTGCCAAATATAGCGACGTACGATATACATAAATGTAAGATATCGAACATGATAAAAAAATATCCTTACAATATAATCTCATCTATCTTCGCAGGCCGCTCAAGTACGACATATTTTACAACGATTACAATTGTTACTCTAGTGAATGAAGCCCGATTAGTTATTCTCTCCTACATAAGATGTATATATACTATCAGTTGTTTACTCTCATAAAATATAAATTATGGAACAATTCACGGTATGACAAAAACAAACGTCATAGGAAGAGCCAAACCATATTCTCTCCGGATGATGTTACCTTAAGTGCAAGAACAAGTTTTGCAGGTTTGATAAGGAAAATGTTCCCCAGGCACTCAGCTACCACATTGTGAACACCCTCTTCTTCCCTTTCACGGTGGTTAAATAGTAAATTAAGTATATTCTCAACACTAGAATCCTAAAACTCTTCTTTATCCACAAATTGTCTCACTATGACCTTCATTGAGGAGTTCTTTAATTGAAGGGGTCTTCTGGTTCATAAAACATACCTCCTTCAAAGAATGGAGCAATAGATATTATTTCTTCTGCTGATTATCAATCTGGTCCAAGATAAATGGAAAATACTTCGATAGATTACCAACAATAATATTCCCAGGAGCATAAGAGACTGTAGATTTTTTTTCTTCAAAAGGAGATTAAAAGGATTCAATAACCACATTATCTATGCGTGCATGCAAGCTCAAATACTTCCTTCTCCCAATCTCCCCCAATAGCAGGGCAAGGTGTTTCTTGGACTAAAAATAAATATGGAAGTCGTTATAAGAAGCAGTACTATAAAAAAGTTGAATCTGTAAACAGTATAAATAAAAACACGAATTTGGCCTTTAATTAGCATAAACCAAGGGGGAAGAGTTCTTAATTTATTAAAGCGTGTCCTTATGTAGATTTGATAACAAGATCAGTTACTTTTACATACACCATAAGGTCCCTAGAATAACTATTTTAACCAAAAAAAAATTGCCACATTTGATTGGGAATCCACCATACAAGTTAGTTATCAACATAAGCAGATAATGAAAAAATAGCGCACAACAATGAAAATTTAGAAATTATTATTCATCTCCTTCGTTCATTCTCAAAGGTAATGTGAGTATAAGAGCTGGCCGAAATTTAAGAACCACTAATGTATGTTTCCTGGCTTCCCATCTCCCTTTTTTTTCTTTGGTCAGTGGATCCAAACTGATTAACTGCTGATAATAACATATTTTTTGAAAAATTCTCAATGTTTTATGAAATATAGTTGATCACATAGAGCTTGTTTTCCACCAAACGGATAGCCTTAGCACGAATGTCATCTTGTGATTAGATAGCACATTTTATAGCAATATCCAAACATCATAAATAATAGATAAACCCTAAATTGCATTTAATATCTAAAACAATGTATTGATGAATAAGCAATAAAAATAAAGATTACGAGAAAATTCTGTGGGAGCTGTTAATGGAGGGGTGTATAATAGTCAATAACGACGTAGGTAGAGAAGGGTTACCTCGTGAGACCCAATAAGTATAATTCAATTTATTGAGTAAGGCATGTAATTTTATTATAAGCTAATTGTGGTACAAAATTTATTGGAATTGAAAAACAATAGTGATTTGAACAGTATAATAGTGTTAGTAATGTGCACATTGCGCATTGATGACAAAATTAAGAGCAGGACGTCTCACCAAACTCAAATATGCATAAGAAGCACGACATCAAAACTGCCAACTTATCACGGTCAACAACCATGACAAGTTAAACTTGTCACAGTCTTTGACCGTGACAAGTTTGGGGGTGAGAACTGAATTTTTCACCGATTTGTCACAGTCAAAGTCCATGACAAAAACATTAACTTGTCACGGATTTGGACTGTGACAAGTCCGTGGCAACTTAAAAACTTGTCACGATCTTTGACCGTGAAAATTCGAAGCATAATTTAAAAAAACTATTGGGCAGTATAGCCACTGCTTTTTTCAACCTCTTTCGACCCCAGATAATTTTAAAATCCTCACTTTTTAAATCCGATTTAAACAGTGGCTTAATCGCAAAGAATAAATGAGTACCTTTCGTAAACCTTCACCGTTTTTCAAATAAAACACAAATTCACAAAAACAACGGTTCTTAAATGCACACCTTTTATTATCTTGTTTTATTACATTTGATTCGTTTTATAGACATAATTGAGATGGAAAGACTCAACCAACATGTGATAGACAAGAAAAAAAATCAAATAAATCCGTGCATGTGTGCAATAAAGGACATTATGAGTCAAACATTTAGATAGCAACACTATATAACATCTCAAAGACTCCAAACTTTGTAAAGCACAAGAATGACATAATATATTGTCTCAAAATACTATCAAATAGTCACATGGATATTGAATGAAATTGTCACTTGGTCATCCTAAATGTCATTCATATATGGTGTAAAACAAAATACAAAAATATTTTTGGATTTTCTAAAAATTTTATCAAAATAAAATCTTTTTATATTTTTTAAAAATTTTAAAAAACAAAAATCTAGTACAAAAAGTACAGGCGTCATAACACTAGAAAACATATAATATAAAGCACAACTAGTGTGTGACAAACATGCAAACACAATCATCCATATGATATAGAAAGAGAAGAATCATGTGCAAGCAAACGGGAATCAACTAGCCTGCAATCTAGTGCCTCTAAAATTGATTTCGTAACCCAAATAGGAGTGCAACGACGCATAGGGACTATGCGAACCAAGGGAACAATAGACTTAAAATTCCTAGGACCTTTTCGAAGATGAAAACAAAAACGCGTAAGGTACCCTTTCCTACCACAATGTGAACATGTGTAAACGGTGGAACGACACCTTTGAGTTGACCTTTTCTAATGTCCTTGGAAACAGTTGACCTTCTAAAAAAAATAATGGTCTTGGATTTTGCAACTGAAGCATTAGGAACATGTGAGCCAACACCACTACTACCAACACTACTTGAGTCTGTCAAAACATCATTTTTTAACTACAAAATTTTGAACTCAATCCATGACTTAGACTCTTACAATTTGAGGGAATACTTCTTTAAATCATCAATCAAACCAAGAAGTTTATCTCTCTCCCCCTTAATTAAAACAAATTTATCCCTAAGATTAATCTCACGTGCCGTAAAATAATCGATAAATTTTTTATCCTCAATGGCACAAAGGGAACCCTTGAACATATTAAATCCTCAACTCCTTTTTCTACAACAAGGACTTTATCATCACTCTCCTTTTTGGACAATTTTAAAGCATTACAGTTGGTCCAAAGAAACAAACATCTCACGATAAAATTCTCTTTGATCTTGAATCATTTGCAAAAGATCCATCGCGGATTTAAAACGAGAATTTTTTTTTTCTTTTACAAAGTTTCAAACCCAAAAGTTTAAAATCGTCAAAACTTTGACTTATGCCAACAGGAGAGGACATCCATTTACATAAGTGCTCCATTGAAAAAATTGCAATTTTGCACAAAATCATTTTTTTTTAAATCGATATCACATAAATTTTGCAAAAAACAAGATCAAACACGATAAATTAGCGTAACCCGCTCTGATACCAATTTGAGAGTGCGCCAGCAATCAATATCAAACTTGTTTAATTAAGTTCCAATTTTAGTCCCAACAAATCTTAACTCTTGCAAACAATTGTGATTAAGTAATATAACGATCCAAGCATGCAAGACAGTCACAATTGAGGAAAAATACCCCACGGAAGCAAAACCATCTTATTTCCACTATAATTTGTAAATATCGGTTTACATGGGTTACACTGAAAATACAAGTGACATACGAAATACCCGCAGGCATCGGTTCGATGTCGTCAGCAAGAGGTCCCACAAGAACTCCAAGGTTAGCAGTGAAAAAAAGGCCTTCTCCTTCTCCACAAGAACTCCAGATGAGTAGAACAACTTTGTTGGGGTTTATAGGATTCACATATATGATTGGAGTTGATCAAAAGATGTGTTTGGGGAACACAAACAATGAAGACTTGTTAGGTTAGGTCTCTAAAAACGTCGCTCATAAGCTTTAATGAATAACCCGCCAAAAATGGATATTTATAGGCTTGAAAAAAAACTGATGCGCCAGATTTTTCTGAAGCCGTCATACCGATTCAGACAAGATCCATCGGTTCGGTTTGCCCACCCGACCGATTCATTTTTTTCTTGCATCGGATCAGTTCGCCTCTTATAGAAACTTTGGCTATACCGGATCGGTTCGTTTTTTCTTCTCATCGGATCGGTTTGGCCAGAAAAAAAATCCCCTTCCTGTATACCACGAATACACGATATAGATAATGACTACGACGCACGATGTTGATGAAGATGGTCACGAGAAACACAATGCACGATGTTGGTGAAGATGGGCACGTGAAACAATGTAGAATTCGAATTGAGGTCATCGAAAGATGTTCGTGCTGAGACGAGCCGACTGTAGCGGTATACTACATCTTCACCGAGATCTAGGAGAAATAAAAAAAAACTAGATTCTAAACAGACATTTATAAATTATGACCTTACAAATCTCTCCTTATGTCTATGTCGGTACATACATAAAAAATCCGAATTACACTACCCAGACCTCAAAACAAATGACATATAATTTAATATCCCCATAAAACCCAAAAACTGGAAATACTAAATGACATGTCTTCAAATCTTCAATCTTTTCTAATTTTCTTTGTCATCATCAGGGTGTGCAAAAATAGTTCGCCATTTTATACCTACACACATGAGACAAGAAATAAAATACCCGGTGATGCACAAAAGTTTGAAATATAATGATAAGCATAAATGAGAAATCAATTAATCACGCAAATCACTAAATCACAAAAAATATAAGGACTCCCCCATAATTTGTTCTCTCCCTTTTTATGATGTCCCCAAATAGACAAATGAGAAGAAACATGTAATGAAACACGGAGTGTCAATTTAAGAGCGCGCCAATAATCAAAATATCTCTTTTCAAAATTTCTCACAAAATTTACAAAATATAACCACACCATGAATATACACTAAGATAACCAAACTATGGAAACGGAATGACTGGATGTGAACACATTCGATAGAAAAATCAACTCAATCCTATCATATGTGCTACGATGCATAAGTGTACTCCGTCGAATTATCATCAAAATAGTCCTTAGGTGTAAAAATTGTTGAATTTGGATGACATCGTCTCAATCATATCAACAAATCAAAGTAAAAATGATTTCCACACCAATAACATCCAAAACTATGTAATGCTTTTTCATGACTTTTTTGCCCGGTTTTCCCTCCCTGATTAGTGAGATGCCAATTACCGCTCATCGATCTCATTGGGGGACGGTCTCACGTACTCTCAGAATAGAATCACGGGTCTTCCCAAAGTATCATGCCCGTATATTCTTCTTTCACGTCTTATATTGATCCCTTAATTGTTCTAACGTGGAGTCGCGGACATGTGGGGCAGGCTGATTTGTTCTTGTCAAACAAATACAAACCAAAAAGAAACTAAATGTTAGTTTCTTACAAATATAAATATAAATTAAGATATAAATATAAATACACTACCTATAGCGCCGCCCAGATGGCCAGCTTGAGCTCATTTGTCACGGTTATTCAATCAATGTACCCTGGATCGGTGATCATCTTTAGAAATTCCAGGGATCTATCCATTAATGTCATCTTATTCTCGACGACAGATCCCAATTTTCCCCATTTTGGGAGCCTATGGACCTAGGAGCCCTCGTCACAAAAATTGTTGTTATTAGTACAAATCCAAATGAATTAGAAGAATAGAAAGCACTATAATAATACAAAACACTAACCATATTATAACAAAGCACTAAAACAATACAAGTTAACGACATTATAAATCTAAATATTGTTTCAATATCAGGTCATGTCATGGACTTTGAATTAATGCTTAAGAATTAAATCTAAATATTACATGCATTAAACTGATCAAGTACAAATGAATAGAAAGCATTAAATTGGAATACTTATTACAGCCACTTGTCACTATAAATAATTGGAATACTTATTACAAATATAAAAATTGTTTCACATTCGAGTTATCATAAAAAATGGATTGATATTTGGTAGAAGCAGCCAAGTCATCCATACTACTATTTAGATGCTTTGGCGCATGTAGGACGATTGAACACGCCTCCTTGTTGATATACTCTGAGTAAAACACTTTCTAGACCTTTTGAAAAGCATAAATAAACGGCTCATCTCTCACATATTCGTCGTTCTTCAACTTATACAAGTCAACCATGATCAAATTGGTGACAGGATCAACTTTACAAGCATTATTATCCTCAACTCTTACCCAATCACAGTAAAATACAACCTCTTTGAAACTTACATAGTCCAATTCAAATATATTTTGAATTACACCATAATAGTCATTTTAGCTTCAACGATATTTAATCTTTCATGCTCACTCGAAAGAAAGTAAGAGCCTTATATAAAATGCTCGAGTTATGTAAATTTGTATCCTTGACGTAATTTTTGAAAACATTCATCAATCTTTCAAACGGATACATCCACCGAGATCTAACTGGGTCACAAAGAAGTGCCTCTTCGCATAGGTGTACCAACAAGTGAACACTTGCGTCAAAGCATGATGGGGAAAAGTATCTCTCCAACACATAAAATGCTTCGGTCGTCGCCAATTTTGCAGCCTCTATATGATCTCGATTGACTACCTTCTCACAAAAAAGTGAGAAACAAATACTAATCTGTATAATATCCCTCCACAAATCCTTGTGCTTGGAGAAACAGTGCTTAAACAATAGAGGATCCAATTGCATGATCACATGCCAATCGTGGGACTTACACTTATGTAAATCATAGGTAGCATAATTCACAATCCTTTGCAAGTTGGACGAAAAATAAAATGGAACCTTCGAATTATATATTGTGTCTAAAAAAGCTTCTTTTCCTCACTCGTCAAAGTAAACGCACTAGGGGAAATTATTGCCCTTCCCCTACTATCTTCTTTCAACCATAGTTGTGACTTAAGTTTTAACGATTTAAGGTCTTTTTGTGCATTTTCTCCATCCTTCGAATGAATCCCCCCAAGACATGTGCCCATAATATGTTTAGCGATGTTCTTCTCTGCGTGCATTACATCCAATACATGGCGCATCGGGTTATTTTTCCAATTAGGCAAGTCAAATAAAATTACTTCCTAGACCATGTCTTTCTTATCTCAGTTCCATTCCTAGTTGGGGTTTTCTTATGATTGAAATTCTTAAATTTAGGATTCTTACCTGACATATTAGGGCCACAATCAGAAGATTTACTTTCAATTTCTGAACCTGAAAGTTTTCTCGGCAGAAGTCTATGTTTAACCCCGCCCGATAAAAAATTGAAACCTTTCTCAAATCTAAAACTATCAGTGGGGGTAAAAACCTCCTATGAAAATGGTATACACTTTTTTATCTAGCGGGGAGACGAAGAGATTCAGTCTCCTCTCCACAAATAGGACACTCCAAATAACCACTTTTTGAGGCACTTTTGAGCTTGTGCCTTCATTGCCAGTAGATTGGACATATCTAGGTTCATCGCATACCGAACACCGATCGAGATTTTCATACTCCTTTTGATATAGTATGCAGTCATACACACAAGCATGAATTGATTTATACTTCATTCCCAAACCTTTCAAATTGTTCTTCATAGCAGGATAGTTATTTGGAAGCGTATTTTGCTTGGGTAGCAAGCCCTTCATTCAATTCAAAATTCATGTCACACTATTTCCAGACAAACCATATTGGGTCTTCAAACTATGCAAACCAACCATGGCATATAAAGTTGTTTGATATTTCTCACAGCCAGAGTATAATGGTTGGGTCGCCTTAAATTTTAAACTTTGGTGGTCAGCATCAAGGTTTATCCTAATACCATCATGAGCACCTGAACCTTGTACATAGTCAGTGACCTCATTATCTTCCCCTTTATGAACTCCGTACGCGTTATCAACTAAATCCTCTAACATATTACGATCTATATTGTCATTATCCCCTTGTAAATCTATCCTACTTGTTAAAGGTTATTGTGAAGGTTGATCGATTCCTCATGAAAAAAACCCAAATTTGATAACTATCATGCATACCCCGTCTTAACAAATGTAGTTCAACTGTTTTTCACTCAAACACCTTACCATTCTTACACCTAACACACGGACACGAAAACTCTTCATCATTATAACATATCTTTGCGTTCTCAAATTCATTAGCACCTCTGTGAAACACATCCCCTAATCTGTTTGTCTCACACATCCACTCTTTATATTTAGGATAACCCATCACAGCTAATACAAACAATCACCTATTATGGGTAAGAATCGTATATTCGTGGATTAGTATAAACAAAAGTGTGAACATTAGGGGATGTGTTATATAAGAAGTTGACTTAATGTAAATTTAAATTAGAATACATGCATGCATGCACCCCCTGAAGAAAGTGTTATATAAGAAGTTGACTTAATGTAAATTTACACATGATCTATCTATTGCGTTTCCCATTATTACGTATTACTTGTTGTATAAAATTTATAGCATGTTTCATTTAATTATGTCTTATTTATATTTTATTTTTAAATTTCATGTTCAAATTCAATTTTAATTCGAAACTAAAATTAAAGGGTGAGTGGTCCTATCCCATTCAATATCACATATTTCTATAATATACTTAACAACTCATGCACTTTGTTCCAATTTGAGAAAAATTCAGTAGCATATCCCCATAGTTCTCCAAGTACACGACATAGATCCGCAAGTGTGGGATTAATTTCAATTTATCAATTGAAATAACATTTAACATCACATCATCTAGTATTTACCCAGAGAACATTAAGATACACCTACAAAACTTCCTCCAAAAGTAAAAATTTTAAGCCAGTAAGAATATTATTATGCATAAACTATGCAGCCCCAAACTGTCCAAACAGAACAATTCGAGAGATCTCATTACAGGGATAATGACTCTCGAACGGATCTAAGGGCTATTGAATGCAAACGTATAAGAACTAGAAGACTAGTATCGATGTGCACTATATGTAATTTAAAGTATGTTTCAATTTCTATTTTAATTTCACAATTACACAATAATATGTCCAACCAATTTCAATTTCATATTTACACAACAAAGGGTTCAATTCAGATTTATGCCCACTTTTGTAAACACCAAATTAATCACACACACACATATATACAGAAAAACAACACACAAACGCATATATATATATACACTCACACATATGCAATAAATACACACACACACACACACATACAGTAAAAACACATACACACATGCATACACACACACACAATTGAAAGAGAGACAGAGAGACAGAGAGAGAAAATATACTTGAGATTGAGAGAGGGAGAGAGAGTGCAGTCGTGCAGAGAGAGAAAGAGAGAAAGAGAGAGTAGAAGGAAAAGAAAACAGTGGGAAAAAAAGAGGTAGTAGGATTTTTTAGCTAACAACGTAAGGTCTTTAACCGTAACAAAAAAAAAATATTTTTTTATCGCGATCAACAATTGTGACAAGTCTGGTAGGCTCAAAGGTGAAAATTTATCCTTTTTGGTGTAGTGAAGTCAAACATTCTTGTAAGCTCGTGCATGCGTGAAAAGATGGCATATATATAAAGTAGAATCAAAATGCAAATCAACCCCATTAAACAATGGTTAACATCATTCCAATAATTATGACCAAATGTCCTAGCCACGTGGATAATGAAATGATGGGGGTGCAATCACACCAATATGCCAAATCAAACGTGTAAACTCAAGACACAAAAACAAACCGAAAATCATTTTGTATTTTTCAAAAAATATTTTTGACCCCAAAATTAAATTTTTTTTATATTTTCAAAAATATATTAACTAAAAATCCTTTTGTATTTTTTCAATAAGACTCAAACAAATGAAAAATACAATACAAAATGATACATGTCAACACTAGCAAGATATAAATCATGAAGCAAAGTCTAGCGTATGACAAACAAAATCAAGCAAGCAACTATCCATAAGAAATAGCATGTGACGAAGCATTTGCAAGCATGTGAGAATTAGCCAATTTAGCATTTAGCGTCTCCAAAAATAGATTTCCTAACCCAAATAGGTGTATACCAAACTCGACAAATTTTGGGAACCGATAGTACACTACACTTCAATTTCTTAAGGTCTTTTCTAAGATCATAGCAAAAATGCCTAAGGTGACCTTTCCTACCATATTGTGAACATGTGAAAACACAACGAGGAACGGGACCTTTAAGTTGATCTTTTTTAACACCCTTGGATGTGGTTGGCGCTCTAAAACAAACTCTGGTTTTGTCTTTTGAAACGGAAGCACTAGAACAAGATAAGCCACTACCATCACTACTTGGGTCGTTTAAATCACTTTTTAACTTCAAAACTCTGGACTCAAGCAAAGAATTAGACTCCTCAAATCGTCGGAACTCCTTCTTTAGATTTCAATTACCCCTAGATGGTTATATCGCTCCCCCTCAATGTGAACAAATTTATCCCTAAGAGTCTTCTCATGTGTCACAAAATCATTAACCAAAATATTTGCCTCAACGGTACAAACCCTAGATTTTTTTCAAATCCTCTAACTCTTTTTCTCAAACAAGGATTCTATTTTCACTCTCTTCCTTGGACAATTTCAAGACAACAAAAAGTTATCATACAAGCACCGAACTTCACACGGATTATATATCTTTGAGTTTAAAACGTTTGCAAATATTCAATCATATTTTTTAAACGATAATTTACTTCTTCAAGAAGTTTAAATTCATTTTGAAAACATCAAATTCAAAAGATTTAATTCGTCAAAACTTTGAGAATCCATCGAGAGAAAAAAAAAACACAGGCCAAGAGAAAAACACAAATAAACACCCAAGACTCAAAAATAAGGATCTACACAATAATTGAGTGAAACCGCTCTGATACCACTTTGTAGGACCCTTTTCTTTAACAAAGTGTGCTTTCAAGCCAAGATCGATTTTCAATAAAACTTTTTTTAAAATTTTACTTAGCACTAAATTTAAACCAAATTCAATAAATCCAATTTTATCTTGTTAATCATAAACACGCATCTAGGTGAGATTAAGCAAGATAAAGTAAATCAAGTCCACAACACCGATGTACGAGGAAACCACTAAGGGAAAAAACCTCGGACGATTCAAGCCAGACAATCACTATGATAGGATTTTACAAAGTACAAATAGTAGACTTGCTCAACGAATCGATCCCCACAAGACTTGATGCTCTTCTGATGCTTCAACCGCTCCTCCACAGTGCAACGCATGAGTCCACCTATGCCAGGTCCACAACACACGAGTCCACGTGCACCTCGATATCCACCGATAATGCTTTGGAAATGTATAAGATGTAGAACACGAAGTCCACCTCTTCTTCACCACAAAACTCAGTAAATAAGTGTTCAATGTGAATGAACAAACTCAGATGGTGCAAACACAAGATCTCTAAAACACGTGTATGGAAGATCGGATCTTGTAAACACAAAGATGATTTTAACTTGGAAAACCTTTGTAAACAAGTGCAGAAAAATGTACAGGTTTTTTTTCTGTATTTTTAGTTCTACACACTCGAAATTTCGAGAAACAAATGTCTTAAATAAAAAAAAACTTTAATTCATCAAGTCGTTTGAACAATATCCCTATGTCGTTTGAACGACTTGACTATGTCGTTTGAACGACTAGACCATGTTGTTTGAACGACATTATATGTCGTTTGATCCTTCTAAACTCAAGGGAAAGATCTACACGACTCTATAAAATATTTATCTCAAAATAAGTGGAGTTAAAACCATTTAAAAATATTTTTACCATTTTAAAACGCATTTGAATAAAATAACATCCTTAAAACATTTTTCGAGTCCCATAAACATTATGCATTCATGCCTGAGAGATCGGAACATGATGAAGACGTGAAACGTGCACTAATAAACACGACATGATTTATCTTTGAAGCTTGGTCTCTACGTATTCAAACAAACGTCATAGGCTTAATAGGAATCGTGACTCGAAATACAATCCTATGACCTAAACTTTATTTTGTCCGGAATTAAGTCAATTACATACAAATTAACTCAATTGAAAATTTTTCCTTACAACCTCCTCTTGTCGGGGACAAAATAAATTTCATCAGCAGCTTGGTACTACTCAATATGTAAAACTGGATCGATTTTCTCATCATATTTAGGAGTGACCACTAGTGGCTTGAATTTGGAGGGTGTGGGGTAGTCCACAATAGCCTGAATGAAAGTTTAGCCTTTGACAAAGCTCCTTTGTAACGTTTTTTTTTTTTTGCCATTTTCCCTAGCCGATCTTCCAGTCGCTGCATGGATCCCTTCCAGGAATGTTCCTCTGGTTTGAATTTGACCAAAGTAGATTTAGTGTCCTTATTGTCTCTATGTGCTGGACTCTCCTCCTGAGAGGTTTGCTCGGCACGTACAATGCCCCTCATACTAGATCTTGATCTCACAGATCATTTTATGTGTTCACGATAACTAACGTTCTTTCTCCCTGTGATGACCTATGGTTAGTCGTGGACCTAAACGGATAAAAGAATATTCCTTACTTAGCCTCTCTAATACATTTAGACTTTCTTTGGAAAAAGACCTACCATCATAATAATTCGTTGAACGGACTGAAGAAGTTGCGCCTGGATTGTATGATCTGTCATGAAAAGAATGGGAATGGTAACTCTTTTCGTTCCTAGCCGGTGGTGGTGGAATTTGCAATATTTTTCATACGGACTAATGTTGTTCGTAGGAAATAAAAAAAAATATTTCTTACGAACAATATTTGTTCGTAGGAAATGCAGACTAATGTTGTTCGATAAAACCCAAAATTATAATAAAAATGATTATTTATATTTATTACAAACTTCATTTGTTTGTAAAAATGTATACAAAAAAATGTTGTTCGAAGGAAGCATTTACAAATTTAGTAGTCATTAAGTAAATTTAGAGAACCAGTACCAATCCGTCTGCAAAATATGTCCACTTCAACCCACCGCTGCAGCCCTCAAAATTTGTAAACTTATAATCTATGGTGGATTTTAGAGCATCCACAATGCTGGATGCTCTCAACTGGAAAATTTACAAATCTAAAAGGCGGATTTACCTTTTGTTAGTCAAATTTTCTACAAAGGTGATAAGTAAGCTTTGTAGGTAAATAGTTTCCACGGACTACTTTTGTTTGTAGAAAGTAAAAAACATATGTTACGAACAACATTTGTTCGTAGAAAATGTTACGGACAAATGTTGTTCGTAATAACCCAAAGATATAATAAAAAATGAATATTATATTCGTTATGAACTTCATTTGTTCGTACGAATTCCTACGAGTAACTTTATAAAACAACTACCATTTCTACTGTACAATTTATTTCTTTCACTACACTACTACAGACCTAGTGATTTGTAAAATTATCATTTCTTCCGTCTTTGAGCATCACTATTGTGATGCTCTTAGAGCAACCCTTACGGGCATACTAAATGTGTATATACGTGGTAAAATGTATGTCGTGAGTAGGGTAAATGGGTATATTTATTTCAATTTTTTTATCGCATAAAATAACAAATTTGAAAATATACTAGTTGATTTTTTGTGGGCGCCACCTAAACCGGGAAACGATGTTTCTCCTAAGAAACCAAAAAACAATTGCCTGAAAGGAAACGTGATGTTCCACTTAGTAATTTCACCAAATTTGTTTAATTATATTTCTACCCGCCAACGACTTTATTTTGGCAACCACTGTTTTTTTTTTAATAAATACCTTTTGGTAAAATATTTCTACCCCTTAGGTTGGTAAAATATTTTTATATTTTTTGGCAATGGCTATTTTCCTATTCTACCTCGTAGGTTGGTAAAATATTTAATGGGCGGTCTTTATGTAATTAGGAGAAGTTATGTTTGGGGTTGAAGTATAAATCCCAAAACTCTTAGGCGAAAAATGATTTCCCGTTTTAGGAATAATGGCCTCAAGCCTTAGGCGGAACAACATTTCCCTCTTTAGGAATAGTTATTTCTCGTTTAGCTCTTTTGTTGGGTAAATTTACCCTATCCATAGCATTTTCTTCCATTTTACCCAGGTAAATTTAGACCAAAATTGTCTAAATTTAGAAGACCCATAATGGTTGCTCTTAGCATGCCATTGTGAATGTAAAGTAACTATGGAGTATAGGAAAATTGTAAGTTTTACTTTGTAAGGTTCCGTGAAGTTTGTGATTTAGTGGAGAGGTTAAATTTTCAAAGAGTCACTATTGAATGTGACAACACATGGTTGATTGAGATGTGTCTAAAAAATAAAGTTCATTCTTGAGAATCTCTCTATCATATTTTCCCTTACAAAAATACCTAAATATCATTTTAATGAAATTTGTTTCTATTTACACATTGAGTTGTTGTTTTCCCGCTAATCTTAAATGATAATTATAATTTTGTCATGCGACATGAAATTCATCCAAAATTAACACAATACATCGTATTTGTCTTAAAATTATGACTTGTGTTTTTTGTATAAAAAATTAACGCAATAATTATATTCTTCTTTTTATCCAAATTGTAACTCGTGTAATTATCATTTTGCTAATGTCAATTTTCCAAACATGGAGCAATATAAGAAAGTTTTCCTAAACAATCATATTTATCAGAAAAATGCACCCGAATAAGTAATTGTTGCAATCGCGCATCAAACCATCACAAATTTCTCACACACAACGGTTGGTATGTGTATTGTAACTTATTACACTGGCCTCTCCTTAAAAGCCAGCTATTATACCTAATTTTTTTTAGGTTTTGGGTTTTTATTTATATTTGTTTGCAATTTTATAATTATGATATGTATAAAAATATAAATATTCATAATTTTATGAACTCTATAACTATAAAACAAATGGCAAATAGATAATCCTTTCCATGTATTCAATAATAGCAAAACAATAACATGAATAGATAATTCATAAATATATATTTCATAAAAAGTGGATAACTTCTACTCATTTTTTTTTTACTTTGTTCCCTTTATACTACATACGACACAACCCTTCTAGATCAACCAACATTAAGGCCAAATCCTTCCAAAATTATAGTTATGTCTCACTGAATCATTTATGCCTTGAAATAAATATATATTCCAAATGTATACCCAAAAGTATTTATATTTGTGGTCACAAAACTTTTATGTGTCATTAATATTAAACCTATCAACAGGTTGTGTCGAATCGTGTACGGATCGAGTGATAACGTGTTCGTATCAAAACAATCTTAATCCATACATGATTCGTTAATCTTAACGGGTCGAAAGACAATACACAAACACGATACGTTAATACTAACGAGTACACGGCCAAAACCGTTAGCACTTGCTACCCTTTAGTCTTGCCTAATTTAAAAATAATGGGTATTAATGGTTACTCGAATTCAATTCGAATCAATCACATAATCAAAAACACGCATGTAAAGAAGTAAGACAAAAATCCCTAAAAAGACAACATTTTATTCAACACTACAGAGAATTTTACATTACACATTACATGCACTGTCGATTTATAGACTACTTAGATTGACGACGTATAAAATGCACGGTCATCAATTCTTCTAAAGAATATGATCCAGTCCAGTGTCGTCCATAGAAAACAATTTTCCCACTTTTTTTCTTCAATAGTAGAACTTAAATTCCTTAGAACAACAGTAGAGATGAACTCTACAACAGTTTATGCAAGGTGTATTGAAACAAAGGTTTCGTAAACTCACAAATCACATATGGTAATGTATGATTTGTAAAACAAAAAAGTGAATTGGAGAGAACAAATATGAGACTTTTGTAAGAGGTAATGGATCATTTTTGCTAAAGTTATTTAGAAATTCCGAATAAAATAAATTTTTATAACAAAAACACAAATTTTGAGTGAGCGGAGGCGTCGTTTGAACGAATTAGACTTCGTTCGAACGAAAAAATAGTCTCACTCGAAAGACGTGATATCATTCTGATAGCCCAATTCCCGTTCGAACTACCTTCTAACGACCAATCTCTGCACAGGGATATCTTATTTGATGATCGTTTGATAGTAGTTCTAACGAAACTCATCTCGCTCGAACAAAACAAAAAAAATATTTTTCTTTTTACCTCCTTTTATTAAAAAACCTCGATTTAAAATAAACATCTCAATATATGATTTATATAAATTCATGAAAACCAAATGCTTAGGCCTCCATAAAGCGTTGGTGATGAATCCAAAAACAAAGCTCGATAACTAACGTGTATCCGAATGAACTTGAAGATATAGTGCTATGTTTGAGTTATCGTTTTAAAACAGGATACACTATACTATAAAATAACCCAAGCTATGAGAAATTATAAAATTATACTCTTACAAATCTCCACCTCTGACTATTTCGATATAACACAAAATTGAAAATCAAATTACAATAAAACTTCTTAGATAATGAATCTTAATGTCCCCCAAACCCAGAAACAAAAGGACATAAGAAACTTTATTTTCAACTGAAACTTGATTCTCCCATCGGCTAGCTTTGACTTCATCTAGTGTAAGTCCATGTTCCCCTAATCCATATAGAGAGAAGAGAGAAAAACTTTATGCACGTTCTTCACAGAATTTTTAGTAGCTATCTACCCATATTTTTTAATTGCAAATCAAAAAATAATTAAATGTTGTAAACCATTCGACTCCATGAACCCAGATTCACAATCTTAATAACTATGGTTTTTAGTCGAGAATAACACATTCAAGAAGTTAAAAAGGGTAAAAAAAATTAATAACACAATAATTATGATGATTCTTACTCATGACATTAATATCACTTGATACTGGTTCATCTGGAGTTCATAGCCATTTTTGCATTTTCTTTTTCAACATCCAATTTTGACCACTTTGATTTGATTATAAAAATTAAAAAGACAGCCTTTGAAAACAAATCTAGATCATCAATTGAAATTTGTGTATCGAATGAGATGAGACGTATATATTCGTCCTCAGACTGAGAGAGTTGCCTTTGAGCCTAACATAAGAGAAAACAAAAGTAGGGGAGCTTTATTAAAAACTCAACCGCACCCGTATCTTTATCGAAATCTTTTTAAATTTTTTATATTAATTCATGCATTACAAGTACACGTTAGATTAATAAAGTAAAGACCATAATATTAGAAAATTTTCAATATCTCTTACTCTTTAAATCAAACTTATCTTCCCATTTCTCTTAGATATTTGGTTCTTTGTTTGACAGATTACTAGTTGAAATCAGGGGCAGATTTGGGCCTTGGAGTCAGCGCAATATAAAAAAAGTCTAGTAACTATTTAAAGTCCAGATCAAACTGTATAACTATTCTAAAATTTCTGAATTTTTAATATATTTGGAAATTTCCGATTTTTGCCAATTTTTTTTATTTTCCCGAATTCAAATTTTTAAAAATTTTTCGAAAAAATCAGATCAGAAATCAAAATTATTATTTATTTTCGAAAAAATCAAATTTTTTTTCAAAGAGGCATTTTCCGATCCAATCCTGTCGAAACACAACCCTAATAAGAAGCATACGGCATGCCATCATTTCCCTTCCTTACCTGGTCGACACTACTCGTCGCACACGTATGTTCTTTTCTTGTCATTACTGCTATTTTTCGTTTCCTTATTTTCCCCCTTCTTCCTTATATTTTTCTTTCAAGATGAGATTAGTGACTTTTTTTTCTTAAGTATCAAGTTTATGCATTAATACCAAGAAATGAACCTTTGGTGATAGTTTGAAGTCTTGGTTTAAAATTTGCCCTAAAAGAGTAAGAATGCATACCAGGTGTTTGACGTTTTGCTCGACATAGCAAATGAAGCCTAAAAATTATGAAACATTAATTTTGCATTATTCAATGTGTTTATTGATATTAGGTGGAATATCATGAAAAGTTATGATGTATAAAAAGTATGAACATTCCTGAAAGTGGAAGTTTTGTTACTGTTTTTCTTGAGAAACGATTTGGAAAAGGGTGTAATAAAATGGGCATAACTTTGTCTAGAAAATTTGTAATTTAATTCCGTAAATTGTGTTAGAACCCTTATACATAGGGTGTTATAGAAATGTGAAGTATCATATTTATTTCCTCCTTAGTTATTTTTCATTGACCAAATGATGTGATGTGTTACGAAGCTTAATGTTATTTAATGTATTCAAATACTAATGATGTCGAATTGATAGATACGAAAACGACTAATACTACCATACAGAGGAAGTAGATTTTGGTGTTGATTTTATTACCTACTTTAAGGTGAGTGACCTGCCCTATGAAATATAAATGATTATATTTTCATATGAAAATTTGTAGTTATATACATGTGTTAGAAGTTTGTGAATGTATTCTTTGAAAAATATTTTCCAAGACCGTATAGGAAGGAGAAAGAAGAAGGATTTATCATGCTGAAACAGGGGAGTGGCAGCGCATGAAACTTTGTTTATATCTTTATCCAGATTTGCACCTGATTTGGCAAGGACGGAAGAAAGTAAAGATGATCGATTTCGACTCGGTTGAATGTCGACATAAATACCATGGTTGCTAATATGAAGATCACAGATTATATGGACTTGGTGGATAGAGCTATGGTGTCAGAAATAAATGCAAGTCGAACATTCGAAGAAAGCTAGACACGATAGTATGAAATCATATGGATAGGAGATGAGAACCTCAACTCATAGTGTAGCATGAGGAGTGCCTAAGGGTCAGGGATTTAAAAACAGCTGAAATGAACCTAAAAAATTTCAAGCTCGAAGTGGAAGGACTGGAATGAGTCGGTCAGAAAATGCATCTGTGTTGGGATCGAGGGACATATTTTGTTATAGATGTGGTGGTCAAGGGCACATGTCTCGAGAGTGTACAATAGCTGAGACGTCGCCTTTTATGTTTCCATTGTCATCAACCAGGGCACTTACGAAAGAATTGTCCATTAGTGGGAGCTACAACATCAGTGGGGAGTGTGGCAGTAGGAACTAGGAGTTCTACACAGAAGGTACCCAAGGGAAGTAGAGGAGGTATATCGCAAAGTCAAGGTCAAGGCAGAATGTTTAGATTATTTCTACACATTCCTTTGTGTCTTTGTTTTATTTGTTGCATCTATATAAACCATTATCATCATTAGATTCTGGTTCAGCTATTTTTACTACAGTGGGGGGGTTGGTTTTTATTCAGAGGGTATATAGGGAGTGTGTGGTGCGAGTGGGTGAAAAAAAAAATTATTGGTTGACTTGTTACCTCTCGATATGCGTGACTTTGATGTGATACTGGGTATGAATTGGTTAGCCTCATATCATGTATGTTTTGATTGCTTTAGAAAGGAGGTAGTGTTTCGATTACCGGGTGAACCTAAATTTAAATTTATTTAAATTTATTGGGGAACAAAATGTCACTCCAACCTGTGTGATTTCTGCTACAAAATCTTATCAATTGTTAAGTAAAGGTGTCAAGGTTATCTTGCCCATGTGGTGGACATACGACAAGAGGTTTGAAAACTATCAGATATACCAGTAGTTAATGAGTTTGCATGTCTTCCCAGAAGAACTCTCAGGGTTAGCACCAGACCGTGAGGTGAAATTTGCGATTGAGTTGGTACTAGGCACCGTACCGATATCTATTGCACCATATCATATGGCACCTGCAGAATTAAAGGAGCTATAAATACATTTACAAGATTTGTTAGATCGTGGTTTTATAAGGCCTAGTGTATCACCGTGGAGAGCCCAATATTGTTTGTGAAGAAAAAAGATAAAACCATGAGATCGTGCATTGATTATCGACAGTTGAACAAGGTGACGGTCCGTAACAAATACCCACTACCCCGCATTAATGACTTGTTTGATCAGTTAGACGAAGACAAAGTATTTTCCAAGATTGATCTCAGATCGGGATATCATCAGTTGAAAGTAAAAGAATGTGACATTTCTAAAACTACTTTTCGCTCCAGGTATGGACATTATGAATTCCTTGTCATGCCATTTGGGTTAACAAATGCATCGGCTGTATTCATGGACCTGATGAACCGCATATTTCACCCCTACATGGATTCTTTTGTTATTGTCTTCATTGACGATACCTTGATATATTCTCATAGTAGGGAGGAGTATGAACATCATCTGCATATTATTTTACAGACCTTGCGAGAGAATCAGTTATATGCAAAATTTTCGAAATGTGAATTTTGGATAGACAGGGTAGTATTTTTGGGGCATGTTATTTTTGTTGATGGCATTTGTGTTGATTCTAAGAAGGTGGAAGCAATAATGAGGTGGGAAATACCAACTAGTGTGATAGAAGTACGTAGTTTTCTAGGATTAGCTGGATATTACAGGAGATTCATACAATGGTTTTCTTCTATTGCATCGCCAATGACTAAGCTTACTAGAAAGGAGAACAAGTTTGTATGGAACGATGATTGTAAGAAAAGCTTTGAAAATTTAAAGGGTAAGTTGACATCAGCTCCAATATTGACTATTCCAATGGGTATAGAACGTTTAGTTATTTATAGTGACGCCTCGTATCAAGGACTTGGTTGTGTTTTAATGCAGTATGAAAAGGTAATTGCTTTTGCTTCTCCACAATTAAAGATACATGACCGCAACTACCCTATACATGATCTTGAGTTAGCCGCATTAGTTTTTGCACTAAAGATTTGGAGGCATTACTTATATGGTGTTAGCTGTGAAATTTTTACTAGCCATTAAAGTTTAAAATACTTGTTTACTCAAAAAGACTTGAACTTGAGGCAAATGAGGTGGATGGAACTTATAAAGGATTATGAATGCAAAATACATCACCATCCAGGTAAGGATAATGTTGTTGATGCTTTGAGTAGAAAAGCTCTAGGCAGAGTATCTTGTATTATTGTATTCAAGTTGGCTTGCTGAGAGAGTTAGATTTAATGGGGGTGGAATTAACTTTGAATGATTCTTGTGGATTACTAGCACATTTAAATATTAGACCTTACATTGATTGACTTGATAAAACATGCACAGGCGGGAGATACAGAATTGGAGAATGTTAGAGACAATATGAAAAAGGGTAAAGCAAATGAATTTTATATCCGTGATGATGATATTGTTATGTAAGATAATCGTTTGTGTGTAACTAATGCACCTGATTTGAGGAAAAAAAGTTTAGAAGAAGCCCATTGTTCTTTATATGCTATGCATCCAGAGAGAACTAAACCGTATAGAGATTTGAAACAATGTTATTGGTAGTCAGGAATGAAACATGATTTTGCCGATTTCGTTGCTAGATGTCTAGTTTTCCAACAGGTGAAGGTGGAGCATTAGAAGCCTAGTGGTTTACTACAATCCCTACTTATCCTGGGTGAAAATGGGAGCATGTTACTACAGATTTTGTTATAGGTTTACCAAAATCATCACGAGGGTTTGATTCTATTTAGGTTATCGTTGATAGGTTGACTAAGTCTGCACATTTTCTTTCTGTTAAAACTACTTCTCCATGGATATGTATGCCAAAATATATGTGGATGAGATTATTAGATTGCATGGTGCACCTATTTCTATTATTTCTGATCAAGATCCTAAGTTTACTTCTCACTTTTGGCCTAGTTTACAACAAGCTTTGGGGACTAAATTGAAATTTAGTACAACTTTTCATCCCCAAACTGATGGGCAGTCAGAAAGAACAATCCAAACACTCGAAGACATGTTACGAATCTGTGTATTAGGTTTCAAGGGCAGTTGGGATGAACACTTGTCGCTAATAGAATTTGTTTACAACAACAGTTATCATTCGAGTATTGAGATGGCTTCTTATGAAGCTTTGTATGCAAGAAAGTGCAGGACTCCAGTGTGTTGAACTGAAGTAGGAGAACGAAAACTACTTGGGCTAGAAATTGTGCAACAGACTACTGAAAAGATAAATATTATTCATAATCATTTGAAAGTGGCGCAAAGTAAACAGAAAAGTTATGCAGACAACCGAAGGAAAGAATTGAAATTTGGGGAAGGTGATCGAGTATTTCTACATGTTTCTACTTGGAGAGGGATTATGAGATTTCGAAAAAAGGAAAAACTGAGTCCTAGGTACATTGGACCTTATGAAATTGTAAAATGAGTTGGAGTCGTGGCTTATAAGTTGGCATTACCACCAGAATTATCTCGAATACATGATGTTTTTCATATATCGATGTTACGTAAGTATTTACCAGATCCTTCACATGTGTTTACTTCACAATCGATGGAGCTTCAAGATGACTTCACCTACGTGGAGGAACCAATTGCTATTTTAGATCGAAAAGAGCAGGTGTTACGTAATAAAACTATTCCATTTGTTAAGGTAATGTGGAGAAGTTAGAATGAGGAGTATGCTACCTGCGAATGAGAGGATAACACGAAGAAGCAATATCCTCATCAGTTTGGTAAGTTTCTTATGATTTAAATTTTGAGGACGAAATTTTTATAAAGAGGTAGAATTGTAAGGCCCTAAAACATGATTAGGAATGTTAATTACATGATTAATTATAAGTTATGAGTTATAAGTTGGTGATGGGTGTTAAATATATTAATTATCATGTGTAAGGGATGCGCACTCATGTGATATATGTGTTACTTACATTAGAAGCTAATCAAGATTATGATTGGGGATAACATGATTAGAGCATATGATTAGTTATGTGGCTAAATGCATTATGAACGATGTTTTCAATGCATCATTATGTTTATAAAAGTAAATTAGAGAGTTGGTGCGAAATTGACAATGTTTGGTTGCCAAATGTGAAAGTTTTAAAATTGTTGGTAAATTGCTACTTTCATGTTCGAACCCAAATTAGGCATACTAATTTTATGATTTTGGAAACACATAAAATATGAAAGTTGTAGATATATGAATTAGGATTTTAACGCAACAAACAGTGTGTTAAACAGTGGTCCGAACAAGAATTTATACCGAAACTACAGAACAAGGGCAAATTTCTCCATCCCTTAAGTGATATTTGTCTTATTAGCACAACTACTGATACATCTTATCGTTTTCCAACCTCTTGTCATGTGTCCACCACATGGGCAAGATAACCATGACACCCTTTCCTTAACAATTCATAAGATTTTGTAGCACAAATCAAACAAGTTGGAGTGACATTTCGTTCCCCAACAAATTTAAATTCAGGATCGAAACACTACCTCCTTTCTAAAGCAATCTAAACATACATGATATGAAGTCAACCAATCCACACCCAGTAGCACATCAAAGTCACGCATATCAAGAGGTAACAAATCAACCAGTAATTATTTTTCACCTACTCGCACCACACCCTCCCTATATACTCTCAATAAAAATCAACCCCCCCCCCCCCCCCCCCCGGAGTAATAATAACTAAACCAGAATCTAATAATGATAATGGTTTATTAAGATACAACAAATAAAGCAAAGACACAAAAGAATGTGTAGAACCAGGATCTATCAACACATAAGCATCTGTAACACCAATAGGAAGTGTACATATCACTACGTTAGGCATAGGTTGTGCATCTTGTTGCGTCAGTGCAAACATCCCGCCTTAACCTTGACTTTGCGATATACCTCCTCTACTTTCCCTAGGTACCATCTGAGTAGAACTCCTAGCTCCTACTGCCACACTCCCCACTGATGTTATAGCTCCCACCATTGGATAATTCTTCCATAAGTGCCCTGGTTGATGACCATGAAAACATAAAGGTGTCATCTCAGCTATTGTACACTCCCGATACATGTGCCCTTGACCACCAAATCTATAATAAAATATGGCCTCCGATCCCAACACAGATGTACTTTTTGACCGACTCATTTCAACCCTTCCACTTCGAGTTTGAAATTTTCTAGATCAATTCCTATTGTTTTTAAATCCCTGGCCCTTAGGTACTCCTCGTGCTACACTATGAGTTGAGGTTACCGTCTCCTATCCATATGATTTTGTACTATCGTGTCTAGCTTTCTTCAAATGTTCAGCTTGCATTTCTTTCATTGACTTTTCTAACACCATAGCTCTATCAACCAAGTCCACGTAATATGTGATCTTCATATTAGCAAACTTCGAGTTGAAAATGTCCAGCTCACTGAGTTGAAAAAGCCCTCCATTGTTAGCTCAGTGGGTATATTGGTGTCAAGCATATCCCCGATAAATTCATCGTCTTCTGACTTTTGGAATTCTCCTGCAAGATAGAAGAATGGATTTTCGTTCTTGACTGAAGCCATAGATGCATCATCATCAAAAGGCTGAGGAATAGGGTTTGTATCTTCTCCAGGATAGTCGAAAGTCGATCTGAATTGGCTTTGAGTATAATCCATTACCTTTTGTAGTAGCACTTGTTCCGTTGCTTTGAGAAATTATTTTTTTAGTGCAAACTTCAAATCCTTGATTGGATTGGCTTCCGGCGTCATATGAGGGAGTAAATCTTCCACCATGGACATATAATGCTTCAAGCTATCTTTTATTATAGAAACGGTATTATCAATATCAATACCACTCCACCATCTATAATAAAAAATCCTTTCAAGAACCTTAAGATGATTAACTCTATATTGAAGATCTCATCGGGATATTCAAGGAATGCTAGTTTCAGTAAAAAAAATAATAGGTATTAAGCCCTACTGGGACATTATTTTTTCCTCTTAGCTTTGGATGAAATTAAGTCCAATGTAGAAAAAGATTTTCCTTGGTAATTTCATCAAAGAACATATCAATTTCTGGGTCAAATTTGTCACACCAATTGTGTAACTTTATTTTAAAGAGTTTGGACACAATTTGAAAAAAGTAAGTATGTTTGTGCTCAGCATTTTGATAATAAAAAACTTTAGTCCAATCCTGGGCGTAATCCCAATAATTATAGGATTATAGGATTATAGGATCTAGTTTGCGAACTCAATTTTCGTGATTTCAACGGATGTATTCCCCATTCTCGGGGAGAGATGAACTTCTTCAAAATAGTCTTGCTATAAGCAATGGGGGATTTGAAATTATTTTGGTGTTTATTCGTGTGATCAAACACCACAGACTCAGTTTCTTTGAGGATAGCATCATATACAATCTGGTATTTGCCTTCTTGCATCCTAATTATGTGTATCAAAGTAAAGGGACTTAATTACCTAGGGAGAAGACATATACTTCTCGTCCTCTTCATTAAGGATGAGCATCAATTCTGAAGTCCTTTTATTGGAAATGAAATCATGCTTAATGGTCTGCAAAACCTCTTTAGCAGATTCCTTTTTGCTAAAGGGGTTACAAGGGGAACTAAATTTTTCCTAGTCCTGCATCGAAGGATATTGATCTTCATTTATCACCATCTTCTCTTCCAGGCCTTTGGTGGGATTTCCCACGGAGTCTGCCACACCCTCTAGAGTGACCACTCATTGGTTCTGCAAAACCTCTCTGGTTAGAAAATCAGGAAGAGAATTGTTTTCACCTTTAATATGTTCAATATCAAAAATCAAACGAAAATAAATTTGCTTGCCATTTGACAAAAATTTGTTTAGAAACAATATTTTCAACATCTTTTTGCAAAACTTGTTTTACAGCACTACAATCAATACGTAACAAAATAATTTGATTTAAGAAATCATCCCGAAATTTTGTAATATATTTAACAACCGAAAGAATTTCTTTTTTGATGTAGAGTAATTTTTCTGGGCATATTTCCAAGATCCAGAAGTAAAACGAACTAATTCTTCTTTTTTAGTTAAAGAATTGATTTGTTTTAAAATTCCACCGTAACCTATATCCGATGCGTCAGTTTCAACAATTTTTGAAAATTAAGGATTAACTAAAGCTAGACAAGATAATTGCTTGACTTTCAATTTAATTTTTTGAACAGCTTTAGTGTGCTCTGAAGTCCAGGGAGCAAGATTCTTTTTCAGCCTGGTGTAAAGGATTGCACTGTCTTGTGCAAGATTCCTGTAATAATCACCAATATAATTGAGACTACCAAGAAATCTTTGAAATTGAGTTTTTTCTTTTAATTTAATAGGAAATTTAGAAGCAAACTCAATACTTCTATCAATAGGGAGTATTTTCCCTTCCCCAATGTTGTGCCCTAAAAATCTAATATTAGTTTGAAAGATTTTCATTTTAGGAGCCGAAACGACTAAGCTATTAGTCTTTATAACATCTTTAAAAAAATTTAAATGTTTAAAGTGTTGATCAATCGATTGTGAAAAAAAATGAGAATATCATCAATATAGACAATAAAAAATCAGAGTAAGGGTTAAATATATCATTCATGATATTTTAGGTATTCTTAAGTCCAAATGGCAAAATATTTCATTGATAATGGTCAAATGGAACCACAAAGGCAATTTTGTACCTATCTTGTGGAGAAATTTGGATATGCCAACATCCAGATTTCAAATCAAATTTGAAAAATATGGTGACACGGTTGAGTCGTTCAAGTAAATCCTTTTTATTTGGAATAGGATATCTTATCCATTGCAAAACATTATTAAGAGGGTTGTAATTAATTACAAGTCTATAAACACCTCGTTCCTTCTCAGCAGCCTTATTAACATAAAAAGTTGTACAACTCCAAGGAAAATAACTTTTAGTTATAAGGGCCTGTTTGGTTATCAACTCTGAAAATTCAATTTTAATTATGCTTTATAAAAAAAATTATAAAACTGTTTTAAAGTTGTGTGAAACCTGAGAATGTGTTTGGCTAAAAAAAATTTTAAAAAATTTAAAAAGTGAACAACAAAATATTTGGATGGTGAAAATTAAAAATGAAGATGGAAATACATTTCAATTACAAAAGTTTCGCTAATAATAACATCACATTCAAAATGGTACTTTGGACATCATGAAAGGTAATACATAACAATACATTTCAACACATTCATAACACACTTTTTATGATTGCACATGCGCATCCCACATTGCCGAGGCAACTCGGTCTCTTTTCCGAGCCATTCGATTGATTTGTGGTTGTGTGATGTCCAACAGTGGGGCATTTGGTCCATCTTGTTGAGTAGCTTGGGGAGGGAGAAAACCTTCATCTTCAAAATCCGCAAAGAAACTGTCATCCCTTGAATGAGTCCGAATAAAATTATGCAATGCACAACATGCATTAACCATCGAAACCTGTCGAGTTGGTTTATAGTTCGTCATATACTTGAAAATTGGGAATCTAGTCTTAAACACACCGAACGTCCTCTCAATCACATTCCTGAGCTGAGCGTGCCTCTTATTAAACAACTCCCTTTGACCAACCGGATGTTCATTTTCATAGTCTTGTAAGTGGTACCGCTCACCTCGGTAAGGGGCTAAAAACCCCGGCATGTTACTATATCCGCAATCCACCAAATAGTATTTATCTGTTAAAGAAAACCAAATATAATTAGTTGTCAATTATATAAAACACGTATACAAAGGCTATAAATATATATACTCACGATTAGGTGGGATTTGTAGAAGGCCATTTTGTAAGGCACTTAATATAACACGAGAGTCATTGACACTCCCTTCCCATCCAGAATAAATAAATGTAAACATCATACCAAAATTACAAGCAGCCATAAAATTTTGGGATATGTTTCCTTTGCGTGAACGATAAGCATTGCGTCTATTACTAGGCGCCCAAGCATCGACTAAAGTCCTATCAATAGCACCAATTGCTCCCTATAATTAATAATAAGAACCATCAGTACAGTTCTGTGAAATAAAATATATGAAATAAATAAAAGTTACCTGAAACCATGGATTATAGTTTGGATTTAATGCAATTCTTTGAGGTACATCGATAAAATTCGGGGGGCTAATAAGAACCATCGTTGTAGCAGCCAGCACTCTCAACACTGCTTTAAAATGGTGATTAATTATCTCCGTTGAGTGTTGGAATCGATCTGCCGCAACTCTATGCCTATGACTATGCCCAACAATGTATAAGAATATTGCTACAGACTCCTCAACTCAACTGGTATATGTCTATTCACTGATTCATCAATGTAGTTTTCGTTCACAAGGAAGTCACATAATTACCGAAAGCATTCTTGGTTCATACGAAACATATTTTGACATTTGATTACAGGTCCATCAATTATCTCTCTGATATATTCCACACCAGTTAGAGAGGACGTATGGTAAGATGACCTTTCTTGGGATAATAGTAATTGGAGTATCATAAACGTTCCATCTCCTCAACCTCATCCTCATCATCCGAAAATAATTCCACGTCATTGTTCATTTAAAACAAAACACCAATCTGCATTAGCAATGCATAAACAACAACAATGCATAAATAACAACAATGAATTAAGATGATAACATCAAACAAGTAACAGTCCATAAATAGCAACAATGCATACACTTTTTTTTGTAACAGCCTTAAACAGCAACAACAATCCTAAATAGTCTCAAACAGCAACAGCCTTAAACAGAAACAGTCCTAAACATATAACACATTCCTAAACAAGAAACAGTCACAAACAGCATAAACATTAAGATGATAATAGCAAACATTGGGAATTAAGATGAAAACAACAAGAAACACTCCAAAATAGTCCTAAACAGCAGCAGTCCTAACTAGTCTCCATGTCCTAGACAACAGTCCTAAACAGCAGCAGCAAACAGACCATTACAAGCAGCAAGAAACAGTCCTAGTCGAGCAAACTCGCCAACCATGTGCGCCTACGCTCGTCGCTCATACCAACAAACGCCTCGCGATAAACCTCATATTTTGCGAATGCATCTAACGCCGTAAGAAACTGATTAGGCAAAACATCTTCCATGCTTTTAAGTACAGCCAAACAATTTGTCATGCTAAAAGGATCAGGATTAGTTTGCACCCTTAACTTCTCAGTTCTAGCACGTGAAGCTTCGATTAATGCCTCCATGCAATTATCCAGAAGAGAGGTCTTTGGGCTTTTTGATGGTCGACTATTCGAGTGACTAGTGCTTTTACGACGGCGAGACCCTTTCGATATTTCATCATCATTAACTTCCTCACACAACTCAACTTGCGCAAACTCGGAATTAATTTCTCTTTCCTCATCGAAATCAAGTGGACCTTGCGTACATGCCCTCCCGGGTGGCCGTGGATTGCTTAAAAATCTTACACAACGCTTCATACTCTAAACAGCCCTTGGTCTTGAACACGTAAGAATTGGGGTTTGCCTACAATAAAATTAAAATCAAGTTCATTGACATGTTTTGCATGTTCAAAATAAAATTATAAAGTTAAAAGTGAACCTTTATATATGTCTCCCAAACTTCTTTCTCAGCAGTAACGGTTTGAGTCTCGCTGTCCCAACCAATTCCGATAGTGTTTATAAGCTTTGTGAAACCAGTGCACTTGATCCTTAACCTACTGTGCTTACATTTTACTTGTGCAAGTGAAAATGTAAGACCCGTCTCCACTTTAATATGATCCACAAAGCCTAGACAAACTTTACTAGAAAACGTGGAACTTCTCAAACTATTCTTATCTACTTCAGCCTCCATCATCAAAATGAAGGCACGCTCAACCGTTGTCGACCATAAACCAGTTGCATCATTCTTACGAGACATCTATGGTGATATAGAAAAATTAAAAATTAATTTGTTGGTGTTTATTGGGGCAAACATGATAGGTTCTGAACAACATCATGATAATTTATTTAGGCAAACTTAAAATAATTTATTGGGGAACATGATAGGTTCTGAACAACAAACATGTTCGGAACAAAAACATATGCTGGAACCAAAACAAAAACCAAATCAAACCAAATTCGAACCAAAACATATATTGAAAAATATGTTTGAACCAAATCAAATTCAAACAAAAACCTAGATTGGAACAAATTTTCACAGTAACTTTCACAATAGTTGGAGAAGTTGGAACAAACAAAACAGTTGGAACAAACACAATACCTTCACAAATCGTCGAGAGAAGTTATCACCGGAGGATTCACACTATTTGTCTTGGAGTGAAGGGTCTTGATAGTTGTAAACGCATTTTTTCGTCTTCTACAGACCATTACTGGAAGGTTACGGAACAGAGGAAAGGGGTTTTGTAGGCAAACGTTAGAGGTGTGGTTATGGAGGTAGTTGAGAGGTGTGGTTATGGAGGTGGTTGAGATTTCTTCTCAGACTTGAAGGAGGAATAGACGGGTTGGATGGCTTGGTCTGAGAATAGACGGGTATATTAAAATTGAATTTTCCAAAACAGGTTTGAGGTGTTTTTAAAAAAGGGTCGTTCAAACACTATCTACCGTCATTTTATTTTAAGTAAGTTTTGTAAAAAAGGCATCCATACATGTATTTATGTAGTCTTCAAGTTTAAACACACACAAAAAAATTTAAATAGATATCCAAACAGGGCCTAAGCTTTTTATCTAAAAGACTCTGAATCTCATTCTTACAAAGGTCAAGAAATTCAATCTTCATTTGACTAGATCTGGCCTTGGTAGGGATGGATTTTTCATTAAAATAAATCTCATAAGGAAGAGAAACAATATGTTTCTTCCTATCCCAAAAAGCATTAGGGATATCACTGCAAACTTCAGTTATTAATTAATTTTTAACAATATTAATTTGTTGCAGTACATTAGGTAAAACCAGTTTCTGTTTACTAGTTAAAAAGAGACTTATTTTTAGAGAAAATTTAAATGATTTTCTTTGAAAATAATATTATTTGTCAAAGAGAAGAGAGTGATAAATTCAAAAGCAATTCTTTGATTTTGAATAGTGGTATATGTTCGACTAGAATCAATTTTATCTATTGGCATGAGCAAAGACAAAAAGGGAGTACTTAAAATTATCTGCTGGGATAGATCGCTATTAAGCAAGAAGATACTGTCCAAACCAATTCCATTGTTACAAATGGCAACCTTAGTTAGTTTATATTTAATGCCCATGCTATCATCAGTGGAATTAAACAAGGATTGGGTAGTCTTTTTAAAGTATTCAGTGGGAACTAGTTCTTCTCGAATACAATCCATACCAGCACCGCTATCAACGAGGGCAATGATGTTACATAAAGTAAATTCATTGTTTATAACCAAGTTGATAGTAATGTACCATTTTTGACTAGGTACACGGTTAATAACACCTAAATAATCCATTGAATCCTCAAGATTTAAAGTTTCTGAATTAGAATGCTTTGAAGCATTCTTGAGGTTATTAATATCAATTTGCATATTATTATGATGATCCTTAAGTTGTCTGAATTCAATTTTAAGATATTAACTTCATGTCTTAAATCAGTAATGCTAGCGGGTTTATTGAATTCTTCACCTTTTTCTAAACAGTTGAGTACCTCCTTAAGGCTGTACTCTTGATTTTTAGAAAGAAAGTCTGAAGAATTAGGAACATTATCTGGTATAGCAAGACTTAATTACTTAAACTTAATGTCATGGTCAGTAACTTGATTGATAACATAAATCATAGATTGTTACTGACTGGTAAGGACATTAAGACTTAATCCATTAATCTGAATAATGGATTGGAGATGATTGCATCTCTCAGTTAAAGGATTACACTGTCAATCTCCTTTCTCGGAGATGTCTAAGTCACTGACCGACTTAAACTTCTTAAAACAACCCCCTTGTTCATCCAATTCAGCCATGAAAAAGGATTTTGCCTAAAGAGTGAGAAAGAAAAGAAAATTGAGGAAGAAATCGTTGAAAAAATTTCTATAAATCTAAAATTCAACTGCTTCTTTATTAAATTTGATCACATGGATGAGATCTACACTTGGTATATTTTTGTTTCTAATTTGAATAAATATTTTTATGATACCCATTTTGTTACAACCTTTTCCAAATCGTTTCTCAAGAAAAACGATAACACAACTTCAACTTACAAGAATTTTCATACTTTTTATACATCATAGTTTTGCATTATATTCCACCCAATATCAATAAACACATTGAATAATACAAAATTAATGTTCAATAATTTTTAGGATTCATTTGCTATGTCAAGCAAAATGTCTTCTTACTCTTTTAGGGCAGATTTTAAACCAAAACTTCAAACTATCACCAAAGGTTCATTTCTTGGTATTTTTACATAATTTTCGAATATGTTATACATATATGAGTATATTTGACTCTCCAACTGAAATCACTCAATTCCGATATGTATTCCACGATTTATGTCATTTTTAGCACAACTAGGTCGGAATAGAACATTAAAGCATAACTCAACATTTCAAACAAACATAACCTCAACCATGGGTATCAATCATGAAAACATATAATAACATGTTCTAATATATAAACACATCATAAAAATGAATTTTCTAAATCACAAAGCTTCACGAGAAGGAAATTCAAATCTGGGACTTTAAAGTTAGCATTTACGATCCTAATACGCGTTCTTACATAAGTTCTTAAGCCGTCTTTGTTTTAATACAATTTGCCAAAATGGGTATCATAAAAATATTTACTCAGGTCAGAAACAAAAATATACGAAGTGTAGATCTCGTCCATGTGACCAGTTTCAATAAAGAAGTAATTACCTTACGAGGATTACTCGATTTATAGAAATTTTTCCAACGATTTCCTCCTTAACTTTCTTCTCTTTCTCTCTCTTTAGGCAAAACTCTTTTTCATGGTTGAATTGGATGAACAAGGGGGTTGTTTTAAGAAGTTTAAGTCGACCAAACCATGACTCACCCTCTAACCAATAAAAAAATAGCGCATGTTGTGCTAATAAGACAAATATCACTTAAGGAATGGACAAATTAGCCCTTGTTTCGTACTTTCGGTATAACTTCTTATTCGGACCACTGTTTAACACATCGTTTGTTGTGTTACAGCCTTAATTCATATATCTACAACTTTAATGTTTTATGTTTTCCCAAAATCATAAAATTAGTATGCCTAATTTGGGCTCGAACAGAAAAGTATCAATTTACCAACAATTTCAAAACTTTTACATTTGGAAACCAAACATTGCCAATTTCGCACCAACATCCTAATTTACTTTTATAACCATAATGATGCATTAAAAACATATTTTATGATGCATTTAACCACATTACTAGTCATATGCTATAAACATATCATAAGCTCGATTAGCATCTTATATATATATATATATATATATATATATATATATATATATATATATATATATATATATATATATATATATATATATCACATGAGCATGCATCCCCTAAATATGATAATTAACATGTTTAACACACATTACCAAAAATGGTTATTTAAATTGGTTATATGTGTGGAATATGGTCATTCACTAATCTTGTGTTGCTTACACTCCTATAATGTTATGTTTCATGTATGCCTATCATTTGGAATTCACTGCCAAGTTAGGACTTTAAAATGGGGGAGTGACGGATATCTAGTATGGTTTGAAGATCAAAAATCTTTTCGTGTAAATGTTAAAGTAAGGATTTTGGGTATGTAAAGTTGTGTAGTACTTATAAGTTACATGTAAAGATAGTTATGTTTTCATCTACACATGCCTTTAAAAAAAATCTTATGTTATTTTTCCCGAGACACTTAAATTAAAGCCTTGTTTAAGGAAATTTATCTCTAATTAAAAGGATGATGAGCTTAACTTAATTAAGCCGGGGAGTGACAACTTGGTAAGAAAATAGTTATTTAAAAAATTAATTTTTTTTCATAAAAGAAAAAGAGTTTTTATCATATATATTTACTAGCAAATGCTCGTGCCGATGGCACGACGATAAATTTACCTCCGTGATAAAACTCAACCCATAATTAAAAAAAACACCCTCGTGATAAAACCCAGACCATAATAAAAAAATTAAAAAATATATTTTTTAAAAATATATATTTAATAAATTTTAAAATATATATATATATATAATAAAATAAAAATAAAAATTAACATGACATTTCATGCATGGGCATGAAATGAGAAAATGCATGCATTGAAAACTGAAGATATTTTTTCAAAAACCATGCTTCTTGTAATATAGCTTGGTTATTATTATTATTATTATTATATAACTTGGTTTTTTAAAATATACACATTTTTAACGGTGCCCCTCCTTACATATTTTAATGGTTGAGATAACATCTCTTTCTTTTTTACAAACCTACCCCTTAACTATTTGGTTTACCCCTCTTCTTCTACCTCTCAATTTTAGCTTTTTAATTCAAAAATGGGGGCATTTTGGTAAACAACCCAAACTTTCCCTCTCTTTCATTGCTTACTCTCTTTTTTTACTCCCGATCTCTCATTAGCAACCCAAAAAAATGTTGCCTCCACGTTGCATCTCCTCTCTTCACGCCACCGCTACTCTTATGTAACTTTCAAATAGATTGGTTTTGATTTTAGGTTTCTTTGCATACCAAGGTAAGTTTCAAATAAATTATTTGAAGCACGCACAATTTTAGGTTTATTTTCTGATTTTAGGGATGCGTTTCAAGTATCAAATGGTTTTGATTTTATGTTTCTAATTTGATCTATATAAGGTTTTTCATATATTTATTTTTTTGTTCATATTATATAGCTATATATGTAGAGCATAGCTTCAATTTGATTCATATGTAGATATACGTGTATATTTTGTTCATGTTGATTCGGTTTGTTCATATATAGCTCTATATGTAAAGCAGAGCTTTTAACTTGGTTCATATGTAGGTAAACATGTATATTTAAGCAGAGATTTGGGTTTGTTCATGAGCTTTAATTCATATATGTGATCTTTTATATATGTGTACATTTGTTATTTTATCTTTCTTTTGTTTTGTAGGTTGCAAAATCAGTTATTCCATTCCCGTTACCGAAATTTGGGTTTTGTTTCTCTACTGTGCATTGAGAGGTAATTATGTTCATATAATTGTCGGTTTGAAACCGTTCATATATAAAGCAGATCTTTAATTCAATTTGAACTAACTTACCCATTGATTTGAACCGTTCATATATGTAGATATAGTATACTTGCAAAGTTTTGGACTCATGTCG
Source organism: Sambucus nigra (assembly GCA_949130495.1). Taxonomy (NCBI): domain Eukaryota; kingdom Viridiplantae; phylum Streptophyta; class Magnoliopsida; order Dipsacales; family Adoxaceae; genus Sambucus; species Sambucus nigra. The sequence goes on along the minus strand of OX422222.1, from coordinate 466,288,311 downwards.
TGTAAATTTTGGATTAATGTCGTGTCGTTTTATGCTATCGTATTGTTTCTAAAAATTGAAAATTGTCACCCCATGGAGGCATAACAACTCAAATGCAGAGATTTAGGAAATTTTGTGCAATTGAGGTGATATTTTTAAATGCTAAAAACATTTCTAAAGAGTAAGATGAGCTTAACAGACCATCTCGAGTTAAAATTGTTGATTTTGCTACGGCTTTGAATTGGCCTCGAGTTAATATTACATGTACACTAATTTCCTATAGTTGCATCACGGGGGATGTTACGTGTACATTAATATTGCATGTCAGCCATGTCTGCAGCGATGCTCAGTGACTAATATTGCATGAACATAGATGTTAGAGTTGAACAATTGCATCCTCGAAGAGTTTTTTTACAGGTATACATATGAGATGGCATTTTAATTAGTGTATTCAATACTTTTAGTATAGATGTAATATTCTTTTAAGTTAATTATTCGTCAATTGTTTTTATAGGCATCACCCGTAAGTGTTACACTAAATGGTATTACCTGTAGTTATTGATATGGGGATAACCCTCTTTAGAATGGGGCATTGGAAAGTTTAATTTGCAATTAGTTGAATAGAATAGCAATTAATGGCTATAATTTTTGCGATAAACTTTAATCTGAGCTTCTATTTATAGTTCGCATTTAAGATTCTTCTATATTGCTTATGTCCTTGATATATGGAAACTTTGCTCACTAAGAGTTTGTGCAATGCTTCAATGTTCACAATCTTATTATACCTTCTAATCTATAATTATAGGACTTATGTACCCAGTAAGTGATTATTTCTTTCAAATTATCATGTGTCAAATGTTAGAAAGCATGAAATTGACTATAATATGATTTATATTTTTTGTAGTTTATATTTAACGGGTTTTAGTACTTTTATAGTTTATACTACTTCTATATTTTATAGTTTATACTACTTCTATATTTTGCACAAACTTGAAACATAATTAAGTTTGGGACCATAAGTTTACATTTTTATACCATTTGTGTTTTGGGCAAATGATGTCTCTATTGTGGATTATTAGGAGTTTTAAATAAGCCCAATGATGTGAACTTTCTCTAATATCAGTCAGTGATGTATAGGATGAACAAGCTTATGAGGATGCAATTCGAAGGGCCGCCGAATTCGTATATAGTGGACTAAGCAAGAACGTAGCATTAGGTGCCCTGACATCATTAAGGTCATTCCCATCTCTTTGGGCAATTTGCAATCGATTTCATAGAGTTTTTTTATTTCATTCATCTCCATAGTTTTGTTTGTTCATTCGTGAATTAAAAAATTAGTTTTGATTCCATTAATAATTAGTTTTAATACTCGGTGTTGTATTTAACTCCAAGTATCACTTGGAGTTGTATTTCACTTTTATGCAGGAATTTTCAAACTTGGTTTCGTATGCTTATGATTCAAACTTGGTGGTATTGGCCAAACCTATATATGTTCGTTTTGACTATTTTTAGTCTTCTAGCATGGAACAATTACATCATAGATGAGACTTGCCTCTTTTGTTAATCCAAAAGGGAAGAACAAATCTGGTGCTACACCAGTTTTAACTCCCGCTAAAGATCTCAAAAGGTAAGCAACATCTTGGCAGGTGGTCATTCGGACAATTCAATTTGTTGACTGTCGCCCGATTGGATTTACAGCTATTGTTTTTGGCAGTATGAAATAATACTTTGAAAATTTTTATTCATTGTTGTGTTAAATTCTTTCTTATTCATATAGTTAGTTTGACCTAAAATGTGGTACTGAATTCATTGTCATATACACCATTTTTAGTACTAAGATGGTTGTTTTGATACATTGGGATGTTGGTGTAGGTACAACAGCCATGTATGTGGTGTTTGGTAGTGCGTTCGGTACACAATCAGGTGATGGCATTCCACTGCCCCCACATATACTAACACTGGATTTGTTTTGTTTATTTTCGGTCGAACACATTTTTTGGATTTCTGACCTTTTGTGAATATGGACCTTTTGTGAATATGGGCTGCTAGGTTTTTGATTTACAGGGTGGGGGCAGAGGAGGGCTTAGATGGAGATGGGGCGAGGGCTTCATTGGGTGGGCTTCGTTGCAAAATTGCAAGTGCGTGGTTTTTTATTTGATTTGATTCTTTTTCTTTTAATGGATCTTTCAAGTTTGAAGTTTGAACTTTCACAAAAGAAGAAAAAGGAACCAATTTAGACAAAAGGCTCCGTCTCTCGCTCTGATGGTGCAGCCATTAGCTATCTCTATGCATTAGGATATAGTTTTCTCCATATGATGTTAAACTTTGTGGTTTATCAAAAATTGATGTCCCATTTCTGTGGAAAAATGACAGGAAAAAGAGGTTGGTAATCTAATGCCAAATCTCAATGAGTTTAAGTATCAGGTATGATAATGATATCTTTACCTTCTCTTTTTGCTAAATGGGTGTCTTATATTTGAGTGATTCTTGGATTCTAGAAAAGAGATTCATTGGACATTTGATATCAAGTGGGGCCTAATTTTAGTGTGTAGTATTTGATATCAAGTTATTTGGAGTGATAGTGGCTGCATAAATTGTTGATATTCACTTTGTCAAAAGAAGAAAAAGGGTTGAAGAGATTTTTGAGCATTCACCATGGGTAAACGAAGCAGCAGCAACAACAGGTAACGAAGCACATTTTAGGTAAACGCAGCAGCAGCTGTAGGGCACGCAGCAGCTAGTGCCACCTAGAATCATACTTGTTGTCCAGCTATGCTACTGCCCAGATCTAGCTGCTACTCTAGATGCTACTACAACAATTGCCACCACTTGATTGACTTAAACAGACATTTACGCATTTGCCTATTTAGGAATCGTGATACACATGCCACCACTTGATCGACAACAATGAGTGGCGGTAATGCTTTGCGCTTGGATGAGTTGCAATCCGATGTGTTACATTAACTCAGTTAGTATTGTTATTATAATGATTTGGTCATGTGTGTTCTTATTAAAATAGTTGGCACGAGCCATAGTTGAAGTGCCTTAATATTATTCCGTTTGAAGTTAAAATAATATGTTTTGGGAAAAATGCCATAACTTTTTAACAGTAAATCGAAATGAGGCGATTCTGGCGCCATTGGATTCGTATCGTCCGTGCCTAGCTAACAATGTTTCAGGTTATTTTCGATGCTGTTCAAGGGGTCAAAATCGACTTTAAAGTCGGCAGTTCTATTTTTCCTTTGTTGAATTTGGTTCGTGTAAGAGTTTTTCGTCAATTTTTTTACCTATTCTGATTGCGTCCTTGGACATTTCTAAAGAAAAATGTCACATTTAGTTTTAGTTTTAGATTTAGTTAACAGTAATGAATTGTTACTGTCCTATTTATTGAGATTTTTTCATCTTATTCAATAGTTGTCAATAGTCTTAGCTGATACACGCATTAATATATACATTATACAAATAATATTGCATTTGATAGTTGTTAATAGTCTTAGCGGATCATTTTTCTTATAGATTCGGTAACCAACAAACTTATATTGGAGAATTGGAGAAATATATGTTGAAGTTCATATCAGTAAGTTCTCATACTTTTTAGGTAGGTTCTTTTTTTCAGTTATGCATATCTTTTTATAAGGTGCGTACCAACAATGGTGCATACATCTTATGTTGCTACTGCATGTTTTAGGGTGTGGGTGCGTGCAAAGCTCTGTGCACTTGACGTTGAGTCGTGCAGTGGTCCTCGCCATCCTAACTGGGGTTTCTGACCAGTTGCGTTCTCACCATCAGTTGTTTGAACATTTCGTATCCAGTTGATAGTAAGTTTTGGCTATTACATGTCAAAATTGTACCAATATGTACATTAAGTTCTATATACAGGGAGCAAGAACTATAATGGAAGTCTTACTTTAATTTGAAACCTTTAATTTGAAAACTTTCGTGAGTCTGTTTTGAGTCTATTTTAACCTTTGAATTATGTTATAATTTCATGTTAGGTAAGAAAATCATATTGTGGTTTAATACTATGTAGGTAATTTTGATAAAAAAAAAAATCAATTTATTTTTTTTATTTTGTAATTTCAGTAGGTAATTCAGATCATCATGGAGATGTTCTCATGCTGGGGATGTTCTGATCCGACGAATTTACGAGGTTGTTATGGGGTGGAAAAAGGGTGATGGCTAAGAGGGTTTTATGGGGATGCTACGGGGCTGCTATAGTAGCAGCTGCAACGGGGCTGCTACAGGGCTTCTATATGTATCCAACATAATGTTAAATGTTCTTTTTAGAATGCCTAATGTACCTATATATTAAAGTACCATATCATTTTTTAGGATACTCTTGTCTTTAGCGTAAAGTGTTTTTATATTGTAAATCTTCATGTTTTTAAAACCTTCTACAGATTTCTTCAAATAAAACAAATTCACAAGCTCTTCATTAAATTTATCTCCATTCACTTTGAAATATCCTTCATAACTGATTCCTTTAGCAGTGTAAATCACCAGTCCATTTGAATAGACTTAAAGGATCTATAAAATAATTTAATGTCTATGAAGCCCCCAGTTCTTTCAGTTTGATTCTTTATTCACAAGAATTTCATTTTTTTAAATGCTTACTTTTGACTTTTGGTTCAAGGGCTAAAATATTCAGTAATTGAAGGAAAATGAGTGAAAGGATGAGGAAAATTATTAGTCTGGAATATGTTGGAAGGGGGTTATTGTGAAGGCCAAGATGAAGTTTTGTTAGATGAATTTAGACTTTTTAAATATTGTTGATTGATGATTATCCCTTAAATTGGGTGGACAGTCCAATAAACAAAGAAAACTATGTTCATTTTTCTTTAAAGTTAATACTTTGACCTGATTCTATGTAATTGAGTATATTTGGATTATGTTGCTTATACGAGGTCCGAAACGGATTATTGGTTTTGTTGGATTGATTTTTTATTTTTTAAACAGGGTGAATAGTCCTATAAACAAAAAGAACTCTGCCCAATTTTTTAAAAATCTTTACACATTTATATTGTAAAAGAAATTTATAACTTAAATTTAGACGATTCAATACTTTGAAAATCTACACTTATAATAAATTGGACATTTATTATTTATATTATACACGACTTTATACTTTTAAAATTATACGAGTGCCTTCATTGGAAATTTTCCACTAATCACAATTACGTACTTTTAAAAAAAAATCGTTTTGCGATTACTTACTTTCAAAAATTTTGCCGCTTTGCGATTATGTTCTTTGAAAATTTTCAGCATGCCTTCAGGGACGGGCATACCCTAGTATATATATAAAGCAGAACATGGATGGTAAAAATGTAGGTATGATATTTTAACTTTTTATCTATGATATTTTATGTGTTGCATGTATGCAACACATGCATACACATGCACATATATAAAATATCATGCTAAAAGCATATATACTAGTAAACAATTATATAAACTATAATACTATTCTATATACTATATATGCTATTATATTATTTTTTAAATACATGTTATTTAATTATTTAATTATTTATTTTTTTAAAATATTTTTTTTGGCCCAGGGGCAACTTTAACGTCATTAATTTACTTTTTATGCATGGCATTTTATTTATTTCATGCATATATATATAGCATAAGTAACTCAAAACCGAAAACATACCCGAAATAAAATTGGCTCGACCGTTGGTCCAAAGTCTTAAAAAAAACTTTGGCATGAGGAATAACATCAAAGATTCGCTCCGCAGTCTCTTGAAAACCAATTCTTACATCACAACCGTTGAAGAAGATATTCTAACCTGTTTGTAAATAAAATGTCAATAGCATTCAAATATATATATATATATATATATATATATATATATATATATATATATATATATATATATATATATATACTAATTTAATTATCAAATATTTTGTTTTGTAATTCTATTTTTTTGATAATGTTATGAGTTGTGAGTTTTATTTGTGCAAAAATTACTCTCCTTCCAACGAGAAGGTATCTTCACTATAACGATCTTCGAGAGATCAAAGTTATCTGCACTATGGCGATATTCAAGTGATCATTGTGAACGTATATATAAAACCGTAGAACACATACCTTGGACATGGGATTTATCTATCTATTTTGGGTCATGTTTTTATTCTTCTTTCTTTAATTTTTACCTCATTTCATATTGGGACCATGAAGCAACAAATTATATTCATGTTATAAAGTTCACGTGGGTGTGACTAAATTGTTGTGGTTGGATTCGCTGAATTTTGTTATTAACTCAGATTTAGCATTAATAATAGTATATTTGCTATTTTTATGCCAAATTTTTTTGAAATTGATAGCTTTTCAACATATAGGTTATTTCAAAAAATGTTTATATGTTGCGAACTAAATACGACATTTGGTCTATATCAACGACGTATACTTTCGATAATTGGCATCGTGACTTTAGGCACACCCTAGTACATATATCTAATGTGTGCCTCAAACTCAAAATAACCCTTGAATTACTATCAAATGTGGTAATTTTTTTATGATTTCGATAAAACTTCTTTAGATTATCATGAATAAATTTTATTATTGAACTAAGTTTTATCATGATTTTTTTCTTATTTTTATAATTTTATTTTATTTTTTACAAACGTTGACTTGTTGTTAGTCTACTCCTTCGAGCTCGATTGAAATTGGTTTCGCGCTCGATTGAAATTGGTTTTTATTTCATGTCATACAACTTTATCATGTTCTTATTCCAATTGTAGGATACATAAAACGAATTTTGTTATAAACCATTTTATCTCATAAACCATTTCGTTGTGGTTGAAATTCCAACCATTAGTTTTTATTTCGTGTCATACACTTTATCATGTTCTTATTCCAATTGTAGGATACATAAAACGAATTAGGTTATAAATCATTTGCTAATAGGATGAGAAAATATAACATCTTTTAGCTTTCAATTCCTTTTAGACTCATTTGACATATATAAGTTCTTTACCTATATATGTCGGTGGAAAGTTCCACAAATGCCTAACAACAATGGGAACAATTTTTTTTAAGTAGTTTAGTTGATTTTGTTACGTGAGGACTTTTAACCTTTCAATGAACTCAAATAAAATTAACTTTTTTATATTTAAAATCGTTATTTTTGTATCATTTTCAAATCGCATTAATTTTGATTTGAGGATAAATTTCAAGTACTTTTAAATCTGTACAAATTAATCGTGTGAGGTTCGGATCATTCCAAATTATTACCATAAATAGAATATCATGTCAAAAATGATGAGCGCTAACAATAATCAAGTTTGAGCATAAAAGAATAAGTTTTGAAACTCATTTTTTTTAGTAAACCATACATTTTTTAAGTCAACGTCTTTACTCGTAACAATATATTTGAACATATTTCATATTAATAACATAAAAAAATCAAATTCTAACCTGTTTCTACTCTTTTCTGAATTCATTTTGCCTACACCGTCCACTCCAAAACAAAGAGAAACAACACTGACCGTTCCGTTGATGCCAGATCCTGGATTGAGGAAAAGGGCTGTCTTGTTTGGGTTAAACTCTGAAAGCTGGTTGTCAGGAACCTTGATCTGTTGGTAGGTATGAGTTTGAGTTGGTGTGACTTTGAATAGTGTGGTTGTTATTTATTGGCTTCCCAATCGGTGGTGGAAGTGTTTGGAGTATTCTAGACAATTCGAGGGTTTTGTGGACTGGCATTGAAATTTTTAGTTGGATAAACGGACTGGTTTGGGCTTTTGGATTCTTTGTTAGATAAGTTTTCCTTTGGGCCTATAATGTTTTTGGGCCTGCATACCCTTTTGCAGAAATGTTGTCTTTTAGGCCTGCGTACCTTGGTTGGTAGGTTTGTTTAGGCCTTGGAGCCTAGTGTGATCTCTTTGTATATTCTTGGGCTTTTGCCTATTCTAATTAAATCGTATTTCCACAACAACAACAACAATAAAATATATATATATATATATATATATATATATATATATATATATATATATATATATATATCAGGTCGGCTCAAATGCGGTCGCAACTTGCGAATTTAACTTACGAACGGATTTTTCTGTAGTTTTTAAAAATAGTAAAAAAAAAAAAATTCGACTTGATTTTTTTCTGTGATATTTAAACATTTCAAAGGACCTCTGTAAAAAAAAATCAGCTCAAAATAAATTGTTTTGCTATTTTTAAAAAATCAGTCAAACATATGTCACTTTTTAAAGCGCTTTAAAACTGACATATGTTTGACCGATTTTTTAAAAATAATAAACATTTCATTTTGAGCTGATTTTTTTTTACAGGGGTCCCTTGAAATGTTTAAATACCACAGAAAAAAAATCAAGTTGAAATTTCATTGTTTGCTATTTTTAAAAAATACACAAAAATTCGTCTGCAAGTTAAATCCGCAAGTTGCGTCCGCATTAGAGCCTGGTTGATATATATATATATATATATAGAGAGAGAGAGAGAGACTTGGCAACGGGTCGTGTTCGTGTTGATTTTTATCGTGTTTGAGTCTTGTCGGGTTCGTGTCTAAACCGATGACTTTTTTACCGTGTGAAAAAACATATTCAAACTCAACTCATTATCTTAACGTGTGGTATCATGTTCATCCGTTTTTATTACCCATTAAGTCAATGAATTATTTTTAAACATATACAAGTTGACATTACTAACTCTCTCATTTAGTAAAATTCATTATGAATTAAGTAATATTAAGCAACATAAATTCTTAATAAGTCAGAACAATATATCTTATTTATTTAAATTGATGGATCTTAACGGGTCTTATCGGATATTACAGGGTGAAGGAGGCCAACCCTAACCCGACCCGTTAACTATCGTGTCTTGTCGAGTTTGCACTGATATGATCCGAAACCATTAAGGTTCCACCCATTAACTTATAACTTAGTGTCCGTTCATGTTGTGTTATCATGTCGTGCCTCATTTCACCAACTCTACATATATATATGGTTTAACATTTTCTTTTGCCTTAAATTTTATAATTATGATTTTAAAATCAGAAATATATTATTATAAATTCGAGGTAAAATATATTCACTGTCATTGTACCTCTGCTATTTAAATAGATTCAATTTTCAAGCACTCAATCCCAAAATTTCATCTAATGGTAACGCACTAGTACTAAAGTTTTAGGGTTGATTGGAATTGCTTCCCAATTTGAATTTTGATACCTGCAAATAATCTGGAACCAACGATTGGCCACTGATTCTCGAATGTGAATTAATCGAGTTACTCATAAAGTTGATCTAAACAACTAATGGTACTTCAAAATGAGTGAATAAACCAAAAAAAAAAAATCTTGGAACACCCATCAACTTTATGGTCAAATCCCAAAAATACCATTATAAAAAGTGATAACTCATTTGATAAATGGGAGCTTCTACCTCCTAAGCGCCGTAACTTCTATTATTTATGATATGGATGCTGAATGAAAAGTGGGATGTGGACTTGAGATTGGTTAGGGTTGCTCACTACTTAATATAACAACTATTACACATAGCCTCTCTGCAGTGGTCGGCTTGACATTGTTTTTTATATTTTTCTTATATATAAAAGATATTTTCAAGAAAAATTAGATATTTATTTATAAAGGAATTTTTTATTTGTAAAAAATTACTTTATAATAAAAACTTGTTTAAAATAGTTCTAAAAGCCCTATTTTATAATAAAAGTTATAAGATTTAAAGAAAATGTTTTATTAAAAAGTTTGTTTTTAGATTATGAAAAAAGTCTTATTTTATATACGTATTCTTTATATTTAATTAACACCAACACGACTCGAATGAAACGTAATATGACTTGATATTGTATTTTTCTTTACTAAACATGAACACAACTTAATTAAACACGACATAACACAAGTATAAAAAATATTTCATTTTCCTGTTAGGTATAGAAAATATTTTGTGTTGTGCCATGTTCGTGTTATGTAAAAAAAAATTCTTGTTATATTGTGTCATGTCGTATTTTATTTGGGTCGTGTTAGGCCAAAAAGGAAAGGATTGTGTGTCGTGCCATATTTTAATTAACCTGTGTTCGTGTTTTTAAAAAAAATATTTCGTGTCGCCTGCATTTTCCTTTTACTTGGGTAAAAAAATATTGTCTTGTCGTGTCACAATTTAATTTTGTCGTGGTTGTGTTTGGTAAAAAAATATTGTGTCGTGTCACTTTTATTTGAGTCGTTAAGATAAAAAGAATTATAAATTGTGTCTTGTTGTATTTTAATTGAATGTGTTTGTGTTTGGTAAAAAAAATTATGTATTGTGTCATATTTTAATTAGATCTTATTGTATTATCGGATCGTCTGTCAATTTTATACCCTTAAGGCTGACAGTCCATTGCAGGGCCAATTTTAAATTTAATGTTGATGGGACATTAAATGTGAAATCGAATGTTGTTTCCATTGGGGAGTTATAGGTAATAGCATCCACAATGATGGATACAGAGGAAAAGTAAGTTTACAGAACTAAAATTCCATCTTACCCTCTTTCATCTGCACATTTCACAACGGTAAAAGATCGAGAATTTGCAACATTATTCCTACGAACTAATGTTGTTCGTAGGAAATAAAAAAAAGTACGAACAACAGTTGTTTGTAGGAATTGTTAAGGACTAATATTGTTCGTAAGAACCCAGATATATATAAAAAATAATTATTTATAGTTGTAACGAACTTCATTTGTTCGTAAAAATTTCTACGGATAAATGTTATTTATAGGAAGCAACTGCAAATTCAATAGTCATTCAGTAAATTTAGAGAACCAGTACCAGTCTTTTTAAAAAAATTGTTCACTTTAATCCGCCTTTACAATCCTCCAAATTTGTAAACTTACAATTTTAGTTGAATTTTAGCATCTCATTATGGTCCACAGTTTGTGGATGGTCTAACTGTCGAGATAAACTAACCAGGGAGCTTAGGAAAAATGTCAATGTATTGTCAGTTTTACTTCGTGAGCTTATGGCCATCCGTGAAGTTTGTGATTGGGTGGAGGAGTTAAATTTTCAAGGAGTCGCTATTCAATGTGACAACACTTGGTTGATTAAGATGCGTTGTAACAACCCCCATTTTGTCACATAAAGATTGGCTAGACATGATACGCCGAAAATGGGGCGTATCAACAATTTATACCATTCTCAGCACTGAGAAATATAAATAACTTTATTCTTTACCAGATTCACAGTTAATAAAAAATATCTGAACAAACTGATTTAAACATGAATACAAAACTGAATCATCATATAATGCGCATAAAGTAAAGGTAAGTTCAAGCTGATATAAATACACTATTGGGCTTATGCCCATACAAATCTCAATATAATATAAAATGACCAAATGAATAAGTACAACCTATACAAGAATCAATAGAACAAAATTCGCTACGACCAATGAAACTGCAAGTCTGATCCGTCGTCAATCCTGCTATCCCTGTTCATAATAAAAACATGGGGGGAAATATTTATAATTTTTGGTGAGAGCCCTAAAGTTGTAAGTATTCTTCACCAATAATTATGAAAAATATAACTAACTCATACTTCACGCCTCTCCATCGATGCTCACACGTATTGAGTATCTCACCTCTCATCTAAAAGCAGTCCTAATCGTATTCTCAAACAAATACTAATTACGAATTCCATTGTCTAGTCTAATATGTAATGATAAAGCCATCTAGCTATGCATCAACTAAAAGTAAGTGTTTATACCTAACACCCCAATCCTAGGATTATCTTTATAATGTTTCCCACTAAATTTCATATAAAATCAGTGCATATTTCTACGTCATATCATGTTCCTTAACCTTAGTGTACCTCGTCAGACTATTTGATTTTAATTCACACTTATTATCGTCTACACCATTAGACTATAAGTTTCATTTTCTTTAATTACCGTATGCATTCTTAGACTTCCCAATTATTAATCTCATTAATAATTGTTTACTACATTAGACTATTAGAACTTATTTTCGTTACCAATTATACACATCGCTATGTTAATATGCTTTTGTTATCATTAAGTATTGTCTGTATCTATAGACTATAAAAACGCATTCTCATACAAGGCACACTATAATGTGTATATAAATAAATACATATGTCCGCATATATATATATATATATATATATATACGACACACTAAGACATTTATCTTCGGCGTCCTGTTAGTGCTCTATCGATAATAAATGGAGGAGTCATAGTCTACCTACGCAGTACACCGGTTCACGTCCCATATCTAGACGTGACAAAGGATCCCATCATCTACACCGATCTCTCGTAAGTGATGCTTCTACGTAGTACCTATAATATGACCTAACACTACGTCTAGTCCACCTGTGCCAACGTGTACTCTGGTCTCAAATGTGCGCACCCCAATCGATAGGTTGGTCCACGAATACAGGTATGTCCACACAAAATAATATAATACATACTATCATCCAATATGTACATGAAATTACTCTATAACTACGTTTACCTAAGGAATCTCTAATCATATAAATATAGGCTTCTCGGACTAACCATAACATTTTAATCGGTTATTACATAACCATATTAAGTCGCTATCCTACAAATACACCCCAATTAAATATAAAGTCCTGTAATTTGCCTCCTAGGCTTAATAATCAAATTTACTTCATTTTTTACTTCTCCATAAATTTATATATATGTATAGTTATCCCCAAACTACCCTTACAAATACAACTAATTATTTCAGTATGTTACCCTCTTGGCTTAGAATTTAATCCTTCTAGACTATTAATAATTATTCGCTTCTTGTTTCCTTTACAATAAGGATTATAAACTATATATACATACACAAGGAGTCAACTAATATGTATAGGTAGTTACACTCTAGCTACTATCACACCAGATACCTACAATTATGACTTAGCCCAATAGGCTTAGGATACATTTCTACTTAGTATCCTTATACGGTAATGGGAGTTAACCATTACTTATATTCTCAAGCATTCGACGTATCTCTAATAAATAATTATTTTATTAAAACTTACCTCGTCTTAATCATAAAATTATCGTCTTATCTTTTAGGGTCTCATCATCTATGAGCCCCTTCCAAAATTCCCCAATCATCTAAGTACATCCATGACTTTTTATATATTTATTTCATATAGCTTTGTTCAAGAATCTCACGCAAATCATCTTATTCATATAGTTAACTTGTACTTTAAGTCAACACCAAATCAAAAACCCGTCTCGATTTAGCTGCGTATACATGTTCATAACAATATTCCTAGTATGTTTTAACAACCACCGCCCCTCACTTGGATTAATGACCAAAGCATAAACCATTAGCAAGAATCTAACTGAAATTCTGAATAGGTCCGAATCGATTTGACCTTCAGGACGAATCGGTTCTCCCCTGGCCGAATTGATTTGCCTTGGAGGTCGAATCGATTCGGATTTGGGCAGCAGCCCAGATCTGCTATGAAATTTTACACGAGATTCTTATGCCCAAAACTTCTTTCGTCAAAGATCATCATAATGATTCAACAACTTAAAACGTGGCATGGATATAGTTTTTAAAACATCATAGGGTCATTCTAAACATGATTAAACTTCTAATTCATTCAGAGATTATCATCAAATCCCCTATGTCTTTCAAGAACCTATGAACATGCAAGTTCTATATTTCATCTTACCCTACCACAATGATTTTTAGATTAGTTTAGAGGGTTCTACAACATATTTTCTATAACAAATCTCCAATTTAAACCACATGAATACATATCAAATATGACGGATTACGAATCTAAGCATGGATCATACGACTTCATCAATTTCTGCACTAATAAAATAATCTCTAGATATACATCCCTAAAACTTGATTAAATCTTATTCTAACTATGGATTCAACATTAATACAAGAATATAACATCTTGAATAAGAATGGCAAGAGAATACTTGCCTGAAAATAGTAGAGGATTCTCTATTTTCTTCCTCCTAGGTGGCTTCTCCCTTCTCTCCTAAGATGTGTAGCCTCCAAAAGTTTATGGAGTGGGTATGGGGGTTATGAATCCTTAATGATGATTTTAACCCTTTAAATAACATTTTAATTTAACCTAAATTCGTGGGTACTTATAGGGCTAGACTTAAGGCCCCTAAAAAAGTTCCTATCCATACGCGGTTTGGCTCGAAACTCTACCTAAGGTTCTACCCAACCCATATATACATTTTTAAACACTTAAAATGCTTATTTAAGTCACCTAATCATAGTGAAAGTCTATAAACACTTTATACATTCATGTGTATGTCCAATGATCATCATATACGTATATCTATAATACAACTTAATTAAATCAACGAGTCATCAATTTATTCGCAATTATCTCCCTTATTCGGAAAATACCTGAAGCACCTTATACCTTTGACTTACTTAAGTCTACATTGTATAAGTGTTCAACTAGTTTGAAAATAGTGACAAAATTTGTTGTCTAACCTAGAATCCAAAGAACCTCAGACTTGTTCACTCTCTAATCCTCTTCAATGATCCAAACAAGGTATAAATTGAATCACACTACACACATTAGAAGTGCATACATGTGTATATATTGCTCATAATTGATTGTGTGTTAAATTCCCCTTAAAATGTTGTTTTAATAATTTTTTGGGAATTTTTAAACATTTTTAAAATAATGTTTTCTTAAATAAAAGTGTGTTTATAAACTTTGTGTGGTTAAAATGCTATTATGAAAAATTAGTTTTTCATTAGAATGTTTGATTGGGTAGAATATCAATGCGCCAGAGACTTTAGGGTGTTGCCTGTAATTATTTTGGACGCGCGTTTTCCAGCCAATAATATGCCAACACTTGTCATGCTCTTGTTATCTCATTTGTGTTTGTTTTGTGAGAGAACTGCCTGGTGTATTGTGGATCGTTAGATCAAACGTTATCTATGGCCTGCATGTGTTTTAAGTCTATCCATGTATCATCACTGTGGACCAATCACCTTCGTTTTAACCAACCGCTATCTTACCACCCTTGGATCAAGTCAATATAAGGAAGACTGAATCTACACCGTTGATTGCTTTCAGCGATCCAGAACCTTCCTTGACTCCTATATAAACCCTCTAATTCTCAGCTTTTCAAGACTTTTAGCAGTCGTCTATTTTGAGAGAAAAAAGAGAGGAGAGAGAATTAAGAGAGAAGAGAGAAGAGAGAGAAAGGGAAACTGTGTTACAAACCCTAACCCTAACCCTAAACAACTTCAAACCATATTCAAACCTTCGTACTTTCAGAAATCCAAACACAACCTTGAGTGTTTGAGAGAGATTGGTGTTATTGGTTTGATCGTTTGTAGCTGTAACCTCTTAATCCGTGATCTTGTTACCAACTTAGACATTTGGTGAGATCTGTATTTCTTTTTCATAGAAATATTAGATCTACACTACTGCATGTTATATATCACTGGATCTGCATATTTGTTTCTCGTTTTAAGAAAATATTTGTTGATTTAGATCTGTAAATGTTTTATATTTCTTATTCTTATGAAACTAAACCTTGACCTAGTTGGATTCTCACTTGGAGGTTTTCAATCTCGAAAATCTTTTTAAAAACTGAGATTGATTAAGATATTGACTGATTTTGAAGCAAGATATCCGTAGAATCTGGGATAGTTTAAAAGGTCAAAAAAGGTTTCAAGTTTTGTAAGAAAGAAAGAAAAGAAAATCACAGCATATAGTCTTTATATGTAATTTTCTAGGACTGTCTGTACAAACTAATTGTGTGTGAGTTCATGCATGTGGATAGAAATCACATCACAAACACTTGACACACTACTACACTAAAAGTGTTGGGTATAAGATCAAAGATTATTGAGTCGACGCAAAGGAAGTTAAAGCAAAGTGGGAAGTTATCAAACTGGAAGAACATCATCAACAATCAGACCTACAAAGAAGTTAGAAGGACACCAAGTGGGGTATATTCCTAAACTTAGAATAGGCTGAGTTGTGTGCATGTATGTTGTATTGTTTGTAACTGTTATTTGTTATTAGTGGATTTTTTTTTCTTTTGTGACTTAGAAGTCACCGTGGATGTTTCCTCTATTGGGAGAGGTTTTACCACGTTAAAAATAGTGTGTTCTGATTATCTTCATCTCCTCATCTCATTCTATAGTGTGCTGAATTTTTGAAACTATCTTAGTTTTAAAACTGATTACAAAGTCTTGGTTATTCTCATACATAAGTTTTTGTAAACACATCTTGTTGTTTATCATCTTTATTTTCAAAAGAAAAGGGTTTCTTCAACAAACAACTTGGAGTTACTTATACAGTTTAATCTTTGTGTTAAACGGCATTAGCAACTCTTTTTCAATTGGTATCAGAGCTTGGTTAAACTACTTTTAAAAGATCTTATGTTTCTGAAATCGTTTTCTGAAAATCTTAACTATGGACGAGAAGAATGAAAGGTTTGGTAATCTGTCCAGACCTCCACTCTTTGATGGAAACAACTTTTCTTACTGGAAAGTAAGAATGGTTGCCTTCATCCAAGGGACTTTAGGAGATGATGTCTGGGACATTATTGAAAATGGATATATTTATCCTACTAAACCATCCATTGAAGGAAGTGATGAGAGGGTAAAGAAAATCTTAAGTGAGTTTACCCAAGAGGAGAAAACACTTTCTCGTAATAACAATAAAGGCAATAATGCCATCTTTATGTCAATTAATGAGTATGAGTTCAAGAGAATCTCATCTTGTGCCACTTCCAAGGAAGCTTGGGACACATTAATCACTGCCCATGAAGGAGACTCAAGAGTTAAAGCTGCTAAAACTCAAATGCTTACCCAGCAGCACAACTCTTTGATTATGTCTGATTCTGAGACTTTTGATGACTTTTATATGAACCTAACTGATATAGTTACTAAGTTGCATGCTAATGGTATTACATATGATAGGAATGAGATTGTTTCTAAAATCCTTAGATCATTACCACTAAAGTTTGACAACAAGAGGTATGCTATTGAGGAGATGAGTGATCAAAACCTAACCCCTGAGTTACTCAGTAGCAAACTTAGGACTGTGGAAATGGAATTAGACTTTAAGAAACAATTAAATCAGTCTCAAAGAAAACAGCCCAACTCTAACTTGAGTTTTTCTTCTAAGATATCTAAACATGAGACTAATTTGATCAACTGTGACTCTGATGAGGAGTGTGATATAGACAAACTAGATAATCAGATTGCCTTAATGTCCAAACAATTTATGAAAATTGTTAAATTTAGAAATAAAGAGGCATCTAAACAAGGCAAACCTAATTATCCAACTGTGTCTAATCCCAAACCTCATGAGAGAGGTCTTGACAAACATCCTAAGGACAACAACTTCAGATCTAACAGAGACCTCAAAAAGATTGAATGTTTTAGATGTGGAAAACTAGGTCACATTGCTCACGATTGCAGAGTTAATCTGAATAAAACCAACACACACTAGAGAGCCAATATCTGTAAAACTTGGGAAGATTCAAGTGACTCTGATGATGAGGAACTTGAGTCATCTAATGTATTTGACCCCTGCATGTCCTTTTTTGCTAAGATCATTTACAATGATGATATGCCTGTGTGTGATAATGATACCTCTACTCCTGCTTTTGTGAATACTGCTTTGACTGGCCTAGATGCCTTGTTATCTGAAAATGTTGCTAGCTCTAGTTCCGTGTGTGTGAGTCAAAGAGATCTCGATAACGACGATGTAAATGGGTGCGTGAGTACTAAAACTGAATCGTTAGGGGTCACTGCACACACTTCACTTAGCGACTCTGACACAGATGACCTCCCAGATATTCATACTTTGTATGCTAAAACCCTTAAAAAAGGCACTAGACTGGAGAAGACTGTTAGAGACCTGACTAAGAAATTAGATGATCTAAGTCTTATTGTGAAGCTGAATGCCGAAGAGTACACTAACCAGTGTCTGACACATCAATCTGAAATTGAAACTTTTGATCAAAAATTAAAAGAGTTGACCAAAACTAATGAAATCCTGGAAATGAAATATAAGGGAACATTGTTAGAACTGGAGGAAGCAAAAACAAAGACAGCAACTGTTTTCAAAAAAAATTCTAAGTTTGAAAATAATTCAAATTGTTTCACTGACTTTGTTGTTGACTCTAAGACCAATTCTGATGATAGGACCGGTATTGGTTTCTTCCCTAAGAATAAACCACAAACCAAAAGTTTTGAACCTATCAAGTTTGTGTCTGGGGGCAAAAGACCAATCGAAACATGTCCAGATTTTCACTTTATTAAAAAGGAATATGATCAAAAGCAACAACAGAAAGACATTGAAGAGTCTAGTAACTCTAAGACTGACAGTACACTTGAGACTAAATACGTCTGTCCTTTGATCAGAAAGGATGAATATACCTTTAAAACCATACCTCCTAGGAATAAGATTTCTCAACACAATCCTGTCAAACCCATCTTTAGAAGTTTTCCTAAGGAAGTACATCCCTCAAGCAATCAATATTGCTCCTACTGTGATGTTTATGGTCATTCATTTGAAGGTTGTTATGCTAGGCGTCTAAACACCCCTGTGTACAACACTCCTGTTTATAAGAACTTTAACTATTCTAGGCAAAATCGTAACCATTATGTCCTTCCAAGACAACCTGACAAGAACTCTAACTACAGGAATAGAAAGACCAAAACTAAGAGTTCATTTAAGAAAAAGGCTCCCAGTAACTTTCCTAAACCAAAAGCTCAACTTTTCCACAAAAATCAGTTTGTTGCGCCAAATGTTTTTCGACAAAAAGCTGCTTCTCGAAAATTTTATCAAATGAGAGCAAACTTGCGCAAAATTAAAACTAGAGCTATTCGGGTTAGAAAAGAGGATCTTTTACCCCAAATGAATTGTAACATTGTTATCACTGCCTTAAAAGCTGAACACACTTCATCTGGTTGGTATTTAGATTCAGGATGCTCCAAACATATGACAGGAGATGAAACCAAACTCTCAAATAAAACCATATTTGCTGGAGGTAAAGTAGTTTTTGGCGATGGAGTTTCATCCCAGATCATAGGTAAAGGAACCCTAAAAGAAGAGGGAATGCCTGTTTTGGAAAATGTACTTTTAGTTAAAGACCTTAAAGCCAACCTCCTAAGTATATCACAATTTTGTGACTCAGACCATACTGTTACCTTTTCAAAGAACAATTGCAAAATTCTAAATGATAAAGGTGAATGCATCATTACCGGATTTATAACACCTGACAACTGTTATACTATCAAGTCTAATTCTGAAACCTGTAACATTGTCAGAATGGATGACAATGAAATCTGGCATAATCGTATGGGTCACATAAGTTATGATATCCTTGGTAGATTGTCTACTCAAGAGATAGTTAGAGGAATTCCTAAAATTAAACCTATTTCCAGTGTTGTTTGTGGTCATTGCTAGGAAGGAAAAATAGTTAAGACTTCGCATAAAAAAGTTAAAGACATTCTCACCTCTAGACCTTTAGATCTCATCCACATGGACCTTATTGGTCCCTCTAGAACTGTTAGTCTTTGTGGACACAGTTATATCCTAGTTATGGTTGATGATTTTACACGATTCACTTGGGTTGCCTTCTTGAAACATAAATCTGACACGTTTCAAACATTTTTAAAAAATTTACTAAGAATTTAAAATGAGAAGGACACATAAGTCAATCGCATTCGTAGCGATAGAGGAGGAGAGTTCATAGACACGGGAATAGTTGAATATTGTGACTACAACGGTTACAAACACGAATTCAGTGCCCCCAAGACTCCTCAGCAGAACGGTGTTGCCGAAAGGAAAAACCGAACTCTTAAAGAGATGGCACGTGTCATGTTGCATGCCAAATCTCTACCTAAGTACTTCTGGATAGAATCCATTAGAACTGCATGTCATATCATTAATCGGATTTACCTTAGGAAAAACACTAAACAAACCTCATATGAGTTGTGGTACGGAAAGAAGCCTAATCTAAAATACCTAAGAACTTTCGGAAGTCTGTGTTATGTCTGTAAAGACAGAGAAAATTTGTCTAAATTCGAGACGCGTGGTGATAAATCCATCTTTTTAGGTTACTCTCCAAACAGTCGTGCTTATCGTATATACAATCTGCGTACTAAGACCCTTATGGAGTCGATAAATGTAATTGTAAGCGACACTATTGTTGAAAATAAGATATCTGAATCACCTATTGTGGTTGAATATGAAAATGATTTCAAAAATGATTCACCAGAAATAGATGACTCATTACCTATTGAGAGTCCAGAAGTACCTGGCTAGGTCTCTAAAGATCATCCCATTGAAAACGTGGTCGGTAATCCTAATGAGCCAGTCCGTACTAGATCCCAGTTAAGATATTATGCTAATTACGCATGTTTCGTCTCCCTTGTGGAACCGAAAAATGTTAATGAAGCATTGAATGACGCACACTGGATTTTTGCTATGCAGGAAGAACTTTTACAATTTGTCATTCACGATGTCTGGTATCTTGTACCGCGGCCTCAAAATAAAAATGTTATTGGCACTCGTTGGATCTTTAAGAACAAATCTGACGAAAATGGGGTAATCCTTAGAAATAAAGCTAGACTAGTTGATCAAGGTTACTCACAAATAGAAGGGATAGATTTTAGCGAGACATTTGCCCCTGTCACTCGTCTTGAATCTGTTCGACTTCTTTTCGCTATAGCGTGTCACTTAAAATTTACACTTTATCAAATGGATGTCAAGTCTGCCTTCCTCAATGGAATTCTGTCCGACGAAACGTATGTAGAACAACCCAAAGGGTTCATTGACCCAAAATACCCAGACCATGTCTTTCGTCTAAAAAGGCTTTATATGGCTTAAAACAAGCTCCTAGAGCTTGGTATGAACGTCTATCCAACTTTTTGTTGGATAAGGGTTTCAAGAGAGGAGGAAATGACCAGACCCTCTTTGTCAAACATTTTGACAAAAACATTATTATATCCCAAGTCTATGTAGACGACATCATCTTTGGGTCTACTTCAACATCTGAAGTCCAATCCTTTTATGCTATTATGCATAAGGAGTTCCACATGTCCCTTATGGGGGAGCTACAGCTTTTCTTAGGATTTCAAATGAAACAGAATTCTGTTGGATTATTTGTCTCTCAAACTAAGTATGCCTTAGACCTTGTTAAGAAATTTGGTTTAGATAATGCTAAAGTTGCCAAAACGCCAATGAGTACTACTGTTAGATTATGTAAAGATGAAAATGGAAAGTCAGTTGATTCCACACTTTATCGTAGTATGATTGGTAGTCTACTCTATCTAACTGCCTCACGATCAGATATAATGTATGTTGTATGTCTGTGTGCTCGTTACCAGAATAACCCTAAAGAGAGCCATTTATCTTGTGTAAAACGTATAATAAAGTACATAAAAGGCACTCTTAATCTTGGACTTAGGTACACTACTGATACCTGCAGCACCATCATAGGGTATACTGATGCTGATTGGGCCGGTTGTACTGATGACAGTAAAAGTACATCAGGTGCCTGTTATTATGTCGACAATAATTTAGTAGGTTGGAGTAGAAAAAAACAGAATTGCACATCTTTATCTACGGCTGAGTCCGAATATATAGCAGTTGGAAGTTGTTGTGCTCAATTGTTATGGATAAAACAAATGTTAAGCGACTATGGGATTAAAGAAGATCAGTTACAATTGTATTGTGACAATCAAAGCGCCATTAACATATCTAAAAATCCGGTTCAACACTCGCGAACTAAGCATATTAAAATAAGACATCACTTTATACGCGAACTTGTTGAGTCTAAAGAGTTAGAAATTCATTACCTACCTACTGATTTGCAACTTGCAGACATGTTCACTAAACCTCTAGAATATAACAGATTTCTGTATTTGCGTAATTCTATAGATATGGTATGTGCTGATTAATCTCTTAAAGACTGTAATTTTTACCCTTTGTCCATTTGAGACAAAATGGGGGAGAAATTTGAGTCTTACGGGTTCAATGTTTTGTTCACATTTCATCTAAACTGCTTGATCTTAGTGCTTATTTGCAGGAACCTCTTCTACTGGTTTTCTATCATTTCTCTCTAGTGTACAAATTTGTAAATAGTTGAGTTATGTAATTTTTGACTTTCTAGGAAATGGGTAGATAGAATCTTTTGCATAGGACTAGGTTTTATTTTTTGGTTCCCTAAGAGTTTAATCTAACTCAAAGGAGATTTTGTCTCATATTTCCAAAGGGGGAGATTAAAGCACCTTATACCTTTGACTTACTTAAGTCGACATTGTATAAGTGTTCAACTAGTTTGGAAATAGTGACAAAATTTGTTGTCTAACCTAGAATCCAAAGAACCTCAGACTTGTTCACTCTCTAATCCTCTTCAATGATCCAAACAAGGTATAAATTGAATCACACTACACACATTAGAAGTGCATACATGTGTATATATTGCTCATAATTGATTGTGTGTTAAATTCCCCTTAAAATGTTGTTTTAATAATTTTTTGGGAATTTGTAAACATTTTTAAAATAATGTTTCTTAAATAAAAGTGTGTTTATAAACTTTGTGTGGTTAAAATGCTATTATGAAAAATTAGTTTTTCATTAGAATGTTTGATTGGGTAGAATATCAATGCGCCAGAGACTTTAGGGTGTTGCCTGTAATTATTTTGGACGCGCGTTTTGCCAGCCAATAATATGCCAACACTTGTCATGCTCTTGTTATCTCATTTGTGTTTATTTTTTGAGAGAACTGCCTGGTGTATTGTAGATCGTTAGATCAAACGTTATCTATGGCCTGCATGTGTTTTAAGTCTATCTATGTATCATCAATGTGGACCAATCACCTTCGTTTTAACCAACCGCTATCTTACCACCCTTGAATAAAGTCAATATAAGGAAGACTGAATCTCCACCATTGATTGCTTTCAGCGATCCAGAACCTTCCTTGACTCCTATATAAACCCTCTAATTCTCAGCTTTTCAAGACTTTTAGCAGTCGTCTATTTTGAGAGAAAAAAGAGAGGAGAGAGAATTAAGAGAGAAGAGAGAAGAGAGAGAAAGGGAAACTGTGTTACAAACCCTAACCCTAACCCTAAACAACTTCAAACCATATTCAAACCTTCGTACTTTCAGAAATCCAAACACAACCTTGAGTGTTTGAGAGAGATTGGTGTTATTGGTTTGATCGTTTGTAGCTGTAACCTCTTAATCTGTGATCTTGTTACCAACTTAGACATTTGGTGAGATCTGTATTTCTTTTTCATAGAAATCTTAGATCTACACTACTGCATGTTATATATCACTAGATCTGCGTATTTGTTTCTCGTTTTAAGAAAATATTTGTTGATTTAGATCTGTAAATGTTTTATATTTCTTGTTCTTATGAAACTATACCTTGACCTAGTTGAATTCTCACTTGGAGGTTTTCAATCTCGAAATTCTTTTTAAAAACTGAGATTGATTAAGATCTTGACTGATTTTGAAGCAAGATATCCGTGGAATCTGGGATAGTTTAAAAGATGAAAAAAGGTTCCAAGTTTTGTAAGAAAGAAAGAAATGAAAATCACAGCATATAGTCTTTATATGTAATTTTCTAGGACTGTCTGTACAAACTAATTGTGTGTGAGTTCATGCATGTGGATAGAAATCACATCACAAACACTTGACACACTACTACACTAAAAGTGTTGGGTATAAGATCAAAGATTATTGAGTCGACGCAAAGGAAGCTAAAGCAAAGTGGGAAGTTATCAAACTGGACGAACATCATCAACAATCCGACCCACAAAGAAGTTAGAAGGACACCAAGTGGGGTATATTCCTAAACTTAGAATAGGCTGAGTTGTGTGCATGTATGTTGTCTTGTTTGTAACTGTTATTTGCTATTAGTGGATTTTTTTTCTTTTGTGACTTAGAAGTCACCGTGGATGTTTCCTCTATTGGGAGAGGTTTTACCACGTTAAAAATAGTGTGTTCTGATTATCTTCATCTCCTCATCTCATTCTATAGTGTGCTGAATTTTTGAAACTATCTTAGTTTTAAAACTAATTACAAAGTCTTGGTTATTCTCGTACATAAGTTTTTGTAAACACATCTTGTTGTTTATCATCTTTATTTTCAAAAGAAAAGGGTTTCTTCAACAAACAACTCGGAGTTGCTTATACAGTTTAATCTTTGTGTTAAACGGCATTAGCAACGCTTTTTCAATACCGTCATACCGTAATGCTTGTATCACCTTTACGAAATATTATATTTAAATAAAATACTCAAACATAATGAAACATATTCGTTTAGTTATTACGCCAAATTAAAGGTCGAAACAATTATTTCATCTGAATAATAATTCCCATAATTTTAATTAAATTAATATAACTTCAATTTAATACTCATTAAAATGCGAGATATTACATTCTCTGCCCCTAATAACATAATTTCGTCCTCGAAATTCACTACCGAAAGAAGTCACATTTTAATCCGTACCATTATCTTAAGTTTATACCCAATTAATCCATTCTCATTTACCATGAGATAAATGAAAGGCTCATCCTCGCTTGTCATAACACTACTAGGGCATCCATATATTCCACGTTACATGTATACACACATACCATTAACAAATATGAATGATACATATACGCCCAATTTGTACCATTCACACCAAGCATATCCATACCTTAAGTATACCACCACATATGTATAAAAAATGAAATAACTATCTTAGTATCCAACTTCCCTCAACTCCCAACTTGTGCCAATTTCGTGCGTGGGACGTCTCTCAAGCAAAATCCAAACAAGGAACCCTCCTGATAAACTACTGCATGGCTTAATCAGTTATTAAAATTTGTCGGCCCAATGCTAAAAGGGAAAATAAAAATAAATGTTTACAGTAATCATGTAAATTCCAATTTATGCCCATCACCAATCGAAGTTTCATCACGACTAAGGGATACACTAAATCCCGATAAATTACAAGTGTGATTATACCAAGAACAATAACCAAAATGTCCTAGAATCTAACATCTCTCAACTCCCGACATTTGCTGATTTCATGCGTGGGACGCCTCGTAAGCTAAATCCAGACAAGGAACCCTCCCTATACACTACTATATAGCTTTGTCGGTTATTGAGATCTAACAATCCATGACTTAAGTCTATTAATGTGTTTAATCAATTTATATGGTTCCACGGGCCTACTCATTCTCGTAAAGGCTATCACTGCCTATTCCCAATGGCATCATCATTATAATAACGTCATTTATGATTGTACACATCCGCATGTAACCGAGACCATCACTAGTCCGAACGTTCCCAAAGGAACCAAATACTTAAAAATATGATTGCTCTCCACTTTGCATACTCTTAACAAAAATAACAAGGTTTCATCGTTAGATAATTTTTGCATTTATTTATCCCTCCAACATAACATTATTATTATATAGTCTACGTTTGTATCCGAAATCGGACATCCATCGTATCTCAAATTATTAAGAAATATTGTAGTACCAAATCCTCAAATTTCACATCTTGGTGCCCACTCTCGACAAGGCACCATTTCGAGTTCGTATGGGTCCCACAACTAAAGTCTTTATGCCTGTACAACTCCTTACCATATACAGTTTACGATTTCTTTGAACCTCCGTTAGTTCTAAGATACTACCTTTGGAAACTCACCATTCTAAACTTATTTGTCCACACACTTCACTTATCATCGGTACATCGCTAAATCCCCAACTATTACACAGAAGTCGTGTCATTCCCTCTAAATCACACTAGATGATAGGAAATCATCGAGTAAATTCACAGTCCTCATAAGATTAACGCATCCCTTAAAGTAACTATTATTCCATTCCCAGGTAAATATCACACTCTGACATAGCTAACAAATAGGTTTAAAATGAGTATAAGTCCCCTATTATACATTTGCATACCAACGTAACAATAACCTTTCTCACCCATGATGAACCAATGCAAAACGGTATTCCAAATACGAAGTCCATCTTATCCAATGTACTAACAAAATCCAAGTGAACACTAAGTACCAATATCAAACAAAATATATCCTATATACTCTAAAGTAGGGAAAACATATCATTAACCACTGATACTATTACTAGTTTCCTTTCTCCACAAATAAATTCATTTGTAACCCGATGCCTATCTCGCGGTGGATCCTGGCCTTGCCAACCCTACTTGCTTCGATCATCAAAACTCTATGTCTTTTATTACGCCTTCCTATTTGGACCCCGTTAAACTGCAAAGAATACAAAGATTCCTAATCATAGGGCTCTACATCAATTGACGCAACGCATAACATAACGAGCTCAAACACAAATCCTAAGGCCTCTAGGACCATTCCCCAATACAACCTATAACAAACCCCATTTTCTCACATAAAGGTTAACTAAACACGGTACGCCGAAGATGGGGCCTATCAATAATTTATACCATTCTCAGCATTGAGAAGTATAAATAACTTTATTCTTTACCAAATTCACAGTTAATAAAAATATTTGAACAAACTGATTTAATACATGAATACAAAACTGAATCATCATACAAAGCCCATAAAGTAAAGGTAAGTACAAACTGATATAAATACACTATTGGGCTTATGCCCATACAAATCTTGATATAAAATAAAATGACTGTTGATACCAAAATTAATATGCTGACGTGGATGAATCACAAGAAGACACGTGTCAATCTACATAGCACATTTCTACAGTTACTTTAGCAACGAGGAACTTTACTCCCCGATCAAGTCAGATATTCCGAGCAACAGGTGTACTCCGAGGAACTCCATCGATCCGAGGAACTCCTGAACGACGAGAAACTAAGGCGGTCCGAGCTGCATCTCGGCCATAGCATTAATTGCCAGATAATCAACAGTTCAACTATTCATTGAATGCTCATCATACAGACGTATACGCTTAAAGGGCATTAATTGTTTACCCTTTCACATGTACAGCCTAAGGCCTATAAATACATTGTATCACCCTCATTCAAGGGGACCAGAATTTCTTGATAGAACCACATATCGAGAATTCCAAAACATTTGGCAATAACAGAAACAGTGGACGTAGGCCATTCTTATAAGGCCGAACCACTTTAAAATTCTTTGTCTTATTTAAATTTATCTGTGATTAAATAATTAGAAGCAATCTAATTTTTTACATCAACAGATTGGCGTCGTCTGTGGGAACAACTATTAGTATCGTTTTTCACCAAAAATCATCCATCATCAATGGCTGACAATCCGGAATCTAGCAATCGAAACGCTGGAAACGCTGGAAATCCTCCAAATCCCTCTGCACCATCAGCTGTTCCAGATCTGGTTGGAATAATGACAAATCTCGCCCAAGGTCAGACCGCCATGCAAGAAACCATGCGGTAACTCATAAAAACCCTTCATGGCGGTGCACCTGCTCATTCAGGACAGAGAAGTGGTCAGAGGCAAACCCATTTACTTTCTTCACGATCCAGGCGTACTGATTCATATCGTAATGAGGAATCTGATGATTTCTCTTATCAACCTGGGCGAACTTCATCAATAAGGGCCATAGATACTGAGCAACGTATTACTCTCTCTCCAGAGAGGACTAGTGCCTTGGAAAGATTGAGCAGGGTGTCTCATTTCAATCGATTAGGCCCCAGGAAGAATAGGAGTCAACCTAAGGCCATGCCAAGGAGTTTTCGACAACCATCAGATCTAAGAGAAGGATCAGCACAATCACGACCAGCTGCTCGTCAGGATAGATCTCAGGAGGCCACATCAACTCGGTCAATTGCTCGAACCAATAGGCCCGAGGAAGGAAACGACGCGTGGAAAGGCTTTATTCAGAGATTAGAGGATAGATTGGGAGAAATGGCTAAGGCGAGGAACCCATTACAATGAACTTTTATTCAAGGGACACCTTTTGTCCAGGCCATTATAGATTTTCCCACACCGTCAAAGTTTAAAGCACCTGTGGTGACCCCCAAATATGATGGAAAAACAGATCTTGTTCTTCACATAGAGCAATATCAAGCTGCCGTCGACATCTATGCTGTCCCTGACGAGATGAGATGCAGAGCATTCTCGGGAACTCTTACTGGATCTGCCCAGATATGGTACAATAATCTTCCTCGGGGTAAGATTTCAACTTTCTTTCAATTAGCCGAGTTGTTCATTGGTAATTTCTATTTTGGGGCAAAGCCAGTAAAACGAGTAGCGCATTTGTTAAGCGTTAGACAAAAAGCTGGTAAGAGTACTAGAGATTACATAACTCGTTTCAATAACGAGAAGCTGGAAGTTATAGATTACGAAGAGAAGACAGCAATCACCGCCTTGATGAGTGGGTTGTTGCCCAATAAGTTGTATTACACTTTGGCTAAAGATCCACCTACAACTATGTCGGAGTTGATGGCAAAAGCAGCCAAAATCATGAATGCCGAGGAAGTTATGGTTGCGAAGAAGAATATGGATAAAGAAACCAAGGTGGAAGTCGACAAAGCTAAGAAGAAAGAGCATAAGGGCAATGGTGGTGACAAACAATCCAAAAACAAGTCGTCATGGGAAGTCTTGAAGAAGTTTGATAATTATACTCCTTTGAAAATGGGTATCAATCACGTCTTAGAAGAAATCAAGAATAACGAGGAGATAAAGTGGCCAAAGAAAATGAAGGCAGATCCTGGTAAAAGGAATAGAGATAAATATTGCGAGTTTCATAAGGATCACGGTCATATGACTAAAAATTGCATAGCCTTCCAGAATGAGATCGAAACACTCATTAGACGAGGAAAATTATCAAAGTATGTTGATCGTAGAAATGAAAGAGGAAATGAAGACCGAGCAAGAGAGAGGTCTAGATCTCCTCGTCGGGCAGAAGAGAACAGGAAAAGAGATCATGAAGATGATACAGAGGATGACCCCGATCTTCCCAAAAGGCCAAGGCAACCAGAACGCGAGGTATTTTCAATACGTTTTGGAACATTTGATTGTAATGCTATTACAGGTGGAGATGCAGGAGGAGGAGATCTTACTGCAGAAAGAAAAGCTTACCTCTGTGAGGCTCAAGCTTGTTCATACATTCAACGGATAAATTTGGCTGAGGAGGATCGCCCGAGAAAGGTAAACAAAGAGAAGCTGGTCATTGGTTTTTCAAAAAACGACCTCGCAGGTGTCCTATACCCTCACGATGACCCTTTGGTGATCAAAATGAGGATGAAAGAAGTAATGATTTCAAGAGTTTTGGTAGACAATGGCAGCTCGGCAGACATCATGTTCTACTCGTGCTTCGATAGCTTAAATCTAAAGTTATCTCAACTGGAGCCTTATCACTGACCACTCCTGGGTTTTGCTGGCGAGAAAGTTTTTCCACTTGGGATGATCAAGTTGGATATATTCATTGGTATATGGCCTGCTTGTCGAACAGAAAGAATACGCTTCTTTGTGATGGATAAGAATGTTCAATCAGCTTATAACATCATCATGGGAAGAGTTGGTTTGAAGAAATTCGAAGCAGTCCCATCTACAGTGCATCAGTGCTTAAAATTCCCAATAAACTTTGGAGTAGGAGTTGTGAAAGGTGATCAAAAAGTAGCTCAGGAATGCTATTATTCATCTGCCGAGCAAGAGGAGCTTGAGGAATCAAGGAAAAAGACTATTACCTATCAAGTGAATGAAGGTACAGAAATTGAAACACTGGATCCTAGAGATGAATCTCAACTTGTAAAAGGACAGGTGGTGGAAGCTACAGAGAATGTCATTCTGGACGATGAGCACCCTGAACGAACAACTCAAATAGGTTCGTCGTTGGATGCCTCAATAAAACAGGAGTTGATAACTTTCCTGAGAAGCAGAAATAAAACTTTGGCATGGAGTTATGAAGATATGCCAGGAATAGATCCAAACTTCTTATGTCATGAGCTCAATGTGAATAAGGAGATCAAGCCTGTAAAACAGAGAAGAAGAGTATTTAGTCTCGAGAAGAATCAAGCTATACAAGAGGAGGTCGAGAAGCTCCAGAAAGCTCGGTTCATTGAAGATGTGAAATACCTAGACTGGTTAGCAAATGTGGTGATGGTAAAGAAGAAAAACAATAAATGGAGAATGTGTGTTGATTTCACCGATCTCAACAAGGCATGCCCAAAGGATCACTTTCCATTGCCCAGAATTGACCAACTGGTGGATGCTACCTCGGGGCATGAGCTACTCAGCTTCATGGATGCTTACTCTGGATACAACCAGATCAAAATGAAACCTGAAGACAGGGAAAATACTTATTTTATTACCCCTAGGGGAACTTATTATTATAATGTTATGCCTTTTGGTTTGAAAAATGCAGGTGCGACATACCAGCGCCTGATGAATAAGGTCTTTGCCAAACAAATCAGTTGCAATATGGAAGTCTATGTCGATGACATGCTGACAAAAAGCAAGAAAGTTGTCGATCATCTAGTTGACTTAGGTCAGACCTTTGATCAAATGGATAAATACCAAATGAAGCTGAACCCGACGAAGTGCATATTTGGAGTACGAGAAGGAATGTTCCTCGGGTACATCGTCAACCAGCGAGGCATTGAAGCAAATCCAGAAAAGATCAAAGCTCTTTTAGGGCTATGATCTCCAACGACGAAGAAAGAAGTGCAGAGTCTTACAGGACGAGTTGCAGTGCTCAACAGATTTGTATCCCGAGCAACTGATAGATGCCTCCCATTCTTCAAAACACTCCGAAAAACTTTCGAGTGGAATGATGAATGTGAGAAGGCCTTTCAAGACTTGAAGAAGTATTTGGGAGCACCTCCACTATTGTCCAGGCCAGTAATGGGAGAAAAATTGTACTTGTACCTGGCGGTATCAGAGAATGCAGTTAGTTCGGCATTGATCAGAATGGAGAATGGAATTCAGAAGCCAATTTATTACACAAGTAAGGCTTTCCGAGGTGCAAAAATCAGGTATCCAAAACTGGAAAAATTAGCATTGGCATTAATTGAAGCAAGTAGGAGAATGAGGCCATATTTCTAGGCCCATACCATAGTCGTATACACCGACATGCCATTGAGATAAGCCCTTCATAAGCCAGAAAAATCAGGGAGATTGATGTACTGAGCAATAGAGCTCGGTGAATATGATATAATTTATGAACCCAGGTCATCGCTTAAAGGGCAAGCAATAGCAGATTTCATAGCAGAATTCACATATCCTGATACCCCCGAGGAGAAAAAGTAGCTCACCGATCAACCTGTGAATGTTATAGGATCAACAAACACTCGCTCAGACCAACCTAGTTTGGTAAAAGGGCAAGTGGATGCTACAGGAACAGCAAACGCTGGCTCAAACCAACTTAAGTTGGTAAAAGGGCAAGTGGATGTGACAAGATCATCAAATTCTAGCTCAGACCAACTTAGATTGGTAAAAGGGCAAGAAAAAATGGTCGACAAAGAAAACTCAGGGGATGGTGAAAAGAAGCAACAAATATTTCACCGAGGAACTCTGTCAGATCAAAAATTAAAAGACGAGTTACCTATCTGGAGGTTATATGTAGATGGCTCATCTTGTATTATAGGCTGTGGAGTAGGGATCGTTTTGAACAGCCCAGATGAAGTCGACATGGAATATGCACTGCGATTTCAATTCAAAGCTTCCAATAATGAGGCTGAGTATGAGGCCATGATAGCGGGACTTAATTTAGCGAAAACTATGGAAGCGAAACATGTAATGGTCTTCAGTGATTCTTAATTAATTGTGAATCATATGTTGGGAACATATGCCGCTAAAGGAGAATTAATGGTCAAGTATCATGTGAAGGTGATGGAGTGGTATTAGAATTTATTGCCATTCAGTTGATCAGAATACCAAGAATGGAGAATGCACGAGCATACGCTTTGGCCCGACTAGCATCAGCTACTCGTACCGAGCTGCGAAGAACGATACCTATTGAAGTGTTAGAAAGTCGGAGCATAGATAAAGACCTGACGATGAATTTTATCACCCTTGACTTAGGACCATCTTGGATGGATCCCATCAGGGCATATATTAAGGAGGGAGAATTACCGGTGGATAAGCTTGCTCCCAAGAAATTGAAGTTTAAAGCTGCTCTGTATGTATTAACTAATGGTGGTTTGTATAAACGAGGAATCATGACAGGATTGCAAAGATGTGTACATCCCTCCGAGGTGAAAGAATTGATTGAAGAGATCCATGAAGGGTCCTGTGGAGCTCATGTAGCAGGTCATACTCTTTTACAAAGGGTAATGACACAGGGGTACTACTGGCCAACGATGAGGGCTGATTGTATAGCCTATGCTAAGAAATGTGACAAGTGCCAGCGTTTTTCTTTAATCCGACGAACTCCACAAGCATTGTTGACGCCTATAACTTCCCCTTGGCCATTTGCCATGTGGGGGATAGATTTGGTGGGACCATTGCCAACGACCAGGGGAAGGTTTAAATACCTCATCGTCGCAGTGGATTATTTTACTAAGTGGGTAGAAGCTGAGCCTCTGGTCAACATGACTTACGAGAAGGTATATCAATTTGTCTGGAAAAACATCATTTGCAGGTATGGTCTTCCTCATGCATTCATCACCGACCATAGAACGCAATTTGATAATGAAGAATTTGCTGATTACTGCCATCAGCCCAACATTTTAAGGCTCCATTCAGCACCAGGTCATCCCCAAAGTAATGGACAGACTGAAGTGACGAACAGGACATTGCTAAATGGATTGAAGAAAAGGTTAAGTGAGGCTAAAGCAAATTGGATTTACGAGCTACAGTCAGTACTGTGGGCTTATCGTACTACTCCCCGAGCAGCAACAGGAGAATCACCATATATGCTGGCATTTGGAAGTGAGGCTGTAATACCTGCCGAGTTAGGTCTCCCAACACACAGAGTGCTGAATTTCAATTCCCCAGTCAGCGACTTGATGAGAAGGTTAGATTTGGACATGCTCGTGGAGGTTAGAGAAGAGGCAGCCATTAGGAATGTTGCTTACCAACAACGAACAGCTCTGTTCTACAATAAGAGGGTGAAGAAATGCGACCTAAAAGAAGGAGATTACGTGCTAAAGAAGGTCATTCAGAAGCACAATAAGTTGGAGGAAAACTGGCATGGACCATATCGAGTTACAGAAGTTGTTCGACCAGGAACTTACCGAATAGCAACTTTAGAAGGAGAAGAGTTTAAGAATGCATGGAATACTGAACACCTACGCAAGTACTATCAGTGATGTAAAATGTAAAGCAGTTCCATCAATATGAATAAAATGATGATATTTTGCCATCCTCTCTCCTTTTATTGAAAGTTTTTCGAGGAATACTAGTGCTACACACTACGCTGCTCAGCAGTAAAAACAGCATTCCTAAAAATGCCAATCTCGGTTGGTTAGGAAACCGTGACACTAGCTCAAACCAATTTAGTTTGGTAAAAGGGCAAGTGGACATGACAGAATCATGAAATTCAAGCTCAGACCAACTTAGGTTGGTAAAAGGGCAAGAACGACATTCCTAAAAATGCCAGCTTCGGTTGGTTAGGAAACCATACTCCTTTGGTTAGGAGGCAAAAATATCCCTAAAAATGACAACTTATTTTGGTTAGGGAAAGACATTCCTAAAAATTCCAGCTCCGGTTGGTTAGGAAACCATACTCCTTTGGTTAGGAGGCAGACACTAGCTCAGACCAATTTAGTTTGGTAAAAGGGCAAGTGGACATTCCTAAAAATGCCAGCTCCGATTGGTTAGGAAACCATACTCCTTTGGTTAGGAGATAGACACTAGCTCAGACCAATTTAGTTTGGTAAAAGGTCAAGTGGACATGACAGAATCATCAAATTCGAGCTCAGACCAACTTAGGTTGGTAAAAGGACAAGAAAAGATGTCGACGAAGAACAAGAAAAATGCCAACTCCGGAAGAAAAATATATTTTCCAAAAAATTCCAAAGTTGGTCAGGAAAGAAAATTCACCAAGTTATATTGGTAGTAAAAGATGCCCACCCTTGTTGGTCGGGAATATTTTACAAATATTACCAAGTTAAAAATTTTGTTACTTGTGACTTTTAATTAGTCGAGAAGCAAAACATCATTATTTTGGATCAGCCAAATGATTATTACAAATTTAAGCTAGTCGACAATCAGTTGGTCGACAAAATACAAAACGATGTTATCTTTTTAACAGATATACAATCAAGCTAGTCGACAAACAGTTGGTCGCCAAAATACAAATATTATTATCTTTTTAACAGAGATACATACACAAATGAAAAATATTTTACAACTGTAAGATAATAGCAATCAACATTTGCAAACAAAATTATATGTATTTCATTGAATCCAAAAATGAAGTACAAAAATGAATACATCGATTTGAAATGTATAAACAACTATTACATTAAGAACCCTATTCTATTGGTCTCTTTCCTTGTGCTTTTGAAACAGGCTCCTCGCCAGCAGGAGGATCTTCCAAGCAAAGGGGAGAGTTAATGAAGTTAGGGTCTTGAAGCATCCTGACATTCATTATAGAAGGTGTATCTAGTAAATGCTCAGGACGAGATAGTTCTGCCTGTGAATGAAGGTTATAGTCACCAAGGTATTTTGAGATCAAGCACCGAGGAATGGCCCGAGCAGGGATCCATCTCATATCAAGTTTGAAAGGCGGAACTGGTAGATCGAGCAGTCCAGGGGCATGGTAATTCCATAAATAATGACCTTACTCTAGTTTCAGTACACCCAGAGCATTCAACCATCCCTATTTATAGCCTTCGTTGTTAGCATTCTCAATACGAGCATCCAAGTGACAGAGGGCTTCGTTGTAGCCTGCCATCCAGAATTCACGAGGTTGTTTATGGAATTGGAAAGTCAGTCTCTCTAATTGCTCGTGAAGGCTTCTGGAAAAAATATCCTTATGCTCCAAGGCAGACTTCTGCGTAGCAAGTTCCCCCTCTAGACTTTGGATTTTCTTAGACATTTCAGACAAGGCTTGGTATTTTGCCACCAATTGGAATGCCTGGTTTTCCAACGCTGCTTGAGTACGAGCTTCTTCAATGGTAGGACGAAGAACTCTTGGTCGTCCCCGAGAACCTCTTCCTCGTCCCCGAACAGCAGTAGAAGGGCCAGCTCTTCTCAAAACCTCCAATTCTTCTCGCAACTTGGCGTTCTCAACTTCTAAAAAAGAGAATCCTTCGTCGGTGACCGGTACCAAGGCAGTTGAAGATGAAGCAGTAGACCTCAACTGAACTAATTCCTTTTGCAGATTATTATTCTCCTGCTCCAGTATCTCAGCGATTTGCCTGTGCTCTTCAACCTCTGTCTTCAACGTTCTCTCTCTCACTTCATAGCCAGCAAGCATCTTGTCATAGCCTTTCTCAGTACTGAGTTGTTTGATTTTCTTTTCATACCCTTCGTGCAAAAGAGCTGAGGATTCTTTGTACTGCTGCTGAAGTTCATCGAGAGTACCTTGCAAGTATTCAATCATTTCGTAATAAGCCACATTATTGGCTACAGCACGATCAAGAAGACATTTCAAGTATTGATAAGCCTCAACTGCTTATTCTAAAACATCTGGGCCAAGAATGTCTACAATCTGGGATTTGTCCAAGTCAGTATGACCAGCTTTAAAATATTCATTGCATTGCCTGAGCAGAGTTGTGTCATGAGCAGACAGCAATTCCATTCTGGCCATAAACTAATAAAGAGGAGAAGGCAAGAGTTAATAAGAAAGCAAACAGAGCATCAACAACATAGAGGAATAAAAAAGGTGATTTTTATTGCATCATAGAAAGGAGTACAATGCTCAAAGTACAGATGACAAAAGAAAATAAAACAAATACCGAACAACTTCACACCTTTTCCTTATCTCCCAAGACTTTCTCAGGAGGCTGGGATGAGGAGCTCGGTTGCTCGGTGGGAATAATAAGTTGGTCGGCTGGTGCTGGAAGTTGTTCAGATGGAGCAGGCATAGATGAAATCTCCTCATTGACTGGCTGCATAGGTTGTAGGGAAAGGATTTGATCACCCACTACCATTGAGGACTCCTCGGAGGTAGCTTCGTCCTCTTCTTCATCTTCAATATTTGGAGGGGGACCAGGAAGATGCTGTTGAAACAGTTCAGAGCCCTCATCAACCTTCAACTCTTGCAAGGTAGCGACCCAACCATCTCGGAAGTACTTGAGACTCCCATACTCCACCCGGGACATCATTGCTGCTACCCCCTTGTTCCATCCTTTGTCCCAGCCAGTGATGAAGGATTTCTTCACTGCCATTTTTCTTTTCATTTTTTTCGAGGAGAGCTTCTCGGATAAAAGATCCTCGGTGGCCTTCAACTTAACTTCCACCTCCTCCTTCTGGCGATTTACTTCTCGCAGAAGGGTTTGTTCTTCCTCAGCCAATTTAAGTTTATTTTCAAGCTCCCCAAAGTTCTTGAGCTTCTCGTCAAGCCTTTTGTTCTCTCCCTCTAAATCCTGCACTTTACTCTCCAATCCCTTGGAGACCTCAGCAAGCTTCACCTTTTCTACCTCGATCAAGGTCAATTTCTTCTCCTAATCATCTTTATCCTCGTCATACTTTTGACGAGAATCCTTCAAAGATTGGGTCAACCCCAGTAAAGCATCCTCTACACCGGACGAGGAGATGGAAGCCTTAATCATTTCATCCTTCTTCACAATTGTGTTAAAGCAGCTCACCAACTGAAAAAAGGAAATAACGACAAGTCAGTACAGAGATATATGTAATAAGGAAAGTGCATATCAAGAGAAACTTACTGAAGCAATGTGGCGAGTAGCCAGAGAGGTAAGCATATCCTGAGAAAGATTCTCTTCAATTCCTTGGACCTCGGGAATGATCCAAGTCTTCACCAAGCTCATAGCAGAGCTCGGAGGAATAATAGTAGGGACACCAGCACCACTAATTGGGAGCTGGGGGATGGTTTCAGCCAAATCGTCCAAGGAGTTTTTCTTCAGCCTCCTCGGTGGCACTGCAACAGCTGCAACCAAGGAAGATCTCTTGGTCGGTGATATGGTGATTACTTCCTTGGGAGCATCACTCTTGTTTGAAGCCACTGGGGGCTTCTCGGCAGCCTTCTGAGGTGCAACAGAAGGAGAAACATCTACTTTCTTTGTCCCCTTTGGGACATCAGGCTTGTTTCTTTTTCCCTCTCCAGCAGAGGCAGCCTCTTCGAAGATAGCAGGAACTCTTATTTTACCCATCTTCTTACTCAAGGGAATGTGAGATTCTGGAGAAGAGTCCTCAGGAATTGGCACTGGTTTGCTAGTGCTGATCACAGGGCGATCAGTGAAAGAGGATGTGTAGCTCTTGTATTGCAACAAGTATGAAGCAGACCTAATGTGCTCGTCTGCAACTTTATAATGCAAGCCCCAGATAAGTTTCAAATGCTTTAAATTAACTTCTGATTCTTTTGGAGTTTTTCTCTTGCTGTCAACTGCAAATAAATACATAGTGAAATATCAGTCACTCATTTTATCAAACATAATGAAAGCATAATTTCAGAAATAAAATAAAATGAAAATAACCTATCCCATTGCCATATGGAGGGCATCTGGGACCCTAGTATACTTCGTTTCCAACCAAAGGGTCATGTTGCCAGTTTTTAATAACTACCCCATGTTCAAAATAATCCCTATTGGCATCAGGGAGGTTAACTACTAAAGCCCTATTCAAAAATCTGGTTTTTAAATAAAAAGTATTATCCAGAACGACCCATCTATAACAAAACATAATCTCAGGAATTCCTATACGAGTTCCATGAATTTGATTTAACCTATGCACCCCATTAACTATTCTCCATGTGTTGGGGGCTATTTTTACAGGAACAACATCGAAATACTGACAGAATTCTAAGCACAAGGGGTTTGGTGGAAAAGAAAATCCACACTCAGCAATAAAGAGGCTGGGGAACCAATGTCCCTTAGCCAAGCGAAAATAATCTGAAGGCTCAGAAAGATCCTCGAGAGTTACCCAAGAAGGTATAGAAAAATCAGAACGGAATTTCTCAAGAGACTCAATAAGATAAACCATAGTGAATAAATGAAATGAAGAAGAAGGAAGAAGATCTTACAAAAAAAGGGAGATATGTTGACAACGAACGGAGGAAAAGATGAACGCACAAGAAAGAGAGAGACAATGGAAAACTCGAAAGAAGAAATTGGAAAAGGTAGAAGACGATGGGATTGTCTATGAAGTTTAAATACTTTGCCTCGGGAAACGGTGAAGGAAATGATTATAAAAAGAAAATATTAGGCTACCGGCGGCTAAAAGGATAAAAATGCGCGAAGTTCGAAGCGTTTATAAAATTCAAAAAGGCGGATTCTACGAATTTGGAAGAAAAAATAAATACAAAGGAAATGTTCCTAAAAATTAGGAGGATCATTTAATACTGCCATATTCCTAGAAAGAATGTTCCATACTCCTCAAATTTCGAACTATGAAACATTAGGGGCTTCTGTTGATACCAAAATTAATACGCTGACGTGGATGAATCACAAAAAGACACGTGTCAATCTACGTAGCACATTTCTACAGTTACTTTAGCAACGAGGAACTTTACTCCGCGATCAAGTCAGATACTCCGAGCAACAGGTGTACTTCGAGGAACTCCATCACTCCGAGGAACTCCTGAACGACGAGAAACTAAGGCGGTCCGAGCTGCATCTCGGCCATAGCATTAATTGCCAGATAATCAACAGTTCAACTATTCATTGAATGCTCATCATACAGACGTATACGCTTAAAGGGCATTAATTGTTTACCCTTTCACATGTACAGCCTAAGGGCTATAAATACATTGTATCACCCTCATTCAAGGGGACCGGAATTTCTTGATAGAACCACATATCAAGAATTCCAAAACATTTGGCAATAACAGAAACAGTGGACGTAGGCCATTCTTATAAGGCTGAACCACTTTAAAATTCTTTGTCTTATTTAAATTTATTTGTGATTAAATAATTAGAAGCAATCTAATTTTTTACATCAACAATGACCAAATGAATAAGTAAAACCTATATTATAATCAATAAAACGTAATCCGCTACGTCCAATGCAACTGCAAGTCTGATTTGTCATTAGTCTAACTATCCCTGTTCATAAGAAAAACATAGGGGGAAAACATTTGTAATTTTGGGTCTGAGCTCTAAAGTTGAAAGGATTCTTCACCAATAAATATGCAAAATGTAACTGACTCATACCTCACGTCTCTCCATCGACGCTCGCACATATCGAGTATCTCACCTCTAATCTAGAAGCAGTCCTAATCGTATCCTCAAATAAATACCAATTTTGAATTCCATTTTTTAGTCTGACATGTAATGATAAAGCCATCTCGTTACGCGTCAACTAAAAGTGAGTCTTTATACCTAGCACCCCGGTCTTCGGATTATCTTCATAATGCTACCCACTAAATTCCATATAAAATTAGTGCACCTTTTTACGTCATATCATGTTCCTTAACCTTAGCCTACCTCGTCAAATTATTTAATTTTGATTCATACCAATTATCGTCTACACAATTAGACTATAATTTTCATTCTCTTTAATTACTGTATACATTCTTAGACTGCCTAATTGTTATTCTATTTAATATTTTTTTACTGCATTAGACCATTAGAACTTATTTTCGTTACTAATTATTCGCATCGCTATGTTAATCTGACTTTGTTATCATTAAGTATTATCTATATCTATAGACTATGAGAACGCATTATCATACAAGGCACACCACAACGTGTATATAGATAAATACATGTGTCTGCTTATATATGTACGACACACGAAGACATCTATCTTCAGCGTCATGTTCGTGCTCTATCGGTAATACTCGGAGGAGTCCCTCATCCCAAAAATGAATAATAACAGAACACAAGCAAGTGGGGTGGTACTTACATCGTACACCAGTTCACGACCCATACCCAACGGTGACAAAGAATCCCATCATCTAAACCTACCTCCCGTAAGTGGCATTGCTATATAGTACCTATAATATGACCTAACACTACGCCTAGTCCATCCGTGCCGATGTGTACTCCGATCCCGAATGCATGCACCCTAATCGATAGGACGGTCCACGAACCCAGGTATGTCCACACAAAACAATATAATACATACTATCATCCAACATGTACATGCAATTACTCTATAACTACATTTACCCAAGGAATCTACATCCATATAAATATCACCTTCTCGGCTTAACCATAACATTTTAGTTAGTTATTACATAATTCATATTAAGTCTCTATCCTACGACTAATCCCCAATTATATATTAATTCCCGTATATTTCCTCCTAGGCTTAATAATCAAATTTACTTCATCATTCATTTATCCATAAATATATATAGGTATAGTTATCCCCAAACTGCCCTTACTAATGCAATTAGTGATTTCAACATGATCTTAACTTAGAATTTAATCCTTATAGATTATTAATAATTATTCACTTCTTGTTTCCTTTACAATAAGGTTTATATGTACATATATAAGGAGTCAAATAACATGTATAAGTAGTTACACTCTAACTACTATCACACCCGATACCTACCATCATGATTTAGACCACTCGGCTTAGGATACATTTATACTTACTATCCTTATACGGTAATAATTTGAGGGAGCTAACCATTACTTATATTCTCAAGCATTTTACGTATATTTAATTAGTAATTCTTTTATTTAAACTTACCCTGTCTTAATCATAAAATTATCTTTGTATCTTTTGGGGTCTTATCATTTATGTACCCTTGCCAAAATTATCCAATCATTTAGGTACATCCTTGACTTTTTATATGTTTATTTCATATAACTTTATTCAATAATATCACGTAAACTTATCTTATTCATATAGTTAACTTGTACTTTAAGTCATCAACAAATCACAAACATATCCCGGTTTAACTGCGTATACATGTTTATAACAATATTCCTAGTATGTTTTAACAACCATCGCCCCTCACTTGGATCAATTACTAAAGCATAAACCATTAGCAAGAATCCACCTGAAATTCTGAATAGGCTCGAATCGATTCGACCTTCAAGCCGAATCAGTTCTCCCTTAACCAAATCGATTCGCCTTGGATGTCGAATCCATTTGGAACTGAGTTGCTATGAAATTTTACATAAGATTTTATACCCAAAACTTCTTTCATCAAAGATCATCATAATGATTCAACAACTTAAAACATGGCATGGGTATAGTTTTTAAAACGTCATAAGGTCATTCTAAACATGATTAAACGTCTAATTCATTCCAAGATTATCATCAAATCCCAAAGATCTTTCAAGAACCTATGAATATGCAAGTTCAATATTTCATCTTACCATACAACAATGATTTTCAAATTAGTTTAGAGGGCTCTACAACATGTTTTCTACAACAAATATCCAATTTAAACCTCATGAATACAAATCTAATATGAGGGATTATGGATCTAAGCATGGATAATACGATTTTCATCAATTTATGCCCTAATTAAAGGATCTCTAGATATGCAACCCTAAAATATGACTGGTTCGTATTCTAAATATGGATTCAATATTAATACAAGGATATAACATTTTGAATAAGAATATAAAGAGAATCCTTGCCTAATAATAGTAGAGGAGTCTCTATTTTCTTCCTCATAGGTGGCTTCTTCCTTCTTTCCCAAGATGTGTTGCCTCCAAAAGTGTGGGGGGTGGGTATGGGGGATTATTAAACCCTAAGGTAGATTTTAACCCTTTTAAATATAATTTTGATTTAACCTAAATTCGGAGGTCTCTATAGGTCCAGACTTAAAGATCATAAAAAAGTTCATATCCATACTCGGTTTGGCTCGGAACTTTACCCAAGGTCCTGCCAACCCATAGGTCATTTTTTAACACTTAAAATGAGTATTTCAGTCACCTAATCATTATTAAAAGTTTATAAACACTTTATACATTTATTTGTATGTCCCATCATCATCATATACGTATATCCATAATACGACTTAATTGAATCAACATGTCATCAATTTATTCGCAACTATCTCCATTATTCACAATATATCGTCATACCATAACGCTTGTATCACCTTTACGAAATATTATATTTAAATAAAATACCCTAACATAATTAAACATATTTGTTTAGTTATTGCGTTAAATTAAAGGTCAATATAATCATTTCATTCGAATAATAACCTCCACAATTTCAATTAAATAAAATAAACTTCAATTTAATACTCATAAAATTATGGGTATTACATATGTCTCAAAATTAAAGTTCATCCCTGAGAATATCTCTATCATGTTTTCCCTTTCCAAAAATACCTAAATATCATTTTAATCTCCATTTTTATAGAATTTTTTTAAAGGGAGATAATACTATTTATTTTTTTTTCATGCGACATGAAATTCATCCAAAATTAACTTGATACATCGTATATGTGTTAAAATTATAGTGCTCTTTTTATCCAAATTGTGACTCGTGTAATTATCATTTTACTAATGCCGACTTTCCAAACATTGAGCAATATGATAAAATTCACCTAAACAATCATATTCACGAGCAAAATTCTCCTCAATAAGTAATTGTTGTAATCGCGCATCAAACCAACTCTCACAAATTGGTCACACATGACGGTTGGTATGTGTATTATAACTTATTACACCGGCCTCTCCTTAAAGCCAACTATTATGCCTTTTTTTAGGTTTTGGGATTTTATTTTTATTTTCTTGCAATTTTATAACTATGATATGTATGATTAGATGTATAAAAACATACGTATTCATAATTTTATTAACTCAATAACTATATAACAAATGATAAATAGATAATCCTTTCCATGTATTCAATAATAGCAACAACAATAACGTAAATAGATAAGTCATAAATACATATTTCATAAAAAATGGATAACTTCTACTCATTTTTTTACTTTGGAAGACTTTATACTAAATATATTATTATATTCGAAGAGTAGACTAAAATGTGCCATGTTATTCATTTTTACAAATAATTTCATCCTTTTAGATAAGAAGTCGATAACATATGAATATATATGAAAATGATACGAATATGATTCGACACAACCCTTCAAGATCAACTGACACTAAAACCAAATCCCTCCAAAATTATAGTTATGTCTCACTGAAATCATTTATGTCTTGAAATAAATATATATACCAAACATATACCTAAAAGTATTTATATTTGTGGTCATAAAAATATTATGTGTCATTAATATTATACGTGTCAACGGGTTGTGTCAAATCACGTAGGGGTCGGGTGATAGCAAGTTCCCTGTGCACAATTCATAAGGCGTGTGTAGCGTGTGTGGATGAAGATATACCATATTCACCATATGGCATGCGGTGCTCTCCACCCCTGCCCAAAAAGGTCAAGACACTTTCCCCTAAGAAGCATGGATATAACTATCTCTTGTATCGTCTACTTCATCCTCTCAACAATCCCATTTTTTAGGAGTACGAACAACCGAAAGCTCATGTTTTATGCCCACTCCATCACAATAGTTATCCACTTTGTCTTCTTTAAATTTAGTGTCATTGTCACAAGCCATCCGATAGTGACACCATATTATTTTTGCAGGACACGAAACCTTATTGTTAGGATCTCAACCACATCATACTTTTCTTTAAGATATCCCGTTATAGAGTATCTAGAAAAGTCATCGACCATCACGAGAACATATCTCTTACCACATAAGCTCTCCAAGTGATTAGGACCAATAAGATTCATATGAATCAACTCAAAAATACGAGTGGTGGTAATGGTATTCAACTTCTGATGGGAACTTTGAATTTATTTTCCTTATTGGTAAGGTCCACAAATCGAGGAGGTTGGTTTCCCAAGTGACGAAAGCCACAAACTAGGTCCTTTTTCACTAATATCTCAATATCTCTGTAGTTCACATGGCTTAGTCATTGATGCCAAAGGTTCATAAAGGAGATTGTGTCACTGTTTCACACAAAAGAGGACTTCAAAACAATTCCCTAGAAATTATCTTTGGTCCTCCCTCCTGGTAGTAAAAGTTCACCGGATTAATCATAAACGTTACATTCGGGCCGATCAAACTTTACAGTTGGCTTATGATAATTAAATTCTCTTTTAACCCTTTCACTTGCAATACATTGTATAATTTAGAAAATCCAAATATCTCTACACATCCACGTCCTAAGATACTAGAACTACTCCCATCTCCAAAAGTGACTTTCCTTTCATTGTGATCCTCAAGGTTTGTCAAATATTATAT
The DNA here is from genome assembly GCA_949130495.1 of Sambucus nigra. Classification (NCBI taxonomy): domain Eukaryota; kingdom Viridiplantae; phylum Streptophyta; class Magnoliopsida; order Dipsacales; family Adoxaceae; genus Sambucus; species Sambucus nigra. The sequence goes on along the minus strand of OX422222.1, from coordinate 466,244,100 downwards.
GTCACCAGTCATGTTCCTAGTGCACCCACTATCAACATACCATTGTGAAGTACTTTGAACTTTGAGAGCAACATGAACAAAAAGGGTTTTGTCGTCTTGCTTAGGTACCCAAGTGGAGGTAACTTTTTATTTTCCCTTATCGTTGTTGACTCTAGTCATAGCGTTAGAAAAATTTTCAAACAACAAAGACATCCATTGAAATTCTTCCACTAAGTTTTGTGAAGTAGCGATTAGAAACTCAACTTGCTCTCTAAGACTAGCAAGGTCTCTAGAGAGGTGCGTGTGAGTATGTGTACATTTAGTTATACCTAACTTATAGCGAACTCTCAAAGGTGACCTCTCCTTTTGGAAAAAGCGCAAATATAGGGTCTATATTGGTTCGCTTTCTTAGATTGTACTCTCTTTTGTGGTTTAGGTCAAGGCCCATAAGGATCTTTAGCACTATAACCTCGGTTCTACCGGTCAGCAGTAGAGATGGACTCTATAAGCGTAATACGCCGTATTTCTTTGGAATAAAATAAAATTTAATAAGGATTAATTTAATTCAGTGAAATTAATTAATCAAGGTTGTGAGTAACGCTCATTATTATTTATAAATTTTAGAGTTGGACTTTAATGATTTGAAATAAATCGAAAGGGATTTTTATTTTTGAGTAAAAAGTATTTACACGTGTCACATCACAATTAAAAAATATTTTTGGATAAAATATTCAAAACACACTTGGAGAGGTATTATAGGCCCGTTCATGTATTTTAAACCCTTAGGAATGGTCCCAGGGTATATATATATATATATATATATATATATATATATATATATGAGTTTGGTAGTTATGGGCTAATTAAATAATATATTTGGGCTCATTTGGGGGGTCCAAAGTTGTGGCCTAAGGCTCAACTCGAGATTTGGAGATTAATAATGTTTATTAAGGGTGAAACCTCTCATTAAGAATTACATCCAAGAACCCTAAGAGTAACCACCCAAGAAGAGGAGGAAGAACCACCCTAGGAGGAAGAAAAGAGGAGGTTCTCCACTATTTTCTGGCAAGGATTCTATTTTCATTCTTATTCAAAGTGTACTAATCTTATATTAATGTTGACTCCACGCTTAGACTAAGATTGAATCATATTTTGAGATTGCATATTTATAGATCTTTTGATTAATGTAGAAATTTATGTTAATTATATGATCCACGCATAGATCTGTAACCCCTCGTATTGAATCTGTATTCATGTAATTTAGATTGAAGACTCATTGTAGAAAACATATGGTAGACCCTCCAAATAACTATGGAAATTATTAGGGCAGTGTAAGATGAAATATGGAAATCTCATGTTCATAAGTTCTTGTCATAATCTTGAGAATTTGATGAGAAATTTAGGGTTGAATTTGAGGTTAAGCGTATGTATAATGATCCCATGATGTTTTAGGGACTACATCCATGCCATTCTTTGAGTTGTGGAATCATTACAATGATATTTGATGTAGGACATGTTGATGATAAAAATGATGTATGCAAATTTTGTAATAGATCTAGGCTTCTATCCAGGTTTGAATCGATTCGGATCCCAAGCGAATTGATTCGGTGGATAGGCGAATCGATTCGATTTTCCCCATAAATCCAGTTTAGGATATTTTTTATGGTTTAGGCCTTGGGTATTGATCCAAATGACGGGTGATGGTTATTAAATCATGTTGGGACTATTACTATGAACTTACATACGTATTTAATCTGGGATGGGTTCATGATATAAGAGTGCATGCGTAGTGACTTTAAGTACAAGTTTAAATATAAAGAAGACGAGTTATGTAAGATGCTTGGATTAAGCTATACGGAATAAATATATTAAAAGGCAGAGATGTGCCTAGATGAGCAGGTGATTTTGGTAGGGGCATAGAGAATAAAAACCTAAAAGATACGGTGGCAATATTGTTATTTATCTGAGGTGAATTAAAATAAAAAGAAATACGTATTTGATATAAGTCGAATGCATGGGGTTATAGTTAATAATTAATTTCCTCAAATAATTACCGTATAACGATGCTAAGTAATAATTTTACCTAAGACTAGCAGGCTAAGTCTAAATGGTTAACAATGGTTGTGATATTAGGTTGGGTGAGACTACTTATCCATATTAGAGGATTTCTTATATATGTAGATATAACCCTTATCCACTGTAGTTGACTCCTTATATATGTACATATAAACCTTATTCAAAAGGTAACAAGAAATGAATAACTATTAATAATTCGGAATGATTTAAGTCTAAGTGAAGAGGATAACATGCTAAAATTGTTAATTGTATTGGAAGGGTAGTTGAGAATAACTATAACTATAATTGTATTGGTAAGGTTAGTTTGGGGATAACTACACCTATAATTGTATTGGTAAGGTTAGTTTGGGAATAACTATACCTATAATTGTGCTGGTAAGGATAGTTTGGCACTAACTATACCTATAATGTTTTGGGAAGGTTAGTTTGGGAATAACTGTGCCAGTATATTTAAAGAGAAATAAATGATGAAACAAATGTCATTTTAAGTCTAAAAGTAAATGTGTGGGACTTTATATTTAATCGGGAAGTGGTTGTAGGATATCGACTTAAAATGTGTTATAAAATAACGCGCTAAAATGTTATGGTTAAGCCAGAAGGGCTATATTTACATGGATGGGGATTCCTTGGTTTAAAGTAGTTATAGAGTAACTGCTTATACATATTGGATAATAATATGTATGATATTATTTGTGTGAACATACTTGGGTTCGTGGACCGTCCTATCAGTTGAGGTTTGAGTGCAATCGGGTTTGCGTAGCACACATTGACACAGGTGGGCTAGATGCCGTATAGGTCATTTAGGTACTACATAGTAACGCCACTTACGAGATGGTAGGTGTTGATGTTGGAATTCTTTGTCACCACTGGGTATGGGCCGTGAACTGGTGTACTGGGTAGGTACCACCCCACTTGCTTGTCTTTTGTTACCCGTATAGGATAAGAGACTCCTATGGGTATTACCGATAGAGCACGAACAGGATGCTAACGATAGATATCTTTGTGTTTTATATATATATATATATATATATATATATATATATATATATATATATATATATATATATATATATAGATATATATGTACTAGTGGTGACCCGTGCGATGCACGGTCGGGTGTAACGCGTTTTGAAATAATTTATTCAAATATATAATTAAAATATAATTATTATTAGTATTTAAAAAAAAGAGCGTAGCAATAACCATGAGCATGTAAATATAAGTAATGTGATGAATAAAAAATACGAATTAAAATGTATGAGGAAAATGGCAAGATACATAATGTCGTAGAACGAACCATAGTCTAAAAATCCAAAATTAGAAAAAAAAAAATACATTGCAAAGTGAATTTTAAAATAAAGTAATGACAATCCAACATATCACATATCTCTCTCAATGTATTGAAGGCGACTTATGAAGACTTGATCGGTACGATTTGAATTACGTGAAATGAGAAGGCGTCGTCATGTAGATTAGCGAGCATGCAGCTGTTCGTTTGAGCATATGCTTGTAAAGACAAAAAAGTATTTACCCCATTTATAAAAATATAGACAACAAGATACAAAATGACTTGAATGATTTTGTTTGTAATATAAGAAAATATTGTAAACTCACTTTTGTAATGGCATTTGAAGATACTAAACCATATTTTTCGCTTCAACACTCAATTTTTTACTTCCCCGAGAAAAATAATAATAGCCTTAGAAAAATGAAATAAAAGAATATAATCCACACATACACTGTACAACAATATTAAAATAAAACAAACCTATGAGAGATGCATGCTAAAGTACGGATATCTGAAAGTTGAAGATTGAAATGGTAAAGTAGATCAAACGCAATCTTTACTAAAGAATAACTATTTATTAATTCACCAAATGAACTAATGAGCTTATGCATCACCAATTTTAACCAATTTTTGATGTTTCAGGTTTCAATCTCATATGTTATATGAGCACATAAAGAAGAACAGAAGTAGAAATGGGTATATGTTACTACCACTTCACATCCTAAAGTTATAATAACAAAGAAAGCAAAATGGGTTAGTGTACAAAATCTAAAAAACTTTCAAAACCCTTATTTTCAACTTCATATTACTAGAACATAACATTGTCATTACAGACTCAATTTTCATCAGCAATATATATAATTTCTACCGCATCAAGTCTGTAATATAAGCTTGCATCCTGCCCAATCCATCAAAACTTCAAGATAACAAATGTAAATAAACACAGGGCCGGATAAAGTGAGCACAAATTTTATTTTTAGTGTTACAATCACAAATTCCATGGAAGAAGATCTAAAGAAACTCCTTATCATGATATAAGATTTTGGACAAAAGTAGATAAACACCACGCCGAATGTATGTAACAATTACGTTCAGGATAAACTGAGTAGAAACGATGGATAATTTAGCTGAATTGAAATAAAGTAGTGGGTACAAAGAAATTATTTATAAAATAAGTTAATAATAATAATAATAATAATAATAATAATAATAATAATAATAATAATAATAATAATAATAATAATAATAATAATAATAATAATAATAATAATAATAATAATAATAATAATAATAATAATAATAATAATAATAATAATAATAATAATAATAATAGGAGACTGTGGGTACCTCGATTAACTATTTCGGCCCAGATGAGTAGCCCGATTAAGTCCGGCCCAAAGTCTAAAGGTCTTGTGCATAACTGATTCAGTTATAACCCATTCAACCCCTAAAATCTCTCAAGAGATATTCTAGGGATTATGGGCTAATGTGGAGGAGTCCAACACCCCCACTCTCCGAAAAATGACATGTATAAATTAAAACCTCAGCTTAGGGCAAAGGGCAAGCAATTGTAAACACTCCCCTGGACTAAACAGAAATACAAATCAGAGAGCACCACCGTGGATGTAGGCCATTTTGCCGAACCACGTATATTTCGTGTTGTGTGTCATTGCGTATATTTTATGTTCTTTATATTTTCTGGTGATCACATTTGCTTATAATTTGTGTTGAGATTTATTATCACCATAATTGGCGTCGTTTGTGGGAAACGATTGTTTTCCTTTAAGAAAGTTTTCACCAACATGAACCTAGAATGTCTGGTCATAGCAACAATACCCCTTAAGAAGGGGATATTCAAGAGAAACCTGCCCCTCGTAGGGTTAAATCTAAAGTTCGATGCTCAAATCCTAGACCTCGCCCAGAACGGAAAGCTTCAGAAGAAAGTTAGGGACCAACCAGGTCCACGCAAGTCTCCAGGATGATCGACGCCTATGTGGCCAGGATCTAAGAGCAGGAGGAAGCCACTCGCAAGCAGGAAGCCGAGAACGCTCACCTCAAAAGAAGATTGGAGAAAATGGAGAGCGAAATCCATCGCAGCACAAGGCAATGTAATTGTCACACCCCTAGCCCTCAAGCGAGCATATCTCACGACCGAGGAAGGAGCCCAAGACGTGGGTCTCAAATAATTGAGGGACACAAGTCAGATAACGACTGATCCGAGCAATAATAATCAGCTAGCCGTTACAGGAGCCCTAGCCGAGGAAACGATGATATACGAAATTTGGTCCGAAGAGAAATGGACCAGCACCTAGCACATCGGGGTGTCAGGTCGACCAGAGAGCTAGCTAGGTGAGCTCTCAGGACCCAGATGAAATCATCCTTTTTAAGGGAAATAGAGTAGGAAGAAGCCCCCAAGAAGTTTGCAATGCCCAGGTTCAAAATCTATGATGGAAAGACTGATCTTATCGACCATGTTAGGCAGTACAACAATCCATGACCCTTTGGAACCACAAAGATGCATTGATGTGCTGAATTTTTCCGTTGAGCTTGCACAATGTGGCCCATAAGTGGTTTGAGAAACTCACTCATAGATCCATTAAAAACTTTGAGTCCATGGCAGAGCTCTTCACATCTCACTTCATTATCAGTAGCTCCCATCCGAAGATGATGGATGCTTTGTTAACAATGAAGAAAATGCCTCAGGAGAGCCTCAGAGAGTACACAAAGAGATATTTGGAGCTATTCAACAAAGTCGAGGACTGCTCGGAGAAGGTCTCCGCGGCGTCCTTTAAAATTTGTTTACCCAGCTTCTGCCTCTTGCACCAGTACCTCACTAAGAAGGAGTCCACGACCATTGACGACTTAATGGCTCGTATTGAGAAATACGCCAAAGTTGAAGATTTAACCCATCTTAGTGCAGGGGTAAATGGTCGCGCCAAGTTCGTCAGCAAGAGCAGCAATAAAGCTAAGAATCAAAATGAAGGAAGTAAGAATGAGGGCAAGGGCGGCCCTAATAATGGGAACAAAAGTGATGCCTCGAAAGAATTTTAGGTAGTGAACACAGTTTTTAAAGAACCAATCTACAAGATTCTAGCAAAGATCAAGGATAAGCCATTCGTTAAGTCGCTTAGGAAGATGGGTGGAGACCCCTCAAAGAGGAATAATGCATTGAGATGTGCTTTCCACAAAGAGGGTGGGCACAAAATCGAGCACTACAAAGCCCTCAAGTCTTACCTTGAAGAGTTAGCTCAAACCAGACACTTGAGCGAATTTATGGAAAAGAAGGCAAAGAAGGTCGCTGCCAATGGAGATCGAAGGCCTGACAACGTGCTCGAGGAAGACATCGGCCATGAGTTCACAGTGATTCATGGGGCATCCGACTTAAAGCAGATTTAAGGGAACACGGCTCAGATGGAAGTCAAAAAGCTTATGGCAGTAATGCAAGCTTTTCAAATCGATCCAGCCAAAATGCAAGTAGAAAAGCGTCGACGAGTAGAGGACGTCGACTACAGTAAGCATATTATGTTCACGAATGAAGACCTAGTGGGAGTAAGGACCCCACATCATGATGCCTTAATCATTACACTTAGGATAACTAACTATGACATCGACAAGTTGCTCGTCGACCAAGGTAGCTCATCCGATGTAATGTATCTCGACCTATTCAAAAAATTGAAGTTAAGTGTCGCCGACTTATAGGAAGCCACCGTCCCTTTGGTTGGCTTCACTAGAAAAATAACCATCCCTTTGGGAAAGATTATACTTCCAGTACGAGCAGGGAACATCTCTAAAATGATCGAATTTTTGGTGGTCGATATTGACTCACCCTACCAGGCAATCCTTAGCAGATGTTGGCTACACGAGATGAAGGTCGTCCCCTCTACCTACTATTAGAAACTCAAATATGTGACTGAGCGAGGAGTGATGGATATCCATAGAGATCAGGCGATGGCAAGAAAGTTCTTTATAGCATCCATCCGTCCCAAGTCAGAGAAGAAGGTCAAAAAAGTTACAAACAAATAAGAAGAGCGGGACAGGCTAATGCCTTCCCAATAGCAACTAAGATATGGAAGACCAAGAGTGGAGGAGACAGGCTCCTCCCCTATGAAAGAATCGTCGAGGACCTGGAGGAAGTCCTAGCTAACAACAGTTCAACTGAAAGAAAGTTCTTGATTGGAACCTTTTTACTAACAACAAAAAAAGGGAATTGGTCATCCTACTCCGAGGTAACCTAGATGTCTTTGTATGAGAGATTACGATCTTTCTGGGATAGACCCAAGTGTCACTTGTCATCGACTGCACGTCGACCGAGCATTAAAGCCAATTACATAGAAAGCTCATCATATTGCTTCGAAAAAAGCCAAAGCAGTAAAGAAGGAAGTTGAAAAACTACTGGATGCAGGATCCATATGGGAAGTCCAGTTCCCCAAATGGTTATCCAACTCAGTGGTTGTTCCTAAGAGCAACAAAAAGTGAAAATTCTGCATCGATTTCACCGATCTCAAAAAGGCATGCCCTAAGGACAACTTCCCTCTCCCAAAGATTGACCAGCTAGTGGATGCCACTGCAGCACATGAAAGGATGAGCTTCTTGGACGCATACTCTGAATATCACCAGATACCTCTGTACGAGCCAGATCAAGAAAAAACAACATTAATAACCACAGTTGGGTTTATATTGCTATAAAGTTATGCCCTTTGGGCTAAAAAAATGCAGGAGCCACCTACCAGTGGCTAGTCACCAAGATGTTCAAAAATTAAATGGGAAGTACCATGGACGTCTACATCAAAGATATGCTCGTCAAGAGAAAGATGAGGGAAGACCAACTCTCTGACCTGTTAAGAACCTTCAAAATCCTCAGGAAGTACCAAATGAAGCTCAATGTAAGAAAGTTCTCCTTCTGTGTCCAGTCAGGAAAATTCCTTGGGTACTTAGTCAGCAAAAGAGGTATCGAAGTCAACCCAGATTAAATTGACACCATCAATAGGGTGCACCCCCCCCCCCCCCCGTACGATAAGAGACGTACAAAAGCTCACAAGGATGCTCGCCGCCCTGAATCGATTCATCTCAAAGTCATCTGAAAGGTTCCAGTCGTTCTTCCAACTATTGAAGAAAAACAAAGATGTGGAGTGGAGTAAGGATTGATCGAAGGCACTAGAGTTACTCAAGGCTTACCTTAGCACACCACCCTTGCTCGTAATCCCTCAAGAGAATGACTCTCTATACATGTACCTCACAGTTTGAAGTCATGCTGTAAGTTTTCCACTACTATGGAAAAGAATGGGGATCCAGTACCCAGTCTATTACACAAGCAAGACTCTCTTGGATGCCAAACAACGATACCTACCACTAGAAAAACTCACCTTTGCGCTAGTGGTAGCCTCAAGGAAATTGAAACATTACTTTGAAGCCCACTCCATCATGGTGCTAACATCCCACCCTCTTAAAGTAGTCTTGAGAAAAGCAGACCTGTCAGGTAGACTATCAAAGTGGTCAGTCAAGCTCGGGCAATTTGAAATCCAGTTTCAACCAAGAAATGCCATCAAGGGACAGGTCCTCGTCGACTTCATCACAGAATTTATAGGAGAACATCCTTACGACCAAACTCAAACTATTCATGAGAAGGAAGTCCCTTCGGCATCAGGTATATGGAGATTGTTCGTTGACGGTGCCTCCAATTCCAAGGGGGAAGGAGTAGGCATCGTGTTGATTACCCCTGAAGATGCAATCCTCGAGCAAGGGATCAGGATTGGATTTAAAGCCTCAAATAACGAAGAAGAATATGAAGAACTGATAGCAGGCCTACATAAGGCACACACGCTGGGAGCAAAGCAACTCCAAGTGTTTAGCGACTCACAGTTGGTCTCCAACCTGATAAGTGGGGACTTCAATTCTAGGGATGAAAGGATGGCAGCCTACCTCGCCACAACAAAAAAATTGATGGCCAACTTTGAGCAAGCTAGCGTTTAATAGTTTCCCAGAGGACAGAACAACCATGCTGACGCCCTAGCAGCCTTAATCTCAGCGATCGATTCTGACTTGATGAGAATAATTCCGATTGATTTCCTCGCCCAGCCAAGCATCAACCAGATCAATAAACTGCCAAACATGGGGCATATTCTCTAGACTGAAATAGCCCCCAGCTGGATGAACCCCTAGAAGGATTATTTGAAGGATGGTGCACTACCAGACGAGAAGAAGACCGCTCATCAGATAAGAGTCAAAGTTGCTCGCTTTCACTTATCTATTGAGGACAAGCTATACAAGAGATCTTTCACCGGCCCTTACCTCCAATGCGTTCATCCAAAGGATGTCGATCAAGTTCTACAGGAAATCCATGAGGGAATCTGTGGGAGTCACATTGGGGGCAGGTCGCTAGCTTTTTGAGCAATGAAAGAAGGCTACTGGTGGTCGTACATGCAAAAAGACGTTGGAATATATGCTCGCAAATGCAAAAAATGCCAACTTCATGCTCCTATGGTTCACCAGTCAGCCAGTGACATAAAGTCACTTACCAGCCCATGGCTTTTCGCCCAATGGGGAATGGACATCGTAGGCCCTCTTCCTATCGTAACCAGTAGTCGCAAGTATCTGTTGGTCATAACAGACTACTTCACTCAATGGATAGAGGCAGAGCCGCTAGAAAACATTAGAGACACGAATATGATAAGATTTATATGGAGGAACATTATCACCCATTTTGGGATCCCCAAGACTATCATCACTGACAACGAAACCCAGTTTGAAAGTGGCCTCTTCCAGGGCTTCTGCAGTGACCACGGGATTAGGCATTACTTCAGCTTTATGGCATATCTTCAGAGCAATAGACAGGTTGAAGCTTCTAATAAAACAATGATCGATGGATTAAAGAAGCGCTTAGAGTGAGCCAAAGGGGCATGGGCAAATGAATTATCCCACATCCAATGGGCCTACCGCACTACCCCCCGAAGAGTAACCGGAGAGACACCATTCCCACTAACGTATGGGATGAAGGCAATTATCCCCCTGAAAGCTGGCCTCCCTACCATGAGGTCCACTTTGGTCGACCAAGGCCAGAACGATGCAACTTTTCTCACTAAACTTGACCTAGATAAGGAACAGAGAGAGCTAGCTCTAGTGTAACTAGCAGCTTATCAACAACAGCTGGAAAGGCACTATAACAAGAAGGTCAATCCAAGATCATTCCAGGTTGGGGACTATATCCTTAGGAAAGTCCTTGGAAGCGCTGTGAAACCATCGGATGACAAGTTAGGGCCAAACTGGGAGGGTACATTCAAGGTGATACGAGTCGACCTACAAGGAGCCTATCACTTAGAAACGTTGGGGGGCAGGGAGATACCTCGAGCTTGGAATGCATCCAATTTGAAGAAATTCTACTTCTAGTTTTTCTTTTTTAATTTTTTACTTCAATGTTGAAATTTTCAATTCATTTCTGATTAATAAAAAAGTGTTTGGCAGTGGCATTCTATGAAGTGTTAAAATACATTATGATTCATGCACTTTTTCCAAGTTACAGGCTCCCCACTTAACGCACAAAACTAAAATCATGATATACGTATTAAAGCAGGGTCAGTATACAATGACCCTCCTCAAGCCTTCGTCATCAAACACGAATGACCTCATAGCATTGCCCCTGGCAATATATAAAGCCCTACAGGGGACCCTTAGGCAACATGACCAACCCAGGTTGGTCGCTAATATTATTTGGCTCAAAAATCCTGCTCGGATAGAACATCCAACACCAGGTTTAAGGAAGTATGACGACACAACCTAAAAGGTAAAGTAAGGCAGGATGGTATACTAAAAGCATACTGGACTGGGGGGATACTCACTCAACAAACCAACTCTGCCGATGTCAAGTCTAGTCGGCTAAAAAAGCCCAAGATAGTTGAATGATAAATCAATGAAGTAAAAAAATACGCAACACATGTTTAGTCAAAAAATTGACCAAAACATAACTATTTTATTACATCATTACATATACAGAGAGTTACATATGCTGAGTAAAATAAATCTTAATGAGGATTAGGTCGCTGAGCAAGAAAGTCAGCCACTCACGCTCTTCGACCATCATCTGGGTGAGGAGTTAATTCCTTCTTGACTTCATCTAAATCTGGTTCCATGAGCTGCCTTGGGATGGAATCTATAGGAATCCATCGATCATCCCTCCTGAATGGGTTCGACATCAAAGTTGAGGGGGAGATCTTATGACGATAAGAGAGGACAGAGTTCCTAGGAACCTGTAACTCCCTAAGAGCACTCAATCATCCTCTAATGAAATATATCTCCTCGACCTCCCTCAACTTCATCGGAGCATCGATCCAACCCAGATCATAATAATTAGCCCACACCTACTGAGGACCTTTCTTGAAAAGTTGCCTCAGCTAGGTAACATCTCTTTGAAGATCGGCAGCTATCATATATGCCTTACGAATATCACCTCAAAGCTCAATAATCTCCCTAACTGAGCCACTATTATTAGTACCACCTCACGGACCAGTCGATGAAGAGGAACCATGCAGAACTCAAGGGGCAATGATCGGTGTATTCTCCCTAAGTAGCAAAACTTCTCTCCTTAAAGCATCATTCTCTTATTGAAGTACCTCTCCAACTTGATTAACTTTAGAGGCATCTAGAAGCTTGGCCTTCAGAGAATCCACTTCTTCTTGAACAGAAGCGTCGACCTCCTCCATCTCCTGGAGCCTATCCTTCAGCTTGGCAACGAGCTCCGACTGGTCCTTATACTCTTGGTTATTTGACCAAAGAGACATTCAAATTCTTACAAAAGCACGGCAAACTCGTTTACTCTCATCAAAACCAAGAATTTTTCCATATTGAGAGGAAGAAGGAATATATTCTTCAATATCAATGAGCTACAAACCATATAAGCAGTAAAGAACAAATAAATCAGTACGCGAAAGGGAGCAGAATTTCATTTCATTGAAAGAAAGTTCAAGTACATCAGCAAAAATAAGGAACAATTGAAATATAAAAAATACAAAAAGCTCCCTAAGGATGACTAGCTGGAAACCTCAGTTTGCTTTGAGGACGCTAGTTGCTTCCACTTATCTGCGGTAGTCCCAGGCATGCCTCCCCAGATGGAGCTGTCATCATCCCCTAATTAAGGGGAGCATCAGCAGAAGTGGTCTGAGCAGCTGGAGCACATTTATTGGTAGCAGGAGGGGGCACCTAATCCACAACAGGCTTTGGGCCATGGTAGTTCTCATCAAAGAGGGGGGAATCAACATCCACCTCGGTAGAGAGCAAGGCTTTATCCCAACCCTTCTTGAAGTTGAGACGGCTAATATAGATAATCTGGCCCTCAGCATCCTCATACACCGTAACCCATCCAGCATTGTACGAACTCTCCTTGAGAGTAGTAGCCTCAGACTCCACCTTCTTCACCTTCTCAGCGAGCACCTTATTCTCCTCGACCATCGCCAGTTTACTCGTGCAGACCAGGTCATAAGACTGCCTCAGCTCCTCGAGCTCCTTGGTCTTTACCTCTTTTGCTTTATGAGCCTTGGCCAAGGCAAGGTGGGAAGATTTTTTAGTAGCAGTGGCAACCTTCAGATTCACCTCCAACTCAGCATTCTTCCTCGCCAGCTCATCGCGACTGCGACAGAGGACGGTGAAGTTAGAAACAAACTGCAGAAATAAAAAGACTGTTACCAAAGAGAGACATTAAAAGGATAACTGTGAAAATAGAAGAGTTAGAAGAAACTTACCAAGTTTATCCCCTGACTTTCCTTCAGGGCTAACTGGTCGGTCCTTATGCTAGATGACCTCTGGCTGTCAGTGGGCAAAACTGCTCTCTCGAGAACCGCCGGAGCCAACTGAGGGGAAAGGGCAACAGAAGCCCCCTCAGTCAGGGTAGACACAGGAACCAAAGACTGCCCTGTCTTGGTCCTCACCTCTTCTCTCTTCCTCTCTCTCATTCTTCTTCCTCTCTTATTCTTTCTTTATCTTTCTCTCTTTCACCAATGCCTCCTCTTTCTATTTCCTATTCAGCTCATAAGCAATAGTCTGGGAGCCAGTGGCAGTATCCCCACTCCCAAATTTCTGTTTCTTCAACCTGTGAGCCAGCAACACATTGTCTTCATCATCATCCTGGATCACATTTTTCTTAGGTGTAGCAATAGTTTCCTTATTGGAGCTATCTGAATCCTCTGAGTCATCCGGAACTTCTGAACCTTCCTCTAAATTGGAAGATTCTTCACCGCTTGAGCTCTCCTCACTATAATCACCTTCAGCTCTACCTCTGTCAGCTCCCTAACTCTCTTCACCAGAACTACTTTCCTCTTTGTCTAATTGAATTGGGTCAGCAACAACCTCTTCTATGATATCTAGCTGAGGGATACTATCCACGGGTCGTGTGATAAAGCTAGACCCGATGATCTTGTACTCCAACAGGAATGAAGCTGATCGAGGATGCTCACCGTCAGCCAAGTATTCCTTGATCTTCCAAGCCTTGACCAGCTCGGCAACTTGAATCTCGCGAAGAGCAGGTTCTGAGTTCTTTATCTTCGCTGAAAAAAGATGAAGAGGCAAATATAAGAAAGACAGTACAATAACAAAAAATCTACGAGCACAACAAGGGCTATGCTTACTTATATATTCCTCCCTATAAAAGGGAATCTCAGGTCCCATGTACCCCACCCCTTCAGTTTGAGGAGGGAACTTCCAGTTTCTGGTAATAAACCCCTCGTGCCAGTAGTCCTTGTGGGAATCAGGTAGATTTACTACCAATACCCACGACTCCTAGCTTTGAGATAAAGGAGACCAGAGCTTGTTCAGGAAAAAGAATATCAATAGAAAATTTCACTAAGACCTAGATTGGTTCCATATAGATGATTGATTCTATGTACACCATTGACAATCTTCCAAATATTTGGCGAACACTGCGCAGGAACTATGTAGAAATAATTAAAGCAATGCAAAAACAAGCGATTTGGGGGAAAAGTAAGACCCCCCTGGGATAACAGAATAACATGTATCCAATGACCGTCCTCAATGTCTCTAACATTATGAGGAACAGGGGCACATTTAATGTCTACCCAGTTTGGAATATTATAAAATTTCCTAAACTCAACTATCAACCTATTACCTATTTTTGCCATCAGAAAAGAGAAGCCCTAGCTACGATAATGAAGAAATTCCAAAAAAACAAAGGAGAAGGAGTTTGAAGAACTTACGAAGTAAGAGTCAGCTTGAGACGATGTAAAGCCACAAGTAGAGGAAATGGGAAGATAAGGGAGAACACAAAGACGAAGAAAGAGACCTGGAGATGAGAAAATGCAGTAAGAAGCAAGAGGTATCTTGAGAATTCGAAGGTTTGTGAAACGACACCATAAGTGACTTCTTCCAAAACAAGTTTAAACCCTCTCAATCATGACGCACAGGAAACGAAGAAAATCTGTCGCCTAAATCTACTCAAGAAAGACGCTTTGATCCCAAAGTGCTACGCGATTCACAAAAATGCCATTAAGGCTATTATTTTAAATTATTGAGCCCAAATTGTGACCCAAAAATTTTAGGAGCAATTGTGGGTATCTCAATTAACTATTCCGGCCCAGATGAGTAGCCCGATTAAGTCCGGTCCAAAGTCTAAAGGCCTTGTGCATAACTGATTCAGTTATGACCCATTCAACCCCTAAAATCTCTCAAGAGATATTCTAGGGATTATGGGCTAATGTGGAGGAGTCCAACACCCCCACTCTCCAAAAAATGACATGTATATATTAAAACCTCAGCCTGGGGCAAAGGGCACGCAATTGCAAACACTCCCCTGGAGTAAATAGAAATACAAATTAGAGAGCACCACCGTGGACGTAGGCCATTTCGTTAAACCACGTATATTTCGTGTTGTGTGTGATTGCGTATATTTTATATTCTTGATATTTTCTGGTGATCTCATTTGCTTATAATTTGTGTTGAGATTTATTGTCACCACAGAGACAATGATATACAACACATCAATTGTTATTTTCTCTGTTATGTGATGATTATGTGGATAAAAGAGCAAATGAACAATAGTCTATTCTAATAAACAATGGCCACCCAAAAGAAACAATTATGGGTGAGACAAATAGCAGTATTAATTCACGTTATTTAGAAGATGTTAGGTCCTTAGCCTTGTTCCGAAATATCAATGAAAATACTTCTTCCAAATAGAAGCTTAGAAAAATGTCACTCTGCTGCAATATAATAATAAAAAGTACTCTTCCAGAATACCCATAAGTAGGATTAACATTGATCAGTTTTTACTTTTTTATTTAACTCCACCCCAAATTATAACCATCCTTATTTAAGAAGACACAACCATTTGTACCACTAATATTAACTTCACTGTTAGTCGCTTAGTTTACTAAAAAAGCTATCAGACATAAAGGATTCTATTAAAGACACACCTACACATGTTTAAAATAACAAAGAAAGGTATTAGAGACACACTCACAACAAGTTTAAAATATGAAGACAATATACCTACAAAATGTTACATATGCATGTTTATTAATGTTCATGCACCAAAAAATAAAACACCATATTCCATACCCAAAGTTCTTGTACCATAGCCATGAACATATAAGTATTAACTTTGAAGTTTTAGGTCTTGAATAAATGACTTGTTCAAACTCAAATCATGTTTCTTCTCTCTCTTCCTCTATACTCTTGTCTATTTCTCTGGAAAATCATAGGGAGAACAAATGAGAAAAGCAAAAACCCATCTTCTGTTTCGAGAAAGCATCAACAATCAACAAATCGATCCATTGCCGAATTCAAGAGCCGTTTTGAAGCCTACAATCGGCTCCAAGCGGTCGTTGTTGGCTTCAAAGAGAAGTTATCGATCCCGAAGATTGTGGAACTTGGTGGACAGTCCGATGGAAAAATCTCTCTACCAATCCCGGCTCAATGTTCATGAGGTCAAGATGGGTACCACAAATAACCTCTCCATTTCTTGTATTTCTTCATCAACATTTCCCACTTCCACATCTCCATCTTCAGCTAGTTGTGAGAATCATTGCCACTAGATGGTGGTGATGGGTGCCCTTCCACAAAACCTATATTCTAAACTTGACATCAAATACCATGTTGGTAATATAAACTACCAAACAGTATAAGATCACAATAAATAAACTTATTAATCCAAAGCATATAGAGAAAAATTCAACACTGCAATCAGATTGTCACAACTAAAAACAAATTAAATTTTGAGAACTTCATATTTAGTCAATATGAATGAATTGGACTTGTAAAATCAACAACTTATGATTAATTTAGGGAACTTGAAATTAATTAAGAGAACTTGCGATTAATATAGAGAACTTGCGATTAATTTTTTTGGTGACTACACCAAAAACAGGAATCTGGCACGGTTTAAAACTGTGCCAGATCAAATCTGGCACGGTTTAAAACTGTGCCAGATCAAATCTGGCACGGTTTTGAACTGTGCCAGAATCAGGTTTTCCAAAATGCCATTTTTTTTGGCACGGTTTAAAAGTGTGCCAAATTTGACCGAACAGGAACACTTCCGGCACACTTTTAAACCGTGCCAGAATTTGATATTTCTGGCACAGTTTTGAATTGTGCCAGATTGAGCACATTTTGATAAACTTTTGGCATAGTTCAAATTCGTGCCAAAATTTGATACACTTTTGGCACGATTTTGAACTGTGCCTAATTTTTGAATAAAAGAAAAAAAAATTATTTGAAAATAAGAAAATTCACAAATTAAAAATCTTGCACGTTGTTGATAAACTAATGTACATACAAACTTCAAAATATTACAAGTCTTTAGTAGTTCACAGACCAAAAAAAATTGGACAGAGTTTCCTTTATTTTCTGGACATTATAAAAGCTGCGTAATATAAAGCCCGCACGGCCACAAAATATAATAATAAACTTACAAAATCCCGCACGACCATAAAAGTTAACAATAAAACTACAAAAGCCCACACGACCATACCATAAAAAACTAGAATCGTGAATATTAACGCCATTAAATAAATAAACCCCTTGTTGTAAACCATTGACTCATCCCACGTGAATAAATGCTAACAATAAAATGTTATCCTGCAAAAAAATAGAATACAAAAAAGAGACGATATTAGTAACCAAGTAATTTATAAAAAATCTTACTCAAGCTAAAAAATTACATATAGGAGTTGCAATTATTATTATATTCTAAAATTAAAATCTTACGCAAGTTATGACTACATGATCAGTTTCTACGAGTTATATTGGTCTCGTGTGAGGTGTTAGTGCTTCTTACGAGATCGTTTCACCCTTCAACGGCTTGTTTCTAAGCCTAATTTAGATATTTTTAAATTATCATCATATTCTCAAACCGGGAGACCCGTGGCTATGCGATCCGTTCCTACAAGTTACATTGGTCCCGTGCGAGGTGTTCGTGTCTCTTACGGGGCCGTTTGGCTGCTGGTTTGGGTTTTCACCCTCAAACGACTTGTTTTTAAGCCTAATCTAGATATTTTCAAATTATCATCATATCCTCAAACCCGAAGACCCGTGACTATGCGGTCAGTTCCTACAATTTACATTGGTCCCCTGTGAGGTGTCCGTGCCTCTTACAGGGCCGTTTGGCGACTGGTTTAGGTTTTCACCCTCAAACGATTTTTTTTAAGCCTGAGATATTTCTAAATTATCATCATATTCTCAAACCGCGAGACCCGCGACTACGCGGTCATTTCCTACAAGTTACATTGGTCCCGTACGAGGTGTTTGTGCCTCTTATGGGGCCATTTGGGGGCTGGTTTGGGTTTTCACCCTTTAACTGCTTGTTTTTAAGCCTAATTTAGATATTTTCAAATTATCATTGTATTCTCTAACTGGGAGACCCATGACTATGCGATCAGTTCCTACAAGTTACATTGGTCCCGTGGGAGGTGTCCGTGCCTCTTATGGGGCAGTTTGGCGGCTAGTTTGGGTTTTCACCCTCAAACGACATGTTTTTAAGCATAATCTAGATATTTCCAAATTATCGTCATATTCTCAAACCGAAAGACCTGCAACTGCGCGGTCAGTTCCTACAAGTTACATTGGTCCCATGCGAGATATTCGTGCATCTTACGGGGCCATTTGGGGGCTGAATTGGGGTTTCACCATCAAACGGCTTGTTTTTAAGCCTAATCTAGATATTTCCAGATTATCATCATATTCTCAAATTAGGAGATGCACGACTACGCGGTCAGTTCCTACAAGTTACATTTATCCCGCACGAGGTGTTCGTACCTCTTACGGGGCCGTTTGGGGGCTGGTTTGGATTTTCGCCCTTCAACGGCTTATTTCTAAGCCTAAGCTATATATTTTAAAATTATCATCGTATTCTCAAACCGAGAGGCCCGTGACTACGCGGTTAGTTCCTACGAGTTACATTGGTCCAGTGCGAGGTGTTAGAGTCTCTTGCGAGGCCGTTTGAGGACTGGTTTGAGTTTTCACCCTTTAACAGCTTATTTCTAAGCTTAATCTATATATTTTTAAATTATCATCATATTCTCAAACCGAGAGGCCCGTGACTACGTGGTCAGTTCCTACGAGTTACATTGGTCCCGTGCGAGGTGTTAGTGCCTCTTACGGGGTCGTTTGGTGTCTGATTTGGGTTTTCACTCTTTAACAGCTTGTTTCTAAGCATAATCTATATATTTTTAAATTATCGTCATATTCTCAAATCGAGAGGCCCGTGACTAAGTGGTCAGTTCCTACGAGTTACATTGGTCCCGTGCGAGGTGTTAGTGCCTCTTACGGGGTCGTTTGGGGGGTTGATTTGGGTTTTCACCCTTCAACGACTTCTTTCTAAGCCTAATCAACGTGTTTTTTAATTATCATCATATTCTCAAACGAAGAGGCTCGTGACTACGCGGTCAGTTCCTATGAATTACATTGGTCTCGTACGAGGTGTTAGTTCCTCTTGCAGGGCCATTTGGGGGCTGATTTGGGTTTACACCTTTCAACGGTGGTGCGATTTATCATCATCTTCCTACAGTTTTCACCCTTCAATGGTGTTTTAAGTTTGAGCTGATTGATTATGTCCATAGTTCAATTGTGAATTATGTAATGTGAGACTAAAGTTTAGAGTTTGCTGAAGTTTGGTAAAGTTTAGAGCTTTGACAGGGTTGTTATATATATATATATAATAGTTGTTATATATATATAATAGTATATAACAATTGTAACTACCA
Organism: Sambucus nigra; assembly: GCA_949130495.1. Taxonomy (NCBI): domain Eukaryota; kingdom Viridiplantae; phylum Streptophyta; class Magnoliopsida; order Dipsacales; family Adoxaceae; genus Sambucus; species Sambucus nigra. Next base: position 466,224,561 of record OX422222.1, on the reverse strand, counting down.
AAAAACGTAAATAATACTTAAGTAGGAAGATGACAACCTAACAACGTAATCAAAATATCAAAAACCAGATCAGAATTTAAATAATACCTGAGTAGGAAGATAACACCACTTATTAGCACTAATACAACTATTCGTCGGTGTCAGTAATGAGAGAACACAGGTCGTCGAGCCAATACATAATTCCATTTTTACCAACATCTCCCAAGTTCTTGCAATGAACTTGTTTTCCACCCCAAACTAACTACCCGGGAACTTTGATGTCATCTAGTAAAACTCGCACTTCATTATTTATCAACATAATTTATTGCAGTGAGGGCACGAAAGTTCCCCATTGACTTGTTTGATAAATTAAAATCACAAAACCAACATGAATACCAAATATCATAAAAACAACATGAATACCAAATATCACAAAACTAACATGAATACCATCTTGGATTACGACTTGAAGGCATTTTCGGTTACCTATGATATCCTTAGCCACTACATTCATTAGTCACCGTATTCATTGCTGAAACAGGAAGTACTGCATTCAGTAGCTACTGCTGGCTCGAAGGCGCTGCTGGTCAACTATCTCAATGACTTTCTTTGGAGATATCCTTAGCCACTGCATTCATTGCTGAAATAGGAACCACAAAGGAGAGAGACGACAATGTTAGAAATGTTTTAAGTGTTTATTTCTAACAAATGTTATATAATTTTGGGATGCTATATTGACAAACATTGATATAACACACACACACACACACGCACACACACATATGTACAGTTCTATATCAAATAAAACATTGTGGAATGCTATATTGAAAAACATTGATCACTCTTACCTCAATATTGTTGTTAGGTCCAAATATGGGCTTGTAACTCATTTTATTACGTGTGTACCAAAACAAAGAGGTGAAAAAATCAACAATTCATGTCAATGTTAATCTATGTTTACCTAAAAAGAGAGGGCGATAAGGAAGAGATGAAACGTGATTGTGCTAATGTAGCAATTGAAGACAGAGTCGCTGAAATGGGCTCAAATGTTACAAAACCAAGACAATTACTATATGTATGTGAACTTTACCACAAAAATAAGAAAATAAATCAATATAACTACTCATTGAATACCCACAACACCATGTTCGCATAATGAACGATGCATAACTTATATTCTTGGTACAACATTCTTCCATTGATCATGGTACAACATTCTTCCATTGATCAATGCTTCCATCCATATGTAAGCCCTAAAATCAGAGAGTAAATCAGAAACTTAAGTAGAAGTTTAAATTGAAAGTTGAACCATTTGAATTAAACATGAATATTACACAATTATCGCAAATTAGCAAATAGGGCAGCATACAAAGTCAATCTCAACCACACAAACAATTCAAATTACAAAATGGCCTCAAATGTTAAAACAATGCATATATGTAAGATATGGATTCCCAAGAGATTTTTCAGGTATATTACATGAATGAAACAACTAATAAACACCCACTTAGGCAAAATAACTATGTAGAAAAAAATTTGATATCAACAATGAGATGGAATCTGACACTATGAACACACCTCTGCTTCATGTGATTCCCCATGAAATCACATTAAGTTATGGTTGAGATTAAGTTGTTCAACCATCCCAATCGAACTAGTTCCATCTTGTGATGTATGCCAACACTAACATGTCAGAAATTATAAAAATTATTAACACACCTCTGCTTCCTCTCTCTCCCATTCTTTGAGCCATCCACCGTAACTTGAACCTAAAGCATGCCATAAATCTAACATATTTTAAAGTCCCCAGTGACACCACGTGTCTATTTTTCTCTTCATCAAACACCACGCCGATAAAAACACCGTCCACAGGATCGGTGCTAGAACCGAAAGTCGATATCACATTTTTCGTTACGTTTGTTAATATCGTCCTGTCTTTTACCACCAATTTTCGATCTGAAACTCGAACCTCGGCATGATTGTCATTCTCCAAACATGCTTCCACATTAAGTTGTTCGACCAGCCCAATCGAACAACTTCAAGCACGATAGAAGTGCTTCCCGTACCCCAAAACCTCAAGAACCAGACCTTCCCACAGTCGAATACCCAGCTCAGAGAGACCCTCTCCACGAATTCTTCGTCATTGCCTAGTATCTTCAAGATTCGATCCACCAATGACTTTTTTCGGGACGGATTTGAGGCGAAAGAGATAAGTTAGGGATTTTCGTGAGAGAGAGAGAGAGCGGGAGAATAAAAACCTTTTAGGGGAATTAAAGTTTTTTAGGATATTTATATTTTAGTGAAGTGTTCTCAATTTTGGCACACTTTTAAACAGTGCCAAAATTTGGCACTGCTTAAAAGTGTGCTAGATTGTTATTAAACAATGCCAAAATTTGACACAGTTTTAAACTGTGGCAGATTTTTGATATCAAGGTGTGCCAAATTGGTGTTTTTGGTGTAGTGCAATATGCCTATTACCTTCACTAAACACAACATTGAAGCTATAAAATTGGGGATTATATTTTTATAAGCAAGAGTCAACTGTCAACTGGACTTGTAAAATAAAAAATACCCTAACATACAAAACATTCCATAACATAAAAAAAAATGTCTTCCCCTACCACTGGCATGATGGAGATTCCCAAGCAACTCATTTCTGGAAATCTCATTATAGAAAACATGTGGGAAACCCTCCAAATAACTCTGGAAATTATTGGGGTATTGTAAGATGAAATATGGAAATCTCATGTTCATAAGTTCTTGACATAATCTTGAGAATTTGACGACAAATCTAGGGTTGAATTTGAGGTTAAACGTATGTATAATGATCCTATGATGTTTTAGGGACTACATCCACGCCATTCTTTGAGTTGTGGAATCATTACAATGATATTTGACGTAGGAAGGGTTGATGATAAAAATCCCGTATGCAAATTTTATAACAGATCTAGGCTTCTGTGCAGGTCCGAATCTATTCGAATCCCAAGAGAATCTATTCGGTGGCTAGGCGAATCGATTCGATTTTTCCCAGAAATCCAGTTTAGGCTAATTTTTATGGTTTAGGCTTTGGGTATTAATCCAATTGAGGGGTGATGGTTATTAAAGCATGTTTAGAGTATTACTATGGACTTATATACGTATTTAATCCGGGATGGGTTTGTGATATAAGGGTGCATGCGTAGTGACTTTAAATACAAGTTAACAATATAAACAAGACTAGTTATGTAGGATGTTTGGATTAAGCTATAGGGAATAAATATATTAAAAGGTAGAGATGTGCCTAGATGAGTAGGTGATTTTAGTAGGGTCATAGAGAATAAGACCCTAAAAGATACGGTGACAATATTGTTATTAATCTTAGGTGAATTAAAATAAAAAGAAATACTTATTTTAGATAAGTCGAATGCATGGGGTTATAGTTAATAATTAATTTCCTCAAATAATTACCGTATAACGATGCTAAGTAATAATGTATCCTAAGCCTAGCGGGCTAAGTCTAAATGGTTAACAACGGTTGTGATATTAGGTTGGGTGAGACTACTTATCCACATTAGAGGATTTCTTATATACGTACATATAACCCTTATCCACTAGAGTTGAATCCTTATATATATACATATAAACCTTATTCAAAAGGTAACAAGAAACGAATAACTATTAATAATTTGGAATGATTTAAGTCTAAGTTAAGAGGACAACATGCTAAAATTTGTTAATTGTATTGGAAGGGTAGTTGAGAATAACTATACCTATAATTGTATTGGTAAGGTTAGTTTGGGGATAACTACACCTATAATTGTATTGGTAAGGTTAGTTTGGGGATAACTATACCTATAATTGTGCTGGTAAGGGTAGTTTGACACTAACTATACCGATAATGTTTTGGGGAGGTTAGTTTGGGATTAATTGTGCCAGTATATTTGAAGAGAAATAAATGATGAATCAAATGTGATTTTAAGTCTAAAAGATAATGTGTGGGACTTCATATTTAATAGGGAAGTGGTCGTAATATATCGACTTAGCATGTGTTATGAAATAACGGGCTTAAATGTTATGGTTAAGCCGGAAGTACTATATTTGCATGGATGGGATTCCTTGGTTTAAAGTAATTATTGAGTAACTGCTTATACATATTGGATAATACAATGTATGATATTATTTGTGTGAACATACCTGGGTTCGTGGACCGTCCTATCGGTTGGGGTTTTAGTGCGATCGGGATTGCATAGCACACGTGGGCACAAGTGAGCTAGACGTTGTGTAGGTCATTTAGGTACTACGTAGCAACGCCACTTACGAGATGGTAGGTGTTGATGTTAGAATCCTTTGTCACCGCTGGGTATGGGTAGTGAAGTGGTGTACTGCATAGGTACCGCCCCACTTGCTTGTCTTTTGTTAATCGTATAGGATAAGAGACTATATATATATATATATATATATATATATATATATATATATATATATATATATATATATATATATATATATATATATATTTCTCTATTTACACACTGTGGTGTGTCTTGTATGGGAATGTGCCCTCTTAATCTATAGGTGTAGACAATGCTTAATGATAACAAAGTCGGGTTAAATGATGATGTGGATAATTAAGGGCGAAGAGGAGTCCTAATGAATAATGTGATAAAAATTATTAATGAGAATAATAATTGGACAGTCTAAGAATATAGACAGTAATTAAAGAGAATGAATAATGTGGTAGATAATTATTAACGAAAAATAATAATTTGGTAGTATAAGAGAATGAAACCTATAATCTAATGGTAGTATAAGAGAATGAAACCTTAGTGGCTTAAACTTCTTACTTTTGGGGGAAGTTCTACAGTCGTATCTTAATGTTCTCTGGGTACATAATAAATGATGTGATGTTAAGTGTAATTTCAATTCATAAATTGAAATATCACTCACACTTGCGAATATATGTCGTGCACATAAAGAACTATAGGGATATGATGCCAAATTTTCCTCAAATTGGAACAATGTGCATGAGTTGTTAAGTATATTACAAAAATATGCGGTCTTCAATGGGATAGGACCACTCACCCTTTAGAGGAAATGGAGGAAATAAGAATTAATATTATAATTTCAATTTCAATTTCAAATTAAAATTGAATTTGAATTTGAATTTGAATGAATGAATAAATTTACGCATAGAAATTAGCCTTCGAGTTATTATCCGTACACATTCAATAGGTGATTGTTTATACTAATGGATAAATATTCACACTTTTGTTTATGCTAATCCACGAATATACGCTTCTTACCCATAATAGGTGATTATTTGTAGTAGCTGTGATGTGATATTCTAAATACAAAGAGTGGATGGGTGAGACAAATAGATTAGGGGATGTGTTTCGCAGAGGTACTAATGTATTTGTGAAATATGCAAAGAGATGCCATAATGATGAAGAGTTTTTGTGTAAGTGTGCTAGGTGTAAGAATGGTAAGGTGTTTGAGCAAAAAATAGTTGAACTACATTTGTTAAGATGGGGTATGAAAGATATTTATCAAATTTGAGTTTTTTACGGGGAACCGAAAGTTCCTTTTGTCCCCGAGCAACCTTCACAACAAACTTCAACAAGTAGGATAAATGTACAAGGGGAGAATGAAAATATAGACCATAATATGATAGAGGATTTAGTTGATGACGCGTATGGAGTTCATGAAGTGGAAGAGAATAAGGTCACTAACGATGTACAAGGTTCAGGTGTTCATGAAGATATCGAGATAAACCTTGATGATGACTACTAAAGTTTAACATTTAAGGCGAGCCAACAGTTATACTCTGGATGTGAGAAAGATCATACAACTTTACATGTCATTGTTGGTTTGTATAGTTTGAAGATCTAATATAGTTTGCCTGGCAAGAGCGTGACAAGAATTTTAAATTGGATGAAAGGCTTGTTACCCAAGCAGAATACGCTTCCAAACAACTATCTTACTATCAAAAATAGTTTTAAAGGTTTAGGAATGAAGTATAAATCAATTCATGTTTGTGTCTATGACTGTATACTATACCGAAAAGAGTATGAAAATCTCGATCGGTGTCTGGTATGAGATGAACCATGTCCAATTTATTGACAAGGAAGGCACAAGCTCAAAAGTACCTCAAAAAGTGTTGAAATATTTTCCTATTGGGCTTAGATTAAAGAATTTTTTCACAGTACCATGGATAGCAGAGGTAATGACTTGGCATACTAGGGCAGAAGAAGGGGAAAATCTCATGTGAATCCTATTGATTCTACATCTTGGAAGAGGATGAGTTTTGAGTATCCTGATTTTTCTCAAGAACAACGTAACATTTGTTTGGAAATATCAACATATGGTCTCAATCCATTGGAAATATAAGCGCCAATCAGAGTGTATGTCCAGTGATCCTAGCCCTACTGAAGCTCCCTCCATCAGAGTGTATGAGACCTAAATTATCGATGTTGTCTTTGTTGATACCTGGGCCAAAGGCACCAAGTGAGGACATCAATTTCTACCTGGATCCTCTGGTATAAGAATTAAATGAGTTGTGGAAAGATGATGTGCAAATATTTGACTCTTTTACAAAAGAAGAGTTTACACTGAAAGCTATGTTGATGTGGGAAATTCATGATTTTCAAACTTATGGGACATTATCCGGTTATGTAGCACATGTTTATTTGGGGTGTCCTATTTGTGGAGAGGAGACTGAATCTCTTTCTCTCACCGCTATCTCAAAAAATGTATACCATTGCCATAGGAGTTTTTTACCCCCCCCCCCCCCCCTCATAGTTTTAGATTTGAGAAAGGTTCCAATTTTTAACTGGCGGGGTTGAACATAGGCTATTGCCGAGAAAACTTTCAGGCTTAGAAATTAAAACTAAATCTTCTGATTGTGGCCCTAATATTCCAGGTAAGAATCATAAATTTAAGAATGTCAATCATAAGAAGATCCCAACTGGGAATGAAACTGAGACAAGGAAGGCATGGTCTAGGAGGTTAATTTTATTTGACTCGCCTTATTGGAAGAATAACCCAGTGTGCCATGTATTGGATGTGATGCACGCAGAGAAGAACATCATTGAACATATTGTGGGCACATGCCTTGGGGGAGTCATTCGAAGGATAGAGATAATGCATGAAAAGACCTTAAAGTGTTGAAACGTAAGCCACAACTATGGTTGAAAGAAGATAGTAGGGGAAGGGCAACAATCTCCCCTGGTGCATTTACTTTGACGAGTGAGGAAATGAAGGTGCTTTGAGACACAATATATAATTTGAAAGTTCCATTTAATTTTTTGTCCAACTTGAAAAGGATTTTGAATTATGCTACCCATGATTTACATATGTGTAAGTCCCATGATTGGCCTGTGATCATGCAAATGGTTCCTCTATTATTTAAGCATTGTTTCTCTAAGCACAAAGATTTATGGAGGGCTATTATGCAAATTAGTATCTGCTTCTCATTTTTATGTGAGAAGGTAGTTAATCGAGATCATATAGTGGTTGTAAAATTGGTGGTGAACGAAGAGATTTTTATCTTGGAGAAGTACTTTTCCCCATCTTTCTTTTACATAAGTGTTCATTTGTTGGTACACCTATGCGACGAGGCACTTCTTTGTGTCCCAGTTAGATATCGGTGGATGTATCCATTTGAAATATTGATGAAAGTTTTCAAAGATTACGTCAAGAATGCACGATACATTGAAGGATCAATTGCAGAGGAATATATTACCGCGGGGTCATCAATCTACACTCAGGAATATATGCTCAACTCGACCAGCTTGGATGACAATGATGAGTTCGTCGATGAGGATGGTCATGTGATGGGCAAACGAGTGAAATTAACGAGTTTGCAACATGAGCAAGTAGTTCGTTATCTATTTTACACACGTGAAGATGTCGAAGAATGGAAAAAGTAAGTTTAAATGATTTTTAACTTTTACATTATTTTAATTTTTACATGATTAATTTTGTAATACATTCGTCGCAATCTATGCAGAAAATATGAAGTCTGTGAGAACAATAAAAGATGAAAAACAATGGCATAATTAGACAACAAATTTAGGATGTGGTTGTCACACGAGCTAATATAATGAAAATGGTTGTTATTAAATGTCACATTACAAGAAAGCTTTACAACTAACCTAATTAATTTATCTATATTCTCAGCTCTTAAAGACAAGTGATGTGCGGTCAAGGCTTACTTGTCTAGCCACTGGACCCTTATTAGTGGCACAAGAGTACAAAAAGTATCGATTGAACGATTACGTATTCGGTGTAAGGGTGTACGAGGAAAATATAAATGTACAAAACTCGGACATTTCATACAAAGCTCTTACTTTCTTTCGAGTGAGCGCAAAAGATAAAAACCTCGTTGAAGCTGAAATGACTTACTATGGTGTAATTCGAAATATATTTGAATTAGACTATGTAAGTTTTGAAGATATTTTTTTACTGTGATTGGGTAAGAGTTGAGGATAAAAATGCTTGTAAAGTTGATCCTGGCACCAATTTGATCATGGTTGACTAGTCCAAGGAATGAACACGTGAGCGATGAGACATTTGTTTGTGCTTTTCAAAAGGTCGAGAAAGTGTTTTACTCGAAGTATATCAACAACGAACCGTGGTCAATCGTCCTACATGCGCCAAAGTGTCTAAACAGTAGTGTGGATTAATTGGTTGCACCTATCGAATATCAATCCATTTTTATGATAACTCGAATTTGAATTTTTAGATTTGTAATAAGTATTCAAATTATTTGTAATGACTAGTGTTGTATTATTATAGTGCTTTATTATTATCGGACAACAATTTAATGCTTTTTACCCGAGAGTGTAATGATCTTAGTTAATTTAAGCATCAATTCAAAGTCCATGACCAAAGAGTGTGTGTGCGTGGGGGGGGGGGGGGGGTATAAATTGGCATTGGTATAAATTAAAATTAATATAAATTGATATTGGTATTGGTATTGGTATGTATTGTTATTATCGGATTTGAGCATTAATTCAAAGTTCATATACATGTTTGTACTAATAATAACATTTTTTGCAAAAAATGACTTCATCCGGGCACGGTAGCGGAGGCAACGTGGGCTTATCGGCCAGTAGGACCCCAAAACGTGGCAAATTAGGGTTCGTCATCGAGAATAAGACAACATTATTGGCTAAAGCGCTAGAGTTGATGGAGGCAATCGTTGGCCTGGGGTACACTGATTGGAGGGCCGTTCCTATTGACCTCAAGATGAACATTTGGGGGGGCACTACATGTAGTATATTTATATTTATAAGCAACTAATACTTTTTTTTCTTTTTGGTTTGTATTTGTTTGATAAGAACAATTCGGCATGCCCCCACATATCCACGACTCCATGTTGGAACAATTGAAGGATTAATATAGGACGTGGAAGAAGAATTTGCGGGCACGATACTTTGGAAAGACACGGGAGTCCATTCTGAGACTACGTAACACCGTCCCCACGAAGGAGCCGATATCATTGGTACAGTGGCAAAAGTTTATCAACAATGAGCGACAATTGGCATCTCGCCAATCGGGGAGGGGCAATCGGGCGAAAAAGACGGACGTGCACTACTACGGGCGGTCGTCTTACGCTGAGGTGGAGCACATGATGGTAAGTTTTTATTCTTCTTTAATTTTCGTTATTCTAATTTAGCATTACTTTGAATTACTTACTAATTCTGTATTATTTTATTTAAGGACACGGGGAGTGGCCCTGGGGGTAGGCCACATACGCTCGATACCTATGTGGTAATTCAAACAAAAAAGGGCAAGGACAAGGAGGTGGTCCCGAGCATCACAACCACCGTTGTAAGTTAAATATGTTTAATTATTTTAATTACGTTATAATTTTCTTATTTACTTAAATAACTAATCGAGTAATTTTTTATTTTTATCTTTTCAGGCAAAGCTTAAAGAAGTGCATGAGTCGCAGTCTGATGCCGATAAAGCATCTTTGGCTACAGACGCACTCATCCAATTGCTCGAGATGGATCGCAAGGGGAGGACTAGGGGATGAGCTCGCGGGTGGGGAAGGGGAGGATCATTGGAATGGAGATGAGCAGCAACATGTTGGCACATAAGGTGGACACCCATGACGATAATCTATCAAGGTTGGCACATAAGTTGTACGCCTTCATGAAGCGTCAGTTGGTCAAGGTCAAGGGGAAGGAGAAGGAGAAAGAGGTAGAGGAAGATGAGGATTCCACTGCTTCATCGTCGATACGCACGGGCTCGACGCCATATGATGATCTATTTCCCATGGTGACCCCCCTCAAGCGGACTATGTCAACAATCGGTTGGCCGAGCGTGTTTCTACTCGACATATATTATGGGGAGCTGATAACGAGGGGGGTGAGGGACCTGGACTTCATCCCGGGTATGCCGGTTCATGAACGTCCCCTCCAAGACATTGAGGTAAGAGTGCGCGTCACACATGTGTTGGGTAAAAGGAGAACTCACCATTGTGGTTGTGCGAACAATGCGTCGTTCAGCATATTGAGGGGTGTCTCAATTCATTTGTCGTGTGGACTTAATACTTCCTCTGGCCTGTTCCTTTTTCATGACATTATTTTTTTTCTTTGGATATTGGATTATATTTGTATTTTTTTGATTTTGGTACATGTTGGTTTGGATATGGATATTTGAATTTCTACTTTATTTGGATATGGATTATATATGCCATGATTTGGTACATTAGTTCTATTTTATTTGGATATATGTTGTTTGGAAATGTATAATTTTGCTATAACAGGTACAAATATACTGCTGGGCAGTGTTAGTGAAAATACTGCCCAGCAAGTTTTTTTTTAAATCTGCCCAGAATTGTCACAGTAAAAAACCATGACAAGTCGTTGACAAATAAACTTGTCACGATTTTTTAACGTGACAATTTTTTTTGACTTTGTCACGGTCTTTAACCGTGATAAAACTTGTCAAGATCAAAGACCGTGACAGGACCATGACAAGTCTAGTAAACTTGTCACGGTCTTTGACCGTGACAAGTTCGTGACAAAAAAGTTGTCACCCCCAGACTTGTCACGGTCAAATACCGTGATAAGTTGGACTTGTCACGATCAAAGATCGTGACAAGTCAGCTATTTTGGTGTAGTGAGTTGCAAGGATTCTTCACCAGTAAATATGAAAATTATTACTAACTCATACTTCACGTCTCTCCATTGAAGCTCACATGTAACGAGTATCTCACCTCTCATCTAGAAGCAGTCCTAATCATATTCTCAAATAAAATGCCAATTGTAAATCCCATTATTTAATCTGACATGTAAAGAATAAGCCATCTAGCTATGCATTAACTAAAAGTGAGTATTTATACTAAACATTCTAGCCCCTGAATGGACTTCATAATGTGGTTAAATAATTTTAATATAAACTCGGTGCGTATTTTTACCTCATATAATATTCCATAATCTTAGTCTATCTCTTCAGACTATTTAATATTAAATTCAAACTCCTCGTCATTTTCCCCATTAGACTATAGGTTTCATTCTCTCATACTACTAAATTGTTATTTCCATTAATAATTGTCTACCACATTATTCATTCTCTTTAATTATTGTCTATATTCTTAGACTGCCCAATTATTATTCTCATTAATAATTATTAATCACATTATTCATTAGGACTCCTCTTCGTCCTTAATTATCCACATTATTATATTAACCCGACTTGGTTATCATTAAGCATTGTCTACATCTATAGACTAAGTGAGCATATTTCCATACAAGGCACACCAAAATGTGCAAATGGATATATATATATATATATATATATATATATATATATATATATATATATATATATATATATATATATATGACACACGAAGACATCTATCTTATGTGTCCTGTTCGTGCTCTATCGGTAAAGTCTGAAAGAATATCTTATCCTAAGCGGATACCACAAAATACACATAAGTTGGGGGCGGTCCATATGCACAACCCATGCCCATCGGTGACACAGGAAGGGTCAAAGTCAACATCTACCTCCTTGTAAATGGCGCCTCCACGTAGTACCTATATGACCTACACAAATGCCAAGCCCACCTGTGCTGGCGTGTGCTACGGTCCCTAACCCCCGAGCCGATAGGTTGGTCCACGAACCCAGGTATGTCGACAACAAATAATATAATACATATTATCATCGAATATGTATAAGTAGTTACTCTATAACTACTTCTATCAAAGGAAATCTCAATCCATATAAGGTATAGCCTTCTTGGCTTAACTATAACATTTTAGCCCGTTGTCACATAATACATTTTAACTCTACATCTTACGACTACTCCCCGTTTAAATATTGAATCTCATGCATTTAATTTTAGATTTAAAGTCGCATTTTCTTCATCATTTATTTCTCTTTAAATTTATAGGTACAGTTATTCTCAAACTAACCTCTCCAAAATGTTATAGGTATAGTTATTCCCAAACTATCCGTACCAACACATTTAGAGGTATAGTTACCCCAACTAACCTTCAACTACATTTAATGATTTCAACATGTCATCCTCTTGACTTAGACTTAAGTCATTTCAGATTTCTAATAGTCATACACTTCTTGTTACCTTTCCAATAAGGTTTGTATGTACATATATAAGGAGTCAACTAAATTGAATAAGGGTTATATGTACATATATAAGAAATCCTCTAATATGGGTAAGTAGTCTCACTCGACCTACTATCACAATCATTATTAACCATCTAACCTTAGCCCGCTAGGCTTAGGATACATTACTGCTTAATATCGTTATACGGTAATAATTTGAGGAAATTAATCATTAATTATAATCTGCTGCATTTGATTTATCTCAAGTAAGTATTACCTTTATATTTTAATTCATCCCTAAGTAATCATAAGATTTTCATCGTATCTTTTAGGGTCTTATCCTCTATATGCCCCAACCAGAATTTCCCAAATAATCTAGGTACATCCCGACCTTTTATATATTTATTTCATATAGCTTTATTCAATAATCCCACCTAAATCATCTTGTTCATATTGTCTCGTAGACCTTTTCATAGAAAAATCATAACTAAATAAAAAAATGAAAAAAATAAGTGGTCAGCGCCCACGCGATCGCTACGAAAAAATCTAGAAGCAGGTGTTTTCTCATGACGGGATTCTTCAACCCAAAACTTCTCAAACCAAAGATCCCCATAATAAATCTACAACTTTAAATGTGATATGGATGGAGTTTCTAAAAGATCATAAGATCATTCTAAACATGTTTAAACATAAAATTCCTTCCAAGATTTATATCAAATCATCAAGATCTTTCGAGAACCTATGAACATGCAAATTCTAGATTTAATCTTACCCTACTCCAATGGTGTTCCAAAATAGTTTAAGGGTTTTAAAACATATCTTTTACAATTAATCTTCTATTTAAACCACATGAATACATAGTTTATACAATGGGTTACGAATTTAAACATGGGTTACACAATTATCATCAATTTCTACAAAATTCAAAAGGTCTCTAAATATGCACCCCCAACACATGATTAAACCTTATTATAAGCATGGTATCAAAATTAATATAAGATTAGTATAATTTGAATAAGAATGGCAAGATATTCCTTGCTTGAAATTTGTATAGGAGCCTCTCTTCCTCCTCCTAGGGTGGTCCTTCCTCATCCTCTTGGGTGGTTATGTTTAGGGTTCTTGGATGTAACTGCTAAATGAGTGGGTTCACTCTAATTGTACGATGTTAGCCTTCAATTCCCGAGTTGGGCTTTAGGCCCCAACTTTGGACCCCCAAATGAGTCCGAATACAATATCTAATAAGTTCTATAACTACCCAACTCAAATATATATATATATATATATACCCGGGGACCATTCCCATGGGGTCTAAAATGCCCGAACGTGCCCATATAGCTTCCCAAAGTGTGTACCAAATATTTTTACTCAAAAATGTCTTTTAATTATGATGTGACACATGTAAACTATTTTTTCTTAAAATAGAATCCCTTTTGATTTAATTCAAATCATTAAAGTCTAACTCTAAAATTTAGAAATATCTAACACCCCCGTAAATTCAAGTACCTTTAATTTAATTATATTCGGGAGAAAAATAATTTATTTTATTCGGAGGAATTAAATTCATGTTTTGGGGATTTTTAAATTTAAGGATTTAATTAATTTGGCGAATTGAGGTTTAATTATTTGAATTATTTTTGTGTCTCATTTTAAGGTAAAAAATGTGGAGAATGTTATAAATTAATTCAGATGGCAATTCGGAGTGCACGGTTGAGTCTGGATGGGTTAAAATAGTTGGAAAAGAGTGGCCATATGTATAATATGGGTTTTGGGACTTTTCTAGACACATTTGAACTCCCAAATAAGTGTTTGGACCCTTTTTATAAGGCCCACAAGCCAAAAACGGGATTTAATTATTAGACCCTAATTGTGGGAGGGTGTGAGCACCTTAATTCATTTTCGAAAACTATTTTTAGGGAGAGAAAATGGGTGCAAGTGGGAGAATCCATGGGAACCAAATCAAGAACAAGAGTGTGGGCTCTTCATAAAAAATCATCATCTATATCTACAGATTCAGAGCCTACGAACCCTAAGGAATGTGGTTAAACTTGCTTTTAAATTAATTGCAATTTTCCTATTCATATCGTAGTCGGTGTGAAATGAATAAGATGTTAGGGTTAGTTCTATAATTGAATTTGGGGTTTTTATGATTTCTGATTAAAAGTCCATAGAGGATTTAAAAATGTGATTTATAAACCCCAATCTGTGTGGATGTTGTATTTAGATTGAGGATCTTGAATTGGTGAATTTAGTGTAAATCTTGGAGAATTTAATGGAGGAAATCTAAACAGAAAATGGGTGTTTAAGTCAGCAATGGCGGATTGGATTTTGAAGATGACGATGTAGGAGAAAGAAACCAGGGTCGTTCAAACGACCTGGTTTATGGTTTGAATAACATCTGTAGTCATTCAAACGATATACCAAGTAGTTCGAACGATGGTGCTTTTCTTCCTCCCCTGTTTCTGCCCTGGGTGTTCAATTCTTGGGGGATTTACTATTTGGACGATTCTTATTGTTGGGCTACAATAGTGGAAATTGTGAAGAATTATTCATGGATCAAATAGGGTGTAAATTAAAAAGGGAATTAAGGATTAATGTGAGTGTATTAAGAACCATATATTAATAAGTGTTCAAAATTATTTGAAAGAAGTTGAATAATAATTTGGGGATGTTTATTTTCGGGCCAAGTGAGAGAGTCCGTGTATATTGGTTGAGTGACGCCAAGATAATAAATTACACAATGCACGATTGATTCAATTGAGTCGGGATATTGACTCGGGTGAAATTTAGACTAGTGCTACGAGTGTTTAGGCACGGATTTGGTCGAGTTACACTACACCAAATCTGCCAGATTATCACGGTCATTAACCGTGATAAGTTCAACTTATCAAGGTCAATGATCGTGACAAGTCTGGGGGTGACAACGTTTGTTGTCACGAACTTGTCACGGTCGTTGACCGTGACAAGTTCATTAGACTTGTCACGGTCTTTGACCTTGACAAGGTTTGCCATGGTTAAAGACCGTGACAAACTCGTGGCAACCTTTAAAAAATTATCATGGTCATTAACCGTGACAAGCCCGTGATTAGTTTTCTTTATCACGAACTTGTCATGGTCAATGACCATGATAATTCTGGGCAGAATTAAAAAAACATATGCTGGGCAGTATGGCCACTGCCATTGCCTAACAGTATATTTTGTACCTGTTATAACAACGTTGTACCTGTTCAAACATCATATATCCAAATAAAATAGAGATAATAAAAATATACATCTTCTCCATCCTTCGAATGACTCCCCCCAAGGCAAGTGCCCACAATATGTCCAATGAGGTTCTTCTCTGCATGCATCACATCTAATACATGGCGCACCGGGTTATTCTTCCAGTAAGGCAAGTCAAATAAAATTGACCTTCTAGACCATGCCTTTTTTTATCTCAGTTTCATTCCCAGTTGGGGTCTTCTTATGCTTGACATTCTTAATTTTAGGATTCTTACCTGGAATATTAGGCCCACAATCAGAGTATTTACTTTCAATTTCTGAACCTGAAAGTTTTCTCGACGGTAGCCTATGTTCAACTCCGCCCGATAAAAAATTAGAACCTTTTTCAAATCTGAAACTATGAGTCGGGGGGGGTATAATTTTTTTGAGCTAGCAGAGAGACGAAGAGATTCAGTCTCCTCTCCAAAAATAGGACACCCCAAATAGCCATGAACTACACAACCGGATAATGTCCCATAAGTTGGAAAATCATGAATTTCCCACATCAACATAGCTTTTAGAGTAAACTCTTCTTCTATAAAAGAGTCAAATTCTTTCACATCCTCTTCCCACAACTTATTTAATTCTTCTACCAAAGGACCTAGGTAGACGTCAATGTCATCACTTGGTACCTTTGGCCCAAGTATTAACAAGGACAACATCGAAAATTTAGGTCTCATATATTGTGAAAGAGGAAGATTGAGTGGGGCTAGGATCACTGGCCATACACTCTGATTAGTGCTTAGATTTCCAAATGGATTGAAACCATCTATTGATATAGCCAAACAAATGTTGCGCTGTTCTCGAGCAAAATCGGGATAGTCATGATTCATCCTCCTCCAAGATGTAGAATCAATAGGATGGCGCATGAGATTACCCCTTACTTCTTCCCTAGCATGCCAAGTCATTGCGTCTGCTATCCATGGTACTGTGAAAAATCGCTTTAGTCTAAGCCCAACGAGAAAATATTTCATCACTTTTTGAGGCACTTTTGAGCTTGTGCCTTCCTTACAAGTAGATTGGACATATCTAGGTTCATCGCATACCGGATAACAATCGAGATTTTCATACTCCTTTCGGTATAGTATGCAGTAATACACATAAGCATGAATTGATTTATAATTCATTTCCAAACTTTTCTTCATAATAGGATAGCTATTTGGAAGCGTATTCTCCTTGGGTAGTAAGCCCTTCACCCAATTCAGAATTCGTGTCATGTTATTTCCAAACAAACCATACTGCATCTTCAAACTGTGAAAACCAACCATGGCATGTAAAGTTGTTTGATCTTTCTCACAACCAGAGTATAACTTTTGGGACGCCTTAAATTTTAAACTTTGGTAGTCATTGTTAAGGTTTATAGTGATATCTTCATGAGCACCTGAAACTTGTACATCATCAGTGACCTCATTCTCCTTCACTTCATAAACTCCGTACGCATCATCACCTAAATCCTCTTAACATATTATGATCTACGTCGTCCCCTTCTACACCTATCCTACTTGTTGAAGGTTGTTCGGGGACAGAAGGAACTTTCAATTCACCGTGAAAACTCCAAAATCAATAATTATCTGGCATACCCCATCTTAACAAATTTAGTTCAACTGCTTTCCACTCAAACACATTACCATTCTTGCACCTAGCACACAGACACGGAAACTCTTCATCATTATGACATCTCTTTCCGTATTTCACAAATTCATTAGCACCTTTGCGAAACACCCTCTCATTCTACTTGTCTCACCCATACACTCTTTGTATTTAGGATATCCCATCACATCTACTACAACTTAATACATGCCAAGTAGTTCAACGACGGTGCTTTTCTGTCAGCTTTTCTTCCTCCCCTGTTTCTTCCCCGGGTGTTCAATTCTTGGGGAATTTACTATTTGGACGATTGTTATTGTTGGGCTACAATAATGGACTTAATTTTAAGAATTCTTCATGGATTAAATAGGGTGTAAATCAAAAAAAGAATTGAGGATTAAAGTGAGTGTATTAAGAAACTTATATTAATAAGTGTGCAAACTTATTTGAAAGAAGTTGAATAATAATTTGGTGATGTTTATTTTTGGGCCAAGTGAGAGAGTCCGGGTATATTGGTTGAGTGAGGCCAAGATAATAAATTACTCAATACGCGATTGATTAAATTGAGTCGAAATATTGACTCGAGTAAAATTTGGACTGGTGCTACGAGTGTTTAGGTATGGATTTGGTCGAGTTAATTTATTATAGGGTTATATAATAAATTATGGAATATTCAAAATAAAAAAAGGATGTTAACCTTAATATGTGGGATTTGAGGAATAAGTTCTACATGATGAGATTTCGGGCTAATGATGCAAGTCCGGGTGATTTAGTTGGGTGACACAACTTGAGTGATGAATATATAATCATGGGGATTATTTTAATATCAAGTCGGTTTATAGACTTGGGATTCTTAGGCTAGTGTTACGGTATTAGTGCACGGGTAGCCTGGATTAATTAGATATTTATATATGATGGTGTGTAGTATATATATATATATATATATATATATATATATATATATATATATATATATATATATATATATATATATGTATATATATATTTGTATGGTTTATAAATATTTGTGTGTATAATATTTATAGGAAAGCATACCTACTCATAAATATGCTATCATATTTATAAATATGATTTATAAATATGCTATCATAGGAGGTTGGGCGATGTGGGTGAATCCCCTGGCTAGTGAATGCAAGGAGAGTATAGTCCCCAGGTCATAGCGTCTGTATATAGGGATGAGATGTCTTGGGTATGGGTCGGTCTCATTTCCGGGCAGAACTATACAATTGTTTTTCTCATTTGGGAGCACCCTGCGTCAGGGTTCCGGGTGGATGAGTATACCCGAAGGTGATAGCATTTGGAGAGCATCCTATGAGGGCCTACTCAGGAGGATGGTTACGTCTACGACATGTGTGTGAATGTTACAATATGATATTACATATATATGGCATATATATATACGTGTAAATACATGATGATAATTATATTAATTATATAACTCGTGAGATAGTTAAACGGTATCAATTGAAGAATGATTTAAATAATTTAGTGTGATTAATAACTTATATATATATATATATATATATATATATATATATATATATATATATAGAGAGAGAGAGAGAGAGAGGCTCTCCAACATACCTCATTAAACATACCTAGCAACATACCTATTTTTTTTTAAATAGTAAAAAAAATAATTTTGAGTTAATATTTTTTTATATGGGTTCATAATATTTCAATGTGCTACTGTAAAAATATTCAGATCAAAATAATGTGTTTTGATATTTTTAAAAAATAGGTAAAAAAAAATGGCAGCTTTAAAAGGTAAAAACTGACAGTTTTTTGACCTTTTTTTTTAAAATAACAAAAGCCATTATTTTCAATTGATTTTTATAGGAGCACATTGAAATATCATGAACCCATATAAAAAATTTCATCTCAAAAATATTTTTTTTTACTATTTTAAAAAGAGGGTATGTTGCTAGGACGTATGTTGGAGAGCCTGACTCTCTCTCTCTCTCTCCCTCTCTCTCTCTCTCTCTCTATATATATATATATATATATATATATATATGACAAGACTAGTTACAGGGTAAATAGCTTGGTGGGCCATATAGTAGTACGTTAGGTGTTCACAGTAGTTAAGGGGTGAGGTGGTCCTCAAAAGAGTGTGCGATACTAACTTAAGTATGAATAGCATTCATGCATTTTAATTTACTACAATTTAATTCACTTGCGAAATATTTTTAAAATGTTTTGGGTTCTAACTCTTGCTATAAAAATATTTACAAAATCTTTTAGGTGTCCAGTCATAGGGACGCCATAATTGTTCAATTCTAGTGTTGCGCAACTGTGGCATATAGGGATGTTGCAGGACTTTGACTTAGCCGCTTCAGTCATTTCATTCTACAGTAGGATGCAATCAGTTCTTCATCTGGCCATGTCTCCCTAGTTATTCCATTTTGTTACAGTTAGATGATGTATTCAGTTTATTCCTCTTGCGATTTATTTTTGTTATTTGATTTGTAGCCGGTGGTTGTCTCGGTAAGGATTACATTTATTACCTTTTTAGTATTGTTTGATTTAGTATTTGTGTGAATAGTTTATTATACTTTCTTTCACATGTTGTTAGCAATGTTAAATAAAAAGATTAAATTTGACACCATGTCTTTTGAATACTAGGCGGTTAGTAAGTTTTAAAAAGTTTTGGACAGCGATGCTAAGAATGAACCAAATGAGATTCTTGTTTAATTCGATATAGGACTGATCACCCGGTATTTTATTAGGCAGGGTGTCAAAAAATAATAATGAGTCTAATTACTCACAGCCTTGATTAATTAATTACACCGAATTAAATTAATCAAAATTCAATTCTTATTTTATTCCAAAAAATATGGGGTGTTACAAAATGCGACACAATATAAAATCATATTTTTAACCTCACATGGAGACCATATAAATTAATGGATGAAATTTGACTTTGAGAGAATGAATGACACATTTGTAATATATATGTTAAAAAGAGTTCGGGTCAGGGAGAATTTTTAATTAGAGTGTCTGCACACAGTTGTAGAATCTCTTAGGGTCTGTTTGATGCAAAAGTAATCAAATGGTTAGGATGATAAATTTTTCCAAGACAAAATTTGTTAGGAAAAATCTTATAACTCTCGAGAAAGAGCTTTTTGATAACACTAATTTTTCAGCTGGTAAACACGTGTTGTTTGATAGCATTAATGGCAAGAGTGACGAATGTAAAAAAACTCGAATAAAATAAGAGATCTTAACTTGAAAAAAATTAACAAAAAAAAAACAGTTTCTAACAAAAGAAAATAGTTTTTAGCAAAAAAAAATGTTTCTCACCAAATAAAAACAATTTAAAAAAACAGTTTATAACGAAAAAACATATATTTAACAAAAAAACGGTTTTAACCTCTAACACCCCGTGATTTTAAATTTTATATAACGCGTTTTAAATTGAAAAGTCAAAAAGGTATTTTTGGTGAAATTAAATTTTTCTGAACTATTTAAATTAAAATATTTTTGGTCTAAATTTGATTTTGTATAAAATATTTTTTCGAGGATTCGATTTTTTTTATAATTGAAAGTTATCTTGTGAAATAGAAAACTTGATTTAAAATTTTAGAAATTGGGACTCTTGGTAAAATTCTTAAGTATTAAATCATTTATATTTTTTGAAACCCACTTGAGGTGAGAGAGATGCGTTTTTTTTTTAATTTATTCAAATCCTTGTTGTTTGTCCCATGATTACTAATGATTACTAGAATGGTTGCTTTCAAAGGTGTTTGATTTCACACGAAAGTTTTTAGTCAGTTGCCTCCTAAATTGTTGGGACGCGCGTGGGCTGTTCCTGTTAATCTATAATTTTATATATATTCTATTTAAATATTTTGAGAGTTAAAATTTAGTTTGGACTCTTTTTCTCACCTTATAAAAAGCGCATGGACGCATTTTTTAAAAAGGTCACGGCTGTTTTTTTTCCAAGCTTTCTTTTTCCTACACAAAGAAGAATACTCAGACCCTTATATTTCAACTCCAAACCTCCATTAAACAAAACATCAATCATATTTTGGGAGGTCTAAACTACATATTTATAAGAAGGCCCAAGAACGAAACTTGCTTATTTTCACCAAGCCAACACAACTACTCAGAATTTTTAAGAAATAATTTTCCAGGCATGAATATTATATTCCGTTCCTTTAGTATTATGCGTTTTGAGCCTAAACCCTTAATTACATGTTTTCTTAAAATAAATTAGTGACTTTATAGAGAAAGTGATAATTAATTTTGGGACTGTTTTATGAAATGTTTTTATCTGAATTAATATGCATAACCCTTGGGTGTGCTGGTTAGAGTTGGGTTTTGGGTTTGTTTTTGGTGTAGATTGCATGTACAGATTTGGGTAATTTTATTTTAATTAATTTGGGGCACGTACACTTATTTGTGTAGTTGTGTCAAAAAGTCTATCTTTAGATTATATTGCATAGTTTTTTACGTGTTGGTTACTCTAATATGTTTATGGAAATATTGTGCGGGAAAAATAACGACGGTCTTATTTATTAAAATTAAATTAAATTGTCTCATCACTAATGAATATGTTGTGTTGTGGAATTTGTGATTGATTGAGATGTTTATTCCCTATTGCAGGGATGATGGGATTGCTGGGTTATATTCTCTCACCTATTTTATAGTACACTTGCTAGGTATGGGACTAGTGGGTAGGACTTAGTTGAGATTTGCACTTGCTAGGTATGGGACTAGTTAGTGTAGATTTTTACGGATTGGGTATTCCGGAGTGAGGCTAATTTTCATTTGTTTTTCGTCGACGCGTGCGCCTTGGCATGAGACTATGTAGAGTTTAGGGTTAGAAATTCATCCTATACATAGGGTAGGATGTATTGTATTTTGGGGACCTTTAGGTATGGGACTAAAGGTGTTTTGAGGATCTGACATCGATAATAAGGGTGGGGTAAATTAATTTGATGAGAAATTGAGAATTAACGCCTAAGATAATAAAAACGGGTATTAAAATATATTGACGACATAATATTGCAGGGTCGACGGTTTAAACGGGCTAGCTGGCTATTTATGTCGTGTCGTGTGTGAAACATCGTCATATTGTGGGATCAACAGTTTAATCGGATCAGCTGACTATTGACGAGGCGATGGGTATTTTGGTGGGAGTACCCCCCGTGCGGGAGGACCGCTACATTAATAAATTTTGGTGGGAGTACCACCCGTGCGGGAGGGCCATTACATTAATGAATTTTGGTGGGAGTACCACCCGAGGTGGGGGGAACACTCTAAAAAATGTGAATTAGTGTAACAACCCAAGTCTTTCGGAATAGTAAGTAATTTATTTTGGGAGAAATAAATATTATTTTATTCGGAGATTAATTAAATTTGCAATTGAGGTCAAAATTTGAAGTTGTTAGAAAGCATGTCGAATGGTGATTCTGAGGGTGTAGTTGTGTCCGGAAGGGTCGAGAAAGTCGAAATGACTGTACTTGGGGTCTATTTATGTTCCGAAATAATTTAAGTCAGTTTGATTCGAATTAAAGTTACCGAGTCATTTAAAGTGTGTATTATCATTTAAAGATGTGTATATTTGGAGACAAGGCTTAAAAGCCTACGGGAGATTCATTTCTCCAAAGATAAAAAAAAGAGAAAGAAAAATAAAGAAAGAAAGAAAGAGAGAAGAAAAAAGAAGAAGAGAAAGAAGGAGAAAAGAGAGAGAAAGAGGATTTTCCGGCCAATACGCGACCTCAAGGCGGATTCAGACCCTACGAACTCGAGGCAAGTGATTAAACTTGCTAAAAAATTATTGTGTACCATTTATTGCATGATTTGTGGATGAAATTTATGGGTTTTAGGTTTAGTTTAACAAAACCTAACTTTTTGGGGAAAATCTTAGATTTATAGTGTATAGATAGATTTGAGGTTAGAAATTAGTTTATATGTATTCTAGGATGAATATTGATGATATATATGTGATTGGGTTGAAGAGAAATGAAGAGAAAATGATTAAAACAAATTTTAGGATTTTTGGCTTATTAAAAAGTAGCCATTTTCGAGAGTTCTGAAGGGTCGAATCGATTCGGCCTCCTACTGAATCGATTCGGAAATATGCAGGTGCCCAGGTCTGAGTGACCGAATCGATTCGGACCCAATCCGAATCGATTCATCCTGAGACAGAGTCCCAGGTCTGATGACCCAAATCGATTCGCCTTTCATGCCAAATCGATTCGCTGGGTCGAATCGATTTGGAATTGGCCCGAATCGATTCGGAAACAGGGCTTTTGGGGGAATGTTTTTCTAGGGAGAATTTCATTCCAATTTGTTCAAGGTTATCGATTGGGAACCTCTATTGGAGTTATTTGGAGTATGTTTTGGAGACTTTTATAGACTTTCCCTTATAAGAAATTATTGGAGTCATATTGACTAAATTTGAGGAATACCAATTAGATATTATGGTATATTCTAAGTGGGGAACCCCACCTTAATTGGAGATTCTATTTGGGAATGATAATTTATTTGGAAGATGTCTCACACTATGAGAAATGCTAAATTAAGTGCATTAGGATAACGAATATCCTTAACATAAATAGAATTGAGAGAAAATTTATAAATAGAAGCGACATGTGAGCTTCAAGCGAGAAATAGTATAGTGTGTACTATGTGGGGGAACATGTGTGAGAATGGACGATTAGTATATCGGGAGAGAGAATATACTAAACAATAACATAAATTCTATTGCGCCTAAGGGCGTATAACAAATATGAAAATGATGTGACAGGTATACCTTATATGATGGTATATCTCTATATGATGTGATGATGTTTGTATACCTTATATGATGGTATATATATATAGTGAAGCATACCCCCTCCTTGCTATCATTTGGAAGGTGCGTGCGATGAGGGTGAGCATCCTGGCTTAAAGAGCAGGGTGTGGATAGTCCCCAGGCCATAATCGTCCATGGTGATTATTATGTGATATATATCTATTATTTTGGGGATGAGAAGTCATGGGTATGTGTCGTTCTCACTTGTCGGTTAGGATCTATGACCGCTTCCCAGGACGTTGTGTGCGTGAGTTGTTCACGAGGTGGGTGTCATTGAACCCCACCAGGTGGACCCAGTTTGCTACGTGTATGGGCAACTGGAAGATGATAGCATGTGAGCCTGTGTCCTCGAGTTATAGCTCGGTTGGATGGTTATTATATTGTTGATTGTGCTTGTTCTTGGGTATCAAGGTCATAATGAACCTCAACGACTAACATTGCCAGGACTAGTGTATCGAGGGGTTCCTTGTTTGGATTTCGCCTCGACGAGACGTCCCACGCACGAACCGCAATGTAATGTTGGAAATTGGGGTGAAGTTAGTCCTTAATGCTCATAATTATATATGTATCACCTATCCCGACAATCGACAGTGCTAGGAGTAGTGTAACGGGGGGGTCCTTATTTGGATTTCGCTTTGGCGAGACGTCCCACGGATGAAACGCCGTGTATTGTTGAGAATTGGGAATATTAATTAATTAAAATGGAATAATAATAATTTGGGTTACATGCATCATGCATTGATGGCATAATGAATCTCAAGGACCAGTACTGTCAGGAGTAGTGTAACGGGGGGGTTCCTTGTTTGGATTTCGCCTCAGCGAGACGTCCCACGCACGAAACGCAGTGCCGTATTGAGAACCGGGAGAAGTTTTGTCCTTAAATATTGATGTTAATAACTCATATAATTAATTATATATATGTTTACCTGCCAAATGAGGGCATAACTAGAATATATGAAATTCTAGTAAGTGAATTTTGATATATTGTGATGATGATGTTACTAGGATGGTTATACAACTTTATATGTTCAATAAATGAACAAATATAAAGAGAACTATGACACTTAAAAATAAAGTAATGTTGTAGATGGAATTTAGATAAGTGTAGATTGCGAGATAAGTTAGATGATCTTAATCGAATATTTATTTTTGAGATCTAGTTAGATTTATTTGCCTAATTAAAATGGGTATACCTTTGGAGACCACGTGCATACGTTTAGTCGCGCGCTGTAGTTGAGAGGTGAGTTGGATTTTAAAGAAGAGTTCGATTCCACCTTAATCATGTAATAATGCATTTATAATTATTATGCATTTTAATGCACTTGCTATAAAATGTTTTTCAACTCGGGCTCTGGCCCGTTTATATTTTCTCCTGCTATGCATATATATTGTATTACTTTAGGTGTTCCTCCGTAAGGACGCCATTCAGGTTTATCCATCCAGTGTATCTGTGAGCTATATCAGTAGCGGGCTGATGCGACACATGGCTCTAGTCGATTCCTATCTTTTGTATATCTAGATTAGGATTCAGTTTGTACATCGGGTTTATACCCAAGTGTTGTAGATTATTATTTTTATATTCTCTCTCAGATTATTGTATTGTATGTGACCCGACAGCTTATTCGGATATTTCATTGTTGAGATTTTATTGTACATTGTATTGTACTCTTTTATATTAATGGGTTTGCATGTATCATTCATCATAGTTAGATGTAGTATTATTGGTTGTTTGTTGTTTGCCTGGTTTTACTTGGTGCTAAATAAAAGTTTTAAATTTTTGGCAATCCACTTTTAATAGTTTCGGGTAGTTAGCCTTATATTATTGAGTATTTTCAGTTGATGTTGAGACTGAGCCTACTGATATTCCTGATTATTTTAGTATAGGGCTGGCCACCCGTTATTATTATGAGCGGGTTGTCACAGATGGTATCAGAGCATCAGGTTCTAGTGTCTGTAGGATCTGTGTACGGGTCACTACGATCTTCCGTAAGCTTTCTTGATGTAGATCCTTATTATTAGGACTGTTATATTCACACGTCCATATTTCTTCTATGATTTTAAAACATTTGAAAGGCATTCTGATACAATTGTTCTTGTTTCAGATGCCACCGAAGAGAGGTCGTTCGGTCAGGGAAAATAAAGGGGCTGAGAATGTGGGACCCCAATTGCCTCAAAGGAACATGACTACACATGAAGTTGCCAATATTGTGGCACAAGCAGTAGCTGTTTCCATTTCTACGATCGCATAGCAATCTTCCGTTCAAGCATCCCAAACCCATTTAGGACTGTCTTTGTGGGAAAGAGTAAAATAAGATTTTAGTAAGGGGCATCCTCTGGAGTTTGCAGGGAGAGTTGATGCAATGGCTGCAAGTCGATGGAATAATAGTATGCAGATGCACCTCCGTATGGTTGAGTGTAGTGAGGTACAAAAGTAATTTTTAGCCACGTTTATGTTATCGGGTGCAGCTCTCCAATGGTGGGAGTCCGTCACCACATCTGAACAAAGAGATACTTTGCCTATAATAGAATTTTGGAAACTTTTTGATCGAAGGTATTTTCCTTCCCCGACTCAGAATATGGAGATTTTTCAATGTAATAGGACGGTGGCAGAATATGAAGAAGATTTTCTAGATGGGCAAAATTAGTACCTGATGAGGTAGATACGGAAGACAAATGTATATCAAAGTTTATTCGAGGTTTAGATTGGAGAATCCGACAACATTTGTTAGAGAGTCCCAAGTTAGTGACTTTCATCGAGGTAGTGAATGCGGCACTGTTGAAGTGTCATGTATATCGTCTTCGTTCGCAAGAGGGTAACAACTTTGGAGATTCAAGTTCATCAAGTAAATTTGGCAAAGAGAGTGCCAGTTATGCGAGTGAGTACAAGTCGGACTATAGAGAGTCACAACGACATTTTGTTCCTCGAGGTGTGTCGAGAGGATTTTTGGGTAGATGTTTCTTTTGTAAAGAAATAGGTCATAAAAAGAAAGATTGTCCTAAGAGTGGGAAAGGACCACATTTTGATGAAGTTTTGTAAGTGCAACCCCTAGAACAGATTCGAGGTCATTTTAGGCCGTGGGACTTTGTTTGGGAGCCCAATGATGAGGATGGGCAATCGGACTAGAGACGGTGATGTAAAGTATTTTCCTTTTTAAATAGGAATATCAATATATGAAGTTTTGGTAATATCGTATAGGGGATATTTATGAAAGGGTAGTGCTAGAACCCTATTATGTATGGAATGACCCTAAAAAAGGAATTTTAGGCAAGTTAGGCTCTTAAATAATTATCTTTTGAAAGAAAAGATAATTGTGAAATGTGCTCAAAGAGAGCCATAAATCTTATTATGAATGTAAGAATGGTTAGTGTGTGATGAGTAGTATTGATAAAGCTACTTCTTTTATATAGTCATGTTAGACTTATATAATTGTTGAATTCCAGATATGGATGAGCCTAATAAATGGCAATAAATATTAATATGATATGATATATCATTACTGAAAAGAGTTCATGAATTGTGGATTGTTGGGACGCAGGAAAATTTAGCTCATAATTATGCTAATTTTGTGAGCTATATGTTGTTATATGTATGGTGATGTTAAGACCTTGTGCTATGGACATAAGGCACTTTATGTATATATTGTAAGACATAAACCAATATATTTTCATAATTGGTGTTCAAAATAAAACTTTTTCTAGGCCTTGGGCCATATCAAAATGATTTTTTTTCCCAAAATATTTTTAAACTCTAGTCCAGATTTAACAAACTCTCAATCCCAGACATCGCCACATAATAGTGTAATGGGAGGGTTCCTTGTTTGGATTTCGCCTTTGCGAGACGTTCCCCGCACGAAAGTGGAGAATGTCAGGAAATGAGAGGAGTTATTTCTTTGGACCATTCAAAATTTTTATCTTTATTAAAATGCTAGTATACTTTATATTTATGGAATTGTGGAATTTTGGAGGCAAATGAAGCCTCATCATGATTGGTACGAGCGATAGCTCGAATATGAAGGGTGTATGGGCGCCCTAGTGGTTAATGAATTGATTTTATCAACTTAAAATAAATAAATAAATAAAAAATTCGTCGTGGGAAATTAGAGATTTGGGTATAGGATTAAGTAGGACGAGTATAGTAGGACAAGTTGAGCTTTGGAGAATTAGGCTTAGCTAAATTTCGAGGACGAAAGTTTTGTAAGTGTGGAAGTTTGTAACAACCCAAGTCGTTTGGAACAGTAAGTAATTTATTTTGGGAGAAATAAATATTATTTTATTCGGAGATTATTTAAATTGGCAATTGAGGTCAAAATTTGAAGTTGTTAGAAAGTCTGTCGAATGGCGATTCTGAGGGTGTAGTTGTGTCCGGAAGGGTCGAGAAAGTCGAAATAAGTGTACTTGGGGTCTATTTAGATTCCGAAATGATTTTAAGTCAGTTTGACTCGAATTAAAGTTACCGAGTCATTTAAAGTGTGTATTATCATTTAAAGATGTGTATATTGGGAGACAAGGCTTAAAATCCAACGGGAGATTCATTTCTCCAAAGAGAAAAAAAGATAAATAGAAAGAAAGAAAGAGAGAAGAAGAAAGAAGAAGAGAAAGAAGGAGAAAAGAGAGAGAAAGAGGATTTTACGGCCAATACTCGACCTCAAGGAGGATTCAGACCCTACGAACTCGAGGCAAGTGATTAAACTTGCTAAATAATTGTTGTGTACCATTTATTGCATGATTTGTGGATGAAATTTATGGGTTTTAGGTTTAGTTTAACAAAACCTAACTTTTTGGGGAAAATCTTAGATTTATAGTGTATAGATAGATTTGAGGTTAGAAATTAGTTTATATGTATTCTAGGATGAATATTGATGATATATATGTGATTGGGTTGAAGAGAAAATGATTAAATTAAAATTTTGGAATTTTTGGCTTACTAAAAAGTAGCCATTTTCGAGAGTTCTGAAGGGTCGAATCGATTCGACCTACTACCGAATCGATTCGGAAATAGGAAGGTGCCCAGGTCTGAGTGACCGAATCGATTCGGACCCAAGCCGAATCGATTCGTCCTGAGACAGAGTCCCAAGTTTGATGACCCGAATCGATTCTCCTTTCTGGCCAAATCGATTCGTTAGGCCGAATCGATTCGGAATTGGCCTGAATCGATTCAGAAACAGGGCTTTTGGGGGAATGTTTTTCTAGGGAGAATTTCATTCCAATTTATTTGAGGTTATCGACTGGGAACCTTTATAGGAGTTATTTGGAGTATGTTTTGGAGACTTTTAGAGAGTTTCCCTTATAGGAAATTATTGGAGTCATATTGACTAAATTTGAGGAATACCAATTAGATATTATGGTATATTCTAAGTGGGGAAGCCCACCTTAAAGGGAGATTCTATTTGGAAATGATAATTGATTTGGGATATGTCTCACACTATGAGAAATGCTAAATGAAGTGCATTAGGATAACAAATATCTTTAACATAAATAGAATTGAGAGACAATTCATAAATAGAAGCGACATGTGAGCTTCAAGCGATAAATAGTATAGTGTGTACTAAGTGGGAGAACATGTGTGAGAATTGACGATTAGTATATCGGGAGAGAGAATATACTAAACAATAACATAAATTCTATTGCGCCTAAGGGCGTATAATAAATATGAAAATAATGTGACAAGTATACCTTATATGATGGTATATCTCTATATGATGTGATGATGTATGTATACCTTATATGATCGTGTGTATATATATATATATATATATATATATATATATAGTGAAGCATACCCCTTCCTCGCTATCATTGGGAAGTTGCGTGCGATGAGGGTGAGCATCCTAGCTTAAAGAGCAGGGTGTGGATAGTCCCCAGGTCATAATCGTTTATGGTGATTGTTATGTGATATACATTTATTATTTTGGGGGTGAGAAGTCATGGGTATGTGTCGTTCTCACTTGTCGGTTAGGAGCTATGACCGCTTCCCAGGACGTTGTGTGCATGAGTTGTTCACGAGGTGGGTGTCGTTGAACCCCACCAGGTGAACCTAGTTTGCTACGTGTATGGGCAACTGGAAGATGATAGCATGTGAGCCTACGTCCTCGAGTTATAGCTCGGTTGGATGGTGATTATATTATTGATTGTTCTTGTTCTTGGGTATCAAGGGCATAATGGACCTCAACGACTAACATTTCCAGGACTAGTGTATCGGGGGGGTTCCTTGTTTGGATTTAGCCTCGGCGAGACATCCCACGCACGAACCGCAGTGTAATGTTGGAAATTGGGGTGAAGTTAGTCCTTAATGCTCATAATTATATATAGATCACCTATCCCGACAATCGACAGTGCCAGGAGTAGTGTAACGGGGGGGTTCCTTATTTGGATTTCGCTTCGGCGAGACGTCCCACGCATGAAACACCGTGTACTGTTGAGAATTGGGAATATTAATTAATTAAAATGGAATAATAATAATTTTGGTTACATGCATCATGCATTGAGGGCATAATGAATCTTAAGGATCAGTACTGTCAGGAGTAGTGTAACGGGGGGTTCCTTATTTGGATTTCGCCTCAGCGAGACATCCCACGCACGAAACGCAGTGCCGTATTGAGAATCGGGAGAAGTTTTGTCCTTAACTCTTGATGCTAATAACTCATATAATTAATTATATATATGTTTACCTGTCAAATGAGGGCAGAACTAGAATATATGAAATTCTAGTAAGAGAATTTTGATGTATTGTGATGATGATGTTACGAGGATGGTTATACAACTTTATATGTTCAATAAAAGAACAAATATAAAGAGAACTATGACACTTAAAAATAAAGTAGTGTTGTAGATGGAATTTAGATAAGTGTAGATTGCGAGATAAGTTAGATGATCTTAATCGAATATTTATTGTTGAGATCTAGTTAGATTTATTTGCCTAATTAAAATGGGCATACATTTGGAGACCACGTGCATACGTTTAGTCGCGCGCTCAAGTTGAGAGGTGAGTTTGATTTTAAAGAAGAGTTCGATTCCACCTTAATCATGTAATAATGCATTTATAATTATTATGCATTTTAATGCACTTGCTATAAAATGTTTTTCAACTCGGGCTCTGACCCGTTTATATTTTCTCCTGCTATGCATATATATTGTATTACTTTAGGTGTTCCTCCGCAAGGACGCCATTCAGGTTTATCCATCCAGTGTATCCGTGAGCTATATCAGTAGCGGGCTGATGCGGCACTTGGCTCTAGTCGATTCCTATCTTTTGTATATCTAGATTAGGATTCAGTTTGTACATAGGGTTTATACCCAAGTGTTGTAGATTATTATTTTTATATTCTCTCTCAGATTATTGTATTGTCTGTGACCCGACAGCTTATTCGGGTATTTCATCGTTGAGATTTTATTATGCATTGTATTGTACTCTTTTATATTAATGGGTTTGCATGTATCATTCATCATAGTTATATGTAGTATTATTGGTTGCTTATTGTTTGGCTGGTTTTACTTGGTGCTAAATAAAAGTTTTAAATTTTTGGCAATCCACTTTTAATAGTTTCGGGTAGTTAGCCTTATATTATTGAGTATTTTCAGTTGATGTTGAGACTGAGCCATCTGAGATTCTTGATTATTTTAGTATAGGGCTGGCCACCCGTTATTATTATGAGCAGGTTGTCACAATTAGTTGGAATAATAATTTTATGCGGGAGCACCGCGAGGATTATCATTTAACCTGACTAATTAACTTGTATAGTTGGACTTAGATTTTTGGGGTTAGCTTAGTAGTAAGCTATAGCTTGGGTAATTTATTTTAC
The DNA here is from genome assembly GCA_949130495.1 of Sambucus nigra. Taxonomy (NCBI): domain Eukaryota; kingdom Viridiplantae; phylum Streptophyta; class Magnoliopsida; order Dipsacales; family Adoxaceae; genus Sambucus; species Sambucus nigra. The sequence goes on along the minus strand of OX422222.1, from coordinate 466,192,548 downwards.
GCGTTCATTATTTATCTCGTCTTAATTGAAATATTTTATTGAGATATTTATTGCGTATAATGCTATTGTGTGTATTCAAGGATCCTATTTGAAAGGAGTGATGTGTATTCATGCTCAGGGTTCTAACCTCGTGCGTTGACTAACTTTTTCAAGCATAAGATTTGGAGTAGCTCTATTGGAGTTTAGAGATTTATCTTGGAGGTGCGTCTTGGAGATTTATTTTCTACTTATTAGCTAGTTTACTTTACTTCCTTTGCATTATTATGAGACTTAAATTATGGATTTATTGGGCCATTCGGTTCCACAACTATTAAGGTTTTGTTTCAGATATTATTTCATTTGGGATTTTTCACTTGGAGTTATATTTAATTCAGTTGGTTTTATATTTTGAGGATGTATAATGGTGATGAATATTTCATATTTCTTGGATGGTTTTGATTATTGGGATAAATCTTATTATTATCTTGTGGAAAATTTTATATTGTCTCATATCTATCACATGCTGAGAATGGTATTTAATTTAGTGACACCTAGTTTAGTTTCGTTGGCGGCCGACGCCAGAATTAAGCGGGGTGTTACAGATTGTATCAAAGCATGGTCTTAGGTCTCGTAGGTTGTGAGTTCGCTTTAGTTTTTAGCGTTACCTATCTTTGATTCTCTTTGTTGATTCGTATTCTCTAAGGTAGTGGGTCTTGCAAATGTGTTAACGGTGTTTTTGGAGATAAGAAGTCTGGTGTCAAGGACGTTGTAAGCATTGAGGTTAGAAATAAGAATCTTTATGAGAGGAGACTTAGAAGCGATATTGGGAGACGAGGATTATGTTGAAGATTGTTAGTTCAGATAGCAATCGGATGACTTGGAATTTTATGTTGAGGACATTGCGGTAATTGAGGTTAGAACTATTAATCTCTATGCGAGTATCTTTAGAAGTGATTTTTGGAGATGAGAGTTATTTTGGAGATTTTCAGTGCAGATGTTAGTATCGATTTTTGTGACGTGAAGAAATTTGAGGAGTTTAGCGTGTGGATGACTTTTAAAGATAGAATTGAGTGGTGATTCACGAGAGCGCGTGGTACGTCGTTATTTTCATAGTTATATATATATATATATAGGTGACATATATAATGTATTTTCGATCGTGGGATTACGTACGAGTAGGATTGGGTGTATGGGCGTCCAATGGTGATATTCTACGGGTAGGCATATGTGAGCCTTATTTTATTTTGCGCATTTACGCTTCGTCGAATTTCGAGGACGAAATTCCTGTGCTAGTGGGGAAGTATGTAACACCCCGTGATTTTAAATTTTATATAACGCATTTGAAATTAAAAAATCAAAAAGGTATTTTTGGTGAAATTAATTTTTTTTGAACTATTTAAATTAAAAGATTTATGATCGAAATTTGATTCATAAATTTAATTAATTATCTTGTGAAATAGAAAATTTGATTTAAAAGTTTAGAAATTGGGACTCTTGGTAAAATTCTTAAGTATTATATCATTTATATTTTTTGAAACCCACTTGATGTGAGAGAGAGAGAAAGAGGCGATAAGCCTCATGCCTTACCAGTTAGCAGATGGCCCTAAAAGGGGGGGGGGGGGGGCTAACTTCTTTTTGGGCGCATGGCTCCCCAACATTTGGGAGATGCCTTTTTTTATTTATTTATTCAAATCCTTGTTTTTTGTCCCATGTGTACTAATGATTACTAGAATGGTTGCTTTCAAAGGTGCTTGATTTCACACATAAGTTTTTAGTCATTTGCCTCCTAAATTGTTGGGATGCGTGTGGGATCTTAATCTATACTTTTATATATTCTATTTAAATCTTTTGAGAGTTAGAATTCAGTTTGGATTCTTTTTCTCACCTTATAAAAAAAGCATGGACGCATTTTTTAAAAGGTCACAGCAGTTTAAGTACTCTTTTCCCTACACGAAGCAGAATACTCAGACCCTTATATTTCAAACCTAAACCTCCACTAAACAAAACTTCAATTATATTTTGGGAGGTCTAAACTACATGTTTTTAAGAAGGCTCAAGAACGAAATTTGCTTATTTTCGCGAGGCAAATGCAATCGAGTATTCAAAATTTTCAACAAATATTTTTCCAGACATGAAAACTCTATTACTTTCCTTTAGTATTATGCGTTTTAAGTATCGCCTAAACCCTTAATTATATGTTTTCTTAAAATAAATTAGTGACATTAATAAGAGAAATTGAGAATTAATTTTGGGACTGTTTTTGTGAAATGTTTTAATCTGAGTTAATATGCATAACCCTTGGGTGCGCGGATTAGAGTTGGGTTTTGGGTTTATTTTTAATGAAGGTTGCATGTAGAGATTTGGGTAATTTTATTTTAATTAATTTGGGGGCGCGTACACTTATAAATTGTGTAGTTGTGTAAAAAAGTTAATCTTTGGATTATATTGCATAGTTTTTTACGTGTTGGTTACTCTAATATGTTTATGGAATTATTGTGCGGGAAAAATAACGACGGCCTTATTTATTAAATTTAAATTAAATTGTGCCATGACTAATGAATATGTGATATTGTCTAGATGTGTTGTGTAATTTTATGATTGATTGAGATGTTTATTCGCTATTGCGGGGATGACGGAATAGTTGGGTTATATGCTCTCACCAATTTTATAGGACACTTGCTAGGTATGGGACTTGTGGGCAGGCCTTAGTTGAGATTTGCACTTGTTAGGTATGGGACTAGTTAGTGTAGATTTTTACGGATTGGGTATTCCAGGGTGGGTCTGATTTTTATTTGTTTTCCGTCGACGCATGCACCTAGTCATGAGGCTAAGAAGAGTTTAGGGTTATAAAGTCATCCTATACATAGGGTAGGAAGTATTTGTGTTTTGGGGACCTTTAGGTATGGGACTAAAGGTGTTTTAAGGATCTCACATCGATAATAAGGGTGGGGTAAATTAATTTGATGAGAAATTGAGAATTAATGACTAAGATAATAAAAATGGGTATTAAAATATATTGGCGACATAATATTGCGAGGCCAACGATTTAAATGGGCTAGCTAGCTATTTATGTCGTGTCGTGTGTGGAATCTCATCATATTGCGTGATCGACAGTTTAACCGGATCAGTTGGCTATTGACGAGGGGAAGGGTATTTTGGTGGGAGTACCACCCGTGCGGGAGGACCACTACATTAATAAATTTTGGTGGGAGTACCACCCATGCGGGAGGAACGCTACATTAATGGATTTTGGTGGGAATACCACCCGAGGTAGGAGGACTGCTCCAATAAAATGTGAATTAATTGGAATAAGAATTTTACGCGGGAGCATCGCGAGGATGATTAATTAACCTGACTAATTAACTTGTATAGTTAGGCTTAGATTTTTGGGGTTAGCTTAGTAGTATGCTATAGCTTGGGTAATTTATTTTACGTATTCATTATTTATCTTGTCTTAATTAAAATATTCTATTGTGATATTTATTGCGTATAATGCTATTGTCTAGATTCAAGGATCTTATTTGAATGGAATAGTGTGTATTCATGCTCGAGGCTCTGACCTCGTGCGTTGACTGACTTTTTTAGGCATAAGATTTGGAGTACCTGCATTGGAGTTTAGAGATTTATCTTGGAGGTGCATCTCAGAAATTTATTTTCTACTTATTAGCTAGTTTAGTTTACTTCCTTTGCATTATTATAAGACTCAGATTATGGATTTAGTGGGCCATTCGGTTCCACAGTTGTCAAGGTTTTACATCAGATATTATTTCATTTGGGATTTTTCACTTGGAGTTATATTTAATTCAGTTGGCTTTATATTTTGAGGATGTAGCATGGTGATGGAAATTTCATATTGGTTGGATGGTTTTAATAACTGGGATAAATCTTATCATTATCTTGTGGAAAATTTTATATTGTCTTATATCTGTCACATGCTGAGAATGGTATTTAATTTAGTGACGCCCGACTTAGTTTTGGTGGCGGCCGACGCCAGAATTAAGCGGGGTGTTACATAACCATAAATAAATAAAATAATTTAAAAAAAAAATTCTTAAAAATCATTTTTTAACAACAAAAATAATTATAATTAAAAAATTATAACGATGTTTTGAAGAAAATATTTTCTAATAAAAAATAGTTTTAATGATAGAAAAAAGGTTTAAAATTATATTTTTTTTAAAGTAAAAACACTTTTAACAAAATAAATGTTTTTTTTAAAAGCACTTTTCAGAAAGGATGACAAATTTGCAGTAAAACGTTTCTTTGTTATATTGGTAAGAAAGAATCGCCAACAAAAGTGGGAAAATGATTGAAAATTTGCATTGCGGGTATGTCTATCCATTACAAAATTTCATGGGAAAATAAGGACAATCAAACATATAAAACAATGGGCAAATATTTCTTTTGTCACCATTTGTCATATTTGTCATGACAAGAGTGTATCAAATGGACCCTTTTAATTATTTCAATCTCCCATTATTTCACTAATGTGGTTGTCTCTTTCACATGATTCGACCTGTCAAAATGACACACCACAAGATAACACTACACGACATGAAACAATATGATATTATAAGTTAATGGATTTAAGCTTATCGGGTCTAAGTTAATATCAGTCCAACACGATACCTGTTAAGATAACAGTTCGAATTTGAAAATTTTAATACACCCATTTAGACCCGTTTATATCCATTAAAATCTAACACTACTTTGACTTCATATAGATTCTTTTTTTATACATTTTGAAATATTTATTATATTTATAAATAGAGGTCAATTTTTTTGTTGTTGTTCGGATCCTATTACTATTAATATTTTGAATTTAACATGTAGGAATTAATAATATTTTGTTTCAAATGGAGAATTTTAGTATTTTAACGAGTCTAAAGATTTGGTTCGGGTAATCCGTTAACAATAATTTTTCGAATTTGGATTTATTATTTGAAATCAAATCGTTAACTAGTCGTGTATAAATTCAGAAAGTTTTGATAAAAATTCGATAACAAATGATATGAACACGACCCAAAATAATCAACAATACCACGTCGAAGTCCATTACTGAGAAAATTGTTACGCTGACGTATTGGGAGTCCCAAAATGGTCCAAAACTATCTTGTACGGAGGATTACGAAGGACAAGAAGCTGATAGTTTGACCTACTAGGAAATAGGCCATCTAAAAAAATTTAAGAGTTTTGTTCAGAGGGAATACTTAGAAGTTACGCGTAGTGTAAACTATAATATTTTTATTTCAAATTGTTGTCGTGACCTATTAGGAGTCCCAAATGGTCTTAAAAATATCTTGTACAAGGGATTATGGAGGGAACAAACTGATAGTTTGCCCTACCGGAAAATAGATTTTCTTTGGAAAAAAAATCACAAGTTTTGCTTCGGAGGTAATAACTTGAAGTTGCACGTAGTATAAAACTATAATACTTTCATTTCAAATGGTTGTCATGATGCATTAGGAGTCCCAAAGTGATAAAAAAATATCTTTTATGAGAGATTCCGTAAGGCAGAATATTCACGAGTTTGACCTACCAAAAAATACGTCGTCTTGAAAAAATTCACAAGTTTTGCTTTGGAGAGGATATCTAAAAGTCATGCGTATTGTAAAACTATAAAAAATTTGTTTCACATAGGTACCCTGACGTCCAAAATGGTCTTATACGTGGGACTATGGAGGGTAAGAAATCGATACTTTGTCCTACCCAGAAGTAGATCACCTAGAAATAATTAACAAGTTTTGTTTCGAAGTGGATACTTAGAAGTCACCCCTAGTGTAAAACTATAAGGGTCCGTTTAATACATGCCATGATAAATATTTCCATGGCACACTTTGTCGTGGTAAAATTTTCCATGACAAAATTTGCCAAGATAAATGTTGTTTTTCTCACATTAGGCTATCAAACAACCAAATGAGGTAAAACAAGTTTTTTAGGCTAAACATTTTAATAACACATTTTAAAACAGATTTTTTATAACATTTTATTAAAATGTTTAAAATAGTATATTCAAAACAGTTTTAAAAAATGTTTAAAATAGTTTTTACAATATTTTTATAATACGATTTTTAAAAAAATTTGTAAAACATTTTCTTAACATATTTTTATCATATTAAAAGAAGTTTTTAAAACATGACAACACAGTTTTATAAATATTGAAAAAAGTTTTTATAAATATTTAAAATGGTTTTTAAAATTCATCAATATATACATACATACGTACATACATACATACATACATAAAAAATGCATCAATATATCGTGTATTTTTATGTATATTTAATGAGTTATGTTGGGGAGTTTAACTATATATATATATATATAGTTCACAATAAAATTATATACATACATGAATTGATAATATTATTTAACATATGAATCTTAGTATATTATATAATTTAATAATATAAATCTATGTAGTTTTGTGTACATGTACATATGTATTTTTTATTTATTAATATTACACACATATTAATATATTATGTATGTATATTATATATTAAGGTATAAATGCATTAAAATATTAAGAATGAATAATTCTGAGTTAAAAAATATAAAATAAAAGTTATAAAACACTTTTTTGATATTTTTTAAAAAACATGATTATAACACAAAAGTATTATAATTTAGTGTTTAAAAATAGGCTGCCAAATGTAAATTTTTATCAAAATTGTATTTAAATACATAAAACAAAATTATAGTTGCAAACGAGAGAAGCCCTAAAAACAGTTTTCTAAATATTGAAAATAATTTTTTAATTATTTAAAACAGTTTATAAATTATTTTTTAAACATTAAAACAGGTAAGAAGTTAGCAAATATTTCTCACACAAATAGGTAAGAAAACTTTGCCAACACCTTATGCATAAAGGGTGTTGTACACTGACAAACAATGTCACGATAAATTGTGCTACCAAACACCCAAAAAGTGTGCAAATTTTCATATTTACAATCTTTATGTGACTTACCATGACAAAATATGGCAACGAAACGGACACTAACACTTTTGTTTCTAATTCCCGAGCTGACGTATTAGGAGTCATGAAATGATCCAAAACAATCTTGTACCATATATTATGGAGCGAAAGATACTGATAATATGACTTACCAACAAATAAGTCCTTCATAAAGTTCACTAGTTTTTTTTGTTCGAAGAAGGTACTCAAAGCATCTCTACTGGTGATCATCCATGAAAGGCAAAGTTAGAGAACCAAACTTGAGTTTAGCTTTCTCCCAAGAGTGAACTAGACAATGGTGAAAGGCTATAAATTGGTAAGTTAACTTCCTATGAACAAATGTTGTTCGTAGAAAATAATTTTTTTTTCTTATGGACAACATTTGTTTGTAAGAACTCAAATACCTAATAAAATTGATTATTTATATTTTATATTAACTATCTACGAACATCAGAAGTTCTAGGAATTCTTACGAATAAAAGAAGTTCGTTGGAAGCATTTGCAAATTCTACATCCGTTCAGTAGATTTAGAGAACCACTACCAATCCTGCTACAAAATTTGTCCACTTTCATCAATCGATGCCGCCCTCAAAATTTGTGAACTTACAGTTTCTATTGAATTTTAGGCTCCTCATTGTGGATGCTCTTAAAATCCACGCGTAATGTAAAATTACAATATTTTTGTCTAAAATTATTTTCTTGTGTGCATTAAGAGTGCCACCTAATAATAATAATAGAAAAACATATACGAATGAATTTTCTCATCTTTATCGAACAGTTTTGTCAACTTTACCAAAAAACCTATGGATTCCATAACTCAACAGACATATTGTGACACCATGCCTAATTAAATATTGGGTGATCAGTTCTTTATCAAATTAAAACAGATTATCTAGTTGGTTCATTCTTAGCATCACTGTCGAAAACCATATCAATTACTAACCACCTAATTATTTAATTTAAATCGGTGTCAAATTTTATCTTTCATTTTAACTGATAAAGCATGCAGAAATAAAATAACCCAAACCATACACAATCAATCACTGCATAATAAATGAATAAATAAATGACTAGCCGAAATAACACTCGGCTAAAAGTCCGAACTACAAATAATTAATCCAACAATCCAATATTCAATCTGAAATAACTGGGCGACATGCCCTAAATGTACTATGACTAAAAATAGAATCCTAATCTAGGAATAAAGTAATGATGTGTCTACTCCAAACTCCTTCTAGAATCCACATGTGCCATAGCTGCGTGTCCCTAGAATGGATATCAAATCTGGTGTCCTTGTGGCGGGACACCTAAAAGGTTTTGAAATTAATTTTTATAAAAGGGTTAGAACCCAAAACATTTTGAAAATGTTTAGCAAATGAGTAACTTGTAGTAATTAAAGTGCATGAATGCTCTTTATATTTAAGTTAGTGCCGCACTCCCTTGAGAAAATACTCACCCCTCAACTATAGTGCACACCTAACGCTCCCTGTTATAACTTCCTAATTAAACTACACCATCTAACTAGCCTGGTTATAATTCCTCCTTGACATATTACTCTAAACCGAGTATTATTGTTCAAGACTTATAAGTTATGTCTCACATTAACTTAATTGAATCCATTAATTAATAATTCATATAACAATCTCACAAGTTATATATAATGAGTACATTTTCGCAACATGTATTTCACCCATATATAATTTCCTAACCTATTACATATGTATTTATATCCCGACAATCCCATACTTGTTGAATATATGCATGTAAATATAAATATTCCAATCCTCCCGAGTAAGCCCTCATCGGATGTTTCCTCTAAAATGCTATCACCCCAGGTATGCTCACTTGACCTGGATATCCCAAGTCCGAATCACTCATGAGCTTGGTAAAAACATAAGCTTAGTGGAGGTGGTCATATTTCCTACCTAAAAGTGAGATAAATCCCTCACCCATAATTTAGACGCTATGACCGGGGGACTATACTCTCCCTGCTCCTCAAGCTAAGGGATTCACCCACATCGCGCAACCTCCAAAGATAGCACTAGAGAGTATATATATTCTATAAATATTATACACGCAAATATTTATAAGGCACACGATATATATATATATATATATATATATATATATATAGTTACATCGGCTAACACATGCCCAATTCCCATATCACTAGCCTAAAATACCCGAGTCTACTACCCGACTAATAATTTAATTAATTAATTTCACCTTAATTAATTTATTTAAGTATCTTCACTCAACTACAACACCCGGACATATTCACTCGGTCCATAATTAAATACTTTTGAATTTATTTCCCAAAATTTGTCCAGATTGTGTCGCCCATAAATCCCTCCTAAAACCCAATTATATCTACCAATAATTGCTAGGAGATTATGTCTCATATTCAATTTTCAATAATTAAATATGTTTAAAAAAAACAAGCCGAAACCAAATCTTTAACCCATAAAAATTGGCCGAACTGTCAAAATCCCTGTTGGGTCGGTCGATCGACTCCCTGGGTCGATCGATCAATCGATCAGGTCCAACAGCTTCTCCGTTTTCTATTTTCCACCATTAACATACCTTCAAGGTTTTGGTGCTCCTCTAAATTTTTTCCCAGTCACCACTAACATTTAATTCATGAAACAATAGGTTCTAATCATCCTAGAAACCATTAATTAACTCCATGAATTCCAAGGTTTCTCGATTTGGGTTTTATCCGGGTTTCGTTTATCTGATAAAAATTACAACTCACATATCACAAATTTTTCATCAATTCCTACTGGGTTTAACATACGATTCAGATTTCTACATTCCATAATCACATCGCGCAATTAATTTCACCATTAATTTCATACAGTAGTTCGATTAATCGAAAACCCAATTGCATAAGAATACCCACCCAAAAACGGATTTGGACTCACACCCACCATGATATGAAATATATTATCACATATTTACAATTACAACAAGTTAACCACTTGCCTTAGGGCTTTTAGTCTCTGATTCCCTTTGGTGTAGATGGAATTTGACGAAGAACACACCACTTTGTTCTTACTTTGGCTCCCCAAGAGATCCCCCAATTTCTCCCTCTGCCTTGCTATAAAATTTCTAGGTTTAGAGTTGTGTTAACTGAAGTTCAATACACTTACAATTAGGTTTATAAATCTTAATCACGTTTTTAGGCTAATGGACCAAGCTCGAATGACCCGAACACCCCTGTGTGGACCTAGTTATGTCTAGAAACGTCCTGAGACCCAATTACTACACCCGGCTACTCTTTTCTGACTATCTTGATCCTTTAGGAATCAACTTTGCACTCAGAATCATCATTCGAGACACTTTACTAAAAATCACTATTTGCACCTTACTCCAGTCTAAACCCGATTCCCGATTGAGATGTCCTAAAATCCCGTCATTTAACTTCCTATGATGTATAATAAATATTACTATTCACTTAGTAATGTTATTACATAAATATTAACCATTTACTCTATCGATTAATATTTAAATAAATAAATCCCAACTAATTCAATTAAATTACAACACACTTGTAATTTAAATTTACTCGAATTAATTAAATATCAAATGCACAAAAGTACAGGGTGTTCCCCCCTTACAATGGAATTTCTTCCCAGAAATTAGGACATACCTGCAGTAAATAACTCTGAATACTGCTCTCGCATGTCATCCTCCCACTCCCATGTCGACTCATCAATGTTGTGGTGCCCCCACTGAACTCTCACTAACGACACCACCTTGGACCGCAGCTTACGCTCACTACGATCCATAATAGCTATGGATCTCTCCTCATACGAGATATCTAGATGCTGGTTAATTTCCTCAAGTGGAACATGCCAGAAGGCTCTCTCGCTCCTCCTTTATTTCTTCAGTGATGACACATGAAATACATCGTGTATCCGCTGAAGATGCTCCGGTAAACCAAATTTATAGGCCACTGCTCCCACCCTCTTAATCATAGGAAATGGCCCCACATACATCGGATCTATCTTCCCTTTCTTGCTGAATCTCATGATCCCCTTCATAGGAGATACTCGAACCAGCACCTTGTCACCAACCTCTAACTCCACATGTCTCCTATCAGCATTAGCATAACTTTTCTGCCTGTCGTGAGCTATTCATATACGTCCCCGAATCAACTCAATCTTGGCAGTAGTCTCATGTATCATCTCGGGTCCCAATAACTTGTTATCCCCCACCTCTAACCAGCAAGTAGGTGAACGATAAGGCCTCCCATACAGTGCCTCGAATGGTGCCATCCTGATAGTAAATTGGTAAGAGTTGTTATACGCAAACTCTACCAAGGGAAGATATCTCTCCCACCCACTCTAAATCCATGATACACATCCTCAATAACATATCTTGAAGAATATGATTAACCCTATCAGTGTGTCCATCAGTCCATGGGTGGTATGTTGTACTCAACCTCAAGTCTGTACCCATGGCCTCCTGGAATCTCTACCATAAGTGAGATAAAAAAATCTTGTCTTTGTCCGACATTATGTTGACTGGTACCCCGTGCAGCTTTACTATCTCCGCTATAAACAACTACGCATAGTGCATCGTCTCAAAGTCAGTGGAAACTGGTAAGAAATGTGTCACCTTAGTCAGTCGATCCACTATCACCAAAATCGAATCGTGACCCCTCTGTGACGTAAGTAGTCTCATAATGAAGTTCATCAGTATACTTTCCCACTTCCACACGGTAATCTCTTATGGCTGTAGAGTCTCTGAAGGTATCTGGTGATTCCCCTTTACCAATTGATGGGTAACACATTTCGACACAAACTCTTCTATGTCTCGTTTCATCCCTGACCACCAGTACTGTCTCCTCATGCCCTGATACATTTTATCCCCAATGGGATATACTACAAACATCGAACTGTGGGACTCAGTCATGATCGCGTGCCTCAAATTCTCATCCTCAGGGACAACGAGTCTCCCATCAAATCGTAGGCCACCCTCTAAACTAACCGAATAGGACTCTGCTCCCTCGACTAATAGCTGTCATACCCTATCTTTGATGAACTTATCCTCTGCCTGTGCTTTCACTACCCTCATAACTATCTCGAGAGTGATAGCTAAAACTAACATACACTCCCTGGACACCTCATCCACATGTCGAAGCTCTCTCCACTTTGCTTTCCAAACCTATGCTAACTCCCTTGCGGGCCTTCGTCTCAATGTGTTTACTATCACATTAGCCTTACCAGGATGATACTGGATATCAAACTAGTAGTCTTTCACGAATTCTAGCCACCGCCTCAACCTTATGTTCAGATTCTTTTGTGTGAAGAGATACTGAAGGGACTTATGATCTGTGAACAATGTAAACTGCTCCCCCAGCAGGTAATACCTCCAAATCCTCAAAGAAAAAACAACCGATGCCAACTCAAGGTCTTGGGTGGGGTAGTTCTTCTCATGGGGATTTATCTTTTGGGACACATAATCTATAGCCATATCTTCCTACTACAAAACATCTCAAGCCCCTGCAAGGATGCATCTGTATAGACGTGGTACTCCACTCCACTCCTCGATAATGCAAGTAAGGGTGTTGAGTTAACTTATCTTTCAACTCATAAAAGGCTAGATGAAAGTAATCATTCCACACGAAAGGTACCCCTTTGTGAGTCAAATTTGTCAACGGAGCCTCGATCTTTGAAAATCCCTTAATGAAACGACGATAGTATCCAACCAACCCCAGAAAACTGCGAACCTCCGTCGGTGTCATGGGATGCCACACTCCCTCACCGGCGATACTTTACTCGGATCCACGATAATACCCCCCTCTGATATGATGTGTCAAAGAAACTGTACCTCCCGAAGCCAAAATCCACACTTACTGAATTTAACATATAACTGATGGTCCGGTAACGTCTACAGAACCTTATGCAAATGCTCAGCGTGATCCTCCTCCATACGTGAGTAAACCAGGATGTCATTGATGAATACTATCACAAATTGATCCAGAAACTCCCTGAATACTCTGTTCATGAGATCCATGAACACTAATGGCGCATTAGTGAGCGTAAACAAAATCACCCTAAACTCGTACGACCCATACCATGACAAAAAAGTGGTCTTAGGTACGTGCTCCTCCCTAATGCACAACTAGTGATAGCCAGACCTCAAATCGATCTTTGAGAAATAAACATACCCTCTCAACTGATAAAAAAAACATTGATCCTAGGTAACGTATACTTATTCCATATTGTCACCTTATTTAGCTCCATATAATCCACGCATAAATGAAGCGAACCATCCCTCTTCTTCACAAATAGTACCGGTGCACCCCATGGCGATGTGCTCCACCGAATGGAACCATGGCCTAATAGCTGCTGAATCTGATCCCTCAACTAAAACATCTCTGAAGGGGCCATACGGAAAGGTTCTTGGGCAATCGGTCTCGTACCCAGTGCTAAATCGATGACAAACTCAATTTCCTAGCTCGGTGGTAACCCGAGTATCTCCTGAAACATGTCCTCGAACTACCTCACCATTGGAATAGAGTATAAAGGAACTACTATCTCCTACGAGGTCTCTTCCTCGATATAGTATAAATGGGTACGCGATCCTCCCTCGGGAAGAGGCATCACCACCAGGAACATCTCCTACCTCGAAATGGATAATATTAATAGTCCTCTGATAACAATCCATCATAGCTCGATAACCTGCTAAGAAGTCCATACCTAGGATTAAATCGTATCCCTCCATGTCTGAAACGAGGAGGTCGGCTGCTAGGCTAAGTCTCCCAATCATGATATCTACCCCTTTACATACAGAGTGAATAAGTGATTCACTAACCAATGGTGTCTCAACGCACATAAGGCTAGTGCTGGATATCTCTAAAAGACCGAGAACTTTTACAAATTTAGTAAAAATGAACAAATATGATGCCCCCATATCAAAAAGTACCCTACCCTCATATCCATGGATAGAAAAATGTACCCTCTATCGCTGGCGGTGCCTGAGGTGTTGAAGGCATCGGTACATCTCGGACGTTGTATACACGCCCGTAGTGCATCTGTCCTACTATTGTGGGGAAAGTGGAACTAGTGCTACTGGAGGCATCTGTGCCTGAGGTCCCAGCTGGGCGCCCTGTTGTTGGACCCTACCTCTCTGTGGGCACTCTTTCTTCAGATGGTCCGTCTGGCCACAAACGAAGCAACGCCTCTGAAAGTCTCTCTGCCACTGGCCCTGGCGATGTTTCCCCTAGTGTTAATCCTGGTGGCCTTGGCCCTGATGGCCTCCCCCATTATTCCCTTGGCCCTGGTGGCCATGGGGAACCTTCTTCTACTGATTAGGACCCTAGTGGCCCTATCTAAACCCCTGACCCTCTGGTATATAACCCCTGATCGAAATCTCTGGGCAGAGTTCCCTTATCAAGAATCCTGCCCCTGCTGCCAGCCAACCTGCTCTTGCTTCTACACACCACTAGGAGTACCCCCACTAACCTTCCCCCGATGGCTCGACTTTCCTCCTCTCCTACTTCCTTGGATGTGGAAGCAATTATCCTGGCAGTGCAATAACACCGCGTTGACAAAGTCTCTGTATGTCACCAATGTGGGGTTACCAATCAGGTGCTGCCTGATCCTCCAGGATAAACCATTAACGAACTTTGCCTTCTTTCTCTCCTCATTATTCACCTCATCTGGCATAAAATTATCCAGACGGGTGAACTCCTCCTTGTACTATGCGACGGACCGATCCCTCTGAATAACCTCGTTGAACTTCCTCCTCATTTCGGACTCAACTACTGGTGGAAAATACTTGTGGTCAAATCGTACCCAAAACTCGATGATAGTCAGTGTATCCATCTCTCCCGTGGTGGTAATAGACTCCCACCACTGTAAGGCCGCCCAAACTAACCTGAACGTCACCAACATCTATTTTTTAACCTCACTACAGTCTGCCATGAGTAAATAATGTTGCATGTCCTTCTTCCACTGGCATGCCAATATCACATCAGAACCCACCTGAAACTCCGGTGGATGGCCTTTTTGAAAGTCTTCTGACCCTCTGCCATTCTAACGTCCCCTGTTGATCCTGAAATACTGGTGCCACAGGCTACTATGGCTGAGGAAAATGAGGTACCATATCTCTCATAGCTGTATCGACCGCCAGGGACACTATGACTACTACATGAGCAGTCGAAATCATCTCATGTGGGGGCTATAGCTGCAGTGCCTCCGACGCCTGATGAGCCTCTCTAAACTCACCACTATCTGCTACCTTTGTGGGTCTACCTCTTCTTGGCGGCATCTGAAAATTTACAACGAATTGTATTAGTTAATCGACAATATAATATTTTAACAGCAGAAGTACGATTTCTCAAACACTTGTAGATAAAACAATAGTCCTAATAATAGGGCTCTATAACAAAAGAACGTAATGATGAATTCGTAGTAAGCCGTACAAATCCTATGGACACTAGAACCTGATGCTCTGATACCACCTGTGACACCCCACCTAATTAAATATCGGGTGATCAATCCTTTATTAAATTAAAATAGTTTATCCAGTTGATTCATTCTTAGCATCACTGTCGAAAACCATATTAATTACTAACCACCTAATTATTTAATTTAAACCGGTGTCAAATTTTATCTTTCATTTAAACTGATAAAGCACGCAGAAATAAAATAACCCAAACCATACATAATCAATCACTGCATAAGAAATGAATAAATAAATGACTAGCCGAAATAACATTCGGCTAAAAATCCCAACTACAAAGAATTAATCCAACAATCCAATAATAAATTCAAATATTATTTCTGAAATAACTGGGCGACATGCCCTAAATGTACTGTGATTGAAAATAGAATCCTAATCTATGAATAAAGTAACAATGTGTCTACTCCAAACTCCGTCTATCATCCATATGTGCCACAGCTGCGTGTCACTAGAATGGATATCAAATCTGGTGTCCCTGTGGCTAGACACCTAAAAGGTTTTTAAAATAATTTTTATAGCAAGGGTTAGAACCCAAAACATTTTGAAAATATTTAGCAAATGATTAACTTGCAGTAATTAAAATGCATGAATTCTCTTCATATTTAAGTTAGTGTCGCACTCTCTTGAGAAAATGCTCACCCCTCAACTATAGTGCACACCTAACGCTCCCTGTTATAACCTCCTAATAAAACTACCCCGTTGTGACACCCCGAACAATTAAATATCGGGTGATCAGCCCTTTCTAAAATTTAAAACAGAATGTTCGGTTGGTTCATTCTTAGCATCACAGTCGAAAATAAAATAACTTATTTAATCACCTAATATAATTAAGCTAAGTGTCAAAACATTTTTCTTATTAATTGAAACCATTTCATTACCAACCCAAGAAATTTAATATGAATCATCTACGCATAATTAATTAATACAAATACTGAATCAAAATCGCATACTGAAATAGATAAGACTGGATAAAACATCCCAGTTCAAAACTGTAAACCAAAACAATAGTAGCCATCATTCCAAATAAAAATGAATGAGAAATAGAGTAAACATAATCTCTGAAAACTGTCTAAGGAAGGGGCAACACATGCCCTAAAGAAGATGTCATGAAGAATAGGAATGAAATAATCGAGGCGTCTAAAACAAGGTCCTACAGCTCCCCCAACAGCTGCAGCACACCGCGCAATCCGAGTCTCTAAGCCTGATGTCCCTGTGGCTGAGCACCTGATATAATACATACATATAGCAAGAGAGAGAAGAGATGCAAGAAATGGGTCAGAGCCCGATGTGTAAAAATATTTGTTTAAGCAAGTATTTAAAATTTGCAGTAAAGCAAGTATCAAGTGCATGTTAGTTCGAACTCTCACATGAGTTTTTCACCCCTCTTCTATTGTGCACGCCTAACGCGTATCTAAATTTTCCCTTAGCTGTACCTCCCCATATAACTAGTCTGAATTCATCCTAATAGTATTTATCCTCACTATTAGTAAACCCGTATCGCCCATACAATACGTTATCCAATTAGCCTATGTCGAAAAGCTAATTAATACATTTTCCATTTTCATAATAAATCAAGTATACGATTAGAATTTTCTTAACAAATTTACATGCCCATATTTAACACTATACACATTAGATTGATTCACAACTCACATACATGTATACATATAATCACATCTGCCCTATATATATATACTAGGGTGTACCCGTGCCGATGGCACGGTTTAAAAAAAAATTATTATCGCTTATAAAATCTCAATAATGTCTATAAAATTTTATGCATGTAAAGACAACATTACACATGGTGTAAATGAAAAAACATACATCGTGCTAAATATGCGCTAGCTAGTCGTACCGATATCAAGTCGGTCATCAAGAATTTTGCAAGATTACGAACCCACTCAATTTGCAAGATAACAACAGATTAAAATGTGTTGCAATATCCAATGGAGTCCGACTGACTCTCTATTGTTCTCCATCCAATTTACCATTTCAAAAATTTATTTGATACGATATGTAATTTTAATTTCCAACTAAACCAAATCTTATTTTTTGACTAAACATGAACACAATACAATCCAAATGATACAAAATCTTATTTTTTTAATTAAAACAAACACTACCCAAATAAAAGCGACACGATGCTTAATCTTATTTTTTTAAACCTAACACATGCAATGTGTGTGTGTGTGTGTGTGTGTGTGTGTGTCTGCGCGCGAGCTAGATATGTGTTGTGTATCCGATGTAGCATTTATAAATTTTATTTGATATGATATAAAAATGTTTTTTACCAATCACGAAAAGGGTCCAATTAAAACGCAACATGATACCACATGATATGAAATCTTATTTTCTTTTAATTAAAACAAACATTACCAAATAATAGCGACACGACACTTGATCTTATTTTTTTTACCAAACAAACACGACCAATAAATGTACGGGAAAAAAATTTTAATGGCATTTATTTAAACTGATACTTCATTTCTTGAATGGGAAAAACAATTTTCAAATAAAAACCTAGAGTATAAATTTTTTGTATCAAACCAATTTTTAAATCAAATATTATTTATAGACCTTGGGTTAAAATCATCTAGTCATACTGAATGTCAGTTGCTTCATACTATCAAGTCTTCTTTCATAACTGAGTATTTTGTTTACCATTTAGAATGGAGTGTTTGAATTGATGATTTTATGAAGGCCATTTGTAGTGATGTCTTGTGTGGTTAAATCTTGCAGTACTTTTCTCTCTTCCAATCAATGCCCTTAGGTACAACTTTATTATGAGTTTTGGAGGCTGATGCTCGAACTGTGTTCTCTTATTAAAAGATCATAATTCATTTTGATAGTTGGCATGTTAGGTCTTTTCTACCCAATTTTTTATATTGATTGGTTAGGTCTTTTAGTCAAGGATTTTATATTTGCCCATGGGTAATCAAAAAATACAGTTTAGAAAAATTAAAAGTCTTGAAAAAATCAATTGTCAAGCGCGATATGGCAAAAAAAAAAGCAGGAAACGAACAAATTCATTTATGACTTTATAAAAATACTGCTTGATCCATGAAGGGGTCGCTTTGTGTGGAGAGAAATATTATAGTAGTGAAGTAGATGCACCAACTAAAAATTGAAGATCTCCAAACACAGACTAAATAATGAAAGACATGATTTACAATGACACAAAAAATAAGCACAACCCACGAATGACAATAGTAATATTTATCAATAGAAACATTTGCATTGACAACCCATTTAGATGTATATTTTCTCACACAAAATCCCAATATATAATTAAAGTTATTTATCAAGATCCCTAATATTTAATAAACACAAAAGCAAACGTGATCTTTTTCATATTATTTACTAACCTCAAAAAATTATACCCCTTCAGAACCCCTACTGAGTTAACCACGTTAGGATTAAAAAATGAGTCATTACTTTCATTCACCCTCTCAGCACACAAAATATATGTTGAAAGAAAACTCAAGTCCACAACCCTCCTCTCAACTTAACCACGCAAATTCATTCATATAAAAAAAACCATTAAAACAACACAAAAAATGAACACCTTATAACCTTCAATTGGGGGAAAATATGGGAGAAGATTATAGACGATTATGGGAAAATGGAGGAGAGATAGGTGGGGAATACCAGAGATTGTATGTAGATCTTTTAAAGATCTGATGTTTTATTTCTGGGGTCATAGATAATCTACATCCACAGATGATATTGTTGGATAATGATGGTCTTGAAACTGAAATGTGTAGAAAAAACTGGTAATTTTTAGAAACCCATACAATGTTAAACATATTGTAAGGCGTGAGTATGATGTGTGGGGCAACTTAAGAATTTAAACAATCATAAGATAAATTGTTTAAGAAGCTTTAAACAATCATAATATAATTTCTAAAAAAAAAATTATAAAGAATCTTTTGTAGAAAAAAAGATGAAAAAACCCACAAAACTTGGTCAGACACAGCTCTCACTGGAGGCAAAAACTAAATAGATCTGTAGTACAAAAAAAATCTCTCACTGAAAGCAAAAAAAAAAAACCCAAAAATTTTGACTCTTTACCGGAGTCATGGATTTAGTTGGGGCGGAGAGAGAAAGAAGGATGTATACCTCACAATGGAGATGAATCCAAAAAAGAAAAAAGCTTCTGTAGTCCCAAAATTTGCAAAAACTTCAGAACATCGTGATCTGGAAAAATAAAAATTGAAAATAGGTGCTCAGTAATATAATTAAAACACTCTACAACCCACTGCAAATATCTCTCACCTACCACACTCAATAGAATCTCTCTCCTTCTATAACCTTCCAGACCAAAATCTACAGAAGTTTTGATGTCCCTTCATTTGAATGTTCTAAAGGAGATATCGCAATTATTGCAAACTTTTGATGCTGAAGCGATAAAGAAGCCATAAATTAATTATGTTCCATATCTCCTCTCTCCACCATTTTATCACAAAAAATCCTAATTTTATATTGAGACAAATATACTATCATTGAGCCAATATCGCAAATCAGATTGTAAAGAATGATGAGAAATTTTATTTTCCAATACCTCAAAGGAAGGGGTTGATGAAGAGAGAAAAAAGACTACATAGTGTCATTGGATATTGTGTGTAGGTCAAAAAAGAAAGGGGGATGGATATGATGAGAAATCGAGAGCCTTGGGAAAGTGGCTGTGTAGATTGCCCCTTGAACAAAGCAGAGGATCATCAACCAAATGTTGAGGATCAAAAAACTCAACTACCAGCCTTGCAGAGGATCAACAATTCAAACCATTCTGGCCTGACTCCCCAAAGTAAGATTGGCAGCACTCACTTTTATTCGATTAAAGATGGTGTGTTTCCATAGGCCTCGTCTGCATCAACAACACAAAAAAAAAGATTGGATTAAAAAACAAAATGCTCATATTTGAGAGAGTTTATTAAATGGAAAAAAACACCAAATGTTCAGAACCCACCAAATGTTGTCTGGGTAAATCACGTTTCAGAGAGTTTATTGAATAAAAAAGGACCCACCAAAAGCTCAAAATCGTGTATAAACTACAACAAAGCTTCTTCCATGCCTCCATGCATTATGAAAAAAGATGATAAAATCAAATGGGGACACACAAATAGAGAGAGAAGATGGGTAGAGAGATCGAGAGAATAGGTACCTAATATTCATTGGGAATAATGTGAGTCTTCTCCAAATATTAGTCCAGGTATACACCCGCTGCTTGAGAAAAGAGAGGTAGATAGAGGTATTGTCAGGGTAGAGTGGGAAGTGGGTTTGCAGAGAAATGGGCTCGAGGTCTGACATATCAAACTTTCAATCTCGAGCCAACTGTAATTGCCCAAAAACAAACTCTCTACTGTGGTCGATTTTGAAACCATTAGCTGCAATTTTGTAAGAGTTAATCTCACCCGTTAGTTGATAAAGACCAAATCTCCTAAGATGTAATCTCAACCGTTAGTTGGTTTAGACAAAAAAAAACCTCCTCCTTTATTATATATATATATATATATATATATATATATATATAACATGATACTGCACCCCCAGGCTATATCCCATTAGCGCACCTAACCAACATATTGTACCCCCGGATTATCACCCTTTAGTACACTTATTTAAATAATCTTGTACCCTCGGGTTATCACCCATTAGTACACTTATAATAATAAGATTCTCACACCCCCGGGTTATCACCCATTAGTGCCTTTAGTGATAGTAATACATAATAGGCATACACACATCCTATTATAATAAATAGGTATTTCCCTCACCTACGTATATGCCTCTCTTACGTATTTTGTTTTCAACATTCCGTAATAGTTATTGGGATTATTATCCCTTTCGAAATCTCTACGGTATATTCTCTCCGTACCAAATTCATTAAAGTACTTAGTCCCTCATACTTCTTCCGAAATTCTACCTTACTTAAGTTTATTATTTGAAAATATTTCTCTCATTTCTGAACTAATAAACTCAAAACTGGGTCCTAAAGAAATTATCAAAATTTCACTATGTCGCTTGAACGAGATGGCAAGTCGTTTGAACGACTGCCACATGTCGCTCGAACGACATCGCGTGAGATGCAATCTCGCTCGAACAACTTCGTGCGAGATTTCGCTTTTCATCTCCTACCCAGGTTTTTCAGCGTTTTTTCACCAATTTTAAATAGTTCTACATCGAACCCCATCAATAATATATGAATTCTAACATCCTAGAATCATCAATTCATTATGAATCATTCATAAAACACGAAATCCCCAATTTTAATTTATCAAAACCCGAGTTCTTCCAATTCATGTTCAATAAGTCATAATTTCCAGATTTGTTCTACACATAAATTCCTCAAAACGTGATTTCTAGTCTACATACATGGAAGGTTTCAATTTAATAAATCTCATAATCAATTTACACCTTCAAATTCCTCAATTTCCCCATTTTTATAACCTATAGCATATTCCTAACAATCCTACACTAACATGAGTATGATGAATACCGAAATATAGCAAGTTATAAACACTTGCCTTGAATGAGTTGTCTTATTTCTTGATGTTGTTGGTATGGGTGCGTTCCCCTTGTCCCGATCTACACGGTGGTGGTGGTGGTGGTTGTGTAAGGTGATGTCGATTTAGCCCTCTTCTCTTGGCAAAAGCTCTCCCTCACACTTTCTATGGCCGTTCTTACTTTCTGTAGCTTTCTAGCCCTAATGAAATTTCTTTGGCTGATAAATTAACTCCTAATTTTCGTCCATTAATTAGGCCTAAAAATCCATTTTACCATAATGCCCTCCTGGGGTGCCGTTAGGCCTAAAATTGCCCCGGGACCCAAACTAAACACCCAAGTGTACTATTTTGACTATCTCGATCCTTTCAGACTCAATGGTGTAATACCCCGTATTTTTATGCTATATTAATTTGGGGATTTATTAAATTTAATGTGAGTTATTAATTTAATATAAATTCGGAAATTAATTATTTTATAATTATTAACGTGATGAGAGTTAGTAATTATGGGAAATTTGTTGAATATTACTAATGAGCAAAGTAATATGTAATATTGGTTCTATTAAATGTCATGAGTGAATAGAATGGCAATTTTGGAAATTTAAGTCGGGACGCGCATGTGTCGCGTCGGGAATAAATGTGGATTAATAAAAGTGAAATATTTTCAAGTTATTCATATGGTCATTTTGAGTGCGCCAACTTGTCCGGAAGGGTCGAGATAGTCAAAAAAGTATACCCGGGGGTTTAGTTTGGATCTCGGGGTAATTTTAGGCCTACTTAACACACCGGGAGGGCATTTTGGACATTTTGCATTTTTGGGTAATTAAACCCACGAAAATTATTAGGCTATATCAGCCATTTAGAATGGTCCTTTAGGGTTATCAGACTCAAAACTTTAGAACAACCATAGGATAGGGAAGGAGAAAGCTTTCCAAGCAATCCAAGGCCAAAAAGTCACCCGATTGCACCGTCACCACCACCAACGCATAGATCGCGCGACGGGGAACGCAACCACACCAAAATCATCCACAAATCAGAATTCTAAAATTTCCAGGCAAGTATTTATCTTTATTATTTTCGTTAATGCATCGTTCATGTTAGTCTAGGGTGATTAGGATGAGTTTGGTAGAAGAAAATCCATGTTGGAGATAGGAAAATCTCATGTAGTAATGATTTGTATGATAATCTGGAAACCCCTTCACATGTAGAGGATTAACCATGAATTTGTGATGAATTAGGAGTAGGAATTTCTGAAAAAGATTGATTAGAACAAGGTTAAAGAAATTCTAGGGTTCTTGAGATTAATATGAGTTTTTGGCCTATTAATCCATGGTTATTGATGAAAATTTGAATGCTTTACATAGAAGATGTATAAAATGGGTTTCTACTGTTAGTAGTACAAATTTATGGGCGATTGGGAATGAAAAATCTGTATTTGGATGAGGTTGTATGATAGAACCCGTAACTGGCTTCCTGCAGAATTCGCCATACCTGCTTGATCGATCGATTGAGCCAAGAGCTTCGATCGATCGAAGGTTCGATCGATCGAGCCCCCGCCCTCGATCGATCGACCCCTTCTGGCAGACTCACATTTCCCTTTTAAAATAGTTAAATTCAAATTAAATGAGTAGAAATATTTTGGCATCCTTATTAAAATAATTTGGAAGGTAAAGGAGACCAGTAGGACTTATTAATAATTATGAGACCTTTAATGTAAGACGAGATGTACATTTTTGGGATATTTATATATAAGAGACGAGGAAATTTTGCATTAAAGGGAGAGACGCGTAAAATAGTTACGTTGGAAAAATAGATGAGTACCTACTGAATTCTACACTTAGGAGGATAGAGTCCATGAGTGTTACGTAGTGAGTTGGAAGAATCCCTCAAATTAAAGTAAGAGACGAACCATTATAAGCGATAATTAAATAATGAGAAATAAGGATAAATGTTATACTTATGGGTTATGAGATGAACCTAAATTTGATATGGTAAAAGTAGTATATTTATATGACTGTGTTTATGCATATATTATATACGTGTGAAAATCATGCCCGCGCTACTTGCTATCCCTGAGGTTACCGCGCTGGGACAGTATTGTCTCGATGGTACCTTTATGGGGGATATTGACTCGTACCCTAGAAGATAGATATCCTTGGTACATGCTATCTGATCGATGGTCAGACGGTCCTAAGAGATGTGAGGGTATTTACTGACCTCTTAGAGACTCAGAATCTATGCTTCGCCTCAATATTGTTTGTGTATGTGTTAATACAGTTTGAGAGTGATTCCGAACTTGTATTTCCCTTAGTACGAGTAATACGGGGATTGGATAGCAGAGTATGCGCGCACCATAATTTTTATGTGGGGTGCTGATAGAATATATATATTATACGAGTATTTAATATATATATGAATTTCTGAAATTTGGAACTCCCTATTGTGTTTATGGTAAGTAAGAAATGAATCATGACTTCAACTCAAAAATACGTATTTTGAAAAGTATAATGGGACACTGGGAAACTTTATTAGCAAATAAGGTTTAAATAAGAACTTTATGTTCAAATGAAATTATCCTCTTAAATAATTAAATAGTTCAGTTTTAAATCTTACAAGTAACCTAAGATAAGTTAAAACAGTTGGAAAGATTAGTGCGATAGACGTGCACATTAGAAGAAATGTGAGAATTTCTCAAGAGAGTGTCGCACTAATATGTTGTTGCATTGGCCTGTAAACATTTTAAATACTTACTAAACAAATTTTAAATCATTTACACTATCGGGCTCTGACCCGTTTCTATTTTCCTTTCTCTCTTGTATATATATGTATATATTACAGGTGCCCAGCCACAGGAGCGTCTTGCATAGGATCCTTTGGAAGGAACGCACTGCAGCTTAGGTGGGAGTTGCAGGCCTCTTGCTTAGATGACTTCATTTATTTGATTCCACTCCTAGCATGTTTATTCAGTTGGGCATGTGTCGCCCATTTCAATTATCCAGTTGTTTTATTGGACATTGTGATTTATTTATTTTTAGTATTGTCACTTTGGGATTTATTACTGTCTGGATGTTTTACTTTAAGTTTTAAATATTGGGATTTAGTTGTTGAATGTTTAAATTATTTGGATTATATGTTCCAGGATAATTGTGGTGTGATTCTTTAATATTGAATTATGAAAAGTTTTAAATCATTGGTTATAAATAGAATTTGGAAAGTAATGTCTAAAATGGTTTTGACACTTAGCTTAATTAATTAGGGTGTTTAATTTGGAAAAGTTATTTTTTCGACAGTGATGCTA
This sequence comes from Sambucus nigra, assembly GCA_949130495.1. Lineage (NCBI taxonomy): Eukaryota > Viridiplantae > Streptophyta > Magnoliopsida > Dipsacales > Adoxaceae > Sambucus > Sambucus nigra. The sequence goes on along the minus strand of OX422222.1, from coordinate 466,167,332 downwards.
AGAATGAACCAACTGTTCACCTTGATTTTAATTTAATAAAGGAGTGATCGCCCGGTATTTAATTAGGCGGGGTGTCACAAATGGTACACTCGAAATGATCATACGAGTTACTAAAAATAATTGATATATTTATTCCACCAATTTAGTCCCGACACGACTCACACGCGCGTCTGACTTAATATACTAAACTGTCGTATTATTATCTCTCGACAATTTATCAAAGTGTATAGTTCCATATTACATGTCGCTCAGTAGTATTAAATTAATAAGTATTAACCCTTAGCACGCTAGTTAATATTTATTTTTATTAGATCAGGATTAATTACTAATTTAATTCTCACATTTAAATTCAATTAATCCCTCTGTAATAAATAATCCCTTAATTATTTAAATCATAAAAAATGTGGGGTATTACATACTTCCCCGCTTATAAAGGAATTTCGTCCCGAAATTTGGAAAAATAAGGCATACCTGGTATGAATAAATCTGGATATTTCTCACGCATATCCGTCTCACGCTCCCAAGTAGGCTCCTCCACATTGTGCTGTTGCCACTGCACCCGAACAAGTGGGACTACCTTTGACCTTAGCCTCCTCTCACTATAATCTAGGATAGCCACTGATCTCTCCTCAAATGAACTATCTGGATGTAGCTCAATATCCTCAATCGCAATGTGAGTGTGTGCCAACTCGTCTCGAAGGTATCGCCTCAGTGACGAAATGTGGAACACATCATGGATACGATGGAAGTGCTCCGGTAACCCCAGTCTGTATGCCACTAGTCCGACCCTCTCTATAATAGGAAATGGTCCCACATATCTCGGAGCCAACTTTCCTTTCTTCCCAAATCTCGTTACTCCCTTCATCAAAGATACTCTCAACAAAACCTGGTCCCCCACTGCGAACTCTCGGAAGAACCTTTTTGCATTTACGTATCTTTTCTGTCTGTCCTGGGCTACCCGTATGCGATATCGAATCATCTCGATACTGCTCGACGTATCCTGAATTACTTCTGGCCCGAGTAGCTTGTTGTCTCCCACCTTTAGCCAACAAATTGGGGAACGATAAGGCCTTCCATATAATGCTTCGAACGGGGCCATGCCAATCGTAAAATGATAGGAGTTGTTATAAGAAAACTCTACCAGTGGAAGATACTGCTCCCAACCTCCCCCGAAATCAAGGATACACATGCGCAACATGTTCTCGAGCATCTGATTAGTGTGTTCAGTCTGCCCATCGGTCTGCGGGTGATATGCTGTACTCAACCGCAACTCGGTACCCATAGCTTCCTGGAAGCTTTCCCAAAAATGAGATACAAATGTCTTGTCTCTATCTGACATGATGTTGAGAGGAACGCCTGCATTCTTACTATCTCTGCAATAAATAGCTGAGCATACTGTCCCGTTGTGTAGTTTGTCCTGACGGGTAAAAAGTGGGCTACCATCGTCAACCGATCCACAATGACCCATATAGAATCATGCCTCCTCTGCGAAGTGGGAAACCCGGTGATAAAATCCATGGAAATGCCTTCCCATTTCTAGGTAGGAATGTCCAACGGCTGAAGTAAACCTGGTGGTCTCTGATGGTCCACCTTCACTAGCTGACAAGTGGTATACTTGGATAAGAACTCTACGATACCCTTTTTCATCCCACTCCACCAATACTGCCACCTCATATCCTAGTACATTTTGTCCCCACCGGGATGTACCATAAAACGGGACCCATGCGACTCCGTCATTACTGCATATCGAAGGTCCTCCCCCTCTGGAATAACGAGCCTCCCATTGAAGCGCAAACCACCCTCAGAACTTACTAAATAAGACTCGGCTCCCCCGGTTAAAAGCTGCCTAATCCGATCTTGACAGAACGAATCCGCTGCTTGTGACTGTACTTTTGCGTAATGATCTGAGGCGTAACTGTCATCGCAGACATGAATGATCGGGCCACAGCATCCCAATGTCCTAATTCCTTCCATTTTGCTTTCCACACCTCGGCTATCTTATCGATCGGTCTGCGGTTCAATGCATCAACAACTACATTAGCCTTTCCCGCGTGATAGTGTATTTTGAACTGATAATCTTTTACAAACTCAAGCCATCGGTGTTGATGCATATTCAACTCCTTCTGCGTGAACAAGTACTGTAGTGATTTGTGGTCCGTAAATAAGCGAAATTGTTCCCCTAATAAGTAATGCCTCCAAATTCGAAGCGCAAACACAACTGTTGCCAGCTCGAAGTCGTGGGTGGGGTAGTTCTTTTCATGAGGCTTAAGCTTTCGGGAAGCAAAATCTTTAGCCTTCTCCTCTTGCTGGAGTACTCCCATGAGCCCCTATAATGATGCATCCGTATAAACCAGATATTCCACTCCCACTCTGGGAAGTGCTAGAACAGGTGCTGAAGTTAACTTGTCCTTCAGCTCATCAAATGCCAACTGAAATGCATCATCCCAAACAAACGGTACGCCCTTACAAGTCAAATTTATCATAGGACCCGCAATCTTTGAGAATCCCCGAATAAATCGTCTGTAGTATCCGGCTAATCCCAAAAAATTCCGCACCTCTGTCGGTGTCGTGGGCTATCCCCACTCCCTCATCGCTGATACTTTGCTAGGGTCCACGGATATACCTTTCTCTGATACAATGTGTCCCAAAAATTATACCTCCCGCTGCCAAAATTCACACTTTTCATACTTGGCGTACAACTCATGCTCTCGTAGGGTCTGCAAAACCATGCATAAATTCTCTGCATCTTCTTCTTCAGTGCTGGAATAAATCAGGATGTCATATATGAAGACAATGACAAACTGATCTAGGAACTCTCTGAATACTCTGTTCGTTAAGTCCATAAATACCGCTGGGGCATTGGTTAGCCCAAATGGCATAACCTTGAATTCATATGATCCATACCTAGTCAGAAAAGCAGTCTTGGCCACGTCCTGCTCCCTGATGCGTAGCTGATGGTACCCGGATCTCAAATCTATCTTCGAGAAGTGGGCCGCTCCTCTCAGCTAATCAAACAAGTCATCGATACGAGGCAACGGATACTTATTTTGTATCGTGAATTTGTTAAGCTCCCGATAGTCAATACAAAGCCCTGGGGACCCATCCCTTTTCTATACAAACAGAGCTGGGGCACCCCAAGGTGAGGTACTTCTACGGATGAAGCCCTATTCTAACAACTGTTCTATCTGATCCTGTAGCTTCCTCATCTCTGCCGGAGCCATACGGTAAGGTGCACGTGCTATCAGACGAGTGACTGGTGTTAAGTCTATCACAAAATTGATCTCCCTACTCGGAGGCAACCCCGGTGTATCCTAAAATACATCAGCAAACTCGCAGACGATCGAAATTGAATCGAGTGGAACTACGAGTGCAGAAGTCTCATCCTCTATATAAAATAAGTGGGTGGACGACCCTCCCTCCGAGCGAGGCATCGCCACTAAGAACATCTCCTGGACCGGAATGGCAAACACAATACTCCTACTGAAGCAATCAATCATGGCCCTATACTCAACTAACCATTACATACCAATAATGGCGTCGTACTCAGACATATCTAATACTAGCATATCAGCCGGTAAAATCAAACTGCCAATCTCTATGCCTACTCCCCGGCATATAAAGAAAATCAATGACCCATTACCAAGTGGGGAGTCTACACAAGTCACTGTACTCTCTGTCGTGCTTAACAACCCAGTGGCCTTTGCAAAGCTAGTGGCTATAAAAGAGTGTGATGCCCCCGTGTCAAATAAAATGCGACCTAAAGTACCATGGATAGAAAACTTACCCTCCACTGCGGGTGGTGCCTGCGGAACTGCGGCCTGGTGGACGTTATAGATACGTCCATACTATAACTGTCCCTGCTGCATCAGGACTGCGGGTAAAGATGGAACTAGAGTCGGCACTGGTAGGGCGGCAGGCAAAATAGGTCTCTGGGGCTCCTGGTGAGCACCCTGCTGTCGAGGAACTCTGTCCCTATCCGGGTACTCCTGTTTCTTATAGCCAGTCTTTCCACAAGGATAACATTTCCCAATGAAGTTTCCTCCTCTCTGCCCCTGGTAGCCTCGGTCGGGTTGGCCGTTAGAACCTCTACCTTGGCCCTGCTGGCCCTGTTGCCCTCCCTGCTGTTGACCCTGCTGCTGATTTTATGGCTAGCCCTACTGCTGGACCTGTGGTTGGCCCTGTCTCCAACCCCCATGACCATGCCTGAATCCTCCAGAACGGAACCTCTTAGCAGACTCCCCCTGCTGGGGACCCTGTCTCACCTGCTCAACTGGTAGCCCACTGGCACTACCTCCCCCCGTCTTTCCCAACTGGCTGGGCTCTCCCCCTCGTTTTCTTCCCTTAGCATGGAAAGGTTGTCCTAACAATGTAATAAGGCTGCATTCAGAACGTCGGTATATGAGTGTAAGGAAAGGTTACCCAATAAATGCTGTCATATCCTCCAAGTCAAGCCATCCATGAACATCTGAATGCGCTTCTCTTTAGTAGGCACCTACTCCGGTACCATGTTTGTCAATCTTGTGAAGTCCTCCTCGTATTCCGCAACGGTCCTCCCTTCCTGGGTGAGGTCTAAAAGTTTCCACCTCATCTCAGTCTTGACGGCGGAGAGAAAGTACTTGCGGTCAAACTACACCCAGATATCACTAATATTCATCAAATCTCGCTCCTCTGTAGTAGTAGTGGACTCCCACAACTGTAAGGCTTCCCCTCTTAGCTTGAAGGTAGCCAAAACTTGCCTTTGAACCTCCGTGAACTCATACATGTGAAGATGCCGCTGTATGTCCTTCTTCCACTGACTCGCGATAACCACATCTGAACTGCCCATGAACTCTGGGGGACAAGCCATCTGAAAGGACTCTCTAACTCTTTTCCATGCAGTGGGAAATAGATGCACTGGAACGGGTGCCACTGCCTGAACCTGGGGTGGGTCCTGCTGCACCACCGCTAAGGCTGCATTTACCACTTGTGCAACTATCACCGCAGCCTCTATTGCGTTCATCATCCCCTGAGCCTGTATGGCTGGCTGTTCTGGTTGGGCCTGTTAGTCTTTTGGTACACGTCGAGGAGGCATCTGAGACAAGAAAGAATATTATTAGTCCACAGTTATTTCTAAATCTCGAATAGCTGATGACGTAATCGTAAAAATATAAGATCACAATAGTCCTAACAATAGGGCTCTATATCAAAGGATGCAAATCTGAAAACATAGTAAGCCGTACAGATCCTATAGGACACTAAAACCTGATGCTCTGATACCACCTGTGACACCCCACCCAATTAAATATCGGGTGATCAGTCCTTTCTAAAATTTAAAACAGAATGTTCGGTTGGTTCATTCTTAGCATCACTGTCGAAAACACAATAACTTATTTAATCACCTAATATAATTAAGCTAAGTGTCAAAACATTTTTCTTGTTAGTTAAAACCATTTCATTACCAACCCAAGAAATTTAATATGAATCATCCACGCATAATTAATTAATACAAATACTGAATCAAAACCGCATGCTGAAATAGATAAGACTGGATAAAATATCCCAGTTCAAAACTCTAAACCAAAACAATAGTAGCCATCAATCCAAATAAAAATGAACGAGAAATAGAGTAAACATAATCTCTGAAAACTGTCTAAGGAAGGGGCGACACATGCCCTAAAGAAGATATCACGAAGAATAGGAATGAAATAATCGAGGCGTCTAAAATAAGGTCCTACATCTCCCACAACAGCTGCAACACGCCATGCAATCCGAGTATCTAAGCCTGATGTCCCTGTGGTTGAGCACCTGATATAATACATACATATAGAAAGAGAGAGAAGAGATGCAAGAAACGGGTCAGAGCCCGATGTGAAAAATATTTGTTTAAGCAAGTATTTAAAATTTGTAGTAAAGCAAGTATCAAGTGCATGTTAGTTCGAACTCTCACATGAGTTCTCACCCCTCTTCTATTGTGCACGCCTAACGCGTATCTAAATTTTCCCTTAGCTATACCACCCCATATAACTAGTCTGAATTCATCCTTATAGTATTTATCCTCACTATTAGTAAACCCGTATCGCCCATACAATACGTTATCCAATTAGCCTATGTCGAAAAGCTAATTAATACATTTTCCATTTTCATAATAAATCAAGTATACGATTAGAATTTTCTTAACAAATTTACATGCCCATATTTAACACTATACACATTAGATTGATTCACAACTCACATACATGTATACATATAGTCACATCTGCCCTATATATATATATATATATATATATATATATATATATATATATATATATATATATATATATATATATATATATATATATGTATATATATACATATATAACATGATACTGCACCCCCGGGCTATATCCCATTAGCGCACCTAACCAACATACTGTACCCCCGGGTTATCACCCTTTAGTACACTTATTTAAATAATCTTGTACCCTCGGGTTATCACCCATTAGTACACTTATAATAATAAGATTCTCACACCCCCGGGTTATCACCCATTAGTGCCTTTAATGATAGTAATACATAATAGGCATACACACATCCTATTATAATAAATGGGTATTTCCCTCACCTACATATATGCCTCTCTTACGTATTTTGTTTTCAAAATTCCGTAATAGTTATTGGGATTATTATCCCTCTCGAAATCTCTACGATTTATTCTCTCCTTACCGAATTCATTAAAGTATTTAGTCCCTCATACTTTGTAAGGACATTTTTCTCATGTCCAATATGTTTCATTTATGTATGTCGTACGCCGCTACATTTGGCACGTCACTTCAAGATCGCACATGACGGCCTCTATCCGAATTCCGGGAATCAAGCATTCAACATCTCCATTAATGTGTCCTACATATGCCTCAACGACTTCACGTTCCACGATTTTAGGGACTTAATGCAAATGGTACGCAAGGGAAGTCAAAACAGTGAAAAAAGGCTTGATAGGGAAGTTCAAGGGCATTTTCGTAATTTCACATCCATAGTTAGGAGGTCTGGTCAACTGGAAAGATGAAGAGCTCGCCGCAACGAAGATACTGGAAGAAACGGCACCTCAATCCGAGCTACGGTGAAGAAGTTATGACCTTTTGAAGTTGGAGAAAATTCCTTGAAGAATGCTGTTTTTTTTTTAACCTCATACCAGAATGGGAACACCAAACCGGTTCGGTGTACCCCAGATGGGGTTCGGTGTACCTGTACGCTGATAAGTTTTTAAGAGTTTTAACAAAGCGGGATTCTTCATATTTTTTCCTATAAATACCAACTTCGGGGGAGTTGTTTTGCAAGACTTTAGAAGACGTTTTTGAGAGTCCAAATTACTCTAGTCTTCATATTTTTGAGTCCAAGACTCATGTTTTGATTCACACAATTTCCAAACCTTTGTGAATCTTTTGGTAACCCAAGAACACAACTTTTTAGTTTGTTCAAACCTTTGTGGAGAGATCTTTGCAACCGAGGGCTGCGTGTCATTGCTGAGGGAGTCTCTACAAAGTTTTATGGCTGTGTGTCATTGAGGAGTGCTGCGCTTCTTCCTTTGCTGATTGGACTGAGGTTCATGTGGGTTCGCTGCGTGTGGATTCATTGCTGTATTTCATTGTAAATCTTGTAAGTTGCGATTTACGCTTTATAGTGAAATAAAAGGTTTTGCCCTGCGGGGATTTTTCCTTAAACTTGGTGTCACATGATTTATTTGGTTATGGGTTGACACACACACGCACCTTAGATGCATGTTTAGGGGCTGGAATTTAATAAGTGTGCTAAATTAGAAATCTGCGAAGTTTTTCAATATCACGCATTCTCATACTTCTTCCGAAATTCTGCCTTACTTTAGTTTATTATTTGAAAATATTTCCCTCGTTTCTGAACTAATAAACTCAAAACTGGGTCCTAAAGAAATTATCAAAATTTCGCTTTGTCTCTTGAACGAGATGGCAAGTCATTTGAACGACTGCCACATGTTGCTCGAACAACTTCGCGCAAGATTCAATCTCGCTCGAACTACTTCGCGTGACTTCGCGCCAGATTTCGCTGTTCATCTCCTACCCAGATTTTTCATCGTTTTCCCACCATTTTTAACCCCAAATCTTCTCATTCAACACCCCAAACTCCAAACAAATAGTTCTACATCGAACCCCATCAATAATATATGAATTCTAACATCCTATAATCATCAATTCATTATGAATCATTCATAAAACACGAAATCCCCAATTTTAATTTATCAAAACCCTAGTTCTTCCAATTCATGTTCAAGAAGTCATAATTTCCAGATTTGTTCTACACATAAATTCCTCAAAACGTGATTTCTAGTCTACATACATGAACGGTTTCAATTTAATAAATCTCATAATCAATTTACACCTTCAAATTCCTCAATTGCACCATTTTTATAACCTATAGCATATTCCTAACAATCCTACACTAACATGAGTATGATGAATACCGAAATACAGCAAGTTATAAACACTTGCCTTGAATGAGTTTTCTGATTTCTTGATGTTGTTGGTATGGGTGCGTTCCCCTTGTCCCGATCTACACGGTGGTGGTGGTGGTTGAGCAAGGTGATGTCGATTTAGCCCTCTTCTCTTGGCAAAAGCTCTCCCTCACACTTCCTATGGCCGTTCTTACTTTCTGTAGCTTTCTAACCCTAATGAAATTTCTTTGGATGATAAATTAACTCCTAATTTTCGTCCATTAATTAGGCCTAAAAATCTATTCTACCATAATGCCCTCCTGGGGTGCCGGTTAGGCCTAAAACTGCCCTGGGACCCAAACTAAACACCCGAGTATACTATTTTGACTATCTCGACCCTTTCGGACTCAACGGTACACTCGAAATGATCATGCGAGTTACTAAAAATAATTGATATATTTATTCCACCAATTTAGTCCTGACACGACTCACACGCGCGTCTGACTTAATTCACTAAACTCTCGTATTATTATCTCTCGACAATTTATCAAAGTGTATAGTTCCATATTACATGTCGCTCAGTAATATTAAATTAATAAGTATTAACCCTTAGCACGCTAGTTAATATTTATTTTTATTAGATCCGGATTAATTAACAATTTAATTCTCACATTTAAATTCAATTAATCCCTCTGTAATAAATAATTTTATTAATTATTTTAATCATAAAAAATGTGGGGTATTACACCCGTCTAACTAGTCTGGTTATAATTCCTCCTTGACATACTACTCCAGATCGAGTATTATTATTATTCATGACTTATAAGTTATGTCTCACATTAACCTAATTAAATCCATCAATTAATAATTCATATAACAATTCACAAGTTATATATAATGAGTACATTTTCACAACATGTATTTCACCCATATATAATTTTCTAACCTATTATATATGTAGTTATATCCCGACAATCCCATACTTGTCAAATATACGCCTGTAAATATAAATATTTCCATCCTCCAGAGTGAGAACTCACCGTATGTTTCCCCTAAAATTCTATCACCTGAGGTAAGCTCACTTAACCCGGATATCCCAAGTCTGAATCACTCACGATCTTGGTAAAAACATAAGCATAGTGGAGGCGGTCATATTTCCTACCTGAAAGTGAGATAAACCACTCACCCATAATTTGGACGCTATAACCTGGGGACTATACTCTCCCTGCTCCCCAAGCTAGGGGATTCACCTACATCGCGCAACCTCCTAAGATAGCACTAGAGAGTATATGTAGTCTATAAAAATTATACAAGCCAATATTTATAAGGCACACTATATATATATATATATATATATATATATATAGAGAGAGAGAGAGAGAGAGAGAGAGAGGCAGGCTCCTGTGCACACTAAGTTTGCACACTAACTTTGCACATTACCTTTTAAAAGTGGTAAAACTTAGTGCTGGCGCACACCAATTTTTTTATGTGATATTTTAACATTTCAACGGACTCACATAAAAAAATTAGCTCAAAAAAACTTTTTTTGCTATTTTTAAAAAATCGGTCAAACTTTCGCAGTTTTTAAAGGGCTTAAAAATTGCGAAAGTTTGACCGATTTTTTAAAAATAGCAAAAAAAGTTTTTTTGAGCTAATTTTTTTTATATGGGTTCCTTGAAATGTTTAAATATCACACAAAAAAAATCAACTCAAAAATATATTTTTTACCACTTTTAAAAGGTAATGTGCAAAGTTAGTGTGCAAACTTAGTGTGCACAGGAGCCTGCCTCTATATATATATATATATATATATATATATATATAATAGTTACACCGGCTAACACATGCCCAATTCCCGTAGAACTAGCCGGAAATACTCGAGTCTACTTCCCGACTCATAATTTAATTAATTAAGTTCACCTTAATTAATATATTTAAGTAGCTTCCCTCAACTAAAACACCTGGACATATTCACTTGGTCCGTAATTAAATACTTTTGAATTTATTTCCCGAAATTCGTCCATATTGTGTCGCCCATAAATCCCTCCTAAAACCCAATTATATGTACCTATAATTTCTAGGAGATTATGTCTCATATTCAATTTTCAATCATTAAATATGTTTAAAAAAAAACAAGCCGAAACCAAATTTTTAACCCATAAAAATTGTTCGAACTATCAAAGTCCCTGCTGGGTCGATCGAACGACTCCCTGGGTCGACCGATCGATCGAGCAGGTCCAACATCTTCTCCATTTTCTGTTTTCCACCATTAATATACTTTCAAGGTTTTGGTTCTCCTCTAATATTTTTCCAAGTCACCAGCGACATTTAATTCATGAAACAATAGGTTCTAACCATCCTAGAAACCATTAATCAACAACCAATTTCCATGAATTCCAAGGTTTCCCAATTTGGGTTTTATCCGGGTTTCGTTTATCCGATAAAAATTGCAACTCACATATCACAAATTCGTCATGAATTCCTACTGGGTTTAACATATGATTCAGATTTCTATACTCTAGAATCACATATCACAATTAATTTCACCATTAATTTCATACAAGAGTTCCATTAACCGAAAACCCACCCACCCAAAAATGGTTTTGGACTCACACCCACCAATATATGAAATAGATTATCACATATTTACAATTACAACAAGTTAACCTCTTGCCTTAGGGTTCGTGGTCTCAGATTCGCTTTGTTGTAGATGGAATTTGATGAAGAACACACCACTTTGTTCTTACTTTGGCTCCCCAAGAGATCCCCCAATTGCTCCCTCTGACTTGCTCTAAAATTTCTAGGTTTAGAGTTGTGTTAACTTTCGTTCAATACACTTACAATTAGGTTTATAAATCATAATCACGTTTTTAGGCTAATGGGCCAAGTCCGAATGACTCGAACACCCCTGTGTGGGCCCGGTTATGTCTAAAAACGTCCTGAGACCCATTTACTACACCGGGTACTCTTTTTTCACTTTATCAAACCTTTTGGAATCAAACGTGCACTCAGAATCATCATCCGAGAAACTTTACTAAAAATCACTATTTGCACCGTAATCCAGTCAATACTCGATTCTTGGTTGAGATGTCCTAAAATCCCATCATTTAACTTTCTATGACGTATAATAAATATTACTATTCACTTGGTAATGTTATTTCATAAATATTAACCATTTACTCTACCGATTAATATTTAAATAAATAAATACCAATTAATTCAATTAAATTACGTCACACTTGTAATTTATATTTACCCGAATTAATTAAATATCAAATGCACACAAGTACGGGGTGTTACACATATATCATAAATAATAGCTCTGGTATAACACTACTTTAATTATGTGTTATCACTTTCCGCAATGGTACCTCTAATCTCAAATGAGTTGACCATACGACAAGTATCCAATAGATCAACTGTTTGTTTGTCAAAAATACATTTTTGATGTGTGGATATATATAGTATTCGTTTCAAACATCCATCAATATATGTGGGTCTTATATATATATATATATATATATTAAATGTAGATTCACGCAAGTGATATTGACTAATCCTAACCGTCATATCAGCGTGTTACGATCGACATATATGAAAATCATGTGTCGGCGTAGATGGTCTATTTTTAATAACAAAATTGATTCTATTTCATGGACGAGCATCTATATAGATTTACTAATGATATTTTGATTTTAAAATCATAATAAAAAAATTTAACACAAAAGGAAATACTGTATTAAGTATATTAAATTTTTGACACAACACAACATGGATACATGAAAGTGTCATGACCATAAATATAAATACTTTTGGTAATATATGTATTGAAAAATGTTAAGATGTTCATGTTTTAAGGCTAAAAATAAAAATTATGATAGCTCTACATAAATAACTATGCCCTATTAAGTGTATGACAAAATTTTGTACATATTATTTATCGGTTCAAGAGCATCCACAATGGTGGATTCTCTGAACATGCGAAGTTGAAAACCTAAAAGGAATAATGGGTAAGGATATGGAGGATAATAGATCCTACGGACTATTTTGTTCGTAGGAAGTCAAAACACAATTCTTACGAACAACATTTTTTCGTAGAAAATGTTACAAACAAATGTTGTTCATAAGAACCCACATATTTAATAAAAATGATTATTTATATTTTGTACAAACTTCATTTGTTCGTAGAAATTATTATGAACAAATGAAGTTTGTATGAACCATTTGCAAATTCAGTAGCCATTCAGTAACTTTACAAAACAACTACCATTTATACTATAGAATTTGTTGCTCTCACTACACCACTACGGACCTTTCGATTTGCAAAGTTACAATTTCTTTCCTCTTTTAGCATCACTATTATGGATGTGTGACTTTAGAGAATATGTTATCAAGACCCATATATATTTTCAGGACATAAATGATTTGAGGGAAAGACATAACTATAACTATAATTTTTAAAAGTTTGGGCTTAATGTAAGTAGACCTGACAACGAGGTGTGTCGAATCATGTTATTGTCGATTTTATCAATGTTCAGGTACTATTGAGGTCCTATCTAAATGGAAGATTTTTTTTATTGTGTGAAAAAATCATATTAAAATCCATCTCGTAACCTTAATGTGTCGTGTCATATCACGTTCATCCGTTTTTACCAATTAAGATAATAATTTTTTTTGAAACATATATAAATTGATATATTAACCCAACAATATTTGGAATGCTCATGAATAATTAACATTAGACTATATAAATTATTTGGAACGCTCAACAATATTTCTTATTTACTAAAATTAAGGGTATTAATGACATTAATGGGAAAACATAGTCAAAATTAATCTGATCCATTAATTATCACGTATTATCGGGTTGACATTGATATGATCCAAAATCATTAGACATCGAATTCAAATTGAGTCAACGATAACCCGGTCCTTTAAGTAAAGGTCAGTGTAACATGTTGTAATACATATTTCGCATTCCAATTAATGTGTGTGACCAATTAATAATAGTTGATTTGATGTGAGAATGGAACAATTACTTATTCAGGAGCATTTTGTCCATACATATGATTTTTTAATAAGACAACTTTATTATTTTGCCCCATGTTCGGGAAAGTCAAATTTAACAAAATAATAATTAGAAGAGTTATACTTTTGAGATAAAGAATACTATAATTATCATGCTAATTTTTACACAAAGAACACGAGTCAAATTTTTGACACAAACACGATGTATCGAGTTAATTTTGGATAAATTTCGTATCATATGAAAAAATTATAATTATATTCATCATTATTGGGGGGTGGGGGTGGGGGTGGAAACAAATCAACATGTAAGTAGCAAATAATCTACTTTAAAAAATTTCGGTAAAAATGGTGGTTAAACTGATTTGAGGTATTTTTGTAACGGGAGAGCATTCTCCTATAGTTATTAGGATTAAAACGTTTCAAAAAGTTTAGGGGTCAAATTGTTATAAACATCAAAGTTGTCTAATCTATAAAATAGTGTAATGAAATTTTTAAATAATCCAGCAAATGAAGTGACATATATATATTTTGTATTATATCATTATTATACTGGAATGTAAGATATTTACGACTATTTTTCTTGATTTAAAGATAATTTAAAAATATTTGTTGGAATTCCTATTAGTATTTTCGACACAAAGAACACGAGTCAAAATTTTGACATAAAGAATACTATAATTATCGTGCTAATTTTTACACAAAGAACACAAGTCAAAATTTCGACACAAACACGATATAGCGAGTTAATTTTGGATGAATTTCATATCATATGGAAAAATAATTTTTTTTTGGGGGGGCGGGGAATCAACATGTAAATAGCAAATAATTTGTAAAATAATATAATAATTTTTTAAATCATCCTGCAAATGAAAAACATATTAATATTTTGTATTATAAAATTGTTATACTGGAATGTACAATATTGTAATTATTTTATTTGATTTGATGATAATTTAAAAATATTTGTTGAAATTCGTATCAGTATTTTATAAAAAAAATTAAAAATTAAAAAAGAAAGTCTATTTGCAATAAATTACAATGATACAAAATCTTCTATAATCATGATGATTCTTTGATGATTAGTGCTTAAATGAATTATCTACAAATAGAGATTGATTGGACCACTTGTAAAAAAATTATTGCTCATACCTACCACCATCTTATTTACCTTCCATTTGCAAATCCGAACAAAATACCTTTTCAATGTTTTAAAATTTTTTTGAACGTCAGTAAAGGGATATAGCTTTCATGGACAAGTCAGTTTGTTCATGAAAATTATATCGAAAATTCGGTCATAACTTAATTTTTCGATAATATATTAATGGAGTGGAGAAATTAAGGGTGTCCGCTATTCGGTTCGATCCAATTTTGAGATATTTTTAGGATCGAATCGCATTATCGAAACTGGACCAAAATAACTAGTGTTGATCCTATTCAGTTTTCAGAATATTATGGGTTGGTCTCGATCCTATCTGGTTCATAAACAATTAATATAAAAAATAAAAACCAACACTTTTTTTAAAAAATTAAAAACAACTCGTTTTTATAAAAAATTGTCGCTTTTTTATTAAAGAAAAACAGTGCGTTCTTTTAAATAAAAGTGCGTTTTTTGTAAAAAAAAAGAAGCATTTTTTTATAACAATAGCGCATAAAATATAAAAAAAACAGCGCATTAAAGCGGGTTATAACTTATGTTTGTTGTTGGGTAAGATTGGGTAATAAGTGGGTTGTGCTAAACGTGTATTTTGTGAACTAATTGTATCACACCATTTGTGTGGGCTAAACATTTTTTTGTTTACATTATGTAAACAATATTTGTTATATATATAATAAAAGCGGTCCGATTCGGTTCGAACTCCATTTTTAAAACCCAAGACCGGACCGAATAATAAATATCGAATTTTATAAAATCTACAAAGGTGGGTTCGATCCGGTTAAATTTTTTTGGCCCGTTCAGTCCATTCAGATTTGTGCACACCCATAGCAGAAACATGTGTTACACAACTGAATAAAAAGGAGGCTACGAAATAATTTTATTTTGAACTTTAATTTGAGTATTAAAAAAAAAATCTTTTTCCAATATTAAAAAAATTAAAATTAAAATTAAATGAAAAATGGCAATTAATTTTTTAAAGCATATATAAGATATTTAAAATTAAAATTAAATGAAAAATGGCATATTTTCTTGCCAAAGTTGCCTTTAGAGGGCAAAAATCCAAAGCACCTCCTAAACGGCCCCGTTAGAAGCGCAAACACCTCTCACGGGACCAATATAACTTGCAGAAATCGATCGCGGGGCCACGAGGCCCGTGGTTTGAGAATATGGTGATACTTTGAAAATATATAGACTTAGGCTTAAAACATGCCGTTAGAGGGGAAAAACACCCCCAAGCGGCCACATGAGAGGCGCGAACACCTCACATGGGAAAAATGTAACTCGCAATGACCGATCGCGTGATCACGGGATGCCTGATTTGAGAATATGACGACAATTAGAAAATATCTACACTTAGTCTTGAAAACATACTGTTAGAGAGTGAAAACCGGAAGCACCCCCCTTCAAACTGCCCCATGAGGGGTGCGATCACTGCGCATGGGTCTAATGTATCTCAGAGGAACCTGAACTCGTGATCACATGAACCCCGGTTTGAGAGCATAATGAAAATTTGGGAATATCCACACTTAGGCTTAAAATAATAAACATGGTGTTAGCGGGCAAAATCGTGAAACAACCCCCAAACGGACTCGTGAGTGCCCCCAACACCTCGCACGGGACCAATGCAATGCTTAGGAACTGATTGCGTGGTGACGGGACCCCCAATTTGAGAGAACGATGTTAATGTGTGAATATCCACACTTAGGCTTGAAAACATGCCGGTAGAGGCCAAAACCTCAATCACCCGCAAAACGCCCCCTGAGTAGCCCAAACACCTCGAGTAGCCCCAACACCTCGCATGACACCCATGATAATGGTAGGAACTAACACATGGTCACGTCACCCCCGGTTTGAGAGCACGACGATAATTTGCGAATATCCACACTTAGGCTTGAAAACATGTCGTTAAAGGGGAAAACCCCGAAACACCCCCCCAAACTTCCCCATGAGCATCCCCAACACCTCGCATGGGACCAATGCAACTCTTAGGAGCTGATCGTGTGGTCACGGGACCCCCGACATGAGAGCACAAGGATAATTTGCGAATATCCACACTTAGGCTTGAAAACATAAACATGGCGTTAACAGGTTGGACCGCGAAACACCCCCCAAATGGCCCCGTCAGTGGCCCCAACACCTCGCATGGGACCAATGTAACTCGTAGGAACTGACCGCGTGGTCACGGAACCCATGATTTGAGATCGTGACGATAATTTTTGAATATCAACACTTAGCCTTGAATACATGCCGTTAGAGGGAAAAACCCATAAACACCCCCAAATGGCCCCGTGAGAGGCCCCAACACCTCGCATGGGACCAATGCAACTCTTAGGAACTGACTGCGAAGTATGATATCCCCGGTTTGAGAGCACAAAAATAATTTGTGAATATCCACACTTAGGCTTGAAAACATGCCATTAGAGGGAAAAATCATGAAACGTCCTCGTGAGCATCCCTAATACCTCGCACGGGACAAATGCAACTCGTAGGAACTGACCGCGTGCTCACGAGACCCCCAATTTCATAGCAGGATGATAATTCGCAAATATACACACTTAGGCCTAAAAATATAAACACGGCGTTAGCGGGAAAAACATCGAAACACCCCCCAAATGGCACCGTGAGCGGCCCCAAAACCCCGTACGGGACTAATAGAGTTCGTAGAAACTGACTGCGTGGTTACGGGACCCCAGGTTTGAGAGCACGATGATAATTTATGAGTATCCACACTTAGGCTTGAAAACACGCCGTTAGAGATCGAAACACTGAAACACCCCCCAAACGGCCCTGTGAGCGCCCCAACACCTCGCATGGAGCCAATGCAACTAATAGGAACTGACCAGGTGGTCATGGGACCCCCGATTTGAGATCATGGTGATAATTTGCAAATATTCACATTTAGGCTTGAAAATATTTCGTTAGAGGGCAAAATCGCAAAACACCCCTAAAACGGCCCCAGGAGCGTGCCAAACAGCTCGCACAGATCTAATACAACTCGTAGGAACTGACCGCGTGATCTCGGGACCCCCGGTTTGAGAGCATGATGATAATTAGCGAATATCCACATTTAGGCTTGCAAACATAAATATGTCGTTAGAGCGAAAAAGGTGAAATACCCCTCAAACGACCCCGTGAGCGGCCTAAACACCTCACACAGGACAAATACGACACGTAGGAACTGACCTCGTGGTCACGCGACCCCAGGTTTGAGATCACGATGAAAATTTGTAAATATCCATACTTAGGCTTGAAAACATGCCGTTAGAGGGCAAAACCCTGAAACACACCCCCAAAGGGTCCCGTGAGTGGCCGCAACACCTCGAACGGGATCAATGAAACTCGTAATAACTGACCATGTGGTCATGGGACCCCCGATTTGAGAGCATAATGATATTTTACGAATATCCACACTTAGGCTTGAAAACATAAACATGACACTAGTGGGCAGAACCGCAAAACACCCCCCCAAACGACCCGTGAGTATCCCTAACACTTCGCATGGGACCAATGCAACTCGAAGGAACAAATCTCGTGGTCACGAGACCCCTGGTTTGAAAGTATAACGATAGTTTTTGAATATCCATACTTGGGCTTGGAAACATGCAGTTAGAAGGCAAAACCCCGACCCCCCAAACGACCCTGTGAGCGGCCCCAACACCTCGCACGGGACCTATGCAACTCGTAGGAACTGGTCACGTGGTCATGGACCCCTGTTTTGAGAGCACGACGATAATTTCTAAATATCCACATTTAGGCATGAAAATATGCCGTTAGAGGGCAAAATTGCGAAATAAACCCCAAACGGCCCCGTGAGCATCCCCAACACCTCGCACGGGATCAATGCAACTCGTAAGAACTGACCGCATAGTCATGGAACCCCTGGTTCAAGAGCATGACGTTTATTTGCGAATATCCACACTTAGACTAGAAAACATGCCCAGACGGCCCCGTGAGGGGCCCCAACACCTCCAACCGGGCCAATAAAACTCGTAAGAACTGATCGCGTGGTCACATGACCCCTTGTTTGAGAGCACAATGATAATTTTTTAATATCCACACTTAGCCTTGAAAATATAAACACGGCGCTAGCGGGCAAAACTACTAGATGCCCCCAAACGGCCCCATCAGTGGCCTCAACACCTCGCACAGAACCAATGGAACTCCTAGGAACTAACCGCGTGTGTGGCCATCCCCGATCCTTGCGGTGGGAGAGATGAAGAAAAGGGTATCTTCAATGTCAAGAGGATCTTGGTCTCGTGTGTCCCTCTTGGGAGCGCTTTGACCGGCGTCGGTGATGAGGTGAAAAATGTAGAGAGATGGAGTCACCAATCTATTTTACTCAAAATAGACAAAAGAAAAGGGATCCATCCCGAAGGAAGGCATCCAAAGACATACTGATACATACAAAACCAAAATGATTAGAAAAGGGTCCGAAGGCTAAGTTACGAAATGGAAAGGTGTTAGGCACCCATTTCGCCCTTGCGGTTCCTCATGGATTGTTGCTATTTCCGTCTATTTCCCCGTGATAATGTGTGCATGTGTACATGTAACGGAGATAGGAATCATCGACTTTCATCATGGAAGAGATAAAGGGAGTCAGCAGTAGGAATGTTCCTAAAAGTAATATTAGAAAAATAGCATTTATGCGATTATCCTAGCGTTGATCGTTATAACGGAACGATAACGCATATGGAATAATACGCCACTAAGAACAAATATATGTATACGTAAATATATAGAATCTAATAGAATTAATTTAAAGAACATAGAAAAATAAAAAATGGGAGAAAAGTAGGAATAGGACTCGAGTCTCGGGTTTTACCCCAAGACGCCTACGTAGCCTATAGAGGCATCAAAGTCCACGTAGTTCGTATGCAAAACTAGGGGTGGAATTTATCCCATAAATCCAATTGGGGAATTCTATTATGTATGTGTGTGTGTGTGTAAAAATGTGTTTTAGTTATGAGAAAAGTGTAAACAAAGTGTGAGAATTCTCGTTTGGAATTTATGAGCAAACCCTCTTTTTCTTGTCTTTTGGGTTTTTATTTATATGAAAATAAGAGATGTGCAATAATACTAAATAAAAAGTATATTAGGATATGTGAGATTAGAGAATAAAAGTGCTAAGTAATAAAACAAATTAATGTAAATTTAGGATAATTTGAAGAGAGAGTTGCGAAAGTTGGACCTTCTTGAAGATCTTGAACTTGACCTTGCACTTGGATGATGATGAAGAGTGGTTAATTCAAAAAGTTTGATGAAAAGGATGATGAAAAGTGATGGTTGGAAAAGGATTTGGATGTAGAAATCACACTGACTTCGAGAGGGGTTTTCTGAATTCGCTGAGAGTGATGGACTTCAGATCTTGGCCCCCCTGTAATGAGGTCAGGCCCACCTTTTTATAGACCCAGGGCATTGTCGATCGGCATAGTTATGGTCTTGCCAATCGACAGGTGGTTTTAGGCACAATGCCGATAGGCAGGGTTTGGAACCTATCGTTTGCCCGTCTCTTTCAGGCTCTTTCGAAAAAATAGTCATAAAATGCAAACCATTGATTCGAATTGTACATGGGGTAAATCGCTAAAAAGTTAATTCAGAGACCTTCGAAAGTCCTTGGGACTGCTCCCGGGTTCGAAAGTTGACTTTGGATCAAATTTTGCCTAAAAGCTCTCGTCAGTCCTTTGGATGGGGAATCGTTAGACGCAAACGAATCGTTCATCTGCATGGTAAGTCAGAATCATGCACGGGGTAGACCGTTGGAAAGGTTAGGAGAAGTACTTCACCATTCCAAAGAGTTTGACTTAGTTTGGGTAATTAACTTTGGTCAACCTAGGCCTGGAAGCATTTGATGACTGTTGATGTAAAAAACTAGATGCAATCTAATTAATTAATCACAGATAAAAATGAATAAGTGAATAAGACGATGGGTTTTTAAAGTGGTCCGGCTATGAAAATGGCCTACGTCCACTGTTGTATTCCTGACTGTTTGCCTTAAATCTCGATGATGGGTTTACAAAGAGATCCAAAGTCCTCCTTTATGACTGCGTTACAATGTATTTATAGCCTTGAGGCTGTACATATGAAAAGGCAATGTGTTGTCATTTAGTAGACATATACATCTGTACAATAAGAATGGGCATTAAATCTGACATTCATTGAATGCGTAGTTTCCTTTTGGTTTTCTTGGTTAGATGCTCTGCACGCTAAGTATCTCGGACCGCCTGAGTTGCTCGGTACGCTTGAGTAGCTAGGAACGTTTGAGTAGCTCGGAAAGCGTGAGTAGCTCGGAACGCTTGAGTATCTCGGTGAAAGTATGTATTTGCCACGTAGGTTGACACATGTCTTCAGGTAATTGGTCCACGTCAGTTGACTATTTTTTGTATCAACAGAAGCCCCCAATGTTTCATAGTTGAAGTTAAATAAGAAAGTGTGGAAAATTTTGCCCAAAAGATGCTCATATTACAGATCTACAATACTTAGGACATTTTTATTATATTTCTTTCCATTTGAGCGCATAATGGAAAACTTGTAAATATTTTGAATCTTTAGCAGTCGCTTCGATATTTGCGCCTTTCTCATTATTTAACGGCCGAAAATGCAAATGCCTTTCTCGGTAATCATTTCTTTTCTCTTTTCTCGATGCAAGGTATTTAAGAGCGACAAAAATCCAGTCGTCTTCTACTTTTCACATCCATATTTCTGAACTTCTCTATTTTGTACTGTCGTTCTTACGTCATCTGTCATTAGCAGATTTCTCCGTTTTCTGTAAGATTTTCTTCCTTCATCTTTCTTTGCTTTAGTCATCCTGGTTTACCTTGTTCAATCTTTAGATAAATTATGGACTGATTTTTCAATTCCCTCTTAGGTAATTTTAGAGGAGCCTTCTTGTCCTTCTGATTTGTTTTCTCTGGTGGAGGGACATTGGTTTCCCTCCCTTTTTGTAGCAGAGTGTGGCTTTTCTTTCCCGCTAAATCCCCTGTGTTTGGAGTTTTGCCAATATTTCGATATTGTAGCTGCAAGAGTAGCTCCAAATACATGGAGGGTAGTTAATGGCGTATATAGGTTGAATCAAATTCATGGAACTCATTTAGGAATTCCTAAAATTATGTATTATTATAAATGGGTTACCACTACTTTTTATTTGAAAACTTGGTTTTCGAATAGAGCTTTAGTTTTCAATCTTCCCGATGCCAACAGGGACTATTTTTATCATGGGGTTGTGATGAAAAATTGGCAACACCCCCCATTAAATGGAAATGATGTGTAGCAAGGTCCCAGATGTACGCTTTATGGCAATGGGATATGTTGTTTTTAGTTTTTGAATTTATCTTTCTTTATGTTTGACGAAATGTGTCACTGATATTAATTTTATTTGTTATAGTTGACAGTAAAAGGAAGCCCCTAAAATAGATTGACATTAATATAACAGATTTAAAACTTATCTGGACTCTGCATCAATCAGTTGCTGGGGAGTACATTAGAGCTGTTTCTTATTTGTTGAGGTACAGGAACACCACCTCGTCTTTTATTGCCCATCCTATTGCACCTCCTGTGGTAATTGATCTTGATCAACCACCAATGTCTCGAGCAAGTGTGGGAGAATCCTCTTCTGATTTGGATACTTCCATTGTCGATTTGATGACAAAGAAAAGGAGGATGCCTGAGTTATTTGTCAAAGATGCCCCTGGTGTTGATGGGTTAAAGAAAAGTAAAGGGGATGTCCCAGCTTAGGGGATGAAGAAAATAGACATTACTCCATCTAAGGTAATAACTACAACTGTGAAGGAGGTGGGTAAGAAGCCCCTGGTTGTTCCAAAAGAGGTAACACCTTTGATTGAAGGTGCTATTACACAAAGAGAGGCATCACCTTTGAATGAAAGTGCTCCTCTAAAGATATTGAGAAGAGGTCTCGCTGAAAGACCTTCAGAAACTGTTATTCAACCTTCTGATGTTGAGCGTCCTTTGAGAGGTACTTTTCTAGTTCTCGTCACTCTGAGCTCGGCCCAAAGTTTGATCAAATCTTGGATCATTCCTGAATATCGAGTTCCTGAGGGTTCCCTTTCTCGGGAGAAAATCATTGATTTAGCCGCCCAACATATTGCGTCAGTAAGTATCATCATCCTTACTTCTTCGTCTCTAAATATTGTATTTATATTCTGAGTTGAGCTCTTTTATTTTTCAGTTTATGACGTGCTTTAATAGCATCTTGAAGAAAGATGAAGCTATCAGGGCTTTAACTTCCTCGGATGGGGTGGAAGAGGCTTTTACTGGTTTAACCTGCTCTTTGAATGAATCTCATCAAAAGTACTAGGAAGATAAATATACTTGGGAGAATGAGCTTCGATCTGTCAAGACAACTCGAGATCAAGCTATAAGTGACTCCAAAGAGTTGATAAACAAATTGAAGGAGGTTGATGGCAAGCTTGAAGAAGATGAACGACGTAAGAAAGAGCTTGAGGATAAGCTGACATCTACCGAGGAGGTTGAGGCCCAACTTAAAGATGCTGAACGACGTAAGAAAGAGCTGGAAGAAAAGGTGAAGATTGCTGAGGAGCGCGCTTCATCGGAGAAAGTGAAGAGGAAAGCTTCTGTAAATATGTATTTTAGCTCTGGCCGGGATAGAGGATGGAACAAGTCCTTAACTGCCATAACTTGTCAGATCGAATATGTCAGCCTGAAGTATTTTAGAGATGGATGGGTTGCATCCTTGAAAGAATTGAGTGTTACGGACGATTCTGAATTGTTTCAAAAACACACTCATGGCCCTCCTCCTATTATTAGCGAAGAAGATGAAGCCTCATCTGATGAGTCTTCTGTGATGGTAGTAGAACAAGTACCTGTTGCTATTATTCCCCAACCTTTCGAGAAAGTTCAACAAGCAAGCACTTCTTTCGAGAAACCCCTACTTCCTTCCAAGAAATATGCTCCTCCTTCCAAACCGACTGAAGATGTTGTAAGGAATAAGGAGAAGGTGTAAAGTTATTCGGTTCTTTAATTATGTCATTTTCTTTTTTCCTCGGTTGTAACTTGGAATGTATCTTCCTTTTCTACAATAAATAAGAATGAACTTTTATTATTTATCTCCCGTCTTTCTTTGACCTATCTTGTATCATTATTGATGCATTTTATTTTCTCCTTGCTAATTTGTGGCTAGGATGGAACTCTTATCAGCTAATGATACAAAGTTGATGAAGAAATGCAACGATTATTTCAAAGCTGGTCATGCAGATTTTACTGAGGCCTAAATAATCGACATCCTTGGATCTGATGCCTCTGAACGGGCAATTGATGCTTACCAGTACTTGAAGTGTTTACTTAATTGTGCTATGGCCAACAATGAGGCTTATTACTAAATGATAGAAGATCTTCAAGGAATGATCGAGAAACTTCAACAGCAGTACAAAGAATCCACCAAACTCCTGCATGAAGGTTACGAGGAAAAATACCAACAACTGAGCGCTGATCGGGGTTATGATAAGTATCTCTCTGCTCATAAGAAAAGAGAAAGTGTTTTAAATAATGAGGTCAAAGAACATAGGTACATTTCAAAGATGTTGGAAGAAGAGAATGTTACGTTGAAAGAAGAACTAAAACGACTTAAATTTGTTGCCTCTTCTTCCTCAGGAGATTTAATTCCGATCAACAATGAAGGCTATTCCTTTTTAGAGACTGAAAATGCTTCCTTGAGAGAAAAGTTGGAGACTTTGAAACGAGCCAAACCGACATCCTCTTCAAGGGGTAGAGGTAGAGCTATTCGAAGAAGTGTTGAAGAAACTAGGATTGACCAAACTTTAATAAATCAGGCCACTCAGATAAAAGCCAAAACTCAAGCCTTAGTTGAAATGTCTCAGAAAATGCAAGTTCTTACCGACCAACTCTCCAACCAAAATTCTGCACTCGGAAGTAAGGATATTTTGGTGAAAAAGCTCCACGAGCAGCTTGAGATATTGACTTATATATTTCACAAGCAGCGCAGGGAATTTTGGATGGCTGGGTATAATGAAGCTCTGTATCATCTTGATGCTTGGTTGCAATAGTCAAATAATGAGGGGTACAAGCAGGGATGGTTGAATGCTATGTGTGTGCTAAAACTAGAGCAAGGGCACTTCTTATGTGATTATTATGAGCCTGGAGTACTTTATTTACCCGTGCCTCCCTTTAAACTTGATCTTAGTTGGATTCCAGCTCGTGATATTCCTCGGTGCCTGATCTCCAAGTATCTTAGTGATTATAGTCTTCATTCAGATTTTGAGATATCTCGTCCTGAGCATTTGCTTGATCGACCATCTATAATTAACGTCAGAATGCTGCGAGATATAAATTTTATAAACTTGCCCTATACACTAGATGATCCTCCAGCTGGGATGGAACTTGTATCAAAATCAGAGGAAAAGAAGCCCATAGAATATGACATTCGTATATAATGAATCAAATTTCATTTCGTATATAATCTTCTTGGTTTTAATAAAGAAAGATTTTGTCTTTGTACAATTTCATTTTCCTGGAAATACTTTGTAAAATGTCTTTGTTATTCGCTGATGAATATATATATATATATATATAAGGACAAAATGTCCAAGTTTTGTTTTAGACAATGGAATTTGTCCCATTTGCTATCTGATTATAGTGACTTGTCACTCTTTGTGCCTAAGCAATGGAATGATTTTCATACCATGTTCTCGCTTAGTTGTAGTAATCGTTCCAGGATTACCTTGTTGCTTAGACAGTGGATGCCTCGGGAGGTCATCCATCTTCTTGTCCAGTTTGGGGTGTCCCTTGAGATCACACGTGATCAAATAGGCTTTTGCCTTGTATGATTTTTATTTACCGACCAACTGGAGTTGGTGGTTATTGAATTACCGACCAACCAGAGTTGGTGGTTGCTGAATTACTGACCAATCGGAGTTGGTGGTTACTGAATTGCCGACCTATCGGAGTTGGTGGTTGCTGATCTGGTTTGTGTTTATGTAGTGTGTAGCACTAATACTCCGAAGAAAATTTAACAAAAGAGGAAATATGGGAAAAAAATTACTTTTATTCATATTGAAAGAAATTTGTTACATATGAATTTTTATTACTGATAATACTTGCGCAGATGCTCTGCGTTCTACGCGTCTCCCTCCAAAGTTTCAATTCTGTATGTCCCAGGATGAACAACTTCAGTTACTCTGTAAGGCCCATGCCAGTTAGCCTCTAGTTTATTATGCTTCTGGATCACCTTCTTTAACACATAATCTCCCTCTTTCTAGTCGTACTTCTTCACCCTTTTGTTGTAGAACAAGGTTGTTCGTTGTTGGTAGGTAGCATTCCTAATAGCTTCTTCTTCCCTAACTTCTTCGAGCATATCCAGGTCTAAACGTCTCATCACATCGCTTACAAGGGAATTGAAATTAAGTACCCTATGTGTGGGTAAACCCAACTTAGCAGGTATAACGGCTTCACTTCCGAAGGCTAACATGTATGGAGATTCCCCAGTTGTTATTTGTGGTGTAGTGCGATAAGCCCACAACACAGAATGTAGCTCGTTAATCCAGTTTCCCTTTGCATCATCCAGTTGTTTTTTCAAACCATTAAGTAGGCTTATGTTCATCACTTCAGTTTGCCCATTGCTCTGGGGATGGCCTGGTGCGGAATGGATCTTTTGTACATTGGATTGGTGACAATATGCAGCAAACTCCTCGTTGTCAAATTGGGTTCCATGGTCAGTAATTAATACATATGGGAGACCATATCTGCAAATAATACTCTTCCAAATAAACTAATAGACCCTGTCATACGACATGTCAATGAGAGGTTCATCTTCCACCCATTTGGTAAAATAATCCACAATAACTACCAGATATTTAAATCTCCCTTTGGTCGTTGGAAGTAGCCCGACCAAGTCTATACCCCACATGGCAAATGGCCAAGGGGACGTAATGGGTGTTAACAATGCTTGGGGAGTTCTTCGGATGGAAGAGAAACGTTGGCATTTATCACACTTCTTAGCGTAAGCTGTGCAGTCAGCTCTCATCATTGGCCAGTAATATCCCTGTGTTATTATCCTCTGCAAAAGCATCTGACCTACTACATGAGCTCCACAAGAGCCTTAGTGAACCTCTTCAATCAAATCGTTAACTTCAAAGGGATGCACATATCTCTGTAGTCCTACTATAATGCCTCTTCTATATAAAATGCCATTGGTCAGTACGTACCAAGTAGCTTTAAACTTCAGTTTCTTGGCTGCGAGTTTATTAGTTGTCACAACTCCCTCTTCGATATAGGCCCTGATGGGGTCCATCCAGGATGGTCCCTATTCAAGGGCAATAAAGTTCACCATTAAATCTTCGTCTATTCTCTGATCTGCCAGAATTTCTATTGGGATTGTTCTTCGTTGCTCGGTATATGTTGCTGAGGCCAACCGAGCTAGTGTGTCATCTCTTGCATTCTTCAATCTCCGTATTCTGATCAACTGAACCGCGATAAAAGTTGATAAAACCTTCATATCTTTAGCATGATACTTGAACATCAATTCTCCATTCACTGCATACAACCCAAGAATTTGATTTATAATTAATTGTGAATCACTGAATACGATGACCTGCTCCGTATTCATGATTTTGGACAAACTAAGACCCAAGATCATAGCTTCATCTTCAGCTTCATTATTGGAAGTCTTAAATTGAAAACGTAGAGCATATTCAATATCAACTCCATCAAAACTGTTTAGGATTATTCCTGCTCCACTACCCGTGGCACACGAAGAGCATTCCACATACAGATTCCATATAGGTATATCATTATCAAACTCTTGGTCAGACAGAGTTCCTCGGTGGAATATTTGATACTTCCTTTTATCTTCCCCCATCACTAGGCAATTACCCGACACTTCCTGTTGCTTGTTTTCTATCTCCTCCCACCGATCTACTAATGGAAGTTGGTCGGGGGTTATCTTCGATGATCCCGTAACATCCATGGGTTGCTCTGCATTAAGCTCCTTCTTTTTGGGTGTGTTAGAGTAAGTAAACTCTGCAATGAAGTCCGCTACCTCCTTCCCCTTAAGTGAATACCTAGGCTCATAAACTATGTCGTATTCACCAAGTTCTACCGCCCAGTACATCAATCTTCCTGATTTCTCCGCTTTGTACAGAGCCTGTCTTAATGGCATATCAGTATACACTACTATAGTATGGGCTTGAAAGTACGGCCTCATCCTTCTGCTTGCTTCGATAAGTGTTAATGCCCACTTCTCCAACCTTGAATATCTGATCTCTGCTCCTCGTAAAGCTTTGCTCGTGTAATACATCGGTTTTTGCACTCCGTCCTCCACTCTTATCAACGCCGAGCTAACTGCATTCTCTGAAACTTCCAGGTACAAGTATAGTCTTTCTCCCATCACTGGTCTAGATAATAGTGGAGGGGTCCTCAGATATTTCTTTAATTATTGAAAAGCCTCCTCACATTCATCATTCCACTCAAAAGTTTTTCGAAGAGTTTTAAAGAATGGGAGGCATCTGTCTATTGCTCGTGACACAAATCTGTTGAGTGTTACAACTCGTCCTGTGAGACTTTGCACTTCCTTCTTCGTAGCTAGAGATCTTAGTTCCATTAGGGCCTTGATCTTTTTAGGATTCGCCTCGATGCCTCGTTGATTTAATAATATACCCGATAAACATGCCTTCTCGCACTCCAAATATAAGTTTGGTGGGATTCAACTTCATTTGATATTTCTCCAGTTGATCAAAAGTCTGGCCCAGGTCAACTAAATGATCTACATATTTCTTTCTCTTTGTCAGCATATTGTCAACATAAACCTCCATGTTATGGCCGATATGCTCTGTAAACTTTTTATTCATCAGCCGCTGGTATGTTGCACCAGTATTTTTAAGTCCGAAAGGCATAACATTATAGCAATAAGTTCCCCTTGGGGTAATAAAAGAGGTACTTTCCCTATCCTCTGGTTTCATCTTAATATGGTTGTGACCGGAATAAGCGTCCATAAAGCTCAATAACTCATGCCCTGAAGTAGCTTCCACGAGCTGATTGATTCGGGGCAAGGGAAAATGATCTTTTGGACATGATTTATTAAGATCAGTGAAGTCCACACATCCTCCACTTATTATTTTTCTTCTTTACCATCACAACATTTACTTGCCAATCAGGATACTTGACGTCCTCAATAAAAGAGTCCTTCTACAGTTTCTCTACTTCTTCCTATATAGCTTGGTTATTCTCTGGGCTGAATACTCTTCTTCGCTGCTTTACTAACTTGACATCCTTGTCAACATTGAGCTCGTAGCACAGGAAAGTCGGGTTTATCCTTGGCATGTCTTCATGACTCCATGCAAAAGTCTACTTTTTGCGCCTTAGAAATGCTACCAGTTCCTGCTTTATTGATGGGTCTAATGACACGCCAATTTGAGTTGTTCATTCTGGGCGTTCATCGTCCAGAATGATATTCTCCATAGCTTTTATGACCTGACCCTTCACGAGATGAGATTCATCTCTAGGGTCCAAGGTTTCAATCTCTGCATCTTCTGTCTCATCCGCTTGATACATAGTAGTCTTCTTCCTGGCTTCTTCTAGTTCTTCTTGTTCGGTAGATGAATAGTAGCATTCTCGAGCTACTCTCTATTCGCCTTTCACAACTCCCACTCCGAAATTTGTTGGTAACTTCAAACATTGGTGTACCGTAGATGGCACTGACTCAAACTTCTTCAGACCTACCCTCCCTATGATAATGTTGTAGGTTGATTGGACATTTTTATCTATTATGAAAAAGCGTACTCTTTCTGTTCGGCAAGCAGGCCATGTACCAATAAGCATGTCCAACTTGATCGTCCCAAGTGGAAAAACATTTTCGCTAGTGAAACCGATTAGGGGCCTATGATATGGCTCCAACTGGGCTAACTTCTAATTCAAGTTATCAAAGCACGGGTAGAACATGATATTTGGATAGCTACCATTATCCACTAATACCCGTGAAATCACCACATCCTTCATTCTCATCTTGATCACCAAGGGGTCGTTATGAGGATATAGTACACCTTCTAGGTCATTTTTAGAAAAGATGATGACCAGTTTATCCCTGTTCACCTTCCTTAGGCGATCGTCTTCAGCCAAGTTTATGTGCTGTATATAAGAACAAGCTTGGGCCTCATTGAGGTAAGCTTTCCTCTCCGCAGTAAGATCTCCACATCTTGAATCTCCACCTGTAATGACATTACATTCAAATGATCCAAAATGGATTGAAAATACCTTGCGCTAGGGATGCCTTGGCCTTTTAGGGAGATCGGGATCATCTTCTGGATCATCTTCGTGATTTCTCTTCTTGTCATCTTTTACTCAGCGAGGAGATTTAGATCTTTTCCTTCCTCTGTCGCTGGTCTTTCCACCACTTTGGCGATCAACGTACTTAGTCAGTTTTCCTCGCTTAATGAGTGCTTCGATTTCATTCTGGAGAGCTATGGAACGTTTGGTCATATGGCCATGGTCTTTGTGGAACTCGCAATATTTGTACTTGTCCCTTTTATCAGGATCTGCCTTCATTTTCTCTGGCCAGGTTAGATCCTCGCTGTTCTTGATCTCCTCCAGAATATGATTTATATCTACCTTCAAGGGAGTATAATTTCCATACTTCCTCATCTGCTCTAGCGTTCATAATCTTGGCTGCCTTCGCCATTAATTCTGCCATGGTCCTAGGAAGATCCTTGGCCAAAGTATAGTATAACTTATTATGTAATAGACCACTCATCAGAGAAGTAATTGATGTCTTCTCCTTGTAATCAATCACCTCAAGTTTCTCGTTATTAAAACAAGTAATATAATCCCTGGTGCTTTCTCCTGTCTTCTGTCTCACGCTCAGTACGTGTGCTACTCTTTTAACTGGCTTCACTCCAAAGAAGAAATTCCCTATGAAAAGTTCTACCAGCTGATGAAAAGTAGCAATTTTCCCCCGAGAAATATTATTGTACCACATTTGGGCCGACCCGATGAGAGTTCCCGAAAATGCACTGCATCTCATGTCATCGGGAACTTCATAGATATCAATAGCGTCTTGGTATTGCTCTATATGGAGGATAGGATCAGTTTTCCATCATATTTAGGCGTCACTACAAAAGCTTTAAATTTTGATGGTGTGGGAAAGTTCATAATTGCCTACACGAAGGGTGACCCTTGGACAAAAGTTCTTTGAAGAGGGTTCTTGGCCTTAGCCATTTCCCCTAACCTGTCTTCCAACCTTTAAATAGAACCTTTCCATGCATCGTTTCCCGCCTTGGACCTATTTTCCCGAGCAACTGATCACGATGAGTTTTCCTCTTGGGACCTTTCATTACGAGTTATCGGGCGTAATTGGGCATAACCTTCCCTTAGATCGGATGGTCGTTGAGAATTCCTCGATGCAATTCTAGTAGGGTTTCTATTCCTCATAGGGACCAATCAATCAAAAGGAGAGACTCTACTCAACCTTTCCAGAGCGCTAGTCCACTCTGGAGTTAAAGTGACATTTTGTTGAGAATCTGTAGCTCGTACTGAAGAAGTCCGATCAGGTTGATACGAAGGATCACTAGATCTCTCAGTACGATATGAGCCAGTACGCCTAGATTGAGAAACCTCTAGGAACATCGTTCATCTGGTTCTTGAAGATGGCAGATGGGTATTTCTATGAACGCTTAGTTTTCCTAATTGGGCAGGCACTCCATCTTGAACAGTTTGTATAAGTTGACCCATGGTTTCTTGCATGGTCGTTTGTCCTTAGGAAAAATTTTCCATTATGCCAGCCAGATTACTGGATTCTGGGATCCCAGTCATAGAAAATAAGTTTTTGGTGAAAAATGCTAAGTATAGTCGTTCCCACAGATGGCGCCAATCTGTTGATGCAAAAAACTAGATGCAATCCAATTAATTAATCACAGATAAAAAATGAATAAGTGAATAAGACGATGGGTTTTTAAAGTGGTCCGGCTATGAAAATGGCATACGTCCATTGTTGTTGTATTGCTGACTGTTTGCCTTACATCTCGATGATGGGTTTACAAAGAGATCCAAAGTCCTCCTTTATGACTAGGTTACAATGTATTTATAACCTTGAGGCTGTACATATGAAAAGGCAATGTGTTGTCATTTAGTAGACATACACATTTGTACAATAAGAATGGGCATTAAATTTGACGTTCATTGAATGCGTAGTTGCCTTTTGGTTTTCTTGGTTAGATGCTCTGCACGCTAAGTAGCTCGGATCGCCTGAGTTGCTCGGTACGCATGAGTAGCTCAGAACATTTGAGTAGCTCGAAATGCTTAAGTAGCTCGATGAAAGTATGTATTTGCCACATAGGTTGACACATGTCTTCAGGTAATTGGTCCACATCAGCTGACTAATTTTTATATCAACAATGATCTTTCGGAGTAAAACGGATCATTCGTCCGTACCATAAGTAAAAAATGAGCACGGGGCAGACCGTTGGAAAGAGGTTTCAGTGCCCTTTGAAGATTCATTCAGTCTCGATCGAGCTAAAGAGTTGACTTTGGTCAAATGGAGTCTGGGAGCATCTGGTGACCTCCTAATCAAGTTTCGGGGGAAAATGGGTCGTTCGTTCGCACCATAAGTCAGAATTGCGCACGGGATGGACCGTTAGAAAGGGGTTTCAGTGACATTTGAAGAATAATTCAGTCTCGATTGAGCTGAAGAGTTTGACTTTTTGATTAAATGGAGCCTGGGAGCATCCGATGGCCTCTAGGTCTGTACTCAGAGTATGACCTAGGTTCGTAGTGATAAAGGGAGGTGCTAAAGACATAAGGAGAGGCCGAGGATACGAGAATGGGGTGTCTATAGAGCCCCGCGATGGGTGAGTTTGGAACAAACGATAGCCGTCGTATAGACACCGCATGATGAATTTGAAAGAGTTTGACCAATTTAGAGGGTCGAAGCTAATTCTGAGGACCTAAGGATGAGGATGATCGGTTCTGCGGGTTGAGGCTGATTTTAAGGACCTAGGGATGAGGATGATCGATTCTGTGGTTCGAAGCCAATTCTGGGGGTTTAAATTGGGATGACAAATTCTGCGGATTGAAGATAATTTTGAGGGTTTATAGATGAGGATGATTGATTCTGCAGGTCAAATCCAATTCTGAGGGCTTAGGGATGAGGATGATCGATTCTACAGGTCGAAGCCAATTTCGAGGGTTTAGGTTGTGATGACCAATTCTGCGGGTTGAAGACAATTCTTAGGGCTCAAATTGGGGTGACCAATTCTGTGGTTCGAAGCCAATTTTGAGGGATTAAATTGAGATGACCAATTCTGCAGGCCAAAGCGAATTCGAAGGGTTTAAATTGTGATGACCAATTCTACGGGTCGAAGCCAATTCAAAGGGCTTAAATTATGATGACCAATTCTGCAGGTCGAAGCCAATTCTGAGGTATTAAATTGAGATGACCAATTCAGCGGGTCGAAGCCAATTCTGAGGGTTTAAATTATGATAACCAATTATGCGGGTCGAAGCCAATTCTGAGGGCTTAAATTGAGATGACCAATTTTGCGGGCCGAAGCCAATTCTGAGGGCTTAAATTGATATGTTCTCAATGAACTCTTTTGGGGAAATTATCTCATGATTTTGATTTGAGCGTGGGAGCTGATTGCTGGGGAAAATTTTGTATCATCTGGAGACTTTTGTGGGGGAATAGCCAATTTGATGCTGTAAATTCCATCGGGGATGCTGCCGGGGAGAGATCCATTTGGCTTCTGAGAGTTCCACTGGGAAAATAGGGGTTCCACTTGAGGGAGTGGAAAATTCTCTTGGTGAAAATGTTCTAAATCCTTCCTGGAATTTTTAGGAATTTTCTGAGGATTTTTTAGTGTCTTCTTGTATTTTCTGGGAGTTTTTGTATGAAAATATAAGGGGGGTGCCGGTCAGCATGGTGTGGAGGGTGCTATTCGGCAGTGGCATGGAATTTTGGACTGCCTCGAGATGGTAAAGGGGAAGTGCCGATCGATAGGTTTGGGGTCAGTGCCGATCGGCATGACCTTTGGCTTCCTATAAAAAGGGGTCAGGTTCTCCTCATTTTTCACAGCTTCTTGCCTTCTATCTCTCTGTGATTTTCTTCCGCAAATCGTTCTAACATTCTGTAATCTAAAAAATGGCCGATCAGAATGACTCTTTTGATGCATTTGATCCAGTTACGGGTGAGCGTACCTTGCTACAGGAGCTGTCGCGTCATCACTCTTCGAGGGTGGTGAACCCTGGAGGTTATCTAAGTAAAACGACTTTTGGCATTCTTTTTAGTGATTTTCCTTTTTTCTTAAATTTCGACCAGGTTTTTCTTTTCACAGTCTAATGTCTCTTTGTTGACGATGCGTGCCCGTGGGACAACGGGGCTTAAGGATGTCTGGGAGCATCTTTCACCTGTGGTGTGTTGGGTGGTATCATTAGCAGGCTTTGGGAGGTTGGCGTCTGTGCTGGATGAGACGCCTCGTTCTATGGCGGCCTTATGCTATCTAGGGGAGAGGTGGTGGGACACTACCCAAACCTTTCATTTTGGCTTTGGGGAGATGACTGTGACTCACATAGATGTGCACCAGCTACTAGGGATGGATTATAACGGAGAGCAGATAGAGGTGGATCGCTCTTTGCGGGTGAGACCAGAGGCGGTGAGGGCGGCGCTCGGTGATGTGGGGTGGATAGTGTTTGGGGACTCTATTTAATTGTCCCTGCTGAGGGATGTTTTTGTGGGCAAGGTGATTGATGTGGAGGACGGGCTGCAGGTGAGGCAGATGGCCTGATTTTTCATTTTGCTGGTGCTGAGGGAGTTTTTGGTGACGTCGAGCGGCGACGTTGTCCACTTATGGTTTTTACCATACTTGAGGATGTTTTCGAACATCCCTCTCTATGATTGGGGGAGCCTAACTTTGGCGACCCTTTATTTTTATCTGGATGCATTCAGCCGGTGCTACCGATAGACTTTCACTGGAGCCACATATCTTCTTGAGGTATTCTTTAGTTTGCGTATTTTCCTTTCATGCATTCACATTTTCCTTATGCGTCTCTTTTTTTATTGCGGATTCTAGTCTTTGGTGTGACACCCCACCTAATTAAATACTGGGTGATCAGTCCCTTATTAAATTAAAATCAAGGTGAAAGGTTGGTTCATTCTTAGCATCACTGTCGCAAAATTTCCAGTTTAAACACCATAAATAATTAAGCTAAGTGTCAAAACAATTGGTTTTATTTCTATTTCATTTAATTCTATAATGAAAACCTTTTTAATAATTGACAGTTTAAGAATCGCATAAATGTTAAGGATATCAATTAACGCATAAGAATTTAACCATTCAGAACCAATACCAAGTTTAAAAATACAAGTGAAATCATCTTGACAAGATTTAAATCCCAAAGAATACCAAATACTGAAAATAAAAGAGTATAAATCTCTGACAAATCCAAACTGAATAAGAAAACAGGCAACACATGCCCTAACAAATCAGAACTAAAATAAGATTAGAACTAATAAAGATGTCGTCTAATCAAGGTCCTGCAACTCCCACATAAGCTGCAGCACGTCCAGTCCAAAGAATCTAAGCATGATGTCCTTGTCGCTGAGAACCTGTAATATATACATATATATACAAGAAAAAAGAAATAACAGGAAACGGATCAGAGCCCGAGTGTAAAATAGTTTAAAAATAGTTTAGCAAGTATTTAAATGCTTACCGGTTAATGTAACAACCATGTTAGTATGCGACACTCCCTTGAGAATTCTCTCCTCTCATCTAGTGTGCATGCCTACCGTACTATTAATCTCAAAAGTTTATTTTAACTTAACTCTTCCATAAGGTTCCATCCCGAGAAAATACTATGGCTAATATAATTAATTTCTAAAAATGAAACTCTCTCATGTATCTTACGTTACTTGAAATAAATCAGTATTATTACAAAATTCCTAAACACTTATAATAAAGTTGGAGTATTTATTCATTACTTAACTACTTTTATGCACAGTAGAAAGTTCCCATACTTAAGAGTATATATATTAGTCCCTCATATAATATATATACTATCGTCACCCCACATAAAATCTATGGTGCTGGCATACTCTGCTATCAAGTCCCCGTATCACTCGTACTAAGGGAAATACTAGTTCGGAATCACTCTCGAACTGTATTAACACAAAACATATACAAATGGAGGCGAAGTATAGTTCGAAGTCACTAAGAGGTTAGCACATACTTTCACATCTCTTAGTACTATCTGACTATCACTCAAATATCCAGTATCAAGGATACTATCTTCTAGGGTACAAGTCATTATCCCCCATAAAGGCCCAATCGAGATAAGACTGTCCCGATGTGGAAACCTACGTGATAGCAAGTATCTCGGGTATGATTTTTACACAGATACATAATAGATGCACAATCACACAGTCGTATATATATAAATATTCACATTTTCTAAATTAGGTGCGCCCACGACCCATAATTATAATTATCCGTTATTAGCTCATTTTACTCGATTATCTTGCATAACGAATTTGTCACTTTTATTCTCATATGTAATTTACTTCATACTTACTTCTCATCTCTCGAAGTATTCTATCTCCCTAAGTATAATTTCAATAGGCATACTCTCACTTACCTTCTGGTCTAACTCCCTTACAAGTCTCGATCTTTTATTAAACGTACACATGATTTCTTATGTGTGAATAACTCCCCGTTAACCCATAATTTTATCCTACATTAAATTTCCCTCAACGGGGCATACCTAGACCCTATTGGTCCTATTTATATCCCATTATGCTCTAACAATAATAATAATCAAGGGTTCCTACGCATTTTAATCGGATTAACCCAACATAAGAAAAATATGCAGTTTTCTAGGAGGGTTTGATCGATCGAGGAAAGGGGGTCGATCGATTGATCATCGATCGATCGATGTTCTTGGGTCGATTGATCGATCAAGCAGTTCTTGCCCAGAAACTGCCATTAAAACCTACGGGTTTTATCTTCCAAATTTCTCTAAAACGTCATTAATGACTCCCAAACTCTCAAATAATATTACTACTAGTTCTATATACATATATGCATGATTTCCTACGTGAAACATGTACAGATTCAACAATGGAATTGAATTAGAGGGCCAATTTATGTTAATTATAAAGAAACCTAACTTTACATTTAACTTCCATTATTCTATCTCTTTTTCCAGATTTCTCACTTTTAAATTAATCAAATTTCATGGGTAATCCTCTACATATGATTGGGATGTCTAGAGTTTATTTATTTTCTCTACAAGAAGTGATTGGGTTCTCTAAATCCTTAAGTTCTTCCATGAAACATAGGTTCAATCATCCTAATATAACATGATGAGACATTTAAATAAAAGAGAAGAAAGATAGATACTTGCCTGGGATTCAAGTTTTTGATTTGTGGCTGAAAAAGGTATGGTTGCGTTCCCCGTCGCGCGATCTACGATTTGGTGGTGGTGGCGGTGCAAACGGATGAGTCTTTGACCTTAGCTCTCCAACTTCTTCTCTAATGGTCGTTCTTTGGTTTTGTGTTTGTTAACCTTAGAAGACAACTCCTAAAGGCTGATATATCCTTAGGAAATTCGTGGGGTTAATTACCTAAAAATACAAAATGTCTATAATACCCTCCCGGGATGCCAATTAGGCTTAAAAACGTCCCTAGACCCAAACTAAACCCCTGGGTACACTTTTCTGACTATCTCGACCCTTTCGGACACTTTGGCGCACTCGAAATGACCATTCGGGTGACTTATAATTTATTTACTTTTAATAATAATAATTTAATCCCGACATGACACAGGCGCATCCCGATTTAATTTCCACAATTGTTGAATTATACACTCGTGACAATTTTATAAAATCAATCTTATATATTACTTTACTCATTTAGTAATATTCGACAAATTCCCAATAATTACTAACTCTCGTCAAGCTAGTGAATATTTAAATTAATTTCTGGATTAATAATAAATTAATATCTCAATTTAAATTTGATAAATCCCCAAATTTTAAAATCCATACAAATACGGGGTATTACATTTGGCATAAGTGGTTCTATGAGATGATTGGGTGTAATACCTAGCTGATTTCTCTAAAGGAGGAGAATGTTGGGGACTTTTGCCAGTTGCACCGGTGGCAGAAAGCCAATCGGCAGTCGAGGAAGTCTCTTTCTCTGGAGGCGGTGCGTCAGGTCTTGAATGGCCCGACCAGTGATAGGGTAAGACTTTTTTCTTCTTCAGCAATGGTCTTTGATTCCGTATTGACTCATATCTGCTACGGGTTTTTCGGGTGACCTTTTACCCTTGGGGGACGGCTGCTCAAGGCATGGGGTTGACTGGGGTGAATGCACATATGAGGCGTTTACTGGCGCATGAATTTGGTCACGCCTGGTATCTTGGGGAGAGGGTGGTTCGACAGATTTCTGAGGAAGAGGTGGTGGTGCCACCTGTGAGGTGTGAGGCCCCCTATGTTTATGAGGCGGGAGCGACTGTTACCGGAGGATATGAGGATCGTGACGATGATTGGCGAGTCCTATCTATTATATATCGACACAACTGTGCCGTACGATTATATAGACTTTATGACGGGTTGGCTGATGGAGCCCAGCATATATGATGCACTGGCTTTCACTCCCACGAGTTCGAGTCGGCTAGTGGGGTCCTCCTACAGTGGTGGTTGTCTATCTACGTCTACGGCGGAGGCGACTTTGGAGGATCCCTTTGTGTCGTTGCATACTCCTTCATACAACATTCGGCGGGCTGATGGAGGGATGGTGCCTATGTTACATCGTCCTCATACGATGGATCCGAAGGAGTTGGTCTTGACATAAAAGGTTCTTCGTCCTTTCATATACCTTTCTGTTCCTTTATCTTTTTTTTGTTTCTTTTCTATTTGATACTGATTCTTCCTTTTCTTGCAGTAAGTCCGAGTGTCCACCACTTGCCTGAGGGACATTAGGGACTGAATATCTTTGGTGACTGCCCATATTCGGAACGCGATTCCTGTTCCTTCTTACTTGGTGTCGTCTTCTTCATCCGGGGAGGAGTCTGGCTCGGGTATCGGTGGTGCGTCGTCTCATCACAGAGGAAAAAGAGCGCTTCGCAGGGTTGGGAGCTCTTAGGAAAAAAAGGGGGAAGGGTAAGTGAGAAAGAGAGAGAGAGAGAGAGAGAGAATGTGGGTTCGGGCTGAGTCCCGTTGTTTTTCTGCTTTTCTTTGTTTCCTGCAAAATTGATGTAAGATAGAAAAAAATCTATGCAATGCAATGGAGTTTTTTATTATCTTTTGTTAGTAATGAATGAATGAATGCATATGCGCTTTTTACTTTGCTGCTGAGACCGTAAAAAGAAATATTTTTGGAATTTTGAAGGAATGTTTTATTTAAAATGAGAAATTATATAAAGATGGAAGGGGATTTTAAAATTATGTTGAGAATATCAATTTATTTTTATTGGGTTTTCTGATTTTGACAAAAGAGGAAAAATGTAAGTTTCTAAATATAGGGGGTTGCCGATCGGCAAGCACCTTGTCCTGCCTATCGGCAGGTCAGTCCAGTCCCATCAATTCAATGCTTTGATTGGTACTCTCTTCATCCTTTGGTACCTTATGGGGTAGGGTTCCCTCTGATTTCTGCAGGGGTTTTGTCTTTTGTGAGGGTTTTTCAAGTATAAAAAGGGGTAAGGGTGGAGCGTTTTCATCACACCTTCACATTCTTACTTTCTCATTCTGTGAGATGGAACTCCCTGGTAGTGTTGAGTTTGCCAACTACCTCGAGACTTTGGAGATAATGTGCTCCTATAACGTCGACTATGATGCTTTTAACATGCGTCGAGTCTCTTTATGGCGTAATCGGCCCATAGAATGGAACATGTTGATGGCGGCAGTACAATTTTGGTACCCCGAAGACCATGTATTCTGCTTTGGCTTGGAAAAAGTCTGTCCGACTTATGAAGAGTTTTTTGCCATATTGGGGGTAAGTCCTAGTGTGGAGGCTGCTATGACTAAGTTTTCTCGGTCTCCTCGAGAGTTATTGGTTGGACTTCTCTGCGTCTCACCCTCGGCGGGTAGACCTTTGGTTACTAGAGTAATGATTTCCCTTTTGGTGGTGTTGCGGTCTATGCATTTATAGGAGGTTGGTGATGTTGGCTATGCCGGAGCCGTCGTTCTAGGCTTGGTTTCAAAATTATTACTAGTGACTGTGGAACTGCTGGTGGACCCATAACTTGTAGCTATCACTTCATGGATGTCCTACCGTCGCAATCCCACGGTGATGGTACTGGCGAATACTCTGAATGGCCTGGACGCCTGACGAGAAGGATGTTCTGACTTTATGAGGGGTAGCCCTATGATGTTGTTCATGTGGTTATCTGAAATATTTTGCCTGGTGACAGCTTCAGAATATCCTTTGTCAGTTATACCCAACTTCTTTTTGTGCCATTTCATCAGTGTTGGCCTTGATATCGAGAGCCAGGAGAATTGGTTTGTGGAGCATGGGGCTCTAAATATGTACTGGTCAGTGCCTTGGTGGGGACAACTGCTGCCTATTCTGGAACTGGGAGAATACCCGTACATTCGGGTGGTTGGTCTCAAACATACCTCTTTCTATTTCCCTAAGAGGCTTCTGTGCTAATTTGGTTGGGAGCATATTGTGCCACCTCGGAGACTAGATTTCTTTCTGGTAGAAGATTTGACAGAGCATCTGCGCATGCGTCTTGGCTCTTTGTGGGAGAGTCAACGTCCGTCGAACCGTCCCTCTCAGTCTGTTGGGAGACTTTGGCACATCCCTGAGGATTATATGAATTGGTTGTGGAGAAGAGTAGTTAGCAAGATGTTGGAAGTGGAGACTGGACAAAGGTGGCTTGTCTTATCTAATACCATGGAGGGAGGTGTGATAGTTTTTACGAGGCTGGTTCAAGCTTATCGGTCTATAGAGCGTCTGTGGCACTCTATTCAGGTAGGGGAGGCTTGAGGACCCCAGTATGTAGATGATGATGGAGCGGGCTCCTCTGGTAGCTGTGGGTAGGACTCTTAGAAAGTTTATTTTGTAATGGGGAATAAATTTCGAATTTATTTGGTTTTTTAGGAAGGTGGGGAGAAAGGAGTTATCCATTCCTTTTCTTATGTAATTGTACCGTAATTTATTATTAGTGAAATAAAAAAGGTTTTGATCATCTAGCTGTGCCTTTCGATGAATTTTGTATATTGAATTATCTATACTGATCGCTGAGGCATACATAATACTTTTGTTCAAGTATATGTTAGAATGAACTGTCATTCTCGGAGATAAGAAAAGAATAGTTTTTATGAAAAAGAAAGTGCCGTGCTCATGTAAGATGTATGAGCTGCCTACATACCTCTGGAGGTTTTTGAAAATTTGTTTAAAAATGGTTTTTGTATAGGATCAGGCCCACGTAGTTCTGGGTAGAGGGAAATGAAGATTTTTTTTAGAATAGAAGGGAGATGAGAAGAGTCGTAGCACACTGAGATTTCGGACTAGGGGTAAAATTTCTTAAGACGATCCAAGTTGACTGGACGAGCCATCTCTTCTCCATCTAGGTCGGTGAGCATGGCGGCACTGCCAGACAAGATCTTCCTAACAATGTATGGGCTGCTCCAATTGGGCTTGAATATTCCTCTGGGGTCCCAGATGGGGTCTACTATTTCTTTGAGAGCGAAGTCCTCCTCTCGGACACCGTGGTCCTTAACTCTCTTTTTGAATGATCGGGCTATACAGCGATGGTACCCTGTATGTGATATAGATCTTTCATTCTCCTTTCGTCCAAGAGTGATAGTTCGTTGAGACGGATTTGATGCCAATCCTCCTCACTAACTTGGCTTTCGATCATGACACGAAGTGAAGGGATTTCTAGCTCCACGGGTATGACTTCTTCCATGTCGTAGACTAGAGAGTAAGGGTTAGCCCCAATAGAGGTTCGATAGCCCCAGAGGGCATATTAGATTCGATCGGCCCAATTTCTATAACTTTAGATCATTTTATTGATGATGGCTTTGAGATTTTTATTGGCGGCTTCGACTGCACCATTGGTTTGAGGTCGGTAGGGAGAGGGTTTGTGTATCTGAATCCCATACTCGTTGACCACTTCTGTGACTTCTTCCTCGAAATACAACCCGTTATTTGATACTAGCTTGTGTGGGACCCCATATCGGCAGATGATGTTTTTCTTAATGAATTAGGACACTTTCTTGGCATTCAGGACTACATATGACTCGACCTCGACCCATTTGGTGAAGTAGTCAATGGAAACTAGGATGAACTCATGCCCGTTGGAAGGCTTCGGTGTAACCTTCCCTATAACATTGATACCCTAGGTGGAGAACGGCCAGGGAAAAGTTATGTTGTATAATTCTCTCGGAGGCAGGTGCTTAAGGTTGGAAAACTATTGGCATTTGGGGCATCTCCGGACATATACGGTGCAATCCTGGATCATGGTAGTCCAGTAGTAGCCTTGTGGGATGATCTTCTTAACAAGCATGTGACTATTCATATGGGGCCCACATTCCTCGCTGTAGATTTTTTGCATTACCTCTTCAATGTCATCCTGTGCCATGCAGTGTAGATGGGTTCCATCGAAGTTTTTTTTCAATAGTGCTTTATGATAGATGATGTATTGGGAGGCCAATCTTCGAAGGGTTGCTCGGTCTCTATTATTGGAACCTTCGGGATACCTACCATGCTTGAGGAGGTACCGGATATCATAGTACGAGTAATCGTCTAGCTCGGGATCTTCTTTGGTGATGAGCTCAATGTGGTAGCAATGGGTTAGTTTATCTTGCTTTTGGACTAAGAAGGGGGCCATTGTTATTCCTTCGTGCATGTCGACCATGGAGGCCAAGTTAGTAAGGGCATCAGGTAGGTTATTCTTTGCTCGAGGTAGGTAATGTAAGGTGATATCTTGGAATTGGGAGGCTAGTTCTTCTAAGTAAGCATGGAAGGGTTGGATTTTCTCGTCCTTGACTTTCCATTTTCTGAGCACTTGATCGATGATGAGGGAAGAATCCCCGTAAACATCTAGGTATTGAATACCTTTCTTGAGAGAAACTTTGAGGCCTACCGTATACGCCTCGTATTAAGTCATGTTGTTGGTGCATGGGAAATCCAATTTGATGACGCTGGGAGTGTGGGAGTCATCTGGGGCGATAAGAAGTGTCCCAATGCCATATCCCTTTTTGTTGGCAGCGCCATCAAAGAACATTTGCCATCGAGGGTCATCTCAAGCAGCACAAAGGATGTTTTCATCTGGGAATTCAGAGATCCAGTCATTAACTTCTTCCATGGGGTAGTCAACAATGTAGTCAGAGATGGCTCTTCCTTTCATGGCTTTCTACATGACGTATATAATATCAAACTCAGCTAGGAGCATCAACTACTGGACCATTCGGCTGGATAAGGCGGGTTTCTCAAGTAGGTACTTGATGGGATCCATTCGAGATACAAGCTTAATGGGTAAGTAGAGCATGTAGTGTTGTGACTTTTGGGTTACCCAAACAAGCTCGACACATGCTTTTTCTAAAGTAGTGTAGTTGACTTCGTATTCGGCCAATTTGAGACTGGCATAATAGAAGGCTCTTTATTTGCGAGAATTTTCAAGGTATTGGGCTAGCAAAGCCCCAGCAGCAGTGTTGGTTATGGTTAAGTATATAAGCAAGGGGAGACCAAGATGTGGTGGTATGAGTAGTGGAGCTTGGGTCAGATATTGTTTGATTCGGTCAAAAGCTTCTTGGCTGGCCTCGTTCCAAACTTTGGTTGAATATTTTTGGAGGAGTTTGAAGACAGGTTCACAGATGGAGGTTATCTAGATGATGAATCGACTGATGTATTTTAATTTCCCAAGGAATCCATGGACTTATTTTTCCGTTCGGGGATGTGGCATCTAAAGTATGGCTTTCAGCTTGGCATGATTTGCTTTTATCCCCTTTTCACTGACCATCAATCCCAAAAGTTTTCCCTTTGGAATCCTGAAGACA
Organism: Sambucus nigra; assembly: GCA_949130495.1. Taxonomy (NCBI): domain Eukaryota; kingdom Viridiplantae; phylum Streptophyta; class Magnoliopsida; order Dipsacales; family Adoxaceae; genus Sambucus; species Sambucus nigra. The sequence continues at coordinate 466,123,748 of OX422222.1, read as the reverse complement.
CATTTTTGTGGATTGAGTCTCGTCTCATACCGTCGCAGTCGTTCGAAGAACTTTCGTAGAGTGAGAACATGACCTTCTTTAGTTTTGGATTTTATAATCATATCATCCACATAGACCTAGACTTCTTAGTGAATCAGATCGTGCAGGATGGTCATGGCAGCCCTCTAGTAGGTAGCCGCAGCATTCTTGAGACCAAATGGCATAAAAGTATAGCAAAAGGTTCCCCATGGTGTGATGAACGCGGTCTTTTCTTAGTGATCTGGGTATATTTTAATTTGGTTATATCCGGACAACCCATCGACGAATGACTTGAGAGCATGACTGGCTATGTTGTCCACGATCATGTTGATACTAGGTAGTGGGTAATCATCCTTTGGAGAGGCTTTGTTCAAGTTCTGGTAATCTACACACATCTGAACTTTCCCTCCTTATTTCGGCACAGGCACTATGTTGGCTAGCCATGTGGGATATTCGATCATGCGAATGAAGACCATGTTAAGCCGTTTGACCACTTCTTCTTTGACCTTGAGCGACCATTCAGTGCGGAGTTTTTTTAATTTTTGTTTAACCGGCTTGTAATCTGGAAGAGTGGGGATCTCATATTGAGCTATTTTGAGATCAATGCCGGGCATATCGTCATAGGACCACGCGAATTTTTCAGTAATTCTTAGAGTGGTGCGCGCTCATGCTCATCAAGGGTAGCCCCTATCCTAATCTCGCGTAGTTAGCAACTAGAACCGAGGTTAACAATAATAATCTCCTCTTCAATAACTTGAAAGTGGTTATGTTGTTTGTTATTAAACTTATTTAGATCAATTAATAATTGTTCATTTGCAAAATCATCATCATCCAAAGTTTGATTAGAATCTAAACAATTAATGTAAGGCACAACAAGATACTCAAAATATTCATTTATCTCATTGAAATGAAAAACAACATTGAGAACCTCATCAAAGGAGGTCTCGATTACATTTGAGCAAGGATAGACAACAAAAGAAGAAATGAGGTAAATATTGGGATTAGGTAGGATTTTAATAGGTAGAACTAGCGTAGCATGCTAGTTGAGGAGAGGCGTATCAGCAGCTTTAATCAGGTGGGATGGATCCAGTGATGTAGTGCTTGAATGAACCATACAGAGTGTCAGCCCCAGTGTTTGTAAGTTGAACGAACCCTCGGAGTCACTTTCCTCGGTCTCTTCGGTATCTTTGATGAGTGGTTGTACATGGTGTTGGGAACTTTCGATCCATGGGTAGATGTCTTGGAAAAATATCTCCATTCCAAGTTTCATCTTCTTGTGTGTATGGTCATACCATGGTTTTGGAAAGTCGTAAAAGGGGAAGTTTTCACCCTCTTTGATGAATCGTCCATTCAAGGAGTCACATGGGATAGTCTGGATGCAGTCTAGTATTCTCTTTGGCTAAGACTGGAGGATCACTCTGAGCTCTTTTTCTGATGGTTGATACCCCAAACCACAAGGAGGGAAAGATTTTTTCAGTTCAATGGGATCGATTATCTCGTATTATCTTTGTCCTAGCCCCAGTTCGAGCATGAAGTGCAGGTTTCTGAACATCTGAATCACATTGACATTGCTATGAGGGTCATATTCTGGACAAACCCTTTCTCTGAAAACATCCCCTGCTGGAAATAGAAGTGGCTCAACTCAGAATCCTGATAGGAGCATATCATTTGACCCGTTCTGTATCTCAAGGATTGGATTGTTGTACTTGCACCCTCTGCATTGTCGTCGTCGCCCAAAATGGTGATGACCCGTCCGCCGGCGAAGAACTTCAATTTATAATGGAGAGAGGAAGATACCCCCTTGATATTGTGGAGCTAAGGTCGTCCAAGCAATAGGTTGAAACAAGATGGGATGTCAATAACTTATAATTTGACGACAGGGTTTATAGGGCCAGCCCCTATTACAAGTTTTATGGATCCCATTACCTCCTGACGGGTATTATTGTAGGCACGTAAAGATGCGAAGGTTGGAGCGAGGTCAGTTTCCTTCAGTCCTAAGCATTTGAAGGTTCTTAATGGGCACACATTCAAGGCGGATTCATTATCAATAAGAGATAGAGGTACGATATTCCCCATAACTTCGACGGAGATGTTGAGTGCATGATTGTGGTTTGGCTCAATTTTGGGTATTTCTTCTTCAGAAAAGGATAGCATTCGGGTAGAGGTCAAAGATCCGACTAAATTTATCGCTTCTTCTGGTGTGGTAGAAGGAGGAACTGTGGGTCTAGTGAGCAACTTGATAAAAGCATTTATGTGCAACTGGGAAGACATTAAAAGCCCCTATAGAGTGATGTTATCTTGGGCCTTATTTAGTTAATCAAGGATCTTGCTTTCCTCGAGGATCATTTCTGGCATAAGAAGGGTTTCAACGCCCTTCCCTTTGTCATTTGCTGGTAGTAAGTTTGGGATCTAATAATGCCTCCCTGATCTGGTGATGTGATTTACTGAAGAAGGGAAAAATATTAACCCTATTTCCTCATCAATCTCGGGTTATTCTGCCACCTTGTTTATTTCTCCAAGGAGTTGTTCAAATGATATCATCCCACACATGTCGGCTACCGGGACAGTTTTTTATGAAGCTTGCTCTTCATTTGAATCTTCAAATTCTTCCCCCCATTAGGTGGCAAAAATTTTGTCTTTCCATGTAAAGTCAATGCATTCCACAACTTCAATGAGGAGGAGAAAAATTAGGATTTATTTTAGGAAGAGAGAAGGGGAAAAACTGTTATTTTTAGAAAGGGAAGGAAAATGTTTTCGACATTTTTGAAAAAGATGAGGACAGAATGCTCTTTGGGGTAAAAAGGGAGGAAAAGAAATGTTTTTGGTATTTTTGATCAAAGAGGGGGAAAATGTTTTTGGACACTTTTTGGAGAAAGAAAGAAGGAAAAGACGAGAGACGGGTTTTAGCATGATTATTATTATATTTATTAGGTTCTCACTTGTATTAGGTTTACCTAAATGCAAAAAGAGATGTCGAACGGGACCCGAGCTTGGAAAAATTGGGTTTGAAAAATATGTAAAAACTACTGTCGGACTTGTTACCAAACTCATGGATAGGATCCCGTTTTAAAAAAATGCGAAATTGCATAAAAATTTGGGCGGTATGCCGACCCATCATTTCGCCACAGTTTAGGGTAGAAATCGGCAAACTAAATATAAATGTCTTAGGTTTGACACCTATACGCGGTTATGCAGTTGTTGGATTAATTAGAAGATGTTCCCCCTTTTGGCATGACTTCCATGATATACGTCTTGCTTTTTTAGGGAGATTGGTACGTGTGGACAAACCATTTGATATACCTAAGTGTAGGTGAATTTCCTCACTATATACCTGGTGGAGACAGTACGTGTGAGATAAAATTTGATATACTCAACGTACGTGAACGAGTTCCCTACGATATACCTTCCGTCATGACTTCAGTCAAGCAATACGATGCGGGGGGAATCGTTCGATATACGTCAAAGGTACTTGGCCAATGGAAGGTGAGAGTCATATCGCTTAGGATAATTGCGACCTGCTGGACCAGTGCCCATCACGAACTGACCCCCCAGTTATGGGACAAAATTTGGTCAATAGCAATGCTCTTTGGTGATGTAGAGTGCAAAAAATGCATGATTCTTGATTAGTATCTTATGCAGAGAGTATTTTTATTGGGTATTATACTAAGCAGGGGTAAAGTACAAGTATAAAAAGTATATCTATACTAATCATGGATATGTGTAATTATCTACAAGTGAGTGTGGGGTAGTGAACCTAAGCATGGATCAACAACAAGTGGTGTGTGATAAGTGTAAGTGAGCATGGATATATATAAGAGTGATATGTGGAGGTATGTTAGTGACACCTAAGCATGGATTTCTAAGTGTTGTGTGCAACATGTGGATATAAGTGATCCTAGGTGCACGTGGTGCAAGTGGTGTGAAGTGTACATGGAGAATTTCTACAAGTGTGTAAGTGAATAATGACATAAGCATGAGGAATATATATGTACAAAAAATAATAGAGGAGAGAAAAGGGTACATACAGGTAGGGGCATACGCACATAAGAAAATAAAACACCCATGCAAATAGAGTCTAGCCCTCTTAGGAAAAATCTCCATCAGAGTTGCCACTGTGGCCATTCCAATCGAGATCACCCGTCGGGTTCCTCCTTTCTCTCTTGCTCTCTGCACTTTTCATTAAAAAGAGGGGAACATATGGATGGAGAAGGAGTGAGATCGAAAGGTCTCGCGCCCTTTGCTTAGGAATGCTTCGGACATCGTCGGTGTGAGATAAATGTAAAGAGATGGAGTCGCCAGCCTGTTTTGTGCAAAACAGGCAAAAGAATATGTTACTGCCTCGAAAGAGCAGCATCAAAGAAAAACTGATGCATACGAAAACAATAGTTCGAAAGTTTGGGGGCTAAGTTATGGATTGGGAAGGTGTTACTCACATATCCCTCCCTTTCGGTCTCTCAAGGGCTAGTGTTGTTGTTTTCATTTTTTTTTCGTGAAGTGTGTGTGCGTGTATATATAATGGACATTGGAATCATCCAACTCATACAACGAAAAAGGTAGAGTGAGGTCATCCATAGGAATGTACCAAAAATAATATATATAGAAAATACGATTTATGCATTTATTGTGATATTGATCGTTATTATGATATGACAATATGTGTTGGATGAAACACTAACAATCATAATATGCATATTAATGCCAGAATATGATAAACGCGTAAATTAGGAGTTTGAGAAAATTAGAAATTAGAGAAATTTAAAAAAAAGGGAAATTGGACTCGAGTCTCGGGTTTTAATTTGAAATGCCTACGTAGCCTATAAAGGCATCAAAGTCCACATAGTTCGAATGCAACTTGGGGGTGGAGTTTATCCCATAGATTCGAACAAGGTTTTATTATATGTGTATGTGTAGAAAATGTGTTTTAGTTTTGAAAAAGTGTAATGGATAATCTCGTTCGGAATTTATGGGCGTAACCCTCTTTTTGTTTGTTTTATTTTTTTTATAGAAAATAAAGTATGTGCAATATACTAATAAAAATGTAGATTTTAATGTGTATGAATTATAGTAAGAACTAAATTACGGATGTAATGAAATTTATGTAAAAACAAGAAATTTAAAGAAAGAGGGAAGGAATTGGACCTTATTTGAAGCTTGATCTTTGAACTTGGATGAACTCCCTTGAGTGTGAGATGAATGCTGGATGAGAGAGAATGACATTTTGCTAAATTGGGTATGAAAAATATGGGAATGTAAGCTTGAATGTAACTTCACATGGAAGAAATTCCCTGATTTCGAGAGAATGTTGCTGAGATAATTGATGTTGATGGATCTATGGTGTGTCCTGGGAGTGAGGTTATGACCTCTATTTATAGGGTCAGGGGTGGTGCGATCGGCATTACCCTAGTCCTCCCTATCGGCAGGTAACCCTTGACACACTGTCGATAGGCAGGGAACTGGACATGCCGATTGCAGTCTCGTGCAGATTTTTTTGGAAAACGGTTGTAGAATGAAATCTGTTGATCCGAATCGTGCATGGAGCATACCGTTAAAAAGGTAATTCAGAGACCTTTAAGAACCTCGCCCTAAGGGAGGATCATCCACCCACTTGTTTTATATAGAGGAGGAGACCTCTACGGGAGTTGTGATTCCACTTTATTCGATCCCAATTATTCGTGAGTACGCCGATGTGTTTTAGGATATACATGGGCTATTGCAGAGTAGAGAGATAGAGCTTATGATTGACTTAGCGACGACACTCGTGCGATATCTCGTGCACCTTACCGTATGGATCTTGTGGGGATGAGGGAGCTAAGGGATCAGATTGAACAGTTGTTGGGACAGGGTTTCATCCGCTGGAGTACATCACCTTGGGGTGCCCGGGTTATGTTTGTGAAGAAGAGGGATGGATCCTTACGACTGTGCATAGATTTTTGAGATTTGAATAAAGTCATGATACGGAATAAGTATCTGTTGCCGAGAATCGATGACTTATTTGACCAACTGAGGGGAGAAGCTTTCTTCTCGAAGATAGACTTGAGGTTAGGGTACCATCAATTGAGGATCAGGGAGCAGGATGTGTCTAAGACTGCATTTTTGACAAGGTATGGATCCTATGAGTTTTGAGTTATGCCATTCGGTCTAACCAATACACCAACAGTATTTATGGACTTAATGAACAGAGTGTTCAAAGAGTTCTTAGATCAGTTTGTCATTGTCTTCATCGATGACATTTTGATCTATTCATAGTCCTAGGAAGAGCATGCTTAGCACTTAAGTAATATTTTGCATACTTTATGGGAGAATAAATTGTATGCCAAGTTCAAGAAATGTGAATTTTGGATGCAAGAGGTACAGTTCTTAGGGCACATCATATCAGATAGGGGAATATCGGTGGACCCCAGTAAGGTGTCGACGGTGAGGGAGTGGGGACAACCCACGACACCGACGGAAGTGCGAAGTTTTTGGGAGTTAGCAGGCTATTACTGGCGATTTATTTGGGGATTCTAAAAGATAGCGGGTCCGTTGACTAACTTGACTCGTAAAGGAGTGCCATTTATCTGGGATGACGCCTGTCAGTTAGATTTTGATGAGCGAAAGGACAAGCTAACTTTAGCACCAGTTCTAGCACTGCTAAGACCGGGAGTGGAGTATTTAGTCTATACCGATGTGTCCCTACAGGGACTTGGGGGTGTACTTCAGTAGGAGGATCAAACTATAGCTTATGCCTCATGAAAGGAATTACCCCACCCATGGCTTGGAGCTAGCAGCAGTTTGTGTTTGCTCTTCGGATCTGAAGACACTACCTGTTGGGGGAGAAGTTTCGCCTATTCACAGATCATAAATCACTACAGTATTTGTTCACTCAGAGAGAATTAAACATGCATCAACGTAGGTGGCTTGAATTTGTGAAGGACTACCAGTTCGATATCCATTACCATACGGGGAAGGCTAACGTAGTAGCTGATGCGTTGAGCCGAAGGCCATCAGGTGACGTGGTCGAGGAGTGGAAGGCGAAATGAAAGGAGTTGGGACACCAGAATGTAGTAGCCCGATCATTCATGTCTCTTATGACCGTTACACCCAGATTGTGACGAGAGTAATACAGGCCCAGGAAGCCGACATGTTCTATCAGGATCAAATTGTACACTTCTAGCCGAGGGAGCTGAGTCTTATTATGTGGGATTAAATGGGGGTCTTCTCTTTAATGAGCGTCTAGTTATTCCAGAGGGGGAGGACCTACGACATGCGATGATGATAAAGTCGCTTGGATCTCGATTTGTGGTACATCTCGGCGAGGATAAAATGTACCAGGATATAAAGCGATAGTACTGGTGGAGTGGAATGAAGAAGGACATCGTCGAGTTTGTTTCAAAATGTGCCACTTGTCAGCTGGTGAAAGTGGACCATCAGAAACCAGGAGGGCTCCTATTGTCGTTAGAGACCCCTATGTGGAAATAGGACAGTATTTCCATGGATTTCATCACAGGATTGCCCACATCGTAGAGGGGTCACGATTTCATATGGGTGATTGTGGATCGGTTACCAAGGTAACTCACTTTCTGCCAGTCCAGACTGACTATACTACGGGATAATATGCTCAGATCTTTATTGCTAAGATAGTGAGACTCCATGGGGTGCCCCTTGTTATTGTGTCCGACCGGGATAAGATTTTTGTGTCCAGATTTTGGTAGAGCTTATATAAGGCCATGGGTACAGAGTTGCGCTTGAGCACGACCTATCATCCACAGAATGACGAGCAGACCGAGCGAACTAATTAGATGCTGGAGGATATGTTACGTATGTGTATTCTAGATTTTGGGGGAGGTTGGGAGCAGTACCTTTACTGATAGAGTTTGCATATAACAACTCTTATCAATTTACCATTGGTATGGCCCCATTCGAGGCGTTGTACGGTAGACCTTGTCGCTCTCCTGCTTGTTGGTTGGAGGCGGGGGATAACAAACTGCTCAGGCTTGAAGTGATTCAAGATACGTCAGCTAGAATAAAGATGATCAGGATTCGCATACGGGTTGCTCAGGATAGGTAAAAGAGCTATGCCGATGTTAAGAGGTTCTTCAGGGAGTTCAGTGTGGGGGCCCAGGTACTTTTGAAAATATCCCCTATGAAGGGGATAATGTAGTTTGGGAAAAAATGGAAGCCGGCACCAAGGTATGTAGGGCCCTTCCCTATTATTGAGCGAATTGGGTCAGTGGATTAGAGGCACCTGCATAGGATTCACGATGTGTTTCACATTTCGTCGCTGAGGAGATATCTTCGGGATGATTTGGCCCACACCCATATTGCTTTAAAGGATATTGATTTGCAGTCCAATAGTTCCTATAAGGATGGGCTAGTTGCTATCCTAGACCGTAGTGAGAGGAAACTGAGGTCGAAGGTGGTGCCGTTAGTTCATGTATAGTGGCGACACCACGATATCGAAGAGTCGACTTGGGAGCGCGAGGATGATATGCGCGAGAGATACCCAGAGTTATTCTTACTAGGTATACCTTTTATATCCGAATTTTAGGACGAAATTTCATAATTACGGGGGGAGTATGTAATACCCCATAATTTTATTGATTTTAATTGTGGTATTAACTGAATTAAATATGAGAAGAATTAATTAATAATTAATCTAATTCGGAATAAAATAAATATTAACTACTGAGATAAGAGTTAGTATTTATTACTTGGAATTACATTGAATATTACTAATCGAATAATGTAATATATGATTTTGAATGTGATTATGAATTTATGAAAAATTTTGCGAGAGAGAAATATGTCAATTATGGAATTTAAGTTGGGACACGCGTGTGAGTTGTGTCGGGACTAAATTAATAGAATAAAAAGTAAAATATTTATACCTCACCCGAATGGTCATTTCGACTGCGCCAACGTGTTCGGAAGGGTCGAAATAGTCATAAAAGTCTACCCGGGGGTTTAATTTGGATTTCGAGATAGTTTTAGGGCAAATCGACACCACGGATGGGTATTTTTTGTCTTTTGAAAAATTGATGCTAATTAATGGATGAAAATTGGAGAATTATATCTGCATGTACATGGGAGAAGTTAGGTTTTATCTGTAAAAGAAAATAGAGAGTCCAAGAGGAAGAAGTAAAAGAGATTCCTAGGAGCTCCAAGACCAAACCCACCCATCTTTCACCAAGAATACCATCAACGAGTAGATCAGGAAGAGAGGAACGCATCTATACCACTTTCATTTAATGATTCTGACCTTCTCGACAAGGCAAGTGGTTATCTTGCTTTAATTAGTGAATATATTATACGTGTTAGTGTAGAATTGATGATATACACAAGCTATGATGAAATCTGAGTTGAAATTGAATGTAGATGAATTACCTATGTAGAGGCTATGAATCTAGGTTGATACAAGAAGAAAAATGAATTTAATTTTGGGTTTGGGGTGGACAAAATTATTGATGATGTAGACTAGGGCTTTTGACATTTGATTAAATTCCTTCACCCATATATGAGATTTAATGAGGTTTGATGGTTAAAAAATGTTAAGGATTGTCTAAAAATATGTAAAATGGCCTTAGAACTATTAATCGTGAGTTGAGTAAAGTTTGATGTGAATTGGGTGAACAAAAATGGGCAAAACCGCAGGTTTTCTAAGGTAGGGGACGAACTGGGCAAAGGTCGTTCGCACGACCTGGGGAACTGGAAAGTCGTTCGAACGACCTCGTTCGAACGACCTCGTTCGAACGAGAATGCAATGAGAAATCCAACGAAAATTCAGAGTTTTATTTCGTTTGAACGAATTCGTTCGAACAACTTACTAATAAGATTTCAAAGTTAAGTTCGTTAAAAGTTCCGTTCGAACGAGATTTTGGGTATTTCGAACGAGATTTCAGATTTTTGGAAATTCACGAGACGAGTTGGAATTTGGCAAAAATAATTAGAGAATAATGAACGACTTAAGGTTATGTAGGGCAACCATATTTCTTGAGCTAGAAATATGGAGTATATAAGGATATAAGGATAAGAGGGACTCCCTAGTGATATTCATTATGAGTAGTGCGATACGATAGAGAGAATAATCGTAATTGGGAATATCATGAATATTATAAAGAATGACAATTCATACAAATTTGGAATATATAGATGATGTGATCCTATTAATTACCTACCATACTTTCTATCACGGGAGGTCTTAGCAAGGGGACAATGTTATCTTGATGAGCCTTCGGGGGGATTTCAGATTGCCACCTCAGGACATAGGTCTGGGAAAGACTTATCTATGAGTCGATAAGTTTGAGGTCACGTGGGTGCGTAGGTATGTGCGTCGCCCATGGGGCTGGGAACTATCTTTGCCTCCATTGTGTGTGATATGTGTTGATATGATTCTAGAGTGATTCGGAATTCGTAGTCCTTACGTGCGTGATGTACCGGGACTGATAGCAGAGTATGTGTTCACCGCATGTTTAGCCTTTTTGGGTGCCGTATTAGTATATATATGTATGATAGTGATATATATGAATATACACTTGAGATTATTCTACAGTGTTGTTTAGTAGATGTGAAAGATTACGATATTTAATATTAATCAACAATGTGGGAGTTTGAATGATTAATGAGTTATTTGAATCCGATTAAACTAACGTTATAATGACAAGAATGTATTATTTGGGTGTTATAGTTGAGTACAATAGCATAGTCAATTCAGTTAAGGACTTGGGCTAAACTAGATAAGTGGGATAGTGTGACTAGGATGGGTTAGGAGTCTACGCTAGGCGTGCACATTAGTTGAGAGGTGATAATATCAAGTGAGGGCACGAGGGACTAATATGGATATAATGTTTACTGTTTAATGCATTTTAAACACTTATTATTTTTAAACCATTTAAAACTCGGGCTCTGACCCGTTTTCTTCCAAATCCACTTTGTTTTTGTAAAAATCTTTTAGGTGCCCATCCACAGGGACACCAAGAATAGGAGTTACATTCATTTGAAGAGTTGTATCTGCTTTGGAAGTTACAGAACCTCGGTACTAAACGCCTCCACATCTATCCTTAATTCTTTCCGAGTTATTTACTTCAGTCGGGCATGTTGCTTATCAATATTCAGATGTACTCAGAGATAGTGACTGAAGACTCTTATTTATATTTCAGTTGTGGGGACTTATTTCATTTTAGACTTTTGTATTTGGGATTTAGACTGGATGTGTTCACTCCAGACTCAGTTATTCAATTTATATCATTCTTATATGCTGTGAGATTTTATTAGATGGTGAATGGTAAAATTAATTATTTTAGTTGCATGTTAATTTTAAAATATAAATTTGACACTTGACCTTTTTAACTACTAGGTGGTTAGAAATTAATAAATGTTTTTTACAGTGATTCTAAGATTGAACCAACCAAATATTATGTTTTGAATTTAATAAAGGACTGATCACCCGATATTTAATTAGACGGGGTGAAGATATGGCCTTGTTAGAGAAAAAAATCAAAAAGTTTATCAAGTTTCAAAAATAATCAAAAGATGCCAAAAAACATGAAAATTTTAAAAACAACAAGGATACCAAGGTCCTTAAAACTCAAAATGACAAACTAAAAAGGGACGAGTCGGGTCTAGAAGGAGGGCAAGCAACCAATGGTTTATAATGCCACCTTAAGTGATAGTGAACCGAAAGAGGGTGAGGAGTCCCCCATTGAGCATAACTTTGTTACGTTTATGGCATGTCATGTGAACGACGATGATAAATCTTCTCATGAATATTCTCATGTGAATGACACTTTCGAGGCTGTTGAGAATGAATCCCAAGTGAGTGAAGATGAGGAGAGTGATGAAGAAGAAAAAGATGTGAAGAAATTGCAACTTCCCTTTAATGAATTGTGTGAGGAGATGGTGAAGGTTAAAAAGGCAAACTTGACGTTGCAAGGAAAATTAAAAGTGTGTGCCGTTGAAAATAATGATAAATTGATTGAGGATCTTAGGGCACGAGAGAGTACACTTAGGGAGAAATTAGAGTATGTCGAGGGTGAGAAAAATAATCTCCGTGGTTTGATGGAAGTGATGAAAAAGGAGATGCTAGAATTTGAGGAGGCTAGGCATGTGCGTGAGTCTAGGATTTGTGAATTAGAAGAAAGTTTGAAAAACTCAAGTAAAGTGAAGTTTGATTTTGAGGCTAGGAGTAAGAAGTTGGATAGGATGCTAGGCATCGTCAAAATTAAGAGAGATAGGGGAGGTATAGGTTTTATGGTAGGAAAGGCCACCTTAGAAAGTTTTTCTATGACCTTGGAAATTCTCCTCGAAAGTTTAGGAAGTTTAGGAATAAAGTTGCCTCGATTCCCCCCACCCCCATGCGAAATTTTACACATACTTGGGTTAGGAAGTCGGATTTGGTAGCTCTAGGAATAAAACTTCATGGTTCTCATTCGGTTCTACTTGATTGCCCACATGCTAGTTTTAATGGATGAGTCTGTTGCCATGTTTGTCATATGCTAGTTTGCTTCATGTTTTATTCATTGCTAGTATAATGACATGTGTATCATTTTGTATTATATTTTTCATTTATTTCATCTTATTTGAAAAATACAAAAAGATTTCGTTTTTGATAAAAAAAATTGAAAAATACAAAAAGATTTTTAGTTTTAAGTTTTTTGAGAAAAACGCAAAAAGATTTTTCTTTTATTTTGAGTCAAAATATTTTGAAAAAGCCAAAAAGATTTTCGATTTGTTTCCTTTTGAGTTTACATGTTTGATGTGGCATATTGGTGTGCTTGGACCCCCTTCCTTTCATTATCCATGTGGCTAGGACATTTGGTCATAACTTTTGATGCTTAGAATGATCTTAACCATTGTATTATGAGGTTGTTTCGAAGTTTATATACTTTTTTATTCGACTTTGTTTATATTCCATAATTACACATATGCATGAGTTTATATGGATGTTTGACTGCTCTTGCATATTTGAGTTTGGTGAGACGTTCTTATCTCAATTTTGTCATCTATACGTAAGTAAACTTAAGGAGGAGGTGTGCATGTAAGAATCGTTTACCCGTGAGCATTGAAACTTAAAAAATGATGAGTGTAAGGGAAAGGGGTGCAAGAGTGTAAAATTGACTCGTCGTGAAAGCCACCGTTTAAAAGAGCCCAAAAGAAAATCTAAGTTTAGGGCCATTAGGATTTTCTCTAAGTTGAGAATGATAGAAACCTCAAAAGAACTTGCAAAAAATGATATATATTGTGGGAGTTTGGATGGATAAAAATTAAACGGGTTTGCACAATGAATCTTAACATTGAAAATTCGTGTCATGACGCTATTGTTTGTAGAATCGTCAAAATTTCGGATTCATATGCATATAGTATGTTTAGTTCATGAAGCTCACACTTTAATTGTCACATATGGCTATGATAAAGTTTGATGATTTATAGCTATCAATTAGAGCTTCTTGATCATTTTGATGTGTTGTAATTGTGATTCATTTGTTGTAGTTCATGCACATACATTTCATGTTCATGTTTGAGCACAACGGTACTATGTTAGAATGTAACTCATTTTGTTTGTCTTGGTTGAGTTTTCTATTTTCGCTACTGTTTAGGTATTGTTTCACAGATTTGACCCCCTTCCAGTTAATCTTTTCACGAAATTTCTTCACTGGGCAAAACTAAATGATTTTCTGGGATAACTGTGAAATTTTTATTTTCTCGTTCAAACGAGAATATATGTCGCGCGTAGTTGTCGTTATAACGATAAGCCTTTTCGTTCGAGCGATGTCCCTGGCTCGTTCGAGCGACGTCTAGTTTGTGCAACCCATTCTGTTTCAGTACCCTGGGTCATTTAGTTACATATTTTGGTACTGCTAGTTGTATCTGGACGGTTTGTTTCTATGAAGTTTTTCTTGGTATCCATGCTTAATTGCTAACACTGCATTGGTTCGTTTAGCCACACTTGCTTAGATTGATTATTCATTTTGAGTGATTACTATTTGCTAGCTACGAGATTATATTTTATGATTATTCTTAGCGGGCAGTACATCTGTTTATCTAGATATCTTTCATTGATATATTCTTTGTCTAGATTTGATGTTTGTTTAACTTTTCACCTGTTGTCTATTCGAGACAAAAAAAGGGGAGAGTATGTGATGTAGGGGGAGATTGACTATTTATTATCAAGCTTATGTTTAAATATGTCCTTTAAACAAAATTTATTGGTACAAATTGGGATCATACTGAGTTTGGATTCTTTGAGCACATGTTTGCATTAGTTTCAAATTGTTACCATATTGTGTTGCTTTGCTTGTTTAGCATATACAAATTGGTATCATAATTGAATTGCTCATATGTTTAACAAATGATTGGATTTGACTTTATGCTTTGATATTTTATATTGATATCATAATGTTTTATATCATTTGTACCCCCATACTTCACTTGGTGTTTGTTTGTTTGTTTCATGTGTGTAGGTATGGTTTCGAAGATTCGATGTTTTGCGACTACATCACAGTTGGACAGTTCCATGCTTGTCGGACCTATGTAATACCCCGTATTTTTAAATGATTTTAAAATGGTATTAATTAGGATTAATTGTGAACTATTTAAAATCCATCCGGATTTAAATATTACTCGAGAGCAAAGCAATATGATGAGTGATTAAAAATAATATATGATTATGACTTTACAGATTTAATAAAAAATATCGCGAGTGGTGACTACGACAATTACGGGAATTAAGTCGGGATGCGCGTGTGAGTCATTTCGGGACTAAATTTAAAGGAATTAAAAGTAAAATATTTTTATGTCATCCAAATGGTTGTCACCACTAGTGTTTAATTTGGGTCTCGGGGCACTTTGAAATCGAATGGACACCCCGGAGGGGTATTTTAGTCATTTTACATGGGAGGTGAACAGTTCCTACGAATTTTGGGGTTATCTTATTTAAATGTAGAGTTTATATAAGTGTGGTTCATTAATAAAAAAATCAAAAGATAAGTCTGTGAGGAGAGGAGAGGTTTTTTCAAAGAAATGAAGAGCCACCCTTAGAAGCCAAGAGTTAAAGGTCATCCTACACCATCACCGCCACCGAAAGTTGGCCGAAAAAAGGGAGAGGACCACCAGTAGACAAACATCCCCAAAGGTTCAGACCTATAATTTAAAGTCAAGTGACTTAATCTGTACAAAATTAGACCATGATGATTTTAATGGAATCCTTGATATGAGAAACATGTAGAACAAACCTTCTTCTGATTATATATTTCAATACACAAATTTGGAACCATTTGATAAACAAAATCTGAGTTTTATATGTTATTCTGGGAGAAATGATAAAAGGTGAATTTTCTGGAAATTATTAAGAAATAACATGTTTAATCCAAACCTATTGATGTTTTAGGTTGTTTGGTGATTTGAAATCCTTTATATGCATTGTTATATCATGTGGAATGAATCATAAGGAGTTTGGAATTTTAAAATATAGGATTTGAGGATAAAAATTGGTTAAACTCGTAGGCCAAATATGCAAAAAAGTAGGCCTATACCTGTTCGATGGATCGATCAACCTTGAATGTCAATCCATCGAACATATCGATTGATCGATCCAAGACTAACGATCGATCAACTGTCCCAAAATTCATATGTTGATTTTTGTTTAAGGCTTGATTAAATTCCCCACTTCCAAGGATGCTTATGTGTAACTTATTTATAGCATAATAATGGGATTTAGGGAAGGTCAGTAGGGTGGTAATTGAGACCCAGAAATTATTTATGTGTGAATTAATCCTTGAGAATAGAATAATGGATTAAAAGTAATTAGAGTTTATCGAAGAATAAATCTATTTGAGGATAATATGAATTTGTGAAAATTCGGGATTTGGGATGACATGGACCATTAGGGCATAGCCAATTACCAACTAAATATATTTGAGAAATAATGGTTAACTTTGAGTGATGGGAAAGCTCGAGAAATATATGTTAATAAGTAAAGTCAAAATCTATAAAATACGTAGGATATTAGAGAGAAAAATATACTACGTATGTAATTATCATATGGGTTGCGTGAATACCTTATTTATATTATATAGGTGGGGTGAATACCTATATTTTTATTTGTATGACATACCTACGCTGCTTGCTATCGGGGTGGAGGTTTCGTGTTATGGTCGATCTTATCCTAATGAGCCCACTTGGGGGATTTTAGATTTGTATCATGATCATAGGACCTTGGACACATTCTATCGGTGTGTATGATAGTTTGGATGGTTAAATGGGAGCATAGGTATTTGCATGACCCATTAGGCTGGGGAGTATGCTCGCCTCCAAATATGTGTGTTGTGGTATTGATTATTCGGGAGAGACGTCGAGCCAGTAGTCCTTTTTACAGCAAGAGATGCAACTGGACATGATAGCAGAGTATGCATGCGCCGCAGCTGTGCCTGGGAGGTGACGTATTAGTATATATAATAGTGTGAAGAATATATATACTATGATGTGATCTACTGTGTGAATTAGTAGGTAAAATTGAATAATAAAATCTGAATTGAATTAAGTTGGTGAATACTTAATCCTCGAATGCCTAGTTCATCTTAAAGAGAAATGAACATGTTTAATTAATATAAGTATTGCATGGAAAATACGGGATAATGAGAAGAGATTGAATAATAATTAAGAACCTTATTTAGAGGATAATAAGATACGTTAGGCGTGCACACTAGATGTAAGGTGATATTCTCAAGTGAGAGCCGAGAACTAACATGTATATAATAGTTGCTTAATTGGAGTTGTTAAGCACTTGCTATTTTTAAAATCTTTTACAGTCGGGCTCTGACTCGTTTACTTGCATATTCTCTTCTCTGCTATATCTATATTACCAGGTGCCCAGCATCAGGGACGCTCGACTTAGAGGATGGATGTTTTGATGATTTTCTGGAGATGCGGCTTTGGATTAGACGCTTTCATTTCCTTGATTCCTATCTTTATGGTATTTGGATCATTTAGGGCATGTCGCCCAAGATTCTAGTAGTTCCATTTCCATTTCGAATATTTTTCTGGTTTTATATTGATACTGTTATTTTCATTTCAACTGGAGAGTTTATTTCAGTTACGTTTATACTTTTTGAATTTTAATTCAGTTATATTGGAGTGTCACTTATTTTATTCAGTATGGTGTTATGGATTTAATTAAATTAAAATTGGAAAAGTTTTGACACTTAACTTAATTAATTATTAGGTGAATTAATAAGAAATTATTTTTTTACAGTGATGCTAAGAATGAATCAACTGGATATTCTGATTTAATTTAATAAAGGATTGATCACCCGGTATTTAATTAGGAGGGGTGTCACAGGTGGTATCAGAGCATCAGGTTCTAATGTCCTTAGGATCTGTACAGTTTACTATTCTTTCTGCTTAGGGTCCTTTGTTATAGAGGATTATTGTATTCATAATTGCGCATTTATGACTTCAGCTATGTTTGGGATATAATAAATGCTGATAAAATCTCTCTTTCTCCCATTTCAGATGTCTCCTCGACGTGCACGACGAGCCCCCGGAGCGGCATAGCCATCCCAACATCCCGCTCTAGCCCATGGTACTATGAATGCAGCAGAGGTTGCTGCCATTGTTGCTCAAGCCGTAAATGTTGCCTTAACGGTTGTTCAGTAAACACCGCCACCAGCACAGGTAGTGCTACCAGCACCAGCATAGGCATTTCCCACTGCTTGGGAGCATGTCAGGGATGACTTTCAAAAGGCACATCCACCAGAATTCCAAGGGGGGTCCGATGTCGTGACTGCTAACCAATAGAAGAAAGACATCCAACAGCATCTACGTATATATGAATGCACGGAGGTTCAGAAACAGATCTTAACGACATTTAAGCTGGTTGGAGCAGCTCTTTAGTGGTGGGAATCCACTACTACAGTTGAGGAGAGGGATATAATGGTTATTCAAGACTTCTGGGTGTGGTTTGACCGCAAATATTTTTATTCAGCTGTTCAGACCGAAATGAGGAAGAAACTTTTGGACCTCACCCAAGAGGGGAAGTCAATTGCTGAGTATAAAGAGGAGTTTACTATGCTGACTAATTTGGTGCCAGTTGAGGTACCCACCGAAGTGAAGAAGATACATATGTTCCGAGATTTCCTTACATGGAGGATTCACCAGCATTTATTGTGTAATCCTTCTCTACAGACAAATACCAATGTGTTGAATGCGACATTACTTCATTGCCAGGACCACCGTATTCATAAGGGAAGCAAGCGGGGGTTTGGATCCAATCAGTAAGGCCAAACTAGAGGAAGCGATGGTAGTGGATCATCTCTACAGCCCAGGGGCATCAGAGGAAGAATGATCAGAACTCGTAGTAGGGGGAATATGCTAAACGACTGAGGTCGGGAGAAGTTTGCTTTGGGCATGACGGTAATAGACAGGGCCAACAGCACAATCATCAGGGCTAAGGGAAAGGTGGGAATGGTCATCAGGGTCATGGATAGCAGGGTCAAAATAGGGGACAGTTTGGAGGTAGATGCTTCACTTGTGGTAAAATTGGCCACAGGAAGCAGGATTGCCTAAATAAGGGCAAGATACCCAACAGCAGGGTGCGTATAAGGAGTCGCAGAGGCCTATGTTTCCAGCAGCCCTTCCTGCACCAACTCAAGTGCCAGCCTTACCAGCCATTGCTCCCGTAGCCCCACCACAGCAGGGGCTATTATAGTATGGGCGTGTGTACAACGTCCAACAGGCAACAATTCAGTAGCCACCACCCGTAATTGAGGGTATGTTTTCTATTTCTGGGGCTATGGGACATATTTTGTTTGATACATAGGCTTCACATTCTTTCATAGACACTAGATTTGTACGGACCATGGGGTTATTAGACACAGCCAATAATACTATTACTTATGTAGACTCACCGATGGGTAGTGGGACGCCTATTTTCTTTATATGTCAGAGTGTGAGTATAGAGATTGGGAGTTTGATTTTACCAGTTGATATGCTTGTGTTAGACTGTCCGAATATGATGCTATTATTGGGATGGATTGGCTTGTTGCTTATAGAGACACGATTGGTTTCTTTGGTAGAAACATTATATTTTTTATCCCAAGACATAAGATATTTTTAGTGGCGATACCTCGTCCCGAGGGAGGATCATCCACTAATTTGTAGTACATAGAGGAGGAGACCTCTACGGGATTTGTGATTTACCTTGATTTGATTCTTGTTGTTAGGGAATTCACTGATGTGTTTCAGGTTATACCAGGGTTATCGTCGAGTAGGGATATTAATTTTGTGATTTATTTAGCACCAGGCACTAGACCGATAGCCCGTACCCCCTATTGTATGGCTCCTGTAGAGATGAGGGAGCTGAGAGATCAGGTTGAGCAGTTGCTGGGATAGGGTTTCATCCATCGAAGTACCTTACCCTGGGGTGCCCCAGTTCTATTTATGAAGAAGAAAGATGGATCCCTACGATTATGTGTGGATTATAGGGAATTTAATAAAGTCACGATCTGGAATAAGTATCCATTACCTCGCATCAATGACTTATTTGATCAGTTAAGAGGAGCAGTGTAATTCTCAAAGATTGACTCGAGGTCTGAGTATCACCAGTTGAGGATCAGGGAGCAAGATGTATCGAAGACTACTTTTCTGACAAGATATGGATCTTATGAGAACCTGGTTATGCCATTCGGGTTAACCAATGCACCGATTGTATTTATGGATTTAATGAATAGGGTGTTCAAAGAGTTCCCGGATCAATTTGTCATTATTTTTATAGATGATATCTTGGTTTATTCCCAAACTAAAGAAGAACATGTCGAACATTTGTGAAGGGTCCTATAGACACTACAGGAGCATCAGTTGTATGCCAAGTATGAGAAGTGTGGATTTTGGCTCTGGGAGGTACAATTTCTGGGGCATATAGTGTCAGATAGGGGTATAGTAGTGGATCCTAGCAAAGTATTAACGGTGAGGGAGTGGGGACAACCCATGACACTGACATAGGTCTATAGTTTCTTGGGACTAATTGGTTACTACAGGCAGTTTATCAGGGGCTTTTCGAAGATTACAGGTTCGATGACCAATTTAACCCGCAAGGGCGTATTATTTATTTGGGATGATGCATATCAATTGGCGTTTGATGAACTGAAGGATAAGTTAACTTCAACACCCATACTAGCACTTACCAAGCCAGGAATGGAGTACCTAGTGTACACTGACACATCATTACAGGGACTTTGTGGGGTGTTGCAACAGGAAGAGCAGGTTATAGCTTATGCCTCTAGAAATCTTAAGCCTCATGAGAAGAACTAACCTAACCATGACTTGGAGCTAGAAGCAGTCGTATTTGCCATTCGAATATGTAGGCATTATTTGTTGGGTGAAATTTTTTGCCTATTCACAGATTACAAGTCATTACAGTATTTGTTCACTCAGAGAGAGTTGAATATGCGACAGCACAAGTGGCTTGAATTCGTGAAGAATTATCAATTTGAGATACAATATCACCCAGGAAAGGATAACGTGGTAGCAGACGCGTATAGTCGTAGGCCTGAGGGTGAACTAGTCATAGTGTGGAAGGCTAAATGGAAGGAACTGGTCCATCAGGATGTCGTTTCTAGGTCATTTATGTCAATTATGACCATTACCTCTCAGATTGTGACGTGGGTAGTACAGGCTCAGGCAGCAGATCCATTTTTTCTGGAGAAAATTCGATAAATTTTGGCCGAGGGAGCAGAGTATTACTCACTGAGTTCATAAGGAGGCTTGTATTTTAACGGTAGACTGATTATTTCAGATAGGGAAGAATTACGGCACGCCATGACGTCAGAGTCGAATGGATCCCAATTTTCAATACATCCAGGTGGGGATAAGATGTACCGAGATATGCGGCGACATTATTGGTGGAGTGGGATGAAAAGAGATATTGTTGAGTTCGTCTTTAAGTGTGGTACCAATCAGTTAGTGAAGGTGGATCACCAGAAGCCAGTCGGGTTGCTTCAGCCGCTAGAGATTCCAATGTGGAAATAGGAGAGCATTTCCATGGATTTTATCATTGGGTTACCTACTACTCAGAAGGGACATGATTCCATATGGGTCATTGTGGATCGTTTGACTAAGGTAGCTCATTTCTTGCCGGTTCAGACTGGTTTTACGATGAGACAGTATGTATAGATCTTTATAGTCGATATGGTGAGGTTTCATGAGGTACCGCTATATCTTGTGTCCGATCGGGACAAGATCTTCGTCTCTAGATTTTGTGAGAGTTTTCATGAGTCCATGGGTACCGAGGTACGATTGAGAACGGTCTATCACCCACAGACAGATGGGCAGACAGAGCTTACTAACCAGATGTTAGAGGATATGTTACGTATGTATATTCTAGATTTTGGAGGAAGTTGGGAGCAGTACCTTCCACTGGTGGAATTTGTGTATAATAATTCCTACCAGTTTACCATTGGTATGGCCCCATTTGAGGCGTTATATGGTAGACCTTGTCGTTCTCTCGCGTGTTGGTTAGAGGTGGGAGACAATAAGTTACTTGGGCCCAAAGTTATTAAGGACACGCCTTCTATGATTGATATGATCAAGAATCGCATTCAAGTAGCTCAAGATAGATAGAAGAGCTATGCCAATAGGTTCTTTCGGGAGTTTAAGGTGGGGGATCAGTTGTTATTACGGGTATCTCCTATGAAAGGGATCATGAGATTCGGGAAGAAAAGGAAATGGCTCTGCAATATGTAGGACCCTTTCCTATTATTGAGAGGGTAGGACCAGTAGCATACAGACTTGGGCTACCAGAGCACTTGCATCAAATACATGATGAGTTCCATGTTTATTCACTGAGGCGATAACTATGAGATGAGTTAGCTCACACACATATTGCATTGGAGGAAGTTGATTTGCATCTCGATAGTTCTTATGAGGAGCGACCAGTGGCAATCTTGGACCGTAGTGAGAAACGTTTGAGATTGAAAGTAGTTCCACTTGTGCGTGTTCAGTGGGCACACCATAATGTGGATGAGTCGACTTGGGAGCGCGAGGATGATATGTGCGACCGATACCCGGAGTTTTTTTTACCAGGAATGTCTTTCTTCAAATTTCGGGATGAAATTTCATTATTAGGGGGGAAGTATGTAATACCCCAAAATTTTTAATGATTTTAAAATGGAATTAATTAGGATTAATTGTGAACTATTTAAAATTAATCTGAATTTAAATATTACTCGAGAGCAATGTAATATGAAGAGTGATTAAAAATAATATATGATTATGACTTTACATATGATTATGATTTAATAAAAATTATCGCGAGTGGTGAATACGACCATTACGGGAATTAATTCGGGACGCGTGTGTGAGTCGTGTCGGGACTAAATTTAAAGGAATTAAAAGTAAAATATTTTTATGTCATCTGTTGATACCAAAATTAAAAGATGACATCTGAGAATGAAGACTGTAGTCGCCGAGATATTTTTATGTCATCTGTTGATACCAAAAATTTTATGTCATCTGTTGATACCAAAAAATTTTGATGAATTAAATTTTGGTATCAACAGATGACATCTGAGAATGAAGACTGTAGTCGCCGAGATATTTTGAAATTAAACTTCGAGGAATAGAACAAGCTGGGATCCAGGCCATGTCCAATTTGAAAGGTGGCACAGGCAAGTCTAATAACCCTGGAGCATGATAATCCCATAAATAATGCCCTCGTTCCAATTTTAACACACCCAGTGCGTTCAACCACCCCTGCTTATAACCTTCATTGTTGGCATGTTCAATACGAGCATCCAAATGAACAAGGGCTTCATTGTATCCTGCCATCCAGAATTCCCTGGGTTGCTTATGAAATTGGAAGGTTAATCTATCCAATTGTTCGAGAAGGTTTTTGGCAAAAAGATCCTAAGTATGTAGAGCAGACTTTGTTGCAGTAAGTTGATCTTCCAAGGATAGATTTTTCTTGGACATTTCAGATAAAGCCCGATCTTTGGCTTTTAATTGGAATGCTTGAGTTTCCAAAGTAGACTGGGTACGAGATTCTTCAACATTGCGGCTAAGAACTCTTGATCGACTCCGAGCAGCTACTGGAGAACTTTGCTCCTCGGCAACATTGTGAACAGCTCTTCCTCGCCCCCAAGAACCTCTTCCTCATCCCCGAGCAGTCACAGGAATAACTGATTTTCTTAAATTATCCAGTTCTTGCCTTAATTTGGCATTCTCAACTTCTAAGAACGAGAAACCTTCATCAATAACTTGCATTAAAGCAGTGGAAGATGACGCTGCAGATTCATATTGTGCCAGCTTTTCTGCAAATTATTGTTCTCTTGTTCCAGCAACTCAGCAATCTGCCTGCAAGCCTCAACTTCACCTTTTAAAGTCCTTTCCCTAACATCATATCCAGCAAGGATCTTTTTATGGCCTGTTTCAGAAGAAAGCTGTTGATATCTATTTTCATAGTCCTTGTGCAACGAAGCCATAGATTCATTGTGCTGACCTTGGAGATCTTCTAAGGAATAATGAAGTTCCTCAATCAAGTCATAGTAGGCCACATTGTTGGCCACAGATCGGTCAAGTAAATCCTTCAAGTACCGATAAGCCTCAATTGCTTGATCTGAGGCATCATGGCCAAGGATGTCAGCAATTTCTGATGTACTAAGGTCTGTATGACCAGCCTTATAATATTCGTGACATTGCTGCATCAGCTTCATATCATGTGCAGATATCAGTTCCATTCTAGCAACAAACTAAGGATGAGAAAAAGACAACAATCAACAAAAACAAATCATCAACAACAGAGAGGAACAAAGATGTATTTTATTAGATCACAAAAGGGTTACATTGTTGGATTACAAAAAATGAAAAGATAGAAATGATACCGAACAACTTCACACCTTTTCCTTGTCTCCCAAGACTTTCTCGGGAGGCTGGGACGAAGAGCTTGGTTGCTCGGTGGTAACAGCAACTTGGTCTGCAGAAGTTGAAATTTTTTCAGGGGGAGGAGGCATGGAAGAAATGTCTTCGTTAGCAGAAGGCAGAGATGCAGGGACTTGATCACCTATGGCCATAGAAGATTCATCAGAGACAGGCTCATCTTCTTCTTCTTCCACAATTGGTGGAGGAGGACCAGGGAGGTGTAGCTGGAATAGCTCATAATCATCCTTGATCTTCAATTCCTGTAGAGCAGCTACCCAGCCATCATGGAAGTATTTCAACTTCCCATATTGAACTTGGGATGTCATTGCAGCAATCCCCTTGTCCCATCCTTTATCCCAGCCTGCGCTGAAGGATTTTTTAACTGCGAGCTTTCTTCTTAACTTCTCCGAGGAGAGCTTCGCATCCAATTCTTCTTTCTGACTTTTGATATCTCGCAGGGTAGACAACTCTTCCTCTGCCTTCCTCAGCTTGTCCTCAAGTTCTCCAAAATTCTTGAGTTTGTCGTCATATTTCTTATGCTCGACCTCTAAACTTTTCACTTTATTCTCCAAACTCTTGGAGATCTCAGCCATTTTCACCTTCTCGGCCTCAACTGTGGATAATTTTTTCTCCCAGACAGCCTTGTCCTCATTATACTGTTGGCAAGATTCTCTCAAGGATTGGGTTAAACCCAGCAGAGCGTTATCTACACCAGACGAGGAGCTGGAAGCTTTAATTGCCTCGTCCTTCTTCATGATGTTATTGAAACAGTTCACCAGCTGAAAGATGAGAAAAACAGTAAAGTCAATACAAAAATGCAAGCATTCAGAGAAAGAAAGAAATTCAGAATGTGAGAAATTTACCGAAGCAAGGTGACGAGTAGCTAGGGATGTCAACATATCCCTGGAAATGTTTTCATCAATTCCTTGGACCTCGGGTACGATCCAAGTTTTTACCGAGCTCATTGCAAAGCTCGGAGGAATGATGGTTGGAATACCAACAACACCAGATGGTGGAGAAGAGACAGTTTCAGCCAAATTGACTGAGGATGATTTCCTCAATCTCCTCAAAGGAACTTCGGCAGTTTCAACCAAGGAAGAGCTCTTGGTCGGAGAGATAACAATCATCTCGGCAGGAGCAACCTTCTTGCTCGGAGCCACTGGGGGCTTCTCGGCAGCTTTGGAAGGTGCAACATACACCTTCTTAGTCCCTTCTGGGACATCAGTTTTGCTTTTCTTGGCCCCAGCAGCAGAAGTAATGTCGTCAAACAGAGCAGGAGGAGCTCTTTTCTTGCCCATTCTCTGACTTAAAGGAAGATGAGAATCTGAAGAAGAATCCTCTGGAGTTGAAGCTGGATCAACAGGACGAGCAGTATAAGAGGTTGTATAACTCTTATACTGTAGCAAATATGATGCAGATCTGATGTGCTCGTCTGCAACGTTCTTATGCAAACCCCAGATAAGTTTCAGATGCTTGATATTAACCTCTGATTCTTTTGGAGTTTTTCTTTTGTTATCAACTGCAAATAAATACATAATGAGATATCAGTCATACATTTTGACAAACATGATAAAAGCATAATTTCATAAGTAAAATAAAATAAAATAAACCTATCCCATTGCCATATGGGGGGCATCTGGGACCGTTGTAAACTCCATCTCCAAGTAAAGGGGCATATTGCTAATTTTTAATAACCAACCCATGTTCAAAATAATCTCTATTTGAATCAGGGAGGTTAACCACAAGAGCTCTATTCAGAAACCTAGTTTTTAAGTAATAAATATTATCTAGAGTGGCCCACTTATAGCAATACATAATTTCAGGGATCCCTATACGAGTCCCATGAGTTAGATTTAATTTGTACACCCCATTAATTATTCTCCATGAATTGGGGGCTATTTTTGCAGGGACAAGATCAAAATACTGACAAAACTCAAGACACAATGGGTTTGGTGGAAAAGAAAATCCACATTCAACAATGAATAGACTGGGGAACCAATGTCCCTCAGCCAATCGAAAATAATCTAAAGGTTCAGAAAGAACCTCCAGAGTTACCCAGGAAGAAATGGAAAAATCGAAACGAAATTTCTCAACAGACTCCACAATATAAACCATATTGAATAAAAGAAGTACAGAAGAAGATCTTACAGGAAGAAAGGAGGACTGTTGACAATGAACGAAAACAAGGATGAACGCACAAGAGAGAAAGAGAGAATAGAAAGCTTGAATGCAGAAAATTGGAAAAAGAAGAAGACGGTATGGTTACCTAAGAAGTTTAAATACTTTACCTAGGGAAGTGGCGAAGGAAATGATTACGTGAAAGAAACTATTGAACTTCCGGCGGCTAAAAGGACAAAAAGGACACTAAGATCGAAGCGCTCTTAAAAGTTCGAAAAAAGGAGGATTCTTTGAATTTGGAAATAACTTCAAATACGATGCTCCTAAAACCCAGGAAGATCATTCAATATTGCCATAAACCGAGAAAGAATGTTCCATACTCCTCAAAGTTCGAAATATGAAACATTGGGGGCTTCTGTTGATACCAAAATTAATATGCTGATGTGGACGAATCATACGAAGACACTTGTCAATCTACGTGGCACAATAACAACGAGGAAGTTCATTTCCCCGACCAACTCATGTTCTCTCCGAGTAACAAGGATACACCAAGGAACTCCAGCGCCCCGAGGTACTCTAGCGCTCCGAGGAACTCTTGAGCGACGAGCAACTAAGGCGGTCCGAGCTGCATCTCGGTCGTATTATTAATTTCCAGAATATCAACAGTTCAACCATTCATTGAATGTTTATCATCTTGACGCACACGCTGCATTAAATGTATTACCCTTTCATATGTATATCATTTAATGTATCAACCCATTCATGTACAGCCTAAGGGCTATAAATACCTTGTATCACCCTCATTCAAAGGGACGGGAATTTCTTGATTGAACTTGTAATTGAGAATTCCCAAACACTCAGCAATAACATAACAGTGGACGTAGGCCATTCATATAAGGCTGAACCACTTTAAAAATCTTTGTCTCATTTTATTTATCTGTGATTAAATTATTAGAGCAATCTAGTTTTTTACATCAACAGATTGGCGTCGTCTGTGGGAAACGACTGTTGCTATCATTTTTCACCAAAAATCATTTATCATCAATGGCAGATAATCCAGAATCCAGTAATCGAAATGCTGGAAATACTGGAAATCCTCCAAATCCATCTGCACCTCCAGATCTGGCTGGAATTATGACGAATCTGGCTGAGGGACAAACCGCCATGCAAGAAACAATGAGGCGACTCATTCAAACTCTTCACGGCGGTGCACCCACCCATTCAAGGCAAAGGAGTGATCGTGGGAAATCGCGATCCAGGCGTACTGAGTCATATCGTAATGAAGAATCTAATGATTTTTCTTATCAACCTGGGCGAACTTCATCGATACGGGCTACGGACACAGATCAACATATCACCCTCTCTCCGGAGAGAACTAGCGCCTTGGAAAGATTAAGCAGGGCATCTCCTTTCAGTCGGTTAGGACCAAGGAGAAATATGAGTCCACCTAGAGCCCCATCGAGAAGCTTTTGACCACCATCAGGTTTGAGAGAAGGATCAGCACAATCAAGACCAGCTACTCGTCGAGATAGATCTCAAGAAGCTACGTCAGAACAATCAATTGCTCGGACTAAGCACCCCGAGGTAGGAAATGAAGCATGGAAGGGTTCCATTCAGCGATTGGAGGATAGACTTGGAGAAATGGCTAAAGAAAGGAATCCCTTACAGAGAACTTTTGTTCAAGGGACACCTTTTGTGTAGGCCATTGTGAATTTTCCTACACCATCTAAATTCAAAGCACCCGTAGTGACCCCTAAATATGATGGAAAGACAGATCCTGTTCTTCATATAGAACAATACCAAGCTGCTGCCGACATATATGCCGTCACCGACGAGATGAGATGTAGAGCTTTCTCGGGAACTCTTACCGGGTCTGCACAGATATGGTACAACAATCTTCCTCGGGGTAAGATTTCGACTTTTATTCAATTAGCCGAGTTGTTCATTGGAAATTTCTGTTTTGGAGCAAAGCCGGTAAAGCGAGTAGCGCACTTGTTAAGTGTTAGACAAAAATCAGGTGAAAGTACTAGAGATTACATAACTCGTTTCAATAACGAGAAGTTGGAAGTCATAGATTACGAAGAAAAGACAGCGATCACTGCTTTGATGAGTGGCTTGTTGCCTAACAAGTTATACTACACTTTGGCCAAAGATCCTCCTAAAACTATGTCAGAGTTGATGGCAAAAGCGACCAAAGTCATGAATGCCGAGGAGGCTATGGCCGCGAAGAAGAATATGGATAAAGAAACCAAAGTGGAGGTTGACAAATCTAAGAAGAAAGAGCAAAAAGGTAATGGTGGTGACAAGCATTCCAAGAATAATAGGACGTCATGGGAAGTCCTGAAGAAATATGATAATTATACTCCATTGAAAATGGGTATTAATCATGTTTTGGAAGAAATCAAGAATAATGAAGAAATCAAGTCGCCAGAAAAACTGAGGACCAATCCTGAATTGAGGAATAGGGCCAAATATTGCGAGTTCCATAAAGATCATGGCCATACGACCAAAAATTGCATAGCCCTTCAGAACGAGATTGAAACGCTCATCCGAAGAGGAAAGTTGTCAAAGTATGTAGATCGCAGAGGTGAAAGGAAGAATGATGATAGAACTAGAGATCGTTCCAGATCTCCTCGTCGGACGGAGGAGAGAAAGAAAAGAGATCATGAAGATGATCCAGATGAAGACCCCGATCTTCCAAAGAAGCCAAGGCAGCCTGAACGAGAGGTATTTTCTATACGTTTTGGGTCATTTGATTGTAATGTTATTACAGGAGGAGATGCTGGAGGGGGAGACCTTACTGCAGAAAGAAAGGCCTATCTCGAAGAGGCTCAAGCCTGCTCATATATTCAACGAATAAATCTTACCGAGGATGATCGTTCGAGGAAGGTAAATAAAGAGAAGCTAGTTATTGGTTTTTCAAAAAACGATTTGGCAGGTGTCCTTTACCCTCACGACGATCCCTTGGTGATCAAAATGAGGATGAAAGATGTGGTGATTTCAAGGGTGTTGGTGGACAATGGTAGTTCAGCAGACATCATGTACTATTCATGTTTTGATAGCTTGAATTTGAAATTATCTCAATTAGAACCGTATCACAGACCCCTCCTAGGTTTTGCTGGTGAGAAAGTTTTTCCACTTGGGACGATCAAGTTGGATATACTCATTGGAACCTGGCCTGCTTGTCGAACAGAAAGAATACGCTTCTTCGTGATGGATAAGAATGTGCAGTCAGCCTACAACATCATCATGGGAAGAGTTGGTTTGAAGAAGTTCGAAGCAGTTCCATCTACAGTACATCAGTGCTTAAAATTCCCAACAAACTTTAGGGTAGGAGTTGTGAAAGGTGATCAAAAAGTAGCTCGGGAATGCTATTATACATCTGCCGAGCAAGAGGAGCTTGAGGAATCAAGGAAAAAGACTATCACCTACCAGGTAGAGGAAGGTACAGAAATTGAAACTCTTGATCCCAGGGATGAATCCCAACTTGTAAAAGGACAGGTGGTAGAATCTACAGAAAATGTTATTCTGGACGAGGAGCACCCTGAACGAATAACCCAGATAGGTTCGTCGTTGGATGCTTCAATAAAACAAGAGTTGATAATGTTCTTGAGGAACAGGAAGAAAACTTTCGCATGGAGTCATGAGGACATGCCAGGAATAGATCCAAACTTCTTATGTCACGAACTCAATGTGAATAAGGAGATCAAGCCTGTAAAGCAGAGAAGAAGGGTATTTAGCCCCGAGAAGAATCAAGCCATACAAGAGGAGGTCGAGAAGCTCCAGAAAGCCCAATTCATTGAAGATGTGAAATATCCAGACTGGCTGGAAAATGTGGTGATGGTAAAGAAGAAGAACAACAAATGGAGAATGTGTGTTGATTTCACTGATCTCAACAAGGCATGCCCAAAAGATCATTTTCCATTGCCCAGAATTGACCAACTAGTGGATGCTACCTCGGGACATGAGCTGCTCAGCTTCATGGATGCGTATTCCGGTTACAACCAGATCAAAATGAAACCTGAAGACAGGGAAAGTACTTCTTTCATTACCCCTAGGGGAACTTATTGCTATAATGTTTTGCCTTTTGGTTTGAAAAATGCAGGAGCGACATACCAGCGGCTGATGAACAAGGTTTTCACCGAACAAATCAGTTGCAACATGGAAGTCTATGTCGATGATATGCTGACAAAAAGCAAGAAAGCTGCAGATCATCTAGTTGACTTAGCTCAAACATTTGATCAACTGGATAAATACCAAATGAAGCTCAACCCGACGAAGTGCACATTTGGAGTACGAGAAGGAATGTTTCTCGGATACATTGTCAACCAGCGAGGCATTGAAGCAAATCCAGATAAGATCAAAGCTCTTTTAGGGTTGCGATCTCCAACAACAAAGAAAGAAGTGCAGAGTCTTATAGGACGAGTTGCAGCACTCAACAGATTTGTATCCCGAGCAACTGACAAATGCCTCCCCTTCTTCAAAACACTTCGAAAAACTTTTGAGTGGACTGATGAATGTGAGAAGGCCTTTCAAGACTTAAAAAAGTATTTGGGAGCACCTCCATTGTTGTCCCGGCCAATAACAGGAGAGAAGTTGTATTTGTATCTGGCAGTATCAGAGAATGCAGTCAGTTCAGCATTGATTAGATTGGAGAATGGAGTCCATAAACCAATCTATTACACAAGTAAGGCTTTCCGAGGTGCAGAAATCAGGTACCCAAAGCTGGAAAAATTGGCATTAGCATTAATTGAAGCAAGTAGAAGAATGAGGCCATATTTCCAGGCTCATACAATCGTCGTATATACCGACATGCCATTGAGGCAAGCCCTTCATAAGCCAGAAAAGTTAGGGAGATTGATGTACTGGGCAATAGAGCTTGGTGAATATGATATTGTATATGAGCCCAGAACATCATTGAAAGGACAAGCTGTAGCAGATTTTATAGCAGAATTTACATATCCTGATACCCCTGAGGAGCAAAAGGTGCTCGCTGACCAACCTGTGGATGTTACAGGATCAACAGACATAAGTCCAGACCAACTTCGGTTGGTAAAAGGGCCTATGGATGAAGAAGGATCATCAACTTCAAATTCAAACCAGCCCCGGTTGGTTGAAGAACGAGAAGAGATGGTCAACGAGGAGCGAAAAGTGCCAGGGGAGGATGAAAAGAAATAACAAATATTTCACCGAGGAACTCTATCGGATAAGAAATTTGAAGACGGGTTGCCCATATGGAGATTATATGTAGATGGCTCATCTTGCACAGCAGGTTGTGGGGCAGGAATTGTTTTGAACACCCCAGACGAGA
Organism: Sambucus nigra; assembly: GCA_949130495.1. Lineage (NCBI taxonomy): Eukaryota > Viridiplantae > Streptophyta > Magnoliopsida > Dipsacales > Adoxaceae > Sambucus > Sambucus nigra. The sequence goes on along the minus strand of OX422222.1, from coordinate 466,092,418 downwards.
TTGACATGGAATATGCTTTACGATTCCAATTCAAAGCATCCAATAATGAGGCTGAGTATGAGGCCATGATAGCAGGTCTTAATTTATCAAAGATTATGGAAGCGCAACAAGTGATGGTATTCAGTGATTCTCAATTGATTGTGAATCAGATGATGGGAACGTATGCAGTTAAAGGAGAACTAATGGTCAAATATCATGCCAAGGTAATGGAGTTATTGGCAGAATTTGATGCGATTCAATTGATCAGAGTACCCAGAATAGAAAATGCACAAGCAGACGCACTGGCCCGACTAGCATCAGCTACTCGTACCGAGCTGCGAAGAACAATACCAATTGAAGTACTGGAAAGTCGGAGCATAGATAAAGATTTGACGATGAATGTTATTACCCTTGATGTAGGACCATCTTGGATGGATCCCATCAGGGTATATATTGAAGAGGGAGAATTGCCAGAGGATAAGCTCACTGCCAAGAAATTGAAGTATAAAGCTGCTCGGTATGTGTTAACTAATGGTATTTTATATAGACGAGGAATTATGGCAGGGTTGCAGAGATGTGTACATCCTTCCGAAGTGAAAGAATTGATCGAAGAGATCCATGAAGGGTCTTGTGGAGCTCATGTAGTAGGTCGAACACTCTTGCAAAGGGTAATCACTCAAGGATACTATTGGCCGACGATGAGGGCTGATTGTATAGCCTATGCTAAGAAATGTGATAAGTGCCAACGTTTTTCCTCCATCCGACGAACTCCACAAGCATTATTGACACCCATAACTTCCCCTTGGCCATTTGCCATGTGGGGAATTGATTTGGTTGGACCACTGCCGACCACCCGAGGAAGATTCAAGTACCTCGTCGTTGCAGTGGACTATTTTACTAAGTGGGTAGAAGCTGAGCCGCTCATCGACATGACGTACGAGAAGGTATACCAGTTTGTTTGGAAGAATATCATCTGTCGATATGGTCTCCCTCATGCCTTCATCACAGATCATGGAACACAATTTGACAACGAGGAGTTTGCTGCCTATTGTCAACAATCAAACATCCTGAAGACCCATTCAGCACCAGGTCATCCTCAAAGCAATGGGCAGACTGAGGTAACGAACAGAACGCTGCTAAATGGTTTGAAGAAGAGGCTAAGTGAAGCTAAAGCTAATTGGATAAATGAGCTCCAATCAGTATTGTGGGCTTACAGAACAACTCCCCGAGCAGCGACTGGAGAATCACCATATATGCTGGCATTTGGAAGTGAGGCTGTAATACCTGCCGAGTTAGGTCTCCCAACACACAGAGTGCTGAATTTCAATTCCCCAGTCAGCGATTTGATGAGAAGACTGGATTTGGATATGCTCGAGGAAGTCAGAGAAGAGGCTGCCATTAGGAATGCTGCTTATCAACAACGAACAGCTCTTTTCTACAACAAAAGAGTAAAGAAATGCGATTTGAAAGAAGGAGATTATGTGCTAAAGAGGGTAATCCAGAAACACAATAAATTGGAGGCAAACTGGCATGGGCCTTACCGAGTTACAGAAGTTGTTCGACCAGGAACTTACCGAATAGCAACTTTATAAGGAGAAGAATTCAAGAATGCTTGGAATGCTGAACACCTTCGCAAGTATTATCAATGATGTAAAATGTACAATGGATTCGTCAATATGAATAAAACGATGATATTTTCACCATTTTCCTCTCCTTTGTTTGAAAGTTTTTCGGGGAATACTAGTGTTGTACACTACGCTGAAAGAAGACAAAAAGTTCGAAAGAACCAAAAAATATACTCCTTTGGTTAGGAGATGTACACTAGCGTGACTAACTAAGGTTGGTAAGATAACTAGTGGACAAAAAGTTCGAAAGAACCAAAAAATATACTCCTTTGGTTAGGAGATGTACACTAGCGTGACCAACTAAGGTTGGTAAGATAACTAGTGGACAAAAAGTTCGAAAGAACCAAAAAATATACTCCTTTGGTTAGGAGATGTACACTAGCGTGACCAACTAAGGTTGGTAAGATAACTAGTGGACAAAAAGTTCAAAAGAACCAAAAAAATATACTCCTTTGGTTAGGAGGTATACACTAGCGTGACCAACTAAGGTTGGTAAGATAACTGGTGGACAAAAAAGTTCGAAAGAACCAGATAATTCAATAATCAACTACGGTTGAGGGAAGAACAATATCATTTGATTTGAAAATAAGCCAACAAGTTGGTCGGAAGGTGAAATCATTCCAGAAAATACGAAGAATTCCAAACTGAACCAAGTATAGTTGGTTGGTGATCAATTATACTTGGTCGACGAGGATAAATTATCGACCATGGTCGGTCGAACACATATTATGAAAAAATTTACCAAGTATGGTTGATCGGGGATAAAAACCCATAAACTATAGTTGGTCGAAGAATTCCAAACTGAACCAAGTATAGTTGGTCGGTGATCAATTATACTTGGTCGACGAGGATAAATTATCGACCATGGTCGGTCGAACACATTTTATGAAAAAATTTACCAAGTATGGTTGATCGGGGATAAAAACCCATAAACTATAGTTGGTCGACAAACACAATTTAACAACCTTGGTTGGTTGGAAACATTTTAAACATTTTATACTCATTACTTTATTACTAAGTGATTGAGCAACATTGATATTTGTAAGTTTGATTACTAAGCACCATATTATTATCTTTTTAACAGATATGTATACACAAATGAAAGAATGTTTGATAAACATAAGACAATCGCAATACAAATTTGCAAACAGAAAGTGAAATTCTTTCATTAAATTCAAAATAAATTACAGGTTACATGAATGTACTAACAATTACATTGATATTCCTATTCTATTGGTTTCTTGCCCTGTGCTTTAGAAACAGGTTCCTCGCCGGCAGGAGGATCTTCTAAGCAAAGAGGAGAATTGATGAAATTAATATCTCTGAGCATTCTGACGTTCATCACAGAAGGTGTATCCAAGAGATGCTCAGGACGAGATAATTCAGTCTGAGAATGAAGACTGTAGTCGCCGAGATATTTTGAAATTAAACTTCGAGGAATAGAACAAGCTGGGATCCAGGCCATGTCCAATTTGAAAGGTGGCACAGGCAAGTCTAATAACCCTGGAGCATGATAATCCCATAAATAATGCCCTCGCTCCAATTTTAACACACCCAGTGCGTTCAACCACCCCTGCTTATAACCTTCATTGTTGGCATGTTCAATACGAGCATCCAAATGAACAAGGGCTTCATTATATCCTGCCATCCAGAATTCCCTGGGTTGCTTATGAAATTGGAAGGTTAATCTATCCAATTGTTCGAGAAGGTTTTTGGCAAAAAGATCCTTAGTATGTAGAGCAGACTTTGTTGCAGTAAGTTGATCTTCCAAGGATAGATTTTTCTTGGACATTTCAGATAAACCCCGATCTTTGGCGTTTAATTGGAATGCTTGAGTTTCCAAAGTAGACTGGGTACGAGATTCTTCAATATTGCGGCTAAGAACTCTTGATCAACTCCGAGCAGCTACTGGAGAACTTTGCTCCTCGGCAACATTGTGAACAGCTCTTCCTCGCCCCCGAGAACCTCTTCCTCGTCCCCGAGCAGTCACAGGAATAACTGATTTTCTTAAATTATCCAGTTCTTGCCTTAATTTGGCATTCTCAACTTCTAAGAACGAGAAACCTTCATCAATAACTTGCATTAAAGCAGTGGAAGATGACGCTGCAGATTCATATTGTGCCAGCTTTTTCTGTAAATTATTGTTCTCTTGTTCCAGCAACTCAGCAATCTGCCTGCAAGCCTCAACTTCACCTTTTAAAGTCCTTTCCCTAACATCATATCCAGCAAGGATCTTTTTATGGCCTGTTTCAGAAGAAAGCTGTTGATATCTATTTTCATAGTCCTTGTGCAACGAAGCCATAGATTCATTGTGCTGACCTTGGAGATCTTCTAAGGAATAATGAAGTTCCTCAATCAAGTCATAGTAGGCCACATTGTTGGCCACAGCTCGGTCAAGTAAATCCTTCAAGTACCGATAAGCCTCAATTGCTTGATCTGAGGCATCATGGCCAAGGATGTCAGTAATTTCTGATGTACTAAGGTCTGTATGACCAGCCTTATAATATTCGTGACATTGCTGCATCAGCTTCGTATCATGTGCAGATATCAGTTCCATTCTAGCAACAAACTAAGGATGAGAAAAAGACAACAATCAACAAAAACAAATCATCAACAACAGAGAGGAACAAAGATGTATTTTATTAGATCACAAAAGGGTTACATTGTTGGATTACAAAAAATGAAAAGATAGAAATGATACCGAACAACTTCACACCTTTTCCTTGTCTCCCAAGACTTTCTCGGGAGGCTGGGACGAAGAGCTTGGTTGCTCGGTGGTAACAGCAACTTGGTCTGCAGAAGTTGAAATTTTTTCAGGGGGAGGAGGCATGGAAGAAATGTCTTCGTTAGCAGAAGGCAGAGATGCAGGGACTTGATCACCTATGGCCATAGAAGATTCATCAGAGACAGGCTCATCTTCTTCTTCTTCCACAATTGGTGGAGGAGGACCAGGGAGGTGTAGCTGGAATAGCTCATAATCATCCTTGATCTTCAATTCCTGTAGAGCAGCTACCCAGCCATCATGGAAGTATTTCAACTTCCCATATTGAACTTGGGATGTCATTGCAGCAATCCCCTTGTCCCATCCTTTATCCCAGCCTGCGCTGAAGGATTTTTTAACTGCGAGCTTTCTTCTTAACTTCTCCGAGGAGAGCTTCGCATCCAATTCTTCTTTCTGACTTTTGATATCTCGCAGGGTAGACAACTCTTCCTCTGCCTTCCTCAGCTTGTCCTCAAGTTCTCCAAAATTCTTGAGTTTGTCGTCATATTTCTTATGCTCGACCTCTAAACTTTTCACTTTATTCTCCAAACTCTTGGAGATCTCAGCCATTTTCACCTTCTCGGCCTCAACTGTGGATAATTTTTTCTCCCAGACAGCCTTGTCCTCATTATACTGTTGGCAAGATTCTCTCAAGGATTGGGTTAAACCCAGCAGAGCGTCCTCTACACCAGACGAGGAGCTGGAAGCTTTAATTGCCTCGTCCTTCTTCATGATGTTATTGAAACAGTTCACCAGCTGAAAGATGAGAAAAACAGTAAAGTCAATACAAAAATGCAAGCATTCAGAGAAAGAAAGAAATTCAGAATGTGAGAAATTTACCGAAGCAAGGTGACGAGTAGCTAGGGATGTCAACATATCCCTGGAAATGTTTTCATCAATTCCTTGGACCTCGGGTACGATCCAAGTTTTTACCGAGCTCATTGCAAAGCTCGGAGGAATGATGGTTGGAATACCAACAACACCAGATGGTGGAGAAGAGACAGTTTCAGCCAAATTGACTGAGGATGATTTCCTCAATCTCCTCAAAGGAACTTCGGCAGTTTCAACCAAGGAAGAGCTCTTGGTCGGAGAGATAACAATCATCTCGGCAGGAGCAACCTTCTTGCTCGGAGCCACTGGGGGCTTCTCGGCAGCTTTGGAAGGTGCAACATACACCTTCTTAGTCCCTTCTGGGACATCAGTTTTACTTTTCTTGGCCCCAGCAGCAGAAGTAATGTCGTCAAACAGAGCAGGAGGAGCTCTTTTCTTGTCCATTCTCTGACTTAAAGGAAGATGAGAATCTGAAGAAGAAGCCTCTGGAGTTGAAGCTGGATCAACAGGACGAGCAGTATAAGAGGTTGTATAACTCTTATACTGTAGCAAATATGATGCAGATCTGATGTGCTCGTCTGCAACGTTCTTATGCAAACCCCAGATAAGTTTCAGATGCTTGATATTAACCTCTGATTCTTTTGGAGTTTTTCTTTTGTTATCAACTGCAAATAAATACATAATGAGATATCAGTCATACATTTTGACAAACATGATAAAAGCATAATTTCATAAGTAAAATAAAATAAAATAAACCTATCCCATTGCCATATGGGGGGCATCTGGGACCGTTGTAAACTCCATCTCCAAGTAAAGGGGCATATTGCTAATTTTTAATAACCAACCCATGTTCAAAATAATCTCTATTTGAATCAGGGAGGTTAACCACAAGAGCTCTATTCAGAAACCTAGTTTTTAAGTAATAAATATTATCTAGAGTGGCCCACTTATAGCAATACATAATTTCAGGGATCCCTATACGAGTCCCATGAGTTAGATTTAATTTGTACACCCCATTAATTATTCTCCATGAATTGGGGGCTATTTTTGCAGGGACAAGATCAAAATACTGACAAAACTCAAGACACAATGGGTTTGGTGGAAAAGAAAATCCACATTCAACAATGAATAGACTGGGGAACCAATGTCCCTCAGCCAATCGAAAATAATCTAAAGGTTCAGAAAGAACCTCCAGAGTTACCCAGGAAGGAATGGAAAAATCGAAACGAAATTTCTCAACAGACTCCACAATATAAACCATATTGAATAAAAGAAGTACAGAAGAAGATCTTACAGGAAGAAAGGAGGACTGTTGACAATGAACGAAAACAAGGATGAACGCACAAGAGAGAAAGAGAGAATAGAAAGCTTGAATGCAGAAAATTGGAAAAAGAAGAAGACGGTATGGTTACCTAAGAAGTTTAAATACTTTACCTAGGGAAGTGGCGAAGGAAATGATTACGCGAAAGAAACTATTGAACTTCCGGCGGCTAAAAGGACAAAAAGGGCACTAAGATCGAAGCGCTCTTAAAAGTTCGAAAAAAGGCGGATTCTTTGAATTTGGAAATAACTTCAAATACGATGCTCCTAAAACCCAGGAAGATCATTCAATATTGCCATAAACCGAGAAAGAATGTTCCATACTCCTCAAAGTTCGAAATATGAAACATTGGGGGCTTCTGTTGATACCAAAATTAATATGCTGATGTGGACGAATCATACGAAGACACTTGTCAATCTACGTGGCACAATAACAACGAGGAAGTTCATTTCCCCGACCAACTCATGTTCTCTCCGAGTAACAAGGATACACCGAGGAACTCCAGCGCCCCGAGGTACTCTTGCGCTCCGAGGAACTCTTGAGCGACGAGCAACTAAGGCGGTCCGAGCTGCATCTCGGTCGTATTATTAATTGCCAGAATATCAACAGTTCAACCATTCATTGAATGTTTATCATCTTGACGCACACGCTGCATTAAATGTATTACCCTTTCATATGTATATCATTTAATGTATCAACCCATTCATGTACAGCCTAAGGGCTATAAATACCTTGTATCACCCTCATTCAAAGGGACGGGAATTTCTTGATTGAACTTGTAATTGAGAATTCCCAAACACTCAGCAATAACATAACAGTGGACGTAGGCCATTCATATAAGGCTGAACCACTTTAAAAATCTTTGTCTCATTTTATTTATCTGTGATTAAATTATTAGAGCAATCTAGTTTTTTACATCAACATCATCCAAATGCTTATTTTGACTACGCCAAAGTGTCTGGAAGAGTTTAAATAGTCAAAAAGGTCTACTTAGGTATTTGATTTGGGTTTCGGGCACTTTGGAACCGAATGGACACCCCAAAGGGTATTTTAGTCATTTTACATGAGAGGTGAACAATACCTATGAATTTTGGGGTTATCTTATTTAAATGTAGAGTTTATCTAAGTGTGTTTCATTCATCAAAAATCAAAAGAAAAGTCTATGAGGAGAGGAGAGGTTTTTCTAAGAAAGGAAGAGCCACCCTAGTAAGCCAAGAGTCAAAGGTCATCCTACACCATCACCGCCACCGAAAGTTGGCCAAAAAAGGGAGAGGACCACCAGTAGACAAACATTCCCAAAGGTTCAGACCTACAATTTAAAGGCAAGTGAATTAATCTGTACAAAATTAGCATGTATAATGCTCATGTTAGGATAATTGTAGAATTCTTTAAATTGCATGATTTGGAGAGAAACCATGATGATTTTAATAGAATCCTTGATATGAGAAACATGTAGAACAAACCTTCTTCTGATTATATATTTCAATCCATAAATTTAGAACCATTTGATAAAGAAAATATGAGTTTTGTATGTTATTTTGGGAGAAATGATAAAAGGCGAATTTTCTGGAAATTATGAAGAAATAACATGTTTAATCCAAACCTATTGATGTTTTAGGTTGTTTAGTGATTGGAAATCCTTTATATGTATTGTTATATCATGCAGAATGAATCATAAGGAGTTTGGGATTTTAAAATAGAGGTTTTGAGGATAAAAATTGGTTAAACCCGTAGGCCAAATATGTAGAAACAGTAGGCTCATGGGACAGTCGATGGATCGATCGACCTTGAATGTCGATCTATCGATCGATTCAAGACAATCGATCGATCGACTGTCCTAGAATTCATATGTTGATTTTTGTTTAAGGCTTGATTAAATTCCCCACTTCCAAGGATGCTTATATGTGAATTAATTATAGCATAATAGGATTTAGGTTAGGTCAGTAGGGTGGTTATAATTGACACCCCGAAATTATTTATGTGTAAATTAATCCTTGAGAATAGAATAATGGATTAAAAGTAATTAGAGTTTATCGAAGAATAAATCTATTTGAGGATAATATGAATTTGTTAAAATTTGGGATTTGGGATGACATGGACCAGTAGGGTGTAGCCAATTACCTACTAAATTTATTTGAGAAATAATGGTTAACTTTGAGTGATGGGAAAGCTCGGGAAATATATGTTAATAAGTAAATTCATAATCTATAAAAACGTAGGATATTAGAGAGAAAAATATAATACGTATGGAATTATCATATGGGTTGTGTGAATACCTTATTGATATTATATAGGTGGGGTGAATACCTATATTTTTATTTGTATGACATACCTACGTTGCCTGCTATCGGGGTCGTGATTTTGCATTATGGTCGATCTTATCCCGATGAGCCAACTTGGGGGATTTTAGATTTGTACCTTGAGCATAAGGCCTTGGACACGTTCTATCGGTATGTATGATAGTTTCGAAGGTTGAATGGGAGCGTAGGTATGTGCGTGAACCATTCGGCTGAGGAGTATGCTCGCCTCCAAATATGTGTGTTATGGTATTGATGGTTCGGTAGAGACGCCGAGCCAATAGTCCTTTTTATAGCGAGAGAGATAACTGGACGTGATAGCAGAGTATGCATGCGCCGCAGCTGTGTCTGGGATGTGCCGTATTAGTATATATAATAATATGAAGAATATATATACTATGATGTGATCTATTATGTGAATTAGTAGATAAAAATGAGTAATAAAATCTGAATTGAGTTAAGTAAGCGAATACTTAAACCTTGAATGCCTAGTTCATCTTAAAAAGAAATGAATATGTTTAATTAATATAAGTATTGCGTGGAAAATACGAGATAATGATAAGAGATTGAATAATAATTACAAACCTTTTTTAGAGGATAATAAGGTACGTTAGACGTGTACACTAGATGAGAGGTGAGATTCTCAGGTAAGAGCCGAGAACTAACATGTACATAATACCTACTTAGTTTCACTTGTTAAGCAATTTCTATTTTTAAAATCTTTTACAATCGGGCTCTGACCTGTTTACTTGCATATTCTCTTCTCTACTATATCTATATTACCAGGTGCCTAGCATCAGGGACGCCCGACTTAGAGGATGGATGTTTTGATGAGTTTATGGAGATGCAACTTTGGATTAAATGCTTTCTTTTCCTTGATTCCTATCTTTATAGTATTTGGATCATTTAGGGCATGCCGCCCAAGATTCTAGTAGTTCCATTTCCATTTCGGATTTATTATTTGGTTTTGGATTTTTTGTAGTCGACGATTTCTTCGGCGTGACATTTATTTATTGCTTCTCGTGATGGTTTGAAATATATTACGGTGTGAATGGTTTAATTTAGTGTTTCAAATTTTTATTAACTCTTAAATGAAAAGATAAAATTTTGACACTAACTTAATTAACTAATATGTGATTAGTAATTAATGTTTTTCGATAGTGATGCTAAGAACGAATCGCATGGGAATCCTGTTTAATTTAATAAATGACTAATCACCCGATATTTAATTGGACGGGGTGTCAAAGATGGTATCAGAGTATCAGATTCTAGTGTTCATAGGCTATGTGCGGCTTACTACGATTTTAGCATAGCGTTCTTTGATATAGAGCCCCATTATAAGATTGTTGTATTCCTCTTCGAATGCACGTTTACGTTCTCCTGCTATTAAGTATAGTTGATACGTATCATATACGAGTTCAATTAGGTTTCGTACACTAAACAATATAGGGCGACCGACGAGGTCCATTAGAAGGACTAAAGGAGGAGGGGCTCAGTAGAATCCATAGAGTATTCTGGGAATGATGACCGCAATAGGAGTCACCATGATTATTATTCAGGAAGATGACGATAGGATAATCACTAAGGCGCAGTAGTTTCCCAAGCACCATCATAGCAAAATGGTGGTGACAATTCAGACTCACCCAACATAGTCGGTAAAGGGGGAAGTCGAAGGGACCCTTTCAAAGAGCCATCTGTAAGGGTTCATGAAAGATAGGAGGTGTGATGGGCCAATGGAAGGAGATAATCCAAAGGCAATTGCGTATGGTGGAGTATAGTGGTACCCAGGATTTAAAATTTTGGTTTAAAATTTTTGCTCCTAAGAGCAGTGTTACTATGGTGGGAGACACTCACCACATATAAAGAAGTAAATAAGGAATTAATTAAGAAATTTTGGGTGCGGTTTGATTGCAAGTTCTTTCATCTACTGTTCCGACAGATATGCGGAGGAAGTTTCTCGACTTATCACAGGAGGGGCGAACAAAGGCCGATTCTGAAGAAGAATTTTTTTGTTTAAGTGAACTTCGTACCCAGGAAGGTGGGTAGGGAGAATGAAAAGGTTCTTAAGGGTGATAATGGACTCACGAGTAGGATTCACCAGTAATTATGGGAAATTAGTCTTGGACGACTTATGCATATAGTGTCAATGATATACTTTTAAAATGTTTATATCAATGCTTCCATGAGAAGGGAGCCGAGAAAGATGGAGATCCTAGCCAAAAAATCAATACTGAAGGTAATTGGTGAGGCGCCATAGGAGGATACCCGGTAAGGGGCCCATTTAAATGATCTAGATCAATGAAATTCCTACCAAGTGATAGTGGATTCGGTGAGGGCCGTCAGGGTCAATGGTATGTTCCACAGGGCTAGAAGAGCCAAATGAACAACAAGGATAACAATTGAGGCTAAGGCTATTAGGTCCGAGAGAAGGACGACCCCAATATGGCCTATGGGGCTCGAGACAGGGGAATGACACAGAAAGATGTTTTATATGTGTAGAGTAGGATCACAGGGGTTGATCTTATCCGCAACGAGTTAGGGGACAGGAGCGGGATGCCCAGCAGGGGCAATAGTTATAGAAGTTTTTGGTTTGATTTGGATGAGAGTATTTTGTCCATGAACCATTTGGAGCGCCAGTGTATTGGCAAGTGAAAGTATGAGTTTTATCCTCGGGTAAATAGTGTAAGTTCTGTGTGATATGGGTGAATCATAGTACTTTTGTTAGCACTATATTCGCGCATGAGACGGGTTTAGTGGGTGTATTATTAGTGTTACTATTATATGTATATATTTACCTTTGGGTAACGGAGCTCTCTCTGGTTCCATCCGTGGGGGAGCGGGTGCAGTCACTGAGAGGATATGTTTTAGTGAATTTACTCATTTTAGAGAGATATGATATTCGAGTACAATATTATCCTGGGTATGGATTAATCAACAATGGTTTGGATGATGGTTGGTTGTTATAGTAAGACTTTCATGTTCACTATTATAGGGCAAGATATGCTATTTTTGCGATGTCTCACCTGAAAGAGGGTCGAGCCCGCATTTATGTCATACTGTAGACGAGGCTTTGGAGTGTGTGGTTGTCTCGTTGTATTCGATCCCAATGAGTAGAGACTTTACTGATGGGATTCATGAGATATCGCGTTTACGGTCGAGCAGAGAGCGATAAAGCTCATTATCGATTTAGCATTAGGGATTTAGTGTTAGTGTGAGCGCATAATTATATGACTATTTTAGAGATGTGGGAGTCAATATTTAGACTTATATATCGGGGGATAGGGTTTTAGGTGTCCCGATTATATGCCTTGGACCTACCGAACTCGATGATCGACAATGCTAAGAAGTAGTGTATCAGGGGGGTTCCTTGTTTGGATTTCGATTGCGAGACGTCCCACGCATGAACCCCAACGAAGGTCGGGAGTTGACAGATGTGTTGGTAGCTAAGGCACGAGTATATTACTTTAGTTACTACACGTGTATGTGGATAAAATCATGACCTGAGAGCTAGTATATGATATAAGACCAATGGGGGTCGGGTAATGCTGTTTGGGGAGCACTGGGGAAAACTTTTGCACCATTAGTTAATGGGTGGGGCCAACTCGAGAATAATTAAATTTTGAATTGTGGGGTAATCGAGGATACCCGTGTGATATAGCCACACCAAGAATGCGGGGGCCAAATTTGAGATAAATATGTTATGTGTGTGATATTTGTAATGTTAGAAGAAATGATAACGGGTTATAGGGTGTATGGGCGCCCTGGTTCGTGTGATTATCAAAATTGTCCAAGATGAAGGGACGTGGTTATAAGTGTCTCGAGAATATGCTGGTGGGGTGGTTGAAATAGAATTAAAAAGTATGATGGACTGAACAATGGTTTGGATGATGGTTGGTTGTTATAGTAAGGCTTTCATGTTCACTATTATAGGGCAAGATATGCTATTTTTGTGATGTTTCACCTGAAAGAGGGTCGAGCCCGCATTTATGTCATACTGTAGACGAGGCTTTGGAGTGTGTGGTTGTCTCGTTGTATTCGATCCCAATGAGTAGAGACTTTACTGATGGGATTCATGAGATATCGCGTTTACGGTCGAGCAGAGAGCGATAAAGCTCATTATCGATTTATCATTAGGGATTTAGTGTTAGTGTGAGCGCATAATTATATGACTATTTTAGAGATGTGGGAGTCGATATTTAGACTTATATATCGGGGGATAGGATTTTAGGTGTCCAGATTATATGCCTTGGACCTACCGAACTCGATGACCGACAATGCTAAGAAGTAGTGTATCAGGGGGGTTCCTTGTTTGGATTTCGATTGCGAGACGTCCCACGCATGAACCCCAACGAAGGTCGGGAGTTGGCAGATGTGTTGGTAGCTAAGGCACGAGTATATTACTTTAGTTACTACACGTGTATGTGGATAAAATCATGACCTGAGAGCTAGTATATGATATAAGACCAATGGGGGTCGGGTAATGCTGTTTGGGGAGCACTGGGGAAAACTTTTGCACCATTAGTTAATGGGTGGGGCCAACTCGAGAATAATTAAATTTTGAATTGTGGGGTAATCGAGGATACCCGTGTGATATAGCCACACCAAGAATGCCGGGGCCAAATTTGAGATAAATATGTTATGTGTGTGATATTTGTAATGTTAGAAGAAATGATAATGGGTTATAGGGTGTATGGGCGCCCTGGTTCGTGTGATTATCAAAATTGTCCAAGATGAAGGGACGTGGTTATAAGTGTCTCGAGAATATGCTGGTGGGGTGGTTGAAATAGAATTAAAAAGTATGATGGACTAAACTTCGCTTGAGAAGGGTGATAGTCCATATAGGTATGTACAAGGAGAACTATCACACCCTAGAGGGGTTGAAGGACAACAAAGACATATGCAAAATATCTCATGGAAAGAGAGAGTCCAATTTGCCTTTAGAGAGTAGGGCGGAGTCTCTCCCAGTCCAATGATGAGGGTGGCTTGCCCATAAGGAAGGATTCAATTTCTGCCATACGAAAGGGACCGAGAAAGTGAGTAGTTCTGGATCATATGCTTGGGTAACGATTGTGGAATACCCCAAGAAAGGGGAGAAAAACATACCAAGTAATACGAAATGTGGAGCATGTGGATCGGTGTTAAGAGAGAGAGTGAAATTGTCTCCAGGTACAACACTCATAGATGGGGCATGTGGAATTGAATTACTAAGATGGGAAGGTCATCTCTACCTTGGGTGAGTTATGCTAGCGGATAGTGTGCCCACTAATTCATTTAAAGAGAAGAAATGAACTGGCACGAGGTGCCGCCCAACATTGTTGTGAATCATGAAAAGATCCTTGAGTCCCACCTCTGATAGGAATTTTCAGGCGGAAATGGAGATGGAATTGCTTTTTGAGCAAGACGTGTCATCCGTAAGAAGATGGTTAGATGGGAGGTGACTAATATTTTTAAGAATGGTTAGTGGTTTATTTTGGCCGGGGCCTTTGAGAGTTTGGTGTGAGAGACTTTGTCGTTTTCCCTATAATTTATTAAAAGATGAGGGGTTGAACAAATTTCTGGGCCGAAAGTGGTTTTGAGTCCGTCGACAACGATTAAGTTAATTAGAAACTATTTAGTGTGGTTCATGAATGTCGTAAGAGTTATGTCCCCGCGAACCAAAGTTATAAGGACTGACTTGGGTGGTCAGATGTTATTGTAGTTTCTCCCATTAAGGGAGTCATGTGGCTTGGCAAATAAGGGAATTTGACACCAAAGGATGTGGGGCTTTCCATCAGTATTGAGAAAACAGAGCCAGTGATATGTAGGCTTGCCTTATTTAAATAGTTTAGAAAGATCACAAGGTGTTTTGCGTATTGTTACCAAGGTGAGACCTTAAGAATGATAGAGCATATCCGTGTAATACGATTTAATAGACATGTCGCTAGACTTAGGCCGTGGTGAATTAGACTGTCAGACAAGTGGGCACCACTACCGAGGGTATTGTGGAAGCACAATAATGTTAGCATGATTTGATTTGGGGTAATAGAGGATGCCGTGTGATTAAGGATCCTAAGTTTCAGTACCAAGCATATCAAAATTTTGAGGATGAAATTCATTTATAAGGGGGGAAGTATGTAACACCCCGTATTTCTGAGAGTTTATAATTTAATTAATTCAGCTAATTTAAATTACAAGTGTGTCATAATTTAATTGAATTAATTAGTATGTATGTGTTTATTAAAATAATAATCAAGAGAGATAATGGTTAATATTTATGGAGTAAAATTTCTAAGTAAATAGTAAATAATTATTTTACATCATAACGAGTGATAGTGACGAGGAAATATTTTATGTCAATCGAGAGTCGCGTGTAGACTAATTGGGGTAGAGATATGACTTTATTGTAGAGTGACTCAGATTTAAATTTTGAGGTCATGATTGATTTCGAATGGGTCGAGATAGTTGGAATAGTGTACCCGGGGTTTGTAATTGGGTTTCGAGACCTTTTTAGTCATAACCGATCCCCCACACGGGATTGTTCGATTCATTTGGGCTTGGCCAATTAGTCTAATTTCGATAATTGGGAGTTATAAACCTAACCTAGCTAAGTGAGGCAACCGCATAACACATTCCATACCGTAAGAATCAAAAGAGGTGAGAGGAGAGGCCATTAGAGAGGAAGAAGCTAAGCCTTCTTGAAAGTTCCAACACTTTCTTGCATCTCCTCTACTACCCGAGTGAAATCGGAAGGAAAAGAAGAGATCGTCATCCATCACAAAATGAAATCGGACCTACTTGATAAGGCAAATCATGCAATTTCTTTTGAAGTTATAATGCCCATGTGGTTAGGGTTTCAAAATATATTGATTAAACTGATGTTCTTGGAAAAAAAGAATGATTAGAACTCACGTTTTGGGTAGGAAATGTATGCGGTATGAATTAACATATTTAGAGGATAAGAAATCAGAGGGCGTGTGATAATTACCACTAATTTAATCTGAGTTTTGATAAACTTATATGAAGAACACTATAATTAGGGTTTGTGTAGAAAACCTTTATGAAATCTTGAGATGTATGGATTTAATGGTGATTTAACATTAGAGATCTGTTAGAACTTTTATATATACTCATAATTGATGTTGGGTTAAATCATATTGGAGTTAGGTATGTTTGTATGAAAAAATTTTCTGTTAAAAATGGTGGAATCTATAACGGCAGGGAAGATGAAGTCCCAGAGGGTTCGGTCTCAGGTCGGCTCGCCCTTAGGTCAGTTTGTCTTCATATGAGTTCTTCCTCATATCAGTTCAGCCTCATATTAGTTCGGTGTCATATTATTTCAGCCTTATATCAGTTTGGCCTCATAAAACAGTTCGACCTCAGTATTAGTTCAGCCTTAAATGAGTTCGACCTCCAAATGTGAGATTGAGGTTACGAGAAGAGTATAACGATTACTTAGGACTCCAATTAGCAGTATATAGATGGATAAATACTGAATTTACGTAAGGGATAGATGGTATCCTTTGGGTAGTGCGTAATACTCGAAAATATATGAAATAAATAAAACGTGAGAATTAAGGAGTACGTTGAATATGCGAGAGAGATATACTACGTACGAGCTTATATGATTGGGTTGTGTGTATACCTACTGAAATATGTGAACATACTGCTATATTGTTGACTATATATGAATTACGATTTTAATCTTTTTTCTCCTCTCGATTTTAATCAACTTTGCTCATTGAAGAAATCCCAAATTCCAAGCTTAAGTTCCTCAAATGGAGGTTTGAAGGTTGTATTTTAACGAGGTTTATGGTTAAGGTTTTTAAGCTTTGAGAGAGGAGTATGGGAAATGGGGAAACTCGAACCTAAAAAAACCACTTAAGCCTAAACCGAACTGACCCGCGGCTGGTCCTCGGGCCACAAGACCGCGATCGCGCCTATATATATACCCACTGTCGTGGTTTAGATAACCCGTGATCATGGGGACCAACCAACTTTCATTCCCCCGCTCTCTTATTTCCATTCATACACAAAACATGCTACACCATAATGCACCCAAGTAAGATAATACCAAACCCTAACTTGGCCACCAAGACATGCCAAAATATCTCTTTGTCCACAAGGTTTTAACTTAGTTCCCGCAATGTCCTCAAGCCATATAAAATTCAATCGTATTCAACTAATTAGCACAAATTTATTGAAAATTCTTTAAATTTAACTTTACTCATTTAATTAAATATTTTTCATAAAAATCAACTCGATTTATATATTCTCTTTAATTATTATTTATAATTAAATAATTTAATTAATTAATTAAAAATACGAGGTATTACAGTCTTCCCCATACAATAGGATTCCGTCCTCGGAATTTGCCAAAGCATAATCGTAACAACGTGCCATCTTTAATGGATATTTTTATTTATACAAAATCTACAATGGAAATATAAAATATTAGAAATATTATTCACAAAGTATTTTTATCTCTATCGAAAGTCTATATTTATATTTTTATATGTGACTAACACATTATCTTGAGATTTTCTTCTATTGACACAAACATAAATACTTTTAGAAACAAAACCATCAAAGATACCATTTTCTATTAATTTAAAAGTTATAAAATCCTCTAAGATTTTTGAAAGGGGCATTTGTCTATAATTCCTAACTATATCGGATACAAACTGATGGTCCGTTAGAATATATTTAAACCAGTAGGTTCCACATATAATTATTTTGTATGTGAAGAATGTATAAAGTCACTATCATAGTATAAAAAACCTTAATAGTACATTTTAACATCCTAAAATAATTACTTTAAATAATTAGCGTACTATACTAATTATATGCAACAAATCATGAACTCTAATTGATGTAGATGAAATTACTATTTATCAAAAATCATTGTTGAGACCTTAATTTTTACTGATTAACTTTTACTAAACTACATATATATGCACATGAAGCACTACTTCATCAACCATTCAAAAAAATATTTTTCAAAATTCCACAAAAAATTAATTTTACTGTAATAAATAAGTGATTTTATTGTGGGAGGACCTATGTGAACAAAAATAAAAGGTTCATGTGATAATGAGAAATATGCAAGATCTAATGCAACACACGAGGTTGGCAATTTTAGATGGTTGATATAAAGTAATAAACACCCGATTGTAGGGGTAAAATTAATTTATATTTTTCAACTCATTTCCCACTGTAATTGGAATGAGATATTTGAGGGAAAATAATACTTTTTACAATTCTCAAAAAAGAAAAAAAAAATGATAATTTTGAGTTTTTGAAGAAGTTTCGAAACAATGAAATTTTCAAAACTTTTGAATTTGCCGAATTAGCTAAATTGAAAAAAAAATGATTCTTCATTTTTAACTCTTTCGATTTGGAGAAGATTTTACAATTTTGATATTTTTTACAAATGCCCCTATTCTGATCCGATCTGACTGAAACACATCCAACCCATAATTTTACATTTTTAAAGACGGGATCTTGACATATAAGTACTATTTAAATAAGACATTTTTTAATTGGTCTTATCAAAACAAGTTTTTCTTAGTAGGTCCTATTTATACATGTAGTGAATATTAACTACCTATCTACAAATAGAAACTACTGGTAACAGAAGATCGTAGGTACTATATGACTGCATACTTAGTAAACACAATTAATTGAAAAAAAAAAACCTTCCAACGACCTGTCAACAGGTCGTATGATAACGGGTTCGTATAAAAAACTCGTAAACCCATACACGACCCATTAACAAACTTGTTTCAAATAACGAACCTAACCCCCAAATCGTTATTGCTAATAGGTAACCCGACCCAAACTAAAATTCTCCATAAAAACATAATATATCTAATTCTTACATCCTAAATTCCAAATGTTAATAGTAATATGATCCCAACATCAAAATGTTCCTTCCTAAGTTTATATATATAACAAATATTACAAAACGTATCAAAGTCTTTGGATACAAATGTATTATTAGCTCGTTTTAATAAGTACAAAGGGATCTAATCGGGTATATCAAAATTTTCTAATTTGGACCGTTATCTTAACGAGTTAATCGTGTTGATTCGATAATAATCCAAACCCGGTAAGTATAAACCCTTTAAAAATAACCCTCCCTTTAGAAACCGGCCCAAGTAGCTTCATACCCATTTTCTTAAACCCTTAAACCCTAAAAAACCCCTTCTGATCACAACCCATTTCTCATTTTCTCATACTCTTCAATTTCAATGGGTTCAAAAATGATGTTTTTGATGAATCAGTTGAGAAAAATGCAACCAAAAAAGCTTGTTTCCAAAACCCAGTTTGGGAATTTTAGTCAATCTTACAGTACAATTACTAGGAATAAGGTGAGCTTGTATTCGAAGATTAGTCCTTTGGGAAACCCAAATGCTAATTTGGCCCCTGAGCTTGATGATTGGGTTAAAAGTGGAAATAAGGTCAGATTTGCTGAGCTTCAGAGGATTGTTCATGATCTTCGCAAACGCAGAAGATTTTCTCAAGCTCTCCAGGTCAGCAAAGCCTTTTTGTATATGCTTATATATATATGTGTGTGTGTGTGTATTTGTTTTTGTATTTGTGTGCATACATGTAGAACTGTCAAAACGATACACGATACACGATACAAAATTGACACGAAATTGTAAGTTAATGAGTTTAGGCTTGTCTGAGTTTGAATGAATATCGAGTCGACACTAAGATAATGGTCTAGGTGCTGATGTTTTGATACACCTTAATTAGGCTTGTTACTGATTTGTACCCATTATATATATACGGTCCGGGTTTGGAAATTTTGATACATCCGATTAGACATATTTGTACCTAACACTAGTTGATAACTTATCTTTGATATTTTTTCTAATAAATGTTATCTTTATGAATTTGGGTAAGTAACATTTTGTTGTTGGGATCTGTTTACTTTTAGCGTTTGGGATTTAGGATGTAAGAATTAATTATATTATGTTTTGATGGGGAATTTTAGTTACTCACCGGGTCTCAACAGCTTGGGTCAGGTGATCCGCTAATAATGGCTCGGGTTTAGGTTTATAATTTGGAACTGATTTGTTAATGGGTTTTGTATGGGTTGCGGTGGTTTGGACACGAACCCGTTTTCACACGACACGAATACGACTTGACATGACCCGTTGACATGTCTGTATACGTGTTGAAATAGGAAAATGCTAAGGAGACACGATTTGTGGACGCTTGTCCCTAATAACATGTGTTCAGTATTCCCAAATTGTGTCTCATTCAAATATATACACCGTTTTAACTTATTTAACATACCTAAAGCTTATTAGGCGCACAACAACGAATGAGTTTGGTACTGTTTAGGCTCATTAATATATGTTAATTTAAGTAAATAAGAGATATTTAAAAATTGTATATATAAGTTCAAACTAGTGGGAATATGATACTTAAAATCCTACGCCACATCAGACACCAAAAATGGGATGGGAGATCCTTATCACGTACATTACATAGGGATTTAGGGGTCGCATATCATGTGTGTCGTCTTCGGGTCGTGCCATTTCAGCTTGTTTGCTAAGCTCGTTTAAAAAATTGATAGCGTTGAGCTCAGCTCGAGCTTGTCTTTTAAGGCATAAACGAGCTTGATTAGACTAGTTCACTAGTAAATAAATCTAATTTAGACTTGATGTCAATCTCATTTAAGAATCGAGCTTGTCTAAGCTCGAGGTGGTTTGTTTTTAGTCCTAAACTAACCCAACTAACCCGACATGCTTAACTAACTGCCAAATGACATTACATTATCCCGACCTCTTTATCAATCGTGTCATGTTTTGATTGACAATTGGCACTCATAACCCATTAATCAGTATGTAAAAGTATGTAAAAGACCAGTATTGTTTTTGGGTTTGGGTACCATTTCTGTAGCGCCAGGTTCAAGGCATGTTAGCATGTCAGTGTCAAAAACTAATGCCCTTAAAAAATACTGATTCCGTATGTGGTGTAAATGAACTTTTATTTTGGTATAAAATTTGGCGGAATACCTGAAAAACATATTTCAATTTTCGTGGTAAATGATTTTTTTATTTTATTTTATGAAATTTGTAACCTATTCACTTATTGATTTATTTTTTATTTTGAGATGATGTCATAAGTAGACCTAAACCCTCGCTTTTTAAGAAATTATACTTACGTCCACCGTCTAACACAACCCTTTAACGCCCTTAACTATAATTGATAATTGATAATAGGCTTAAACCCTTTAAAACTCTAATGACAAAAATGCCCTCCCTAACCTTTTCGTCTGCTTCATTGGAAAAAAACGCACAACCCTAATTTAAACCCTAATTTTAAGAACTTTATCATTGATGACAACACCACTAACCAACACCAATCATATCTACCACCACTTCTATATATCAAAGATATCCAATCATTTATCTAATTTCAATAAAATCAGAATTAATACAACATATTCAGCATTGCATTAAACTCTATTGAAACCTCTTTTTTAAATGCAGAAATTGAACCCAACAACCCTAGGCAGAGTGGACCGAAACAAATCACCCGTTGATTTATGATATGAGCGACTTGCATTATAGGGTTCGTCTTAGACCATTGGTTTGCATCCATTTCAGCCATTGCTCGATCTAAATGATTTTGATTTCAGGCATTGTTCAATTTGAATGATTTCAGCAACCTGCATAGTATCCAATGATTTGGGTTTGGGTAGTCATCAGTTTAGGTTTCAAATCAAGATTCGGTGTTTGATGTGCGTTTCGGTATTCATCAATTTAGGTTTCAAATTTGATTTGGGTTCGGGGTGGACTATGTTCAATTTGGTTCTGGTGTTCATTTCTATCGTTTACAACAGTTCTAATGTTCATCTTCGGTGTTTGTTATGGGTTGCTAACAATCTGGTGTTCATAGTTGGTAATAGCATGGCATGCGCTAAATTCTTTGAAGCACGGGTGCCGCGAGGTGTAGATGAAGGTGCGGGTTCGGGTGCAATGAGCGTTTTGAAGAATCAGTGCTTCATAGGTTAAATTTGGATTTATAAATAGAGAATGTGTTAATTTTTGCAGTGAATAAGTTAGGTTTAGGATTTAAGGAAATACAATGAAGTGGGGAAGAAGATGAGGGGAATTTTTGTCTTTACATTATCATGGGGATGGTCTAACTATCAGTTATATAACTTAGCTAACGGTGTTGAAGGTCTATGGGACAGCCATGGGGTAAGTCCCTAACTTTTGAAAAAAACGGGGAGTTAAGTCCAATTATGGGATGATCTCAGGGGGCAAAGTATACATAAATAAGACATACAACTAAGTACTAACAGATAATGCAAATATCAAATGCACAATTGTAGTTGTGCGTAAAATACGCAAAAGGGGGACTTTGAAGCTTTTGAATTAATAAATTAAATCTGTTGAAAGTAAAAGGAATTAAAACATTACTAGAATGCCGAAAAACATTAAAGACCAAATCAATATCCAAAGTCTAATACTTCGCACAGCCGAACAGGGTGATAAGGTAAACCGAATGGGCAGATCACCAATCCACTTCACACTAGTCTTAAACAATTTTCATGGACATAACAAATAAGGAAATCAAACCGTGTGGTTAACTAAATCAAAGGAAGAAGCATGTTTAAAACCTCTAATTGAGAGTGAGACACAATTTGTACAAAGGGAACTAAAATTTCTAAAACCATAATC
The DNA here is from genome assembly GCA_949130495.1 of Sambucus nigra. NCBI lineage: Eukaryota > Viridiplantae > Streptophyta > Magnoliopsida > Dipsacales > Adoxaceae > Sambucus > Sambucus nigra. The sequence goes on along the minus strand of OX422222.1, from coordinate 466,069,919 downwards.
CCAAATCTGAATTTGAAGGCCAAATTTAAAATCAAACCCCACTCTAAATATGATATGAAAAACTTTTCTAAAGACAAATTTGAAATCAAACCCTAAATTTAAACCTATTCCCAAATCAATTTGAAAATTGACAAATTTGAGAGACAAAGGGGTAAGTATTTTGAAAACCGTAATGCAAAAGGTGGATAAAAAACCAAAGCTAGTGAGAGAAAAGAATACCAGTGGCGTCTCATGTGGTAGAGTGAGCAAGTGACTGAATGAGAGAGGAAAATGGTGGTGGTGGTTCACGGTTGAGCGTATAATTACAAGGATAACAGCACCACCTTACGTACTGCGATCCGAGGCCGTAACATGAAACATGGTGGTTCGGAATCTCCAAAAGCAACTTTCCCAATTTTAACACCTATTGTTTTAGCTATTATTAGTAATAATTCCTTTTTTTTTAACTACATTTTCATAATAAATGGAAAGAAAATGACTTCTCAAGAGATATACACGCACACACGAATGGTTTATAGAATATAGAGATTATATACTAATACATTCTTAGTGGATCCTTCTATAGCGGTGGAGACTCGATTCTTAGCAAATTACGTGATTATAAAACTAAAAGTAGGACAAACAATAGAGAATGAGGGTATTAGAATAGTGTCAGCCATTGGATTGACGTCAGCTGGCCAAAGCTGAAGAGTTTGATAACTTTATACAATAAACAGTATACACCACTACGCTGAGAGGTAGCAACCCCAAACCCCCGCCACCCCATAAAATGTTAAGATAATTCAGTTTGTTCTGAATTTTTGTTCTTCTCAAAAAATTGTTTTAGAATCTCACATAGATGCCCGAGCCTTTTGATTGCATATTACAACAGCAAAGACGATTATAGTTTGTCAAGTTGTCAATTTGCAAAGACTATAATGATCACGGAAACTCAATATTCGTCTAACAAATGTTAACTCGACACTAGTATTTCAATACTAAATTATTTATAAATTTCTTTCTTCAACAGAAAGGTTTGAAAGACAGGTTATTGCGCTTTTTATGTTGGTTAATTTTGCCCCCCATCTTGCCAAAAAATTAAATATAACTGTTAACGTGCCACCTGTGGCACACATCATTACCCAATCTGGTAAGAACAAGTGTCAAAGAAGTTTTTACGTGTCTTATTAGACCTCGTCTTGCATGGGTTTCTAACTAGTCTTGTAAGAGCACATTCGAACGTAATCAAAATAAATATTAGTACCAGAAACTCACCTTAACTTAGTTAAGTGGTTGCATTAAGAACAGTTTTAGGGGGAATTAATTGTTCTATTTTTATTTCTCTCCCTTCATATTGCTCAAAGCTAAACCAAAGGCAAAATAAGTAAGTGGTTCAAACAGGTAGTTTTATATGGGGATACGGCAAAACTCGAAAAAATAGGATGCGATACAATCAAGTTCCAATAATAAATTAATAATAACGTAATATACTTTTCTGTGTGTAATTCATTTTTACTAAGTTAACTTTATGATCAATATAATTAGAAAAGCTATTTAAGTCCATAACAATTGTATAAAACATAAAAGCGACAATTCAGTATTCACGAACGAACTTGATATGTAAGCAATCAATGCTTGGTGAATACTGATTCACCAAGCATTGATTGCTTACATATCAAGTTCGTTCGTGTCAATTGGCAACAAGGCAACAATGCCATGGAGAGAGACGAGTTGCTTTAGTTAAAGATTTTCAAATATATTTTATAATGAAACAAATGAATAATTTGAGTTCGTTTATGGGAAAAACTTAGGATGCGTACAAGATACGTTTCCATGTATCATTTAATTTTTATTTCTCAGAAATGTATTGGGAGCGTATTTGTGTATATACGTATTCGATATGCGTCCAATAGCCGTGTGTACTCAAATGAATGATCCATGCTTCATAGGTTTATAGAACTGATTGCATCTCTTGTTCTAATCACTTGTTTTTTGATGGGTTATTGCGCAGGTTTCTGAGTGGATGAATAAGAAAGGCGATTGTGAATTCTCGCCAGTCGAGCACGCGGTCCAGCTGGATCTAATCGGTAAGGTCAACGGATATGTTTCTGCAGAAAGCTATTTCAATAACTTAAACGACGATAATAAAACTGACAAGACCTATGGAGCTCTCCTTCATTGTTATGTGCGACAACGACAAACAGACAAGTCCCTCTCTCACCTTCAGAAAATGAAGGACATGGGCTTTACTTTATCACCTCGAACATACAACGACATCATGTGCCTTTATTCATATATCGGCCAAAATGATAAGGTTCTCGATATGCTAAATGAAATGAAGAAAAACGGAGTCTCCCCTGACAATTTGACCTTTAGAATCTGTTTAAATGCGCATGGAGCTAAATCCGACATTGAGGGAATGGAAAATTGTTTGAAAGAAATGGAGAGCCAGCCTAACGTTGTCATGGATTGGAACACGTATGCAGTTATGGCGAATTTATATATTAAGGCAGGGTTAATTGATAAAGCAAATGAGGCCCTAAAGAAATCAGAGACAAAGCTAGAGAAAAAAGATAGTATCGGGTATAACCATCTCATATCTCTCCATGCCCGTTTGGGAAATACGAGTGATGTGCTTAGATTGTGGGGTCTTGAGAAGGGTGCTTGTAAGAGATGTATCAACAAGGATTATATTACCATGGTCGAATCTCTAGTGAAACTTGACGAGTTTGAAGAGGCCGAGAAATTGCTTAACGAGTGGGAGTTGTCGGGTAATTGTTATGATTTCCGAGTACCAAACACCGTTATTGTTGGGTATATTGAAAAAGGGTCACATGAAAAGGCAGAGACCATACTTGAAAATTTAGTGGAGAAAGAAAAAACTACAACGCCCGATAGTTGGGGCAAGGTGGCAAAAGGGTACGTGGACAAGGGCGAAATGGGAAAGGCGATGAATTGTGTGAAAGTGGCTATTTCTTTACACGTCGAGGGTAAAAAATGGAAGTTGAACCCTAAGGTGATTACAGGCGTATTGGATTACGTGGGTGAAAATGGAAGTGTCGAAGAAGTTGATGCATTTGTGGCCTCGTTAAGGACCGTTATGTCGGTTAACAAACAAATGTACCATGCGATGATTAAAGCTTACGTAAGAGGTGGTAAAGAAGTGGATGGCGTTTTGAATGATATGAAAGCCGATAAAATAGACGAGGATGATGAAATTAAGAAGATCATTAGCTCAAAGCCGGAAAAAGTTTGAATTTTCGAGACGGAAGTTCCCGAGGGCACAACGGTCAATTTGCGTTTGTTTTCCTCATATGGAAAACCAGTTGATTGCAACATGGTCCCACAGAATTTGGAGCATCAAACTATAATACACTTTCCAGCAGAGGTGCATGTGATTCAAGTTTTTCAAGTGATTTGAAATTAAATAGCTAAATTCTATGGAATCTCATAAAATACCCTGGTGTACTTTTGCCACAACATATTTTTGTAAATGTGGCTTTGCTATTTGCATCATATTGTTGATATGATAACTTTTAGGTCTATTCCTGCTTTGGGTTGTTGTAGTTCTCTCTAATGCACTTTGGTGTCAAAAGTTTTGCTATTTGCATTTCAGGGTGAATAATTTTGCGTCGACTCTTGATTTAGATTTATTTTTTGCTGCACACTGTCGTGTTGTGTTTGCATTGAGTATCATTTAAAATACAAACCAATGCTATACATGTCGTTGTATCGCACAAAAATGTTTTAGGGTTCATTTTTGCTTTTTATGACACTCGTTGAGAAATATTTGCCATTTTTTTATGTTATAAAAGTGTCGAAAAAAGTGAAAATCAACCCTAAAGTGCAACTAGTAAAAAAATTGACCCTTGGTTGGTTCGAACGAATTTTAAAGAGCGTATATATACCTTGTTGGAACTGTTGTTTTGGAAATTTTAGACCTGACATGAAAAAATTACATGAAATTGACCTACAATTTACACGATAATTCGTGTCTGTGTAGAGTTTTTTTTATACGAAGTCATGTTATCATGTTATACACGAGTTTGCTTGTGTTTTCGTGTATTATTGTTTAATTGGATGTATAAATTATTGATTGTCATTTTTTAAATTGCTTGTGTTCGTGATAGCTAAAAGACACAATTTCGTGTCGTGACGTGGTTTATATTTGGTGGCAAGATTAGGGGTGTTAATTTTTTTCAAACTTCCAATATTTCCAGCTTTCAATCTGATTTTCTCAGACTTTGTCATCATATATAAGTTTTTTATTTTCGAAATTTCCCCCCAAAGTTGACAGAATTCGAATTTTTTTCAAAGTTCCCAAATTTTCAATTTTAACTCTCTGAAGTCTATGTTGTACCTAATTTTCTAAATATTTTATAAAATGTCTAATATTTTTCATGTTATAATAGTATATTTATGTTTCGTATATTAAACTTTTGGGTAAATTACAGCTGTACTATTTCAGATTTTCAGGTGACTACCCCAAGTATTTTACTCAACAACCGCCGTCCTAAAATTTTATTCCGTTTCACTTTGGACCAAAATCACTAACAGAGTTGGGGAAAATACACTTGTACCCTTTAAAAATTATAGAGTTGGTCAAAATATACCCCTCTATTTGTGAACAACCAGTTCATAAAAACTAATTCCATACTCCTGTTTTTCCATACCCCCAAACAAACAAATAAAAACTCAAAACCCAAACCAAACTTAAGAGTAGGGGTGACAATTCGTGTATTTGGGTCGTGTATCGGGGCGACACGATATGACACGACAAGGGTTTTTAGGACACGAACACGATAAGACATGAATTCGTGTTTTTTTTAGTTAACACGAACACGACCCAAATAAAAACGACATAATACGAAACGAATAACGCGATTTCTTAAAATTTCACGCTAAATTAAACATAAATAGACACGATAACCAGAATAAAAACACGATTAGCACGACAAGACACGATAACACGATTCATAATTTTGACACGAATACGACACGACACGACTTCGTGTTAAAAAAATTCGACACGCCCATGACATATCGTGTCAATTTCGTGCAATTCTGTGTTATGTTTTCGTATCGTTTCTAAAATTGCCACCCCGACTTAAGAGACTGAAATATATGGACATCACAAGCCCAGGACCCCACATCAAAATAAAAACTATGATCATTCAAACTCCACAAGTGGATTTTAGATTTGGTTTTTGTTTTCAAATGGGTTATTTGGGTTTGTTATCATAGATTTTTTTGGATTTTGGATTTTGAATTTTGGATTTGGATTCCATTTGACGGTCCGAATTGTGGTTTCGGGATTTGATATAGAGTTCAATTTATTTATTTTTTGTCAAAACTGAAATTTAGGTCCGCAGCTCGGAACATCGGTTCAAATTTATTGACATACTTTACAACTCCATTTTGGATGTGATCAATTAAATACATATATGGTCATATGTGCACTTTTTACGCAATCATTAATTGTTGTCAATAGTTCTTTTGGGTAGGTGTTATGTAAATACACAATTAGGTTACACATTATTTAACAAAAAAAGTAGCATTAAGTCCTTTCCTTTTATTTCACAATTTCAGTAATCTCAATTTTATTGTTCAGTTCTATTTTGATTTGTTGTTTAAATTATTCAAAACTTCAAAACAATATTACTCTTTTATCTTTTAATAAGAAGTTAAATTACTTACAATGTGAAATTTTCCTCTAATGGCGAATCACTTTATAATAATAATAATTTATGAATAATACTCTGGTAAAATTGTATAAAACGCCCTTTATAATGCCCGCACATTGCGCGAGCAGCACGCTAGGAATAGATAAGTAATTGTGTTCAAAGTTCCATTTCAATTTCTCAGTGGTTGTGGATGTTGTGGTTTTGTTGGAATTGATGGCGGGGTGAGATTTATTTTAAATTATGATAGTTACTAATTAATGTAGATTAATAAAGTTTATATGTTAAGTACAATTATCTATTAATTAATTTTTGATAAAATAATATATTATACTACATGAAAGGGTAGTCTAGTCACTATTTAAAAATTTATAAGACATGTAAATATGTTAAATTTGATGGAACGTTAAGATTTGGGCTGATTTGAAATAGGTCAAAACTTTAGGGGGCCAGGGGTTATTGGGTAAAAAAATGTAGGGTAATAGTCCGAAAACTCACAATAGTACAAGGTTCTTACTATAATTTACGTTAAACTTTTTGGTTATTGCATTAAATTGAAAGTGATCATCAATATAGATCAATCACATCAATTATTTTCCTTGTATAAATACTAATGCTTTAGCTCTCACTAGACCCGACAAATGGGCGGATGCGGACGGATGTGGGCGGGTTAGAAACGATTTTTGGGTTGGTTTGGGCGGGTCACAAGTGGGTTGATCCAAGGCTGTGGGTTGGATATGGGCGAGTCTGGATTGGGTCGAATACGGTTTACCCGTTTTTTTTTCTAGATGCGCAGTCAAAGAAAGACAGTCAGATTGGAGAAAGAGAGTGAATGAAATCGCTTAAGAGAGAGAAAGGTATGAGAGATAAGGGAGAGAGAGAAAGGCTTAGAACCCTTATGTAGGTAGCTTTTGGGTTTCTCCTACATGCCCGCAAGTGACCCGAAAACGAACCGCAATCAAAACGAGCTAACAGGACGCCAAACCCATATTTGACCCGTCGAAAAACTTTGATAAACCAACACCTTTTTTCTCGGCGGGTTGTGGTCAATTTTGGCATTGGAAACCCATATTGCCACCCCTAGCTCTCACTCACATACATAAAACATATCAACAAATAATAAGCAACTATGTTTATAGATGACTTAGCCTAATTATGTGAATTGGTGAAACTTGATGTGAGATACCTTAAATTATGTGCATGTGTATATTGTAAACTAGGCATTGACACCTAAATATAAGACATTTTCCAAAATAATTATAGAATTTTTCTACTAAATATACATGTTGGGAAATTTTAAAATTTCCACTTTGGGGAAAATTATGAATTTTTGAAAATGGAATTGGAATTAGAATAGATATTTAAATTTAGAATTTTATTTAATAATCAATTTTCCGTCCGATCCGACCAAAATGCGGGCCAAGGTAGGATAAAAAGATATAATTTCTACCAAATGACTTAAGAGTATGAGTGCATAGTTATGAAAATTTCATCCTCCTTTTAATTGTTATCTAATGCCATATCACTATACAATGACTTCAAGAATTTCTCTTGATTGTTATACTTGGTTCTCTTTACTAATTTAGACCATTTGTAGTGTAGCTTAGACCATTTTCACAGTATTGGAGTATTTTGGTTCACCAAAATGCTTTTATTTTATCAAAATATGCACCTACCTCTAAAACTTTGTGTATAATGCACCCATTGTAGTATTTCTTTCGCCACGCGACTCTTCCTCCATGACAGTTGGAATGTCGTGGCAAGGCAAGTTTGATTTTAAAAAAAATGATTTACTTTTAAAAATATATAATCTCATGTTAATTATTCATTTAAAAAAAGAGTGAAATGATAGTTTATTTTCATAAAAAATATGAAACACAACCTCTAACTTTTCTCACTTTCTATGAATTCAATTCTCAAATGTTAGGAAATATATTTCCTATGAAAATTAGGAGAAAATAAATAACATGTAATTTTGATATATAACTGTCATAATATTTTTTTTAGTTTGGTGATCAACAAAAAAATAACATTATTAATATTAAATATTTATAATTTATGTGCCGACTGAAAGTTGTACTTTTTTCTAGAAAAAAAGTAATGTAGTTCGCAAACAAATTCATTCTGAGAAATTTGATAAGATCTAAAGTTCAGGCATCCCAGCCTCTTATGCCAATGATCCACCGCATCAATTTCTGCATTGTTGAAACCATGTTTGATACCAAATTGATTGTATGATAATTCTTCGTAGTATGTGTTCCCTTAAAATTCATTTACCCTTCGGGCTCGTTTGGGAGTTTTGAAGAGAAAAGAAAGGAAAGGAAAATTTTATTCAGAGAGAAAATAAAAGAAGGGAAAGCTTAATAAGAGAGAAAAGAAGAGAAGAGAAGAGAAGAGAAGAGAAAGGAGTTTAGAAGAGAAAAGAAAACAATTTTCTTTCTTGTGCTTGGGAGTTTGGAAGGAAAATAATTTTTTTAAGGGGAAAAAGGAACAATTCATTAAAAAACTTTCCTTTCTCTTCATTTCTTTTCGATTTGGAAAGAAAGATTTGGAGAGAAAGGAAGGATTTTTTTTTTAAATTTTCCTTTCTTTTCTCTCCTTTTAAACTTCCAAACGAGAAAAAGTCACTTTCTTTCCTACTTAAACTCCCAAACGAAGGAAAGGAAACACACTTTCCCTTCATTTCCTTTCTTTTCTCTCAAAAATAGAACTCGCAAACAAGCCTTAGAGTTGATCACTTAATATTCGTTTTCTTTCCATTACTCTATAAACTTGCTCTCGTCCTTAAAATTAATCATGTCAGCTTTGTTCTCAATGAAATTTGAAAATAACGCCCTATTTTCAATCATGTTCTGTAAGGACATTAATTTCCAATTGAATCCTTGTATTGTTTTGACTTAATTCCGTAAACAAAACTATGTTTGTAATATGTCATAGGGAGATTTTATTTTTGTCACAATCCCACTTGGTCTATGACGAATTGAAGAAATTGAAGACGTTGCGTCAAAGCTTCAAAGAATTAATCATGCCAAAGTTTAAATTGGTGCAAATTTATTCGTCTTCAAGTTAATTGCATTCCGAGATCACACAGGTATGAATGCATAGTGTTAATGAGATTCGAAATTATTTTTATAAAAGATAACGATGTAATTTTATAAGAAAAAAATATTTTAAAATGTTTTAAAAGTGTTTTAAATGTTTTACACTACGTTTTATTCTGATAAGTTCGAAAAAGAGTTTGACTTAATTGGATCTCTTTTGAAGAAACATTTTAAAGAAAAAGTCAAACTGACACGCGCGTCGTTCGAACGACATCTGTACTTCGTTCGAGCGAGATAGCCATGTCGCGCGAACGACAGATCAATCTCGTTCGAGTGACACATTTTTTGAAGCGGTGATGTTTTCTTATTTAAAGCGTGGTTTCATCAAAATTTAACGTGTGTGCAATCTGAAAAACAGTTTTCGATCCAATACGAGTTTTACACATGTTTTTCTAAGGTTTCAAAGCTTAAACACATCCTTGGAGTTTGCAAAGAGCTGAGTAATCATTACTATATGTTTATGTGATCTTGCTGCACCAAGAAGGTTTGTTCTATACTTGAACATCTGGGTTTTGAGGTGAAGAAAAGATAAGGACTTCTTGTTCGACATCGTAGATGTATCAAAGCCATTCGGTGGACACCGAGACATACGTGGATGTGTGTGTTGTGGATAGGTATCGTGAAAGGACTTTCTGCGTGGGCACTGTGAGAGGAGTGGTTGAAGATCAGAAGAGCGTCAAGGCCCGTGGGGATTGAGTCGTTGAGTGAGTCTTTTGTTTGTTCGTTGTAATTCCATATTCATAGTGATTGTCTGGCTTGGGCCGTCCGAGATTTTTTCCCGTCTTGGGTTTTTCCTCGTACATCCTGCGTTGTGAGTATTCTTTACTTTACTTTACTTTCTTTAATCACTAGATGCATGTTTAAGATTAATCAAGATAAAATTGGTTTAAAGTAAACGTTGTTTTTTCACAACTTGGTTTGGTGCTAATTAAAAGTTGGATAATTTTTGGTGAAAATTGGTTTGATTTGAAACAGACTTGTGTAGGGCCACTCTTCAAATTGGTATCAGAGCTAGAAAACATAATTTATTTGTTTTGTGATCCCGTGTGTTTTCAAAGATGAATTATGGAAATAACGAATTTTTTCGAACTCCTATTTTTTATGGCACTAATTACACTTATTGGAAGATGAAAATGAAAAATGCATTAAAATCTATTGATGAGCGTGTGTGGATAGAAATTGAGAAAGGTTGGACATCCCCTATCACTGTTATAAGTGAGGTCACTAATTTAAATCTTGTCGAGTCATGGACCGAAACTGAACATAGACTTTCACAATATAATTCTAAGGGTCTGCACGTTATTTCTTCACATGTCACACTAAAAGAATATAATAGAATTATGACTTGTAAAACTTTTAAAGAAGCTTGGGATATTTTGGCACTCACTCATGAGGGCACTAGCACGGTTAGGGCGTCGAAACTTCAAAATCTCACTACACAGTTTGAGACAATTAGAATGTTAGAGAGTGAGACTTTTGATGAGTTTTATGTTAGGTTGTCCAATATTGTCAACTCGTCGTTTAACCTAGGTGAGAAAATTCCTGACAACCGTGTCATTAAGAAAACTTAGGTCATTGCCTAGTAGGTTTGATGTGAAAGTGACTATTTTAAACTCCTTAGGTAAGTTAGAGTTGGCAAAACTTGAAAAGATTGTAGGTGACTTACAAATCTATGAAATCGACATGATTACCTCCAAGTAAGTGCCTAAGAAAGAAAAGGGTATTGCTTTGAAAATTCGAACGGAGGAAATTAAAGGTTCGGATTCCGATTCCGATTTTGAGAATGTTGCTTTGTTGGCAAAGAAATTAAAAAAATTTATTAAGTTTCAAAATGAATCGAAAGATGCCAAGAAATTTGAAAAATTCAAGAACAACAAAGTTGATCCCACCTCTAAGGCTAAGTTTGAGAAGCCTAAGAGAGACGAGTCAAATAAGTGTCTTGGGTGTGAGGGGTACGGTTACAAAGTTAAGCAATGTCCCACTAGACTTAAGAAAGAGGGCAAGCAACCTATTGCATATAATGCCACCTTAAGTGATAGTGATCCGGAAGAGGGAGAGAGCTCCCCCATTGAGAGTAACTTCGTTGCGTGTATGGCATGTGTAAGGACATATTTTTATAAATGTCCGGGGTAGAATCTAGGAAATTTTTGTTTTCTCCTAGATCACAGTTCATATGTATATTCGGCACGTCAACACGATCATCCTCGACGGCCTTTATCCGAATTCAATGCATCCACTCCCTTCACGTGCATCATGCTACATGAAACGTGCTGCTTAGCTCATTCCTACTACTCCACTGCGCTTTATCAGTAATATGTTTTATTGGAGCTTTAAATATTTGCATAAATATTTGGGAAATGTTTTTAAAAAATTATTTTTGAAGTCTCGTTTTATTTTTTTATCAAAAGCAGAATTTTTCTAAGTGTAGAAGCGAATGGCCTCGATCGACGAGCTCGTTCAAACGACTTTGGAAGTCGTTTGCGCGAGATAGGCATGTCGCGCGATATCGTTCGAACGACTTCTATCCTTCGTTTGAGCGACATGGCTATCTCGTTCGAACGAGCCACCGCCTCGATTTTAGTATAAATATCTGATCTCCTTCTACACGTTTTTCAAGTTTTTCTGCAATCTCAAAATTCTACGAAAATATCCCAGAATAAGACTTCACTTTTTAAGGTTTTTTAAACCTTTTTGATTCACAAAACCATTCCCATATATGTGTGTGAATCTTTAAACCTTCAAGAAGATAATTTACTCATCTGGAGTAATTTGTGAGGAAGCTGTTCTCTTCTTCACTGCTGCCCTACTGGAAAGGGATTGTTCCAGTCGCCGACAACAGAACCGACACCCGAGGGTATCTTTGTGTCACTGTATTTTTACTATAATCCGTGTAAGCCGTTTCTCTTACAAAATTATAGTGAAAATAAAAGGTTTTGCCCCTTTGGGGATTTTTCCTCATATATGTGTTCTTGAATGTTTCATCATCGTATTTTATCATATATAAATGCATGTTTAGGATTTAATTGGGTTAAACTGTGTTTAATTAAATAACTACCTTATTTGAACGCAAGCGCGCTCCTCTCAAATTGGTATCAGAGCCAGTTACACAAATTTACCGTGTAATTTTCCGCAAAATTTTTCTAAGATATCAATTTTCTGAAAAATTGATTTTTTGAAAACAAGTGTGTTCATTATGGAGAAGTTATATAATAAAATGCCAGTTTTTGATGGGACAAACTATGCATATTGGAAAGCCCGCATGAGATCTGCATTAAAAGCTATTGATGAACGTGTCTGAATTTTGGTAGAAAGAGGGTGGACTCCTCCCTCCATGACTATTGAGAATGTGATCAATTTAAAACCTGTCTCATCTTGGACTGAAGAAGAATTTAAATGGTCATCATTCAGTTCTAAGAGTCTAAGTGCTATTTCTAGGTCTGTCACACCTGATGAGTTCAAACGTATAATGATGTGCACCACGTCAAAAGAGGCATGGGATGTTTTACAACTCACCCATGAAGGAACTAATGCTGTGAAAGAGTCTAAATTGCAAAATTTGACAACTCAATTTGAAACCATCACCATGCATGAGACTGAATGTTTTGATGATTTTTATGTTAGGCTTTCTGACATTGTTAATACAAGCTTTAATCTTGGTGAGCATATTCCTAATGCGAGAGTTGTTAAAAAGATTCTTCATTTTCTGCCTAAGCGTTTTATCCCTAAAGTCAGTGTGCTAAATTCTATGGGTAATTTAAATACGCTAAAATTGGAAGAACTTATAGGAGATTTGCAAACATATGAAATTGATATGTTCCCTAAAACTGCTAGGTCTAAAGATAAGGGAATTGCACATAATGCCCAAGAGAGAAAGAGTGAGGGGTCGACAAGAAATAAGGTAGAGTCATCTAGAAAGAGAGAGACTGACACGTCAGATTCTGATTGTGATTTTGACTTAGATGATTTGGCTCTTTTTGCAAAAAAATTCAAGAGGATTCTCAAATTTAAGAAAAATGGCAATTTTAAAGATAAAAAGAAATTTGAGAAAAATAAGTTTGAAAAGAAAAATGAAAAAGATTTTAAAGATCCTCCTAAGAAAGAAAATGAGAGATGCTTTGAGTGCGACGGTAGGGGTCATAGAGCCTTTGAGTGTGCCACATGCCTGAACAGAGAGAAAGGGAAAGCTGTCCTTAATGCTACCCTTAGTGCCGACAGTGAGGTCGAGTCGGTGGATTCTGGAGACGAGTCACCGCATGATTGTAACTTCACCGCATTCATGGCTAGTCATATGAGCACTCATTGTTCTCCTCATGACAATGAGGATGATGCTTCACAGGGACACCTCGACAGTGAGAGCGATGTGAGTGAGGGGGAGGATGACACAAGTGAGATCGAGAGTGATATTCAACGCACCTACGCTGAGTTATATTCTGAGTCATTTAAAACTAAAAAGCATAACAAAGCGTTAGTTGTTAAGATCACCGGCTTAGAGGAAGATTTAAGAAAAGTGAGAGAGAGAGAGTCCTCCACCTGCACCATCCTGAGAGAGAGAGAGTCTGCCTGTGTTGAGAAAGAAAGTCTGTTTAGAGAGAGAGAGAGAGAGGTGTTTTGAGAAAGAGAGAGGGGACTTGACTAAACAAGTGGCTAGTCTTAAGAGTGAGCTTCATTCCTCCATGGAGACTCGAAAGAAACTTGAAGCCCTTGTTTCCTAGCTTACTCATGATCTGGAGAGAGCACGGGAAGTCAAGGTACAAATCGAGGACAGATCTGGGAAAATGGGAAAGATGCTCCTCGGCCTCGCTTTAGGTTTTGGTGATAGACAGGGAATTGGGTATGATGGTGCCTCCACGTCCTAAATTGCACCCGGACCAGTTCCTGAGTTTACTACGACTCCTTATGTCCATCATAAAAAACCTCGAAGGAGAGTTCGACTAAGAAAGGCAAACCAAGGTCCACCTTTGACTGTGTTCTTTTGTACTTATTGCAAAAGAAAAGGCCACCTCAGGGAGTTTTTCTATAGCATGGGTCGGACACGACGTACTACTGCTCCACCTCAGCATACTGATGATTTTACCAGTCTGAGAGAGCGTGTTGAGTTCTTAGCTGCCACGTCTTAGAGTTAAATGGAGGAATTCCAACGGATGTCTTTGCCGTCAGTGAATACTTCTCACATTCCAGCTAAACCCAACAACAACAAAGGCAAACAAAAGGTCACCACTTCTTGGGTACCTAAGAAAGATAAAAAGGCCTTTGTTGTTCATGTAGCTCTCAAAGATCCAGACACATGACAGGTGATGCCTCTTTTTTTACGACTCTTGAGGATTATCAGGATGGCAGAGTCACCTTTGAAGATGGGAGTCTAGCATTATAGGACGTGGTACTGTCGAGTTACCTGGATTTCCTAAGCTAGAAAATGTTTTGTACGTCAAAGGTTTGAAAGCAAACCTTCTCAGCATTAGCCAGCTGTGCGACGCTGACTTTGCAGTAAAGTTTAACCGGGACGCTTGTAAGCCGGTAAACTTTTAGTGCAAGGGGTGAGGATAAAGGATAATTGCTATGGGACTGAACCCACATCCTCACTAGTCTGCAACAGCGCCATGATCACTCCTATGGATCTGTGACACCAACGTCTTGGTCACGTAAATATTAGAGATCTATCTCGCTTAGCTAAAAAGGACCTAGTACGTGGTTTACCATCTATTGGAAGGCCAACTTCGACTGTTTGTGGACCCTGTCAGTTGGGAAAACAAATTCGTAGTCCCCATAGGAAGTTGCATTCCATTACCACCTCTCGTGTTCTTGAGCTTATACACATGGATCTTATGGGTCCCATTCGTACCGAGAGTTTGGGTGGTAAGAGGTATATCATCGTGATGGTGGATGATTTCTCCAGATACTCCATTGTAGGTTTTCTGAGGGAGAAATCCGATACTGTTGAGTTTATTACGACCAAGTGTCGTGTCCTTCAAAATCAACACGGTGTCACTATTAATAGGATCCGTAGTGACAACGACACAGAATTTAAGGAAGCAAAAGTAGATCTCTACTGTGATAGTCTTGGGATCAAACATGAGTTTTCTGCTATGAATACTCCTCAGCAAAATGGGATTGTTAAGAGAAAGAATAGAATGATCCAGGAAATGGCTAGATCTATGATTCTAGGTCGTAAGATTTCTAGGAGATTTTGGGAAGAGGCAGTGTCTACTGCATGCCACACGGTGAATAGGGTTTACCTGCGTCCACACACACTTAAGACGCCATATAAATTATGGACTGGTAAGAAACCCAACCTGGCATATTTTCGTGTTTTTGGGAGTAAATGCTACATCCTATAAGATAGAGATAAATTAGGAAAGTTTGACTCCCGAAGCGACGAGGGAATATTTTTAGTCTATTCATCGAATAGTAGAGCGTACCGGGTTTTAACTTAAAGAGCTCTAAGGTTATGGAATCAATAAACGTCACCGTGCAAGATGACGAACCTCCGACGGTTATTGATCCTAACCTTAAGTGTGAGGATGAGGACTCTTCTGACAGTGATTCACTTGTACCTCACCCACACTCTGTGGACCCTACTCCTGTGTTAGGGGACACACCTACTTGGGTTCGCAAGAGTGATGACCCTTCTGCCATTGTTGGCGACCCCACTCTAGGGGTTAAGACTCGTGCTCAGCTAGAGAACTTTGTCAGCGATTTTTGCTACACGTCCAAAGTCGAGCCTAAGAATCATAAAGAAGCACTCAAGGATGAACATTGGATATGTGCTATGCAGGATGAGTTGCTTCAGTTTAAAAAGAATAGTGTCTGGGAACTTGTCCCCCGACCTAGTGAGAAAAATGTGATAGGTACCAGATGGATTTTCAAGAATAAAATAGATGAAAATGGTACCATAATCAGAAATAAGGCTAGGTTGGTCGCTCAAGGCTACACACAGATAGAGGGTGTAGACTTTGGGGAGACATTTTCTCCTGTTGCCAGGCTTGAGTTCGTCCGCTTACTATTCGCCATCGCATGTCATCTGCGCTTTAAGTTATATTAGATGGATGTCAAGAGTGCCTTTTAAATGGCATTCTACAGGAGGAGGTTTACGTGGAACAACTAAAAGGGTTTGAAGACCCTAAGCACCCGAAACACGTCTACTATCTTAAGAAATCCTTGTATGGTTTGAAGCAAGCACCCCGTGCTTGGTACGAGAGGCTTACTTCTTATCTCTTAGCCTGTGGCTTCAAGAGAGGGGGAGTTGATATGACGTTGTTCGTCAGGAGAGATGACGGTGCTATTTTGGTTGCCCAAGTTTATGTGGACGACATAGTCTTTGGTTCCACGTGCTACCAACATGCTCACCACTTTGAGGAGGATATGAAAAGTGAGTTTGAGATGAGCATGGTTGGTGAGATTACTTTCTTCCTTGGTCTCCAGGTTCGTCAGCTAGAGGATGGGATGTTCATCTTCCAATCCAAGTATGCTAGAGACCTCGTGAAGAAATTTGGTTTAGACTCCGCTAATCGTGCACGTACTCCTATGAGTACCACTACCAAGCTTAGTAAGGACACTTCAGGCAAGGACGTAGAGCAAACCTTATATCGGAGTATGATAGGTAGTCTTCTCTACTTGACTACCAGTTGTCCCGACCTAGCCTTTAGTGTTGGAGTCTGTGCGCGCTATCAGGCATCCCCAAAAGAGTCACATTTACTTGCTCTAAAACGTATTATTAAATACGTAAGTGGGACTCTCTCATACGGTCTTTGGTATTCCTTTGATACTGATGGCCGTTTGTCCGCCTATTCATATGCCGATCGGGCCGAGGATGTAGATGGTTGTAGGAGAACTTCTGGTGGGTGTTTCTATTTTGGTTCTGCTCTTGTCTTCTGGCTGAGCAAGAAGCAAAACTCCATCTCTTTGTCCACTGCGGAGGCTGAGTACATAGCCGCCGGGAGTTGTTGCACGCAACTCTTGTGGATGAAGCAAATGCTGGAGGATTATGGGATTTCACAGGACACCATGACCATTTCCTGTGATAACACGAGCGCGATACACATATCCCGCAATCCAGTCCAGCATTCGCGCACAAAGCACATCAGGATACGTGAGCACTTTATACGTTAGTTAGTTGAGGAGAAAGTCGTATCCCTGAGTTTTGTTCCCACCGACCATCAGTTAGCCGATATTTTCACGAAACCATTAGATGCCCTTAGATTTGAGAGTCTTAGGAAGTCTTTGGGGATTTGCACAGTTGACTGAGGGGTTGGTCTATGTCTAGGATATAATGATTTTTCATGTTCATATCATATGCTTCCTATTGCTAGATTGTTTTATATGTACTATTACCTTGTTGTACAGATATTTTTTTTATTCTTTTGAAAAATCCAAAAAGATTTTCTTTTATAAAAATTTTAGAAAAGCCCAAAAAGTTTTTTGTATTTTTTATGCACCTTTTATGGATGATCATTTAAGATAGCCAAGTCACAGTTTCATTCCATTTATTCCATGTGACTGTTTGATAGTGATTTGAGACGCTACATCATTTCATCCCTGTGCTTTACATTGGTTGGAGTATTTGAGATGTGATTAGTGATATCTTTCTACATGTTTGACTCCTATCTCCTTTATTGCACACATGCACATATTTATTTGATTATTGTACTTGTCTATCACATGTTGGTTTGAGTGTTTCCATCTCAATTCTGTCTATACAACTACCAATATGCGATAAAACTTGACACGATTGGAATGCATGTAAAAACCATTTTTGTGAGATTGAGTGTTTGTTTAAGAACGGGGAGGGGCTGCGAAAGGTCATTATCTATTCTTTGCGCAAAAGCCACAGTTCAAAAGGACCTAAAAAATTGAGAAATTTTATTATTCGAGGTCCAAAGAGGTTAAAAGACCCCAAAAAATTTAAAGGCAATAAAAAGAAATTCATGCCACATATGGGCCATTAGGTTTCACCTTCAATTCTCCAAAGTTTGAGAATTTAGAAAGACTCTATTCAATATTAAAATCTGAGGGAGTTTGGTTGGAGAATATAAACGGGTTTGCAGTTCCTTGACAGTCCTAAAAAAGCATGCAACAGTTTTGGACGTTATTGGTGTGGAAATCACTTTGAGCTTTGATTTGTTGATTTGATTGAGTCAATGTCTCACATTACCACCTTTTTACACCAAAGATTTTGAGTTCATTCGCTAGGAGTATCCGATATTCATCGTGCACATATGTCATGTTTGTATGCATTGATTTTCCTATCGAATTTGATCACACCCCTTCATTTCGCTATCATTGACTTGGTTGTTTTTGTGTTCTTTCATGGTGTGATTCTTTGCTGTATACTATGTGTGAAAATTTTTGACAAATACAAAAATAGCAGTTTATTCCCGTGTGTCATTCTCCATGTGCATTCATTTCTGCTTCTCATATCTGTCTATTTGGGGACATCATAAAAAGGGGGAGAATAATTATGGGGGAGAATTGGTTTTGGTTGTTTGATTGCTGCATGAATGATTTGCTTAGAGCTTTATTGATCATCAATTCTTGTATATCATTATATTTCAATCTGTTACTTGTCACGGATATTTGCTTTATCTCATGTGTGTAGGTACATCATTGCTCATTATTAGATTACACACTCTGATGAGAAAAGCTTTGGAAGGTACAGGAGAGCTGAAGATTTGGAAGACATGTCATTTAGTATTCTCAGTTTGAGGGTTTAATGGGGATATTATCTAGTATGTCATTTGATTGCATAATTCGGATTTTTTATGTATGTACCGGCATAGACATAGGGGGAGATTTTTAAGGACATATTTTTATAAATGTCCGGGGTAGAATCTAGGAAATTTCTATTTTCTCCTAGATCACAGTTCATATGTCTGATACCGCTACATTCGGCACGTCAACACGATCATCCTCGACGGCCTTTATCCAAATTCAATGCATCCACTCTCTTCACGTGCATCATGCTACATGCAACGTGCTGCTCAGCTCATTCCCACTACTCCACTACGCTTTATCAGTAATATGTTTTATTGGAGCTTTAAATATTTGCATAAATATTTGGGAAATGTTTTTGAAAAATTATTTTTGAAGTCTGGTTTTATTTTTTTATCAAAAGCATAATTTTTCTAAGTGTAGAAGATAATGACCTCGATCGACGAGCTCGCTCAAACGATTTTGGAAGTCGTTCGCACGAGATAGGCATGTCGCGCGATATCGTTCGAACGACTTCTGTCCTTCGTTCGAGCGACATGACTATCTCGTTCGAACGAGCCACCGCCTCGATTTTTGTATAAATATCTGATCTCCTTCTACACGTTTTTCAAGTCTTTCTGCAATCTCAAAATTCTGCGAAAATAGCCCAGAATAAGACTTCACTTTTTAAGGTTTTCTAAACCTTTTTGATTCACAAAACTATTCCCATATATGTGTGTGAATCTTTAAACCTTCAAGAAGATCATTTACTCATCTGGAGTAGTTTGTGAGGAAGCCGTTCTCTTCTTCACTGCTGCCTTACTGGAAAGGGATTGTTCCAGCCACCGACAACAGAACCGACACCTGAGGGTATCTCTGTGTCACTGTATTTTTACTGTAATCCGTGTAAGCCGTTTCTCTTACAAAATTATAGTGAAAATATAAGGTTTTTCCCCTTTGGGTATTTTTCCTCATATATGTGTTCTTGAATGTTTCATCATCATATTTTATCACATATAGATGCATGTTTAGGATTTAATTGGGTTAAACTGTGTTTAATTAAATAACTTCCTTATTTGAACGCAAGCGCACTCCTCTCAGCATGTCATGTGAGTAATGACGATTCTCATGTGAATGACACTTCCAAGGAGGTTTTGAGTGAATCCCATGTAAGTGAGAGTGAAGAGAGTGAGGAGGAGTAAGTAGATGTGAAAGAGCTGCAAGTTGCATTTAATGAGTTATATGCCGAAACAGTTAAGGTGAAAAAGGCTAACTCTAAATTGCAATCTAAGTTGAAGGAGCGTGCCATAGAAAAAAATGATAGCTTGATTGAGGATCTTAGGGCACGAGAGAAGACTCTTAGGAAGAAATTAGAGTATGTCGAGGGTGAGAGAGATAATCTCCGTGGTTTGATGGAGTCTTTGAAAAAGGAGATTTTAGAGTTTGAGGAGTCTAGGCGTTTGCTCGAGTCTAGGATTCATGAGTTAGAGGAGAGACTGAGAGACTCGTTTAGAGTTAAGTTTGATTTGGAGGCTAGGTCGGAGAAGTTAGATAAGATCCTAGGCACCGTCCGAATTAAGGGAGATAGGGGAGGTATAGGTTTTGATGAGAGAGTTGTTCTCATTCCCCCCACACGTGTGAGAAACACTAGGAAGGTTAGAAAAGGTACACATATAGGTAATCATTCCCACCATCGCTACACTTGTAGATTTTGTGGTAGGAAAGGTCATCTTAGGTGTTATTGTTACGACCTTAGACAAGCCCCTAGGAAGTTTAGGAATAAAGTTGCCCCGGTTACCCAAACCCCCAAGCGTCATTTTACACCTACTTGGGTTAGAAAATCGGATTTAGTGGCTTTAGGAATAAAACTTCATGATTCTCATTTAGGTGCACTTGATTCTTCCCATGCTAAATCTAAAGGATGATAGTGTTACCTTGTTTGTCATATGCCAGTTTGCTTCATGATATATTCATTGCTAGTATAATGACTTATGTATCTCTTTGTATTATATTGTTCATTTGTTTGAGTCTTATTTGAAAAATACAAAAAGATTTTGTTTTTGAGAAAAAATTTAAAAAACCAAAAAGATTTTGCTTTTATTTGAGTCAAAATTTTGATTTTTTGTTTTTGAGTTTACGTGTTTGATGTGGCATATTGGTGTGCTTGGACCCCCCCCATCGTTTCATTATCCATGTGGCTAGGACATTTGGTCATTATTATCGACGCTTAGAATGGTCTTAACCATTGTTTATATGGGGTTGTTTCGAAGTTGATATGCATTTTGATTCGACTTTGTATATATGCCAACATTGCACACATGCACGAGTTTATATGGATGTTTGACTTCTCTTGCATATTTGAATTTGGTGAGGTGTTCTTATCTCGATCTTGTCATCTATGTGTAAGTAGACTTAAGGATAAGTGTGCATGTCAGAACCGTTTACTGTGAGGATTTGAATTGGTATCTAATTGAAAAAGGACGAGTGATTCACAGGAAAGAGCTGCGAGAGTTCAAAATTGTCTCGTCGTGAAAACCACCATTTGAAAGAGCCCAAAAGAAAAAGAAAAATGCTAAGAAAAGGGCCAATAATATTTTCTCTAAGTTGAGAATGCTAGAAACCTCAAAACAACTTGAAAAAGTAAATATTTATGAGGGAGTTTGGTTGGAGAAAATTTTAAACGGGTTTGCACAACTAATCCTAATGTTGAAACATTACAATTTGACGCTATTGTTTATAGAATCGTCAAAATTCTGGATTTGTGTGCATATAGTATGTTTAGTTCATTAAGCTCACACTTTAATTGTCATATGGCTATGATAAAGTTTTGCTGATTTATCACTATCAATTAGAGCTTCTTGATTGTTTCGATGTGTTGAAATTGTGACTCATTTGTTGTAGTTTCACGCCCATTCAGTCCATGTTTGAGCACATCGGTACTATGTTTGCATGTAACTCACATTGTTAGTTTTTTATGCATTTATGCGTTTTGGGTAAAAAGTTTACTGTTTTAGCGCTGTTTTTCTATTGTCAGGCCCTTGCAGTGTGATTTTTCTGGAAATTTTTTCACTGGGCAAAAATATGATATTTCTGGAAATTTGGAAAAATTTGGCTTGTCGCGAGAAGTCGTTCGAGCGACATTACCATGTCTCGAGAAGAACAGTTCGAGCGACGTCCTCATCTCGTTTGAGCAACATCCCTGGCTCGTTTGAACGACAGTCTGGAAATTTGTTTTTTCTTTGTTTGCAGTCCTCTGGTTAAAATTGGTATATTTTTTGGTACTGCTGGAAGCTTTCTGGACTAACTGGTTTATATGCAAGTGATATTATTTCAAAATTGATATGTTGCATATGATTTCGTTTCTCACACCTGATTAGATTGTTATATTCTTTGTGTGATTCATTTGTTTACTAGCTACTGATTTGTCATTACTTAATCATATTTAGCTGGTTATTTCATGATTATCTAGCGATTTTTAATTGGTATATTCTCATGCTAGATACTTGATTGATTCGTTTATCTTTTCACCGGACTGTCTATTCGAGACAAAAAGGGGGAGAGATGTATGTGATGTAGGGGGAGATTTATTGTGTATGTTTTTTATTACATATTTTACAAATTGATAGTACAAATTGGTATTATTTTGCTGCTCAATTATTTAACAAATGATTTTTCAAAGCTTATTCATATTGGTTTCTATTGTAAAATTGGTATCATTTGAATATATATATTGGTTTCATTTGTTCCTCCATACTTCACTGGGTATTTGTTTGTCCGTTCATGTGTGTAGGTATGCTTTAGCGATTCGAGATTTCAAGTCTACATCACATTCAGACAGTTCATGCTTGCCGGTGCTACATATTCTAGTTTGTGTCCTGTAATTTTTGACTTTGGGTTTATGGGATGGGATTTAGGCATCATACATCTTGACGACCCAGCTTAGGCATTTCACTGGTTTAGTTTTGTCCCGGAATAGTCAAAGGGGGACATTTGTAAGGACTTAAATTTCCAATTGAGTCCTTGTATTGTTTTGACCTAATTCCGTGAACAAAATTGCGTTTGTAATATGTCATAGGGAGATTTTATTTTTGTCACAATCCCAATTGGTCTATGACGTATTGAATAAATTGAATACGTTGCGGCAAAGCTTTAAAGAATTACTCCTGCTGAAGTTTAAATTGGTGCAAGTTTATTCGTCTTCAAGTTAATTGTATTCCGAGATCACAGAGGTATGAATGTATATTGTTAATGAGATTCGGAATTATTTTTATAAAAGATAACGATGTAATTTTATAAGAAAAAAATATTTTTAAATGTTTTAAATATTTTACACTACGTTTTATTCTGATAAGCTTGAAAAAGAGTTTGACTTAATTGGATCTCTTTTGAAGAAACGTTTTAAAGAAAAAGTCAAACTGATACGCGCATCATTCGAACGACATCTGTACTTCGTTCGAGCGAGATAGCCATGTCGCGCGAACGACAGATCAATCTCGTTCGAGTGACACATTTTTTGAGGCGGTGATGTTTTCCTATTTATAGCGTTGTTTCGTTAGAATTTAACGTGTGTGCAATATGGAAAACAGTTTTCGATCCAGTACGAGTTTTGCACATGTTTTTCTAAGGTTTCAAAGTTTAAACACATCCTTAGAGTTTTCAAAGATTCGAGTTATCATTATTATATGTTTATGTGATCTTGCTGCACCAAGAAGGTTTGTTCTATACTTGAACATCTGGGTTTTGCAGTGAAGAAAAGAGAAGGACTTCTTGTTCGACATCGTAGACGTATCAAAGACATTCGGTGGACACCGAGACATACGTGGACGCGTGTGTTGTGGATAGGTATCATGGAAGAAGGACTTTCTGCGTGGGCACTGTGAGAGGAGTGGTTGAAGATCAGAAGAGCATCAAGACCCGTGGGGATCGAGTCGTTGAGTGAGACTTTTGTCTGTTCGTTGTAATTACACATTCATAGTGATTGTCTGGCTTGGGCCATCCGAGGTTTTTTCCCATCTTGGGTTTTTCCTCGTACATCCTGCATTGTGAGTATTCTTTACTTTACTTTACTTGTTTTAATTACTAGATGCATGTTTAGGATTAATCAAGATAGAATTAGTTTAAAGTAAAAGTTGTTTTTTCACAACTTGGTTTGGTGCTAATTAAAAGTTGGATAATTTTTGGTGAAAATTGGTTTGATTTGAAACACACTTGTGTAGGGCCACTCTTCTTGTTCTTAAAACACCCACTATCAAAATGACATTGTGAATAGTTTTGAGAAGAAAAAATAGTTTGAATAATAAGAAATTTTAGATTTTTATTTTTTGCCAAAAAGGTTTTAGCCACGCACTTTGCTTTGATCTTGTCACTCTTGGCAATACTTTTACACACCTTTTGATTTAGAAATATTTTCAATGTTTGAATAATTGGTACTTGATAGGTTATGAGAATTACGCTTCAACAAACATACTTCACCGGATGGAGAATCCGTAATCACTTTATTGGCTTTTTTTCAGGGTTCTAAAAAACGCACCTAGGCGGCATCAAGGCGCGAGGCTTTTTAGATAGGCCAAGTTTTGGCCCTAGGCGTGGATTAAGGCATGGTCAACGATGGTTAAAGTTTTTTGGGATAATGCGTGAAAAATGCGCGTTTTGGAGGGTAAGGCGTGAAAAAACGCAAGTTTTTTAGAAGTACGACGTGAAAAAATGCGAGATTTTTTTTGTTTTTAAAAAAAAGTATTTTAACTTACAAATATTTAGACATATGTTTAAGGTATGTACCATTTTAGTATTTTTAATACCCTTGTCATAGTAAAAAAATATTAAAATATATGAAAAATGGCCTAAACGCCTTTTCACGCCTTTTTACGCCTAAGGCCCGTCTAGGCTTCTAAGGCTTAAGGCTTGGCCTCCACGTCTCGATCACGCCCCGCGCTTTTTGGAACCTTGTTTTTTAAGCTTAAAGAAAATGTTCCTTAATTATCTTTTTTTCGTAAAAAAATGTGCATTTGAATAGTACACTAGGACACTTGCTTAAATTATAAATCATTTACGATTAGTGGTTGCAATTATTTAGAATTGTCAAGGGGAAAATAAACCCATGTTTAAGCCTACACTCAAAGAGTTGATAAATACCTACACCTGTGACATTGTTGTTATTTTGGAGACCCATATTCTTATAACAAATGTGGTAGAGTTCTTTAATAGTTTGGGCCTCACAAAGAAAGAAGTTTCTAAACCAATTGGTCATTCTAGAGGTACATGGGTCATGTGTAACCCGCTCACCGTACGATAGCTATATCGGCTATTCATGTCATGGTGAAAAAAATTACTATGATGAATGGTTGTTTTCAGCAATATATGATAGCCCCCTCCCACGCCTAAGGAAACAAACTCTAGGAAAACCTTACCAATATTGCAGAGTGAGTGGATGTCACATGGTTGGTTGTTGGAGATTTCAATTACCACATTAATGAATCGGAGAAAAAGTCCTATACCAAACATGTAAATATCACCAAATGCTCAAGATTCCTTGATAATATCATTAGATGCAACCTCTAAAATATTGGGTGTAATGGACATAGACTCACTTGGACTAACAACCGCAATGGTTTTACGAACACTATCTAGTTGGACAAGTACCTTGCTAACGACGAATGGAGACTCAAGTATTGGAATGCAATTGTGGAAAATGTGCCGAGGACTGCGTCAGACCATTGCCCTATGGTTATCCACTTTGAAGGTAAAATTTCTAACTTGAGAAATAATCCATTTAGATTTCTTGCTCGTTAGTTTGATAGAAAAGATTTTGATTAGATAGTAAAAGATACTTGGAACAACCACTACAAACTTGAGGATAATATCCAGGAATGTACTAGTATTATTAAAGATTGGAATAAAAACATCTTTGGCAATATCTTCCAAAATAAAAAATGTATTACGCGACACCTTTATGGCATAAAAAAAGCTCAAGAAAATTTATACTCCCAAAATCTTAACATTCTTGAATAAAATCTTCATTTGGAGTTAAATTTTATTTTGTTGCATGAGAAAAAGTTTTAGCACCAAAAATCTAAAATACAATGGCTTAGTGAGGGTGATAGAAACACAAAAAAAATTCACACGATAACTATTGTCATGGGGAAGAGAAATTGCGTTGACTGTCTACTTATTAATGAGGAATGGATGGATGATGCAAACACAATATCAAACCACACAAATGACTATTTTAAAGATCTCTTCAGGGCGAACTTTGCGTATGACATTCATAGCCAAATGAGTGACTTCCCAAACTATAAATTCGGAAATGGGGATAACCAAATCCTCACCTACCCTCTTTTTTAGAAGAGGTGAAAATTGTTACTTCTAGTATGAAAGCCCTAAAAGCCCCAGGCCCCAATGGGATCCATCCTCTGTTTGACCAACATTTTTTGAATAATATCAAAGATTACATCATGAGTTGTGTTAACAGGTGTTTGAATCAAAATAATTTCCCAGTAAACCTTAATAATAGCTTCATGATGCTTATACCTAAAATCGAAAATCGGGAGACCATAAATCATTTCCGACCTATCAATCTTTGTAATGTCTCGTACAAAATCCTTGCTAAAGTGATAGTTAATAGAATACGCCCCATTATTTGTTGAAACATTAACCCTTATCGAGCTAGTTTTCTACCATGTAGACAAACTTCGAATAACATCATTATTACTCAAGAAATAATTCACTCCCTCATGAAGAAAAAAGCTAAGTTAAGGGGCATCATTGTCAAAGGGGATCTTGAAAAAGCTTATGACAAAGTTAGTTAGGAATTTCTAGAATAAGTTCTAAAGTGGTTTAATGTGGAGAGTAATTTTAGTAAACTTATTATAAGTTGTGTTAGAAACACCTCCATCTCTATTCGTTGGAATGATACTCCCTTACCAAGTTTCATGCCTAAGAGAGGCCTTAGACAAGGTGAACCCCTATTTCCTTACCTTTTTGTGATGTGTATGGAATACTTCTCGACTATTATTTTGGATAAAGTGGTGAAAGGAATAAAACTTCCCCCCATGGCCCGTGCATTTCTCATATACTTTTTACGGATGACCTCATTCTTTTTTCTAACACGTCCACTAGCTCCTGGGAGGCCGCCTTGGACACTCTTGAAAACTTTTGCCACCTATAGGGATAAAAAGTTAATTATTACAAATCTAAAATCTTTGTGCCCTCAAATGTTCCTAGAGCTAGAGCGGTGGAGCTAAGCCACAAGCTTGTCATGGGTCTCACGAATAATCTTGGGACTTATTTGGGAACAATCCTTGTCCATAGTAGGTTTAAGCATACTACCCGTAAAAAATGTCATTGAAAAAGTCCAAAAAATGCTTGCTAGACAGAAAACCAAGCTCTTATCTTTTGTGGGTAGAGCTACCTTAATTCAATATGTCACATCTACGATACCCACTTACAACATGCAAACCACACTCTTCCCTAAGAAAACTTGCGAGACCATTGACCATGTCTTAATCGCAATTTCTTGTGGGGAGGAAACGAAAATAATAGAAGAATTCATCTTGTAAGTTGGGGCCGACCTAAGGATAGGGGTGGACTTGGAATAAGAAGTATAATGGATAATAATAAAGTGATTATAACTAAATTAGGTTAGAATATAATATATAACAATGGTTCCTTATGGGTAAGAGTCATAATAAAAAAATATAAAGTGGACCCAAGCCCATGGTTATGTAAAAAAAAAAAGAAACTAATGATCCCCACATATGGCATAGTATATATAAATGTAAAGAGGTTTTTACTAAGAACACAAAATGGAATGTGGGAAAAGGTAATAAGATTAACATCATGAAAGGTTGGTGGTGTGGGGAGGCACCACTTGCTTCTAGAATAGCCACAAACTCCAACAATGAAGAAAATGGAGTGCACTCCTTAATGGTAATGGATATTAGGACGTAAATAAAATTCGCTAAAGGTTCAAGGATCCGTTTGTGGGGGAAATCATAAACACCTCCCTCCCTAGTAGGGTATAAGGGATGGAAAATTCTCTTAACAACCAAACACTAAAGGCAAGTTCTCAATCGACTCTTGCTATTAAAAAATATCAATAGGGGAAGACACGAATCCTTCAATGAATATTTGGAAAAAAAACTTTGGAAATTAAACATCAAACCCAAATTAAAACATTTTGTTTGGACCATTATACATGGAGAATTACTCACAAATGCTCATAGGGAGCGAAGGGGCCTTACCACAGATAACACATGCCCTAGATGCTCTAGTGAGGAGAACTTAAACCACCCTTTTAAAGATTTTTTTTTGCTAATCATGTTTGGCAAAATTTAAGCTCTTACAACATCCATAGCTAAGGTGAACATTTTGATTTTAACTTTTGAGTGATTAATGTGTGGAACAATATGGATAGAAAATGGTATGTTATTTTCATTTCATATCTTTGGTGTATTTAGAAAGCTCGTAATAACCTTATTTTTTAAAATAAGAACATAACTCCTTAAACGGTCAATATTCTTACTTACAATCTCGCTTCAGACATTTTTAAAACCCAAAGTAAGAATATTAACAAAAATAGAGACATTTTTGTTACACCCACTGATGCTTGCACTTGTGTTGTAGGGGGCTACATTTTTCATACATATGGAGGCTTTGACACTAGTAGTGGTATTGGATATTTTCGAGGAATAGTGAGAAATGATGAACGTAGATGGATCATGGGCTTTAAGGGTTGTCTTTATGGTACCACGAGCCCCCTCTGTGCCGAATTTGAAGGGGTTTTTCCTGATTTAAATATAACACTTAGAGAAAAGGGGAAGGTAGTTTGCCTCAAGACTGATTGTCTCGAAAACGTTAACGTCATAGAGTCGGAAGACAATGAAAACCACCCATTACCAAATATTATCGAGGATTACCGGGAGCTCATCAAGTGTACTAAAGCCAAGATAGTTCACATCCACTGTGAGGAAAATGTTCAAGTGGATTTCTTGGCAAAAAATCACTAAAGAAATACATGAAATCTATGTGGAGTACGAACGCACCCCAGAGAAACTTCTCAAAATATGCTCGAGTGTGCCTAAATAAAATCACAAAATTGAAAATCACATGGAATCTAATGTATTATGACAAATGATTTTTTTTTAAAAGTAGTAAATGAAATAAAAGAACGAAACCTAATTCAACAATGTTAACATAAATATGTTATATTATATAGATTATTTATTTATAAATATGAAGTTCGGGCTTGACAAAGTTCGGCTCAAGCTCGGCTCAAAATTCATTCAAATTTGAAATTTTGGCTCAGGCTCGGCTCGGCTCAAACTCAACTAAAGCTCGGCCCAAAAATAGCGGGCCAAACGGGCGGGCTTCGGGCCTCGAGCGCTCAATTTACAAGCCTATTTAATCCTACACTCAAAGAGTTGATAAATACCTATACCTCTGACATTGTTGTTATTTTGGAGACCCATATTCCTATCACAAATGTGGTAGAATTCTTTAATAGTTTGGGCCTCACAAAGCAAGAAGTTTCTGAACCAATTGGTCATTCTAGAGGTACATGGGTCATGTGGAACTTGCTCTCCGTACGATAGCTATATCTCTGCAGGCTATTCATGTTATGGTGAAAAAAAAATACTATAACGAATGGCTGTTTTCGGCAATATATGCTAGCCCACTCCCACGCCTAAGGAAACAACTCTAGGAAAACCTTACCAATATTGCAGAGTGCGTGGATGTCCCATGGTTGGTTGTTGGAGATTTCAATTACCACATTAACGAATCGGAGAAAAAGTCCTATACAAAACATGTAAATATCACCAAATGCTCAAGATTACTTGATAATATCAACAGATGCAACCTCTCGAATATTGGGTGTAATGGACCTAGACTCACTTGGACTAACAATCGCAATGGTTTTGCAAACACTATGATCTGGTTGGACAATTCCCTTGCTAACAACGAATGGAGACTCAAGTATTGGAATGCAATTGTGGAAAATAGGCCGAGGACTGCGTCGGACCATTGCCTTATGGTTATCCACTTTGAAGGTTAAATTTCTAACTTGAGAAATAATAAACCATTTAGATTTCTTGCTCATTAGTTTGATAGAAAATATTTTTATTATATAGTAAAAGATACTTGGAACAACCACTGCAAACTTGAGGATAATATCCAGGAGTGTATTAGTATTATTAAAGATTGGAATAAAAACATCTTTGGCAATATGTTCCAAAATAAAAAATGTATTACGCGAGACCTTTATGGCATAAAAAATGCTCAACAAAATTTATACTCCCAAAATCTTGACATTCTTGAATAAAATCTTTGTTTGGTGTTAGATTCTATTTTGTTGCACGAGGAAAAGTTTTGGCACAAAAATCTAAAATACAATGGCTTAGTGAGGGTGATAGAAACACAAAAAAAATTCACACGATAACCATTATGAGGAGGAAGAGAAATTGTGTTGACTGTCTACTTATTAATGGGGAATGGATGGACGATGCAAACACAATATCAAACCACACAAATGACTATTTTAAAGATATCTCCAGGGTAAACTTTGCTTATGACATTCATAGCCAAATGAGTGACTTCCCAAACTATAAATTCGAAAATAGGGATAACCAAATCCTCACCTACCCTCTTTTTTGGAAGAGGTGAAAATCGTTACTTCTAGTATGAAAGCCCTAAAAGCCCCAGGCCCCAATGGGATCCATCCTCTGTTTTACCATCATTTTTGGAATAATATCAAAGATTACATCTTGAGTTGTGTTAACAGGTGTTTGAACCAAAATAATTTCCCTGTAAACCTTAATAATAGCTTCGTGATGCTTATAGCTAAAATCGAAAACCGGGAGACCATAAATCATTTCTGACCTATCAATCTTTGTAATGTTTTGTACAAAATCCTTGCTAAAGTGATAGTTAATAGAATACGCCCCATTATTTGTTGAAACATTAACCCTTGTCGAGCTAGTTTCCTACCGCATAGACAAACTTCGAATAACATCATTATTACTCAAGAAATAATTCATTCCCTCATGAAGAAAAAAGGAAAGTTAGGGGGCATCATTCTCAAAGGGGATCTTGAAAAAGCTTATGACAAAGTTAGTTGGGATTTTTTAGAATAAGTTCTAAAGTGGTTTAATTTGAAGAGTAATTTTAGTAAGCTTATTATAAGTTGTGTTAGAAAGACCTCCATCACTATTCGTTGGAATTATACCCCCTTACCTAGTTTCATGCCTAAGAGAGGCCTTAGACAAGGTGATCCCATATTTCCTTACCTTTTTGTGATGTGTATGGAATACTTATCGGCTAATATTTTGGATAAAGTGGAGAAAGGAAAATAGAAAGGAGTAAAGCTTCCCCCCCACGGCCCGCCAATTTCTCACATACTTTTTACGGATGACCTCATTCTTTTTTCTAACACGTCCACTAGCTCTTTTGAGGCCGCCTTGGACACCCTTGAAAACTTTTGCCACCTATCGGGATAAAAAGTTAATTATTACAAATCTAAAATCTTTGTGCCCTCAAATGTTCCTAGAGCTAGAGCGATGGTGCTAAGCCACAAACTTGGCATGGGTCTCACGAATAATCTTGGGACTTATTTGGGAAAAATCCTTGTCCATAGTAGGTTTAAGCATACTACCCGTAAAAAATGTCATTGAAAAAGTCCAAAAAATGCTTGCTAGACGGAACACCAAGCTCTTATCTTTTGCGGGTAGAGCTACCTTAATTCAATATGTCACATCTACGATACCCACTTACAACATGCAAACCACACTCTTCCCCAAGAAAACTTACGAGACCATTGGCCGTGTCTTAATCGCAATTTCTTGTGGGGAGGAAACGAAAATAATATAAGAATTCATCTTGTAACTTGGGAAAATGTGTGTCGACCTAAGGACAGGGGTGGACTTGGAATAAGAAGTATAATGGATAATAATAAAGCGATTATAACTAAATTAGGTTAGAATATAATGAATAACAATGGTTCCTTATGGCAAGAGTTATAACAAAAAATTATAAAGTGGACCCAAGCCCAAGGTTATGTAAAAAAAAAAGAAACTAATGATCCCCACATATGGCATAGTATATATATCAATGGGTTTGAATATTTGGAAAAAAAAAAAAAACTTCGGAAATTAAACATCAAACCAGTTTAAAACATTTTGTTTGGACCATTATACATGGAGAATTACTCACAAATGCTCATAGGGAGCGAAGGGCCCTTACCATAGATAACACATGCCCTAGATGCTCTAGTGAGGAGAATTTAACCACCCTTTTAAAGATTTTTTTTTGCTAATCCCGTTTGGCAAAATTTTAGCTCTTACAACATCCATAGCCAAAGTGCACATTTTGATTTTAACTTTTGAGTGATTAATGTGTGGAACAATATGGATAGAAAATGGTATGTTATTTTCATTTCTTATATGTTTGGTGTATTTAGAAAGCTCATAATAACCTTATTTTTTTAAATAAGAACATAACTCCTTAAACGGTCAATATTCTTCCTTACAATCTCGCTTCTGACATTCTTAAAACCCAAAGTAGGAATATTAACCAAAACAGAGACATTTTTGTTACACCCACTAATGCTCGCACTTGTGTTGCAGGGGGATACATTATTCATACATATGGAAGCTTTGACACTAGTAGTGGTATTGGAGATTTTTGAGGAATAGTGAGAAATGGTGAAGGTAGATGGATCATGGGCTTCAAGGATTGTCTTTATGGTACCGTGAGCCCCCTCTGTGCCGAATTTGAAGGGGTTTTTCATGATTTAAATATAACACTTAGAGAAACGTGGAAGGGAGTTTTCCTCATGACCGATTGTCTCGAAAACGTTAACGTCATGGAGTCGAAAGACAATGAAAACCACCCATTACCAAATATTATCGAGGACTGCTGGGAGATCTTAAAGTGTACCAAAGCCAAGATAGTTCACATCCATTGTGAGGAAAATGTTCAAGTGGATTTCTTGACAAAAATCACTAAAGAAACACATGAACTCTATGTGGAGTACGAACGCACCCCGGAGAAACTTCTCGAAATATGCTCGAGTGTGCCGAAAGGGAAAACCCTTGGATCTAGACCTCTATTTTTTTCATGCTCCTGTCTTTTTATTTTCCCTTTGTTGTAACAAAATAAAGGACCCTCATCCTTGGGAAGCTCCGACAGAGTTTTTTTACTTGAAACGGAGAAGGCTCCTTGGGTTTTGGGTCTCAATTGAACGCTTAACAAATGTGGTTTTATGTTTCATGAAGGATAGTGCATTTATTATCATATGAATCTTAAGTACGAGATATAAGCATTATACTTAGCTTCTTATATTGGTCTTACAAATCCACTTTACACATTCTTAGCTGAAACCAAATTATCTTCAAATGGATACTATTTTTAAATTCAAAGAGTCATTTTTTTTTATAATCCTCTAAATCATTTTTGAAAACATCAATCATTTCTTGTAAATCATTTTGTGTTGGAAAATTGGACTAAAGTTATACTTAGAAAGCTATCCAGAATTTTCTGGACAGAATTTTGAGCAACTTTGAGCTCAAATTTAGGTGGGACCCACACTACGAAAATTGTGGGACCATATACGAACGCGTTCTCCTCCGCAAGGAGATTAACGTAGTATATTCATATGTCCAATTTCAATAAGTTATGAATGATAAATATGTCCCAAAGTGACTCACAAAGCAATGAAAGTTAATGAATTGGGTATGTTTTAACTCTTGTCCCACATTGGAAGAGTAGTGGAAAGTTGATGAGTTAATAACACCCCAAGTATGGACTAAGGCTTGGATGCCTTGGGGTATCCCAACTCTTTGAAGGAGAGATGGCCTACACTATGCATGTGTTGGGCTTGGGCCAAAAGCCCACACGCGCGCACCGTCCGACCGGCTCGGCTCGGTTCGGGCTCGGGCTTATAAAATTCTCCTAAATTTTTGGGCCGAATTAATTAAAATTTTTGGGCTTTTATTAATTAATTATGAAATTAATTAATAATTAATTAACTGTTTAACAGTTAATGCCAAAGGTCTACAGTTAACAAATTAACTGTTTTTGATAGTTAATTTCGGTTGACTGTTCCAACAGTCAACACAAAAGCTATAAATACAAACCTTTCCCTCCTGTTTTAACTACTGAAAAATTAACCATCCAGAAAAATTCTGAAAATGTTCTTTCATCCAGAAAAATGTTTTCTTTATTTCTACATATCATATCACTGTTCTGGTTGAGTATTAACATATATTTGTGGTCGTTGGGATTAATTATTGTTGTGCTACATATTTAATTCGAAAAATCCATTCTATCTTGGGAGACAATTATGCAATAGCCTTTGAGCACGTTGGAGGGAATAAATTTGCCTTAAGGAAACTGTTCTTCAGGGCTCGGATTTATCTTTAATTCTGTTATTATTTCTGCAAATTCAAGTAAGTGCTAATTTCTGTAAATTCTGCTTTATTTCTGTAATTATATTAATAGTTCATATTTCTGTAATTTTGTATTTGTTAAATAGTAGACATAACAATCTTAAGGCATATTTAATGTTCTACTGTTTTGTAGTGTACATAATTTTTTTTATTACAGAAATTTATTTGTTGAAAATAAATCTGTTTTGACAGAAAAAATAAATTAAATTATTGCTTTATTGCAGAAATTAGTAAAATAATTTTTGGTACAGAAATTAATTTCTATACTGTTTTTATATTCTATTTTAGAAAATAAAATTTTATTTGTGTATTCTTGTTAAAATCTGTTTATGTAAAAAAATTTAATCTTAAAATTATAATTATGTTTTGTATGAAATTCCTTTTATTATTAAAAATTAGTGTGACACAGATTTTATTGTGTATAAACTTCTGTTTATATTATAGTTTAATTCTGAATTTTATTTGGAATTCTTTTGGAATTCATTTATTGTGAATTATATTTGGAGGAAATTGGTGCACAAAATTTTGTATTTTGTTTTGATTAATTCATTATATATGAATTTTATCATTGATAAAAATTTTGTTTTTGTAACAGAAATGGAATCGAAAAGTACGAACACTATTCCTACTAAAGTGACTGTCACCAACACAAATGTGACTGCACCCGTATCTATGCCACACGGGAAAAAATCGAAAAAGTTCATTGGGGCTGACTTCAAACGTTGGCAAGGACAAATGTACTTCTATCTCACTACCTGCCAACTGGGTAGGTTTGTATATGAAGATTGCCCCTCTATTCAAGAGGGAGATGACTCTGAGAAGGTTGCTGCTGTTGATGCTTGAAAGCATTCGGACTACATATGCTGGAATTATATTCTGGCTTACTTGGACAAGACATTGTACCATGTCTACTGCACGATCAAAACATCCAAGGAATTATGTAATTCTTTGGAAAAGAAGTATAAAATTGAAGATGCTGGGATGAAGAAATTTATCGTCGGGCGTTTTCTGGACTTCAAAATGGTTGATTCTAAATCTGTGATCTCGCAAGTGCAAGAACTCCAAGTGATCCTCCATGACATTCATGCTGAAGGAATGTCACTTAGTGAAACTTTTCAAGTTGCTGCGATTGTTAAAAAGTTACCACCATATTGGACTTTATTCAAAAATTATCTCAAGCACAAGAGAAAAGAGATGAATGTGGAGGAGTTGGTGGTCAGGCTGAGAATCGAAGAAGATAATCGTGAGTCTCAAAAGAAAAGTGGGAGGAATCCAATGGAAACGAAGGTCCATGTTGTTGAAGGTCCTAAGAAGAACAAGCGAAAGTATGATGGGGAAGGCACTTTCAAACAGAACAAGAAGAAGTTCAAAGGCAAATGCTACAATTGTGGTAAACCTGGTGTAATACCCCGCTTAAAATAATAACGGGTGGCCAGCCCTATACTATATTAAATCAGTAATTTCAGATGGTCCAGTCTCAACATCAACTGCCGGTACTATATAATATAGGACTAACTACCCGATATCATATAAGCGAGATGTTAAATAATTTAAAACATGCAACAACTAACAAACCAACACCATAATAAATAGGAGAAAGATGCCAGAAAGAACTATGATAAACGAAATGCTATAATAAAATGATATAATCAACTACAACAGAATGTGATACAAAAAGTAGACCCGAATAAGCTGTCAGGTCACAGCGAATACAATAACTGGAATGGAATAAGTATAAACATTGATATAAATATCCCTTGGGTACAAACCCGATATATGACCAAGCATAAATTCTTCAGAATTTAGCTCCTTAATTTAGTGATTTTAATATCTCGAACAATGTAATTGAGCCATTTTTATGCCATATCAATCCATTGTTTATTCCTAACAACTTTCCCTAGTTTTTGTATAAGTTGGATGAAGTTTTCAGGAATGGAATGCAAGAAAGAATCCAAAAGAAAAGAAAAGATGCAAGCAAGAAATGTCTAAGGGAAAAAGTGTAATTCCATCCAGAATTCGAAAGTGACGCCAAAAGGGAAGTTGAAGAGAATGAGTTCACAAGAGAATAGGAAGAAACGACATCCAAATCGGAGGTCTAGATAAGAAGATATGGCCAGTCAAAGCTGCAAGGAAAAAGTCAAAGAAGAAGAAATTCGGACCGATCCGGGTAGGAGTCGGACCGATCCGATTTTCCCAAGTCCAGTGCACTCCGGATCGATGGCAAACAGATGGAAGCAATAAAAGAACCGATCCGGACACAACCGGACCGATCCGGAAGAAAATAAAAGAACCGATCCGATGGATATCGGACCGATCCGATTAAGTCCCGGACCGATCCGGGTATTCGAAAGCCTGGCATTAATTTGCCATTTATTGTGCAGATTTGAGTACGTAGCTGTGAATCTTGTTCCACAAGCACAATTGGAAACCGACTTTGGATGATTTGTGCTATAAAAAGCCAAGTTCTACATCATTTCTAGGAGGCTGGAGAGAGGCTAGAGAGAGGCTAGGGTTAGGAATTTTAGAGAGAGTTTTCAGATCAGATTTTTAGGTTAAATTTCCATTTCCTTCAAGATTTGCATGAACCCTAGTTTGTATTCTGAATCTCAATTCCGTTTTTGTGCTGAATTCAAGTAATATCACTCTATTCTCTTTTGTTTAATTTCTGCAAATTTCTTACAATGTTATGCAATTTCATAGTTTCATATGTGAATTTGTTTTTCAACCAAATCATGAGTAGCTAATTTCTCAAGGGATGGGGTACATGAACTCAATCCTAATACAAATTATTCGTATGGAAAATTAGAAAATAAATGAAAATGTTGGTTGAATCGTGAACGAAAATCATATATGCATTGTCATATCTTTTAATCTCTCTTGCCCTAGGTACTTGGGATGTTTAAGAATGCTTTGTATGTATAATTTGTCGTTCACCGCCTTATATTGATCTTTGATTTCATATGATGCGGTCTTGAATCTCATATATGTAATGCTTAGTGATGATAAGGACTGGATTTAATCAAGAATTTTGATTTATAATTTTAATATTCTAAAGAATAATTTGTTAAGGATTGAGGGATTGTACCCTACCCTAATTTTCTCTAAATTGTTAAACCCCAAATTTTGCTGTTAATTTCCATTTGTTTTTCATAAGTAAAGTTTTAGAAATTTTCTCAAAAAAATCAATCATCTTTTTATTTCTTTCAAGAAATCATTTCACGGTTTGGTAATTTTCCTTGTTATTGTTTGGCAATTTTGATCCCTGTGGAGACGATCCCGACTTACCGGATTATTACTTGAGCGACAAGGCTTGCACTTAAGCCTAGATAAATACGCACTTTTGCAACAAATATTAAGTCGCGTCAAGTTTTTGGCGCCGTTGCCGGGGATTGAAATTGTTAAATTTTCAAGAAAGTTATTTTTATCTACAAGTGATTTCAAAAAAAATAAAAATAAAAATAAATTAATTTCATCTCTTATGTGCTTATATGCAGAATTTATCTCCCACCCAAATTCACGAAAATCCTATTGCCGAAGCCAGTTCTGAAAATTCTGAGTCTCCTCGTTTTTGGGTTCCACCTCCTTCGCCTAATAATTCCATCACAAGTCGTTCATTGAGTCAAACCCGGAGTGAGAATTCTGAACCTTTCGGTAGCGATATGTCGGATCATGGTAGTGTCGGTGTTGGTGCTGGAGAGGATGATGTACCATATCAACCCATGAAAGATCTTTTATTTCCAGAGAGAACTGCTAACCCTGGTTGCATTTTATTCCCATATAATGTCGGTCAGTTCCACTTTCGGAATGGAATGATCCAAATTCTTCCTACATTTCATGGGGTGGATTCGGAAAAACCATATCTCCATATTCGAGAATTCGAAGATACGTGTGAGACATTTGGAGACCAAACTTGTCCACAAGAAGTAATCCGGTTAAAGCTTTTTCCTTTTTCCTTAAAGGATAAAGCGAAAACTTGGTTATGGACACTGCCCCCAAATTCTGTGTTATCATGGAGAGATATGCAAAACAAGTTTATCTCTAAATTTTTTCCACAACACAAAACCAATTCTGTTAAAGCCCAAATTCAAGCTTTTCGTCAAAATGAGAATGAGGCTTTTGATAAGTGTTGGGAAAGATATCAGGAGTTAGTTAGTGCGTGCCCCCATCATGGTTTTGAAACTCATCATCTGATTTCATTTTTCCATCAAGGCCTTATTGTAGCGTCTAAACAACTTGTTCAAACCATGTGTGAGAAACCTTTTTGGGAGTTAAGTACGAGCGATGCTGAGGCTCATTTGAAATATGTGGCGGAAACTACCCAAGCATGGGATACTTCTGATCCAAATAGTCAAAATCGAAATCGACAAGTGTCCAACTTGCCTGCTGCGTCCGGTATTTATCACGTGGACAAGGACACTTTGTTGGATCTAAAACTTGATCAAATGGAAAAGAACTTTAGAGATATGCTAGATATGCGATTGAGAGATGTGTGTGGACCCATAAAAGCCGGGGTGGAGAAGGTATGTGCCATTTGTAATGCATGCCATTCTACCGAAGGATGTCCTACTATTCCTGCATACAAGGCCATGTACACTGAACAGGTTGATGCAATAGGAGGTTATTGAGGAAATTATAATGCTCAGCAAGGGAATGCATATAATCAATCATGGAGGAATCCCGGGTACAATTATGGACAACCCCAAGGTGGGATGGTTCCTAACCCACAGATGCCTCTACCACAACCCCCTCAATTTCAGCAAGTGGCAAATCCTATGCAAGTACCACCTCCCGGGCCTTATGTACCTCCACCTAGGAGAATTCTTGATGATAATTTCACTCAATTCATCCAATCCCAAAAAGAGAGAGATGCCAAATTTGAGCGAATGTTCGCTGAAATGCATACTAACATCTCTAGGTTGCAGTCTGCGGTGAATACTCAAGAAAAGGGTAAGCTTCCAGCTCAAGGCCAAAGACCACCTATTCAAGGTCAAACCACGGTTTGTTCCACATCATCAGATCTGCAAGAACAATGTCAAGCTGTTACTACTCTTCGTAGTGGCCGAGTAATTGATCTAGCACCTAAATTGCCAAAGGTGAATGATGATGGAGTCGAACCCGAGATTGTGAAGAAATCTGAAATTTCCGAGTCTGAAGAACCTTCCTTAGAAAAGGAATTGAGAGATGCGGAAGTTGAGCCTGATATTGAAGTCAAGTCGCCTATTGCTGCTCCATTTCCTCAACGCTTAGAGTCACCCCAGAAAGGTGCTTCGCGTATCGAGGTGATGGATGTGTTGAAGCAAGTAAAATTGAATTTGCCGTTCC
This sequence comes from Sambucus nigra, assembly GCA_949130495.1. NCBI lineage: Eukaryota > Viridiplantae > Streptophyta > Magnoliopsida > Dipsacales > Adoxaceae > Sambucus > Sambucus nigra. The sequence continues at coordinate 466,030,712 of OX422222.1, read as the reverse complement.
TTGATGCTATTCAACAAATTCCAGCATATGCGAAGGTTATTAAAGATCTTTTGACTGTCAAGAGATGTCTTAAGGTGAAGAAAAATGTTTTCTTGGCACAGAATGTGAGCTCAGTTCTTCTCAATGATCTTCCACCAAAATTCAAAGATCCAGGTTCGCCTACCATTTCGTGTATCATTGGAGAAATGAGAGTGGAAAGGGCATTGCTTGATTTAGGTGCGAGTGTAAACATCCTCCCATACTCAATCTATAAGAAGCTTGATTTAGGTGATTTAAAACCTACCCGAATCACCCTACAGTTAGCGGATAGAACAGTCAAAGTGCCTCGCGGGATTGTAGAAGACGTAATTGTTCAAGTGGATACGTTCTACTTCCCCGTTGATTTTGTTATTTGGGACACCGAGCCTGTTCCCCATACGAGAAATCATGTTCCAATTATATTGGGCCGACCGTTCTTAGCTACCGCTAATGCTTTGATCAATACACGGAATGGCCAAATGCAACTCACTTTTGGAAACATGACTCTCGAGAAAAATATTTTCAATGTCGCTAACCAAATGGGTGATGAGGATGAGATTCTTGAAGTGGATCTTATTGAAGAAGTGGTGGATGAAAATATTGAAAAAATCATAGGAGGAGATGCTCTAAAAGTGTGCTTAGGGCAAAGTGATGCTCAAATGAGTGATTATACTGAGTTTGAGAGAGAGGTGGAAGAGTTAAAAATATGGTTACAAGAGGAGGAGAGTTTTGAGAGTTTGAGAGCGGTTGACTGGATTTCTAGGTATGAAGAATTGCCTCCGAGGGAGACACCCATGGTCCCCTCTGAACATAGATTTCCTAGTCTTGAGTTGAAGAAACTACCTTCCCATGTCAAATATGCCTTTTTAGGTGAGAATGATACATTTCCTGTTGTTGTGTCTTCCCATCTAGAAAAAGGGCAAGAAGGTATGTTGTTAAATGTATTGAGAAAGCATAGAAGTGCTTTTGGATGGACCATAGCAGATTTGAAGGGTATAAGTCCTTTGATTTGTACCCATAAAATCCATCTCGAGGAAGAAGTGAAGCCATCTCGTGAGATGCAAAGGCGGTTAAATCCAATCATGAAAGATGTTGTAAGAGCGGAAATAATCAAATTGCTAGATGCTGGAATTATATATCCCATTTCGGATAGTAAATGGGTGAGCCCAATTCAGGTCGTTCCAAAGAAATCAGGGATGACTGTGGTTGAAAATTCTAAGGGAGAATTAATACCTCAACGCACCACCACCGGGTGGCGTGTTTGCATTGACTACCGAAAGCTCAATGACGGAACTCGAAAGGATCATTTTCCCTTACCATTTATCGATCAAGTTATTGAACGAGTAGCGGGCCATCCTTATTATTGTTTTCTAGATGGGTATTCCTGTTATAATCAGATTGAAGTGGATGTTCTTGATCAAGAAAAGACGACTTTTACATGTCCATTTGGTACGTTTGCCTATAAACGTATGCCATTTGGGTTATGTAATGCGCCGGCTACTTTTCAAAGGTGCATGTTGAGTCTCTTTAGCGACATGATTGAAAAAGGTCTTGAGGTGTTCATGGACGATTTCAGCGTTTTCGGTTCATCTTTTGACTATTGTTTAGCTAATCTTGAGAGAGTTCTATTCCGATGTGTGGAAAAAGACTTAGTCCTCGATTGGGAAAAATGCCATTTCATGGTTACCGAGGGTGTAGTCTTGGGCCACATAGTCTCATCTAGGGGAATTGAAGTTGATCGAGCAAAAATTGAAGTAATATCTGAGTTACCCCCTCCAAAATCACTTAAAGATGTGAGGTCCTTTCTAGGCCATGCTGGATTTTATAGGAGGTTTATCAAAGACTTTAGCGCCATTGCTAGACCTTTGAGTAATCTTCTCATGAAGGACACTCCATTTGAGTGGAGTAAAGCATGTCAAGAAGCATTTGATAAACTCAAAAGCATGCTTATTTTTGCACCTATCATGCAAGCTCCGGATTGGTCACTTCCCTTTGAGCTTATGTGTGATGCAAGTGATTACGCGATTGGGGCTGTTCTTGGATAGAGAAGAGACAAGAAAGCTCATGTTATTTACTATGCTAGCCGTACATTATCTGGCCCTCAGCTGAATTACTCTACTACAGAGAAAGAATTGCTAGCTGTCATTTTTGCTCTCGACAAATTTCGCTCTTACGTTGTTGGGTCGCCTATCCTTTGTTTCACTGATCATTCGGCATTGAAGTATCTCTTGAGCAAGAAAGATGCCAAACCTCATTTAATCAGGTGGATCCTACTCCTACAAGAGTTTAATCTCTCGATTCAAGATAAGAAAGGAGTAGAAAACGTCGTTGCTGACCATTTGTCACGACTCTCGTCCGACGTACCTATTGATCCCATTCCCATAGACGAGTATTTTCCGGATGAGAATTTATTTGCTACCTCTTCTCTCCCTTGGTTTGAGGATATTGTCAATTACCTTGTCACCGGAGTTGTTCCCTCTAGTTGGAATCCGCAAGAGAGAAGGAGGTTCATTACTTGGTCACGCATGTTCTTTTATGATGATCCATACTTGTTTAAGTATTGTGCTGACCAAATTATCCGGAGATGTGTACCCGATGAGGAAATTCAAGGGGTGATTCGATTCTGTCATTCGGAAGCATGTGGCGGTCATTTCTCTAAAAATAAAACTGCTGCGAAAATCCTTTAAAGTGGTCTTTATTGGCCCACAATCTTCCGGGATGTGAATGCTTTTTGTAAGACTTGCGATAGATGCCAAAGAATGGGAGTTATTACTCGCCGTGATATGATGCCATTATCCCCTATTTTAGTCTTGGAGTTGTTTGATTGTTGGGGAATTGACTTCATGGGGCCCTTTCCCCCTTCTTTTGGTTTTCTATACATTCTCGTCGCTGTAGATTATGTCTCAAAATGGGTAGAGGCTATAGCTACACGGACGAATGACAGTAAGGTGGTGATCAAATTTATTCAAGAAAATATACTTTCTCGCTTTGGTATGCCTAAGGCCATAATTAGTGATAATGGAACTCATTTTTGCAATAGGCCGATGGATAAACTAATGCGGAAGTATGGAATTGTCCATAAGGTTAGCACACCTTATCACCCCCAATCGAATGGCCAAGCCGAGCTTGCTAATAGGGAGATCAAGAATATCTTGGAGAAGACAGTTGTACCTAATAGGAAAGACTGGTCTCTTAGGTTGACTGATGCTCTTTGGGCTTATAGAACCGCATACAAGAATCCCCTTGGGATGTCCCCATTTCGTTTTGTGTATGGCAAACCTTGTCATCTTCCGGTTGAAATCGAACACAAAGCGTATTGGGCTATCAAAAGGGTGAACTTCAAAATGGATCAAGCCGGTGAAACACGTAAACTTCAGTTGAATGAGTTGGAAGAAATGCGCAATGATGCGTATGAAAGTGCCAAAATTTCCAAGGACCGAATGAAACGAGCTCATGACGGAATTATTCGTAAGAAAGAGTTTCATTTGGGACAGAAAGTACTTCTCTACAACTCGAGGTTGCACTTGTTTCCCGGTAAATTGCGGTCTCGATGGTCTGGTCCTTACATTGTGAAAGCGGTATTTCCCTATGGAGCCGTTGAGCTAATGGATGAGAAGGGGGGAACCACTTTTAAAGTCAATGGGCATCGTCTCAAGCCTTATTCGGAAGCCATGGTTAAAGAAGCCGACACAATCTGGCTGTCGGACCCCATTTATGGGGATTGATTGAAAGAAGAGAGTGAGGTCGTCGCACCCCCGACATGTATGGGGTGATTGTTGTACATTTGAGTCGTAGGATGTAGAAGTTATAGGGTAGAGTCCGTTCTGAGGGTTGAGAATCCGAAGGGTGCGGGTTGTTCGTTATCAATGAGTTGCGAGGTTAGTTGGAAGTTTGCGAGGATGAAAAATCATCATTGGAGTGGAGTATGAGCATTTTTAGGAAGAGAGAAGAAGAATTCTGGAATCGGATCGGTCCGGTGGAAAAAAAGAACCGATCCGGTCATCCGGATCGGTCCGGGGTAAAAACAGAGTCGATCCGGTAGGGCGGATCGGTCCGTCCCAAAACCGGATCGGTCCGATTTTCTGCAGGTTTATAATCCCAAGAGACCACCTCTTCATTTCCACCTCTTCACATCCCCCACCAGCCCCTTAGGATACCTTTCCCTTATTAGGATTCTTATCCCTATGTTATAGTTTCGCTTATACAGTTATTTCCACAGTTTGTTTGTAATCTACAGTTTTAATATGATATTGGCATGTTTTATTTATCGCACTCTTTATGTTGTCTTCTTTTATCTCTTATCTATTTGATTGAGGACAATGCAAATCATTGAGTTAGGGGGGATGAAAGGTGCGTATTCATAAAACTTCGCTTATATTCATATCTATGTGTTTATAATAAAAAAAAAAAAAAAAATTGAAAAATGTTGAAAAAATCCAAAAATATTTTTCTTCAAAATAAATAAAAATTGGAATTTAAAATTTTCAAAAATATCACATTTATTCTATTTAAAGTCTCAAATTGTAAAATTCATAATGCACTAAGCCAAAATTGACCAAAGATGGAAATTGAAAGAAAATTGACGACTTTACGAATAAGTGTGGAGATTGATCAAACCCGGTGAGATTTCGAGCCTTTCAGTTTTTTATGAGTTTTTAAATCAATCCGAGTTTATGATTAACTCAAAGTTCTTTTCAGTGTTTTAAATAAGTCGTTGATGATCTCAGTCCTTTATTTTGATCGGTTATGGGAAATGTGTGAAATTATTGTCTCGAAATTTGTGCTAAATATATCTCTAAACTTAATTAATCTCGAGATGCATATGGTAATGTGATTAGCGATTTGGACAATGAAGTAGGCCCTCGTTTGTTTAACCCAAAAATATTAGCCATAAAAAGTTGTGAAAAACAAAATTATCCCTTTGCAACCCAATTTGAGCCTAAAATTATATTTCCCTTTTCGTTTGATAACCCGAAAAACCCAAATAGCCCGAAATTGTGAAAATTGAGAAAATTTATCAAGTAAGTCCAAATTGTGCAATAAAAAGAGGCAAGAAAAAAAAAGAAGAAAAAAAAAGAAGAGAAGAAAAAGAAAAGAAGAAAGAGAAAATTGAGCAAATGCCCGAGAAAAAAGCACAAATGGACATCATAAAGATATTTTCCAATTCCGAACATTCCATCCATTCCCATTTTTACCCTTTACACCTTTTAACCCGAAAAAGTCCTAACTGAGTCCGAATGGCAAAATTAATTACTGCGTGGAGAGCTAAGACATGAAAAGATAATATGAGAGATTAAAATGGTGTGAATTAGAGGTGATGTTCCCATTTTCTAATAACCGTAATCCGATGATGAGATCTTTTCACAATAAATTTCCTTCTTTTCAATTTTGTATGCATTAGTTTGTGTCCATTATATTTACTCTTTATATCATGCATACCGAGTGAAAATAGCCACAATCCGAGTGATTCGTTTGTGAGTGCATTCCGTAAGAATTTGAATCAAAACGAATTTTCGGAAAGTAACGTAATGCTCAATCGGTGGAAATTTGAGGTTTAATTTTTGGCTTCGCACACACACACATTATGGTTTGAGACAGATGAATATGAATTTATGGTGATTATTTTTAGAAAAGTTTAAATTGTACAATTTTTGAGTATTTTGATATTTATTTGAGTCAATAAAGAATTTTGTGGGTAAATTCACTGCAAACCCTCACGAGACAAAACTCGTCCTACTAGGGTAACCTAGAGATTTAAAGGCTTGTTGCATAGGCTAAATGCAATCGCGTGCCTGCGAAAGTGGAATACTATTTAAATAAAGAAGTTTTCAAGAAATGAATGATGGTTAGATTCAAATACATTGCCCGGGACGTGCAAAGTCCTAAGTTAGGGGGATTTGACCAAGCATAAATTCTTCAGAATTTAGCTCCTTAATTTAGTGATTTTAATATCTCGAACAATGTAATTGAGCCATTTTTATGCCATATCAATCCATTGTTTATTCCTAACAACTTTCCCTAGTTTTTGTATAAGTTGGATGAAGTTTTCAGGAATGGAATGCAAGAAAGAATCCAAAAGAAAAGAAAAGCTGCAAGCAAGAAATGTCTAAGGGCAAAAGTGTAATTCCATCCAGAATTCGAAAGTGACGCCAAAAGGGAAGTTGAAGAGAATGAGTTCACAAGAGCATAGGAAGAAACGGCATCCAAATCGGAGGTCTAGATAAGAAGATATGGCCAGTCAAAGCTGCAAGGAAAAAGTCAAAGAAGAAGAAATTCGGACCGATCCGGGTAGGAGTCGGACCGATCCGATTTTCCCAAGTCCAGTGCACTCCGGATCGATGGCAAACCGATGGAAGCAATAAAAGAACCGATCCGGACACAACCGGACCGATCCGAAAGAAAATAAAAGAACCGATCCGATGGATATCGGACCGATCCGATTAAGTCTCGGACCGATTCGGGTATTCGAAAGCCTGGCATTAATTTGCCATTTATTGTGCAGATTTGAGTACGTAGCTGTGAATCTTGTTCCACAAGCACAATTGGAAACCGAATTTGGATGATTTGTGCTATAAAAAGCCAAGTTCTACATCATTTCTAGGAGGCTGGAGAGAGGCTAGAGAGAGTTTTCAGATCAGATTTTTAAGTTAAATTTCCATTTCCTTCAAGATTTGCATGAACCCTAGTTTGTATTCTGAATCTCAATTCCGTTTTTGTGCTGAATTCAAGTAATATCACTCTATTCTCTTTTGTTTAATTTCTGCAAATTTCTTACAATGTTCTGCAATTTCATAGTTTCATATGTGAATTTGTTTTTCAACCAAATCATGAGTAGCTAATTTCTCAAGGGATGGGGTACATGAACTCAATCCTAATACAAATTATTCGTATGGAAAATTAGAAAATAAATGAAAATGTTGGTTGAATCGTGAACGAAAATCATATATGCATTGTCATATCTTTTAATCTCTCTTGCCCTAGGTACTTGGGATGTTTAAGAATGCTTTGTATGTATAATTTGTCGTTCACCGCCTTATATTGATCTTTGATTTCATATGATGCGGTCTTGAATCTCATATATGTAATGCTTAGTGATGATAAGGACTGGATTTAATAAAGAATTTTGATTTATAATTTTAATATTCTAAAGAATAATTTGTTAAGGATTGAGGGATTGTACCCTACCCTAATTTTTTCTAAATTGTTAAACCCCAAATTTTGCTGTTAATTTCCATTTGTTTTTCATAAGTAAAGTTTTAGAAATTTTCTCAAAAAAATCAATCATCTTTTTATTTCTTTCAAGAAATCATTTCACGTTTTGGTAATTTTCCTTGTTATTGTTTGGCAATTTTGATCCCTGTGGAGACGATCCCGACTTACCGGGTTATTACTTGAGCGACAAGGCTTGCACTTGAGCCTAGATAAATACACACTTTTGAAACAAATATTAAGTCGCGTCAAGTTTTTGAAACATGAATCCTACCTAGAATTTTGAAAGTAGGAAGCGGCTACCAGATACATCCCACAACAGTCCGCACCTGTCACGGCTCCCAAGACTCTGGATAGGAAGTCATCCGACATCCATGCGGTAGGATACCTGTAATAATATATATATATATATACATGCAGGAGAGAAAAGTAAACGTGTCAGAGCCCGAGTTGTGAAAATATTTAGCAAGTGTGTTAACCGTGCATAATAAATATCGGTGCACTTATTTCATAATTAAAGTGGAATCGCACTCTCATGGAATCCCAACTCACCTCTCATCTAAAGGCGCGCACCTATTCGCGTCCTCAATTTTATTAGTTAAATTACCCCCATTTTTCTTTTTATTAGGATAACTTAACTTATCATAGGCCTAGCCTATACCCACTAGATCTACCTTCCTATCATACCCCAAGAATCCACCCCCTTTTTAACCAAAGATAAGTATTTATTTTCAATCATATGTGCCTTATTAGGCTTAGTGGATTCCGGTTTATACTTTAACAAATTTTAATTTAATAGATTACCCAATATGCAACTGGGTTGAAACATCTAATTTAAATTTCTAATTAATAAGTATGAAAAATCATTATTGACACAACTTCCCTCCAATTTCAACGCTGCGCTGCGTTTCGTGCGTGGGGTGTCTCACAAAGCGAAATCCAAACAAGGAACCACCCCGTTACACTACTCCATGTCAACGTCGATCCTGGAGATCCATTATGCCACACATAAACATCGATAGAACTTCTCTCTACTCTCAACAATGTACTATATTTCGTGCGTGGGGAGTCTCACAAAGCGAAATCCAAACAAGGAACCTCCCCGTTACACTACTCTTTGACAATGTCGATCATAGAGATCCATAATGCCGTGCATACCATAACTGGCAGAACTTTTCTCCAATTTCAACACTGCACTGCGTTTCATGCATGGGGTGTCTCGCAAAGCGAAATCCAAACAAGGAACCACCCCGTTACACTACTCCTTGACAATGTCGATCCTAGAGATCCATAATGCCATATATACAATATAATACTACTACTACAACTAACATCTCCAATCATATCCTTGGGATAATGTAACCGAAATATTCCTTAAATGCGATACATCAACCCCCATCAATCTAGTACACCATAATCATCCAAGATGTACTCCACAAAGGTTCTATATCCTTTCATCTATAGGATATATAAATATATATATAGGTATTTCATTCTAACCATATATATATACACCATCATCCAATCCCATGACTATGTATTCATACCATATATGATGTACAAAGGCCATGCACAAATAAATACCCGGCTATATATAGCGCCGATAAACTGCATTAATGCTATCATCTTCCCAGTGCCCGGCTCACGTAGCAATACTGGGGCCACCATGGTGGGACTAAACGACACCCATCTCGTGGTAAACTCACGCACACGACGTCCCGGGAAGCGGTCATAGCTCCAAACCGGAAATGAGACAAAACATACCCACCACGTCTCATCCCAAAAATATAAAAATGTAAATCACATAATAACACACGGGACGACTATGACCTGGGGAATATCCACACCCTGCTTTTCTAGCCAGGATGCTCACCCTCTACGCGCGCAACTTCCCAATGATAGAATGAGCGGGGTATGCTTAACCAAATAAGTATATATCATTCACATGCACAATATATACATCCATATGATCCAATCATATGATCAAATATTAAACCATCATGTAAGGTTTAAATATCCATACCATGTATATCCATAACACAAATATATCCATATATTCATATTCATACATAGATATATTTACATATATTCACACATCGCTATATCATTATATATACAGACTAATTCCCGTTCATATGTATAAGATATATAAACTCGGCTATAAATATACATAATCTTCAATATACAAGCCGTCACCACAATTTCCATTAAGTTTACCTCGATATGTGAATACAATCCCTCACTTGAAACATATTCAATCATTTTTCCTATGATGAATAGTCTCCCAAAACCATATGTATATATCTATACATATATATTCAACATTAGGGTTATCACCCAAGAGTTTGTGTAGAAATCCATCACTGCACATTTCACCTCTAAATGTGAAAGTACATAATTTCCTTTAGTACTATTTAACCATAGGCACACACATGACTTAATAGTATAAAACCTCAATTTATTCCAACCTCGTTTCAAGTATTGGAATCTCAATGGTTATTTCACCACAATTTGGTGTAAACTATCCTAACTAGAATTGATGCTACCGCTTATTCTAATCGATAGTACGATACCAAGTCGTTCCCAATTTTACCTATGGTTGAATTTATTTTATGAACCCTTACTCCTATCGGGTTATCATTTGTTCCTTGGTCTAAACATTTCTAAGGATAGGAGACCCCTCACTCTTAAAGAGTATGCGACCACTCTCTTCCATTTGGCCCCAAATTGTAACTTACCAATATCCTATCCTTATAAGGAGTTGACATAGATGTTGGCCTAGAAATTTCACAACATACATGAACATATTCTTCTCCAATTATTCCAAGAAGTCCCCACTATCATATACTAAGTGAAAGACCCCCTATAAGTCTCCAAAGTATCTCTTACTTCATAAGAGAAAACCTCAAATTAATAAACCCAACCAAAAAGGGGTAGAAATCATCCTAGAAAAACCTCATAACACAACTCATTAAGGAGGCTCCTAAGAATAAACTCCAAAAGAAAAGGGAAAGAAAGAAATCCCAAATTTTGGGCTAAAAACAGGGGACCGGTCGACCGGTCCCAGACCCCCGGTCGACCGCGGGTCCAAATTTTGCCTACGAAGAAATGTAGTAGGCTTTTCCCTTAAGGAGCGGTCGACCGGCCATACCAGATATTCTGGCCGATTTCCCAATTTCAGCAAACCCACAACCCTCAAACACTCACATAACATCCTCAAGGCCCCAAATCTTTAACCCAATAATATTTGTAACAAGAAAATCCATCCTACATCTCATTCCAACCATTTATATGTCATCAAACCATATATAAATATTGATTTCAAGATTAAACCTAAAAATCTAGGTTTTGATGTTAATACCCAAAAATCCATTTCTTTAACCCACAAATTATGAAATGAAATACACAAATAGCTATTTAGCAAGATTAAACACTTGCCTCAGATTTGTAGAGGTTGGATCGTCCTCGATGTCGCGGTTTTGGGCCGGAATCTCCAAGCTTTCTTCCTCTCTCTCTTCTTTTCTTCTTCTTTCTCTCTTCTTTCTCCCTCGAGGGCTTTTTCTCTCTTTCTCTCAAATGAGAAATGGCTTCATCCGTAAGCCTCTAATCCTTTATAACAAAATTCCAATTTTAAATGTTAATACACACTTTAAATGACTCGTTTACTCTAATTCGAGTCAAACTGACTTAAAAATATTCCGGAGCCGAAATAAAACCCAATGACAGTCATTTTGACTATCTCGACCCTTCTGGGATCAATGGTACCCTCAAAATCATCATCCGGAATACTTCAAAATGTCCTCTATTTTTGGACTTAAATTCCCAATTTTGGAATTCTCCAAATTTAATTAAATTTTATTTTCCCAAAATTTAATTTCTCAGTCTCAAAAGTCTTGGGGTATTACAATCTTCCCCCCTTACAAAAATTTCTTCCGCGAAATTTAAGATGTGCCTAGGACCTCAATATCATGTAGTCCTTACATCAACCCTCAGGATCACTATGCCGATCCTTTCTAGTTCTCACGTCGAACTATATAGATCCTTACCGATCCTTAAAATCAACTAGCCACCCAGGGCGCCCATACACCCCGTACCCGAGTTTCCACTCGTAGAATTATAATCAGTCTCCATTAGCCTCAAATCTTAACATAACTATTACCAATATAATCTATAATAACATATTAAATATAAAAGTTTGAAAATTCCCAACGGTTGAACTCTCCTCAATTCCTGACGCTAGCTATCTTCGTGCGGGGGAGGTCTCGCAAAGCGAAATCCAAACAAGGAACCCTCCCAATACACTACTGTGTAGCTAGGTCGGGAATTGAGATTAGTTGAACCAGGGTTAAGGTTTTATAAAAAGATTTTCATATTTTAGATATTGCCCGAGGGCCTATACAACAATACTATATAAATCAATCCCGCGTCTTTCGACACGCCAAACAAACACCTTATGTTTAGGACACAAGGCTGTGACACCCTGCCTAATTAAATACCGGGCGATCACTCCTTTATTAAATTAAAATCAAGGTGAACAGTTGGTTCATTCTTAGCATCACTGTCGTAAAAATAAACTTTTCCAAATTAACACCCTAATTAATTAAGCTAAGTGTCAAAACCATTTTTTTAACCTTTATAACCAAAATGTATTTTTAAAGAAAAACTTATTTATTTAATTAGTAACAACATTTTCAATAAATAAGAATCATACAACAATTATCCTGGAACATAATCCAATTAATTTAAACATTCAAAGTCCCATCATTTAAGACTTAAGGTAAAACATCCATACTGAAACAAATCCCATAGTAACAGTACTAGAAATAACTGAAATACAAATGTCCCAATAAAACAGATAAATAGAGGAAAGGGCGACACATGCCCAATAAATGAGTATGATAGATGTGGAATCAAGTGAACGAAGTCGTCTATGCAAGTGGCCTGCAACTCCCACCTAAGCTGCAGCACGTTCCTTTCAAGGGATCCTAAGCAAGACGCCCCTATGGATGGGCACCTGTAATACATACATATATATACAAGAGAGAGAAAGAGAAAAAGAAACGGGTCAGAGCCCGATAGTGTGTTTGATTTAAAATACGTTTAGCAAGTATTTAAATTGATACAGGCCAATGCAACAACATATTAGTGCGACACTCTCTTGAGAAATTCTCACCTCTCTTCTAATGTGCACACCTATCGCACTAACCTTCCCAACGGTTTGTCTTATCATTTATCGCACTAATCTTACCAATGATTTAACTTATCTTAGATCACTCGTAAGAATCAAAATTTAACGATTCAATTGTTTGAAAAGAATATTTCAATTAGTAACCAAAGTTCTCATTTTAACTTTATTAATCAACAAAGTTTTCCAGTGTCATATTATACTTTCTCAAAACAAGTATTTATAATTGAGTCATCAACCATGTCCTACATATCACATCACAGTAGGCAGTTCCAGATTTCAGAATTTCATATATATATATATTAACCACTCGAAAATATATATATCATAACAGCACCCCAAATAATAACTATGGTGCGGGCATACTCTACTATCCAAACCCCATGTCACTCACATTAAGGGGAATACAAATTCGGAATCACTCTCGAATTGTATTAACACATACTCAAACCATATTGAGGCGAAGTATAGGTTCCAAGTCTCTTAGGACCATCTGAACTATCACTGCGATAGCCTGTACCAAGGATACCTATACACAAACAATATGAGGCGAAGCATAGATTCCAAGTCTCTAAGAGGAAAGCACATTCCCGCATCTCTTAGGACCGTCTGAACTATCATTCCGATAGCCTGTACCAAGGATATCTATCTTCTAGGGTACAAGTCAATATCCCCCATAAAGGTCCCATCGAGATAAGACTGTCCCAGCGCGGAAACCTCAGGGATAGCAAGTAGCGTGGGCATGATTTTCACACATAGATAGTATATGCATACACAATCATATAACTATACTAATATTACCATATCAATAATGGGTAAATTCTCAATTCCCATAATTACGTCATTTGCATTTATTTCTCATTATATAGTTATCACGTATAACCATTCACATCTTACTTTAATTTGAGGAACTTTTCCACTTACTACATAACGCTTCATGGATTCTATCCTCCCAATTATAAAATTCAGTAGGTATACACATTTGTCCCAAAGTAACTCTCTTACGTGTCTCTCTCTTTAAATCATAAATTTACCGACCCTTATGTAATTCTCCCAAAATACAATCTTTGCCCGACATCAAGGGTCTCAAAATCTATTCACATGTCCCACTGGTCTTCCCTATCTCCCAAAACATTTTATTAAGGATGCCCAAGAATTATCTCACAATAAATTAAATTTAACGCATTTAAAAAGGAAATAGGAGTCTTCCAGGAGGGGTCGATCGATCGAGGTTTGGGGCTCGATCGATCGAACCTTCGATCGATCGAAGCTCTGGCTCGATCGATCGATCAAGCAGGTATTTTGATTTCTGCAGAATTGCAGTTACGGGTTCTACTATCTATCTTCATCCAAATCCATATTTTCCGATCCCAAACGTCTCAAAAATTCTACCACTAACATCCTAACATGATATGATACACATTCTACGTAAAGCATGTCAATTTACGTCACTAAACATGGATTAATCATACCGAAATTCATTTAAAACTCAAGAACCCTAAAAATCTCTAAATCATGATTCTAATCTGTTTTATCCCATAATTTTTTTCTTATTTACACCAAAATTTCGTGTATTATTCTTCTACATCACAAAAGACTTCCAGAATAAGGTTAAATTCTTTACTACATGCAAATTCCTATCACAATTTGGGTTTTCTTCCATATATTTCATCCCTAATCATTCCTAAACTAATATGAAAATTTCACCAATGAAATAAGCAAGATAAACACTTGCCTGGGATTTTTGATGTTCTGATTTGCAGATGTTTTTGGTGTGGTTGCGTAGTCCGTTGCGCGATCTACGCGTTGGTGGTGGTTGCGGTGCAAACGGGTGGATTTCGGGCCTTGAATTTGCCTTGAAAGCTCTCTCCTTTCTCTCCTATGGCCGTCACTTGTGTTTAGAGTTTCTAACCCTAGATGACAATCCAGATATCTGATATAACCCTTTGAATTTTCGTGGGTTTAATTACCCAAAAATGTGAAATGTCCAAAACGCCCTCCCGGGGTACCAATTAGGCCTAAAAACGCCCCGAGACCCAAACTAAACCCCCGGGTAAACTTTTCTGACTATCTCGGCCCTTCCGGATGCGTTGGCACACTCAAAATGACCATACAAAAAACTTATAAAATATTCACTTTTATTAATCCACATTTAGTCCCGACACGACACAGGCGCGTCCTGACTTAAATTTCCACAATTGTCATTTTATTCATACGTGACAATATTATAAAAATAAATCTCATATATTACTATACTCATCCAGTAATATGCCACAAATAACAAATTTCCAATAATTACTAACTCTCGCCACGCTAGTAAATATTTAAAACAACATTCCGGATTAAAATTAAATTAATTTATCTCAATTAAATTTAATAAATCCTTAAATTTAAAAGCCATGAAAATACGGGGTATTACAAAGGCCTCAACAATTACAACACTCTAACCAATACCTAGTTCTCAAAACTAGCACAACTATGAGCTAAATTGCCCACTCAAAATAGAGCTACCAAACTTAAACTTCTCAAGTATAAAAATTCTTCCACTTCAACTCAACACCTTTCAATGAGATAAATTCTTCCCTCGTAGGAACACCACAATTACACGCCCTAACCCATCCATAAGACGAATAACCACTACTTAACAAACCTTAACATTTCGCACCTCCGAAATTCAATATTATAACTCTCGACGTTCCCGATATCGCACAAAGCATGAATTAAACCCAAAGAAAGGTATTCTACCTTGTACTTCCATAATCTAATGGTTTCACCTCAACTAAGGATCTCAGTTCAAGACCCTCTTCTTCTTCCAGGACGATCATTACTCCTAAATCTACTTCTCTGCAGGAGAAACATCTTTCCCAAAACCTTCCTAACCATTTTGAAGGACAGTACGATTGCGACTACCGAAAACTCCCTCAGTCCCACTCAACGAAACCGAGTCTCCAAATTTCTTACTCCCACTTCCCAGAAGGCAATACTCCCAATATTGGGATAACTCCACACCTCACATCAGGGAAAAGTCACCAACACCAGGCTTCCTAACAAAGGTTAACGGGTTTCTCAACCGAAACCTCCCAAAGACTACACTATATTACTCTCCTCAGACTTATTTTACTAAGTCCAAGGTTCGCTATTCGAGTAAATTTTCCTTTCTTACTCAACCGTCGATAAATCACCTCGAACCACTGCTAGAAATCTCCTCAATATCTCCTCCGAAATCGGGGAAAACAAAATACCCCCGACCAAAGCATACCCAAAATATGCTATGGGTATTGTACTTCTAATCCTATACTTTCCTAGATGACAAAATCTAGGCGACGTCTGAAACGAAACAAGAACAACTGTTATCAGAACGTCAATCAAGTGAATATACTTCACAGAAGAAAACAACGCAGTGAACACAACAGTCCTATTTGTAGGGCTTTATGTCAAGAACGTTAACGGAAGAATGCAGAAAACTCGCACAGATCCTAAGGACTCTAGAACCTGATGCTCTGATACCATCTGTAACACCCCGATTAAAATAATAACGGGTGGACAACCCTGTACTATATTAAATCAGAAATTTCAGATGGTCCAGTCTCAACATCAACTTCCGGTACTATATAATATAGGACTAACTACCCGATATCATATAAGCGAGATGTTAAATAATTTAAAACATGCAACAATTTACAAACCAACACCATAAAACTACTAATAAATAGGAGAAAGATGCAAGAAAGAACTATGATAAACGAAATGCTATAATAAAATGATATAATCAATTAGAACAGAATGTGATACAAAAAGTAGACCCGAATAAGTTGTCGGGTCACAGCGAATACAATAACTGGAATGGAATAAGTATAAACATTGATATAAATATCCCTTGGGTACAAACCCGATATACAACATGAATCCTACCTAGAATTTTGAAAGTAGGAAGCGGCTAGCAGATACATCCCGCAATAGTCCGCACCTGTCACGGCTCCCAAGACTTTGGATAGGAAGTCATCCGACATCCATGCGGTAGGATACCTGTAATAATATATATATATATACAGGCAGGAGAGAAAAGTAAACGGGTCAGAGCCCGAGTTGTGAAAATATTTAGCAAGTGTGTTAACCGTGCATAATAAATATCGGTGCACTTATTTCATAATTAAAGTGGAATCGCACTCTCGTGGAATCCCAACTCACCTCTCATCTAAAGGCGCGCACCTATTCGCGTCCTCAATTTTATTAGTTAAATTACCCCCATTTTTCTTTTTATTAGGACAACCTAACTTATCATAGGCCTAGCCTATACCCACGAGATCTACCTTCCTATCATACCCCAAGAATCCACCCCCTTTTTAACCACAGATAAGTATTTATTTTCAATCATATGTGCCTTATTAGGCTTAGTGGATTCCGGTTTATACTTTAACAAATTTTAATTTAATAGATTACCCAATATGCAACTGGGTTGAAACATCTAATTTAAATTTCTAATTAATAAGCATGAAAAATCATTATTGACACAACTTCCCTCCAATTTAACGCTGCGCTGCGTTTCGTGCGTGGGGTGTCTCGCAAAGCGAAATCCAAACAAGGAACCAACCCGTTACACTACTCCATGTCAACGTCGATCCTGGAGATCCATTATGCCACACATAAATATCGACATAACTTCTCTCTACTCTTAACAATGTACTACATTTCGTGCGTGGGGAGTCTCGCAAAGAGAAATCCAAACAAGGAACCTCCCCGTTACACTACTCTTTGACAATGTCGATCATAGAGATCCACAATGCCGTGCATACCATAACTGGCAGAACTTTTCTCCAATTTCAACACTGCACTGCGTTTCATGCATGGGGTGTCTCGCAAAGCGAAATCCAAACAAGGAACCACCCCGTTACACTACTCCTTGACAATGTCGATCCTAGAGATCCATAATGCCATATATACAATATAATACTACTACTACAACTAACATCTCCAATCATATCCTTGGGATGATGTAACCGAAATATTCCTTAAATGCGATACATCAACCCTCATCAATCTAGTACACCATAATCATCCAAGATGTACTCCACAAAGGTTCTATATCCTTTCATCTGTAGGATATATAAATATATATATAGGTATTTCATTCTAACCATATATATATACACCATCATCCAATCCCATGACCATGTATACATACCATATATGATGTACAAAGGCCATGCACAAATAAATACCCGGCTATATATAGCGCCGATAAACTGCATCAATGCTATCATCTTCCCAGTGCCCGGCTCACGTAGCAATACTGGGGCCACCATGGTGGGACTAAACAACACCCATCTCGTGGTAAACTCACGCACACGACATCCCGGGAAGCGGTCATAGCTCCAAACTGGAAATGAGACGAAACATACCCACCACGTCTCATCCCAAAAATATAAAAATATAAATCACATAATAAGACACGGGACGACTATGACCTGGGGAATATCCACACCCTTCTTTTTTAGCCAGGATGCTCACCCTCTACGCGCGCAACTTCCCAATGATAGAATGCGCGGGGTATGCTTAACCAAATAAGAATATATCATTCACATGCACAATATATACATCCATATGATCCAATCATATGATCAAATATTAAACCATCATGTAAGGTTTAAATATCCATACCATGTATATCCATAACACAAATATATCCATATATTCATATTCATACATAGATATATTTACATATATTCACACATCGCTATATCATTATATATACAGACTAATTCCCGTTCATATGTATAAGATATATAAACTCGACTATAAATATACATAATCTTCAATATACAAGCCGTCACCACAATTTCCATTAAGTTTACCTCGATATGTGAATACAATCCCTCACTTGAAACATATTCAATCATTTTTCGTATGATGAATAGTCACCCAAAACCATATGTATATATCTATACATATATATTCAACATTAGGGTTATCACCCAAGAGTTTGTGTAGAAATCCATCACTGCACATTTCACCTCTAAATGTGAAAGTACATAATTTCCTTTAGTACTATTTAACCATAGGCACACACATGACTTAATAGTCTAAAACCTCAATTTATTCCAACCTCGTTTCAAGTATTGGAATCTCAATGGTTATTTCACCACAATTTGGTGTAAACTATCCTAACTAGAATTTATGCTACCGCTTATTCTAATCGATAGTACGATACCAAGTCGTTCCCAATTTTACCTATGGTTGAATTTATTTTATGAACCCTTACTCCTATCGGGTTATCATTTGTTCCTTGGTCTAGAATTTTCTAAGGATAGGAGACCCCTCACTCTTAAAGAGTATGCGACCACTCTCTTCCATTTGGCCCCAAATTGTAACTTAAAAATATCCTATCCTTATAAGGAGTTGACATAGATGTCGGCCTAGAAATTTCACAACATACATGAACATATTCTTCTCCAATTATTCCAAGAATTCCCCACTATCATATACTAAGTGAAAGACCCCCTATAAGTCTCCAAAGTATCTCTTACTTCATAAGAGAAAACCTCAAATTAATAAACCCAACCAAAAAGGGGTATAAATCATCCTAGAAAAACCTCATAACACAACTCATTAAGGAGGCTCCTAAGAATAAACTCCAAAAGAAAAGGGAAAGAAAGAAATCGCAAATTTTGGGCTAAAAACAGGGGACCGGTCGACCGGTCCCAGACCCCCGGTCGACCGCGGGTCCAAATTTTGCCTACGAAGAAATGTAGTAGGCTTTTCCCTTAAGGCGCGGTCGACCGACCATACCAGATATTCTGGCCAATTTCCCAATTTCACCAAACCCACAACCCTCAAACACTCACATAACATCCTCAAGCCCCCAAATCTTTAACCCAATAATATTTGTAACAAGAAAATCCATCCTACATCTCATTCCAACCATTTATATGTCATCAAACCATACATAAACATTGATTTCAAGATTAAACCTAAAAATCTAGGTTTTGATGTTAATACCCAAAAATCCATTTCTTTAACCCACAAATTATGAAATGAAATACACAAATAGCTATTTAGCAATATTAAACACTTGCCTCAGATTTGTAGAGGTTGGATCGTCCTCGATGTCGCGGTTTTGGGCCGGAATCTCCAAGCTTTCTTCCTCTCTCTCTTCTTTTCTTCTTCTTTCTCTCTTCTTTCTCCCTCGAGGGCTTTTTCTCTCTTTCTCTCAAATGAGAAATGGCTTCATCCGTAAGCCTCTAATCCTTTAAAACAAAATCCCAATTTTAAATGTTAATACACACTTTAAATGAATCGTTTACTCTAATTCGAGTCAAACTGACTTAAAAATATCCCGGAGCCGAAATAAAACCCAATGACAGTCATTTTGACTATCTCGACCCTTCCAGGATCAATGGTACCCTCAAAATCATCATCCGGAATACTTCAAAATGTCCTCTATTTTTGGACTTAAATTCCCAATTTTGGAATTCTCCAAATTTAATTAAATTTTATTTCCTAAAATTTAATTTCTCAGTCTCAAAAGTCTTGGGGTGTTACACATGGACACCGCTCAAGCGAGTGTCGTAAGCGTAAGAAGCAAAATAGAAATAACCCTTAAGCAAATGTAACTAAGGGTGAGAATATCGCCAATGATTTGGCGAATATGAATCTTTCTGTCGTGGTCTCTGAATGTAACTTGGTTGGAAATACCAAGGAATGGTGGGTGGACACTGGAGCCACACGACACATTTGTGCAAACAAATGGATGTTCTCCACCTATAAGCCTTTGGAAAATGAGGAGAACCTTTTTATGGGAAATTCTTCCACTTCTAAGTTGGTGCGACAAGGAAAGATTGCTCTAAAAATGACTTCTGGAAAGGAACTTACTCTCAACAATGTTCTTCACGTGCCTGATATCCGAAAGAATCTGATTTCTTGATCTCTTCTGACTAAAAATGTTTTTAAGCTTGTGTTTGTGTCTGATCGCTTTGTGTTATCTAATAATGACATGTATGTAGGAAAGGGCTACCTAAATGAGGGGCTCTTTAAACTCAATGTTCTTACTGTAACCCCAAAAACATCTATTTTAATGAATGAAATTGCTAGTTCTTCTTACTTGATTGAGTCATCTAATATTTGGCATGCTAGATTGGGACATGTTAATTTTGATACATTGCGTAGATTAATTAACTTGGAATTTTTGCCAAAATTTAATATAGATAAAAATCTTAAATGTGAAATTTTTGTGGAATCTAAATTAGCTAGATTACCTTTCCATTCTGTTGAAAGGATAACTGAACCTTTAGATTTAATTCACACTAATATTTGTGATTTAAAATTTGTTCAAACTAGAGGTGGAAAAAAGTATTTTATTACTTTTATTGACGATTGCATAAAATATTGCTATGTATATTTGTTACATAGTAAAGATGAGACTATTAATGCATTTAAATAATACAAAAATGAAGTTGTAAATCAATTAAGCAAAAAGATAAAGGCTATTAGAAGTGACAGAGGAGGTGAATGTGAATATCCATTTGAGGAATTTTGTTCTGGAAATGGGATTATTTATCAAACAACCGATCCTTATTCTCCTCAATCGAATGGTGTTGCGGAACGTAAAAACCGTACTTTGAAAGAGATGATGAACTCAATGTTATTAAGCTCAGGAGCTCCACAAAATTTGTGGGGGGAAGCCTTACTTTCTGCTAATTGCATTCTCAATAAAGTACCTCACAAGAAGACTCACAAGACACCTTATGAATTATGGAAAGGTCGAAGACCTTCCTATAAATATTTACGAGTGTGGGGGTGCTTAGCCAAAGTGATGGTTCCTAAACCTAAAAAGGTAAGAATAGGGCCAAAAACCTTGGATTGTGTATTCATCGGTTATGCTACTAATAGCAGTGCATATCGATTTCTAGTTTATAAATCTGAAATTTCGGATATTCATGTAAATACGGTTATTAAATCGAGGGACACTTCATTTTTTGAAAATAAATTCCCGTATAACATGACCTGAGAATCTGGTTCTTCTAAAAGGACAAATCAAGCTACTACAAATGGTACTCATCAACCTATTGAATCAATAGAGGATGAACCAAGACGTAGTAAAAGAGCAAAAACCTCGACTTCTTTCGGTTCGTATTTTCTAACATATTTGCTAGAAAATGAACCTTAATCGTATAAAGAAGCCATATCCTTACCCGATGCTTCCAATTGGAAAGAAGCGATTAATAGTAAAATTGAATCCATATTACAAAATGATACATGGGAACTAGTGGATCTTCCAACAGGTTCAAAACCGCTAGGTTATAAATGGATCTTCAAAAAGAAATTGAAGGCGGATGGATCAATTGATAAATATAAAGCTAGACTTATAGCTAAAGGCTATAGGCAAAAGGAAGGGTTGGATTACTTCGACACATATTTATCGGTAACAAGAATAACGTCCATTCGGATGTTAATAGCAATAGCTGCTATTAATGGACTTGAAATACATCAAATGGATGTAAAAACTACATTCTTAAACGATGAACTAGATGAGGAAATTTATATGGAGCAACCTGAAGGATTCAAAGCTCCCGGACAAGAAGGAAAAGTATGTAAGCTTGTTAAATCACTATATGGATTAAAACAAGCACCTAAGCAATGGCATGAAAAATTGGATAATGCAATGTTATCAAATGGTTTCAAAATTAATGAATGCGATAAATCTGTTTACTTTAAATACATTCATAATGGATATGTCATTGCATGCCTTTATGTTGATGATATGCTTATCATGGGTAGTAACTTGGAAATTGTGAAAACTACAAAACAAATGTTGAGTAGTAGATTTGACATGAAAGATATGGGAATCGCCGATGTTATATTAGGAATTAAAATTTCTAGAACATCGGATGGACTTATTTTATCTCAATCTCATTACATAGAGAAAGTACTTGAAAAATTCAAAAAGTATGATATTAGTCCTACCAAGACACCTGTAGATGTAAATTTACATCTTGCAAGAAATAATGGTGAAAGCATATCTCAACTAGAATATTCTCGTATTATCGGTAGCTTAATGTATATCATGAACTGTACGAGACCGGACATAGCATACTCAATAAGTACGCTAAGTCGATTTACGAGTAATCCAGGAAGAGATCACTGGAAAGCTATATTGAGAGTTTTTGGGTTATTTAAAATATACTCAAAACTATGGACTGCACTACTCAAAATATCCAGCCGTTCTTGAAGGACATTGCGATGCAAATTGGATATCCGATACAAAAGACTCTAAGTCTACGAGTGTGTATGTGTTTACCCTCGCAGGTGCAGCCGTATCTTGGAAATCCTCAAAACAAACGTGCATTGCTAGATCGACAATGGAATCTGAATTCATTGCACTAGACAAAGCTGGAGAAGAAGCTGAATGGCTTCGAAATTTCTTAGAGGATGTTCCAAATTGGTCTAAACCTGTGCCCGCAATATGTATACATTACGATAGCCAATCAGTAATTGGAAGGGCACAAAATCACATGTATAACGGAAAGTCACGACATATTCGTCGTCAACACAATACCGTTAGACAACTTCTCTCAAACGGAATTATCTCAATTGACTATGTAAAGTCAAAAGATAATATATCGGATCCACTAACGAAAGGTTTAAACCGAGAGCAAGTTGAAAGATCATCGAGAGGAATGGGTCTAAAGCCTATAAATAAATAAGAATCAATATCGTGGCAACCCAACCTAGCTGACTGGAGATCCCAAGATCTAGGTTCAATGGGTAAATCGAACTACGTTGTATTCAGTAAGCACGGGAGGATATTTAATCCTATCCATTCCAAAGATGAGACAGTGCATATCTGCCGCGAAATTAGGATAAGTTATGCTTTTAATGACATCTATATCTTAGTACGTCTAAGTGGGGTATTGCAGAATACTCTTTATGGAAGTCACCTACGTGAGTAAGAAGGGGACCACTTCTATGAGAATAATGAAAGGCATATTCTCTAAAATACTTTCGAAACCAAGTGGTTTTCACGGCCAAAATGAACACAAACGTGAGAACCAACTGTGTTGAAGAATTATTGTGTGAATACTGTTGACTAGGTTTATAAAAACGGTTGACGGTTCAAGGACGTGAAGTCTACTGATTAACCAAGTAAATCCGATAGTATATCACTAAGGAAAGTTCAAAGCCACTAGGCTAATTCTCCCGATGCAATAAGTCTTCAGTTTTACTCAACTTGTGTCTACATCTGCATTAGCATCTGTTTGGTTTTATTTATAGAGATATATCATTCATGTGGGGGATTGTTGGAAAATTGGACTTGAATGGGTTTCAGAAAGCTGTCCAGAATTTTCTGGACAGAATTTTGAGCAACTTTGAGCTCAAATTTAGGTGGGACCCACACTACAAAAATCGTGGGACCATATACGAACGCGTTCACCTCCGCAAGGAGATTAACGTAGTATATTCATACGTCCAATTTTAATAAGTTATGAATGATAATTATGTCTCCAAAGTGAGTCACAAAGTAATGAAAGTTAAGGAATTGGGTGTGTTTTAACTCTTGTCCCACATTGGAAGAGTAGTGGAAATTTGATGAGTTAATAACACCCCAAGTATGGACTAAGGCTTGGATGCCTTGGGGTATCCCAACTCTTTGAAGGGGAGATGACCTAAGCTATGAACGAGTTGACTTTCGGTCAAAAGTCCACACGCGCGCGCGCGCGACCGTCCAGCCGGCTCTGCTCGGCTCGGGCTCGGGCTTATAAAAATTTCCTACATTTTTTCTTTCTGGGCTTTAATTACGAAATTAATTAATTAATTAATAAACTGTTGGCAGTTATTGCGAACAATCAACAGTTAATTCGTTTAACTGTTTTGACAGTTATTTGCCAACCGTCACCTACTTTGCTATAAATACAGATGCCTCCCTCCGTTTTTAAAACAATGAAATTTTTCCCTCCTCCAGAATTGCTGTCATTTTATTCCTCTCATATCTGTTCCAGAATTTCTTTTTTCTGCATAACATATCTTGCATTGCTGTTGAGTAAAAGCCACAGAATTTGAGTTCGTTGAAATTAATTATTGCTGTGCTACATAATTAATTGGAAAAATTCGTTCTATCTTGGGAGACAATATTCATCAACCTCGGAGCACATTGGAGGGAATAAATTGTCTTAAGGAGACTATTCTTAACAGGGCTCGGATTATTTCTTTTATTCTTATATTATTTCTGCAAATTCAAGTAAGTGTTTCATTTCTGTAATTCTGTTTTAATTCCGAATTATATAATAATTAATAATTATGTACAATTGTT
This sequence comes from Sambucus nigra, assembly GCA_949130495.1. Classification (NCBI taxonomy): domain Eukaryota; kingdom Viridiplantae; phylum Streptophyta; class Magnoliopsida; order Dipsacales; family Adoxaceae; genus Sambucus; species Sambucus nigra. Next base: position 466,005,996 of record OX422222.1, on the reverse strand, counting down.
ATTTATAAATAGTAGACATAACAATCTTAAGACAATTTATAAAGTTCTACTGTTTTTTAGTGTACATAAGTTTTTTATTACAGAAATTTATTTGTTGGAAATAAATATGTTTTGACAGAATAAAATGAATTAATTTACTGCTTTATTTGTAGAAATTAGTAAAATAGTTTTGATATTGAAATTAATTTCTATACTATTTTTATATTATGTTTTAGAAAATAAAATTTTATTTGTGTATTCTTGTTAAAATCTGTTTATGTAAAAATTTTAATCTTTAAATTATAATTCTGTTTTGTACAGAATTATTTTTATTATTAAAAATTAGTGTGACACAGATTTTATATTTAATTTTGTTTTGTACGGAATTCTGTTTATACTATAGTTTAATTCTGAATTTTATTTGGAATTCTTTTGGAATTCATTTATTGTGAATTATATTTGGAGGAAATTGGTGCACAGAATTTTGTATTCAGTTTTGATTAATTCATTATATATGAATTTTATCATTGATAAAAATTCTGTTTTTGTAACAGAAATGGAATCACAAAGTACGAACACTACTCCTACTAAACTGATTGTCACCAACACAAATGTGACTGCACCCGTATCTATGCCACACGGGGAGAAACCGAAAAAGTTCGTTGGGGCTGACTTCAAACGTTGGCAAGGAAAAATGTACTTCTATCTCACTTCCTGCCAACTGGGCAGGTTTGTATATGAAGATTGCCCCTCTTTTCAAGAGGGAGATGATGCTGAAAAGGTTGCTGCTGTCGATGCTTGGAAGCATTAGGACTACCTATGCCGAAATTATATTTTGGCCTACTTGGACAAGACTCTGTATCATGTCTACTGCACTATCAAGACATCCAAAGAATTATGGAATTCTTTGGAAAAGAAGTATAAAACTGAAGATGCTGGGATGAAGAAATTTATCGTCGGGCGTTTTTTGGACTTCAAAATGGTTGATTCTAAATCTGTAATCTCGCAAGTGCAAGAATTCCAAGTGATCCTCCACGACATTCATGATGAAGGAATGTCAATTAGTGAAACTTTCCAAGTTGCTGCAATTGTTGAAAAGTTGCCACCATCTTGGACTTTGTTCAAAAACTATCTCAAGCACAAGCGTAAGGAGATGAATGTGGAGGAGTTGGTGGTCAGACTAAGAATCGAAGAAGACAACCGTGAGTCTCAAAAGAAAAGTGGGAAGAATCCGATGGAAACAAAGGTCCATGTCATTGAAGGTCCTAAAAAGAACAAACGAAAGTATGATGGGGAAGGCACTTCCAAACATAATAAGAAAAAGTTCAAAGGCAAATGCTACAATTGTGGTAAACCGGGACACCGCTCAAGTGAGTGTCGTAAGCCGAAGAAGCAAAATCAAAACAATCCTTAATCAAATGTAACTGAGGGTGTGAATATCGTCAATGATTTGGCGGATATGAATCTTTCTGCCGTGGTCTCTGAATGTAACTTGGTTGGAAATACCAAGGAATGGTGGGTGGATACTGGATCCACACGACACATTTGTGCAAACAAATGGATGTTCACCACCTATAAGCCTTTGGAAAATGAAAAAAATCTCTTTATGGGAAGTTCTTCCACTTCGAAGGTGGTGGGACAAGGAAAGATAACTCTGAAAATGACTTCTAGAAAGGAACTTACTCTCAACAATGTTCTTCACGTGCCTGATATCCGAAAGAATCTGATTTCTGTATCTCTCCTTACTAAAAATGGTTTCAAGCTTGTGTTTGTGTCTAATCGCTTTGTGTTGTCTAAAAATGACATGTATGTAGGAGAGGGCTACCTAAATGAGGGGCTCTTTAAACTCAATGTTCTTACTGTGACCCCAAAAACATCTGTTTCAATGAATGAAATTGCTAGTTCTTCTTACTTGATTGAGTCATCTAATATTTGGCATGCTAGATTGGGACATGTTAATTTTGATACATTGCGCAGATTAATTAACTTGGAATTTTTGCCAAAATTTAATATTGATAAAAATCATAAATGTGAAATTTGTGTGGAATCTAAATTAGCTAGATTACCTTTCCATTCTATTGAAAGGATAACTGAACCTTTAGATTTAATTCACACCGATATTTGTGATTTGAAATTTGTTCAAACTAGAGGTGGGAAAAAGTATTTTATTACTTTTATTGACGATTGCACAAAATATTGCTATGTATATTTGTTACTTAGTAAAAGATGAGGCTATTAATGCATTTAAACAATATAAGAATGAAGTTGAGAATCAATTAAGCAAAACGATAAAGGCTATTAGAAGTGACAGAGGAGGTGAATATGAATATCCATTTGAGGAATTTTGTTCTGAAAATGGGATTATTCATCAAACAACCGCTCCTTATTCTCCTCAATCGAATGGTGTTGCTGAACGCAAAAACCGTACTTTGAAAGAAATGATGAACTCAATATTATTAAGTTCAGGATCTCCACAAAATTTATGGGGGGAAGCCTTACTTTCTGCTAATTACATTCTCAATAAAGTACCTCACCAAAAGACTCACAAGACACCTTATGAATTATGGAAAGGTCGAAGACCTTCCTATAAATATTTACGAGTGTGGGGGTGCTTAGCCAAAGTGATGGTTCCTAAACCTAAAAAGGTAAGAATAGGGCCAAAAACCGTGGATTGTGTATTCATCGGTTATGCTACTAATAGCAGTGCATATCAATTTCTAGTTTGTAAATCTGAGATTTCGGACATTCATGTAAATACGGTTATTGAATCGAGGGATGCTTCATTTTTTGAAAATGAATTCCCGTATAACATGACCCGGGAATCTGGTCCTTCTAAAAGGACAAATCAAGCTACTACAAGTGGTACTCATCAACCTATTGAATCAATAGAGGATGAACCAAGACGTAGTAAAAGAGCAAAAATCTCGACTTCTTTCGGTCCGGATTTTATAACATATTTATTAGAAAATGAACCTCAATCGTATAAAGAAGCTACATCCTTACCCGATGCTTCCAATTGGAAAGAAGCAATTAATAGTGAAATTGAATCCATATTACAAAATCATACATGGGAACTAGTGGATCTTCCAACAGGTTCAAAACCGCTAGGTTATAAATGGATCTTCAAAAAGAAATTGAAGGCGGATGGATCAATTGATAAATATAAAGCTAGACTTATAGCTAAAGGCTATAGGCAAAAGGAAGGGTTGGATTACTTCGACACATATTTACCGGTAACAAGAATAACGTCCATTCGGATGTTAATAGCAATAGCTTCTATTAATGGACTTGAAATACATCAAATGGATGTAAAAACTACATTCTTAAACGATGAACTAGATGAGGAAATTTATCTGGAGCAACCTGAAGGATTCAAAGCTCCCGGACAAGAAGGAAAAGTATGTAAGCTTGTTAAATCACTATATGGATTAAAACAAGCACCTAAGCAATGGCATGAAAAATTGGATAATGCAATGTTATCAAATGGTTTCAAAATTAATGAATGCGATAAATCTGTTTACTTTAAATACATTCATAATGGATATGTCATTGTATGCCTCTATGTTGATGATATGCTTATCATGGGTAGTAACTTGGAAATTGTGAAAACTACAAAACAAATGTTGAGTAGTAGATTTGACATGAAAGATATGGGAATCGCCGATGTTATATTAGGAATTAAAATTTTTAGAACATCGGATGGACTTATTTTATCTCAATCTCATTACATAGAGAAAGTACTTGAAAAATTCAAAAAGTATGATATTAGTCCTACCAAGACACCTGTAGATGTAAATTTACATCTTACAAGAAATAATGGTGAAAGCATATCTCAACTAGAATATTCTCGTATTATCGGTAGCTTAATGTATATCATGAACTGTACGAGACCGGACATAGCATACTCAATAAGTACGCTAAGTCGATTTACGAGTAATCCAGGAAGAGATCACTGGAAAGCTATATTGAGAGTTTTGGGTTATTTAAAATATACTCAAAACTATGGACTGCACTACTCAAAATATCCAGCTGTTCTTGAAGGACATTGCGATGCAAATTGGATATCCTATACAAAAGACTCTAAGTCTACGAGTGGGTATGTGTTTACCCTCGGAGGTGCAGCCGTATGTCGCGCCCCGAATTAATTAAGTTAAACTCATCCTTTTTAATTAGAGATAAATTGCCTTAAACAATGCTTTAATTTAAATCTCTGAGGAAAATAGCATAAGAATTTTTTTTTTCCCAAAGGTATGTGTAGATGAAAACATAACTGCCTTTACTTATAACTTATAAGTACTACATAACTTTACATAACCAATATCCTTAGTTTAATAATTACACAAAAGGAATCTTGATATTCAAACCATACTAAATATCCGTCACTCCCCCGTTTCAAGGTCCTAACTTGGCAGTGAACTCCAAATTATAAGCATACCTGAAACAAAACATTATAGGAGTGTAAGCTATAAAGGCTTAGTGAATGACCACATACCACACATATAACCAATTTGAATAACCATTTTTATTTTGTTCTAATGCTATAACCCAACAGGAATTGTGAAACTCTCGCAAGCCTGGACCCGCCACAGTCCAATTAACCCACCACAGTTATTAGGGACCACCACATCCCTTTATTAGGCCCGAGTACACAAACCTTTAAGTTGGATTAACAGGACCACCACATCCAGTAGGACCCACCACAGTCCTTAACATTAGATAAAAGACTCATTAGTCCATATCATTATATAACATCGCTTAACATTTTTAATCATATGCATATGTTTCATAAATACAACATCACTCCCATAAACATTTTCACACATGTGTTTAACTACACATTTCCATATGAAATTATAAGCATTTATATTTCATAAGGAAGGTCACTCACCTTGGATTTGGTGCTAATATTTATACCAACTACTTCCTTGGTATGGTAGTATTAGCTGCTTCCCCACCTAACAAGTCAATGTCGTTAGTGTTTGAATACACTGATTAACATCAAATCCAGTAACACATCACATCATTTGGTCAATCAGAAATAACTAAGGAGGAATTACATATGGCACTTCACATTTATATAACACCCAATTAATTAGGGTTCTAACACAATTTACAGAATTAAATTACGAATCTGCTAGACAAAGTTATGCCCATTTTATTACAGCCTTTTCCAATTCGTTTCTCAAGAAAAACAACAACACAACTTCAACTTCCTGGAATTCTCATAATTTTTGTACAACATAAATTTTCATGATATTCCACCCAATATCAGTAAACACATTGAATAATACAAATTTAATGTTTCATAAATTTTAGGGCTCATTTTCTATGTCGAGCAAAACGTCAAACACTTGGTATGCATTCTTGCTCCTTTAGGGAAGATTTTAAACCAAGACTTCAAACTATCACCAAGGGTTCATTCCTTGGTATTTTTACACAATTTTCGGATATGTTATACATGTATGATTGTATTTTACTCTCCAACTTGAATCACTCAATTCCAATAAGTATTCCATGATTTATACCATTTTTAGCATAACTAGGTCAAAATACAACATTTAGGCATAACTTAACATTTTTAAGCAAACATAACCTTGACCTTGAGTATAATTCGTGGAAACATATAATAAACATGTTTTAGCATAAATATACATCATAATCATTAATTTTATAAATCAAAATCCTTTACGAAAAGATGATGTAAATTTAGGACTTTAAAGTATGCATTTACGATCCTAGCTCCAGTTCTAACTTATGTTTTAACCCATCCTTGTTCCAACACAATTCATCAATATGGGTATCATTAAAATATATATCCAAATCAAAAATAAAAACATGATAAGTATAGAACTCATCCATGTGACCAAATTTGATAAAGATGTAATTACCTTACGAGGATTCCTTGATTTATAGAAATTTTTTCAAAGATTTCTTCCTTAACTTTCTTCTCTTTCTCTCTCTTTAGGCAAAAATCTTGTTCATGGCTGCATTTGCTGAACAAAGGGGATGTTTTATGAAGTTTAAGTCGGCCAAACCATCACCCCCCTTCTAACCAATCAAAAAATAGCACATGGTGTGCTAATAAGACAATTGTCACTTAAGGAATGGACATATTTGCCCTTGTTTCGTACTTTTGCTATAACTTCTTCTACGAGCCTCCGTTTAACCCACCGTTTGTTGTGTTATAATATTAATTCATATATATACAACTTTCATAATTTATATTTTCCCAAAATCATAAACTAATACGCCTAATTTGGGCATCGAACAGGAAAGTAGCAATTTACCGAAAATCTCAAAACTTTCACATTTGGCAACCAAACATTGCCAATTTCGTATCAACACCCTTATTTACTTTTATAAACATAATCATGCATTAAAAACATAATTTATGATGCATTAATCGCATAACTAATCATATGTTCTAAACATGGTATCCCCGATCATAAGTTCAATTAACCCCTAATGTAAACGACACATATATCACATGAGCATGCATCTCCTAAACATGATAATTAACATGTTTAACACACATAACTAATCTATAACTTATAACTCCTAAGTTATAATTAATCATGTAATTAACCTTCCTAGTCATGTTTTAGGGCCTTACAATTCTACCCCTCTTATAAAAATTTTGTCCTCGAAATTTAACACATAAGAAACTTACCAAATAGATGAGGATATTGCTTCTTCATGTTATCCTCCCCTTCCCAGGTGGCATACTCCACATTCTGACTTCTCCACATCACCTTAACTAGTGAAATGGTTTTACTACGTAACAATTGCTCCTTTCGATCTACAATAGCAATTGGTTCCTCCACGTAGGTTAGGTCATCTTGAAGCTCTATCGGTTGTGAAGTAAACACATGTGAAGGATCAGACACATACTTACGTAACATGGATATATGAAAAACATCGTGTATCCGGGAAAATTCTGGTGGTAACACCAATTTATAAGCTACAGCTCCAACCCGTTTCATTATCTCATAAGGTCCAATGTACCTGGGACTTAACTTTCCCTTCTTCCCGAATCTCATAACCCCTCTCCAAGGAAAAACACGTAGGAATACTCGATCACCTTCCTCAAATTTTAATTCTTTCCTTCGGTTGTCTGCATAACTTTTCTGTCTGCTTTGCGCCACCTTCAAGTGATTATGGATAAGATTTATCTTTTCAGTAGTCTGCTGTACGATTTCTGGCCCAAGTAGTTTTCGTTCTCCTACTTCAGTCCAACACACTGGAGTTCTGCATTTTCTCCCATACAAAGCTTCATAAGGATCCATCTCAATACTCGAATGATAGCTATTATTATAAGCAAACTCTATTAGTGGAAAGTGTTCATCCCAACTTCCCTTGAACTCCAATACACAAATTCGTAACATATCTTCGAGCGTCTGGATCGTTCTTTCTGACTGCCCATCAGTCTGAGGGTGAAAAGCTGTACTAAATTTCAATTTAGTCCCCAAAGCTTGTTGTAAACTAGGCCAAAAGTGAGAAGTGAACTTAGGATCTCGATCGAAAATAATATAAACAGGTGCACCATGCAATCTGATAATCTCATCCATATATAATTTGGCATATCTATCCATGGAGTAAGTAGTTTTAACAGGAAGAAAATGTGCAGACTTAGTCAACCTATCAACGACAACCCAAATAGAATCAAACCCTCGTGATGATTTTGGTAAACCTATAACAAAATCTGTAGTAACATGCTCCCATTTCCACTCAGGAATAGGTAAGGGATGTAGTAAACCACTTGGCTTCTGATGCTCCACCTTCACCTGTTGGCAAACTAGACATCTAGCAACAAAATCTGTAATGTCGTGTTTCATTCCCGGCCACCAATAACATTGTTTCAAATCTCTATACAGTTTCGTGCTCCCTGGATGCATAGCATATAAACAACAGTGGGCTTCCTCTAAAATTGTTCTTCTTAAATCAGGCACATTAGGTACACACAAACGGTCTCCGTACATAACAATGTCATCATCCTGAATAGAAAATTCATTTTCTTTACCTTTTTTCATATTATCTCTAACTTTCTCCAATTCTGTATCTCCTGCCTGTGCTTGTTTTATCCAGTCTATCAACGTGGGTCTAACATTTAAATGTGCCACTATTCCATAAGACTCATTCAAAGTTAATTCCACCCCCATTAAAGCTAACTCTCTCAGCAGGTCAACTCGAATACAATAAATACAAGATACTATGCCTAGAGATTTTCTACTCAAAGCATCAGCAACAACATTAGCTTTACCCGGATGGTGATGTATCGTGCAATCATAATCTTTTATAAGTTCCATCCACCTTCTTTGCCTCAAGTTCAAGTCTTTTTGTGTAAACAAGTATTTTAAGCTTTGATGATCTGTAAAAATTTCACAACTAACACCATATAAGTAGTGTCTCCAGATTTTTAATGCAAAAACTACTGCAGCCAACTCAAGATCGTGTGTAGGGTAGTTGCGTTCATGTATCTTTAACTGTCGAGAAGCAAAAGCAATTACCTTTCCATGCTGCATTAACACACAACCGAGTCCTTGATACGAGGCATCACTATAAATAACTAAACCTTCTGTACCCGTTGGGATAGTCAATACTGGAGTTGATGTCAACTTACCCTTTAAATTTTCAAAGCTTTTATCACAATCGCCACTCCACACAAACTTGTTCTCCTTTCTGGTAAGCTTAGTTAATGGCAATGCAATAGAAGAAAACCCCGGTATAAACCTCCTGTAATAGCCCGCCAATCCCAAAAAGCTACGCACCTCTGTCACACTAGTTGGTCTTTCCCAATTCATTACTGCTTCAACCTTTTTGGGATCTACACAAATACCATCAGCAGAAATAACATGCCCCAAAAATACTACCTTGTCTAGCCAAAATTCACATTTAGAAAATTTAGCATACAACTGCTTCTCTCGCAAGGTCTGTAAAATAATACGCAGGTGGCATTCATGCTCATCCCTACTACGAGAATATATCAAAATATCATCGATGAAGACAATAACAAAAGAATCCACATATGGGTGAAATATACGGTTCATCAAATCCATGAATACGGCCGGTGCATTTGTTAACCCAAATGGCATGACAAGAAATTCATAATGCCCATACCTGGAACGAAAAGCAGTTTTAGAAATGTCACAATCTCTTACTTTCAATTGATGATATCCGGATCTGAGATCAATCTTATAAAACACTTTGGCTCCTTGCAACTGATCGAACAAGTCATCAATGCGGGGTAGTGGGTATTTATTACGGATAGTCACCTTATTCAATTGACGATAATCGATGCACAGCCTCATGGTTCCATCTTTCTTCTTCACAAACAATACTGGGGTTCCCCACGGTGATACACTAGGCCTTATAAAACCACGATCTAACAAATCTTGCAACTGTATTTTTAGCTCCTTTAATTCTGCAGGTGCCATGCGATATGGTGCAATAGATATCGGTGCGGTGCCTGGTACCAACTCAATCGCAAATTCTACCTCACGATCTGGTGCTAACCCTGGGAGTTCTTCTTGGAAGATATCTGAAAACTCATTAACTACTGGTATATCTGATAGTTTTCCAGCCTCTTGTCGTATGTCCACCACATGGGCAAGATAACCCTCACATCCTTTCCTTAGCAGTTCATAACATTTTGTAGCAGAAATCAAACAAGTTGGAGTGACATTTCGTTCCCCAATAAATTTAAATTCAGGTTCACCCGGTAACTGAAACACTACCTCCTTTTTAAAGCAATCCAAACATACATGATATGAAGCTAACCAATCCATACCCAGTATTACATCAAAGTCGCGCATATCGAGAGGTAATAAGTCAACTAGTAATTCTTTTTCACCCACTCGCACCACACACTCCCTATATACCCTCTCAATAAAAACCAACCCCCCTACTGGAGTAACAATAGCTAAACCAAAATCTAGTGATGATAATGGTTTATTAAGATGCAACAGATAAATCAAAGACACAAAAGAATGTGTAGAACCAGGATCTATCAACACATAAGCATCTTTATCACCAATAGGAAGTGTACCTGTCACTACGTTAGGCATAGCTTGTGCATCTTGTTGCGTCAGTGCAAACACTCTGCCTTGGCCTTGACTTTGCGATATACCTCCTCTACCTCCCCTGGGTACATTCTGTGTAGAACTCCTACCTCCTACTGCCACACTCCCAACTGATGTTGTAGCTCCCATCGCTGGACAATTCTTTCGTAAGTGCCCCGGTTGATGACAATGGAAACACAAAGGTGTCGTCTCAGCTATTGTACACTCCCGAGACATGTGCCCTTGACCACCACATCTATAACAAAATATGGCCCTCGATCCCATCATAGATGCATTTTCTGACCTATTCATCCCAGTCCTTCCACCTTGAGCTTGAAATCTTCCACGTGCATTTCTATTATTTTTAAATTCTTGGCCCTTAGGCACTCCTCGTGCTAAACTCTGAGTTGAGGTTCCCGCCTCCCATCCATATGATCTTATACTATCATGTCTAGCTTTCTTTGAGTGTTCAACTTGCATTTCTTTTATTGACTTTTCTGACACCATGGCCCTATCCACCAAGTCCACATAATCTATGATCTTCATATTAGCAACCATGATTTTTATCTCTACATTCAGCCCGGTTTGAAACCGATCACATTTACTTTCTTCCGTCCTCACCAAGTCAGGTGCAAATCTTGATAAGGATATAAATAAAGCTTCATACTCTGCCACTGTTCGGTTCCCTTGTTTCAACGTGATAAATTCTTCCTCTTTCTCTTTCCTATAAAGCCTTGGGAAATACTTTTCAAAGAACACCTTCACAAACCTCTCCCATGTAATTGGTGGAGGATTTGCTGGCACTACTCCCCCAATCATAGTAAGTAACCTCTCTGTAGTATCCCACCATAACTTTGCATCATTCTCCAATCTAAAGGTTGCTAACAAAACCTTTTGTTCATCTCGTACTTCCATCACCTTGAATATTGTTTCCATCTTTCTAATCCACCCCTCTGCCACTAACGGATCAATAGTCCCAGTAAATGCTGGCGGATTTAACTTCATGAACCTCTCATGCAATTTGTCCCTATCCCCAACATGTTCTCCACCTCTTGATTGTTCCATAAGTTGTGCCACAGCACGTAATATTCTTCCCACGTCATCAATAGGTTGTTGTAGCACCTCTGGTTCCTCCACTTGAACATGTCTATGTCCTTGCTGACTATAAGGAACATAAGATGCCTCACCCTCTGATCCATCATGCGGCTCGCGTGGATCCATCACTCACTGCAATATAATTAACTTAAACAAAATACAATAGTAGCAGTTTAATATTAACATTGTTAGTCAAAATCCAAACAAATAGAAAACTCACGTTCTAGTGTCCACTGCCAATCTAGACCCTCACACCCTGTCCAGAACCTAATAACCACGCTCTGATACCAAGTTGTCGCGCCCCGAATTAATTAAGTTAAACTCATCCTTTTTAATTAGAGATAAATTGCCTTAAACAATGCTTTAATTTAAATCTCTGAGGAAAATAGCATAAGAATTTTTTTTTCCCAAAGGTATGTGTAGATGAAAACATAACTGCCTTTACTTATAACTTATAAGTACTACATAACTTTACATAACCAAGATCCTTAGTTTAATAATTACACAAAAGGAATCTTGATATTCAAACCATACTAAATATCCGTCGCTCCCCCGTTTCAAGGTCCTAACTTGGCAGTGAACTCCAAATTATAAGCATACCTGAAACAAAACATTATAGGAGTGTAAGCTATAAAGGCTTAGTGAATGACCACATACCACACATATAACCAATTTGAATAACCATTTTTATTTTGTTCTAATGCTATAAACCAACAGGAATTGTGAAACTCTCGCAAGCCTGGACCCGCCACAGTCCAATTAACCCACCACAGTTATTAGGGACCACCACATCCCTTTATTAGGCCCGAGTACACAAACCTTTAAGTTGGATTAACAGGACCACCACATCCAGTAGGACCCACCATAGTCCTTAACATTAGATAAAGGACTCACTAGTCCATATCATTATATAACATCGCTTAACATTTTTAATCATATGCATATGTTTCATAAATACAACATCACTCCCATAAACATTTTCACACATGTGTTTAACTACACATTTCCATATGAAATTATAAGCATTTATATTTCATAAGGAAGGTCACTCACCTTGGATTTGGTGCTAATATTTATACCAACTACTTCCTTGGTATGGTAGTATTAGCTGCTTCCCCACCTAACAAGTCAATGTCGTTAGTGTTTGAATACACTGATTAACATCAAATCCAGTAACACATCACATCATTTGGTCAATCAGAAATAACTAAGGAGGAATTACATATGACACTTCACATTTATATAACACCCAATTAATTAGGGTTCTAACACAATTTACAGAATTAAATTACAAATCTGCTAGACAAAGTTATGCCCATTTTATTACAGCCTTTTCCAATTCGTTTCTCAAGAAAAACAACAACACAACTTCAACTTCCTGGAATTCTCATAATTTTTGTAAAACATAACTTTTCATGATATTCCACCCAATATCAGTAAACACATTGAATAATACAAATTTAATGTTTCATAAATTTTAGGGCTCATTTTCTATGTCGAGCAAAACGTCAAACACTTGGTATGCATTCTTGCTCCTTTAGGGAAGATTTTAAACCAAGACTTCAAACTATCACCAAGGGTTCATTCCTTGGTATTTTTACACAATTTTCGGATATGTTATACATGTATGATTGTATTTTACTCTCCAACTTGAATCACTCAATTCCAATAAGTATTCCATGATTTATACCATTTTTAGCATAACTAGGTCAAAATACAACATTTAGGCATAACTTAACATTTTTAAGCAAACATAACCTTGACCTTGAGTATAATTCGTGGAAACATATAATAAACATGTTTTAGCATAAATATACATCATAATCATTAATTTTCTAAATCAAAATGCTTTACGAAAAGATGATGTAAATTTAGGACTTTAAAGTATGCATTTACGATCCTAGCTCCAGTTCTAACTTATGTTTTAACCCATCCTTGTTCCAACACAATTCATCAATATGGGTATCATTAAAATATATATCCAAATCAAAAATAAAAACATGATAAGTATAGAACTCATCCATGTGACCAAATTTGATAAAGATGTAATTACCTTACGAGGATTCCTTGATTTATAGAAATTTTTTCAAAGATTTCTTCCTTAACTTTCTTCTCTTTCTCTCTCTTTAGGAAAAAATCTTGTTCATGGCTGCATTTTCTGAACAAAGGGGATGTTTTATGAAGTTTAAGTCGGCCAAACCATCACCCCCCTTCTAACCAATCAAAAAATAGCACATGGTGTGCTAATAAGACAATTGTCACTTAAGGAATGGACATATTTGCCCTTGTTTCGTACTTTTGCTATAACTTCTTCTACGAGCCTCCGTTTAACCCACCGTTTGTTGTGTTATAATATTAATTCATATATATACAACTTTCATAATTTATATTTTCCCAAAATCATAAACTAATACGCCTAATTTGGGCATCGAACAGGAAAGTAGCAATTTACCGAAAATCTCAAAACTTTCACATTTGGCAACCAAACATTGCCAATTTCGTATCAACACCCTTATTTACTTTTATAAACATAATCATGCATTAAAAACATAATTTATGATGCATTAATCGCATAACTAATCATATGTTCTAAACATGGTATCCCCGATCATAAGTTCAATTAACCCCTAATGTAAACGACACATATATCACATGAGCATGCATCTCCTAAACATGATAATTAACATGTTTAACACACATAACTAATCTATAACTTATAACTCCTAATTTATAATTAATCATGTAATTAACCTTCCTAATCATGTTTTAGGGCCTTACACCATATCTTGGAAATCCTCAAAACAAACGTGCATTGCTAGATCGACAATGGAATTTGAATTGATTGCACTAAACAAAGCTGGAGAAGAAGCTGAATGGCTTCGAAATTTCTTAGAGGATGTTCCAAATTGGTCTAAACCTGTACCCGCAATATGTACACATTGCGATAGCCAATCAGCGATTGGAAGGGCACAAAATCACATGTATAACGGAAAGTCATGACATATTCTTCGTCGATACAATACCGTTAGACAACTTCTCTCAACCAAAATTATCTCAATTGACTATGTAAAGTCAAAAGATAATATATCGGATCCACTAAAGAAAGGTTTAAACCGAGAGCAAGTTGAAAGATCATCGAGAGGAATGGGTCTAAAGCCTATAAATAAATAAGAATCAATATAGTGGCAACCCAACCTAGCTGACTGGAGATCCCAAGATCTAGGTTCAATGAGCAAACCGAACTACGTTGTATTCAGTAAGCACTGGAGGATATTTAATCCTATCCATTCCAAAGATGAGATAGTGCATATCTGCCGCGAAATTAGGATAAGTTATGCTTTTAATGACATCTATATCTTAGTACGTCTAAGTGGGGTATTGCAGAATACTCTTTATGGAAGTCACCTACGTGAGTAAGAAGGGGGACACTTCTATGAGAATAATGAAAGGCATATTCTCTAAAATACTTGCGGAACCAAGTGGTGTTCACGGCCAAAATGAACACAAACGTGAGAACCAACTATGTTGAAGAATTATTGTGTGAATACTGTTGACTAGGTTTACAAAAACGGTTGACGATTCAAGGACGTGAAGTCTACTGATTAACCAAGTAAATCCGATAGTATATCACTAAGGAAAGTTCAAGGACACTAGGCTACTTCTCCCGATGCAATAAGTCTTCAGTTTTACTCAACTTGTGTCTGCATCTGGATTAACATCTGTTTGGTTTTATTTATAGCGATATATCATTCATGTGGGGGATTGTTGGAAAATTGTACTTGAATGGGTTTTAGAAAGCTGTCCAGAATTTTCTGGACAGAATTTTGAGCAACTTTGAGCTCAAATTTAGGTGGGACCCACACTACGAAAATCGTGGGACCATATACGAACGCGTTCACCTCCGCAAGGAGATTAATGTAGTATATTCATACGTCCAATTTTAATAAGTTATGAATGATAAATTTGTTCCCAAAGTGAGTCACAAAGTAATGAAAGTTAATGAATTGGGTGTGTTTTAACTCTTGTCCCACATTTTAAGAGTAGTGAAAATTTGATGAGTTAATAACACCCCAAGTATGGACTAAGGCTTGGATGCCTTGGGGTATCCCAACTCTTTGAAGGGGAGATGACCTAAGCTATGCACGGGTTGACTTTCGGTCAAAAGTCCCCACACGCGCGTCCGGCCGGTCGGCTCGGCCTCCTACATTTTTGGGCCGAATTTATTTAACTTTCTGGGCTTTAATTATTAATTAATTATGAAATTAATTAATTAATTAATAAACTGTTGGCAGTTATTGCCAACAGTCAACAGTTAATTCGTTTAACTGTTTTGATAGTTATTTTCCAACTGTCACCTACTTTGCTATAAATACAGATGCCTCCCTCCGTTTTTAAAACAATGAAATTTTTCCCTCCTCCAGAATTGCTGTCATTTTATTCCTCTCATATCTGTTCCAGAAATTCTTTTTTCTCCATAACATATCTGGCATTGTTGTTGAGTAAAAGCCACAGAATTTGAGTTCGTTGAAATTAGTTATTGTTGTGCTACATAATTAATTGAAAAAATCCGTTCTATCTTGGGAGATAATATTCATCAACCTCGGAGCACAATGGAGGGAATAAATTGTCTTAAGGAGACTGTTCTTAACAGGGCTCGAATTATTTCTTTTATTCTTATATTATTTCTGCAAATTCAAGTAAGTGTTTCACTTCTGTAATTCTGTTTTAATTCCGAATTATATAATAATTAATAATTCTGTACAATTGTTATTTATAAATAGTAGACATAACATATACTATATTAGTGCACTAATTCTAGGATGACTCATTCACGATCGATTTAGTATAAACCTCGAATTTAACAACAATAATAATATGACCATGACAACTAGAATGACATTGACCATGCTATAACTAACTTCCATATATCCCATAATAGCTTCGAAAGTATACATTTGTAAGTACGCGATAAAGTAAATTTATAAAAGTTGTATAATTCACAAGTAAAATATATCAAATAATAATTGACATGTTTTTTTCACAATAAGTACAAGATAAATTACCAATTAACACAATCATGAGATTTAGTTCACAACTTGTTTATGAATTTTAAGTTTGCTCTTTGTTAAATTAAGTTATAATTCAGAATATGGGCATAAATAAACTACCAGACAAAAAAGTTGATTTCTTAGTAAATTTATTAGTGTGAAATCTCTCCTCTAAGAGTAATTAAATAGATATATTCACAACATTAACTACCAAGGAAAATGTTAGACTATTTCATCCAAAACACTTTATAGTATAACTAAAAATAACAATATTATCATTTTAACCCAAATAAAATAGGGGAAACTACTCTTAGTTCCCTCATAAACAAATTTTAAACACTAAAGGAATTTTGACAAATTTTAAACACTTCAGTCCACTAATTCTCTTATTGTAGAAGTCCACGCTAGTGGCATAAAAAGTGGACCTAATAGTAAATTGTCTTTACATGTTTAAAAATTATTACCGAGGGACCTAATTGTAATTTGCCTAATAAAATATATGTTACTCATGCATGAGCCTAGTATATCATATAAAAATCATTTTACCAAGTAATTAAGTATAAGCATCTCAAAATTTTAGTTTATAAAGGTGTCCATAATTATTTATTCTACAACTACTTGATGTAACCCCAAGAGAAATAGCTAAATGAAGTCTTTCAAGTAAACTAATTCCCATGTAACTCACATACATGTTTAATGCATTTATTAGAGAAAATTTCCTTAAAATATAAAGACCTAGGGTCATATAATTCACCAAAATAAAGTTGTCCAGATAATTTTTTTCTAGATTTATTTAATAAACTTCTAAAATTCATATCTCACTCAATTCTTATCGGAATTTGACGAATTTGGTGTCCAATTAAAGTTAATTTTACCCTCTTTCCATAACAATTATAGAAAATTCGAAATACAATATGTACATAGATATGAAATCATAAATAGGTCACGACTTTAACTATTCTTAGAATAAAAATGACAACTGAGATAGTGCTGAAATTTCTAGGTAATAATCTACTTATATTTAGGGTTCTACAGAAAAAATTCACAATGTTTGGAACACCAATGGTAAATGTATAGATGGTACCTAGAATAATGAAAATTGATATTTGTGAAAATAATAAAAGGGTGTGGGTGGTAATGATAACTAATTAAAAATATAGGTGTCTATTGTAAATTTTTCTTGAAGTGGGAGACAAATCATGAGAAAAAAAAGTAATATAAGTCTATTCACTTGCCCACATCTAGGAGACTAGGATACACATCCTTATTTAAGCGAAGCTTTGTATGCTATATCATAATTAGCTCATCGATTTAATCACCAAAAATTATACCACTACCCATGTCTTCATCAGCCAAATAAAGGAATATAAAGGATTAAGATACAATAAAAAGAAAGAAAATAAAAGAATGGGAGTACCATAGGAAAAAAAGACATGGATTTTGCAAAAAGCAATAAAAGACTCAACGAAATTTTTAAGAGATTCAATATTTCTGAACTAAAGTGATAGAAAAAACTGCATAGAAAAAATAATTGGTAGGTAAATTATAAATTTAACTACATAATGGAATAGTACATTTGTAAGTAAATATAAAAATGAAAACAATAAGACACGTTGTCATGTGATGAGTTGAATATGTGCGTATACAACTATAGAGGATTAATTAGAGGAAATAGAACAAAAGTTTCACACCCTACACTTGAAGAGGAAAGCTCATTCTACCTAAAAATAAAATAAAATTGCCATAAACGTAGGTAAGAAATCAAATAACACTCACCAATTTAATTATCGAAAATCACAAATAATACAGATGGTCAGTTTATAAATATATGGCAAAAATAAATATGAATCATAAAAAACAAACTTATAATTGGAAAAATATCAATTAAATCTAAAGATATGTATACAATAAGTATGTTTTTTCATGACCACCATATGAATTAAAAGTAAAATTGCAGGACCTTCAAAGAACCTGAAAATTTAAGTTTTATTTATTCACTCGAATGAGAATTTTACTAAATAAATGACGTGTTCACATGAATTGAATTAAAAAAAAATCTCCATATCTAAAAAAAATATGTTAGATTTAACGTTGAAAAGCTTTAAAGTCCAAAGGTTGCAAGAAGTCAACATGGGAGAAATTATATTTTCAAAAAATAAAGCGAATATGTTTTTGAAATACATGTTGAACACGAATTCATCTTTTTCTCGTAATTGGTAAATCCTCTCTTCTGGGGAAAATTAAAACATTCAATTGATGAAAGAGTGAAAATTCAGTAAGTAACATAAAGACCATCTTGTAGTGCATTTGACAACCGTCATATTTTTTTGGTTTGGAGATATATGTTCTTGATGAGAAGTTAGATATCATCTTTTTCGTTACTCCTAAACTTGTAAAATTTTATTTATTATTTTAATATAAAAGTAGCACTCCAATAATGTTCTTCTGACATGGTTGTAAAATGTTACTCTCTACAATATGGGCAAAATTATTATTTTTTTAATAAAATGTGATTTTTTTTTCAACCATAAGAGAAACTAAATAAAATTCATAATTGTATTCCTATCTTAAAATTAACATCATTTTTCAGATCTATATATTAACTGCCTCAAAGAAGCAAACTCTATAACTATTCCCTTTCTCTTTTGGGTTTATAGCTCAAGAACTATTTCCAACCGCAATTGAGGTTAACCAGCAAAAGCCAAAAGGCAAAACCCAACAGTACAAGAAAAAAGACAACCTACTGTCTTGGAGTGTAGGTGATATGCCAAAAGGCAATAGCGAGTCTAGGTGATATGCATATCTTTGGAAACTGATTATTTGTAAGTATCTCTATTTTAGGAGAGAGACTTACAAATATATGAATATATGAAAAAGATGGGTGGGTGAAATGTAGATTTTATAGAAGGAAAGTATACTTCTAGTATTTTTATTTAGAGAGAGAGTAAACACAAAGTAGAAAAAAGAAAAAGGTAAGAAGGAGATGGAGAGGTTCGATAGAAGTAAACATTAGACGGTCGCTCTAACTTCTAATCATTAAGAAGGAGAATGAGAAATTTAAACAATGGGTGGCAAGCGTTGTATAGTATTTTAGATTAAATGTTCATAACTCCACTAATACTGTCGTATTATAGTTATAATATGAATTATGATTTTTTTTATGTGAAGCCTTAAATAAATGTATATTACTGCCTAGCAATTTAAGCACTATCCGGTTATAATTTTTATTCTAAAACAGTAAAATTCGTGACTTGTTAATGCTTTCGTCTCTCTATACATATTTTATTATGTATTTTTGATTTTTTTTCTGGAAGGAGGGTAAAATCACCTTTCTTTGGACACCAAAATCGTCAAATTCCGATGAGAATTGAGCAAGATATGAATTTCTGAAGTTTGTTAAATAAATCTGGAAAAAAAATCTACACACCTTCATTTTGGTGGATTATAGAACCTTATGCTTACTTATTTTAAGGAATTTTGCTTCACTAAATGAATCAAATACGTATGTCAGTTATATGCGAATTAGTTTACTTGAAATACTTCATTTAACTATTTCTCTTGGGGTTATATCCCATAGTTATAGAATAAATAATTATGGACATGTTTATAAATTAAAACCTATTGATGTTTATACTTGGTAAAATGATTTTTGTATGATATACATTAGGATCATGCATGAGTAACATATAATTTATTTGGTTAGAATGCTAATATTTTTATTTTTAGTTTACGACAATGTTTTGGATGAAATAATCTATCTTTTGTATTAATAGTTAATCTTATTGTTATATGTACAAATTATTCATCTAAGTGGACCAATGAGAAATGGACACATGTTCTCCTACATGGCTACCCTAGCTGGCTTGGTCGGCTTCAGAGTTACTTAGTTGTCCAGCAGGCCGGCCAACCTCAAGAATATGAACAATCAAGAATAGTAAAGGTTACTCGTGTGGAATAGCGACAAGCACAATTGAATATCAACAGTCTTATTTGTTGTATATAGATGTAAATACCTGAATATATAAAGGCATTCTGTCTCTTGGGTTCCTAACAACTATAAATAGATGATCTCCCTTAGCTCAAGGGGACGATTTAATCAAGCACAAGCGCATTAAATACTGAGCTATTATAACCACCACTAATAATACCAACAACGGACATAGGCTTTTCTTATAGCTTAACCACTTTAAAACCCTTGTTTGTTGTATGTTTGCCTTACTTGTTTATATTTATTTATCTGTGATTATAAATTTGGACCCCCTCTATTTTTAGACATAAAAAAATTGACCCCGTCCATGGGAACGTTTGTATGTCATCGTTCTCTACCACTTGTTTCGTTTTTTTTCCTTAGAGAAATGATTGATCCAGAAAACAGCCTTAGAAATAAGGGTGGCAATTCATGTTTTTCGGCTGTGTTTTGGGCCGACACGACACGAAATGACACGATAAGGATTTTTCAGACACGAATTCGTGTTTTTTAAATTGACAAGAATACGAACCAAATAAAAATGACACAACACGAATAATACGATTTCTTAAAGTTCATACTAAATTGAACATATAGACACAATAACCTAAATAAAAATACGATTAACACGATAACATGAGTAACACGACTCATAATTTTTACACGAACACGATACAAACACAACATATCGTGTCAATTTTGGGTCCTTCCGTGTCGTGTTTTCGTGTTGTTTCTAAAATTGCCACCCCTACTTAAAAATGAAGGCAACACTGTTATCCCATCTTCTCCTCTTAGTGTGGCAGATCTCCATGGAATTTTACTCAACCTTGATAAAGGGAAATAATTCATGCAGGAGTCATTTCGTCAATTGGCTCGCACATTATAAGACAAATCAACCACTGAACCATCCGGAGGGATATGCCACCCCACCAGTCAGAAATGAGAGAAGTAATCGCTCCAGATCCTCTCGTGATATATCTTACGTCCTAGAGTAACATCGTAAATCTGATCTATGGATTATTACGATGGTCATTCTTTCTCCAACGAATGGCCGAGCGCATTGATGGAAAGACTGATCCATCCCACACCTTCTAAATCTAAGCCACCAGTTGTCACTCCCAAGTATGATGGGAAGACTGATCCAATCCTCAATATTGAGTAATGACAAGCTGCTGCTGACATCTACTCTATACTCGACGAGACGAGTTGCCGAGCATTCTTAATTTCCATTATAAGCCAACCCATATATGGTACAACAACCTACCTAGAGAAAAGATTTCTAGCTTCCACGAGTTGGACGAGTTATTTATTGATAACTTTTATTTTGGGGAAAATATGATCAAGGTTTCACTCACCTCTTTGACCCCTAATCAAAGACCCAGAGAAAGTACTTGGGAGTACATCACTCGCTTCAGCAATGAGTAATTAGAAGTGGTTGATTAAGAAAAGAAGATTTCCATTGCAGCACTGATGAGCGGGTTGCTCACTAGGGACCTTTATTATGCTCTAAAAAAGAATACTCCCAAGGCCATGACAAAGTTGATAGCCAAGGCTAGGAAGATTTTGAACGTCGAGGAAGCTATGGCTTATGAAGAAGCTCCAGAGGTGAAAACTAAGAAAAGAAAGATCAGAAAGACAAGAATGTTAATAAAATTAAGAAGTATGATGAGTATCCCCCCTCATCAAAGCTATGCATCACATACTAGAGGAGATTAGAGGCAATAAGGATTTAAATTGGGCTGGGAAACTGAAGCATCCCCTAACAGGAGAGATAAATCAAAATATTATGATTTTCACAAATATCATGAGCACACCACTAACAATTCGATTGCCCTGAAGAATGAAGTGCAAAATCTTATCTGGCTAGGAAAGTTAACCAAATTTGTTAATCGGACTGCTGGTCGGGACACCAAAAGAAGGTCCGAGTCACCTGGACGGGGAAATGATGACACAAAAAAGGCACGCAATAATAATTATGAGGACGATCCCAACCTACCAAAGAAGCCTAAGGAGCCCGAAGTGGAGGCATGAATGATTTCTTTTGGCTGTCATTAATTGCAGGGATGAGAGTGCGCTAGCAATCAATGTCAAACTTATTTAATTAAATTCCAATTTTAGTCCCAATAAGTTCAAACTCTTGCAAACAAACGTGATTGAGTAATGAAATAATCTAAGCATGCAAGACAATCACAATTGAGGAAAAATCCCCCACAGGGGCAAAACCATCTTATTTCCACTATAATTTGTAAATATCGGTTTTTCACGGATTATAATGAAAATACAAGTAGTGACATACGAAATACCCGCAGGCGTCAGTTCGATGTCGTCTGCAAGAGGTCCCGCATTGAGTATAACAATCTTCTTTGGGGTTTAGAGGATTCACATAAAGGATTGGAAATTGTTTGTGAATCAAAACAGTATAAAAACCTTAAAAAACGAAGTCTGAAAAATGCTACTGTTATGCTGAAAACGAAGGTGTGCAAACTTAGAAAAACGTGTGGAATCACACTATTTAAATACACATTTTGAGGCGGTGCGTCTTTCGAGCGACATACGATGTCGTTTGAACGAGATGGCATCTCGTTCGAACCACATATGATGTCGTTCGAACCACATCAATGACGTGTCTCAAAATGCTTCCTTAAATAGATCTTGCGAGTTTATCATCTTTCAAACTTCAAAATTTATTTAAAAAATATTCCCAACTATTTATGTAAATAAATAAAAACTCCAATTAAAATTATTTTACCATAAGTACGTGGAGTAGTGGGAACGATTGAAGTGAACGTTTCTTTAACCGTGATGCACGTACGAAGATGATAGATGCATGAATTCGGACCACGACCTTTGTGGATGATCGTGGAGACGTGCCAAATGTAACGGTATCAGACATACTTAATTGTGATATAGGACACTTGGAAAATTCCTAGATTCTACCCCGGACATTTATAAAACATGTCCTTACAAATCTCCCCCTAGATTCTACCTCAGACATTTATATATGCCGGTACATACATAAAAATATCCGAATTCTGCTGCGCAACATAAACCAAATGACATACAACTTAATATCCCCATTAACCCCAAAAATTGGAAATACTAAACGTGTATCCTCACAAATTTAATCATCTTCAAATCTTCAACTCTTCAATTTTTCTTTGTCATCATCAGAGGGTGAAAAAATAATTCTCCATTTTGATACCTACACACATGAGACAAGAAACAAATACCCGTGATGTGCAACAGTTTGAAATATAATGATAAGCAGAAATAAATATCAATTATGTGCAAGAAAATCATTATAAAAACAAACAGGAAATTCTCCCCCATAATTCGTTCTCCCCCTTTTTATGATGTCCCCAAATAGACAGATATGAAAAACATAAGCAATGCAAATGGAGAATGTCACAAGGTAATAAAATTTCACTTTTTCAATTTTTCAAAATTTTTAAAGCAAAAAAAAATCACACCATGAAAGAACACCAAAACAACCAAGTCAATAATAGTGAAAATGTGGGATGTGAACAAATTCAACAGGAGAATCAATACGTACAGCCATAACATATGTGCACGATGAATGTTGGATATTCCTAACGAATGAACTCAACATCTTCCTTACGTGTAAAAATTGTGGAATTAAAAGAAATTGACTCAATCAAATCAGCGAATCAAAGCTCAAAGTGATTTTCACAGCAATAATGTTCAAAACGTTTGAAACACTTTTTCATGACTTTCAAGGACGTGCAAACCCATTTTTCATTTCTTTCCATCCAAACTCCCTCATAAATAATTATACATTATATTTTTCTTTTGAGGTGATGAAAACTAAAACCTATTGGCCCATTTGATTTGGCATATTTTTCTTTTTATTGCCATTCAATTTTTTCGAGCTCTTTTTCAAACGGTGAATTTCTCGACGAGTTACTTTTGAACTCTTGTAGTCCTTTCCCGTGATTCACTTATCATATTTTGTTACAATTAATTCCTTACGGTAAATTATTTTTACATGCACTACTATCTTTTCAAGTTTAATCGCATTTTGTCGTTGTATAGAAAAAAATGAGATGAAAACACTCAACCCAATATGTGATATACAAGTACAATATTCAAATAATACCGTACATGTGTGCAATAAAGGAGATAAGGAGCCAAACATGTAGAAGATATCAGGAATCACATCTCAAAGACTCCAAACAATGTAAAGCACATGGATGAAATGATGTAGCATCTCAAATCACTATCAAACAGTCACGTGGAATATGGAATGAAGTTATGACTATGGCTATCTTAAATGTTCATCAATAAATAGTGTAAACAAAATACAAAACTCTTTTTGTTTTTTTAAAAAAAATTATAAAAAGAAAATCTTTTTGGCTTTTTCTAAAAATTTTCAAAAATAAAATCTTTGTGGATTTTTCACTTTTTCAAAAAAAATATAAAACAAACAAATAATGATACAAATGATACAATCTAGAGATATGAATCAAATTATATAAACATGAAAAATGCATCATACTCTAGACATGGTGACCACCCCTCAGTCAACTGTGAAAATTCCTAAATACTTCCTAAGACTCTCAAATCTAAGGGCATCTAAAGGCTTCGTGAAGATATCGACTAACTGGAGGTCGGTAGATACAAAACTCAAGGATACGACCTTTTCCTCTACAAGTTCACGGATAAAGTGGTCGCATATCCTAATGTGTTTTATGAGCAAATGCTGGACTGGATTACGGGATATGTGTATCGCGCTTGTGTTATCACAGGAAATATTCATGGTGTCCTGTGATATCCCATAATCCTCCAATATCTGCTTCATCTACAAAAGTTGCATGCAACAACTCCCGACGGCTATGTACTCACCCTCCGCAGTGGACAAAGAGATAGAGTTTTGCTTCTTGCTCAACCAAGAGACAAGAGAATAACCAAATAACAAACACCCACTAGAAGTGCTCCTACAGTCATCTACATCCCCGACTTAATCGACATCCGAATAGGCGGATAAACAATCACTGGTATCAAAGGAATACCAAATGCCAAGTGAGAGAGTCCCACTAACGTATTTGATAATACGTTTAAGAACGGGTAAGTGTGACTCTTTCGGGGACACCTGATATTGCGCTGAGACTCTAACACTAAAGGCTATGTCGAGACGACTGGATGTCAAGTAGAGAAGACTACCTATCATACTACGATACAAGGTTTGCTCTACGTCCTTGCCTAAAGTGTCCTTGCTAAGCTTAGTTGAGGTACCCATCAGTGTACGTGCGTGATTAGAGGAGTTTAGACCAATTTTCTTCACAAGGTCTCTAGCATACTTGGATTGGGAGATGAACATCCCATCCCCTAGATGACGAACCTGGAGACCAAGGAAGAAAGTAAGCTCACCAACCATGATCATCTCAAACTCACTCTTTATCTCCTCCTCAAAGTTTTGAGCATGCTGGGAGCACGTAGATCCAAAGATTATGTCATTCATATAGAACTGGGAAACTAAGATGGCACTGTCATCTCTCCTGCCGAACGTCATATCAACTCCCCCTCTCTTAAAGCCACGGGCTAAGAGATAGGAAGTAATCCTCTCGTACCAAGCATGGGGTGCTTGCTTCAAACCATACAAGGCTTTGCTCAGATAATAGACGTGATCAGGGTGCTTAGGATCTTCAAATCCTTTTGGTTATTCCATGTAGATGACCTCCTGTAAAATGCCATTCAGAAAGGCACTCTTGACATTCATCTAGTATAACTTGAAGCTCAGATGACATACGATGGCGAGTAGTAAGTGGATGGACTCAAGCCTCACAACAGGAGCGAATGTCTCATCAAAGTCTACACCCTCAATCTGTGTGTAGCCTTGAGCGAATAACCTAGCCTTATTTCGAATAATAGTACCAGTATCTTCCACTTTATTCTTGAACTCCACTTGGTACCTATCATATTTGTCTCACTAGGTCGAGGGACCAGTTCCCAGACATCATTCTTTCTACTGAAGCAACTCATCCTGCATAGCACATATCCAGTGTTCATCTTTGAGTGCTTCCTTATAGTTCTTGGGCTCGACTTTAGACGTGTAGAAAACATGGCTAACAACGTTCTCTAGCAGAGCACGAGTCTTAACCCCTAGGGTGGTATCTCCTAGAATAGTAGAAGGATCATGACTCTTGCGAACCCAAGCAGGAGTGTCCCCTAAGTCAGGAATAGGATCCACTCTAGGTATGGGAGGCACAATGGGATCATCAGTAGAAAGTGTGTCACCCTCGCCCAAAAGGTTTGAATCAATAAACGTCGGTGATTCTTCATCTTACACGGTGACATTTATTGACTCCATAACCTTAGAGTTATTCAGGTTATACACCCGATAAGCTCTACTGGACAATGAATAACCTAAAAATATCCCCTCATCACTCCGGGAGTCGAACTTTCCTAATTTCTCTCTATCCCGTAGGATGTAGCATTTTCTCCCAAAGACACAAAAATATGAAAGGTTGGGCTTCTTTCCAGTCCACAATTCGTAGGGCGTCATAAGTGTGTGTGGATGAAGATATACCCGATTCACCGTATGACATGCGATAGACACCGCCTCTGCCCAAAATCTTCCTGCAACTTTATGACCCAAAAGAATAGATCTGGCCATCTCCTTAATCGTCCAATTCTTCCACTCAACAATCCCATTTTGCTGAGGAGTCCTAAAGTATGAAAATTTGTGTTTGATTCTGAGGATATCACATAAAAGATATACTTTTGCTTCTTTAAACTCGGTTCCATTGTCACTGTGTATTCTATTGATAGTGACACCGTGCTGATTTTGCAGGATATGACACTTGGTCGTAATAAAGTCCACAGCATCGAATTTCTCTCACAGAAAACATACAATCGAGTAGCGTGAGAAATCATCTACCATCATGAGAATGTAACTTTTACCACATAAACTCTCAGTACGAGTCGGACCCATAAGATCCATATGTATAAACTCATGGATGCGTGAGGTGGTAATGGAATTCAACTTTCGATAGGGGCTATGAATTTATTTTCCCAACTGACAGGGTCCACAAACTGTGGAAGTTGGCTTTCCAAGCAATGGTAAGACACGTGCTAGGTCCTTTTTAACTAACTTTTTCAAATCTAAAAAATTCACATGACCTAGACGTTGATTTCACAGATCCATAATAGTGATCGTGGCACTATTGCAGACAAATGAGGACTTAGTCATGATACTATAACAATTTTCTTCAGTCTTCACCCCTTGCAATAGAAGTTTACCGGCTCGATCATAAACGTGGCATTCATTTCAGCCAAACTTTACTGCAAAGTCAGCGTCGCATAACTGTCTAATGCTGAGTAAATTTGCTTTCAATCCTTTGACGTACAACACATTTTCTAGCTTAGGAAATCCTGGTAACTCTACTGTACCTCATCCTACTATGCTAGACTTTCTCCTGTCTCTAAAAGTGACTTTACCTTCCTTACGATCCTCTAAGGAGGTAAATAGAGAGACATCACCAGTCATGTGCCTGGAGCACCCACTATTGAAGTACCATTGTAGAAAATTATGTGCTTTAAGAGCAACATGAACAACAAGGGCTTTTGCGTTGTGTTTAGGCACCCAAGATGTGGTAACATTCTATTTTCCCTTGTCATTATTGACTCTATTCAAGATTTTATAAGTGTCCACTAGCGGCATAGAAATCCGTTGGAACTCTTTCACTATACTCTGAGATGTGGCGACTAGAAACTCGACTCTCTCTCTAAGACTCTCAAAGTCAGAAGTGGTATGTGACAGAGCAAAAGTACGTCGTGTCCGACCCAAATTATAGAAATATTCATGAATATGGACTTTTCGTTTGCAGTAAGTACAAAAATATGTAGACTTAGGCCAACTTTGATTTGCTTTTCTTGGCCGAACTCTCTTCTGATTTTTAGGTGGGTGGCCATATGGATTTGTAATAAACTCAAGAATCGGTACTAATGTCGTATGGGACGTGGAAGGTCCATTAAAACCTATTCCTAGCCTCTCACCTAAACCCAAAGCAGGGGTGAGGATCATCTTTCCCATATTACTAGATCGGTCCTCAATTCTTACCTTGACCTCCCGAGCTCTCTCGATGTCATGAGTGAGTTGGGCTACAAGGGCTTCCAGTTTCTTTCGAGTGTCCTAGGAGGAATGGAGCTCACTCATCAAATCAGCCACTTTCTTAGTCAAGTCCCCTTTTTCTTTCTCAAAAACACTTTCTCTCTCTCCAAAAAATCTCTCTCTCAACACAAGCGGTCTCTCTCTCTCTCTCTCTCTCTCTCTCTCTCTCTCTCTCTCTCTCTCATCTCTCCTAAATCATTATCTAGAGATGCTATCCTAAGAGCTAACTCTTTGTTACTCTTTTTGGTATTGAAAGTATCAACATATAAATCAGCGTACATGCGTCGAAGATCACTCTCGCTCTCATTTGCTTCTTCCTTCCCCTCGCTCACACTGTTGTCACTATTGAGGTGTCCCAGTGAGCTTGAATCCTCATCGTCGTGAGGAGCACTATTAGTACTCACATGATTAGCCATGAATGCGGTGAAGTTACATTCATGTGGTGACTCGTCTCCAGAGTCCACCAACTCGACCTCGCTATCGTCACTAAGGGTGGTGTTTAACGCAACTTTGGATTGCTCTAGACGTTTCAACCTAGTTTCACACTCAAACCCCCTATGACCTCTACCGCCACATTCAAAGCATCTCTCACTTTCTTTCTTAGGGGTGTCCTTTATCTTTCTCAAATTTCTTTTCAGATTTTTTTTCTCAAAATTCTTTTTATCTTTAAAATTCCCATTTTTCTTTAATTTGAGAATTTTTTTGAAATTTTTAGCAAATAGGACCAAATTATCTAAGTCAAAATCAGAATCAGAATCAGGAATCTCTTCCTCTCTTTTCTTAGACGACTCACCTCTCTTTGACCCCTCACTCTTTCTGGCCTGGGCTTTAAGTTCTACCCCTCTGTCTTTTGATTTTATCGTGTTTAGGAACATATCGATTTCATAGGTCTATAGGTCTCCAACTAACTCTTCTAATTTCACCCTACTCAAATTACCTAATGAATTTAACACAGTGACTTTGGGGATAAATCTCTTAGGTAGTGATCTCAAAATTTTCTTAACTACTCTATCATCAAGAATGTGTTCACCTAAGTTGAAACTAATATTTATGATATCAGATAAGCGTGCATAAAATTCATCAAAACACTAATTATCATGCATGGAGATAGTTTCAAACTGTGTAGTTAAGTTTTGCAATTTAGATTCTTTCACTGCATTTGTGCCTTCATCGGTAAGTTGCAGAACATATCATGCCTCTTTATACGTGGTACACGACATGATGCGTAGGAACTCGTCAGGTGTAACGGTGCCAGAAATGACACTAAGCCCACGTAAGTTACATGTGCTCCATTTAAATTCATCCTCAGTCCATGCAGTAATAGATTTTAAAGTAGTTACGTTATCTACAGTGACAGTGGGAGGCGTCCACCCTCTTTCACACATAATCCAAAGACGCTCGTCTATGGCCTTTAAGTGAGATTTCATAGGGGCTTTCTAATATGCGTAATTTGACCCGTCAAAAATTTGAACTCTATTATATAAGTTTTTCATTGAAATTGCGCTTTTTCAAAGATCAATTTTTAGAACAAAATTGCTGTCCAAAAAAATTTTGCGGAAAAATTACACGGTAAATTTGTGTAAATGGCTCTGATACTAATTTGAGAGTGAGCCAGCAATAAATGTCAAACTTATTTAATTAAATTCCAATTTTAGTCCCAATAAGTTCAAACTCTTGCAAACAAAAGTGATTGACTAATGAAATAATCTAAGCATGCAAGACAATCACAATTGAGGAAAAATCCCCCATAGGGGCAAAACCATCTTATTTCTACTATAATTTGTAAATATAGATTTACACGGATTATAATGACAAGTAGTGACATACGAAATACCCACAGGCGTCGGTTCGATGTTGTCGGCAAGAGGTCCCGCAAGAACTTCAGGTGGTCAGCAATGGAAAAGCGTCTTCTTCTCCACAAGATTACTCGAAATGAGTAGAACAATCTTCTTTGGGGTTTAGAGGATCCACATAAAGGATTGGGAATTGTTTGTGCATCAAAATGGTATAAAAACCTTAAAAACAAATTCTGAAAAATGCTACTGTTATGCAGAAAACGAAGGTGTGCAGACTTAGAAAAATGTGTAGAATCAACACTGTTTAAATACACATTTTGAGACGGTGCGTCGTTCGAGTGACATATGATGTCATTTGAACGAGATGGCATCTCGTTCGAACCACATATGATGTCGTTCGAACCACATATGATGTCGTTCGAACCACATATGATGTCGTTCGAACCACATTAGTGACGTGTCTCAAAATGCCTCCTTAAATATATCTTGTGTGTTTATCATCTTTCAGACTTCAAAATTTATTTAAAAGATATTCCCAACTATTTATGTAAATAAATAAAAAACTCCAATTAAAATTATTTTACCATAAGTACCTGGAGTAGTGGGAACGATTGAAGTGTACGTTGCTTGAGCCATGATGCACGTACGAAGATGATGGATGCATGAATTCGGATCATGGCCGTCATGGATGATCGTGGAGATGTGCCAAATATAACGGTATCGAACATACTTAATTGTGATCTAGGACGCTTGGAAAACTCCTAAATTCTACCCCGAACATTTATAAAAACATGTCCTTACAAGGGAGAGATGCTGGTGGAGGAGATAATATAGCTCAGAGAAAGGCTTATCTAAATAAAGCCAAATTTTGTCCTTTTATTAGACAGATTGACATGTTCGAATGAACAGATGATCGGCCAAGGAAAGTCAACAAGGATAAATTAGTGATCGGGTTCTCCAAGAATGATCTGAGCGGATTGATTTTATAACATGATGACCCATTGGGCATCATTTACAGGGTCCATTATGGCAGAGTTCTAAGAATCCTCGTAGACAATGGTAGTTCAGTAGATGTTAGGTTCTATAACTATTTTCACAGCCTAGGGCTATGAGACAGTAAACTAATATCTTATTGTAGACACCCCATTCTAATACCCCCTAACCTCTCCTTAGGTCCCTAACACCTCCCTTCATCATTCCAAACCCAAGTCATACCCCGGGTACAGACCTAAAGGCCATCGGGCACTCCCAGGCTCCGTTTGATCAAAAGTCAAACTCTTCAACTCCAAACGAGATTGAATTAATCTTTGAAGTGCATTGAATCCCCTTTCCAACGGT
Source organism: Sambucus nigra (assembly GCA_949130495.1). Taxonomy (NCBI): domain Eukaryota; kingdom Viridiplantae; phylum Streptophyta; class Magnoliopsida; order Dipsacales; family Adoxaceae; genus Sambucus; species Sambucus nigra. The sequence continues at coordinate 465,974,584 of OX422222.1, read as the reverse complement.
CCATCCCGTGCACAATTCGGACTTACGGTGCGGACGAACGACCCGTTTGCCCCGAAACTCGATCAGGAGGTCACCGGACGCTCCCAGGCTCCGTTTGACCAAATATAACTCTTCAGCTTGACTGAGATTGAATGAATCTTCGAAGGGAACTGCAACTCCTTTCCAATGGTCCGCCTCGTATGGATTCTGACTTACAGTATAGACGAACGATCCGTTTTACTCCGAAAGATCACCGAATGCTTCCAGGCCCCGGTTGACCAAAGTTAACTCCCCGAACCGGGTCAAAATCTTTGGAATGTTTAAGTACATATCCTCAACTTTCCAATGGTCAGCCCCATGCACGATTCTGACTTACCATGCGGATGAACGATCCATTTGCATCCGATAATTCCCCGTCCAAAGGACCGTCGAACGTTTCCAAGACACATTTAACCCAAAGTCATCTCTCGGACCCGGGAGTAGTCCAAAATACTTTCGAAGGTCTCTGAATTACCTTTCCAATGGTTTTCCCCGTGCACGATTCGGATCAACAGTTTACGCTCTATGATCGATTTTCTGAAGGAACCTGAAAGAGACTGCCAAACGGCAGGTCCCACACCTTGCCTATCGGAAGTGTGCCTAAACACACCTGCCGATTGGCAGGACCAGGGCTATACTGATCGGCAATGCCCCGAGCCTATAAAAAGGAGGGCCTAACCTCATTCGAAAAGGAGGAAAATCAGAGATCCATTACTCTCAGAAAGTTCAGAAAACCCCTCTCCAAGTCAGCGTGATTTCCACATCCAAATCCCTTTTCAACCTTCAACTTTCATCACTTTCTTCATCAAATTTGGTGAATTAAGTACCCTCCATAATCACCCAAGTGCAAGAGCTTCCCTCCAACATCCAAGATCAATCTCAAGATCTTCAAGAAGGTCCAACTTTCTCAACTCTCTCCTTAAATTCCCTTAAATTCGCATTAACTTGTTTTATTACTTAGAACTTTTATTCTCTTATCTCACATATCCTAATATACTTTTTATTTAGTATTATTTCACATCTCTTATTTTCATATAAATAAAACCCAAAAAAATAAGAAAAAAGAGGATTTTCTCATAAATTCCAAACGGGAATTCTCACACTCTTCTCACACTATTCTCACAACTAAAACACTTTCTTACACACACACACAAATAAGAGAAGTTCCCAGTTGGATTCATGGGATAAATCCCACCCCTCATTTTGCATACAAACTATGTGGACTTTGATGCCTCTATAGGCTACGCAAGCGTCTTGGGGTAAAACCTGAGACTCGAGTCCTTTTCCTACTTTTTCCACGTTATTTAAACTTAACTCTCTTAGATTCTATATATTTACACATACATATATTTATTTTTAGTGGCGTATTATTCCACATGCATTATCATTACCTTATAATGATCGACGCTAGGATAATCGCATAAATCCTATTTTCTAATATTATTTTTTAAGAGCATTCCTATGGATGACTTGCTTTATCTCTTCCATGATACAAGTCGATGATTCCTATCTCCGCTACGTATATACATGCACACACATCACGGGTAAATAAAGGAAAATAGCAACAACCCATGAGAGACCGTAAGGGCGGAATGGGTGCCTAACACCTGCCCATTTCGTAACTTAGCCTCTGGACCCTTTTCGAATTATTTTGGTTTCGTATGTATCAGTATGTCTTTGGATGCTGTCCTTCGGGACGACTCCCTTTTATTTTGTCTGTTTTGAGTAAAATAGACTGGCGACTCCATCTCTCTATATTTTTAACCTCAACAACGACGCCGGTCGAAGCTCTCCCGAGAGGGACGTGCGGGACCAAGGATCCTCTCCCGCCACGAGGATCGGTGATGGCCACAGTGGCGACTCCGCATGGGATTATTTATTTTGAGGGCTAAACTCTATTTACATGGGTGTTGTATTTGTTTATATTTTCCCCTATTTTTCATGTTCCCCTTTTACTATTCATGTGTACCTCATGCTTATGCTTCTATTCACACACTTATAGAAAATTCTTCATGTACACTTTACACCACGTGCACTTAGGATCACATATATCCCCATGTTCCACGCATCACCCATACTTGGTATACCATTGGTACTCATACTTTGCTCCCTGTTGGGCATGATCAAGAAAGATACTTTCATAAGATACTAATAAGAGAATCATGCATGATTCAAACAATATCACCAAAGATCATTGTGATTGACCAAATTTTGTCCAGTAACTGGAGGATCACTTCATGATGGGCGCTGGTCCAGCAGGGCACAGTAAGCCTAAGCGATATGACTCTCACCTTCCATTGTCCAAGTACCTTCAAAGTATATCGAACGGCTCCTCCACATCTTACCGCTTGACTGAAGTCATGACGGGAGGTATATCGTAGGTAACTCGTTAACGTACGCCGAGTATATTAAATTCGGTCTCACACATACCCTCCCCACGAGGTATTTAGTGAGGCAATTCATGTACACTCAGGTATATCAGATGGCTTGTCCACATGTACCGATTGCCCTCAAAATTAAGATGTATATCGTGGAAGCCACGCCAAAGGGGGGAAACCTTTCTGATTCACCCAACCAAACTGCATACCCTCATATAGGTGTCAAGCCTAGGACACACATATTAGATTGCTGGTTTTGACCCGAAACTCTGTCGAAATTTCGGGTGGTCCTGCCGCCCAAGTTTTTATGCATCTTTAAAACGAGCCTGGTTACAAGTCCAGCCATAGCTTTTCAAAGGTTACAAACCCAACTTTTTCAGGCTCAGGTCCCGTCCGGCATTTTATTTTGCATTTAGGAAAATTTAATAGAAGTGAGAACATAATAATAATAATAATCATGCTGAGACCCGTCTTCCAAAAACAAATTTTCCTTCTTTATCAAAAATCCAAAAACATTGTTTACTTTCTTTATCAAAAATCCCCAAAAACATTTCTCTCTTCTTTATCAAAAATCCAAAAATATTTTGCCTTTCGATCTCAAAAGAGAAACAAAAAATGTCAAAAATATTTTCCTTCTTTTTTTCAAAATAAATCCCATTTTGCGCCTTCTAAGGTCGATCGCACTCCCTTGGCCTGGCTCCTTATTAGCTTCGGTCTGCAGTAAAATCACCCCAGAGCTCCATCCATTCCCATGCTACTTCTTTTGAGTCCGGTATCCATCCATTTTCCATGGAGAACACATATCAAGTACTAGTTGCACAGCCAGATCTGATGACAGTTTTAGCTCAGCTCGTGTCTAAGATTAACAACCTTCAGACTGAGGTCCGAGAGATGCAAGGAAACCAGGTTCCTATTCCTCAAGAGCCTGAGGCACCATTCCCTCGTGCTATGGGTCCTCCCGAGCCTATCTGGGTTCGCAAAGAATATCAGTACGCCCCCATATCCCTCCTGTTAATGGGCCGTTGCCTGCCCAGCTTCCTATGCCAAACCTTACCCAGCCTGGGGCTAACTTACTTGCGATCATTGATCCGAAAGAGGAAGAGTTGAACAAGGTCAAAGAAGATCTCAAGATGTTGACTAAGAAGTTCGACCAAGTAAGAATCTCCGGAAATTACATGGACTACACCCACATATCTCCTTATCCTAAGGCAAGGTTACCCGAGAAGTTCAAGATGCCGAATATCGAGAAATTCAGAGGAAGTGGACCCCCGATTGTCCATCTTCGTAGTTATCACTATGCTATGACTCTCCTAGGGGCTTCTGAAGAGGTGATGGCCCAATTATTTCAGCCAACTTTGAAGGATAGCGCTCTCCGATGGTTTTTATCTCTCGAGGAGTCCAGAATCAGTAGCTGAGAGGATGTAGCCCGAGAATTCATGTCACAGTACAAATATAACGAAGAGATTTAGGTCGCCCGCCGTGATTTAGAGCTTCTCAAACAGAACTCTGGGGTATCAGTCAGTAACTTCATAGCCCGATGGAGGGAAAAGGCAGCCACTATGACCAATCGGCCATCCGAGGAAGAGTAAGTTAACATAGTGAAGAAGAATTTCTTGCCCCTTGTCCAAGCAACCATGGGAGGACAATACTATCCCCACATTCGAGCTCTTAGAGAAGCAGGAGTAGAAATCGAGGAAGGTCTTGCTAAAACATAGGTTGAACCAAAGAAAGTGTCCGGACAGTTCACTCCCAGAAAATATGACAAACCTGCCATTGCTGCAATATCAACCATCAACAACGTCTCTCAACCAACCACTTCGTGGGCACCAGAAAGCTGCCATGTCCCAGTCCGAAAGGAATACACCGAGCTCCATGCTCCCCTCTCCAAAGTTTATCAAGCCCTGTTAAGATGAAACCTCATCAAACCCTTGGATCCTCGTCCATTGCAAAATCCACTTCCAAGAAACTTCAAGGCAGATGGACATTGTGCCTTTCACCAAACCTCTGGTCATAGAACCGACCAATGCTTTCACCTTCGAAACATAATCCAAGGTCTAATTTCCTGGGGTACCATTGCCCCACCAGCCAATCCTAAGCCAAACACTACTCACAACCCACTCCCAAATCGTACCAATGATATTTTCTTATAAATGAACCCAAAATTTGATCCCTCAACTCAAATCACACCCATACACTCTCCCAAACCTCTCCAAACTTGCCCATATTTCCTCCTACACCCTGTTAGCCTCGCTGATCAGGCACTGTCACTCTTTACCAGAGCATGCATCGCTGTCCGTACCCATTCTGAAAATGGAGGTATGGAATTATCAGAAGTGGTAAACCAACTCCTAAAGTTCGGGCTGAAATTTCCCTCACAAATGATCATTGATTACCAGAGGTTCAGCACGCTGTTCTTGGAAGCACGAAAATGGGCAAGAAAGCCAGACAGTTGGGTGGTACCCACCGATGAAGTTAGCCTAGATGACGTCATCCAGATCATGGCATAATCATTCAGGCAAACCAAAGATATTTGCAATATGACTGAGTTATTTGATACTCTGAAGTTACAAGGGCTCCTGGTCCCTTCACCCTTACATATCCCCACAGAATGGGAAGACCTGTATGAAAAAGCCATTGAAGTTGTGGAATGCATTGACTTTACATGGGAAGACAAAGTTATTGCCACCGGATTGGGGGGGGGGGAGAATTCGAAGATTCGATTGAAGAACAAGTTTTTGAGAAAACTGGCCCGATAGCTGTAGACACCCCATTCTGTTACCCCCTAACTCTCCTTAGGTCACTAGTACCTCCCTTAATCACCATAAACCCAGGTCATGTCCCGAGTACTGACCTGAAAGCCATCGGGCACTCCCCGACTCAGTTTTACCAAAAAGTCAAACTCTTCACCTCGACTGAGATTGAATGAATCTTCAAAGGGCACTGAATACCCTTTCCAACGGTCCACCCTGTGCGCGATTCTGACTTACCATGCGGACGAACGATTCGTTTGTGTCCGAAACTTGACCTAGACGCCACCGGGCGCTCCCAGGCCCTGTTTGACCTAAGTCAACTATTCAACTGAACCTATCATGAATGAATCTTCAAATTGCACTGAATCCCCTTTCCAACGGTCCATCCCATGAACGATTCTGACTTACCATGCAGACAAACGACCCATTTGACTTCGAGAGGTCACCGAACGCTTCCAAGGCCCGGTTGACCAAAGCCAACTACACAAACCGGGTCAAACTCTTTGGAATATCTAAGTACATATCCTAAACTTTCCAACGGTCCACCCTGTGCGCGATTCGAACTTACTAAGCGGACGAACAATCCGTTTGCGTCCGAGCGATTCCCGGTCCAATGGATCGACAAACGCTTCCGAGCCATATTTGATCGAAAGTTAACTCTCGAACCCGAGAGCGGTCCAAAGGACTTTCAAAGGTCTCTGAATTACCTTTCCAATGGTCTATCCCGTGCACGATTCTGACCAACGGTTTGCCCTCGGCAGCCGATTTTCTGAAAAGGCCTGAAACATACTGCCAAATGGCAGATTCCAGACCCTGCCTATCGGCAGGTGCCGATAGGCAGGGACAGGTCTATGCCGATCGGCAGTGACCTGAGCCTATAAAAGTAGGCCTTCCCCTCATTTTCAAGGGGATCCCAGATCTGATAAAATTCACTCTCAACGAATCCCAGAAACCTCTCTCAAAGGCAGCGTGATTTCAACTTCCAAATCCCTTTTTTACCTCCACTTTTCATCATCCTTTTCATCAAACGTGGTGAATTAACCACTCTCCATCATCATCCAAGTGCTAGGGCTGCTCTCCACCATTCAAGATCAAGCTCGAGATCTTCAAGAAGGTCCAACTTCCTCTACTCTCTCTTAAATTCTCAATAACTTATTTTCTTACTTAGCACTCTTATTATCTCATCCCACACACCCTAATATACTTTTTATTTAGTATTATTGCACATCTCTTACTTTCATATAAATAAAAACCCCCAAAACAAGAAAAAGACGGTTCACTCATAAATTCCAAATAGGGATTCTCATACTTTTCTCACACTTTTCTCACCACTAAAACACTTTTTCTACACACACACACACACACACACAAATAAGAGATTCCCCATTTGGATTTATGGGATAAACCCCACCCCTCATTTTGTATGTGAACTACGTGGAATTTGATGCCTTTATAGGCTACTTAAGCGTTTCGGGGTAAAACCCGAGACTCGAGTCCTTTTTCTCACTTTTTCTCTTACTTTCTATATTTCTCTAAATCTAATCCTCTTATATTCTATATATTTGTAACGTATTACTCCATATGCATTATCGTTCCATTATAACGACCAACGTAGGGGTAATCGCGTAAATCTTATTTTTCTAATACTATTCTTATATCTTCCTATGGATGACTCACTTTATCTTTTCCATGATACAAGTAGAGGATTCCTACCTCCATTATATATATACACATGCACACATATCACGGGGGGAAATATAAAGGAAAATAAGAAATATCCATGAGAGATCGAAAGGGCGGAATGGGTGCCTAACACCTTCCCATTTCGTAACTAAGCCTCCGAACCCATCTCGAATCATTTTGGTTTCGCATGCACCAGTATGTCTTTGGATGACATCCTTCGGGATGGCTTCCCCTTTTTCTTTTGCCTGTTTTGAGTAAAATAGACTGGCGACTCTGAACCTCTCTACATTTTTACACCACATCTCAAACGACGCCGACCGAAGCGCTCCCGAGAGGGATACGCGGGACCCGAGGATCCTTCCCTTCACGCGCCTGCCCGTATGGAGGATCGGGGATGGCACAGTGGCGACTCTGCTGGGGATATGTGCTTTATATATTGAGGGCTTGACTCTATTTGCATGGATGCTATATTTGTTTATGTTTCCCCCTATATCTGCATGTTCCCCTTTTCCATGTGTATCCCATGCTTATGATTATGTTCACACACTTGTAGAAATTTCTCCATGTACACTTCGCACCACGTGAACCTAGGATCACATATATCCGCATGTTTCACGCATCACCTATCCATACTTAGTGTACCTTGGGTACTTGTACTTGGCTCCCTGTTTGGCATAATCAAGAAAGACATTCTCATCATAAGATACTAATAAGAGAATCATGCATAATTCACACGACATCACCAAAGAGCATTGTTATTGACTAAATTTTACCCAGTAACTAGAGGGTCACTTCGTGATGGGCACTGGTCTGGCAGGTCAAAGTTAGCCTAAGCGATATGACTCTCACCTTCCATTGGCCAAGTACCTTCGACGTATATCGAACGGTTCTCCCGCATCGTACCGCTTGACCGAAGTCATGACGGTTGGTATATCACAGGGAATTCGTTCACGTACACCGAGTATATTGAATTCTCTCTCACACGTACCGTCCCACGAGGTATATGGTGAGGCAATTCACGTACACTCAGGTATATCAAATGGCTTGTCCACATGTACCGATTGCCCACAAGAGCAAGACGTATATCGTGGAAGTCACGCCAAAGGGGGGAACCCATGCCGATTCACCCTACCAACTGCATACCCGCATATAGGTGTCAAACCTAGGACACGCACTTTAGATTACCGGTTTCAACCCGAAACTCTGCCGAAATTCCGGGTCAACCTGCCGCCCAATTTTTGTACATTTTTAAAACGGGACCCTGTCCGTGAGCCTGGTTACAAGTCCAAACCATAGCTTTGCATATATTAAAACCCCACTTTTCCAGGCTCGGGTCCCGTCCGACATTGCATTTAGGAGAATTAAATACGAGTGAGAACATAATAATCATAATAATCATGCTGAGTTCCGTCTCCAAAAACATTTCTCCTTTCTTTATAAAAAAAAAATCCAAAAACATTTCTCCTTTCTTTATCAAAAATCCAAAAATAGTTTCTCCCCTTTTTTCTCAAAAATAAATCTCATCCTACGCCTTCTCAGGTAGATTGCAAGCCCTTGTCCTAGCTCCCTATTGGCTTCGATCTTTAGTAAAATCACCCCAGAGTCTCGACCATTCATCTACTACTTCTTTCGAGTCTGGAATCCATCCACTTTCCATGGAGAATACAGATCAAGTACCAGTTATACAGCCAGATCTGATGACAGTCCTAGCTCAGCTAGTGTCCAAGATTGACAACCTCCAAACTGAGGTCCGAGAAATGCAACGTAACCAGGATCCTATTCCTCAAGAGCCCGAGGCCCTATTCCCTCATGCTATGGGTCCACCCAATCCTATCTGGGTTCTGGAAGAATATCAGCACGCTCCACGTGCCCCTCCTGTCAATGGGTCGCCGCCTGCCCAACTTCCAATGCCAAACATTGCCCTGCCTGTGGCTAACCTGCCTGTGGTCGCTGATCCAAAAGAGGAGGAGTTGAATAAAGTCAAGGAGGATCTCAAGATGCTCACTAAGAAGTTTGACCAAGTCAGGATCTCTGGGAATTACATGGACTACACCCACATGTCTCCTTATCCTAAAGCGAGATTTCTTGAGAAGTTCAAGATGCCAAATATCGATAAGTTTGGAGGGAGTGGACCCCCTATTGTTCATCTTCGCAGTTATCATCGTTCCATGACTCTACTAGGGGCTTCTGAAGAAGTGATGGCCTAATTATTTCAGCAAACTTTGAAGGATAGCGCCCTCCGTTATTTTTTATCTCTTGAGGAATCCATAATCCGTAGCTGGGAGGATGTAGCCCAAGAATTCATGTCGCAATATAAATACAACGAAGATCTTGAGGTCACCCATCGTGATTTAGAGCTGCTCAAACAGAATCCAGGTGAATCAGTCAGTAACTTCATAACCCGGTGGAGGGAGCGAGCAACTACCATGACTAATCGACCATCCGAAGAAGAACAGGTCAACATAGTGAAAAAGAACTTCTTACACCATGTCCGAGCAACGATGAGAGGATAATACTATCCCCACTTTCGAGCTCTCAAAGAGGATGGAGTGGAAATCGAGGAAAGCCTCATTAAAATAGAGGTTAAACCGAAGAAGGTTTCCGAACAGTTCACCCCTAGAAAGTATGACAAGCCTGCCAGTGCTACAATCTCAACCATCAACAACATCTCTCAATCAACTACATCATGGGCACCAGAAATCCTCCCTGCCCTCATTCGAAGGGAATACACTGAGCTGCATGCTCCCCTCTCTAAATTTTACCAAGCCCTATTAAGCCAAAACCTCATCAAACCCTTGAATCCACGTCCATTGCCAAATCCACTCTCAAGAAATTTTAAAACCGATGCTCACTGTGCCTTTCACCAAACTGTCGATCATACCACCGACTAATGTTTTCACCTTCGGAATATAATCCAAGATCTCATTGACCAGGGTACCATTGCCCCACCAGCCAATCCTAAGCCAAACACTACTCACAATCCACTTCTAAATCACACCAATTCCATCTTTTTGGAAGAAAACCCAGATTTTGATCGGTCAACTCAAATCACACCCATATACTCTCCTAAACCTCTTCAAATTTGCCCATATTTCCTCCTACACCTTACTAGTCTCGCTGATCAGGCACTGTCACTCCTCACCGGAGCATGCATCGCTGTCCGTACCCATTCTGAAAATAGAAGTATGGAATTATCAAAGGTGTTGAACCAACTCCTATAGTTCGATTGCCCTCACAGATGGTCATCGATTGCCCTCACAGATGGTCATCGATTGCCAGAAGCTCGGCACACTGTTCTTGGAAGCACGAAAGTGGGCTCAAGATTCAGACAAGTGTATGGTACCAACCAACGAAGTCAGCATAATCATGTTGTCCAGATTATGGCAGAATTATTCAGGAAAACCAATAGCATTTGTAGTATCACCGGGTTACTTGACACTTTGAAGTTATAAGGGCGCTTGGTCCCTTTAATCACACATATCCCAACAGAATGGGAGAACTTGTATGAAGAAGCCGTTGAATTTACGGAATGCATCGAATTTACATGGGAAGAGAAAATTGTTACCACCGGATGGGGGGAAGAATTCGAAGATTTGAATGAAAAACAAGCTTCAGGAAGAACTGGCCCAGTAGCCGACATATTTGGGATGATATCATTTGAAGAACTCCTCGGAGAAATAGACAGGGTGGTAGAACAACTTGAGATTGACAAGGAAACGAGATTCATGTTCTTTCCTTCTTCAGTAAATCACATGACCGGATCAGAGAGACATTACCAGGTTCTAAACTCACTACTAGCAAATGGCAAGGGGAAGGGATTTGAAAACCTTCCTATGCCAGAAATGACCATTGAGGAAAGCAAGATCCTCAATCAACTGAAGAAAACTAAAGCTAACATCACTCTATGGGTACTTTTCATGTCTTCCCAGCTACACAGAAATGCTTTGATCAAATTGCTCACTGGACCCACAGTTCCTCCCTCTACCTCACCAGAAGAGGCGGTAAATCTGGTCGGATCCTTAACCTCTACCCGAATGCTATCATTTTCTGAAGAAGAAATCCTCAGAATTGGGCCAAATCACAATCATGCACTTAACATCTCCGTCGAAGTTATGGGGAAGGTCGTTCCACTCTCCCTTGTTGATAACGGATCCGCCTTTAATATTTTCCCTCTGAGAACCTTCAAGTGTTTGGGCCTGAAAGAAAGCGACCTCGCTCCAACCTCCACCGCTGTACGTGCCTACGATAATACCCGTCATGAGGTGATGGGATCCATAAAACTTGTAATAGGGGTTGTCCCTATAAACCCCGTCGTTGAATTCCAAATCATAGACATTCCAGCTTGTTTCAACATGTTGCTCGGACGCCCCTGGCTCCAAAATATCAAGGGTGTGTCTTCCTCACTCCATCAGAAATTGAAGTTCTTTGCCGACGGGCGATTCATCACCAATTTGGGCGACGACAAAAATGTCGAGGGTGCAAGCACTAGCAGTCCAATCCTTGAGATACAACACGGGTCAAATGATATGCTCCTATCAATAATTCCGAGTTGAGCCGCTCCTACTCCCGGTAGGGGACGGTTTCAAAGAAAGGGTTTGTCCAGAATATGATCCTTTATGGAAATGTCAATGTGATTCAGATGTTTAGAAACATTCACTTCATGCCCGGACTGGGGCTAGGGCAAAGGCAGTAGGGGATACTTGAGCCCATCGAACTGAAGAAAGCTTTTCCTCCTTACGGCTTGGGGTATCAACCAGCAGAACAAGAGCTCAGAATGATCCACCAATCTTGACCGAAGAAAATATTAGACTACGTCCCGACTATCTCAGGAGACTCCTTAAATGGACGATTCATCAAAGAAGTTGAGGATTTCCCCTTTTGCGGTTTTTCAGAATGTAAGGACATTTTTCACATGTCCGAAATGTTTCATTTATTTATGTCGTATGCCGCTACATTTGGCACGTCACCTCACGATCTCACATGACGGCCTCTATCCGAATTTCGGGAATCAAGCATGCATTATCTCCACTAATATGTCCCACATCTGCCTCAACGACTTCACGTTCCAAGATTTTAGGGACTTAATGCAAGTGGTACGCAAGGGAAGTCAAAACAGTGAAAAAAAGGCACGATAGGAGAGTTCAAGGGAATTTTCGTAATTTCACATCCATAGTTCGGAGGTCTGGTCAACTAGAAAGTTTAAGAGCTCGCCGCAACGAAGATACTGGAAAAAACGTCACCTCAATCCGAGCTACGGTGAAGGAGTTATGACCTTTTGAAGATAGAGAAAATTCCTTAAAGAATGCTGTTTTTTTTGTACGCTGGATAGAATTTTAGAGTTTTAAGAACGTGGGACTCTTCATATTTTTTCCTATAAATACCAACTTCGGGGGAGTTGTTTTGCAAGACTTTAGGAGACGAATTTGAGAGTCCAAATACATCTAGTCTTCATATTTTTGAGTCCCAAGACTCATGTTTTGATTCACACATCATTGCCAAACCTTTGTGAATCCTTTTGCAAACCAAGAACACAACTTTGGTTTGTTCAACCCTTATGGAGGAGACCGTTCTTCTTCTTCATTGCAGCCCTACTGGAAATGGATAATTCCAGCCGCGACTACAGAATCCGATACCCGAGAGTAATTCTTAGTCAAATTGTATTTTCATTGTAATCCGATTGTAAGCCGTTCTCTTACAAATTATAGTGAAAATAAATGGTTTTGCCCCTGAGGGGGATTTTTCCTTAATTGCATGTGTTTGAATGTTCTTGCGTAGATTATCAATTTATTCAATCACATACTGCTGCATGTTTAGGGTTTGTTTGTGTTAAAAGGGTTTTATATATAACTTGATCATTTGAACGCGAGCACACACGTTTCTCAAATTGGTATCAGAGCAGGTTACGCTAATCTATCGCGTATTCCTTTTTTTTTTTCGCAAAATTTTTCTAAGATATCAATTTTCTGAAAAAATTGATTTTTGAAAAAGTGCGTGTTCAAATGGAGAAGTCATATTATAAAATGCCTATTTTTGACGGGACAAATTATGCTTATTGGAAAGCCCGTATGAGGTCGGCTTTAAAAGCCATTGATGAACGTGTCTGGATTTTGGTTGAACGAGGGTGGACTCCTCCCACCGTGACTGTTGATAATGTGACCAACTTGAAACCTGACATTTCTTGGTCTGATGAAGAAATTAAATGGTCATCTTTTAATTCTAAGGGTCTAAGTGCTATTTCTGGGTCTGTCACACCAGATGAGTTCAAACGCATAATGATGTGTACCACGTCAAAAGAGGCATGGGATGTTTTACAACTCACCCATGAAGGAACTAATGCTGTGAAAGAGTCTAAGTTGCAAAACTTGACAACTCAATTTGAAACAATCACCATGCATGATTCTGAATGCTTTGATGAATTTTATGCTAGACTTTCTGACATTGTGAATACTAGTTTTAATCTTGGTGAACATATTCCGAATGCTAGAGTTGTTAAAAAGATTCTTCGTTCTTTGCCTAAGCGTTTTATCCCTAAAGTCACTGTGCTAAATTCTATGGGTAATTTAAATACGCTAAAATTGGAAGAACTTGTAGGAGATTTGCAAACTTATGAAATTGATATGTTCCCTAAAAATTCTAAATCTAAAGATAAGGGAATTGCTCTTAAAGCCCAAGAGAGAAGGAGTGAGGGGTCAGCTAGAAAGAGGGTAGAGTCATCTAGAAAGAGAGAGACTGACACGTCAGATTCTGAGTGCGATTTTGACTTAGATGATTTGGCTCTTTTCGCAAAAAATTTCAAGAGGATTCTCAAATTTAAGAAAAATGGCAATTTTAAAGATAAAAAGAAATTTGAGAAAAATAAGTTTGAAAAGAAAAATGAAAAAGTTTCCAAAAATCCTTCTCTGAAAGAAAGTGAGAGATGTTTTGAGTGTGATGGTAGGGGTCATAGAGCTTTTGAGTGTGCCAATCGTCTGAATAGAGAGAAAGGGAAAACTGTCCTTAATGCTACCCTTAGTGACGACAGTGAGGTCGAGACGGTGGATTCTGGAGATGAGTCACCGCATGAGTGTAACTTCACCGCATTCATGGCCAGCCAAGTGATCACTCCTAGTTCTCCTCACGACGATGAGGATGATGCTTCACAGGGACACCTCGACAGTGAGATCGATGTGAGTGAGGGGGAGGATGACACAAGTGAGAGCGAGAGTGATATACAACGCGCCTACGCTGAGTTAAATTCTGAGTCTTTTAAAACTAAAAAGCGTAACAAAGCGTTAGTTCTTAAGATCACTTGCCTAGAGGAAGATTTAAGTAAAGCGAGAGAAAGAGAGTTCTCCACCTGCACTGCCCTGAGAGAGAGAGAGAATCTACCTGTGTCGAGAATGAGAATTTGTTTAGAGAGAGAGAGAGTACTCTAGAGAAAGAGAGAGGGGACTTGATCAAGCAAGTGGCTAGTCTTACGAGTCAGCTCCATTCCTCCGTGGAGACTCGGAAGAAACTTGAAGCCCTTGTTGCCCAGCTGACTCATGATCTTGAGAAAGCACGGGAAGTCAAGGTACAAATCGAGGACAGATCTGGGAAGATGGGAAAGATGCTCCTCGGCCCCGCTTTAGGTTTTGGTGATCGTCAAGGAATTGGATATGATGGTGCCTCCATGTCCCAAATTGCACCTGGACCAGTTCCTGAGTTTACTACAACTCCTTATGGTCACCGTAAAAAACCTCGAAGGAGAGTTCGACCAAGAAAAGCAAACCAAGGTCCGCCTTTGACTGAGCTCTTTTGTACTTATTGCAAAAGAAAAGGCCACCTTAGGGAAACTTGCTATAGCATGGGTCGGACACAACGTACTACTGCTCCACCACGACATACTGATGAGTTTTCTAGTCTAAGAGAGCGAGTTGAGTTCTTAGCTGCCACGACTCAGAGTTTGATGAAAGAATTCCGACGGATGTCTTCGCCGTTAGTGAATGCTTCTTACATTCCAGCTAAAACCAACAAAGGCAAACAAAAGGTCATCTCTGCTTGGGTGCCTAAGAAAGATAAAAAGGCCTTTGTTGTTCATGTTGCTCTCAAAGCACATAATACCTCACAGTGGTATTTTGATAGTGGGTGCTCCAGACACATGACAGGTGATGCCTCATTTTTTACTACTCTTGAGGATTATCAAGATGGCAGAGTCACCTTTGGAGATGGGAGTAAGTC
Organism: Sambucus nigra; assembly: GCA_949130495.1. Classification (NCBI taxonomy): domain Eukaryota; kingdom Viridiplantae; phylum Streptophyta; class Magnoliopsida; order Dipsacales; family Adoxaceae; genus Sambucus; species Sambucus nigra. Next base: position 465,959,556 of record OX422222.1, on the reverse strand, counting down.
TAGCATTATAGGACGAGGTACTATCGAGTTACCTGGTTTTCCTAAGCTAGAAAATGTTTTGTACGTCAAAGGTTTGAAAGCAAACCTTCTCAGCATTAGCCAGCTGTGCGACACTAACTTTGCAGTAAAGTTTGACCGGGACGCGTGTAAAGTCTACAATCAAGCCGGTAAACTTTTGATGCAAGGGGTGAGGACCGAGGATAATTGCTATGGGACTGAGCCCACATCCTCACTTGTCTGCAACAACGCCACGATCACTCCTATGGATCTGTGACACCAACGTCTAGGTCACGTGAACGTTAGAGATCTCAATCGTTTATCTAAAAAGGACCTAGTACGTGGCTTACCATCTCTTGGAAAGTCAACTTCGACCGTTTGTGGACCCTGTCAGTTGGGAAAACAAATTCGTAGTCCTCATAGGAAGTTACATTCCATTACCACCTCTCGTGTTCTGGAGTTGATTCACATGGATCTTATGGGTCCCACTCGTACTGAGAGTCTAGGTGGTAAGAGGTACATCATCGTGATGGTAGATGATTTCTCCAGATACTCCATTGTAGGTTTTTTGAGAGAGAAATCCGATACTGTAGATTTCTTAACGACCAAGTGCCGTGTCCTGCAAAATCAACACGGTGTCACTATTAACATAATACGTAGTGACAACGGCACTGAATTCAAGGAAGCAAAGGTTGATTTGTACTGTGATAGCCTTGGGATCAAACATGAGTTTTCTGCTGTGAGAACTCCTCAGCAAAATGGGATTGTTGAGAGAAAGAATAGAACGATCCAAGAGATGGCTAGATCTATGCTTCTAGGTCGTAAAGTTTCTAGGAGATTTTGGGCAGAGGCAGTGTCTACTGCATGCCACACGGTGAATAGGGTGTATCTGCGTCCACACACACTTCACACTCCTTATGAGTTGTGGACTGGCAAGAAGCCCAACCTGGCATATTTCCGTGTCTTTGGGAGTAAATGCTACATCCTACGGGATAAAGAGCAATTAGGAAAGTTTGACTCCCGAAGCGACGAGGGAATATTTCTAGGATATTCATCGAATAGCAGAGCGTACCGGGTTTTTAACCTGAAGAGCTCTAAGATTATGGAATCAATAAACGTCACCGTGCAAGATGACGAACCTCCGACGGTTATTGATCCTAACCTTCAGTGTGAGGATGAGGATTGTTCTGACAGTGATTTACCTGTTCCTCTCTCACACTCTATGGACCCTACTCCTGTGTTAGGGGACACACCTGCTTGGGTTCGCAAGAGTCATGACCCTTCTGCCATTGTTGGTGATCCCACTCTAGGGGTCAAGACTCGTGCTCGGCTAGAGAACGTTGTTAGCCATCTTTGCTACACGTCCAAAGTCGAGCCCAAGAACCATAAAGAAGCACTCAAGGATGAACACTGGATATCTGCTATGCAGGATGAGTTGCTTCAGTTTAAAAAGAATGATGTCTGGGAACTTGTCCCCCGACCTAGTGAGATTAATGTGATAGGTACCCGGTGGATTTTTAAGAACAAAATGGATGAAAATGGTACCATAATCCGAAATAAGGCTAGGTTGGTCGCTCAAGGCTACACACAGATAGAGGGTGTAGACTTTGGGGAGACATTTTCTCCTGTTGCGAGGCTTGAGTCCGTCCGTCTTCTGCTCACCATCGCATGTCATCTGCGCTTCAAGGTGTATCAGATGGATGTCAAGAGTGCCTTTTTGAATGGCATTCTACAGGAGGAGGTTTATGTGGAACAACCAAAAGGGTTTGAAGACCCTCAGCACCCTGAGCACGTCTACTATCTGAGGAAAGCCTTGTATGGTTTGAAGCAAGCACCCCGTGCTTGGTACGAGAGGCTTACTTCTTATCTCTTAGCTCGTGGCTTCAAGAGAGGGGGAGTAGATATGACGTTGTTTGTCAGGAGAGATGACGGTGCTATTTTGGTTGCCCAGGTCTATGTGGACGACATAGTCTTTGGATCCACATGTTCCCAGCATGCTCACCACTTTGAGGAGGAGATGAAAAGTGAGTTTGAGATGAGCATGGTTGGTGAGCTTACATTCTTCCTTGATATCCAGGTTCGTCATCTAGAGGATGGGATGTTCATCTCCCAATCCAAGTATGCTAGAGACCTAGTGAAGAAATTTGGTTTAGACTCCGCTAAGCATGCACGTATACCTATGAGTACCACTACCAAGCTTAGTAAGGACACTTCAGGCAAGGACGTAGAGCAAACCTTATATCGGAGTATGATAGGTAGTCTCCTCTACTTGACTGCCAGTTGTCCCGACATCGCCTTTAGTGTTGGAGTCTGTGCGCGTTATCAGGCATCCCCAAAAGAGTCACATTTACTTGCTCTAAAACGTATTATTAAATACGTAAGTGGGACTCTCTCATACGGGATTTGGTATTCCTTTGATACCGATGACCGTCTGTCCGCCTACTCGGATGCCGATTGGGCTGGGGATGTGGATGGATGTAGGAGCACTTCTGGTGGGTGTTTCTATTTTGGTTCTGCTCTTGTCTCCTGGCTGAGCAAGAAGCAAAATTCCATCTCTTTGTCCACTGCGGAGGCTGAGTACATAGCCGCCGGGAGTTGTTGCACACAACTCTTGTGGATGAAGCAAATGCTGGAGGATTATGGGATATCACAGGACACCATGACCATTTCTTGTGATAACACGAGCGCGATACACATATCCCGCAATCCAGTTCAGCATTTGCGCACAAAACACATCAGGATACGTGAGCACTTTATTCGTCAGTTAGTTGAAGAGAAAGTCGTATCCCTGAGTTTTGTTCCTACCGACCGTCAGTTAGCCGATATTTTCACGAAACCTTTAGATGCCCTTAGATTTGAGAGTCTTAGGAAATCTTTAGGGATTTGCACAGTTGACTGAGGGGTTGGTCTATGTCTAGAATAGGATGCTTCTTCATGTTCATATCATATGCTTCCTATTGCTAGTTTGTTTTATATGTACCATTACTTTGTTGTACAGCTTTGTTTTATTCCTTTTGCTTTTTATATTTCTTTTGAAAAAAATACAAAAAGATTTTCCTTTAAGAAAAATTTTGAGAAAAGCACAAAAAGATTTTATTTCTTTTTTTCCAAATTTTTGAAAAAATCCAAAAAGATTTTTGTATTTTGCTTCTTTTATGGATGAGCATGTAAGATAGCCAAGTCACAACTTCATTCCATTTATCCATGTGACTGTTTGATAGAGATTTGAGAGGCTACATCATTTCATCCATGTGCTTTACATTGATTGGAGTCTTTGAGATGTAATTAGTGATATCTTCCTACATGTTTGACTCCTATATCCTTTATTGCACACATGCACGGCTATATTTGATTATTGCACTTGTCTATCTCATGTTGGCTTGCGTGTTTTCATCTCAATCATGTCTATACAATGTACAATGCGATAAAACTTGACAAGATTGGAATGCATGTAAAAACCGTTTTGGTGAGACTGTGTGTTTTTGTATAACGGGGAGGGGCTGCGAAAGGTAATCATCTATCCTTTGCGCAAAAGACACCGTTAAAAAGGACCTAAAAAATGGAGGAATTTTAATATTCGAGGTCCAAAGAGGCCGAAAAAATTTAAAGGCAATAAAAAGCAATTCATGCCAAATATGGGCCACTTAGGTTTCACCATCAATTCTCCAAAGTTTGAGAATTTAGAATGCCTCTATTCAATACAATATCTGAGGGAGTTTGGTTGGAGAATCTAAACGGGTTTGCACTTCCTTGAAAGTCCTGAAAAAGCATAAAATCATTTTGGACGTTATTGGTGTGAAAATCATTTTGAGCTTTGATTTGTTGATTTGATTGAGTCAATATCTTATACTGTCACTCTTTTACACCAAAGGAAGCATTTGAGTTCATTCGCTAGGAATATCCAATATTCATCGTGCACATATGTCATGTTTGTATGCATTGATTTTCCTATCAAATTTGATCACACCACTTCATTTACGCTATCATTGACTTGGTTGCTTTCTGTTTATTCATGGTGTGTTTTTATCCTAGTGACACCCCGCACTTGCTTATTTGATTTATTTCTCTAATTTGTCCATTTGGGGACATCATAAAAAGGGGGAGAAAGAATTATCATATTATGGGCGAGTTTGAATTCTGGGGGAGTTTTTGAGATGTTGCTTATGTTTTTATCATATATTGATATCCATGCTATCTCATTTCAAACTCGATATGTCACGTGGTATTTGCTTTGTCTCATGTGTGTAGGTATGAAGATTGCAGATCTATATGTTGCACACCCTGATGAGAAACGTTTTGAGATTCATGAAGAATTAAAGAACAAACGATGAAGACTATTCATTTGTACCTTTTCCAGTTTTGGGTTCATGGGAGGGTAGATTTGTATAGGCAATTTCATAGTTGATAATTCGGATTTTTTATGTATGTACCGGCATAGACATAGGGGGGGATTTGTAAGGACATTTTTCACATGTCCGAAATGTTTCATTTATTTATGTCGTACGCCGCTACATTTGGCACGTCACCTCACGATCTCACATGACGGCCTCTATCCAAATTCCGGGAATCAAGCATGCATTATCTCCACTAATATGTCCCACATCTGCCTCAACGACTTCACGTTCCAAGATTTTAGGGACTTAATGCAAGTGGTACGCAAGGGAAGTCAAAACAGTGAAAAAAAAGGCACGATAGGAGAGTTCAAGGGCATTTTCGTAATTTCGCATCCATAGTTCGGAGGTCTGGTCAACTAGAAAGTTGAAGAGCTCGCCGTAACGAAGATACTAGAAAAAACGGCACCTCAATCCGAGCTACGGTGAAGGAGTTATGACGTTTTGAAGATAGAGAAAATTCCTTAAAGAATGCTGTTTTTTTTGTACGCTGAATAGAATTTTAGAGTTTTAAGAACGTGGGACTCTTCATATTTTTTCCTATAAATACCAACTTCAGGGGAGTTGTTTTGCAAGACTTTAGGAGACGAATTTGAGAGTCCAAATACATCTAGTCTTCATATTTTTGAGTCCCAAGACTCATGTTTTGATTCACACATCATTGCCAAACCTTTGTGAATCCTTTTGCAACCCAAGAACACAACTTTGGTTTGTTCAACCCATGTGGAGGAGACCGTTCTTCTTCTTCATTGCAGCCCTACTGGAAAGGGATAATTCCAGCCGCGACTACAGAATCCGATACTCGAGGGTAATTCTTAGTCAACTTGTATTTTCATTGTAATCCGATTGTAAGCCGTTCTCTTACAAATTATAGTGAAAATAAATGGTTTTGCCCCTGAGGGGGATTTTTCCTTAATTGCATGTGTTTGAATGTTCTTGCGTAGATTATCAATTTATTCAATCACATACTGCTGCATGTTTAGGGTTTGTTTGTGTTAAAAGGGTTTTATATATAACTTGATCATTTGAACGCGAGCACACACGTTTCTCACAGAACCATGGTATGACCATACAGACAAGAAGATGAGGTCGGGAATGGAGATCTTTTTCCAAGACAACTACCCATGGGCCGAAAGTTTCCCAAACCGCTTACAACTGCTCATAAAAGATACCGAAGAGACTGAGGAAAGCGATTCCGAAGATCCCTTCAACTTACAGACACTGGGGCTGACACTCTGCATGATTCATTCCGGCACTACGTCAAGGGACCCATCCCATCTGATTAAAGCTGCTAATACACCTCTCCTCAACTGGCATGCTGCGCCAGTTCTACCTTTTGAAATCTCCCCTAACCCCAATGTTCACCCTATTTCTTCTTCTGCTGTCTATCCTTGTTCAAATGTAATCGAGACCTATTTTGACGAGGTTCTCAATGATGTTTTTCCTATCAATGAAATAAACAAAGATTTTGAGTATCTTGTTGTGCCTTACATTAACTGCTTGAATTCTAATCAAACTTTTGATGATGATGATTTTGCAAATGAACAATTCTTAACTGATCTAAATAAGGTTAATAATAAACAACATAACCGCGTTCAAGTTAATGAACAAGAGACTGTTGTTATTAATCTCGGTTCTAGTAGCCAACTGCGCGAGATTAGGATAGGGGCCACCCTTGACGAGCATGAGTGTGCACAACTCGAAGAATTGCTGAAGGAGTTTGTAGATTTCTTTGCATGGTCCTATGATGATATGCCCGACATTGATCCTGAAATAGCTCAGCACGAGATCCCCACTCTCCCAGATTACAAGACAGTTAAACAAAAATTAAGAAAACTCCGCATCGAATGGTCGCTCAAGGTCAAAGATGAGGTGGTCGAACAGTTAAACGTGGGTTTCATTCGGGTGATCGAATATCCCACATGGCTAGCCAACATTGTACATGAGCTGAAAGTAGGAGGGAAGGTTCGAATGTGTGTAGATTACCGAGATTTAAACAAAGCTGCTCTAAAGGATGATTATCCGCTACCCAATATCGACATGATCGTAGACAACACAACCGTCCATGCTCTTAAGTCATTCATCGACGGGTTTACCGGATACAACCAAATCAAGATGCACCCAGACCACCAAGAAAAAGCCGCATTTATCACCCCATGGGGAACCTTGTGCTACACCGTTACACCATTTGGTCTCAATAATGCTGGGGCTACCTACCAAAGGGCTGCCACAACCATCCTGCACGATCTGATTCAAAAAGAAGTCGAGGTTTATGTGGACGATATGATTATCAAGTCCAAAACTAGAGAAGGTTATGTTCTCGCTCTTCGAAAGTTCTTCGAACGACTGCGACGGTATCAGATGCGACTTAATCCACAGAAGTGTGTCTTCGGCGTTACAAAGGGAAAACTCTTGGGATTCATGGTCAGCGAAAAGGGGATAGAAGAAGATCCTGCAAAGCTGAAGGCCATACTTAAGATGCCACCACCCTGAACAGAGAAAGAAGTCTGAGGTTTTCTTGGGAAATTGCATTATATCAGCCGGTTCATCAGCCAGCTAACCTCCATTTGTGAACCAATCTTCAAGCTCCTCCGAAAGGATTCAACCAAGGTTTGGAATGAGTCCTGCCAAGAATCTTTTGACTGAATCAAACAATATCTGACCCAACCTCCAGTGCTCATGCCACCACAATCTGGTCTCCCTTTGCTCCTATACCTAACCATAACCGACACTGCAGCTGGGGCTTTGCTAGCCCAATACCTTGAGGACTCCAGTAAAGAAAGAGCCATCAATTACGCCAGTCGCAAGTTGTCCGATTACGAGGTCAACTACACTGCTTTGGAAAAGGCATACGTCGCACTTGTCTGGGTCACCCAAAAGTTGCGACACTACATGATCGCCTTCCCCATCAAACTTGTATCCCGAATGGACCCTATCAAATACTTTCTTGAGAAACCTGCCTTATCTAGTCGAATGGCCCGATGGTTAATGCTCCTAAACGAGTTTGATATCGTGTACGTCACACAAAAAGATGTTAAAGGAAGAGCCATCTCTGACTACCTCGTTGATTACCCTATAGAAGAAGCAGATGTTCGGATCTCCGAATTCCCAGATGAAAATATCCTCTGCACCGCTCAAGACCGCCTTCGATGGAAAATGTTCTTTGACGGCGCTGCCAATAAAAAGGGATATGGCATCGGGATACTTCTGATCGCCCCAGATGACTCCCACACTCCCATCGCCATTAAATTGGATTTCCCTTGCACCAACAACATGACGAAATATAAGGCATGCACAGTGGGCCTCAAAGTTGCTCTTAAGAAAGGTATTCAATACCTTGATGTCTACGGGGATTCTTCCCTTATCATCGGTCAAGTGCTCAGAAAGTGGAAAGTCAAGGGCGAAAAGCTCCAACCCTTTCATGCCCAATTAGAAGAGTTAGCCTCCTGATTCTGAGATATCACCTTCCATTACCTACCCCGAGCAAAGAATAACCTGGCCGATGTTCTTGCCACCTTGGCCTCCATGGTCGACATGCCCGAAGGAATAACGATGACCCCCTTCCTAGTTTAAAAGCAAGACAAACCGAACCATTGCTACCATATTGATGTTGTCTTTACTGAAGATCCCGAATTAGCCGATTGCTAGTACTATGATATTTGGTGCCTCCTCAAACATGGTAGGTATCCCGAGGGTTCTAACAGGAAAGACCGAACAACCCTCCAAAGACTGGCCGCCCAGTACATCATCTGTCATAAAGACCTACTCAAGAGGAACTTCGATGGAACTCATTTACACTGCATCACAGGGGCTGAGATCGAGAAGATAATGATGAAAATCCACAGCGGGGAATGCGGACCCCACATGAATGGTCACATTCTTACCAAGAAGGTCATCCGACAGGGCTACTACTGGACCACCATAACCCAGGATTGCACCGCCTATGTCTGGAGGTGCCTCAAATGCCAACAATTCTCCAATCTTCCATACCTACCTTCGCGAGAGCTATACAATATGACCTCTCCCTGGCCGTTCTCCACCTGGGGTATCGACATCATAGGGAAGGTTACACCAAAGGCTTCAAACGGACATGAGTTTATCCTAGTCACCATTGATTACTTCACCAAATGGGTCGAAGCTGAGTCATACGCAGTGTTGAACGCCAAGAAAGTGGCCAAATTCCTCAAGAAAAATATCATCTACCGATATGGGGTCCCGCACAAGCTAGTGTCAGATAATGGGTTGCATTTCGAAGCAAAAGTCATAGAAGTAGTCAACGAGTATGAGATTCAGAGACACAAATCTTCTCCCTACCTACCTCAGACAAATGGTGCAGTGGAAGCCTCCAACAAAAGCCTCAAAGCTATCATCAGTAAGATGACCGAAAGTTATGGGGATTGGGTCGACCGGATCCCATACACCCTCTGGGGCTATCGAACCTTAATACGAACCTCTACTGGGGCTACCCCTTATTCCCTAGTCTACGACATGGCGGCAGTCATACCTGTGGAGCTGAAAATACCCTCGCTACGCGTTATGCTCGAAAGTAAAGTTAGTGAAGAAGACTGGTGCCAAAGCCGTCTTGATGATCTAGCCCTCCTAGATGAAAGAAGATTAAAGGCTCTTTACCACATACAGGGGTACCATCACCGAATAGCGCGATCATTCAACAAGAGAGTCAAGGACCGAGGTGTCCGGGAGGGGGATTTATCCCTCAAAGAGATAATAGAACCCATCTGGGACCCCAGGGGGAAATTTAAGCCCAATTGGAGCGGCCCCTACATTGTGAAAAAAATCTTATCCGGCGGTGCCGCCATGCTCACTGACCTAGATGGGGAAGATATGGCTCGTCCAGTCAATCTGGACCATCTCAAGAAATTCTACCCCTAGTTCGAAATCTCGGCGAGCTACAACTCTTCTCATCCCCCTTCTATTCTAAAAAAAAAAACTCTTCATTTCCCTCTACCCAGAACTACGTAGGCCTGATCCTCTACAAAAACTATGTTCAAATAGATAAGAACTTTTTCAAAAACCCCAGAGGTATGTAGGCAGCTCATGCACCTCACATGAGTGCGGCCCTTTCTTTTTCACAAAATACCATTCTTTTCTTACCTCCGAGAACGGTGGTTCATTCTAAAGAATACTTGAACAAAAGGATTATGTATGCCTTAGCGATCGGTATAGATAATTTAAAATTACAAAATTCATCGAAAGGCATGGCTAGGTGATCAGAAACTTGTTTATTTTATTAATTAGAAAATTCAGCACGGATTACATAAGAAAAAGGAACGAATAACTCCCTTCCCCCTACTACCATAAAAAGCCAAATAAAATCCCCACATCTATTACACAAATAAACTCCCCAGGAGTCCTACCCACAGCTACTAGAGGAGCCTGCACCCTCATCATCTACATCCGGAGGTCCCTAAGTTTCCCCTGCCTGAATAGGGTGCCATAAACATTCCATGGATCGATGAGCCTAAACCATCTTCGAAAAGGTCACAACAGCCCCTTCCATGGCGTTAGATAAAATAAACCATCTTTGTCCAGTCTCCACTGCCAACATCTTGCTGACTAGTTTCCTCCACAACCACTTCATATAATCTTTGGGGACATTCCAAACTTTCCCGACAGACTGGGAGGGATGGGTCGACGGACGCTGATTTTCCCACAGAGATCCAAGCAACAGACGCAGGCGCTCAGTTAAATCCTCTACCAGAAAGAAATTTGAGATCCGAGTTGGCACGACCTGTGCCCTGCCAAATTGGCGCAGAAGCAACCAAGGGAAATAAAAAGAGGTTTGTCTGAGACCTACCAACCGAACATATGAATACTCTCCTAGCTCCAGAACAGGCTGCAACTGTCCCCACCAAGGCACGGACCAATACAGCCCACGAGCCCCATGCTCCACAAGCCAATGCTCCCAGTTCTCAACATACAGGCCAACGCTAATGAAGTAGCGTGAAAAGAAGTTGGGTACGACCGACAAGGGATATTTTGGAGGAGTTTCCAAGCGAAATCTTTCAGACAACCACATGAACAGCATCATGGGGCTACCCCTCAAAAAGTCAGAACGACCTTCTCTCCAGGCATTCAGGCCATTCAGGATCTCCGCTAGTATCACCGCCGCAGGATTGCGACGATATGACATCCATGAAGTAATGGCTGTAAGTTGCGGGTCCACCTGCAGTTCTCCAGTCATCAGTAATAATTTTGAAACTAGACCCAGAATAACGGCTCTAGCATAGCCAACATCACCTACTTCCCGTAAATGCACAGACTTCAACACCGTCAGGAGGGAGATCGTTCCTCCAACAACCAATGATCTGGCCACCGAAGGTGAAATATGAAGAAGCTCAGTCAACAAATCCCTGGGAGAACGGGAAAATTCGGGCAAAGCCGCAGCAACACTAGGATTTACACCCAGTATGGCAGAAAGCTCCTCATAGGTAAGATAAACTTCTTCCAACCCAAAGCGGAATACGTGGTCTTCGGGGTACCAGAAGTGTACCGCCGCGATCAGCACGTTCCACTCAAGAGGTCGTTTGCGCCACAAGGAGACTTGACGCATATTGAAAGCATCATAGTCGATATTATAAGAGCACATTGATTCCAAGGCTTCGAGGTAGTTGACAAATTCAATGCTACTAGGGAGAGGCATCTTGGAAGGATAAGAAATAATGGGCAAGTAGGTGAAAATGCCAAGGTGTTATGAAAACACTCCACCCTTACCGACTTTTTATACTTGAGAACCCACACAAGCGACATAATCCCTGTAGAAATCGGAGGGAATCCTACCCCACAAGGTACCAAAGGCTGAAGAGGGTACCATTCAAAGCATTGAATTGATGGGACTGGACTGAACTACCGATAGGCAGGTCAAGGTGCTTGCCGATCGGCAACCCCCCATTTTTAGAAATTTCCTCTTTCCCTCTTTTATCAAATCAGAAAACTCAATAAAAATAATTTGAGATTCTCAACAAGAATTTCAAAATCCCTTTAATTTCCCCTTTTTGATAAAAAAAAACTTTCCTTCAAAAAATTCCAAAAATACTCCTTTTTACGGTCTCAGCAGCAAAGTAAAAAGTGCATGCATTCATAAAAAATAATCAAAAAACTCCATTGCATTGCATATATCTGTTTTCTGTGTTACATCATTTTTGCAGGAAATAAAAAGAAAAAGAAAAAACAACGGGACTCAGCCCGAACCCACATTCTCTCTCTCTCTCTCTCTCTCTCTCTCTCTCTCTCTCACTAAGAGCTTCCACCCCTGTGACGCGCTCTCTTCCCCCTACGGCGAGACGATGCGCCACCACTACTCGAGCCAGAGTCCTCTCCGAACGAAGCAGATGGCACCAAGTAAGAATGAACAGTAACCGCATCCCAAATATGGGCAGTCGCCGAAGATATCTAGTCTCTGATGTCCCTTAGCCAAGTGGTCGACACCCCGACTTGCTGCAAGAAAAGGCGAAATCAGTATCAACAAGCAAGAAATGACCAAAACAGAAAAGAAAGAGAGGAACAGAAAGGTATACCGCAGGTCGAAGGACCTCCTCTGTCAAACCCAACTCCTCCGGATCCATCGTATGAGGATGGTGCAGCATAGGCACCATCCCTCGATCAAACCGCAAAATATTGTACGAAGGGGTATGCAGCAGCACAAAAGGAACCTCTGAAGTCGCCACCGCCGCAGATGCCGACGGACCACCGCCGCTGTGGGAAGATCCCACCGCCCGATTTGAACCTGCCGGAGGGAAAGGCAGGGCATCATATATGCTGGGCGCCATCAACCAGCTCGTCACAAAGTCCATATAGTCATATGGCGCAGCCGTATCAATGTATAGTAAATAGGACTCGCTAATCATAGTCGCGATCCTCTCATCCTCTAACAGCAGTCGCTCCCGCCTCATAGACATAGGAGGCTGTGCGGGTGGCACCACCACCTCCTCCTCAGCAATCTGACTAACCACCCTCTCCCCGAGATACCAGGAATGGCCGAACTCATGCACCAGCAAACACCTCATCCGTGCGTTCACCCCGGTCGCCCCCGCATCCTGAATGGCTGTCCCTCAGGGATAAAAGGTCACCTGAAAATATCCAAGCGAGCATAAATCAATACAAGATCAGAAGGTGAAAATACTAAGACTAAAATGGAAAGAGTCTTACACTACCACTGGTCAGGTCATTCAAGACTTGACGCACCGCCTCCATGGAGAGAGATCCCTTCGACTGTCGATTGGCCTTACGCCATCGATACAAGTGACAGAAGTCCCCAACAGTGTCGTCCTTCAAAGTGATCAGTGGGGTATTGCACCCAATCACCTCGTAGAACCACGTCTGAATTCAAAAATGAAAAAAGACGCATAAGGAAAATGCGAATGCATGAAAGGAAAATGCGAATGCATGAAAGGAAAATGTGGATGCATGAAAAGAAATGTGTAAACCAAAGAATACCTCAAGAAGGTATGTGGCCCCAGTAAAGGTCTACCGGAAAAACCAGCTGAATGCATCCAGAGAAGAGTAAAGGGTCGCCAAAGTCAGACTCCCCCAATCGTAGAAGGGGATGTTCAAAAACATCCTCAGGTACGTCAAAAATCACAAATGGACAACGACGTCGCTCGATGCCACCATGAAACCTCCTAAAACCAATAAAATGAATAACCGGGCCATCTGCCTCACTTACAGCCCGTCTTCCACATCAATCACCCTGCTCGGCAGAATATCCTTCAGTAAGGACAGCCGGATGGAATCCATGAAAACTATCCTCCCTACGTCACCAAGTGCCGCATGCACTGCCTTCGACCTCACCCTTAAAGAGCGATCCACCTCTATCTGCTCTCCATCACAGTCTAGTCCCAGTAGCTGCTGCACGTCTATGGGAGTCATAGTTATCTCCCCGAAGTCGAAATGGAAGGTGTGGGTAGTATCCCACCACCTCTCTCCCAAAGCGCACAGGACCGCTGTTGAACGAGGCGTCTCATCCAGCATCGATGCCAACCGCCCAAAACCCGCAGGTGATACCATCCAACGCACCACAGGTGGGAGATGCTCCCAAACATCCCTAAGCCCCGTTGTCCCGCGGGCGCGCATGTTCTTCAAAGAAATATCAGACTGGCAAAAAGAAAGGTCTCATCAAAAGTCAAGAAAAGAAGAAAAATCACCAAAAAGAAAGGAATGCCAAAGGTCGGGTTGCTTACATAACCGCTGGGACTCACTCTCGAAGAGTGATGACGTGATGGCTCCCGCAACAGGCTCAAACGCATCAAAGGAGTTCTCACTCCCCAAAACAAGAGGCGCCCTAGCCCTCCACTCCACATTCACCCAATCATCAATGGTCAACCACTCCCGGTGGACTGCAGTGCTCACAAAAGCGGCCATTTCTTGATGATCGGAATGCTAGAATGATTTGCAGAAGAATCGTAGAGAGAGAGAAAGAAAAGAAGCTGTGAAAAAAATGAGGGGATTCGCCCCTTTATATAGGATGCCAAGCGCCATGCCGATCGGCCCCTCCCCCAACCATACCGATCGGCACTGACCCCTTGCCTTCCCAAGGTAGCCCAAAAGTCCGTGACACTACCGAATGGCACCCTTCATACTCTGCCGACTGTCACCCCCCTTAAATTTCCTACAGAAATTCCCAAAAAATACAAGAAAGACCCAAAAAATCCTCGGAAAATTCCTAAAAATCCCAGGAAGGATTTAAAGCCTTTTCACCAAGAAAACTTCGCGTTCCCTCAATCGAAACCTCTCTTCCCCAGTGGAATCCTCCAAATTTAGTGAATCTCCTCCCGAAAAATCTCTGGAGGATCTCTAAGGATCACCTGATCACTTCCCCAATGAAATTCTCTTATAACACCCAAAATAGGTTATTCCCCCCGGCAGGGCCTCCTAATGGAACAAAAGCTTCCCCAGCTATCAGCTCCCCAGCTCAAATCAAAATCATAAAGAATTTTCCCCAACAAAATCAAAATCCAATCTTCATCCACTTTTTAGGTCACAATTGACCTCGGTCTTGGATCGTCACTTGAGTTGGGTCTGAATTGCCCCCGATCCTCGATTGTCACCACTCTTAGGTCAGAATTGACCTCGGTCTTGGATCATCACCTAAGTTGGGTTAGAATTGAACCCGATCCTCGGTCGTCACCACTCTTAGGTCAAAATTGACCTCAGTCTTGGATCGTCACCTAAGTTGGGTCAGAATTGACCCCAGTCCTCGGTCGTCACCACTCTTAGGTCAGAATTGACCTCGGTCTTGGATCGTCACCTAAGTTGGGTCAGAATTAACCCCGGTCCTTGGTCATACCACTCTTAGGTCAGAATTTACCTCGATCTTGGATCGTCACCTAAGTTGGGTCAGAATTGACCTTGGTCCTCGGTCGTCACCACTCTTTAGGTCAGAATTGACCTCGGTCTTGGATCGTCATCTGAGTTGGGTCAGAATTGACCCCGGTCCTCGGTCGTCACCACTCTTAGGTCAGAATTGACCTCGATCTTGGATCGTCACCTAAGTTGGGTCAGAATTGACCTCGGTCCTCGATCGTCACCACTCTTTCGGTCAGAATTGACCTCGGTCTTGGATCGTCACCTGAGTTGGGTCAGAATTGACCTCGGTCCTCGATCTTCATCACTCTTAGGTCAAAATTGACCTCGGTTATTAGACCTTTACCCTAAGCCCGAAGATTCAGCTTTAACCTGCGGAATTGATCATCCCCAACACACTCCTTAGGTCCTCAGAATCGGCCTTGACCCTCTGAATCGGTCATACTCCCTAAAAAGCATAATGTGGTGTCTATTCGACGATCATAATTTGTTCCAAACTCACCCATCGAGGGGCTCTATAGAAACCCCATTCTGTTACCCCCTAACTCTCCTTAGGTCCCTAGTACCTCCCTTCATCACCACAAACCCAGGTCATGTCCCGAGTACTGACCTGAAAGCCGTCGGGCACTCCCCGTCATAGTTTGACTAAAAAGTCAAACTCTTCACCTCGATTGAGATTGAATGAATCTTCGAAGGGCACTAAATACCCTTTCCAACGGTCCTCCCCGTGCGCGATTCTAACTTACCATGCGGATGAACGATCCGTTTGCGTCCAAAACTTGACCTAGAGTCCACCGGGCGCTCCCGGGCCCTGTTTAACCTAAGTCAACTCTTCAGCTCAACCGAGGCTAAATGAATCTTCAAAGGGAACTGAATCCCCTTTCCAAAGGTCCATCCCGTGCGAGATTCTGACTTACCATGCGGACGAACGACCCGTTTGACTCCGAGAGGTAACCGAACACTTCCAGGTTGACCAAAGTCAACCCCCTAAACCGAGTCAAACTCTTTGGAATGTCAAAGTACATCTCCTAACCTTTCCAAGGGTCTGCCGCATGGGCAATTCGGACTTACCATGCCGACGAACGATCTATTTGCGTCCGAGCGATTCCCCGTCCAATGGACCGACAATTGCTTCCGAGCCATATTTGACCCAAATTCAACTCCCGAACCCGAGAGAGGTCTAAAGTACTTTCAAAGTATCTGAATTACCTTTCCAACGGTCTATCCCGTGCACGATTCTGACCAACGGTTTGCCCTCGACAGCCAATTTTTTGAAAAGGCCTGAAACACACTACCAAATGTAAGGTTCCAGACCCTGCCTGTCGGCAGGTGTCGATAGGCAGGGATAGTTCTATGCCGATCGGCAGTGAACTGAGCCTATAAAAGGAGGCCTTCCCCTCATTTGCAAGGGGAGCCCAAATCTGATAAAATTCACTCTCAACGAATCCCAGGAACCTCTCTCGAAGGCAGCGTGATTTCAACTTCCAAATCCCTTTTTTACCTCCACTTTTCATCATCCTTTTCATCAAAGTTGGTGAATTAACCACTCTCCATAATCATCCAAGTGCAAGGGCTACTCTCCAACATTCAAGATAAAGCTCGAGATCTTCAAGAAGGTCCAACTTCCTCTAATCTCTCTTAAATTCTCTTAAATTCTCAATAACTTGTTTTCTTACTTAACACTCTTATTATCTCATCCCACACATCCTAATATACTTTTTATTTAGTATTATTGCACATCTCTTACTTTCATATAAATAAAAACCCAAAAAATAAGAAAAAGAGGGTTTACTCATAAATTCCAAATAGGGATTCTCATACTTTTCTCACACTTTTCTCACCACTAAAACACTTTTTCTACACACACACACTCACAAATAAGAGATTCCCCATTTGGATTTATGGGATAAACCCCACCCCTCATTTTGTATGCGAACTACGTGGACTTTGATGCCTTTATAGGCTACGTAGGAGTCTCGGGGTAAAACCCGAGATTTGAGTCCTTTTTCTCACTTTTTCTCTTACTTTATATATTTCTCTAAATCTAATCTTCTTATATTCTATATATTTATAACTTATTACTCCATATGCGTTATCGTTCGATTATAACGACCAACGTAGGGGTAATCGCGTAAATCTTATTTTTCTAATAATATTCTTATATCTTCCTATGGATGACTCGCTTTTTCTTTTCCATGATACAAGTCGAGGATTCCTACCTCCATTATATATATACACATGCACACATATCACGGGGGGAACTATAAAGGAAAATAGAAAATATCCAAGAGAGACCGAAAGGGAAGAATAGGTGCCAAACACCTTCCCATTTCGTAACTAAGCCTCCGAATCCATCTCGAATCATTTTGGTTTCGCATGCACTAGTATGTCTTTGGATGCCATCCTTAGGGATGGCTTACCCTTTTTCTTTTATCTGTTTTGAGTAAAATAGACCGACGACTTTGAACCTCTCTACATTTTTACACCGCATCTCAAACGACGCCGGCCAAAGCGCTCTCGAGAGGGATGCGCAGGACCCAAGGATCCTTCCTTTCGCGCACCCACCCGCGGCGAAGATCGGGGATGGCCACAGTAGCCGACATGTGTGGGATGATATCATTTGAGGAGCTCCTTGGATAAATAAACAAGGTAGAAGAATAACCCAAGATCGATGAAGAAACAGGGTTCATGTTCTTCCCTTATTCAGTAAATCACATGACCAGATCAGGGAGGCATTACTAGATCACAAGCTCACTACCAGCCAATGATAAGGGGAAGGGAGTTGAAAACCTTCCTATGCTAGAAAAGACCCTCGAGGAATTCAAGATCCTCGATCAACTGAAGAAAACTCAAGCTAACATCACTCTGTGAAGCTACACAGAAATGCTTTGATCAAGTTTCTCACTGGACCCACAGTTCCTCCCTCTACTACACCAGAAGAAGCGGTAAATTTAGTCGGATCCTTGACCTCTACCCGAATGCTATCCTTCTCTGAAGAAGAACTCCCCAAAATTGGGCCAAACCACAATCATGCACTCAACATCTCCGTCGAAGTTATGGGAAAAATCGTACCACTCTCTCTTGTCGATAATGGATCCGCCTTGAATGTCTGCCCATTAAGAACCTTTAAATTCTTAGGACTGAAAGAAAATAACCTCGCTCCAACTTTCGCTGTTGTACGTGCCTACGATAATACTCGTCGGGAGGTGATGGGATCCATAAAACTTGTAATAGAGGTTATTGACATCCCAGCTTATTTCAACCTGTCACTCGGACGACCTTGGTTCCACTGTATCAAGGGTGTGTTTTCGTCACTCCATCAGAAATTGAAGTTCTTCATCGATGGACGAGTCATCAGCATTTTGGGCGACGATGATAATACCGAGGGTGGAAGTACCAGTCGTCCAATCCTTGAGATACAACACGAGTCAAATGATATGCTCCTATTAGTATTACGAGTTAAGCCACTCCTACTCCCCGCAGGGGACGATTTCAAAGAAAGGGTTTGTCCAGAATACGACCCTCATAGCAACGTCAATGTGATTCAGATGTTCAGAAACATGCACTTTATGCCTGGACTAGGGCTAGAACAAAGACAGCAAGGGATGCTTGATCCCATTGAACTGAAGAAAGCTTTCCCTCCTTGTGGTTTAGGGTATCAACAATCAGAACAAGAGCTCAAAATGATCCGCCAGTCTCGACCAAAGAGAAGACTAGACTATATACAGACCATCTCAGGTGACTTCTTGAATATACGATTCATCAAAGAGGGCGAGGATTTCCCCTTTTGCGGCTTTCCAGAGCCATGGCATGACCATACAGACAAAAAGATAAAATCGGGAATGGAGATCTTTTTCCAAGACAACTACCAATGGGTCAAAAGTTCCCAACACCATATACAACCACTCATCAGAGATATCGAAAATTCCGAGGGAAGTGACTCCGAGGATTCGTTTGACTTACAAACACTGAGGCTGACACTTTGTATGGTTCATTCAGGTACTACATCACTGGATCCATCCCACCTGATTAAAGCTACTGATACACCTCTCCTCAATTGGCATGTTGTGCCTGTTCTACCTGTTCAAATCTCACCTAACCCCAATGTTTACCCTATTTCTTCTTCTGTTGTCTATCCTTGCTCAAATATAATTGAGTCCTCCTTTGATGAGGTTCTCAATGTTATTTTTCCTATCAATGTAATAAATGAAGATTTTGAGTATCTTGCTGCGCCTTACATTAATTATTTAGATTCTAATCAAACTTTTGACGATGATGATTTTGTAAATGAACAATTCTTAACTGATCTAAATAAGTTTAATAATAAACAACATAACCGCGTTCAAGTTAATGAAGAAGAAACTGTTATTATTAACCTCGGTTCCAGTAGCCAACTACGTGAGATTAGGATAGGGGCTTCCCTCTACGAGCATGAGCGAGCACAAATCGAAGAATTATTGAAGGAATTCGTAGATGTCTTTGCATGGTCCCATGATGATATGCCCAAAATTGATCCTAAAATTGCTCAGCACGAGATCCCCACTCTGCAAGATTACAAGCCATTTAAACAAAAGCTAAGAAAGCTCCGCACCGAATGATCGCTCAAAGTTAAAGAAGAGGTGGTTTAACAGTTGAACGTGGGTTTCATTCGTGTGATCGAACATCCCACATGGCTAGCCAACATAGTGCCTGTGCCGAAATCAGGAGGGAGAGTTCGGATGTGTGTAGACTACCGGGACTTGAACAAAGCCTCTCCAAAGGATGATTACCCGCTACCCAATGTCGACATGATCATGGACAACACGTCCAGTCATGCTCTCAAGTCATTCGTCGACAGTTTTATCGGATACAACCAAATCAAAATGCATCTATATCATGAAGAAAAAACCACGTTCATCACCCCATGGGGAAACTTTTGCTACACTGTTATGCCATTTGGTCTCATGAATGTTGGGGCCATTTACCAGAGGGCTGCCACAACCATCCTGAATGATTTGATTGACAAAGAGGTCGAGATATATGTGGATTATATGATTATCAAATCCAAAACTAGAGAAGGTCATGTTCCCTCTCTCTGAAAGTTCTTTGAACGATTGCGATGGTATCAGATGAGACTCAATCCATAAAAATATGTCTTCGGCGTTATAAAGGGAAAACTGTTTGGATTCATGGTCAGTGAAAAAGGGATTGAAGCAGATCCTTCCAAGCTAAAATACATACTTGAGATGCCACATCCCTGAACGGAGAAAAAGGTCCGAGGTTTCCTTAGAAAATTGCAATACATCAGCGGTTCATTGGCCAACTCACCTCCATTTGTGAACCAATTTTGCAACTCCTCCGAAAGGATTCAACCAAAGTTTGGAACGAGGCCTGCCAAGAAACCTTCGACCGAATAAAACAATACCTGACTCAACCTCTGATACTCATGCCACCACAACCTGGTCTCCCCTTGCTCCTATACCTAACCATAACCGACACTCCAGCTGGGGCTTTGCTAGACCAATACCTTGAACATTCCTATAAAGAAAGAGCCATTTATTATGCCCGTCACAAATTAGCTGGGTACGAATTCAACTACACCGCTTCAAAAAAAGTATGCGTCGTACTTTTTTGGATCACCCAAAAGTTGCGACTCTACATGCTTGCCTTACCTATTAAACTTGTATCCCTAATGGACCCCATCAAGTACCTGCTTGAGAAAATCGCCTTATCCAGCTGAATGGCTCGATGGTTAATGCTCTTAGCCGAGTTTGATATCGTGTATGTCACACAGAAAGCCATGAAAGGAAGAACCATCTCTGACTACCTCGTTGATTATCCTATGGAAGAAGCTGATGACTGGATCTGCGAATTCCCAGATGAAAATATCCTCTACGTCACTCAAGACGACCTCCGATGGCAAATGTTCTTTGACGGCGCTGCCAACAAAATGGGATATGACATTGGGATACTTATGATCGCCCCAGATGAATCCCACACTCCCATCACCATCAAATTGGATTTCCCCTGCACCAACAACATGACTGAATATGAGTCATGTACGGTAGGCCTCAAAGTTTCTCTCAAGAAAGGTATCCAATGCCTAGATGCCTACGGGGATTCTTCCCTCATCATTAGTCAAGTGCTCAGAAAATGGAAGTCAAGTACGAGAAACTTAAACCCTTCCATGCCCACTTAGAAGAACTAGCCTCCCAATTCCAAGACATCACCTTCCACTACCTACCTCGAGCAAAGAATAACCTAGACAATGCCCTTGCTACCATGGCCTCCATGGTCGACATGCCCGAAGGAATAACAATTGCCCCCTTCCTAGTCCAAAAGCAAGATAAACCAACCCACTACTACTATATTTATCTCATCACCAAAGAAGATCCTGAGCTAGCCAACTGTTGGTATTATGATATCTGGCACATCCTAAAGTATGGTAAGTATCCCGAGGGTTCCAACAAGAAAGACCGATCAACCCTCTAAAGGCTGGCCGCCCAATACATCATCTGTCATAAAGCACTATTCAAAAGAAACTTCGATGGAACCCATCTACACTGCATCGCGGGGACTGACATTGAAGAGGTAATGCAAAGAATCTACAGCGGGGAATGCGAACCCACATGAATGATCACATGCTTGCTAAGAAGATCATACGATAAGGCTACTACTGGACCACCATGATCCAGGATTGCACTGCCTATGTCCAGAGATGCCTCAAATGCTAACAGTTCTCCAACTTTCAACACTTGCCTCTGTAAGAATTATACAACATGACTTCTCTCTGGCCGTTCTCCATCTGGGGCATCGACATCATAGGGAAGGTTACACCCAAGGCCTCTAACGGGCATGAGTTCATCCTGGTTGCCATTGATTACTTCACCAAATGGGTTAAAGTTGAGTCATTCGCAGTCCTGAAGACCAAGAAAGTGGCCAAATTCATTAAGAAAAACATCACCTGCCGATATGGGGTCCTGCACGAGCTAGTGTCAGATAACGAGTTGCATTTAGAGTCACAAGTCATAGAGGTGGTCAAAGATCATGGGGTTCAGAAACACAAATTGTGACACCCCGCCTAATTAAATACCGGGTGATCACTCCTTTATTAAATTAAAATCAAGGTGAACAGTTGGTTCATTCTTAGCATCACTGTCGTAAAAATATTTTTCCAATTTAAACACCCTAAATAATTAAGCTAAGTGTCAAAACCATTTAAAACCTTATTCTCATTTTATTAAATCCGGTTATAAAACCTTAAACCATTAACATCTAAAGAGTCACCCATTAAGAATAAAAATAGAATTGAACATACACGAATTTAATCATCAATAATAAATCCCAACATTTACAACACTAAAGGAAAACATCCTGACAGTAATAAATCCCGAAATAAAGGTACTGAAAGTAAAAATTTCAATCCCTGACTATACCAACTAAATAATAGAAAGAGGGGGACACATGCCCCTACTGGATAAAACTGAATTAGGAGTAGAATCAAATGGATGAAGTCGTCTAAACAACAGGCCTGCAACTCCCACCTAAGCTGTAGCACGTTCTTTCCAAAGGATCCTAAGTAAGACGCCCCTGTGGATGGGCACCTGTAATACATACATATATATACAAGAGAGAAAAGGAAATAGAAACGGGTCCGAGCCCAATAGTGTATATGATTTAAAAATTCGTTTAGTAAGTATTTAAATTGATACAGGCCAATGCAACAACATATTAGTGCGACACTCTCTTGAGAAATTCTCGCCTCTCTTCTAATGTGCACACCTATCGCACTAACCTTCCCAATGGTCTATCTCGTCATATACCACACTATCTTTCCCCAATGATTTAACTTATCTTAGGTTATTCGCAGGATTTACAACTGAACAACTCAAGTATTTAAAACGTAAGATTTCAATTTGTAACCAAGGTTCTACTTTTAACTTTATTAATCAATAAAATTTTCCAGTGTCATATTATACTTTCTCAAAACAATTATTTATAATTTGAGTCATCAACCATGTCCTACATATCAAATCACAGTAGGCAGTTCCAGATTTCAGAATTTCATATATATATTAACTACTCGTATAATATATATATCATAACAGCACCCCACATAAAAACTATAGTGCGGGCATACTCTACTATCCAAACCCCGTATCACTCGTATTAAGGGGAAATACAAATTCGGAATCACTCTTGAATTGTATTAACACATACACAACAATATTGAGGCGAAGCATAGATTCCAAGTCTCTAACAGGATGGCGCATACCCGCGTCTCTTAGGACCATCTGAACTATCAAATCGATAGCCTGTACCAAGGATATCTATCTCCTAGGGTACGAGTCAATATCCCCCATAAGGCAACACAGGATAAGATCGTCCCAGCGCGGCAACCTCAGGGATAGCAAGTAGCGTGGGTATGTTTTTCACAAGTATATAATATATGCATACACAATCATATAAATATACCACTTTTGTTATATCAATTTAGGTTTATCCCATAACCCACATTCACAACATTTATCCTTATTTTCCCATTATTATTTATCAAGTATAATGGTTCGTTTCTAACTTTAATTCGAAGGGTTTTTCTAACTTACTACGTAACCCTCATGGACTCTATTCTTCCAAATGTACAATTCAGTAAATATCCATTTATGTTCCAACGTAACTCTCTCTTACGTGTCTCTCCCCTTTAATATATACTTACATCATCCCTTATGCAAAATATCCCAAAAATATAGATTTCGCCTTACATTAAAGGATTTTGAATTTTATTTTCAAAGATGAGAATTTCAAACGGTTTCGAAATCGGAATTAAAATGGAGTTTTAATTGAATTTTTTTATTACTTAGAAGAGTCCTCAAAATATAAAACTCTCTAAGAGTCCTCAAAACATAAAACTTTCTAGTAAAAATAATAGTTTTAGAAATCCGACCGTCTGATCAAGCTGAATTTTTGTCAGCAGTCCTGTCTCGCCGTTCGCTACAACATACTAAAATTTCAAGCGATTCCAATGGTTCGATCATCCGAAATAATTTTTTTAGTGTAAGAGTACTCAAAATATAAAACTCTCTAAGAGTCCTCAAAACATAAAACTTTCTAGTAAAAACAATAGTTTTAGAAATCCGACCGTCTGATCAAGCTGAATTTTTGTCAGCAGTCCTGTCTCGCCGTTCGCTACAACATACTAAAATTTCAAGCGATTCCAATGGTCCGATCATCCAAAATAATTTTTTTTTGTTTGTATCTGATTAGAACTCTTTTCTTAATCAAACTCTTAATCCTTTATATGACCAAGGGTTTCCAGAATATCATATAAATCGTCACTACATGCAATTTCCTATCTCAAATTGGGTTTTTCTTCCATACAATTCATCCTAATCATTCCTAAACCAATATGAAAGATGCATCAACGAAATAAGCAAGATAAACACTTGCCTGGGATTTTTAGAAATCTGGTTTGGTGTTGAATTTGGTGTGGTTGCGTTCCCCATCTCGCGATCTACGCGTTGGCGGTGGCGGCGGTGCAAACGGTTGAGTTTTGAGCCTTGGAATGCCTTGAGAGCTCTCTCCTCTCCTCTCCAATGGCTGTTATATTTTTTTGAGTTATCTAACCCTAGGAGATAACCTAAACATCTGATATAACCCCTTTAATTTTCGTGGGTTTAATTACCCAAAAATACAAAATGACTAAAATGCCCTCCCGGGGTACTAATTAGGCCTAAAAACGCCCCGAGACCCAAATCAAACTCCCGGGTATACTTTTCTGACTATTTCGACCCTTCTGGACGCGTTGGCACACTCAAAACGACCATACGAACAACCTATAAAATATTCACTTTTATTAATCCACATTTAATCCCGACACGACACAGGCGCGTCCCGACTTAAATTTCCACAATTGTCATTTTATTCACATGTGACAATATTATAAAAATAAATCTCATATATTACTATACTCATCCAGTAATATGCAACAAATAATATATTCCCAATAATTACTAACTCTTGTCACGCTAGTAAATATTTAAAACAACATTTCGGATTAAAATTAATTTAATTTATCTCAATTAAATTTAATAAATCCCATAATTTAAAAGCTATAAAAATACGGGGTATTACACAAATCTTCTCCCTACCGAACTCAAACCATTGGTGCATTCGAAGCCGCTAACAAGAACCTCAAAGCCGTCATCAGTAAGATGACCAAAGGTTATCGAGATTGGACCGATCGAATCCCATATGCCCTCTGGGGCTACTGAACCTTAATTCGAACCTCTAATGGGGCTACCCCTTACTCTCTAGTCTATGGCATGGAAGCAGTCATTCTCATGGAGCTAGAAATACCCTTGTTACACGATATGCTTAAAAGCAAGGCCAGTGAGGAGGACTGGCATCAAAGCCGCTTCGACGAGCTGTCACTCTTGGACGAAAGGAAACTGGCGGCGTTGTATCACATACAAGGGTACCATTGTCGAATAGAACATTCATTCAATAAGAGAGTCAAGGGCCGCGGTGTCCAAGAAGGGGATTTAGCCCTCAAAGAAATAGTAGAGCCCATCTGGGACCCCAGAGGGAAATTCAAGCCCAATTGGAGCTACCCATACATTGTGAAGAAGATCTTATCCGGCGGTGCCGCCATGCTCACCGAGTTAGACAGAGAAGAGATGGATCATCCAGTTAACCTGGACCATCTCAAGAAATTTTACCCCTAGTCCGAAATCTCGACGCGTTACGACTCTTCTTATCTCCCTTTTATTCTTAAAAAAACACTCTTCGTTTCCCTCTACCTAGAACTACGTGGGCCTGATCCTCTGCAAAAAACTATTTTTAGAAAAATTAAAAAATTTCAAAAACCCCCCAGAGGTACGTAGGCAGTTCATACATCTTACATTAGCACGACCCCTTCTTTTTCACAAAAAACTATTCTTTTCTTATCTGCGAGAATGACAGTTCACTTTAACATATATTTGAACAGAAGGATTATGCATGCCTTAACTATCGGTATAGATAACTGAAAATACAAATTTCATCAAAAGGCACAACGGGATGATCAAAAACTTGTTTATTTCCATAATAAGAAATTACACTGCAATTACATAAAGGAACGGATAACTCCCTTCTCTCTACCTTCCTAAAAAGCTAAATAAAAAAGCCAAACTTATTTCTCGGTACAAAATAAACTCTCTAGTAGTGCTACCCACAGCTACCAGAGGATCTAGCTCCATCATCATCATCTACATCCTGGGGCCCCCAAGCTTCCCCTGCCTGAATTGAGTGCCGCAGACGCTCCAAGGACCGATAAGCTCGAACCAACCTCGAAAAAACTACCACACCTCCCTCCATGGTATCAGATAAGGCAAGCCACCTTTGTCCAGTCTCTACTACCAACATCTTGCTAACTAATCTCCTCCACAACCACTTCATATAATCCTCAGGGATGTGCCAAACTCTCCTTACATATTGAGAGGGACGAGTCGACGGGCGTCGACTCTTCCATAAAGAGCCAAGCCGCATGCGCAGACGCTCTGTCAAATCTTCTACTGGAAAGAAGTCTAGTGTCTGAGGTGGAACGATCTGCTCCCAGCCAAATTGGGGAAGAAGCCGCCAAGCAAAATCAAAAGAGGTCTGTCTGAGACCAACCAGCCGGACATACGTGTATTCTCCCAGTTCCAGAATAGGCGGAAGCTGTCCCCACCAAGGTACTGACCAGTACAGATTTAGATCCCCATACTCCACGAACTAGTTCTCCCAACTCTCAATATCCAGGCCAACACTGATGAAATGGCACGAAAAAAAATTGGGTACAGTCGACAAATGGTATTCCAGAGGAGTCACCATGTGGAATCTTTCAGGCAACCACCTGAACAGCATCACAGGGCTACCCCTCAGAAAGAACGACCTTATCGCCAGGCATCTAAGCCATTCAAAGTCTCTGCCAGTATCACCGCCGCAGGATTGTGATGATAGGACATCCATGAGGTAATAGATGCAAGTTGTGGGTCCACCATCAACTCTCCAGTCACCAGCAGTAATTTTGAAACCAAGCCTAGAACGACAGCTCCGGCATATCCAGCATCACCAACTTCCTACAAATGCACAGACCGCAACACTGCCGGAAGAGAAATCATATGTCCAGCTACCAGTGATCTGGCCGCCAAGGACGAAACACAAAGAAGCCCGACCAACAACTCCCGAGGAGAGTGGGAAAACTCAGGCCGAGCCGCAGCAACGCCGGGATTTATCCCCAATATGGTAGAAAATTCCTCATAAGTCGGACAAACTTCTTCTAAGCCAAAGCGGAATACATGGCCTTCGGGGTACCATAATTGTACTGCCGCCATCAGCATATTCCACTCTATGGGCCGATTACGCCATAAAGAAACTCGACGCATGTTGTAAGCGTCGTAGTCGATGTTATAGGAGCACATCGCCTCCAAAGTCTCGAGTTAGTTGGCAAACTCAACACTACGAGGGAGAGCTATCTCACAAAACGAGAAAGTAAGAATGTGAGGGTGTGAGAAAAACACTCCACTCTTACCCCTCTTTTATACTTGAAAACTCCTACAAAAGACATAACCCTTGCAGAAATCTGAGGAAATCCTGCCCCACAAGGTACCAAAGGCTGAAGAGGGTACTAATCAAAGCTTTAAATTGATAGGACTGAACTGACCTGCCGATAGGCAGGACAAGGTGCTTGCCGATCAACAACCCCTTATTTCTGAAAATTTTCCTTTGTCCTCTTTTGTCAAAATTCAAAAAACTCAAAATAAATTGATATTCTCAAAAGAATTTCAAAAATCCCCTTTCATCTTTATATAAATCCTCATTATGAATAAAACTTTCTTTCAAACTTCCAAAAATAATTTACGTTCTCAGCGGCAAAGTAAAAAGCGCATGTGCATTCATTCATTCATCATTAACAAAAGATAATAAAAAAAACTTCATTGTATTGCATAAGTATGTTTTTGTGTTACATCATTTTTGCAGGAAAATAAAGAAAAGGAAAAAACAACAGGACTCATCCCAAACCCACATTCTCCCTCTCTTTCTCTTACCTAATCTTCACCTCTCTCTCCTAAGAGCTTCCACCCCTGCGACGCGCTCTCTTTCCCCGATGAGGAGATGACGCACCACTGCTACGTGAACCAGACTCCTCCCTGGATGAGGCAGAAGGAACCAAAAAAGAAGGAACAGGAACTACGTCTCGAATATGGGAGGTCATCGAAGATATCCAGTCCCTAATATCCCTCAGCTAAGTGGTGGACACCCGAACGTGCAGCAAGAATAGGAAAAATCAGTATCAAGCAAAAAAATATCAAAAGAAACCAAAGGAGAAGAACAGAAAGATATACCTCAGGACGAAGAACCTCCTCTGTCAAGCCTAACTCCTCCGGGTCCATCGCATGAGGAAGATACAGCATAGGCACCATCCCTCCATCAACCCGTCATATATTATATGAAGGAGTATGCAGCCACACAAAGGGAACCTCCGAAGTCGCCGCCGTCGCAGTTGTCGAAGGATCGCCACCGCTGTGGGAGGACCCTACTGGCCAACTCGAACCCGCAGAAGGCAAGGGCAGTGCATCGTATACGCTGGGCACCATCAGCCAGCTCATCACAAAGTCCATATAATTATAAGACACAGTCGTATCGATGTACAACAGGTAGGACTCGCCAATCATCGCTGCGATCCTCGCATCCTTCGACAGCAGGTGGCACCACCACCTCCCCCTCAGTAATATGTTGGACCGCCCTCTCCCCGAGATACCAAGAGTGTCCAAACTCTTGTACCAGTAAATGCCTCATCTGTGCATTTAATCCATTCAACCTCGTGTCCTGAACGGTCGTCCCCCAAGGGTAAAAGGTCACCTAA
Organism: Sambucus nigra; assembly: GCA_949130495.1. Classification (NCBI taxonomy): domain Eukaryota; kingdom Viridiplantae; phylum Streptophyta; class Magnoliopsida; order Dipsacales; family Adoxaceae; genus Sambucus; species Sambucus nigra. The sequence continues at coordinate 465,930,984 of OX422222.1, read as the reverse complement.
AAAATCCCTAGCAGATATGAGTCAAATACAAAATCAGAGCACACAAAGGTCTTAGACTAAAGAAGGAAAAAAGTCTTACCCTATCACTGGTCAGGCCATTCAAGACCTGACGCACCGCATCCAAAGAAAGAGACCTCCGATTGGCCTTGCACCATCGATGCAACCGGAAAAAATCCCCAACAGTCTCGTCCTTCAAAGCAATCAGCTGGGTATTATGCTCGATCACCTCATAGAACCACGTCTGCCAAAGATAAGAATTCGGAATCAAAAGAGGTGCATAAGGAAAATGCGAATGGATGGAAGGAAAATGCACAAAATTAAAGAATACCTTAAGAAGATACATGGATCCAGTGAAAGACTGCCGGCAGCATCGGCTGAATGCATCCAAAGAGAAATAAAGGGTCTCCAAAGTCAGGCTCCCCCAATCATAGAGAGGGATGTTCGAAAACATCCTCAGATATGGTAAAAAACATAAGTGGACAATGTCGCCGCTCGATGCCACCAGAAATCCCCCCAACACCAGTAAAATAAATAACCGGGCCATCTGTCTCACCTGCAACCCATCCTCCACATCGATCACTCTGCCCAATAAAATATCCTTCAGCAGCGACAGACGGATGGAGTCCCCAGACACTATCCTCCCCACATCACCAAGCGCTGCGCGTACCGCCTCCGGCCTCACCCGCAAAGAGTGATCCACCTCCATCTGCTCTCCATCGCAATCCAGTCCCAGCAGCTGCTGTACATCTATGGGAGTCATAGTCATCTCCCTGAAGCCAAAATGAAAGGCGTGGGTAGTGTCCCACCACCTCTCCCTCAGAGCACATAAGACTGCAGTCGAACGAGGCGTCTCATCTAGCACAGACGCCAACCTCCCAAAACCTACTGAGGATACCACCCAACTCACCACAGGTGGACGATGCTCCCAGACATCCTTAAGCCCCGTCGTCCCACGAGCACACATATTTGACAGAGAAACATCAGACTTCCAAAAGAAGAAATCCTTGTCAAAATCTGAGAAAAAAGGGAAAATCACCAAAAAAGAATGCCAAAAATCATTTTACTTACATAACCACCAGGGTTCACCACCCTCAAAGAGCGATGATGCGACGGCTCCCGCAGCAAGGTCCGCTCATCCGCAACCGGCTCGAATGCGTCAAAAGAGTTCTCGCTCCCCAAAGTAAGAGGCGCCCTGGCCCTCCACTCCATGTTTGCCAAGTCATCAACAGCCATCCATTCCCGATGAACTGAAGTGTTCAAAAAAGCGGCCATTTTTTAGAGATCGGAATGCTAGAACGATTTGGAGAAGAAAATCGCAAAAAGGGAGAAGGCAAGAAGCTGTGAAAAATGAGGGGAATTCTCCCCCTTTTATAGGATGCCAGGGGTTATGCCAATCGGAACTGACCCTTTGCCTTCTCGAGGCAGCCCCAAAGTCCGTGCCATTGCCGAATAGCACCCTCCACACCATGCCTACCGGCACCCCCCTTAAATTTTCGTACAACAATTCTCAAAAAATACTAGAAAACCCTGAAAAATCCTTAGAAAATTCCTAAAAATCTCGGAAAGGATTTAGAACATTTTCACCAAGAACATTTCACACTCCCTGAAGCAAAATCCCTATTTCCCTATCGGAACTCTCAAAAGCTAAGAAAATCTCTCCCCGGCAGCGTCCCAGAGGACCTCCAAAATATACAAAACTTTAGGATCATATCCTATTTCCCAAAGGTCTCAAATTTACTCAAGAAATACGTTCAAACCCTGGACCACCTAATCACTTCCCGAGCATCAGATTGGCTGTTCCTCTGGTAAAGTCTCCGAAAGACAGAAGGATTTCCCCAGCAATCGGCTCCCCAGCTCAAATCAAAATCATGAGGTAATTTTCTCAACAGAGTTCCCCAAGAACTTCTTAACTTAAGCCCACCGAATTGGTAATTTCAACTTAAGCCCACAGAATTGGCTTCAACCCACAGAATTGGTCATTTCAACTTAAGCCCGCAGAATTGGCTTCAACTCGCATAATTGGTCATTTCAACTTAAGCCCACAGAATTGGCTTCGACCCGCAGAATTGGTCATCTCACCTTAAGCCCTTAGAATTGGTTTTGACCCGCAGAATTGGTCATTTCAAACTTAAGCCCACAGAATTGGCTTCGACCCCCAGAATTGGTCATCTCACCTTAAGCCCTTGGTCACCTCACCTTAAGCCCGTAGAATTGGCTTCGACCTCACCTTACGCCCGCAGAATTGGCTTCGACCCGTAGAATTGGTCATCTCACCTTAAGCCTGCAGAATTGGCTTCGACCCGCAGAATTGGTCATCTCACCTTAAGCCCACAGAATTGGCTTTGACCCGCAGAATTGGTCACCTCACCTTAAGCTCGCAGAATTGGCTTTGACCCGCAGAATTGGTCACCTCACCTTAAGCCCGCAGAATTGGTCATCCCCAACTTAAGCCCGCAGAATTGGCTTCGACCCGCAGAGTTGGTCATCACAACCTAAGCCCTAAGAATTGGCTTTGACCCGCTAAATTAGTCACCCCCATCATTGTTGTAGGTCTTCGGAATTGACCTAAATCTTTGGTCATCACTTTCTTTAAGACCATCCCCAACATGCCCCTTTAAGCCTGCCAAATCGGCTTCAACCCGCAGAATCGGTCACCCCCATCTTCAAGCCGTCAGAATCAACTTTGACTCACATAATCGATCATCCTCATCCTTAGGTCCTCAGAATCGACCTCGATCCTCCAGTCATCATCTTTCAAAGGCATCATGTGGTGTCTATTCGACGGCTACCGTTTGTTCCAAACTCACCCATCGAGGGGCTCTATAAACACCCCATTCTAATACCACCCTAACCTCTCCTTAGGTCCCCAGAACCTCCCTTCATCATTGTAAACCCAAGTCATACCCCGGGTACTGACCTAAAGGCCCTCGGGCACTCCCAGGCTCCATTTGATAAAACGTCAAACTCTTCATCTCAAATGAGACTGAATGAATCTTCTAAGGGCATTGAATCCCCTTTCCAACGGTCCATCCCGTGCACAATTCTGACTTACGGTGCGGACGAACGACCCGTTTTCCCCTGAAACTCGATCAGGACGTCACCGGACGCTCCCAGGCTTCATTTGACCAAATTCAACTCTTTAGCTAGATCGAGACTGAATTAATCTTCGAAGGGAAATGAAACCCTTTTCCAACGGTCCACCCCGTGCATGATTCTGACTTACAGAACGATCCGTTTTACTCCGAAAGATCACCGAACGTTTCTAGGCCCCGGTTGACCAAAGTCAACTCCTCGAAATGGGTCAAACTCTTTGGAATGTTGAAGTACATATCCTCACCTTTCCAACAGTCCGCCCCGTGTGCGATTCTAACTTACCATACGAATGAACGATCCGTTTGCGTCCGATAATTCCCCGTCCAAAGGATCGATGAACGCTTCAAAGCCACATTTGACCCAAAGTCAACTCTCAGACCCGGGAGAAGTCCAAAAGACTTTTAAAGGTCTCTGAATTACCTTTCTGAAAGTTTTCCCCGTGTGCGATTCGAATTAATGCTTTGCGATCTAGGACCAATGTTTCGAAGGAACCTGAAAGAGACTGCCAAACGGCAGGTCCCAGACCCTGCCTATCGGTAGTGTGCCTAAACACACCTGCTGATTGGCAGGACCAGGTCTATGCCGATCGGCAATGCCCTAGGCCTATACAAAGTAGGGCCTAACCTCATTCTAAAAGGAGGAAAATCAGAGATCCATTACTCTCAACAAGTTCATAAAACCCCTTTCGAAGTCAGCTTGAATTCCACATCCAAATCCCTTTCCAACCTTCACCTTTCATCACTTTCTTCATAAAATATAGTGAATTAATTACCCTCCATAATCACCCAAGTGCAAGGTCTGCTCTCCAACATCCAAGATCAAGCTTAAGATCTTCAAGAAGGTCCAACTTTCTCAACTTTCTCCTTAAATTCGCATTAACTTGTTTTATTACTTAGCACTTTTATTCTCTTATCTCACATATCCTAATATACTTTTTATTTTGTATTATTGCACATCTCTTATTTTCATATAAATAAAACCCAAAAAAATAAGAAAAAAAAGAATTTGCTCATAAATTCCAAACGGGAATTCTCACACTTTTCTCACAACTAAAACACTTTCTTACACACACACACACACACATAAATAAGATAAGTTCCCGGTTCGATTCATGGGATAAAGCCCACCCCTCATTTTGCATACGAACTATGTGGACTTTGATGGCGTCTCGGGGTAAAACCTGAGACTCGAGTCCTTTTCCTACTTTTTCCACATTTTTTAAACTTAACTCTCTTAGATTCTATATATTTATATATACATATATTTGTTCTTAGTGGCGTATTATTCCACATGCGTCATCATTCCCTTATAATGATCGACGCTAGGATAATCGCATAAATCCTATTTTCTAATATTATTTTTTAGGAACATTCCTATGGATGACTTTCTTTATCTCTTCCATGATACAAGTCTATGATTCCTATCTCCACTACGTATACACATGCACACACATCACGAGTAAATAAAGGAAAATAGCAACAACCCATGAGAGACCGTAAGGGCGGAATGGGTGCCTAACACCTTCCCATTTCGTAACTTAGCCTCCTGACCCTTTTTGAATCATTTTGGTTTCGTATGTATCAGTATGTCTTTGGATGATGTCCTTTGGGATGGATCCCTTTTATTTTGTCTGTTTTGAGTAAAATAGACTCGCGAATTCATCTCTCTGCATTTTTCACCTCATCAACGACGCCGGTCGAAGCGCTCCCGAGAGGGACGCGTGAGACAAAGGATCCTCTCCCGCCGCGAGGATCGGGGATAGCCACAGTGGCGACTCCGCTGGGGATTATTTACTTTGAGGGCTAGACTCTATTTACATGGGTGTTTTATTTGTTTATATTTTCCCCTATTTTGCATGTTCCCCTTTTACTATTCATATGTACCTCATGCTTATGCTTCTATTCACACACTTATAGAAAATTCTTCATGTACACTTTACACCACGTGAACCTAGGATCACATATATCCCCATGTTGCACGCATCACCCATACTTGGTATACCATTGGTACTCATATTTTGCTCCCTGTTGGGCATGATCAAGAAAGATTCTTTCATAAGATACTAATAAGAGAATCATGCATGATTCACACGATGTAACCAAAGAGTAATGTGATTGACCAAATTTTGTTCAGTAACTGGAGGGTCACTTCATGATGGGCGCTGGTTCGGTAGGGCGCAGTTAGCCTAAGCGATATGACTCTCACCTTCCATTGGCCAAGTACCTTCGATGTATATCGAACATCTCCCACGCATTGTACCGCTTGACCGAAGTCATGACAAGAGTTATATCACAGGGAAATCGTTCACGTACACCGAGTATATCAAATTCTCTCTCACACGTACCGTCCCCATGAGGTATACAGTGAGGCAATTCACGCCACTCAGGTATATCAAATGGCTTGTCCACACGTACCGATTGCCCTCAAAATCAAGACGTATATCGTTGAAGCCACGCCAAAGGGGGGAACCCTTTTCGATTCACCCAACCAAACTGCATACCCGCATATAGGTGTTAAGCCTCGGACACACATATTAGATTGTCGATTTCGACCCGAAACTCTATCAAAATTTCGGGTCGGCCTGTCGCCCAAATTTTTGCACATCTTTAAAACGGGACCCTACCCATGAGCGAGGTTACAAGTCCATCCATAGCTTTTCATATGTTATAAACCCAACTTTTCCAGGCTCGAGTCCCGTCCGGCATTTCATTTTCCATTTAGGAAAATTTAATACAAGTGAGAACATAATAATAATAATAATAATAATAATAATAATAATAATAATAATAATAATCATGCTGAGACCCGTCTTCCAAAAACATTTTTTTCCTTCTTTAGAAAAAATCCAAAAACATTTCTCTCTTCTTTATCAAAAATCCAAAAATATTTTGCCTTTCGATCTCAAAAGAGAAACAAAAAATGTAAAAAATATTTTTCTTTTTTTTCTCAAAATAAACCCCGTTTTGCGCCTTCTCAGGTCGATCGCACGTCCTTGGCCTAGCTCCTTATTGGCTTCGGTCTATAGTCAAATCACCCCGGAGCTCCATCCGTTCCCCTACTACTTCTTCCAAGTCCGGTATCCATCCATTTTCCATGGAGAACACAGATCAAGTACCAGTTGAGCAGCCAAATCTGATGGCCGTTTTAGCTCAGCTTGTATCCAAGATTGACAACCTTCAGACTGAGGTTGTAGAGATGTTACGAAACCAAGTTCCTGTTCGTCAAGAGATCGAGGCCCTATTCCCTCGCACTATGGGTCCACCCAAGCCTATCTGGGTTCCTGAAGAATATCAGCACGCCCCTCGTGTCCCTCCTGTTAATGGGACGCCGCCTGCCCAGCTTCCTATGCCAAACCTTGCCCAGCCTGGGGCTAACTTGCCTGCGATCGTTGATCCGAAAGAGGAAGAGTTGAACAAGGTCAAAGATATCAATATGCTAACTAAGAAGTTTGACCAAGTCAGAATCTCCGAAAATTATATGGACTACACCCACATGTCTCCTTATCCTAAGGCAAGGTTACCCGAGAAGTTCAAGATGCCGAATATCGAGAAATTCGGAGGAAGTGGACCCACGATTGTCCATCTTCGCTGTTATCACCATGCTATGACTCTCCTAGGGGCTTCTGAAAAGGTGATAGCCCAATTATTTTAGCAAACTTTGAAGGGTAGATCTCTCCGATGGTTTTTGTCTCTTAAGGAGTCCAGAATCCGTAGCTGGAAAGATATAGCCCGAGAATTCATGTCGCAGTACAAATATAACGAAGAGCTTGAGGTCACCCGCCGTGAGGAAATGGAAATGGAAATAGATAAATACAAATACAAATATAACGAAGAGTATTCAGGTCGAGAAGAACATGACCATCCAAGAGGAAATGGAAAAATTACATAGAGCCCAATTTATAGAAGACATCAAGTATCGTAGCTGGTTGACCAATGTAGTAATGGTAAAACAGAAGAACGACAAGTTGCGCATGTGCATAGACATCACTGACCTTAACAAAGGATGCCCAAAGGATCATTTTTCTTTACGAAGGATTTATCAGTTAGTAGATGCAACAGCAGTTCATGAGCTACTTATTTTCATGGATGCTTATTCTGGTCATATTAAAATGAAGCCAGAAAATAAGGAGAACAATTCCTTAATCATTAGCCGAGGAACGTACTGCTACAACGTTATGACCTTTGGGCTTAAATGTTAAAGCAATGTAAGAAAGGCGGGTGAAAAAAGTATTTGAATAAATAACATGGAGGTATATGTGGATGACATGCTTACCAAGATCAAGGTGGTTGTCGACCACAAAATATTTGGTTCAGACATTTGACGAGTTGGAGAAGCACCAAATGAAAATTAACCCGACCAAATACATATTTGGAGTGCAAGAGGGAATGTTCTTGGAGTATTTTGTCAATCAGAGGGGAATAGAATCCAATCATAACAAGATAAAGGCTTTGATTGAGATGTAGTCCCCCACATGCAAGAAAGACGTGCAGAAACTGACTGGAAGAGTGGCATCCCTAAACCGTTTTGTGTCTCGAGTAATAAATAAGTGTCTTTCATTCTTCAAGACCTTTGAGTGGAATGAAAAATGTGAGAAAGATTTTCTAGAGTTGAAGAAGTATTTGGAGTCTCCACCACTACTCTCCCGACCAATTTTGGGAGAAAATTTGTATTTATATTTTGCTATTTCAGATTCAGCTGTTAGCTCGGCTTTGATCTGACAAGAAGAATGAGTTCAGAAGCCTGTTTACTACACCAGAAAAGTATTACGAGGAGCAAAAATTAGGTATCCATGCTTGGAAAAACTAACACTTGCACTTATTGAAGCTTTAAGGAGGATGATACCATATTTCCAAGCACACACTATTGTAATATACACTAATTTCCCCTTGCGATAAGCTTTACAAAAACTTGAAAATTCAAGACGGTTAATGTACTGGGCAGTTAAACTTGGGGAATATGAGATTTTGTATGAGCCAAGGACTTTATTAAAAGGGCAAGCAGTGACAGACTTAATTGCAAAATTGACATACTTAGAGGGGACCAATAATCCAAGTTTGTCTATCGAGCATACTTCTTTGAAGGAGACTTCAACTCAAAAGCAAACTGAGATTGTTGCCAACCAACCAGAATCATCAGATGCACAAGAAAGAGCTCAACGACTGGCTAAATAGATAAAGAAGATATTCAGACATGGAGTGCTATCAGAGGAAGACTTTAACAACAACATTCCAGTGTAGAAATTATTTGTGGATGGATCTTTATTCGCCATTAGCAATGGAGTGGGACTTATCATCAACACTCTAGAGGACTTAGATTGGGAATATGCTTTTTGATTTAAGTTCCAAACTTTCAATAATGAGGTCAAGTACGAGGCATTGATTACGAGCTTAAAATTATCTTTATTATTGGGTGCCGAGCCGATGATTCCCAACTCATTGTCAATTAGATGCTTTAGATATATAGGGTTAAAGGATAAATAATGGTAAAATATTTGAATAATGCTATGGAGGATCTCTCTATTTCCTTTAGTTAGGATGGTCTGGATCCCAAGGACGGAGAATGCCCGAGAAGATGTCCTAGCTCAGCTAGCATCAGCAACGCAAATAGAACTCAGACAAACCATTCCTGTAGAGATTCTCACCCATAAAAGCATTGACATAGAAGTTCTCAATGTAGGCTTGATAGAATTAGATCCTTTATGGATGTATCCAATTAAAGACTACATTTAAAAAGGTTTGCTACCATTCTACCAGAAATAATCTAGGAAGAAGAGATACAAAGCATCAAGTTATGTCCTAGAGAAAGGTGTCTTATATAAAAGGGGATATATTGTCTCCTTACTTCATTATGTTCATCCAGTCGAAGTACGCGACTTAATAAAGGAGGTACATGAAGGTTTGTGTGGAGATCATTTATCCGACCAATCATCAATACAAAGAATAGACATGAAGGGCTACTACTAGCCAATAATGAAGGCCGATTGTGTTTCTTTCGCCAAGAAGTGTGAAAAATGCCAAAAGTTCGCTACTATCCATAGAAAACCAGGGGCTGCCCTAACTCCCATTACTTCTCCCTGATCGTTTGCCATTTAGGTAATAGACTTGGTCAGTCCATTACTAATAATCAATGGAAGGTTTAAGTATTTAGTTATAGCAGTGGATTACTTCACCAAATGGGTGGAGGTTGAGCCTTTGGTTGATATGCCTTAATAGAGGGTTTTCCAATTCATATGGAAGAAGATTATATATTTCTATATAATGCCCTATGATTTTATCACTTATCATGGTACTCAGTTTGATAACGATGAGTTTGAGAAATATTGCATCTGATCCAGGATTCAAAGGCTTCATTCAACATTTGACATCCATAGTGTAATGGTAAAAAAAAGAATACTAACATGACTTTGCTTGGAGAATTGAAGAAAAGGTTGGATGATGCTAAAGGGAACTACATCAACGAGCTGCACAGTGTCCTTTGGGCTTATAGGACTATACCAAGAACAACAACAAGGGAGACTCTATACATGCTCGCTTTTGGCACTGAGGCAGTGGTACCAAATGAAATTGATCTGCCGACTCATAGGGTACTAAATTTTAACTCCCCCAAAAGTGATCCCATCGGGAGACTAGATCTAGACATGGTTGAGAAAGTCATAGAGGATGATGCAATTCAGATAGCTACTTATCAACAAAGGACTGCTAGGTTCTATAATCGGAAGGTCAAGCCACCAACTTAAAATAGGGAGATATTGTACTTAAGAAGGTAATCCAGAAGAGCAATAAGTTGAAGCCAAATTGGCATGGTCCATACCGTATCTTTGGAGCTATCCGACTAAAAACATATATCCGGGAAACACTGGAAGGAGAAGAATTTAAGAATCCCTGGCTTGCCAATCACTTTCAAAAATATTATCAGCAATTTGATTTGATGTAATCGTTTATTCATTTTAGTGAAGTTTCAAGATTCTACCAATCATGTTTCCTTTTGATGTTTTTTTCGGAGTATGGTGATATGCATGCATCCACCAATAGCAAACTTTTCCAACTTCTAAAAAGTTTAGTTCAAACTTTTCCAACTTCAAAATTTTACAACTTAAAAAAGTTTAGATTGGAAGTTTCTCTATTCAAACTTGTCCAACTTCAAGGAAGTTTAGTTTGGAAATTTTTTTGGACTTTATGTATGATTTCGTCGTTGACAAGTTAAGAATAAGGTAAAACGTCATGTATAAACAAAAGAATTTTTACCCAACTGGGTTAAACATAGGAATAACTATAAATTCCTAAGACACTTGATTGCTAATAATAACTAATGCCAACACTTAGTTCAACAAAACTACTTACAGTTTTATATAAGCACATTAGTATAGTCTAAGGAATTACAAAATGGGTTCAACATTGGACCACACACTTATTATTTAAGCCGATTACTTAGTCGAGAATCTGATTAACTAATCATAAGATATATTACCGAGTCGACAAGCTGATTAAAAACTAATCACAAGGTTAAATAAAGACGAAAATGTATCAAAAATATATATATATTGAAAAAAAACTTCATTTTATTCCAATCACTTTGTGTTACAATATAAAGATCCAAAAAGAAGGAAATATAAGTTTATTCTAAAGGACATTTCCCTTAAACTTTGCTCATTCTAGCTGGAGGCTCATCAACTGTGCTAGACAACGTTATAGATCTTAAATCTCTTAATTTAGTACGTCTTCTATTTCTTGGCCGGTCTAGCAGATGTGGGGGGTGAACATATTCATCCTCTCCTTTAAGGTCATAATCTTCAATGTATTTTAGACTAGGTTTTGAGGAATGGCATCAGTTGGGATCCAATTAACATCAATTTTAAACGGTGGATCATGATAATCCAGCAGCCCTGGATTATACCAGTACCACAATTCATTGCCCCTGGGTATCTTCAACGGTCTCAACAAGTTCAAACAACCCTATTTATTCATTGCCCTGGGTATCTTAAAAGGTTATGGCTTAATCATATCCATTCATTCAGACAACCTTGGGTTTCTGATGGAAGTGGAAGATTAGTCGGTCCACCCTATCTTGGAGTTTTTTAATGGCCTTATCCTTCTCCTATAGTAGAGTTGCTTGGTTGGCCAAGGTTTTCTTAGTTCTTTCTTCATCTACTATTGTCCGAGCAACCATGACTTGCCTAGACGATTAGCCAGATTTAGTTTTTCTTTTCTTCAAGATCTCTAGTTCCTCTAGTAATGTGGCATGTTCCATCTCCAAGAATGAAACACCTTCATTTGGCCCAGTGTCTATTATTTTTTTTCAGGCTATCCAACTCATTCCTCAATGCATTATTTTCTTTTTCAAGGAGTGCAACAATATCCCGAGCAGTTTCAGCTTCTTTATTCAGTATAATTTCTTTTTTATTTAGGGTAGAAGTGATACCCTACCGTTTCTTATCAAACCCCCAACCTGCACTTAAGGCTTCGTATTTAGCTTCATAGTCAGAGTGAAGTAATGCCATAGAAAGTTTGTGATTTTCTTATAGCTGCTCAATAATTTCACAGAAGGCAACGTTGTTAGCCACAACCCTATCAAGAAGACAGTGAAAATAAATATAGGAATCTGTCACTTGGTCGGAGGAATTTACGCTGAGAAACCCTACCAACTTTTCTTCCGTTAAAGCTACATGCCCAGCCTCAAAAAGACTTTTGCATTGTCTCGGTAGGTCGGATTCATCAGAAACTATCATATTTTTCCTGGCATCAAACTGGAAATTTACAATTAAGTATATAATCCCGACCAAAGAGAACAAGAAAACAAGATCAAAGATACATTGGAAAGATTGATCAAAACTGTTTCATTTCATTGATAAGCTAAAGATTACAAGGGTGATTCAATTATAAATGAAGAAAAAATAAAAGAAAAATACATAAAAGGAAAATAAAAAACTAACTAAAAGGAGTTAAACCTTTCCTTGTCCTTATCCTTATCTTGATCATCAGTTAGCTCAGGAGGAGGTAGGTCGATAGTATCCACAGGCACCAAGGAATATTCTCTATAACCCTCCTCATCATCAAATTCCTCATCCAAGTTGGGAGGAGTTCGTAGGTTATGTCTTTGAAGAAACTATGAGTTAGCCTGGGTGCCGACCTCCTTCAGGGCATCTGACCATCCATCTTTATAGGAGAGTTTATTGGTGAACTTAATTTGGATGGTAACACTAGCATCAAATGCTTTGCCCCATACCTTATTGGCAGTCTTCTACTTATCCTTATTGCTCTTGGCCTTCAGAGCAGTAATCAGTTAGGTTGAAGGTCTTATCTACAGCAACCTTTGCCCTGCACTCAGCTTCTATCAATTTTTTCTTGACTAAGATTACTTTTTCATCTACTGCCTTGGATCTATCCTCGACCACTTTAGCCTTTTATTTGTCCTCTACTGCCTTTGCTCTATCCTCAATCGCTTTAGCCTTATCTTGCTAAGTTTTTTTCTCTCTCTCTCTCCAACGCTTCCCAAGATGCTTGCAAAGACTTTTACAAGTCCAAACAAGCTTCCTTTACATTATTTAAGGAAGCCATTATTTGGTCATCCTTCTCCAGTATTCAATAGTAATCCACCAAGAACTTCAACAGAGTAAATATGCAACATCTGTGTAGACACCCCACTCTGTGACCCCCCTAACTCTCCTTAGGTCCCGAGTACCTCCCTTTATCGCTATAAACCCAGGTCACATTCCGAGTACTGACCTGGAAGCCATCGGGCACTCCCCGGCTCAGTTTGACCCAAAAATCAAACTCTTCATCTCGACCGAGACTCAATGAATCTTCGAAGGGCACTGAATACCCTTTCCAACGGTCCACCCCGTGCGCGATTCCGACTTACCATGCGGACGAATGATCCGTTTGCGTTCGAAACCTGACCTAGAGGCCACCGGGCGCTCCCTGGCTCTGTTTGACCTACGTCAACTCTTCATCCCGATCGAGGATGAATGAATAATCTAAGGGCACTAAATCCACTTTCCAACGGTCCACCCCGTGCGCGATTCTGACTTTCCATGCGGACGAATGATCCGTTTGACTCCGGAGGCCACCGAATGCTTCCCGGGCCCGATTGACCAAAGTCAACTCTCCAAACTGGGTCAAACTCTTTGGAATGTCGAAGTACATCTCCTAAAATTTCCAGTGGTATGCCCCGTTCGCGATTCGGACTTGCCATGCGGACGAACGATCCGTTTGCGTCCGCACGATTCCCCGCCCAATGGACCGACAAATGTTTCCGAGCCATATTTGACCCAAAGTCATCTCTCGAACCCGGGAGAGGTCCAAAGGACTTTTGAAGGTCTCTGAATTTACTTTCCAACGGTATGCCCCATGCATGATTCTGACCAACGATTTGCCCTCGACGGCAGATTTTCAGAAAAAGCTTGAAACACACTGCCAAACGGCAGGTTCCAAAACCTGCCTACCGGCACTTGCCTGCCGATAGGCAGGAAGGGGTCTATGACGATCGGCACTCACCTGGGACTATAAAAGGAGGCCTTCACCTCATTTGCAAGAGGATCCCAGATCTGATAAAAATCTCCCTGAACAAATCCCAGAAACCTCTCTCGAAGGCAACGTGATTTCAACTTCCAAATCCCTTTTTTACTTCCACTTTTGATCATCCTTTTCATCAAACTTTGTGAGTTAACCAGTCTTCATCATCATCAAGCGCAAGGGTTGCTCTCCAACATTCAAGATCAAGCTCAAGATCTGCAAGAAGGTCCAACTTTCTCAAACTCTCTCTTAAATTCTCTTGAATTCCCAATAACTTGTTTTCTTACTTAGCACTTTTATTATCTCATCTCGCACATCCTAATATACTTTTTTATTTAGTATTATTGCACATATCTTATTTTCATATAAATAAAAACCCAAAAAATAAGAAAAGAGGGTTTGCTCATAAATTCTAAATAAGGGATTCTCATAATTTTCCACACTTTTCTCACAACTAAGACACTTTTTTCTACACACACACACACACTCACAAATAAGAGATCCCTCATTTAGATTTATGGGATAAGCCCCACCCCTCCTTTTGTATGCGAACTACGTGGACTTTGATGCCTTTATAGGCTACGTAGGCGTTTCGGGGTAAAACCCGAGACTCGAGTCCTTTTCTCATCTTTTCTCTTATTTTCTATTTTCTCTAAATCCATTTTTCTTATATTATATATATACTTGTTCTTAGTGACGTATTACTCCATACGCGTTATCGTTCCCATATAACGATCAACGTAGGGGTAATCACGTAAATCTTATTTTTCTAATATTATTCTTATAACTTCCTACGGATGACTCGCTTTATCTTTTCCATGATACAAGTTGAGGATTCCCACCTCCATTCTATATATATACACATGCACACATCTCACGAGGGGAAATATAAAGGAAAATAGCAAATATCCATGAGAGACCGAAAGGGCGGAATAGGTGCCTAACACCTTCCCATTTCGTAACTAAGCCTCCAAACCCTTCTCGAATCATCTTGGTTTTGTATGCACCAGTATGTCTTTGGATGCCACTCTTCAGGGTGGCTTCCCCTTTTTCTTTTGCCTGTTTTGAGTAAAATAGACTGGCGACTCTGAATCTCTCTACATTTTTCACACCACAAATGACACCGGCTGAAGCGCGGGACCCGAAGGATCCTTTCCTCCACACGCCCGCCCGCACACGGACGAGGATCGGAGATGGCCACAGTGGCGATTCTGCTGGGGATATGTGTTTTTGCTTGTGGGCTTGACTCTATTTATATGGATGTTATATTTGTTTATGTTTCCCCCATATCCGTATGTTCCCTTTTTTCATGTGTATCCCATGCTTATGCTTATGTTCACACACTTGTAGAAAATCCTCCATGTACACTTCAAACCACGTGAACCTAGGATCATATATATCCCCATGTTGCACGCATCACCCATCCATACTTGGTGTACCTTTTGGGGTACTTGTACTTTGCTCCCTGTTTGGCATAATCAAGAAAGGCATTCTCATCATAAGCTACTAATAAGAGAATCATGCATGATTCGCACGACATCACCAAAGGGCATTGATATTGACCAAATTTTACCCAGTAACTGGAGGGTCACTTCATGATGGGCGCTTGTCTGGCAGGTCGCAGTTAGCCTAAGCGATATGACTCTCACCTTCCATTGGCCAAGTACCTTCGACGTATATCGAACGGTTCCCTCGCATCGTATCGCTTGACCGAAGTCATGACGGGAGGTTTATCGCAGGGAATTCATTTACGTACGCCGAGTATATCGAATTCGCTCTCACACGTATCGTCCCCACGAGGTATATGGTGAGGCAATTCACGTACACTCAGGTATATCAAATGGCTTGTCCACACGTACCGATTGACCGCAAGAGCAAGACGTATATCGTGGAAGTCACGCCAAAGGGGGGAACCCATGCCGATTCACCCAACCAACAGCATACCCGCATATAGGTGTCAAACCTAGGACACGCACTTTAGATTGCTGGTTTCAACCCGAAACTTTGCTGAAATTCTGGGTCGGCTTGCCGCCAAATTTTTGCGCATTTTTTAAAATGGGACCCTATCCGCGAGCCTGGTTACAAGTCCAAATTGTAGCTTTGCATATATTAAAACCCCACTTTTCCAGGCTCAGGTCCCGTCCGACATTGCATTTAGGAGGATTAAATACAAGTGAGAACATAATAATCATAATAATCATGCTGAGTTCCGTCTCCAAAAACATTTCTCCCTTCTTTATCAAAATTCTAAAAATATTTCTCCCATCTTTATCGAAATCCAAAAATAGTTTCTTCCCTTTTCCTAAAAAATAAATCTCATCCTACGCCTTCTCAGGTCGATCGCAAGCCCTTGGCCTGGCTCCCTATTTGCTTCGGTGTTCAGTCAAATCACCCCGGAGTTTCATCCGTTCCTCTACTACTTCTTTCGAGTCCAGAATCTATCCATTTTCCATGGAGAATATAGATCAAGCGCCAGTCATTCAGCCAGATCTGACGACAGTCCTAAGTCAGCTCGTGTCCAAGATTGATAACCTCCCTACCGAGGTCCGAGAGATGCAACGAAACCAGGTTCCTATTCCTCAAGAGCCCGAGGCCCTATTACCTCATGCTATGGGTCCACCCGAGCCTATTTGGGTTCCGGAAGAATATCAACACGCTCCATGTGCCCCTCCTGCTAATGGGTCGTCGCCTACCCATCTTCTAATGCCAAACATTGCCCAACCTATGGCTCACCCGCCTATGGTCTTTGATCTAAAAGAGGAGGAGTTGAATAAAGTCAAGGAGGATCTCAAAATGCTCACCAAGAAGTTTAACCAAGTCAGGATCTTTGGAAATTACATGGACTACACCCACATGTGTCCTTATCCTAAAGCGAGGTTACCCGAGAAGTTCAAAATGCCAAATATCGAGAAGTTTGGAGGGAGTGGACCCCCGATTGTTCATCTCCGTAGTTATCATCGTTCCATGACTCTACTAGGGGCTTCGGAAGAAGTTATGGCCCAACTGTTTCAGCAAACTTTGAAGGATAGTGCCCTCCGATGGTTTTTATCTCTTGAGGAATCCAGAATTCGTAGCTGGGAGGATGTAGCCCGAGAATTCATGTCGCAGTACAAATACAACGAAGAGCTTGAGGTCACCCGTCGTGATTTAGAGTTGCTCAAACAGAACCCAGGGGAATCAGTCAATAACTTCATAACCCGGTGGAGGGAACAAGCGGCTACCATGACTAATCGGCCATCCGAGGAAGAACAGGTCAACATAGTGAAGAAAAACTTCTTGCCCCATGTCCGAGCAACGATGGGAGGACAATACTATCCCCACTTCAGAGCTCTCAGAGTGGCTGGAGTGAAAATCGAGGAAAGCCTTGTTAAAGCAGAGGTCAAACCAAAGAAGGTTTCGGGATAGTTCACCCCTAGAAAGTATGACAAGCCTGCCAGTGCTCCTGTTTCAACCATCAACAGCATCTCTCAACCAGCCACATCATGGGCACCAGAAAGCCGCCCGGCCCCCATCCAAAGGGAATACACTGAGCTCCATGCTCCCCTATCCAAAGTTTACCAAGCCATGTTAATCCGAAACCTCATCAAACCCTTGGATCCACATCCATTGCCAAATCCACTCCCAAGAAACTTCAAGACCGATGCTGATTGCGCCTTTCACCAAACTGCCGGCCATACCACCGACCAATGCTTTCACCTCCGAAACATAATCCAAGATCTCATTGACCGGGGTACCATCTCCCCACCAGCCAATCCTAAGCTAAACACTACTCATAACCCACTCCCAAATCACACCAATTCCATCTTCTTGGAAGAAAACCCGAATTTCGATCCATCAACTCAAATCACACCCCTATACCCTCCTAAACCTCTTCAAATTTGCCTATATTTCCTCCTACACCTTACTGGCCCCGCTGATCATGCACTGTCACTCCTCACCAGAGCATGCATCCCTGTCCGTAACCAATCTGAAAATAGAGGTATGGAATTGTCAGAGGTGTTAAACAAACTCCTAGAGTTCGGGCTGAAATTGCCCTCATAAATGGTCATCGATTGCCAGAGATTCAGTACACTATTTTTGGAAGCACGGAAATGGGCCCGAGATTCAGATAGATGGGTGTTACCAACAGACGAAGTCAGCTTAGATGATGTTGTCCAGACTATGGCACAATTATTCGGGTAAAACAACAATAATTGCAGTATCACCGGGTTACTTGACGCTTTAAAGATACAAGGGAGATTGGTCCCTTCAACCACACATATCCCCACAGAATGGGAGGACTTGTATGAAGAAGCCATCAAAGTTATGGAATGCATCGACTTTATACGGAAAGACATAATTGTTACCACCGAATGGGGGGAAGAATTTGAAGATTCGAGCGAAGAATAAGCTTCAGGAAGAACTAGCCCAGTAACCGACATATGTGGGATGATATCATTTGAAGAGCTCCTCGGAGAAATAGAGAGGGTAACAGAATAACCTAAGATTGACGAGGAAACGGGATTCATGTTCTTTCCTTCTTCATTAAATCACATGAACAGATCAGGGAGACATTACCAGGTTCCAAGCTCACTACCAGCAAATGACAAAGGGAAGGGCATTGAAAACCTTCCTATGCCAGAGATAACCATTGAGGAAAGCAAGATCCTCGATCAACTGAAGAAAACTCAAGCTAACATCACTCTATGGGGGCTTTTCATGTCTTCCCAGCTACAAAGAAATGCTTTAATCAAATTACCCGTTGGACCCATAGTTCCTCCCTCTACCACAACAGAAGAGACAGTAAATTTGGTCAGATCCTTGACCTCTACCCGAATGCTATCATTTTCTGAAGAAGAAATCCCTAGAATTGGACCAAATCACAATCATGCACTCAACATCTCTGTCGAAGTTATGGGGAAGGTTGTGCCACTCTCCCTTGTCGATAACGGATCCGCCTTGAATGTTTGCCCATTGAGAACCTTCAAGTGTTTAGGCCTGAAAGAAAGTGACCTCGCTCCAACCTCCGCCGCTGTGCGTGCCTACGATAATACCCGTCGTGAGGTGATGCTCCATAAAACTTGTAATAGGGGTTGACCCTATAAACCCTGTCATTGAATTCCAAGTCATTGACATCCCAGCTTGTTTCAACCTGTTGCTCGGACGCCCCTGGCTCCACAATATCAAGGGTGTGTCTTCCTCACTCCATCAAAAATTGAAGTTCTTCGTCGATGGGCGAGTCATCACCATTTTGGGAGATGACAAAAATGTCGGGGGTGCAAGCACTAGCAGTCGAATCCTTGAGATACAGCACGGGTCAAATGATATGCTCATATCATAATTTCGAGTTGAGCCACTCCTACTCCCGGTAGGGGACGGTTTCAAAGAAAGGGTTTGTCCAGAATATGACCCTTTATGGAAATGTCAATGTGATTCAGATGTTTAGAAACATTCACTTCATGCCCGGACTGGGGCTAGGGCAAAAGCAGCAGGGGATACTTGAGCCCATCGAACTGAAGAAAGCTTTCCCTCATTACGACTTGGGGTATCAACCAGCAGAACAAGAGCTCAGAATGATCCACCAATCTTGACCGAAGAAAATATTAGACTACGTCCCGACTATCTCAGGAGACTCCTTAAATGGACGATTCATCAAAGAAGGTGAGGATTTCCTCTTTTACGGTTTTCCAGAACCATGGTATGACCATACAGACAAGAAGATGAGGTCGGGAATGGAGATCTTTTTCCAAGACAACTACCCATGGGCCGAAAGTTTCCCAAACCGCTTACAACTACTCATAAAAGATACCGAAGAGACTGAGGAAAGCGATTCCGAAGATCCCTTCAACTTACAGACACTGGGGCTGACACTCTGCATGATTCATTCCGGCACTACGTCAAGGGACCCATCCCGTCTGATTAAAGCTGATAATACACCTCTCCTCAACTGGCATGCTGCGCCAGTTCTACCTTTTTGAAATCTCCCCTAACCCCAATGTTCACCCTATTTCTTCTTTTGCTGTCTATCCTTGTTCAAATGTAATCGAGACCTATTTTGACGAGGTTCTCAATGCTGTTTTTCCTATCAATGAAATAAACAAAGATTTTGAGCATCTTGTTGTGCCTTACATTAACTGCTTGAATTCTAATCAAACTTTTGATGATGATGATTTTGCAAATGAACAATTCTTAACTGATCAAAATAAGGTTAATAATAAACAACATAACCGCGTTCAAGTTAATGAAGAGGAGACTGTTGTTACTAATCTCGGTTCTAGTAGCCAACTGCGCGAGATTAGGATAGGGTCCACCCTTGACGAGCATGAGCGTGCACAACTCGAAGAATTACTGAAGAAGTTCGTGGATGTCTTTGCATGATCCTATGATGATATGCCCGGCATCGATCCTGAAATAGATCAACACGAGATCACCACTCTCCCAGATTACAAGCCGATTAAACAAAAACTAAGAAAACTCCGCACCGAATGGTCGCCCAAGGTCAAAGTAGAGGTGGTCAAACAGTTGAACGTGAGTTTCATTCGAGTGATCAAATATCCCAAATGGCTAGCCAACATTTTACATGTACCGAAATCAGGAGGGAAGGTTTGAATGTGTGTGTGGACTATCGAGATTTAAATAAAGCTTCTCCAAAGGATGATTATCCGCTACCGAACATCGACATGATCGTGGACAACACAGCCAGTCATGCTCTCAAGTCATTCATCGACGGGTTTGCCGGATACAACCAAATCAAGATGCACCCAGACCACTAAGAAAAAACCGCATTCATCACCCCATGGGGAACCTTTTGCTACACCGTTATGCCATTCGGCCTCAAGAATGCTGGGGCTACCTACCAAAGGGCTGCCACAACCATCCTGCACGATCTGATTCATAAGGAGGTCGAGGTTTATGTGGATGATATGATTATCAAGTCCAAAACTATAGAAGGTCATGTTACCGCTCTCTGAAAGTTCTTCGAACGACTGCGACGATATCATATGTGACTTAATCCATAAAAGTGTGCCTTCGGCATTTCAAAGGGAAAAATCTTAGGATTCATGGTCAGCGAAAAGGGGATAGAAGAAGATCCTGCAAAGCTGAAGGTCATACTTGAGATGCCACCACCCCGAATAGAGAAAGAAGTCCGAGATTTTCTTGAGAAATTACAATATATCAGTCGGTTCACCAGCCAGCTAACCTCCATCTGTGAACCAATCTTCAAGCTCCTCCGAAAGGATTCAACCAAGGTTTGGAACGAAGCCTTCCAAGAAGCTTTTGATCGAATCAAACAATACATAACCCAACCTCCAGTACTCATGCCACCACAGTCTGGTCTCCCTTTGCTCCTATACCTAACCATAACCGACACTATAGCCGGGGCTTTGCTAGCCCAATACCTTGATGAATCCCGCAAAGAGAGAGCCATTTATTATGCCAGTCATAAATTGGCCGGGTACGAGGTCAACTACATCGCTTTGGAGAAAGCACGTGTCGCACTTGTCTGGGTCACCCAAAAGTTACGACACTACATGCTCGCCTTCCCCATTAAACTTATATCCCGAATGGATCCCATCAAATACCTGCTTGAGAAACCCGTCTTATCCAGTCAAATGGACAGATGGTTGATGCTCCTAACTGAGTTCAACATCGTGTACGTCACACAGAAAGATGTTAAAGGAAGAGCCATCTCTGACTACCTCGCCGATTACCCCAAAGAAGAAGCAGATGTCCAGATCTCCGAATTCCCGGATGAAAATATCCTCTGCACCACTCAAGACCGCTTTCGATGGAGAATGTTCTTTGATGGCGCTGCCAACAAAAAGGGATATGGCATTGGGATACTCCTGATCGCTCCAGATGACTCCCACACTCCCATCGCCATTAAATTGGATTTCCCTTGCACCAACAACATAACGGAATACGAGGCATGCACAGTGGGCCTCAAAGTTGCTCTCGAAAAGGGTATTCAACACCTTGATGTCTATGGGGATTCTGCCCTCATCAGCGGTCAAGTGCTCAGAAAGTAGAAAATCATGGACGAAAAGCTCCAACGCTTTCATGCCCAATTAGAAGAGTTGGCCTCCCAATTCTGAGATATCACCTTCCATTACCTACCCCGAGCAAAGAATAACCTAGCCGATGCTCTCGCTACCTTGGCCTCCATGGTCGACATGCCCGAGGGAATAACAATGACCCCCTTCCTAGTTCAAAAGCAAGACAAACCAACCCATTGCTACCATATTGAGCTTGTCTCCACTGAAGATACTGAACTCGCCGGTTGCTGGTACTATGATATCTGGTGCCTCCTCAAACATGGTAGGTATCCCGAGGGCTCCAACAAGAAAGATCGAACGACCCTCCGAAGACTGGCCGCCCAGTATATCATCTATCATCAAGCTATACTCAAGAGGAACTTCGATGGAACTCATCTACACTGTATTGTTGGGGCTGAGATTGAGAAGATAATGCAGAAAATTCACAGCGGGGAATGAGGACCCCACATGAATGGTCACATGCTTGCCAAGAAGATCATCCGATAGGGCTATTACTGGACCACCATGATCCAGGACTGCGTCGCCTATGTCCGAAGGTGCCTCAAATGCCAACAATTCTCCAACCTTCAACACCTGCCTCCGCGAGAATTATACAACATGACCTCTCCCTGGTCCTTCTCCACCTGGGGTATCGACATCATAGGGAAGGTTACACCTAAAGCTTCAAACGGACATGAGTTCATCCTGGTTTCCATCGATTACTTTACCAAATGGGTCGAGGCTGAGTCATACGCAGTATTGAACGCCAAAAAAGTGGCCAAATTCCTCAAGAAGAATATCATCTGCCGATATGGGGTCCCGCACGAGCTAGTATCAGATAACGGGTTGCATTTTGAAGAAGAAGTCACAGAAGTAGTCAACGAGTACGGGATTCAGAGGAACAAATCTTCTCCCTACCGACCTCAGACCAATGGTGCAGTTGAAGCTGCCAACAAGAACCTCAAAGCTATCATCAGCAAGATGACCGAAAGCTGTAGGGATTGGGCCGACCGGATCCCGTGCGTCCTCTGGGTCTACCTAACCTCAATTCGAACCTCTACGGGGGATACCCCTTACTCTCTGGTCTACAACATGGAGACAATCCTAGGAGATGGAAATACCCTCGCTACGCGTCATGCTCGAAAGCAAGGTTAGTGAAGAAGACCGGTGCCAAAGACGTCTTGATGAGCTAGCCCTCCTAGATGAAAGAAGATTAAAAGCTCTTTACCACATATAGGGGTACCATCGCCGAATAACGCTATCATTCAATAAAAGAGTCAAGGTCCGCGGTGTCCGAGAGGGGGATTTATCCCTCAAGGAGATAATAGAACCCATCTGGGACCCTAGAGTGAAATTCAAGCCTAACTGGAGCGGCC
Organism: Sambucus nigra; assembly: GCA_949130495.1. Taxonomy (NCBI): domain Eukaryota; kingdom Viridiplantae; phylum Streptophyta; class Magnoliopsida; order Dipsacales; family Adoxaceae; genus Sambucus; species Sambucus nigra. The sequence continues at coordinate 465,907,989 of OX422222.1, read as the reverse complement.
CCTACATCATGAAGAAAATCTTATCCGACGGTGCTGCCATGCTCACTGACCTAGATGGGGAAGAGATGGCTCGTCCAGTCAATCTGGACCGTCTCAAGAAATTCTACCCCTAGTCCGAAATCTCGACGCGCTACGACTCTTCTCATCCCCTTTCTATTCTAAAATTAAAAAAAAACTCTTCATTTCCCTCTACCCAGAACTACGTGGGCCTGATCCTCTGCAAAAATTATTTTCAAACAGATAAAAACTTTAAAAAAATAGAGTTACGTAGGCAGCTCATACTCCTCACATGAGTGCGACCCTTTCTTTTTCACAAAATACTATTCTTTTCTTACCTCCGAGAACGGCGGTTAATTCTAAAATTATTTGAACAAAAGGATTATGTATGCCTTAGCGATCAGTATAGATTATTCAAAATACAAAACTCATCAAAAGGCACAGCTGGATGATCAGAAACTTGTTTATTTCATTAATAAGAAATTACAGTACGGATTACATAAGAAAAAGGGACGGATAACTACCTTCCCCACTACTATCAAAAGACAAATAAAACCCCCACATACTTCCCCACTACATGAATAAACTCTGCAAGAGTCCTACCCGTAGCTACCAGAAGAGCCTGCACCCTCACCATCTACATCCGGAGGTCCCCAAGTTTGTCCTGCCTGAATAGAGTGCCGTAAACACTCCATGGATCGATGAGCCTTAACCATCTTCGAAAAGACTACAACACCCCCTTCCATGGTGTCAGATAAAACAAACCATCTCCCTCCAGTCTCCACTACCAATATCTTGCTAACTACTTTCCTCCACAACCACTTCATATAATCTTTAGGGACATGCCGAACCTCCCCGACAGACTGAGAGGGACGGGTCGACGGACATCGATTTTCCCATAGAGACCCAAGAAACAGACGCATGCGCTCAGTCAAATCTTCTACCAGAAGGAAATTTAGTGCCCGAGGTGGCACAACCTGTGCCCAGCCAAATTGGCGCAGAAGCCGCCAAGGGAAATAAAAGGAGGTCTGCCTGAGACCAACCAGCCGCACATATGAATACTCTCCTAGCTCCAGAACGGGCTAAAACTGCCCCCACCAAGGCACTGACCAATACAACCCATGAGACCCATGATCCACAAACCAATGCTCCCAGTTCGCAACATACAGGCCAACGCTGATGAAGTAGCGCAAGAAGGAGTTGGGTACAGCCGACAAGGGATATTCTGGAGGAGTCGCCAAGCGAAATCTTTCAGACAACCACATGAACAGCATCACGGGGCTACCCCTCAAAAAGTCAGAATGACCTTCTCTCCAAGCATCTAGGCCATCCAGGGTCTCCTCCAGTATCACCGCCACAGGATTACGACGATATGACATCCATGAAGTAATGGCTGCAAGTTGCGGGTCCACCTGCAGTTCTCCAGTCACCAACAATAATTTTGAAACCATACCCAGAACCACGGCTCCAGCATAGCCAGCATCACCTACTTCCCACAAATGCATGGACCGCTACACCGTCGGGAGGGAGATCATTCCTCTAGCAACCAATGATCTGGCCGTCGAATGCGAGATGTGAAGAAGCCCGACCAACAAATCCCTAGGAGAATGGGAAAATTCGGGCAAAGCCGCAACAACACTGGGATTTACACCCAGTATGACAGAAAATTCCTCGTAGGTAGGACAAACCTCTTCCAACCCAAAGCGAAATACATGGTCTTCGGGATACCAGAATTATACCGCCTCCATCAGCACATTCCACTTAAAAGGCCGATTGCTACATAAGGAGACTGGATGCATGTTAAAAGCATCGTAGTCGACATTATAAGAGCACATAGCTTCCAAGACTTCGAGGTAATTGGCAAACTCAATGCTACCGGGGAGAGCCATCTTGAAAGACTAAAAGGTAATGGGTAGGTATGTGAGAATGCAAAGGTGTGATGAAAACACTCCACCCTTACCCCTTTTTATACTTAAAAACTCTCACAAGGGACATAATCCCTGCAAAAATCGGAGAGAATCCTACCCCACAAGGTACCAAAGGCTGAAGAGGGAACCATTCAAAGCTTTCAATTGATGGGACTAGACTAAACTGCCGATAGGCAGGTCTGTGCTTACCGATCGGCAACCCCCCCATTTTGAGATATTTCCCCAGACGAGGCAGATGGCACCAAGCAAGAAGGAAGGAGCACCGCCTCCCGAATATGGGCAGTCGCCGAAGATATCCAGTCTCTAATGTCCCTGAGCCAAGTGGTCGAAACCCCGACTTGCTGCAAGAAAAGGCGAAATTAGTATCAACAAGCAAGAAATGACCAAAACAGAAAAGAAAGAGAGGAACAGAAAGGTATACCGCAGGCCGAAGGACCTCCTCCGTCAAACCCAACTCCTCCAGATCCATCGCATGAGGACGGTGCAACATAGGCACCATCCCTCCATCAGCCCTCCGGATGTTGTATGAAGGGGTATGCAACCGCACAAAAGGGACCTCCGAGGTCGCCAACGCCACAGATGCCGACGGACCACCACCACTGTGGGAAGACCCCACCGCCCGACTCGAACCTATCGGAGGGAAAGGCAACGCATCATATATGCTGGGCGCCATCAACCATCTCGTCACGAAATCCATATAGTCATACGGTGCGGCCGTATCGGTGTACAACAAGTAGGACTCGCCAATCATCCCCGTGATCCTCTCATCATCCAACATCAGTCGCTCCTGCCTCATAGACGTAGGAGGCTGCGCGGGTGGCACCACCACCTCCTCCTCAGCAATCTGACGAACCACCCTTTCCCCAAGGTACCAGGAATGGCCGAACTCATGCGCCAGCAAACGCCTCATCCGCGCATTCACCCCGATCGCCCCTGCATCCTGAATGGCTGCCCCCCACGGGTAGAAGGTCACCTAAAAATCTCCAAGCGAGCATAAATCAATACAAGATGAGAAGGTGCGAAAACCAAGACTAAAATGGAAAGAGTCTTACCCTACCACTGGTCAGGTCATTCAAGACCTGATGCACCGCCTGCAGGGAGAGAGATCCCTTCGACTGTCAGTTGGCCTTACGCCATCGATACAAGCGACAGAAGTCCCCAACAGTGTCATCCTTCAAAGCGATCAGTGGGGTATTGCACCCAATCACCTCATAGAACCACTTATGAATTCACAAGCAAAAAAGAGACGCATAAGGAAAATGCGAATGCATGAAAGGAAAATGCGAATGCATGAAAAGAAATGCACAAACTAAAGAATACCTCAAGAAGGTACGTGGCCCCAGTAAAGGTTTGCCGGCAGCACCGAATGAATGCATCCAGAGAAAAGTAAAGGGTCGCCAAGGTCAGAATCCCCCAATCATAGAAAGGGATGTTCGAAAACATCCTCAAGTACGGCAGAAACCACAAATGGACGACGTCGTCGCTCGACGCCACCATGAAACCTCACAGCACCAGAAGAATGAATAACCGGGCCATCTGCCTCACTTGCGGCCCGTCCTCCACATCGATCTCCCTACGCAACAAAACATCTTTCAACAGGGATGGCCGGATAGAATCCCTAGAAACTATCCTCCCCACATCACCAAGTGCCGCACACACTGCCTCCGGTCTCACCCGTAAAGAGCGATCCACCTCTATATGCTCTTCGTCACAATCTAGCCCCAACAGCTGTTGCACGTCAATGGCAGTCACTGTCATCTCCCCGAAGCCAAAATGAAAGGTGTGGGTAGTGTCCCGCCACCTCTCTCTCAAAGCGCACAAGATCGCTGTCGAACGAGGCATCTCATCCAGCACCGATGCCAACCGCCCAAAACCCGTTGATGACACCATCCAGTGCACCACAGGTGAGAGATGCTCCCAGACATCCTTAAGCCCCGTTGTCCCACGGGCACGCATGTTCTTCAAAGAGATGTCAGACTAGCAAAAAGAAAAGTCTCATCAAAAGTCAAACAAGAAAAACCACCAAAAAGAGAAGAATGCAAAAGGTCGGGTTACTTACATAACTGCCAGGGATCACTCTCGAAGAGCGATGACGTGATGGCTCCCGCAACAAAGTTCGCTCATCCGCAAAAGGCTCAAACGCATAAAAGGAGTTCTCACTCCCCAAAGCAAGAGGCGCCCTAGCCCTCCACTCCACATTCGCCCAATCATCAACGGTCAACCACTCCCGGTGGACTGCAGTGCTCATAAAGGTGGCCATTTCTTGAAGATCGGAACGCTAAAACAATTTGCAAAAGAATTGCAGAGGGAGAGATAACAAAAGAAGCTGTGAAAAAATGAGGGGATTCGCCCCCTTTATATAGGAGGCCAAGCGCCATGCCGATCGACATCACCCCCACCATATCGATCGACACTGACCCCTTGCCTTCCCGAGGTAGCCCAAAAGTCCGTGCCATTGCCGAATGGCACCCTTCATACTATGCCGACCGGCACCCCCCTCAATTTCGTTCAAAAATTCCAAAAAAATACCAGAAAGCCTCCAAAAATCCCCGGAAAATTCCTAAAAATCCCTAGAAGGATTTAAAGCTTTTTCACCAAGAAAATTTCGCATTCCCTCTAGTGGAACCCCTCTTCCCCAGTGGAATCCTCAAAAACCAAGTGAAAACTCCTCCCGGCAAAGCTCCGGAGGATCCCTAAGGATCACCTAATCACTTCCCCAGCGAAATTCTCTTACAGCACCCAAAATAGGTTGTTCCCCCCTACGCGATCTCCCAAAAGCTTCCCCAACGATCAGCTCCCCAGATCAGATCAAAATCATAAAGCTCTTTCTCCAGCAGAATCAAAATCCAATTCACTCTTGGGTCAGAATTGACCTCAGTCTTGGATCGTCACCTGAGTTAGGTCAAAATTGACCTCGGTCCTCGGTCATCATCACTCTTAGGTCAGAATTGGCCCCGGTCTTGGATCGTCACCTGAGTTAGGTCAGAATTGACCTCGATCCTCGATCGTCACCACTCTTGGGTCAGAATTGGCCCCGGTCTTAGATCGTCACATGAGTTAGGTTAGAATTGACCTCGATCCTCAGTCGTCACCATTCTTGGGTCAGAATTGTCCTCGGTCTTGGATCGTCACCTGAGTTAGGTCAGAATTGACCTCGGTCCTCTGTCGTCACCACTATTGGGTTAAAATTGGCTCCGATCTTGGATCGTCACCTGAGTTAGGTCAGAATTGACCTCGGTCCTCGGTCGTCACCACTCTTGGGTCAGAATTGCCCTCGGTCTTAGATCGTCACTTGAGTTAGGTCATAATTGACCTCGGTCCTCAGTCGTCACCACTCTTGGGTCAGAATTAGTCCTGGTCTTGGATCGTCACCTGAGTTAGGTCAAAATTGACATCGGTCCTCGGTCGTCACCACTCTTGGGTCAGAATTGGCCCCGACCATGAATCGTCACCTGAGTTAGGTCAGAATTGACCTTGGTCCTCGGTCGTCACCACTCTTGGGTCAGAATTGGCCCCGGTCTTGGATCGTCACCTGAGTTAGGCCATAATTGACCTCGGTCCTCGATCGTCACCACTCTATAGGTCAGAATTGACCTCGGTTATCAGACCTTTACCCTAAGACCACATATTCGGCTTTGATCCACAGAATTGATCATCCCCAGCACACTCCTTTGGTCCTCAGAATTGACCTTGACCCTCTGAATCGGTCATACTCCCTCAAAAGCATCATGTGGTGTCTATTTGACGGTCATCATTTGTTCCAAACTCACCCATCGAGGGGCTCTATAGACACCCATTCTGTGACCCCCTAACTCTCCTTAGGTCCCTAGTACCTCCGTTCATCGCTATAAACCCAGGTCGCATCCCGAGTACTGACCTGGAAGCCATCTGGCACTCCCTGGATCAGTTTGACCCAAAAATCAAACTCTTCATCTCAACCAAGAATCAATGAATCTTTGAAGGTCACTGAATACCCTTTCTAACGGTCTACCTCGCGCGTGATTCTGACTTACCATACGGACGAACGATCCGTTTATGTCTAAAACCTGACCCAAAGTCCACCGGGCACTCCCGGGTTCTGTTTGACCTATATCAACTCTTCATCCCAACTGAGGTTGAATGAATCTTCTAAGGTCACTAAATCCCCTTTCCAATGAACTGCCCCGTGCGGGATTCCGACTTTCCATGCGGACGAATGATCCGTTTGACTCCGGGAGGCCACCGAATGCTTCCCGGGCCCAGTTGACCAAAGTCAGCTCTCCAAACTGGGTCAAACTCTTTTGAATGTCGAAGTACATCTCCTAACCTTTCCAACGGTATGCCCCGTGCATGATTCGAACTTACCATGCGGACGAACGATCCGTTTGCGTCCGCACGATTCCCCGTCCAATGGATCGACAAACGCTTCCGAGCCATATTTGACCCAAAGTCAACTCCCAAACCCAGGAGCGGTCCGAAGGACTTTCGAAGGTCTCTGAATTACCTTTCCAATGGTATGACCCGTGCGCGATTCTGACCAACGGTTTTCCCTCGGAGGCCGATTTTTCGAAAAAGCCTGAAACACACTGCCAAACGGCAGGTTCCAGAACCTGCCTATCGGCACTCACCTGGGACTATAAAAGGAGGCCTTCACCTCATTTTCAAGAGGAGCCCAAATCTGATAAAAATCTCCCTGAACGCATCCCAGAAACCTCTCTCGAAGGCAGCGTGATTTGAACTTCCAAATCCCTTTTGTACTTCCACTTTTCATCATCCTTTTCATCCAACATGGTGAATTAACCACTCTCCATCATCATCCAAGCACAAGGGTTTCTGTCCAACATTCAAGATCAAGCTCGAGATCTTCAAGAAGGCCCAACTTTCTCAAACTCTCTCTTAAATTCTCTTGAATTCCTAATAACTTGTTTTCTTACTTAGCACTTTTATTATCTCATCTCGCACATCCTAATATACTTTTTTATTTAGTATTATTGAACATCTCTTATTTTCATATAAATAAAAACCCAAAAAATAAGAAAAAGAGGGTTTGCTCATAAATTCCAAATAAGGGATTCTCATGTTTTTCCACACTTTTCTCACAACTATAATACTTTTTTCTACACACACACTCACAAATAAGAGATCCCTCATTAGTATTTATGGGATAAGCCCGACCTCTCCTTTTGTATGTGTACTACGTGGACTTTGATGCCTTTATAGGCTACGTAGGCATTTCGGGGTAAAACCTGAGACTCGAGTCCTTTTCTCACCTTTTCTCTTATTTTCTATTTTCTCTAAATCCATTTTTCTTATATTATATATATACTTGTTCTTAGTGACGTATTACTCCATACGCGTTATCGTTCCCTTATAATGATCAATGTAGGGGTAATCACATAAATCTTATTTTTCTAATATTATTCTTATAACTTCCTACGGATGACTCACTTTATCTTTTCCATGATACAAGTCGAGGATTCCCACCTCCATTCTATATATATACACATGCACACATCTCACAGGGGGAAATATAAAGGAAAATAGCAAATATCCATGAGAGACCGAAAGGGCAGAATGGGTGCCTAACACCTTCCCATTTCGTAACTAAGCCTCCGAACCCATCTCGAATCATTTTGGTTTCGCATGCACCAATATGTCTTTGGATGCCATCCTTCGGGATGGCTTCCCCTTTTTCTTTTGTCTGTTTTGAGTAAAATAGACTGGTGACTCCGAACCTCTCTACATTTTTACACCACATCTCAAATGACGTCGGCCGAAGCTTTCCCAAGAGGGATGCGTAGGACCTGAGGATCCTTCCCTTCGCGCGTCCGCCCGTGTACAAACGAGGATCGGGGATGGCCACAATCAGTACGTAAGGAGTGCAATAAACACTATTGAAGATAAACAAAAGTTGGGAACTTACCAAGGCCTAGTTTTGACTAGCCCTCACAACCAATGAGGCTCTAGACATAGGTGTTGTTGTCGACCTATATGCTAGAAAAGTACCAGCCTTTATCAAACCCCTGTCCAATCTAGGGTTGATCACCATAGAGGCATCTTCAATTCCGCCTTGCTCAACAGAGGATTTTTGGCCAATTCTTGGTGGCTAGGCAAATGTTTTTTCAACCACATGAATTGAGGTTCAATAGTTCGGGCTTCTTCAGTATTAAGGACTTGAGGCCTCTTTTTAGCAACTTGAGGCCTCTTGTTTGTAGCAACAGTAATATTTTTGGAAGAGGGAGGAGTCTCAAACCGTGCCAATAAGTTTGGGATCTTTCTCTTCACCATTTCTACAGTGGGTGAAGTAGGTGTGGTTATGAGATTCAAAAGAAGAAGAAGTTCCTCCTTGGGCAAGCTCTCTATCTACTCCAGTTAAATCAGCAACAGAGGAGGTAGAAACTGGTTCCTTATCCATGTTGATGGGGGACTGAGGTAGAATTATTGTTGGTCGGGTAATAAAAGAAGTTATGACACTCATGTATTCGTGTAGGATACAAGTTGCTCAGGGATTCTCCTCTTCAGCTCTTTGGTTTATGGCCCATAAGTATTTGAGGTCATAGATATTAACTTCACTTTCCTTTGGTTACTTCTTTTTGCTTTCCTCTATACAAAAACAAAACAAATCAGTTAGTCTCCAAAGCATCAAACAGTTAATAAATAGTGAAAGAAATGGAAAAATAAAAGTACGAGCTATGCCATACCCTTCCTGGGGGCATCTAGGTCTAGTGTATGTTACCCCCATAAGAAGGGGGCATACTGCCAGCTCTTTACTACAACACCATAATCCTACTAATCTTTATTTAAATCTAGCAAGTTAACCACCAATGCCCTATTGTCCTGCCTAGTCTTTTTATAATAATTACCATCACCTGTGGTTACCCACTTGTAATATAATTTCAACTCAGGAATCCTAATATAAGTCCCATGGATTTAATTTAACCTATTCACTCCATTTACAACCCTCCGCGTATTGGGAGCTATTCTTGCTGGAACGACATGAAAATACTGACAAAATTGAAGACAAAGTGGGTTTGGGGGAAATTTAATACCACATTCAGCAATGGACAAAATAGGAATCCAATGACCCTCAACCAACAAATACACATCAAGAGGGCCACTAGCAAGCTTTAAACCTAACCAACTGGTAATTTTCCTTTTCTCCCTAAACTCCTCTAAAGAACCTTAATCTACGATTTACACCGCGATTGAAAGACAGAAAAATCAAAGAAGAGAAATGGAGAACTTAGAGATATTGAAAAACAATGGCAAATAGCTAGCAACAAAGACAGAGAAGAAAAGCTTGAGAAAAAAGGAAATTTAAGTTCAGAAAGTTTGAGGTAAAGAGAAATAGAGGATAACATCCGTCCTTTTATAGGTTACCTCAAAAATAGAAAAGAAATGATTGAACTACCAATAGCCACACACTTCCCAACATGCAAAAAGATCAAAATACCCTTTGACAGTTCGCTAAAGTTAGGGTTATTTACAAAAACACCATTATTAGAAATATTGCTAAAAAAATTTACAAATCCAGGAAGTCGGCTGTCAAGAAACTCTCAGACATCACACCGAACAAGATTTTGGAATAGATACCCCATACTTTAGATCAATCGACGAGCATGGAGTATTGGGCACTTTTATTATATGTCAAAATTATTCAACCACGTGGAAAAATGAGAAATGGACACATGTCCTCATACGTGGTTACCCTAGCTGGCTTGGTCGGCTTTAGAGTCACTTAGTCATCCAGCAGGCCGACCAACCTCAAGAATATGAACCATCAAGAATGGCATAAGTTACTCAAGTGAAATAGTGATAAGCACTATTGAATATCAACGGTCTTATTTATTGTATACAGATGTAAATGCCTAAATATATAAAGGCATTCCGTCTCTTGGGTTAGTAACCAATATAAATATGTGATCTCCCTTAGCTCAGGAGGATGATTCAATGAAGCACAAGCACACTCAATACTGAGATATTTTAACCACCAGTAATAATACCAAAAGTGGACATTGTCTTCTCTCATAGCTGAACCACTTTAAACCCCTTATTTGTTGTGTGTTTGCCTTACTTTTTTTTATCATTATTTACCTGTGATTATAAATTTGGAATCCTCTATTTTTAGACATCAACAATTACGAATATATTCGTTTAATTACTCTTAGAGGAGAAGTTTCCCACAAATAAATTTACTACGAAATCAAATTTTGTGTGTGATAGTTTTTTTGTGTCCATATTGTGAATTATAACTCACTTTAATATAGATAAAACTTAAAAGTAATAAATAAGACGCAAAGTAAATCTTATGATTCTCTTAATTGGTAATTTATTTTAAAAATGTGTCAATTATTATTTTATTTTTTCACTTGTGCATGATACATTTGTTATAAATTTACTTTGTTGCTTATTTACAAATGTAAATTTCAAAGTTTTTATGAGGTATATGCAAGTTAGCTTAATAGCGTGAGACATGTCACATACTTTCTCGGCATTGTGATGTGAAAAAACATCATTAGTTCCTAATAAATTATGTGTGTGTGTGTTGGGGGGGGGGGGGGTGCTAGTCGATATGCCACCTTCTCTACTCACTCTAAGACTAACTCCAAATTCTAGTTCTCTCCTTCTACCATCCACGAAGCTCTTATGTCGGCCCCGGGTTATGTATAAAGACTCCCATATGATAGCGAACTTGTTGGTAGTTTTACAAAAAATATCAGGACTAAGTAACTATCCATCTCCTACCTTATCTGAATTAATTAATGATCCACATCATCGGTCATACAATGCTTTGAACGTGGTCATGTTAATACTTGAATGATAATTTTTATTATAAGAGAATTTGATTAGCAGTAAATGGGTCTCCCACATGGTCTCAAACTCTAAAACACAAGCTCGCAATTTATCTTCCAGAACTTAGTTTACCAGATTTATCTGCCCATCTGTATGCGGATGAAAAGTGGTATTAAGATCTAACGATGTACCAAATACTTTTTAAAAACTTGAAAAAAGTGATACGTGAAGCGTGAATAACAGTTTGAAACAATAGACACTGGCACCCCATGGATTCTTATTATCTCCGGAATATATAACCCACTCATTCGTTAAGTAGTATATGTGTAAGAATCGAGAATTTTTCAACCCTAAATTACCTACGATTGTTGTTTAAACCCTTATAATGTGTGCAAAATCAAAAGTCTTCCAAAGAAGAAAGAAACTACACTTAAAAACCTACACTTTTGCTAGATTAACTCAGTAAATTTCAAAATAGCCCCTGAAAGTTTCAAAGTAAGATAACTTGATGTATAATTAAGCCCTAAACCCTAACTTTACTTCAAATTAATCCTTTAGACCCTAATTAATATAAAATTACAATTTTAACCCTTGAAACTTTTTGAAATTTTCAAAATACCCTTGTACTTTACAAAAAGTATACTTTTAAGGTTATAAAAGTAATTACCCAACCAACCAAGGACCAAACCTGGAAATTTCTCTAATTGCAGTTGAATCCCTATCCACCTAGTGCTCCACAGCACTAGAGGTTAAATTACACATAAACACACCATCTACACATGTGCACTACACTTACCCATAATAAAAACTCTACATAAACTAGCTAAAATCTACCACCCAAAGACACCAATCAAACCTCCTCAAGATATAGTATAAATACCCCTCGAATTTAGCATTAAAAACACACCTTACAACCCAGTTCAAAAATTCAAAAATTCCCTCAAATCAGGTACCTTGTGATTTTATGTTTAATTTACAGTTCTTTCAATTCCAATACTTTTCTCTGTAGTTAATATAGTTTAAACAATCATAATATGCAAGCTTTTACTTGTAGAATAGCTTAGGATGGAAAAAATAGGAAGAAACATCATTAAAATTTGAGATTTAATGGTGAATGTTGATATAATGCCTTAAACTTTCATTTGAAACTACATATAACTTCATTATAACCTAAGGATATTGAGTGTAATAGTTAAAAGCATGAATATTAATATATAGCTCAAATCAATCGAAAGTATATTTTGAACTCAAATCCTGAAAATCCGAAATTCTTCATGTATAAGCCATCTTAATCTTTAAAACCAAAACCAAACTACTCTTATATATATCACATACCAACCTAAGTTTATAAGAAACCTTGCCATACTCTAGAAACCCATGAATATCCGATTTTTTTTAGAAAAACACACAGTTTTGAATCTTGAGCAATACTGAATATCAATCCACAAAACTCATATTTTCGGATTCCTCATAAAATATTAGTCTAAGTTGGTTAAGAAATCATCTCAAATAGTATAAAAATTAACGAGAAAATCAAGGTCATAAAATTGATACCCTAGAAGTCAAAATCAAGAGGTTGAAGATGAAAACTTTCAATCAGAACTTTGAGCACGCGCGTAAGGGCACGTGGCCAATCAAGAATTTCTATTTTTTCCCAAATTTTTTATTAAATTTTTTTGGTTAAAATGGTATAAGGTAAATCCATGTTTGGATACTCCTAGCTTAAGTTAAGAATATGTTTCCAAATTTATAGAGTGACCTCTCTCAACTTTTCCAACTTATGAATTTTATTCCCAAATTCCGTCTATGAATACTTCAAAATATTTTAAGATAAAAAGTCTCTTACATCAAAGTTAAAAAATGATCTTAAATCCAGTATTTTAAAGTCCCGAGATGATTACAAATAAACTCCCAAAACTTTAAAAGATACAGTTTTAGTACAAAACTAACTGACAAAATCCCAAAACTTACATACCCAAACATTGTATACATAAAATAAAGAACCAACTCTTACCAATATCCTATTGTGATATAAAGTCAACAAAATACCGAGAAAGTAATTTTTTCCTACCTTTTCAATAGTATACTTTGCGTATTTGGCATACTGCTATTGATATCACTATATGGGAGCTCCTATTTAATCTTAGCGTGTGCATATTATTATACTGCCATACTACATATTTTCTTACACAACATCGGTATTTGAATTTATCATCAGTATTAAATTTAACTAATGATCAATTTTAACCCTTCTCATCTAATAATTGGTATCATGTTTCATATTGATTCAGTTACCCTTGCCCTTTTGTGACATTTTACTATAAGCATCAGTATTAACTAGAAAGTAAACTGACGCGTTATCCCACAAAACTTTCTACTCGACCTACTAGTTTCAGATGATTGAGAGCCTTAATTATTGCTACATATGTATGAATACTACTTTAATTGTGAGCATAGCATGTTAATTTTCCCTAAAAGTTTTGGGTTGATTACCTATTATTATAGTTTTACTGATGGCTTAACTACTTTTATACCCTTAGTGAATTGATAAGTATGGGATTATTAGTTCAAGACTCTTTGAGTTTCTTTACATGATCTTAAATAAACTGGTAATGAACCTCACTTTCTAAAACGAACTAGTAAGTATGGGATTATTTGTTCCAAATCTTTTAATTTTCTCTTAAAAATTGATAAGTATGGGATTGTTAGCTTGTTTTTATTGTTAGCATTGCTAAAAACGGATTCTATGCACACTCTAACTTTCATCTATATCTATAGACTTGGTATAGAATCGGTAGTTACTGCTTAGAAAATTTATGCTAATTCCTTCCTTCTTCAGAAGCGCACGGAGAAATAAAATAATATCTCTTCCCTACTAGAGATAGAAACCAGTCACCTGTTTGTGTATCTGATTGTGTGGGCAAAGAGTAAGCCAGATGAGACAAAGGAGTGGTGCTTTTCAATTTTCTATATTATAGTTTGTACTAAAAATATGTAACTCACCCCTGTGGTGGTATAACCCTATGTAAACCTACTTAGTAATGAATAAGTTATGTTATTCCGCCTTAGCTTTGATTTATTAATACCAAAAAGCAGGGTGTGACAAGTTTGTATCAAAGCATGTTTTAAATATAAACATATCTCCGGGTTAGCAATCTATACGCAAAACAAATAAGATATTATTATTTATCTTTTTGTAACTTCTTTTATTACTATTATTATATGGTAAATCCATTTTGAATCATGGACACATGGGACGAATTCTTATTTAATATAAACCTCAAACCAGATAATCGTTGGGCAGCCTGAGTCAGAGAAGAGGCTCTAGGAAGATTAAGAGAAATGTTTGTGTGGTCGAGGAGAATTGGGTAGGCTCGGGTAATGATATTAAGAGGCTGGTACTAACCAACAGAGTTCTGGGTGAAATGCAAGTAATGCGAAAAGTGGATGATTATGCAAATGATCCAGTATTACTCCATAAGGCTATAAATATGGCACTTGCAAATGAGACACCAACTCCACTGATGTATCCTGAGGCTAAATCCAATGGTGAAATACATGTTAATTATTCTCCTGTTACAACAGATGACTCAACGAATGGCTTAGATTAGGGGGACTACTTAGTCAGCCCAAAGTCCACTTCCAGTGATGAAGCTGTCATCCCCACTTAAAATAATCCAAAGTTAAAAGTTATTTTAATATGATTCATATATAGTACGATATTGTAGAAAGTATGTTATACTATAACTTTAATTACACTAACACAGGTTGTGATGTATAATACTATTGTACCATATAACTATTTATGTGCAATATATTTGACTTGTGACTTAATTTTGTTTACATTTCTTATTATTTGAACTATCCTATATTTAGGATGGTTATTACTCGAATTACTTCTACTGGAAATCAATCTTAATAGAATTAAACTTAAGTAATCATGCGATGTCTTCAGGAACTTACTACTTTAGTCCAACAATAATAAACAACTCATTCTACTACAGAGGATGTTTTTGAAGAAATTCATAAAAGGAATGCCCTGAAATAATTTCTAAGGCAGCAACCCCCATCTTTTCTTGGAAATCTAGGTGCTAATGTAGCTCAGAAATGGATGTGCCATCAAAAATCAGCTTCACCTTCAAACATATAAGCATCTAAAGTTTACTTGAAGGGGAATCTGGTTTTCGGTGGTACGCAGTGTCACGTAATCAGAATGTTGTTAATTTTACTGGGGAGTAATTTAAGGAGACTTTCTCCAAAAAGTATTTTCCCGAGACCCAGTGAGATCAATGAACTGTTAATTTCTTTAAATTACAACAAGCCACCTTGTCAGTAGCCCAATATGAGGATAGACTTGCCAAATTATCTCGTAATGCTCTGGAATATGTAGATACTGAGGTAAAGAAATGCAAGCTATTTGAAAGAGGATTACATCCAAGAGTTAAGAATTCAATCGCTCCGTTACAAATCCGTGATTATTATCAATTGATTGACGTTGTGGCCATTGTGGAACACAATTCTTCTACCATAATTTGATCTTCACCCCCGACTATCAGGAACAACCATGTCATTAGAACTCCATCCCATTCTAGACCCCACCCTTATGCAAACTCGAGTGTACAAGTTTATTCTCAGATTCGCCATAACACAACACGTTCAGAAATTCATTATCATGAGTGTCATGATATAGGACATATTCAGCCCCAATGTCCTAAGATAAAGTCAACTCTAATACGCCGTCAGTTAAATAAACCCTCACAAAATCCAAAATTTTGTTCTACCCCGAATTAATCCAAGCCAAACTCTACGAAGGAAATTAAGCCAATTCTGAGTCGTGGGAGGAATTATGGTATACTGGCTATGTGAAATACACCTGAGGTGATAAAAGGTATGATCATTTTCCAGTATTTTCCTACATATATTTTATTAGATACAAGATCCACAAATTCTTTTAATAGCCTTAAATTAATAAAATTATTACAATTATCACCAACATCTTTAACTACTTCATTGGATATTGAATTACAAACATGTGAAATTAATACACCAATGCAAAGTTATAGAAATTGTAAGACTCAGCTTGACCTAGGTACCTTCCTTGTTACCTTGATAATTTTAAATATTTGTGGTTTCGATATTATTATCAGAGTGGATTTTTTATCTAGACATCACGCTCATATCGATTGTCAATTTAAGAAAATTCATTTTCGAAACAAAAATAATTGTTCTTTTATGTTTCAAGGATCAGGTCCATTAGAACTCTCAAATTTCCAAATCCAGATTTCTTCTGTAATTCTAAATCTGTTGGACCAATTCAAAGAAGTTTTTCCCAAGGATTTACCAGTATTACCCTCTTCCAGAGAAATTTAGTTTCGTATCAATCTTTATCAGAATACACTTCCTATTCAGATACCTCCATATCGAATGGCTCATTTACAACTCCGAGAACTTCGTACCCAATTAGATGATCTTTTGGGAGAAGGTTTTATTTGACTAAGTTCATCGATGTAATACCCCGTAATTTTATGGATATTTAAATTACACGAGTGAGTGTAATTTATTAATTTGAGAATTTAAAGTAAATGGGTAAATATTAATTGGGGAGTGACGAATTAATATTAATGTGTGCTATATTTACTTACGGGAATACGTAAATGAAGTTAGATTATTTTATATCATGTCGTGTTTGGGTAAAGCGACAAGAAATAATATTCTACTCGAAAAATACATGCGGAGTTATATTGGATATAAAAAGGTAATTTTTTTATAAGTGACTCGGATGGGCCGAAATAGTCAAAATGAAGTACCCGGGGGTAGTGTTTGGGTTTCGAAGATTTTTTTTGGACTAGTAGGGACTCGCATTTAAGTATACGAGTTAATTTTTGGTTTAATAAGGGGATAAGACTTATTTCTCTCTTATAAGGCCACGAGAGAGAGAAAAGAAAGAAAGAAAGAAAGAAAGAAAGAAAGAAAGAAAGAAAGAAGAAAAGAGAGAAAGAAGAGAAAGGAAGAAGAAAGGGGAGAAGAAGAGGAGAACTCGTACCAAACTTCGATGGATCCCGACACGAGGTCGTCGGATTTATCCAACGAGAAAAGTGTTTAACTTGCTTTAATTATTTATGTGTGTTTATAATTCATATTATGATTGGTGAAGAAAAATATGAATTTTGGGTTTGGGATTCATGTATAAAAATGGGTTTTGGGGAATGATTTCCTACAAAAATTGATGTGATGATAATCCTATAGGGAATATGAGTTTGAATCCATGTTAAAGGTGAAGTTTTTATTGAGAAATTGGATGAGTTGAAAATTTTGATTTGATTAAGAAAATGGTTTAAATCTTAATTAAAAGTATGAAACCCATGAATTTAATTGATGTGTTGGGTAGATTATAGTGTGTAGATGGGTATATTGATGGTTGATGATGTTGGAGATCATAAATCTTGGGTTGGATGAGTGTTGGAGTGATTTTTGGAGTCGTAGAAGAAGATGAACTCGAAAAACTAGAAAGTTGAACCATTTCGAATCGATTCACTGGGGAGAGAATCGATTCGGTCGAGGCAAATCAATTCGGTCTAACGCGAATCGATTTGGCCCTGTCAGATTTTAATAATTTTCTTGGTTTTAAGGAAGGAAGGAGAATTGTTTTGTGGAGATAAATATTAGAGGATCATAAAAAGAGTGTTAGGACTTCTAAATGATTATATGAGTAGTATTTGAACCTTGGATTAGTGGGAATAAATTCTAGGGTATGAATTTTAGGAGTGTTTGGGATGAAGGACACTCAGGCTATTATTTCAGCGGGTTTATATATATATTTATGTGTGTAAAAAATATATATGCCAACTATATATGAGTAAATCCAAATGTGCGAGTAGGATGAAATTAGAGTACTAGATAGACGTGTAAGCTAATATTCGGAATTAATTAATGTGATAATTGTATCATAAGTAAGTGAATACTTATGGGATTAAAATTAGTGCATGTATACTTATGAATTAATACGAATTGGTATATTTGTGTGGAACGTACCCCTCTAGTGCTATTATGGAAAGTTTAGCGATGTGGGTGAATCCCCCGGCTTGAGGAGCAGGGTGAGTATAGTCCCTAAGTTATAGCGTCCAGTTATTTATGCAGTGTGGATCTTTATCATGGGTGAGACATCTTGGGTATGATTCGTCTCGCTTTCAGGTGAGGAACTATGACTTCTTACCCTATGCTTGTGTTATGTTTTTATCCGGTCGGTGTGAGATCCCGACCGGTGGTACCCATGATGATGTGTGTATTCCCTGGAAGATGATAGCATTCTAGAGACTGGATTCATTGAGTTATAGCTCTAAGGGATATTGTGTGTGATACATAAGTATGGATATACGTGATGTGTATAATATATTGTATATATATATGAAGATGTGAGAAGATAGATATCTATATATATATATATACGGACAAAATAAAGAATAAAATGAGATATAAATTGTGGTATCCAGGAGAATAAAATCCAGAGTAAAATGTGAGATATGTATATAAAGATGAGAATATTATATACGAGATTAAAAACACTAAAATGTGAATAGTGTATTATAACTGGTGAAAGTTATTTTTATGAACAGATAAATTATAAGTGAGAATTATAATGTATACGCTCATCCCAAAGCTCAGAATATTATATACGCGGGGTATGAGATAGCGTATGGTGATTTAGAGGTTTTGAGAGTTCGTAGTTTGGTTGGGTAGCGTAACTAGGCTGTTTAAAATTCATGCATTAGGTGTGCACTGTTAGATGAGAGGTAAGGGGTATCTCATGTGAGTGCGACATCAATTTAAATATGGAGAATATCCTATTGTAAATATTAAAGTATTTTAAACACTTGCTAAATATTTTCAAAACAAATTGGGCTTTGACACATTTTCAAATATTTTTAAAAACCTTTTAGGTGTCCAGACACAGGGACACCTGGATGATATTATTCCTTCGAGTCAGACGATGCTGCAGTAGCAGTGGATGCTAGCGGGGATTATTTAGATACTTTTATCCTTGTGATCTAGATAGGAAGTACTGTTAAAATATTCGAGCATGTTGTCCAAATGTTGTCATTTATTTTATTTTCCACATTTTCATTTCCGCAAATTCGATATGGTTGTATTAATGTTTTGCCGAGAGTTATCGGTTATTGTTTATTTAATTCAATTAATGTGAATATTAATTTGTGTGGATGGATTTATTGCGTGTTTAAGTTAACAAGATTAGAAAGTTTAAAATTTGACATCGGGCGTAATAGGTTATTAGTAATCAATTTGGTTTTTGATAGTGATGTTGAGAATGATCCATTATGAGAATCCTGTTTTATTTTGATAAAGGATTGATCAGCCGAGATTAAAATAGGTTGGGTGTCATAGATGGTATCGGAGCATCAGGTTCTAGTGTCCTTAGGAATCTGTGTGGAAGTACTACGTTTTCAACGTTGCTTTCTATTTGATATAAAGCCCTATGATTAAGATTGTTGATTCCTATGGTGAGATTTCATTCTCCTTCTATAATGTATAATTATAATGAATCTAATATGCGTTCGGGTGTTCTTCGTAAGTCAAACAATGAAGGATGACCAGTGAGAGTACCGATATAGTAGAAAGGGGTGCCAAATTAGACTCACCTAGTGAAGTTAAAATGGGAAGGAGTCAGAGAGATCTTTGAAGGTGATCACCCGTTGAAATTTTAGTAAATGCGGAGATTGTGCATGTTAGCTAATGGATGTAAGATACCTAGAGGCTTTGGCATATAACAAAATGTAGTATACCCGAAAGTGAAAATTTAGGGTAAAAATTTTCTTAGCTCGTGGGAGCAGTGTTATAGTCGTGGGAGTCAATCACCAAATTTGAAAAGTGAAATTGTATTCCAATGGAAGGATCTTAGGTACGGTTTGTCCGCAAGTTCCTTCATGTGTTGTTTAGAAGGAAATGTGAATGAAATTCTGAACTTATTATAGGAGGGTCGAACAAAGGCTTTGGCTAGTGAACTTTGTACCCGATGAGGTAGGTACAATGGAGAAAAGAGTCCTTAAGTGGGTGATGGACTCACGAGAGGAATTTCCAGTACTTAAGGGAAATTATGCTTGGACGATCGATACAGATGGAGACAATGTAGTGCTTTTGTCAGTGAGGATATTAATGCTTCTTTGTGAAGGGAGTTAAAATAATTGGAGAATTTAGTCAGGGAGTAAGACTGAATGTAACGGTGCTAGCGAAACACCGCAAGGGGAGACCCATCAGGGAACCCACTTAAATGATTCAGATAACTGAATTCCTACCGAGTGATGGTGGATTACTCAGGGACTAGTAAGACCAATAGTGTGTTCCTTAGTGTCAACGGAACCAAGGGAATAATGAGGGTGGCTTGCAGTGTCGAGGCTACTTGGGTCCAAGAGAAGGACAACCCTAATACGACGAGCGTGGCCGAAGATAAGTGTATTATATGGAGAGATATTCTTATGTGGAGAGTAGGACCACATACATTGTTTTTGCCCATATCGAGAAAAAGGGATAAGCGTATAGTGCCTAGCAAGGGCAATGATTACGATAGTTTTTGGTTCATTTCAGACAAGCATGTTATGTCCAGGAACCATTTGAGTATCCAGGCAATTTGGTGAGGTAGAAGTATGAGTTTTAACCTCGGGTGAATGAGGTATGCATTGTGCGACACGAGCGAGTCACGGTATTTTGATTAGCACTAGATTCATGTGTGAGACGAGTTTAGTGTGTATATCAATAACATAATTATGTTTATATATTTTTCGTTGTGGGGTTATCTTTGGTTCCATTCGCAGGGGAGCGGGTTTAGTCAACGAGAATATATTTTATTGGAATTGCTCATTTTAGTGATGTGTTATACGAGTATGATATTACCCTGAGTATAAACTGGTTAGAACAATAGTGGGTTGATATTGCAAGGCTATTGTGTTTGCTGTTCTAGGGCAGGATGTGTTGTTTTGGTGAGGTCTCATCTCAAAGAGGGTCGAGCTCGCATTTATATTATATTATGTCAAAGACTTCGAAGAGCATATTTATCTAGTTATGGTTGATCCCGGTGTGTAGGGACTTTACTGATATGATTCAGCGTACATTGGGTTTACTATCGAGTGAAAAGATTTAGATCGTTATTATATTTAGCGCTCAGGACTTGGTGATAGGGAGAGTGCATTGTTATATCACTTCTAAAGAGATTTGGGAGTTGAGATCAGTATTTATATGTCTGGGGACAAGATTTTGAGAGACCCGGTTATGTGTTTGAAGTTTATTGAACTTGATTACCGCCAATGCTGAGTGATAGTGCATTGGGGGAAAGTTCTTTATTTGAATGTTATTGTGGGATGAGATATGCATGTACCTTGATAAATGTCATGAGTAGAGAGACATTGATGGATGCCATGGAATCAGTTTTGAATGTTAATCAGTGGAAGTGTAGAAAAAAAAACTCTGATCTTAGAGATACTATATAGGATATGCCCAGTGGAGTTGGTAGTGCCGTGAGAGAGCACTGAAAATTTTTCTTCACACCACGAGTTGAAGGGTAGGACAATGTCAAGGAGAATTAAATTTCAATTTATGGGGTGATTGAGAATACCCATGTGTTATAGCCACATTGAGAATGCGAGGTCAGTTTTAAGGAAAGTGTGTGATGTTTCTAGTGTTGTGAAAATATGCACGGATTATAGGGTGTAAGGGCGTCCTGGTTAGTTGATTTTCAAATCATTCAAGATAGGAGGACATGGGAAAAACATGTGGAATATATGTCTGTGGGCCAATTATAAATGAAGTAGAAATAGTATGATGGATTGAACGTCGTGTGAAAAAGACGATGATCCAAGTATATATGTGTAATGAAAGTAGCACACCCGATATGGGTTGAAAAGCTGTGGGAAGCCATTTAAACGGATATTTCTTGAGAAGAGGAAAATCCAACTATTGTGGGAAAGTGAAGCGGAGTCCTACTTAGGTGAATATTGAGGGTGGCTTGCGCGTAAATAGAATATTGATGTCTATAAGGTAAGAAGGACCCAAAAGTGCTCATTGTGGTATAAAGTGCACGAGCCGTGATAATTGGTATACCCAGGGGAAAGAAGAGGAGTATAAAGTACCCCTTAATGTGAGGCGTTATAAATGGGAATTGATGTTAGGTGAGACATAGTGATATTGTCTTATAGTGCACCACTCATAGATGGAAATAAGTTGGTTCGAGATGATTAACCAGGAAGTTTGTATCAAGACGACGATTCCAGTGACATAATGGACAGATATGCTGATAAAGAAGAATTGCACTGATGCAAGGTGCGGCCCAATATTATTGTGAATTGAGAAGAGTGCGCTTGCGTTCAAATAGGGAAATTATTTAATTAAATTTAGTTTTTATCAATTAAGGCCTATACATGCATATAGGTGTGATTGAAGAAGGTGTAAAACAAGCAAGAACATTCAAACACACATAACTGAGGAAAAATCCCCCAAAGGAGCAAAACCATTTATTTTCATTATAATATTGTAACATACAATTTCTCGGATTACAATGAAAATACAGTGACACAAAATTACCCGCAGGCGTCGGATCTGTAGTCGACAGCTGGAACTTTCCCTTTTCAAAAGGGCAGCAATGAAGAAGAAGGACGGTATTCTCCACAAGGATATGAACAGGCACACGGATGTGTTCTTGGGTTGCAAAACATATTCACAAGGGTTTGGATATGTGGTGTGAATCAAACAAGAGTCTTGGGACTCAAAAGGTGAAGACTTAGAGTTTTTTGGACTCTGAAAATCGTCTTGAAAAGTCTTACCAAAACACATCCCCGAAGATGGTTTATAAAAGAAAATACTGGGCCTAAAAAATCTTAGCACGATCTGCTCAAATTTATCCCAGGCGAACCGATCCGGTATGGATACAGATCGGTTCGAGGTCGGACCGGTTAATTTTTCCAAGTAGCTTCTTCGGTTCGCATTAGATCCGGGGTCTACTGGTTTCTGAGCAAAGCGGATCGGTCCGGATTGAGGCGGATCAGTTCGGGGCGGACCGGTTCCTTTTTAAAATAGGCGGACCGGTCTGGCTGTCCAGAAAATTGATTCCTTGATTCTTTTGATATTCGGAGTCATTGATGACGATGTGATCTTGAATTTCTTCAACTA
The DNA here is from genome assembly GCA_949130495.1 of Sambucus nigra. NCBI lineage: Eukaryota > Viridiplantae > Streptophyta > Magnoliopsida > Dipsacales > Adoxaceae > Sambucus > Sambucus nigra. The sequence continues at coordinate 465,885,121 of OX422222.1, read as the reverse complement.
TGTAACGGCTTATGACATACACATAAATAATGGACAAAATGTCCTTACAAATCTCCCTCTATGTCTATGTCGGTACAAACATAAAACATCTGAATTATCAAATATCAAATTGCCTATACAAATCTACCCTTCCATGAACCCAAAACTAGAAAGATACAAATGAATAAGACTTCATCGTTTAGTCTTCAACTCTTCAGGAATCTCAACGCTTTTCTCATCAGGGTGTGCAATTCAGAGATCATCAAAGAAGTACCTACACACATGAGACAAAGCAAATACCAAGTGACGTATCGAGTTTGAAATGAGATAAACAAAGATACCAATTTACTATGAAAGCATATTTTATCAAATCTCAAAAACTCAGGAATCCCCCATAAAATGATAATTCTTTCTCCCCCTTTTTATGATGTCCCCAAATAGACAAATGAGAAGAATATCTCAAACAAGCAAGGTCGGGGTGTCACAAGGAATAAGCAACTATTTTTAAAGTTTTTTCAAATTTTTTAATACAAAACAAACAAAAATCACCCCATGAACGAACACAAAAACAACCAAGTCGTTGATAGCGTAAGTGAAGAGGTGTGATCAAATTCGATAGGAAAATCAATGCGGACAAACATGACATATGTGCACGATGAATATCGGATACTCATAACGAATGACCTCAAAGTCTTCCTTTGGTGTATAAAGATGTTAATATGAGACATCGACTCAATCAAATCAACAAATCAAAGCTAAAAATGATTTCCACACCAATAACGTCCAAAAATAGTTAATGCTTTTTCAGGACTTTCAAGGAAGTGCAAACCCATTTGAATTCTTCAACCAAACTCCCTCAGTTTTATATCTTGAATAGAGGCGATCTAAATTCTCAAACTTTGGAGAATTGATGGTGAAACCTAATGGCCCATATTTTGGCATATGTTGATTTTTATTGCCTTTAAATTTTTCGGGGCTCTTTTAACCTCTTTGGACCTCGGATAATAAAATTCCTCACTTTTTTAGGTCCTTGTTAACGGTGGCTTAGAATCGCAAAGGCTAAGTGAACCTTTCGCAGCCCTTCCCCATTTTCCAATAAACACACAGTCTCACCAAAACAGTTTGTACATGCATTCTAATTATGTCAAGTTTTATCGCATATTGTTAGTTGTATAGACAGAATTTAGATGGAAACACTCAAGCCAATATGTGATAGACAAGTACAACAATCAAATATAGCCGTGCATGTGTGCAATAAAGGATATAGGAGTCAAAATATAGAAAGATATCACTAATCACATCTCAAAGACTCCAAACAATGTAAAGCACATGGATGAAATGATGTAGCGTCTCAAATCTCTATCAAACAGTCACATGGATAAATGGAATGAAATTGTGACTTGGCTATCTGAAATGCTTATCCATAAAAGGTGTAAAAAGAATACAAAAATCTTTTTGAGCTTTTCTAAAAGTTTTATAAAACGAAAATCTTTTTGGATTTTTCAAAAGAATAAATAAATAGCTGTACAACAAAACAATAATACATATAAAGCATGCTAGCAATAGGAAGCATATGATATGAACATGAAAAATCATCCAATCCTAGTCAAAGAACAACCCTTCAGTCAACTGTGCAAATCCCCAAAGACTTCCTAAGACTCTCAAATCTAAGGGCATCTAAAGGTTTTGTGAACATATCGGCTAACTGACGGTCCGTGGGAATGAAACTCAGGGATATGACTTTCTCCTCAACTAACTGACGTATAAAGTGCTCACGTATCCTGATGTGTTTTGTGCGCGAATGCTGGACTGGATTACGGGATATGTGTATCGCGTTCGTGTTATCACAGGAAATGGTCATGGTGTCCTGTGAAATCCCATAATCCTCCAACATCTGCTTCATCCACAAGAGTTGCGTGCAACAACTCCCGGCGGTGATGTACTCAGCCTCAGCAGTGGACAAAGAGATGGAGTTTTGCTTCTTGCTCAACCAGGAGACAAGAGCAGAACCAAAATAGAAACACCCACCAGAAGTGCTCCTACAACCATCGACATCCCCAGCCCAATCAGCATTTGAATAGGCAGACAAACGGTCATTGGTATCAAAGGAATACCAAAGACCATATGAGAGAGTCCCACTCACATATTTGATAATACGTTTTAGAGCGAGTAAGTGTGATTCTTTTGGGGACGCCTGATATCGCGCACAAACTCCAACACTATAGGCTATGTCGGGACGACTGGCAGTCAAGTAGAGAAGACTACCTATCATACTCTAATACAAGGTTTGCTCTACGTCCTTGCATGAAGTGTCCTTACTAAACTTAATAGAAGTACTCATAGGTGTACGTGCATGCTTAGCGGAGTCTAAACCAAATTTCTTCACTAGGTCTCGCGCATACTTGGATTGGGAGATGAACATCCCATCCTCTAGCTAACGAACCTGGAGACCAGGGAAGAAAGTAAGCTCACCAACCATGCTCATCTCAAATTCACTTTTCATCTCCTCCTCAAAGTGGTGAGCATGCTGGGAGCACGTAGATCCAAAGACTATATCGTCCACATAGACCCGGGCAACCAAAATAGCACCGTCATCTCTCGTGACGAACAACGTCATATCAATTCCCCCTCTCTTGAAGCCATGGGCTAAGAGATAGGAAGTAAGCCTTTCGTACCAAGCACAGGGTGCTTGCTTCAAACCATACAAGGCTTTACTCAGATAATAAATGTGCTCAGGGTGCTTAGGGTCTTCAAACCCTTTTGGTTTTTCCACATACACCTCCTCCTGTATAATGCCATTTAGAAAGGCACTATTGACATCCATCTGATATAACTTAAAACGTAGATGACATGCGATGGCGAGTCGTAAGAGAACGGACTCAAGCCTCGTAATAAGAGAAAATGTCTCCCCAAAGTCTACACCCTCTATCTGTATGTAGCCTTAAGCAACCAACTTACCCTTGTTTCTGATTATGGTACCATTTTCATCCATTTTATTATTAAAAATCCACCTGGTACCAATCACATTAGTCTCACTAGGTCGGGAGACTAGTTCCCAAACATTGTTATTTTTAAACTGAAGCAACTCATCCTGCATAGCAGATATCCAATGTTCATCCTTGAGTGCTTCTTTGTGATTCTTGGGCTCGACTTTGGACGTGTAGAAAAAGTGGCTAACGACGTTCTCTAGTTGAGCACGAGTCTGGACCCCAAGAGTGGGATCACCTACAATGGAGGCAGGGTCATGACTCTTGCGAACCCAAGCAGGTGTGTCCCCTAACACAGGAGTAGGGTCCACATAGTGTGGGTGAGGGATAAGATCATTTCTGCTTGAAACATCCTCATCCTCACACAAAAGGCTAGAATCAATACACGCCGAAGGTTCGTCATCTTGCACGGTGGCGTTTATTAACTCCATAACCTTAGAGCTCTTCAGGTTAAAAACCCAGTACGCTCTACTATTTGATGAATACCCTAGAAATATTCCCTTGTCGCTTCGGGAGTCAAACTTTCCTAATTTCTCTCTATCCCATAGGATGTAGCATTTACTCCCCAAAACACAGAAATATGCAAGGTTGGGTTTCTTGCCAGTTCACAAATCATAAGACATCTTAAGTGTTTATGGACGTAGGTAGACCCTATTCACCGTGTGGCAAGTAGTAGACACTGCCTCTGCCCAAAATCTCCTAGAAACCTTACGACCTAGAAGCATAGATCTATCCATTTCCTAGATCGTCCTATTCTTTCTCTCAACAATCCCATTTTGTTGAGGAGTCTTCACAGTAGAAAACTCAACTCGCTCGCTCAGACTGGTAAAACCATCAGTATGCTGTGGTGGAGCAGTAGTACGTCGACTCCGACCCATACTATAGAAAAACTCCCTGAGGTGGCCTTTTCTTTTGCAATATATACAAAAGAACATAGTCAAAGGCGGACCTTGGTTTGCTTTTCCTGGTCGAACTCTCTTTCGAGGTTTTTAATGATGGCCATAAGGAGTCATAGTAAATTCAGGAACTGGTCCAGGTGCAATTTGGGACGTGGAGGCACCATCATAACCTATTCCCTGCCTATCACCAAAACCTAAAGCGGGGCCGATGAGCATCTTTCCTATCTTCCCAGATCTGTCCTCGATTTGAACCTTGACTTCCCGTGCTCTCTCAAGATCATGAGTAAGCTAGGCAACAAGGGCTTCAAGATTCTTCTGAGTCTCCACGGAGGAATGGAGCTCAGTTGTAAGACTAGCCACTTGTTTAGTCAAGTCCCCTCTCTCTTTCTAAAAAAAACTCTCTCTCTCTCTAAACAAACTCTCTCTCTCTCTCTCTAAACAGGCTTTCTTTCTCAACACAGGAAGACTCTATCTCTCTTAAGGTAGTGCAGGTGGATGATTCTTTCTCTCTCGCTTTTCTTAAGTCTTCCTCTAAAGCGGTGATCGTAAAAACTAACGCTTTGTTACGCTTTTTAGTTTTAAAAGACTCAGAATAAATCTCGGCGTAAGTGCGCTGAAGATCACTCTCGCTCTCACTTGTGTCATCCTCCCCCTCACTCACATCGATCTCACTATCGAGGTGTCCCTGTGAAGCAGCATCCTCATCGTCGTGAGGAGCACTATAAGTAGTCACACGACTAGCCATGAATGCAGTGAAGTTACACTCATGCGGTGACTCGTCTCCAGAATCCACCGACTCGACCTAACTTTCATCGCTAAGCGTAGCATTAAGGACAGCTTTACCCTTTTCTCTGTTCAGACGTGTGGCACACTCAAAGGCTCTATGACCCCAACCGTCGCACTCAAAGCATCTCTCACTTTCCTTCTTAGGAGGGTCTTTAAAAAAAAATCATTTTTCTTTTCAAACTTATTTTTCTCAAACTTCTTTTTATCTTTAAAATTACCATTTTTCTTGAATTTGAGAATTCTTTTGAAATTTTTAGCAAACAGGGCTAAATCATCTAGATCAAAATCACACTCAGAATCTGACGTATCAATCTCTATTTTTCTAGATGACTCCCTCTTTCTTGCCGACCCCTCACCTTTTCTCTCCTGGGCATTAAGTGCAATTCCCTTATCTTTAGACTTGACAGATTTAGGGAATATATCAATCTCATAAGTTTGCAAATCTCCTACAAGTTTCTCCAATTTTAGCGTATTTAAATTACCCATAGAATTTAGCACAGTGACTTTAGGGATAAAATGCTTAGGAAGAGAATGAAGAATCTTTTTAACAACTCTATCATTAGGAATGTGTTCACCAAGATTATAGCTATTATTAACAATATCAGATAACCTAGCATAAAAATCATCAAAACATTCAGTTTCATTTATGGTGATGGTTTCAAATTGAGTTGTTAAATTTTGCAGTTTAGACTCTTTCACAACATTAGTTCCTTCATGGGCAAGTTGCAAAACATCCCATGCCTCTTTTGACGTGGTGCACGTAATTATGCGTTTGAACTCATCAGGTGTGACAGACCCAGAAATAGCACTTAAACCTTTTGAATTAAAAGATGACCATCTAAACTCTTCTTCAGTCCATGTGGTGATAGGTTTTAAATTGGTCACATTTTCAACAGTGACGGAGGGAGGTGTCCACCCTCTTTCAACCAAAATCCATACACGTTCATCAATGGATTTTAATGCAGATCTCATGCAGGCTTTCCAGTAGGCATAGTTTGTCCCGTCAAAAACTGGCATTTTATTATATAGCTTCTCCATTATGAACACACTTGTTTTCAAAAATCAATTTTTCAGAAAATTGATATCTTAGAAAATTATGCGGAAAATTAGGAATACGCAATAGATTAGCGTAACCTGCTCTGATACCAATTTGAGAAGAGTGCGCTTGCGTTCAAATAGGGAAATTATTTAATTAAATTTAGTTTTTATCAATTAAGGCCTACACATGCATCTAGGTGTGATTGAAAAAGGTGTAAAACATGCAAGAACATTCAAACACACATAACTGAGGAAAAATCCCCCAAAGGGGCAAAACCATTTATTTTCATTATAATATTGTAACATACAATTTCTCGGATTACAATGAAAATACAGTGACATAGAATTACCCGCAGGCATCGGATCTGTAGTCGGCGGCTGGAACTTTCCCTTTTCAAAAAGGAAAGAAATGAAGAAGAAGGACGGTCTTCTCCACAAGGATATGAACAGACACATGAATGTGTTCTTGGATTACAAAACAGATTCACAAGGGTTTGGCTATGTGGTGTGAATCAAACAAGAGTCTTGGGACTCAAAAGGTGAAGACTTAGAGTTTTTTGGACTCTGAAAATCGTCTTGAAAAGTCTTACCAAAACACATCCCCAAAGATGGTTTATAAAAGAAAATACTGGGCCTAAAAAATCTCAGCACGATCTGCTTAAATTTATCCCAAGCAGACCAGTCCGGTATGGATGCGGATCAGTATGAGGTCGAACCGGTTCATTTTTCCAAGTAGCTTCTTCGGTTCGCATTCGATCAGGGGTCTACTGGTTTCTGAGCAAAGCGGATCAATCCGGATTGAGGAGGATCGGTTCGAGGCGGACCGGTTCCTTTTTAAAACAGGTGGACCGGTCCGACTGTCCAGAAAATTGATTCCTTGATTCTTTTGATATTCGGAGCCGTTGATGACGGTGTGATCTTGAATTTCTTCAACTATGTAACTGATTATGACATACACATAAATAATGGACAAAATGTCCTTCACGAATCAGGATGAGATCCTTGAACCCGACCTCTGATAAGGATTTTCGATAAGCAGTGGGGATTTATAATGTTGTGTCACGTATAACTGGTGAGTATACGACAGGTGATTTACAATGTTGGATGATGCGAGTGGTGGGCATTATAAATTGTACAGTAATTGGTAAGGGAAATTACCAATTGGTAGAGTTGTGCGTAGTCATTCGCACATGTTTGTTGTGGACATTAAGGTTTTGTGTGGGAAAGCGTGGTCATTCTCCCTCTGGTTGTTTAGAGGTGAGCGAATAACTAGACTTTTGGATCAGATGCGATTTAGAGTCCGTTATCGAGAAAGGCATAAACCACAAACTATTTTGGGGTGACTTTTGAGCGTTATAAGAGTTAAGTCGCCATAAACCAAGATTTTAAGGATTGACAGGAGTGGTAAGATGTTATTGTGGTTTCTCTCAGTATGAGAGTTTTATATTGGGATGGATAGGCAAAGCTGGCACTTAGTGATGTGCGGCCTTCCAATAGTATTAAGACGATAGAGCCAGCGATGTATAGGCCCATCTTATTTGGATGTCGTTGGTAGAAGTACAATGTGTGATGTGTCGTTACTGAGGTGAGAGCTTATGACTGATGGAGTATATCAGTATGAAGAGAATCTAATACGCTTATCGTGAATAGTGATTAAGCCTTTAGACATGTGGGTACCACTAGCGGGTGTACAAGAGAGTAATCCTTATGTTATTTTGAGATTGATCTCAAGTTATAAAGGATGTTGTGTTATTAAAGATCCCGAGTCTTAGTACCGGTTGTATCCAAATTTCGAGGACGAAATTCCCTTCTAAGGGGGAAGTATGTTATACCCCGTACTTTTATGGATATTTAAATTACATGAGTGAGTGTAACTTATTAATTTGAGAATTTAAAGGGAATGGGTAAATATTAATTGGCGAGTGACGGATTAACATTTATGTGTGCTATATTTACTAGTGGGAATAAGTAAATAAAGTTTGATTATTTTATATCAAGTCGCGGTTGGAAAAAACGACAAAAAATAATATTCTACTCGGAAAATACGTGCAGAGTTGTATTGGATTTAAAAAGGTACATTTTTTTATAAGTGACTTGGATGGGGATTTTGAGTGCATGGTTGGTCTTGGATGGACCGAAATAGTCAAAATGAAGTACCCGGGGGTAGTGTTTGGGTTTCGGGGATTTTGTTTTAGACTAGTAGGGACTCACATTTGAGTATACGAGTTAATTTTGGGTTTAATAAGGGGATAAGCCTTATTTATCTCTTATAAGGCCACGAGAGAGAGAAAAGAAATGAAGAAAGAAGAAAAGAGAGAAAGAAGAGAAAGGAAGAAGAAAAGGGAGAAGAAGAGGAGAACTCCGACCAAGCTCCGGCGGATCCTGGCACGAGGTCGTCTGATTTATCCAACGAGGCAAATGTTTAACTTGCTTTAATTATTTATGTGTGCTATTATTCATATTATGATTGGTGAAGAAAAATAGAATTTTGGGTTTGGGTTCATGTATAAAAATGGGTTTTGAGGAATGATTTCCTACAAAAATTAATGTGATGATAATCCTATAGGGAATTTGAGTTTGAACCCATGTTAAAGGTGTAGTTTTTATTGAGAAATTGGATGAGATGCAAAATTTGATTTGATTAAGAAAAGGGTTTAAATCTTAATTAAAAGTATGAATCCCATGAATTTAATTGATGTGTTGGGTAGATTTTAGTGTGTAAATGAGTATATTGATGGTTGAGGATGTTGGAGATCATAAATCTTGGGTTGGATGAGTGTTGGAGTGATTTTTGGAGTCGTAGAAGAAGATGAACTCGAAAATATAGAAAAAATAACCATTTCGAATCGATTCACTGGGGAGTGAATCGATTCGGTCGAGGGAAATCGATTTGGTCTAAGGCGAATCGATTCGGCCCTGTCAGATTTGAAATTTTTTCTTGGCTTTAAGGATGGAAGGAGAATTGTTTTGTGGAGATTAATATTAGGGGATCCTAAAAAGAGTTCTAGGACTTCTAAATGATTAGATGAGTAATATTTGAACCTTGGATTAGTGGGAATAAAATTCGGGGTATGAATTTTAGGAGTGTTTGGGATTAACGACACTCGGGTATTATTTCAGCGGGTTTATATATACATTTATCGTATAGAAAATATATATGCCAATAGTATATGAGTAAATCTTAATGTGTGATTAGGATGAAATTAGAATACTAGCTAGATGTGATAAGCTAATATTCGGAAGTAATTAATGTGATAATTGTATCATAAGTAAGTGATTACTTATGGGATTAAAATAAATGCGTGTATATGTATGAATTAATATGAATTGGTATATTCGGGATTATAGGCTAATGCCACAGGAGATAGGCTTGAATAGTTGGATTTGATCTCTATCTCTATATATATATACGGGTATAGAGACAGTATATATATATATATATGATATGATTATAAACATATCTGTGTCTGAATGATATATTTTTGTAGAACATACCCCTCTAGTGCTATCAGGGAAAGTTTTGCGATGTGGGTGAATCCCCTAGCTTGAGGAGCAGGGTGAGTATAGTTCCTAGGTCATAGCGTCCAGTTATTTATGCAGTGTGGCTCTTTATCATGGGTGAGACGTCTTGGATATGATTCGTCTCGCTTTTAGGTGAGGAACTATGAGCGCTTCCCTTACGCTTGTTTTATATTTTTATCAGGTTGGTGTCAGATCCTGACCAGTGGTACCCAGGATGATGTGTGTATTCCCTGGAAGATGATATCATTATAGAGACTGCATCCATTGAGTTATAGCTCTGAGGGATGGTTATTATACTTATATAGTGTGTGATATATAAGTTTGGATATACTTGATGTGTGTGTGTGTGTGTATATACGGACAAAATAAAGAATAAAATGAGATCTAAATTGTGGCATCCGGGAGAATAAAATCCGAAATAAAATGTGAGATATGTATATAAAGATGGGAATATTACATACGAGATTAATAACACTAAAATGTGAATAGTGTATTATAACTAGTGAAAGTTATTTTTATGAACAAATAAATTATAAGTGAGAATTATAATGTATAAGCTCGTGCGAAAGCTTAGAATATTATATACGCGAGGTATGAGATAGCGTATGGTGATTTAGATGTTTTAAAAGATGCTAGTTAGGCTGGGTAGCATAACTAGGGTGTTTAAAATACATGCATTAGGTGTGCCCTATTAGATGAGAGGTGAGGGGTATCTCATGTGAGTGAGATACCAGTTTAAATATGGAGAATATCATATTTAAACACTTCCTAAGTATATGCAAAACGAATTGGGCTCTGACCCACTTTCAAATATTTTCAAAAACCTTTTAGGTGTCCAGACACAGGGACGCATGGATGATATTATTCCTTCGAGTCAGATGATGTTGTAGCCGATGTAGTTGCTAGAAGGGATTGTTTAGATGCTTTTATCCTTGTGATCTAGATAGGAGGTAGTGTTAAAATATTCGTCCATGTTGCCTAACTGTTGTCATTTATTTTATTTTCCACATTTTCGTTTCCGCATATTCGATATGGTTGTATTAATGTTTTGTCGAAAGTTATCAGTTATTATTTATTTAATTCAATTAATGTGTATATTAATTTGTGCGGATGAATTTATTGTGAGTTTAAGTTAACAACACTAGAAAGTTTACAATTTGACACCGGGCCTAATAGGTTATTAGTAATTAATTTGGTTTTTGACAGTGATGCTGAGATTGATCCAGAATGAGAATCTTGTTTTATTTTGATAAAGAATTGATCAGTCGATATTAAAATAGGCGGGGTGTCCCAATCGCCTTGGGGAGATCCGGTATTATTTGTTAAGAAACATGATGGAAGCTCTAGATTGTGCGTAGATTATCGTAACTGAACTCAATATTTATTAAGAATAAGTATCCTTTACCCCGAATTGGAGATCTATTTGATCAACTTTGAGGAGCAAGAGTCTTTTCTAAAAAATATACTTACGATTTGGTTATCTTCAGTGATATGCCCATATATATCCTCGGCTAGGCCGAGGGCGCCCTCCAACCAGACGACCCCTCAGGGGGGCGACCCTTTATCAGGCTCCGAACTACCCCTCAGGGGGCAGACCCTTCATCAGGCTCCGGACGACCCCTCAGGGGGCCGACCCTTCATCAATATCCGGACGACCCCTCAGGGGGCTGACCCTTCATCAGGTTCCAGACGACCCCTCAGGGGGCCGACCCTTCATCAGGCTCCGTATGACCCTCCGAGGGTACGACAGTACGAGGCCTAAATCAGGCCAAACTCACTACCAGAAGGAACTTTACCCTCGGCCTCATATCATAGGCCGAGGATGACATCACCACAGTGCGTGGTTTGGGAGACGCGTGGAACAGTGCGCGTGAGGTTCACATGGCGCGTGGAATACCGTTATAACCATATCACTCCCTCACGTGAGGGAATATTATGTCATTATTTGGCATCTACAGGTGTCAACAGGAGATTGGCTAGATCATCATTCACATGCACCATTCATACTTAGGGGGTACACTACACCCCCCAGGACCTATATATACTTGTCACCTACAACCCTACAAGGGGATCGATCGATAACTGCAACCCTAGCTGAAAATTTTCTTGTACTCACAGTAGAGAGAGAAAGTGAGCTTATGTGCATTGTATCCAAGGCCATTAGTGCCATACTTAGTGGATCACACACTCACAGTGGATGTAGGCCTAATTGGCTGAACCACTATACATCAGTCTTATTCCTCTTATACTCATCTCCTTCTATATACTTACACACTTACCTCTCTATGGCTGCCATGGTTACTATTGTTTGAGCTCATCATCACTTATCTGGTGGTGCTAGATTTCAGCATCATCAGTTTGGCGCCGTCTGTGGGAACGAGAAGACATCTCTTCCTTTGTACAGCTTGACCTCACTAGGCACTCTGGTGGTGAGACAGTTCTCCCCCTGAGAGGAGATGTTTCACCATTGAAAGAGACCCATTAAGGTTCTCAAGCTCACTAGTCTTTTTTCCAGTTCAGCTGTTCATAGCTCAAACACATGGCACCGAAGATTCCACCACCACCACTCCCTCCACCGGATAGTGGAGTAGGACCCAGCTCCAGTCAGCCGCCACCTCAATCTGAGATGGCTGATGTGGAGGCAGCCTTGAAGTCTCTGGCAGCAAAACAGTGGATCATGCAGGAGCAGTTCACAGCTCTGAGCCAGAACATACTAAGACCACCAGGGGTCTCACCTGAGATGATTACTCCGACCGCAGCTCCAGGACAACATGAGGCCAGGGGACCACCCCAGGCACCACGCAAAGACCTGCCACCCCCTCAGCAGCGTAGGGATATTGCTGACCCCCGGCGTCTACGCCTGGGGAGGCAAGGAAACCCTTGCCCTGAAGATAGGTATGATGATCTGGAGGGAGAGGAGGCCCCCATAGAATGCTGGGAGCCGTATGAGGTCTCCAACAATACTGTACGACCCCTCCAGGAGAGAAGAGGGAAGTGCAGAAGGTAAAACACAGACGATCGCCCGCGAGGCTCTGCTTTCGATCGCCTGAGCAGGGGGTCATCCTTTGAGAGGCTGGGCCCAGTAAATGACCTGTGGGAAAAATTGTCCAGGTCAAGGAGTCCCGCGAGGTCCAGAAGGGAGGCAGCAGATGATCGACCCCACGGGGGCCGGCCCCTAGGACGGGACGACGGCCAGGGGGAAGTAAACAACCGACATAGGCCAGCCGCGGCAGGACCCTCCGTCCATCTCAAAGAGGCGGCAGGGGATAACATCGGCCAATCCGACCCTACGAGGCCTTGGAATGACTCGATCCAGCGATTGGAAGATAAAATCGGCGATATACTAAAAAATCTAGACCCTCTTCAGAGGGGATTCACCATAGGCTCACCCTTTATGGCAAAGATAGTCAACTTCCCTACGCCATCAAAGTTCAAGCCACCTGTGGTCACCCCAAGATATGACGGGAGCACCAACCCTGTCCACCATGTGGAGATGTACCAATCAGCGGCAGACATATACTCTATCTCAGATGAGATGAGGTGTCGTGCCTTCTCTGGTACCCTGACTGGGACTGCAAATGTCTGGTACACGTCTCTCCCAAAAAAACTCCATTGAAAACTTTAAGCAGTTGGCAGACCGGTTCATCCACAACTTTTGCTTCGGGATGAGGCCACAAAAGAAGACCACCCACCTGCTCTATGGTAAGCAGGGGAAGAATGAGAGTCTAAGGGACTATATAGCCAGATTCAACAAAGAGAAGTTGGAAGTGGAAGATTATGAGGAGAGCATAGCTATGACAACCCTGATTGGGGGACTCCAAAAGGGGAAGCTGTTATGGAAGCTTGCTGAAGACCCTTCAAAGACGATGGCTGAATTGCTGTCAACAACAGGAAAGGTGATGAACGCCGAAGAGGCGATGGCCACAAAATACAAAGACGAAAAAGGAGGCGCCAGTGGGGGTAAGTACCCCAAGAAGAACAAAGAGGGGAAGAAGAGGTCTACGGACGACAAGTCCATTGGTTACACCCCACTAACTCTCAGCTGTGAACATATTCTCAATGAGATAAAAAGTGACCGATCCCTGAAGTGGCCTGAGAAGTTGAGGGCAGCCACCAACAAGAGGAATACGAACCTGTGGTGTGAATTTCACCAAGACCATAGCCACGTGACAGACAAATGTTTCGCTCTGAAAGATGAGATTGAGAAGATGCTGAAAGAAGGGAAGCTCAGAAAGTACGTCGACAGAGGTACCTTCAAGAGGGGCCAAGGGGACAACCCCAAGAAAAAGCGAAGGGATGCATGTAAAGAAGGTCCTCAAAAAAGAGGGGACGACCCTTCTGATGATGAGGACGACCCTGACCTCCCGCCGAGAGACGACCAAGGCCCTGTCAAGAGGCTTAATATAATCTCGCTCGGAGTGGGAATAATCTCCGGGGGTCTAGCAGGAGGGGGGTCAGAGGTCGCAGATAGGAAGGCCCACGTAGCTGAAGCCAAGACAGTGACGAAGGCAGTACACTCAACCTCCCTGGAGGCGAAGTCAGAAAAGAGGAAGAAGGTCGATATGGATACTCTGATTGTGGGGTTCTCAAGAATGGACTTCAAAGTCCTCTTGGCCCCACATGATGACCCTCTCGTCATCACTACCAGGGTGCACGGGTGCGAGGTGCTGAGGATCCTGGTTGATGGGGGATCATCTGCAGACGTGATGTTTTGGCCATGCTTCAAAGCTTTAGGTCTCAGCCGTGCTAAACTCGTCCCATACCATCACCCATTGATTGGGTTCAGTGGAGAAAAGGTTCATCCCCTCGGAGTGTATGAGGCTGATGTCAGGATGGGGGACGAGTGGACGAGATGGCTTATAAAGAAGGTCAGCTTCTTTGTGATGGATGAACATATCTTTTCGGCCTATAATATTATACTGGGGCGAGTAGCCCTCAAGGGATTCGAAGTTGTGCCGTCTACGGTCCATCAGATGGTTAAATTTCCAACCCCTTACGCGATGGGGGAAGTTCAAGGAGACCAAATGACAGCGCAAGAATGTTACTACAACTCCGCTGAAGAAATAGAGTCACATAAGAAGGCTACAACCACTTACAATATTGATACCCTAGACCCCAGGGATGAGACGAAGCTAAATAAAGGAGAGGCCATGGAAGAGGTATAATCCATCATCCTCAATGAGGATGACTCGGAAAAAACCGTCCAATTCGGCAAGTCTCTGAAGCCAAATATCAAGGAAGACCCCATTAAACTGTTAAAGAGAAGACAGAGCGTCTTTGCATGGAGTCACACAGATATGCCGGGGATTGACCCCGAAGTTATGAGCCACAAGCTCAACGTGGTAGAGGGTGCAAATCCAGTTAAGCAAAAGAGGAGAATTTATTCTTGAGAAAAGTATGAGGTCAAGAAGCTAGAAGATGCTGAGTTTATGAGAGAGGTCATCTACCCTGAATGGCTATCCAACGCTGTCATTGTCCCAAAAGCCAACGAAAAGTGGAGAATGTGTGTAGACTTCATAGACCTCAACAAGCATTGTCCCAAAGACAGCTTCCCTCTCCCCCGCATTGATCAGATGGTAGATGCTACTGCAGGCCATGAGCTCATGAGCTTCATAGATGCCTATTCAGGGTACAACCATATCTTCATGAACCCTGAAGACTCGGAAAAGACAACCTTCATTACTGACAAGGGGACATACTGTTATAGGGTCATTCCCTTTGGCCTAAAAAATGCGGGGGCAACGTATCGGCGCCTCGTAAATAAAATGTTCGAAGACCAAATTGGGAAGCCTATGGAGGTATATGTCAATGACATGCTGACTAAGAGTTTGAAGGTAGAGGATCATGTGGAAGACCTGGAGAGGACATTTAATATGATGGACAAATACCAGATGAAGCTCAACCCGGCCAAGTGTGTCTTCGGGGTCGGAGCAGGGAAGTTCTTGGGGTTCATTGTCAACTAAAGAGGCATCGAGGCCAATCCTAAAAAGATAAAGGCCCTTGTAGAGATGAAGACCCCCAAGTCCATTAAAGACGTTCAGAGACTCACAGGGAGAGTTGCTTCCTTGAACAGGTTCGTGTCTAGGGCCACAGACAGGTGTCTACCATTCTTCAAAATTCTCAGAAAAGCCTTCGAATGGAGTGAAGAGTGTGATGAGTCTTTCAAGGAGTTAAAGTCATACCTGGGGTCTCCCTTGCTGTTGCCATGGCTCGTGCAGGGTGAACGACTTTATGTGTACCTCGTCGTCTCAGAGTCATCCATGACTGCAGCCATTGTGAGAGACAAAGACGGGGTACAGAAGCCTGTGTATTTTAACAGCAAGGCACTCCAGGGGGCAGAGCAAAGATATCCAAGGATGGAGAAGTTGGCCTATGCCTTGATCCATGCATCGAGAAAGATGAAGCCATACTTCTAGTCCCATACAATGGTCATCCTCACCGACTCTCCCCTTAGGCAGGTTTTGCACAAGCCTGAAAAATCAGGGAGGCTAATGGCCTAGGCTATAGAGCTGGGGGAGTTTGACATTGTGTATCAGCCTAGGACGGCCATTAAGGGGCAAGCATTGGCAGATTTCATGGCCAAGTTTACTTGGGAAGATGATGAAGCCGAGGGTGAGAGCCTCGGGAAGACAGATACCCAATAAGGCGGGCTCACCGATGCACCTGCAGATAAGGCTGAGACAAGCACCGCTTGAAGGAAAGTGGCTAAAAATGAAGAGGGAAGATATCTCGTTAGACAGGGGTCACTCACCGAGGGAAGTTTCTTATAAGAACATACCGTGTGGAGTCTCTTTGTTGATGGGTCCTCTTGCGAAAGAGGGAGTGGAGCTGGATTAATAGTATCAGCACCCGATGGCACAGACATTGAGTACGCCCTGAGGTTCAACTTTAAGGCCTCCAACAATGAGGCCGAATATGAGGCCTTGATAGCAGGCCTCTCCTTGGCCAAATATCTTAGTGTCGGCCAGTATTTTGGTTCATAGTGATTCGAGGCTAGTTGTAAATCAGATACTAGGAGCCTACGAGGCCAAGGACGAGAGGATGGCTAGGTACCTTGAGAAGGTGCGGTCATTACTGAAGAGCTTCAGAAAAGTGAGGTTAAAGAGGATACCTAGGCTCCATAATGGTCGAGTTGACGCCCTTGCTAGGTTGGCCTCGGCGACTAGGACAGACGTCAGGAGGACGATCCCAGTGGAAATTTTGCTTCGGCCAACTATTGAAGATGGTGAGGGAACACTTTGCAATTGCCTGAATGTTTCTCAGGAAGCTTCATGGATGGACCCTCTGATCAGATACATTAAAGAGGGAGAGATGCCAGAAGCAAGGCAAGAAAGGAAGAAGCTGAGATACAGGGCTGCAAAATTCACCATCATTGGGGACACCTTATACAAAAAGGGGTTTTTTCTCCCCTTACTTAGGTGTGTGCACCCATCTGAAGTCCCTTCCATTTTGCAAGATGTGCACGAAGGATCGTGCTCAAGCCACATTGATGGTAGATCCTTAGCGAAGAGGGTGATCACCCAAGGGTACTGGTGGCCGACCTTGGGGAAAGATGTCGCGGTATATGTAAAAAAGTGTGATAAATGCCAAAGATTTTCCACCATCCCTCACCAACCCCATCAGCCTCTTACCTCCATTACATACCCATAGCCATTTGCAGTGTGGGGGATCGACCTAGTAGGACCCTTACCAAGGGCAGTCAATAACTATCGGTTCCTTATCGTAGCAATTGACTATTTCTAAAAATGGGTGGAGGCTGAACCGATGGTCACGATTACAGAGCAGAAGACCTTCCAGTTCATCTGGAAAAATGTTATATGCAAAGATGGTCTCCCCAACACCCTAATCTCGGATAACGGGACTCAGTTCAAGAATACCTCTCTACAGAAGTACTGTGAAAGGGTGAGTATCCAACAATTCTTCTCTACCCCAGGCCGACCTCAGGCCAATGGGAAAACAGAGGTTACAAGCAGGACAATCCTAGATGGAATCAAGAAGAGGCTTGAGGAGGCAAAAGGAAGATGGGTCGAGGAGTTATATATCGTGTTGTGGGCCTACAGGATGACAGTGAGGACCTCTATCAGAGAGACCCCATTCATGCTAGCTTATGGCTCAGAAGCCGTCATCCCCACCGAGATTGGGTTTCCAACTCGTAGGGTCCAAATGTATGACCCCCAGAGAAATACAGAAGAGAGGAGACTCGACTTAGACCTGATTGAGTAAAGGAGGGAAGATGCCGAGATAAGGCAAGCCGCCTACCAGCAGAGGACTGCAAAGTTTTACAATCATAGGGTGAAACAGAGACCAATTGCGGTGGGGGACTTGGTCCTCAAAAAGACTTGGCAGAAGCCCAACAAGCTCCATCCTAATTAGCATGGCCCATATAGGGTCATCGATGAAGTCGTCCCTGGGACCTATAGACTAGAAAACCTAGAGGGGGAACCCTTTTCCAACCCCTGGAATGCAGATCATTTGAAGAAATACTATCAGTAGTTTTGTAGTGTCCTATCGAACGATAGTTGTAATAGGTGTTGCTCCGATAGAACACTTGGAAAATTAATGAGAAATATTAGTGTTTCCTCTCATCTTGTGTTTATCAGTTCTAGTACGCATGGAAACATCTTCAGAGAACGACCCTCGTCTATAATGAGGGTCAATGGAGGGGACAACCCCACCATTGTCCCCAAGAAAGACGAGGGAAGACTTTGTTAAAAACCATTAATTTGGTAATTATAACCCTCGGCCTATAATGAGGGTCAATGAAGGGGACGACCCCACCATTGTCCTCAAGAAAGACGAGGGAAGACTTTGTTAAAAACCATTAATTTGGTAATTATAACCCTCGGCCTATAATGAGGGTCAATGGAGGGGACGACCCCACCATTGTCCTCAAGAAAGACGAGGGAAGACTTTGTTAAAAACCATTAATTTGGTAATTATAACCCTCGGCCTATAATAAGGGTCAATGGAGGGGACGACCCCACCATTGTCCTCAAGAAAGACGAGGGAAGACTTTGTTAAAAACCATTAATTTGGTAATTATAACCCTCGGCCTATAATGAGGGTCAATGGAGGGGACGACCCCACCATTGTCCTCAAGAAAGACGAGGGAAGACTTTGTTAAAAACAATTAATTTGGTAATTATAACCCTCGGCCTATAATGAGGGCCAATGGAGGGGACGACCCCACCATTGTCCTCAAGAAAGACGAGGGAAGACTTTGTTAAAAACCATTAATTTGGTAATTATAACCCTCAGCCTATAATGAGGGTCAATGGAGGGGACGACCCCACCATTGTCCTCAAGAAAGACGAGGGAAGACTTTGTTAAAAACCATTAATTTGGTAATTATAACCCTCCTCCTATAATGAGGGTCAATGGAGGGGACGACCCCACCATTGTCCTGAAGAATGACGAGGGAAGACTTTGTTAAAAACCATTAATTTGGTAATTATAACCCTCGACCTATAATGAGGGTCAATGGAGGGGACGACCCCACCATTGTCCTCAAGAAAGACGAGGGAAGACTTTGTTAAAAACCATTAATTTGGTAATTATAACCCTCGGCCTATAATGAGGGTCAATGGAGGGGACGACCCCACCATTGTCCTCAAGAAAGACGAGGGAAGACTTTGTTAAAAACCATTAATTTGGTAATTATAACCCTCGGCCTATAATGAGGGTCAATGGAGGGGACGACCCCACCATTCTCCTCAAGAAAGACGAGGGAAGACTTTGTTAAAAACCATTAATTTGGTAATTATAACCCTCGGCCTATAATGAGGAAGGGGACGACCCCACCATTGTCCTCAAGAAAGACGAGGGAAGACTTTGTTAAAAACCATTAATTTGGTAATTATAACCCTCGGCCTATAATGAGGGTCAATGGAGGGGACGACCCCACCATTGCCCTCAAGAAATACGAGGGAGGGGTTAGTGATATTGTTAAAAACATCATAATGAAAGTCATACGAGAGACAAAAATAGAAGACAGAGAGGCATTATATTACATTACAAAATGAAGATGTTCGTCTGATAAAAGAGTACAAAAATATGAATTACACGAAGAGGGTATGGGCTACAGACAGCCACCCTATTGAGCAATGTCAAAGGGCAAGGCCTCAACATCTATTGGAGATTCTTCTATGACCATGACAGGCCGAGCCTCAGACCTGCCCGTGCCTTCGACATTCTGAGATTCCACTTGGGCTAGGGCTTCAACAATAAGTGGATCGGCCAGTTGAACTGCCTCAAGAGAGGGGCGGACGGAGGATACTGCTTCAACAAACTTAAGGACAACCCACCGACATGCCGTCCTAATCCCCCTCTCTAAGTACTCAAGACCGAAGCCTTGGAACTCGTCAGAGAGTTTGTAGGCCTCCACAGCATCGGCCTCTGCCTTCTTCACTGCCTCAGATAGCTCAATCTTGTGCTGAGCCCCCATGTTGGTCAAGGCCTCGTCCCTCTCCTTAATAAGCAAGTCCTTGGCCGCCATGTCTGCATCATGCTTCCTCGTCAGCTCGTCCAGAACCCTTGCGTGTTCAATTTTGGCACTCTCTAGCTCAGCCCTTGCAGTTTCCAGCTCCGTCTTCAAATCGGCCTCGTGCTGGATGGATATCTCGGCTTCATGGAATTTTTGTTGGTTCTCAGCCATCCATTTAGTAGCTGAGGTAAAGGCGCATACAGACTGCACAGAAATAATAAACAGTTATCAAGAGGCCGAGAAATCAGTTAGTGAAAGAATGCAACTAAGGGAATGAAGGGAGAACAAATACCTGAGCTAGGGCATGCAGACCATAGTCATACACTTTTGCTGGAGGCATCTTTGACAGAAATTCATAATCAGCAGCCGAGGGGTCAGAAAACATAGACGCCTTGGCTGCCCTTAGGTTCGCGATAAGGGAAGATGGCTCAGCCTTCCGAAGCGCTAAGTTCTGGGACCAAAAGGCCCCCATGATGGAGGAGGAACCAGCCCCCTCAGACGACTCTACCCTCGTCCTCATCCTTGAGTCCGACCGAGGGTCAGCAGGAGCTTCAGGCTCTTTCCTTTTGTGACTGTCAGCAGTCGGCTCAACAACCGTCGACCCCACGGCCCTCATCTTCCTCGGAGCTTGCTGAGGCTCCTTGCCTTTCTTTTTGCCTACACCTGATAGTAAACTGGGAGCAGTCATTTCCCAAAGTTGATCCGATATACCAGTGGGGCGACCTGAAAGGAGGATGACACGTCAGAAAAATACAGAGGCAAAGATGAAACACTTGAAAAAAGTAAAGAATGGGAAAAAATAAATATAACTCACATAGTTCTGTCAGGGGGCCGACCCTCAGACCAGCTTCCTTGAGGAATCGAGGGGTCATCAGATCTTCAAAATTTGCAAGTTCATCCCCTCTCCCTCATCCTCTCAGATATTCAACTATGTCTTTCTCTTCCAGACTAAGTCCGGGGTCTGACCTGGCCTTCATTGAAGGGTTAGACCATCTTCTGAGGACCCTCGGACCATCGGCTACAGGTTATGCCTCGGCGGAGAACTCCCACTCGTGGAGAAGTTTGTGCCACGTGGAGAAGTTTTTTATGCCACGTGGAGAAGTTTTTGCCATCAAGAGACAAAGAAGAATCTCTTCTTCCAATCGTGGTTGGAGGTTTGTGCCACGTGGAGAAGTTTTTTGTTAGACCTCCTCGCCCCTAGGTGATAGTACCCAGGCTGTTTGGACGAGGAGGTGATATTGTAACAGGCCAAAAATACGTCGATCGAGGGCTCATCAGTGAAAGCATTCTTCCACAGGGAGATATAGCCAAGGATCGTCCTCCATGAGTTAGGAGGAAGCTGAGAGGGGGCAACGCCGAGGGCTGACAAGATATTTACGATAGCAGGATGCAGAGGGAATCTGACACCAACCTTAAACATTTGTTCGTATACTGCAACCTCTCCCTCTTCACCCTCGAAGACCCTCTCAGACTCAGAGGGAACCCTCATGGTTATATTGGGGGACACTCCATAGGCATGCCTCCACAGCAAGAGGTCACGATCCCTAACTGAGGAGATATAGGATGAGGCATGGGAGGTGTCAACCTGGTCAACATCTGAGTCCTCACCCTCTTCCTCATTCCCCTCTCCCTCGGCCTCATCACCTGTCAGAGACCTCTGGGGAAAAGCCATCTGGAAGGCATGTGGGGATAGAGTAGTCACAGGGACGTCCTCGGAAGCAACCATACCCTCGGCCTATCGGCCTGGGCTTAGGTCAGACGCCTCTCCTCTCCCAGAAGGTCCAGTGCCAAGTGGCGACGACGCTCTCTCGTTCATATCTCCTGAATAACTCTCGGCTGGACGACAGGACGACCCACAAGACTCAGATGGTTCAAATGGCTTTATTATGGCAAGAGGAATGGGAAAAATGGGTCGTACCCAATTAGGGTTGGCCACTCGTCTCCTCTCCTCCTCTTCCTCTATTCGTCTGATCTCTATGAAGAGCTTCTCTCTCAGGGAAGGGAATTCCTCAGCTAAGCTGTAAAGCCTCCTAAGAATTAAGGGGGAGACCCTAAACTTGGAAGAATTTGGGTAACCTAACTACAAACAAATCTCACAATTGACCAGGGTGGACTTTTCGATCAAAACCAAGGAATTGAAGGGTTTCCTATCAAGAACAATTCAAGAACAGCTTACCGGAGGTTATACCGGAAAAGCTATGGAACAGCCTAAGAAAATCTAACCCTATGAGCTTAAAACAGGAAAATAAACAGAAATGAAGATAAGTAGGGCACTAGGGTCGAGGTGTTACCTGAGGAGAAGTGGCGAAGCTGCCAAGCTTGAAGGTTCGAAAACTATAGAAATGGTAAGAAGGCTGGAAGCTAGAGAGAGGGTTCAGGCGCGAAGAAGAAGAAGAAAGAGAAACTTTAAAAACTTGTTTAAATACCTTGCCAATGAGTGGGCCCACTAACTAATGCAAAGCACAACCCATGAGGAGGGCATCATTAGGGCACAAATCCCTAGGAGTGTGCAGCCGCCATGCCTTGGAAACTAAAGTGACAATGAGTACCTGCCTAGGTGTCATATCATCTTAACAGGTGTCACTCACCTAATTGATCATACACCCATCTCAATTACAACACTATCCCTCAGCCATCTCAACAACATCTATGGCTAAGGGCTGGGGGGTGATTGATATGCCCATATATATCCTCGGCCAGGCCGAGGGCGCCCTCCAACCAGACGACCCCTCAGGGGCCGACCCTTCATCAGGCTCCGGACGACCCCTCAGGGGGCAGACCCTTCATCAGGATCCGGACGACCCCTCAGGGGGCCGACCCTTCCTTAAGCTCCGAACGACCCCTTAGGGGGCCGACCCTTTATCAGTCTCCGGATGACCCCTCAGGTGGCTGACCCTTCATCAGGTTCCAAACGACCCCTTAGGGGGTCGACCCTTCATCAGGCTTCGGACGACACTCCGAGGGTACGACAGTACGAGGCCTAAATTAGGCCAAACTCACTACCAGAAGGAACTTTTCCCTCGACCTCATATCATAGTCCGAGGATGACATCATCACAGCGCGTGGTTTGGGAGACGCGTGGAATAGTTCACGTGAGGTTCACATGGCACGTGGAAGACCGTTATAACCATATCATCCCCTCACGTGAGGGAATATTATGTCATCATTTGGCATCTACAGGTGTCAATAGGAGATTAGCTAGATCATCATTCACATGCACCATGCATACTTGGGGGGTACACTACACCTCCCAGGACCTATATATACTTGTCACCTACAACCCTACAAGGGGATCGATCGATAACTGCAACCCTTACTAAAACTTTGCTTGTACTCACAGTAGAGAGAGAAAGTGAGCTTATGTGCATTGTATCCAATGCCATTAGTGCTATACTTAGTGGATCACACACTCACAGTGGATGTAGTTCTAATTGGTTGAACCACTATACATCAGTCTTATTCCTCTTATACTCATCTCCTTCTATATACTTACACACTTACCTCTCTATGGCTGCCATGGTTACTATTGTTTGAGCTCATCATCAGTTATCTAGTGGTGCTAGATTTCAGCATCATCATTCAGTCACTAGTTAAAGAGGAAGACATTCTGAAAACTACTTTTTGAACTCATTACAGACATTTTGAATTGACCGTAATGTCATTTGGTTTGACAAACGCACCAGCCAACTTTATGGATCTAATGCATAGAATTTTTACATTTATTTCTCACTAGTTCGTTATCGTTTTTATTGACAATATTCTCATATATTCTCAGAATACGATAGAACATGCCCAACATTTGAATGCGATCTTAAGTACTCATAGAAACCATCGGTTATATGCAAAAAAGAGAAAATGTGGATTCTTAACGAAGGAAAACAAATTTTTAGGACAGGTGATTTTTAAAAATGGAATCGAAGTCGATCTAGCTAAAATTTCAGCTATTTTGGAATGGAAAAGTCCTGCCAATATTACTAAAATAAAAAGTTTTATGGTATCAACCGGATATTATCGTCGTTTTGTAGATGGTTATTATTGCTATTTTGTAGAAGGATTTTCACGCATTGCTTTTCCACTTTCAAAACTAACTAGGAAGGAAGTTCCATTTGTATGTACTGAAGAATGTAACTAATCCTTCCAAGTGTAATACCCCGCCCTAGAAAATAGATGCTATGTAATAATTGGAGTATTTCATTCAGAAATGAAATTGGAGAAACAATTAAATAAGTGATTGAACTAGAATTGTACATAAAACGATAAGTTGCGCAGAGTGCATAAAAAGGAAACATTGACGTTGCATGGGCGGCATGGACGAACATTTAGATTCAAATGTATAAAATCAATTTATTGTTAGAGTACAACACGACTCAATTAAGAAACGAAGGACCTACGGTCATGAGGAAGTATAAACGGAAATTTAGTCGGTACGCGACACTTTAAAGTGCAACCTTGCGTGATTTTTAGAAAAATAATCATAGTGAGTAAAAATGGTTTGACCATAAATTATGAGTACTAAAAATAAGGATAACAAGGCTATGGGGTCAAATTGTAGAAAAATAAGATTTTTTGAGAAGGGATCGATCGATCGATGATGAGGATCGATCGATCAGGTCTTCTGAAAGTCTGCCTTATTTGATGCGTTGTTTGATTATGGTCCCTTGATTTTTCCACTTTTCAACTTCTTATGTACTCGAGACCAAGGTGATTTCAGGCTAGGGCATCACTTGGTGTTATATAAATGAAGGTGGGGGTGCTAGGGTTGAAAAATCCTATCCTCATTCTTGCAGCCACCCTCTTTATCTCTCATTCTCTAAGTTGTAGTTCTTGAGGATGTTTTCTGGCCAGAAATGATAAGGCCAAAACCACCATATTACACCTCCATTTACAGATATAAACCATACATTAGTAATCCTACAAACCCCATACATCACCATATAGTAACCTTAGACATATGGTACAAGGTAGAAGATGAAATTCTTGAAGGTTGTTGGGTGTTCTGAAAATGGACCTTGAGGAGGGTTCTTGGAGGTTGAAGAAGGCTAGCTTGTAGATGGAGAATGGATTCTTGGAGACAGGCTTTGGTGGGATTTTAGAGACCCCCTTGAGGCCACCTTTGAAGGTGGGGGGTCCTCCATCTTCTACAACATCTACACCACTTTGGAAGCATTAGAGGTGGGATTCTTTAACCTTGGTTTAGGTTTATTATTTAGCATAATGTCAGATTGCTATTTACATATATTAGGTTTAATATATGTAGGGTTTGTGTTGATTTGCATCCATGGAGTTCATTGGGTGGGTTCCTATGATTTCTTGAACAAATGGATTTTCAAAGAAGTGATTTAAATGGATTTTGAATTTGACAAAATTTCAGAATAGTATTTTCCACTATTTGGGTGTAAAATGTGTAAGAAAATGGTTAAAATCAATTCATGGGTTTATTGGTTACACTGTTGGTATTTTGTGTAAGGATGGGTATATAAAATGAAGATTAAATGTACTAATAGACTTATTAGTGTCATGCTTACTATCTTCTATGAAAATGGGTACTTACAACAAGAGGTTGAATGGGTTTTTTAAAATAGATAAATTTCAGCCCCAAATCACAAACATTTTATGGAGTAAAATGTTTTAATTTCAAGTTTTAAGGTGAATAAATGATTTCTTTGATAAAGGAACATTTGACACATGTGTACCCTTTTTGTTAGATTGATATAGTGATTTTTATGTTGATAAATCATTATAAAGTGCACAAATAAATTTTCATTTATAAAGTGTACTATTTAGTTTGTTTTAAATTAAGTTTAGGGGTTAAAAGCGTAAATATATAAAAGTGTAGTGTTCTTGAGAACTTTGGGTAAAAATATAAATAATGAGAATATAGGAGACTAAGCTTGAAATAAAAGACTAAGTATGGGTTTTTATTCAATTAGTCATAATGAAAGTGTGTGGCACCAAGTTTGAAATTGTAAAGTGTCAAATGTGTAAATGTGGTTAAAATGGGGTTCTAGTGTTAAACTCATAAAATCAAGTGCGGGGACTTTAATATGTGAAATGCATGATTTTATATATTAAAGAGGTTAAAACTCAAAATGTGTAATTTTGACAAAGTGAGAAGTTGAACAAGTGTTTTAATGATGAAAATGCCTACGTGTCGAGAACGGAACTCAAAAAGGGTGTTTTTGTGAATAACACTTGAAAAAGAATAAGGTAGCAAGTTTTAGTGAAGAAAAAGTGTAAATCGGTAATTTGCCTAAAGTGAAACATTTTTATGAAATTAAAAAATGTGAGTGTTTGTTGGCAAATCCTAAAAATAATGTTAAGTAATGAATCAAATATTCATGAAAGAGGCATAAATGAATGGCACTAATTCATTGATTTACTAATGCAAGGATAACGCATTAAATGTTTAAAGTTCATGAGGCAACATGGGATGGTTTAATAAGCTGACTTAATGAAATTAAGCTACCTAAGAAGATTTGAATTAAAGTAAACATAAGCATGTGTTACATGAGGTTTACAAAGGAAAAAAGTATTTTCTCAACACGGCATGTGTGTGTGTTGAATGGAAGTCCTGAAATGGTTAAGTAACTTTGGCGTGAGTTAATGAACATTGGATAGTAAATCTTTTGAAAGTAAGCAGAATGTTTTCCAAACAAATGACATTTGTTTAAACTGTGTGGGTTAATGGGAAACATGTACAAGTCCTAAGCATGGTAATGCAAATGATTATTTTGTAACGTCAGGGAAGTTAAATGGTATTAAATGATGTTTTTGGAATAAAACGATTAAATACATTGGCATATGTATTTTTCAAGAGTATATATGTATACATATACATATTTTCACATGCATGTAGTGTAGCATGTGAGTACTTCTTTCTATCGCTCGTTTCTATACTGCATTTGTATATGATCCCACTGAGCATTCGGCTCAAATCCCTTCTTTATTGCGGCAGGTTGCATGATATTCTGTACTTTGAGAGCGCTAGACAGGGCAACTAACTATCTGCATTTACGATTAGTAGCTCTGTTTACTTGGCCTTGGGGGCACTTCCCTTGGGTCATATCACGTAGAGATTGTAAATTGGACTAGCTTGCTAATAAATGTAATGTTAAATACTAATAAAAATGGATTAGAAATATTATTTAGGATGTTTCATTGCACTTCACTATTGACGCATGATTCGGATCGGGTTAATCCTTAATTAACCTTTAAATCCGGGTCAGGGCGTTACACCAAGGGTTGAAGGACAAACCAACTACTGCTCCTATCCTCACTATACATTTTAGTGATGTAAGTTACGATGTGTATATTGATGCATCATTACAAGGACTAGGATGTGTGTTAATGCAAAATGAGAAAGTGATGGAATATGGGTCATGACAACTAAAAACTGAAGAACATAACTATCCCGTCCATGATCTCGAACTAGCAGCCATAGTTTTTGAATTAAAAATTTAGCGTTATTACCTTTATGGTATAAATTTTCAATTCTTTTTGGATCATAAAAGTTTGAAATATATCTTTACCCGCAAGGACTTAAATTTAATACAACGACGCTAGATAGATTTTTTGGAAGATTATCGATTTAAACTGAATTACCTTCCAGGCATAGGTACTGTAGTAGCCGACGCTTTAAGTCGAAATCCAGTAGGAAGACTCCACATCCTAATTTCCTACGATGTTGTCGCTACCATAGAGAAACAATACCTACAGTTACTTACCCCTTGTGCTAAACTCTTTAATATTATCGCTTACCCTGAGTTAAGAGAGAAAATCTTAATTCAACAAACCCAAGATTCTTTTGTACAAAACTTTTCGAATAAGAATCCTGATTTTTCATACGATAAAGAAACAGGACTACGATTTAGAAATATATTGTATATACCTGATAATGCATCTATTCGAGAAAAAGCAATGCAAGAAGCTCATCGTTCAAAATTTTTGATATTCCACGGAAGTTTGAAAATGTACCATGCTTTGAAGAAGCAATATTGGTGGCTAAATATGAGAAATGATATCGAGAATTTTTTAAGGAAATGTCTTACTTGTCAAAAAAAAAGAACACTAACACTCCGGTGGACTTCTTCAACCCTTAACTATTCCTCAATGAAAATGGGATCATATTACCACGGATTTTGTCAGTGGACTACCTCGTACGCCCCAAGGATATAATTCAATTTGGATAATAGTACACCCACTTAACAAATCTTCTCATTTTCTACCTTTAAAGACAACCGATTCGTTCCAAAAGCTTAGCAAGCTTCATATTTGAGAAATTATTTGATTACATGGAATTCCTATATCCATTGTATCAGATAGAGTTTCTCATTTTATAGGAAAATTTAGGCAAGTATTTCAACTTGCGATGGGTACTAAACTTCATTTAAGTACCGCAATGCACCCCCAAACGGATGGACAATCAGAACGTACAATTCAAACCTTAGAAGATATGTTACGTGCTTGTATGTTAGATATGTCTGTCAACTGGAATGTATATTTACCTCTTGTCGAATTCTCATATAACAATAGTTACTAAGCCAGTATTAAAATTTCTCCATTTGAAGATTCATACGGAAGACCCTATAGAGAACATGTATATTGGATATAATAGGGAGATAGAAAACAATTTGGTCCCGAAATAATCCACGAAACCACTGAAGTAATAAACCATATTCGAGAGAAATTGAAGACAACCTAAGATCAACGAAAAAGTTATGCAGACTAACATCGAAAACCCTTAGAATTTCAAGTAAATGATCAAGTATTTTTTAAAGTGTCTCTCCGAAAAGGAATTCTACGCTTCATTCAGAAAGGAAAACTAGCCCCCAGATATATTTGACCTTTCACAATTTCAAAAGGAAACGGATCTGTAGCTTATCAATTAGAATTACCTGTGGAATTATCCAATATCCATAATGTATTTAATGTATCATAATTACACTGGTATATTTTTTATCAATCCCATACCGTTGCATGGCAAAATGTTTCAGTCGAACCCAACCCTGAGTTTGAAGCACGTCCTATTCAAATTCTGGATCGCCAAATGAAGTATCTCAAAAATAAGGAAATTCCTTCGGTTAAAGTACTTTGTGAGCATCCGAATCAACAAGAAGATACATGGGAACCAGGAAAAACAATGAAGGATCAATACCTTGACTTATTTCCATGTAAAATTTGAGGGCGAATTTTTTTTAGGTAGGTAGACTCTAAGAATCGGGAATTTTTCAACCCTAAATTACCTACAACTATTGTTTAAACCCTTATAATGTGTACAAAATCAAAAGTCTTTTATAGAAGAAAGAAACTACATTTAGAAACCTACACTTTTGCTAAATAACTTAGACCTCTTGAAGTTTAGTAAATTTTAAAATAGCCCCTGGAAGTTTCAAAGTAAGATAACTTGATATATATTTAACCCCTAAACCCCAACTTTACATCAAATTAATTCTTTAGACCCTAGTTAACATATTATAAATTTAACCCTGGAAACTTTCTGAAATTATCAAAATACCCTTATACTTTACAAAAAGTATACTTTTATGGCTATAAAAGTAATTACCCAACCAACTAAGGACCAAACCTTGAAATTTCTTTAATTGTAGTTGAATCCCTATCAACCTAGTGCTGCACATTAACACTAGTGGTTAAATCACACATAAACACACCATGAAAAAATGTGCACAACACTTACCCATGATAAAAACTCTACATAAACGAGCTCAAATCCACCACCCAAAGGCACCAATCAAATCTCCTGAAGATGTAGTATAAATACCCCACAAATTCAGCATTAAAATTACACCTTACAGCCCAGTTAAAAAATTCCCTCAAATCGATTACCTTGTGATTTTATGCTTAATTTATAGTTCTTTAAATTCCAATAGTTTTTTTTGAGTTAATATAGTTAGAAAAATCATAATATGAAAGCCTTTACGTGTAGAATAGCTTAAGATAGAAAATACAGGAATAAACACAATTAAAGCTTGAGCTTTAATAGTGAATCTTGATACAATGACTTAAACTTTGATTTGAAGCAACATATAAATCCATTATAACCAAAGGATCTCTAGTGTAATGGTTTAAAGCCATTAATGTGCATATAGAGCTCAAATCGATCGAAAGTGTCTTTTGAACTCAAAACTTGAAAATACAAAATTCATCATGCATAATCCATCTTAATCATTGAAACCAATACCAAACTACTCTTATAAATAGCAGAAATCGATCAAAGTTCATAAGAAACCTTGCCATACTCTAGAAATCCACAAATATCAGGTCAAAGTTTTAGCAAAACAAACAGTTTTAAATCTTAAGCAATACTGAATATCAATCCAAAAAACTCATATTTTCGGATTCCTCATGATAAATTTGGCTAAGTTGGTTAAGAAATCATCTCAAATGGTATAACATTGAAGGAGAATATCAAGGTCAAAAAACTGAAACCCTAGAAGTCAAAATCGAGAGGTTGAAGATGAATACTTTCAACAGGAACTTCGACCACGTACGTGAGGGCGCATTGCGAATCAGGAATCTCTGATTTTTTTCCCAAAATTTTTATTAAATTTTTTCTGCTCAAAATGGTATAAGGTAAGGCCATGTTTGGATATTCCTAGTTTAAGTTATGAAAAACAAAGGTAATTAATATTATTTTTCCAAATTTACAAATTAACCCCTCTCAACTTTTTCAACTTATGAATTTGATCCCCAAATTCTGTCTATGAATATTTCAAAATATTTTAAGAAAAAAATTCTCTTATATAGAAGTTCAAAAATTATCTTAAATCCGGTATTTTAAAGTCCTAATATAATTACAAATAAACCCCCGAAACTTTAAAAGATAGAGCTTTAGTAAAAAACTCACAGACTAAATCCCATTTACTTACATAACTAAACATTGTATACGTAAAATAATGCACCAGCTCTTACCAATATCCTATTGTGATATAAAGCCGATCGAATACCAAGAAAGTAGGTTTTTCCTATCTTTTCAATAGTATATTTTGCGTATTTGGCATACTTCTATTGATATCACTATGTACTAGATCATATATACTCTTAGTGTGTGCATGTTATTGTACTACGTATTTTGTTACACATCATCGGTATCTGAATTTATCATCAGTAAAAAAATTTAACCAAGGATCAATTTTAATCCTTCTCATATAATAGCTCGTATCATGCTTCATATTGATTCAATTACCCTTGCACTTTTGTGCCATTTTACTATAAGCATAGGTATTAACTAGGAAGTAAACTGACGCGTTATCCCGCAAAACTTTTTACTTAGCCTACTGATTTCAGATGATTGAGAGCCTTAATTATTGCTACATATGTATTAATGTTACTTTAATTGTGTGCATAACAAGTTACTTTTCCCTAAAAGTTTTGGGTTGATTACCTATTATTATAGTTTTACAGATGGCTTAACTACTTTTATACCCTTTGTGAATTGGTAAGTATGGGATTATTAGTTCAAGACTCTTTGACTTTCTTTACATGATCTTAAATAAACTGGTAATGAATCTCACTTTCTTAAACAGACTAGTAAGTATGGGATTATTAGTTATAAATATTTTAATGTTCTCTTAAAAACTGGTAACTATGGGATTATCATCTTGTTTTTATTCTTAGCATTGCTAAACACTGATTTTTTACTCACTGCAACTCTCATGAATATCTATATACTGGTAATAGAATCGGTAGAACCTGCTTAGCGTATTTATTATAATTCCTTCCTTCTCCAGATGCGCCTAGAGAAATAAGATAATATCTCTTACCTACTAGAGATAGAAATCGATCACATGTTTGCGTATCTGACTGTGTGGGTAAAGAATAAGCTAGATGGAAGGAAGGAGTGGCGCTTTTTGATTTTCTATATTATAGTTTGTACTACCCGCGGTGGTATAACCCTATGTAAACCTACTTAATAAAGAATAAAGTTATGTTATTCCTCCTTAGCTTTGATTCATTAATTTATGTGTACTTGTTGTTCATTAATACCAAAAAGCAGGGTGTGACAAGTTTGTATCAAAGCACGTTTTAAATATAAACATATCGTCAGGTTCATATTCTATGTGGGAAACCAATAAGATATTAGTTATTTATTCTTTTTGTAACTTCTTTTATTACTATTATTATATGGTAATTCCATTTTGTAGCATGGACACATGGGACACATTCTTATATAATATAGACCTCGAACCAGATAATCGTCGGGAAATCCGAGTCAGAGAAGAGGCTCTAGAAAGATTAAGAGAAATGATTCGTGCGATCGAGGAGAATTGGGTAGGCTCGAGTAATGATACTAAGAGGCTGGTAATGTCCAACAGAGTTCTGGGTGGAGTGCAAGTCATGCAAAAGGTGGATGATTATGAAAATGATCCGGTAATACTCCAAGAGGCTATGAATATGGTACTGGCACATGAGATGCCAACTCCACTGATGTATCCTAATGCTACATCCATTGGTGAAATACACGATAATTATACTCCCGGTACAATAGTTGACTCAATGGATTGCTCAGATCAGGAAGATTACTTAGTCAGCCCAAAGTCCACTTCCAATGATGAAGCTGTCATCCCCACTTAAAATAATCCAAAGTTAAAAGTTGTTTTA
Source organism: Sambucus nigra (assembly GCA_949130495.1). Classification (NCBI taxonomy): domain Eukaryota; kingdom Viridiplantae; phylum Streptophyta; class Magnoliopsida; order Dipsacales; family Adoxaceae; genus Sambucus; species Sambucus nigra. Next base: position 465,852,809 of record OX422222.1, on the reverse strand, counting down.
ATATGAGTCATATATAGTAAGATATTGTAGAAAGGATGTTATACTATAACTATAACTTTATAAACACAGGTTGTGATGTATAATACTATAGTACCATAAAACTCTTTATGTGAAATACAGTAGACTTGTGACTTAATTTTGTTCATAATTCTTATTATTTAAACTATTGTATTTTTGGGATGGTTAGTACTCGAACTCCCTCTGCTAGAACCCAATCTGAATAGAATTAAACTGAAGGAATGATGCGATGTCATCGGGAACTTACAACTTCATCCCAACAACAATAAACAACTTGTTCATCTCCAGAGGATGTTTTCGAATAAATTCATAGAATGAATGTCCTTCAAGAAGTTCTAAGGCAATGACCCCCATCTATTCTTGGAAAGCCAGGTGGTAATGAAGCTGAGAAATGGATGCACCAGATTGTGAAAGTTCTGAATAGAGTAGGAGTATTCTCAATTGTTTGACGTTGCGGCCATTGTGGAATGCAATTCTTCTACCATAATCCAATCTTCACCCCCGACTATCAGTAACAACCATGTCATTATAACTTCATCCCATTCTAAACCTCACCCTTATGTAAGCTCGAGTGAACAAGATTATTTTCATAATCGTCATAACACAGCACGTTCAGAAATCCGTTGTCATGACTGTTATGATATAGGACATATGAAGCCCCAATGTCCTCAGATAAAGTCAACTATAATCCTTCGTCAGCCAAATAAACTCTCAAAAAATCCAAAATTCCGTTTTATCCCGAATCAATCCAAACTCTACGAAGTAAATTAAGAAAATTCCGAGCCGTGGGAGGAATTATGCTATACTGCCTATGTGAAATACACCTGACGTGATAAAAGGTATGATCATTTTCCAACATTTTCCTACATATATTTTATTAGATACAAGATCCACACATTCTCTTATTAGCCTCACATTAGCTAAATTATTATAATTATCACCATTATCATTAACTACTCAATTGGATATTGAATTACCAATAGGTGAAATCAATACACCAATGCAAAGTTATAGAAATTATAAGATTCAGCTTGATCTAGGAACCCTCCTTGTTAACTTGATAATTTCAGATATTTGTGGTTTTGATATTATAATCGATAATTATTCTTTTATGTTTTAAGGATCAGGTCCATCAGAACCCATAAATTTGCAAATCCAGATTTCTTCTTTAATTCTAAATCTGTTGGACCAATTCAAAGAAGTTTTTCCTAGGGATTTACCAGGATTACCCTCTTCCAGAGAAATTGAGTTTCGTATAAATCCTTATCCCAATACACTTCCTAATTGGATACCTCCATATCGAATGGATCCTTTAGAACTTCGAGAACTTCGTACCCAATTAGATGATCTTTTGGGAAAAGGTTTTATTCGACTCAGTTTTTCGCCTTATGGAGATTCGATATTATTTTTTAAGAAACAAGATGGAAGCTTTAGATTATGCATAGATTATCATAAATTGAACTTAATATCAATTAATAATAAGTTTCCTTTACCCCAAATAGGAGATCTATGTGATCAACTTTGAGGAACAAGGGTCTTTCTAAATTAGACTTACGATCTGGTTATCATCAGTTACGTATTAGAGTGGAAGACATTCTGAAAACTTCTTTTCAAACTCGTTACGGACATTTTGAATTTACCGTTGTGTCATTTGGTTTGACATATGCTCCAAAAACCTTTATGGATCTAATGCTTTGACTTTTTTACATTTTTCTGACCAGTTCATTATCGTTTTTATTGACGATATTCACGTATATTCTCATAATTCGATAGAACACGCCCAACATTTGAAGTGGTCTTAAGTACTCTTATAAACCATTAGTTATATGAAAAAAAGAGCTAATGTGACTTCTCAATGAAGGAAATCAAATTTTTAGGACATGTGATTTCTAAAAATGGGATCGAAGTTGATCAAGCTAAAATTTCAGCAATTTTGGAATAGAAAAGTCCTACCAATATTACTGAAATGAAAAGTTTTATGGGATTATATGAATATTATTTTTGTTTTTTTGAAGGATTTTCACGCATTGCTCTTCCACTTTTAAAACTAACTCGCAGTAAGTTCCATTTGTATGGACTGAATAATGTAACTAATCATTCCAAGTGTTGAAGGACAAATTAACTACTAGTCCTATCCTCACTATTCCTTCTAATGATGTAAGTTACGATGTGTATACCTATACTTCATTACAGGTACTAGGATGTGTGTTAATGAAAAATGAGAAAATGATAGAATATGGGTCATGACAACTAAAGATTCATGAACATAATTATCATGTCCATGATCTCGAACTAGCAGCCGTAGTTTTTGCATTAAAAATTTGGCGTTGTTACCTTTATGGTGTAAATTTTCAATTCTTTTAGAATCATAAAAGTTTGAATTATATCTTTCCCCAAAAGGACTTAAATTTAAGACAACGACGCTAGATAGAATTTTTAGTAGATTATTGATTTAAACTGAATTGCCTTCCAGTTAAAGGTAATGTAGTAGCCAACGGTTTAAGTAAAAATCTCGTATGAAGACTCCACACCCTAATTTCCTATGATATTGTCGCTACCATAAAGAAATATGACCTACGGTTACTTACTCCTTGTGCGAAACTTTTTAATATTATCACTTATCCTGAATTGAGAGAGAAAATCTTAGTTCAACAAACCCAAGATTCTTTTGCACAAAACTTTTCGAACTATAATCTTTATTTTTCATACGATAAAGAAACAAGACTACAATTTAGAAATAGATTTTATAAACATGATAACGCATCTCTTCGAGAACAAGTATTACACGAAGCTCATCACTCGAATTTATAATACACCCCAGAAGTTTGGAAATGTACCATGCTTTGAAGAAGTAATATTGGTGGTCAAATATGAGAAATGATATCGAAGAATTTTGTGAGGAAATGTCTTACTTGTCAACCAAAAAGATAGAACATCAACACTTCGGTGGACTTCTTCAACCCTTACCTATTCGTGAATGGGAAAGCGATCATATTACGATGGATTTTTTCAGTGGACTACCTAGGGGTGGACAAAAAAAAGACCGACCCGATTGACCCGATTGGACCGGACCGGACCGGACCCACTTTTATAGGCTTTTTTATAATTCGGTCCTAATTCGGTCCTAAAATAAGAGACCCGAAATATTCGGTTCGGTCTAAAATATCAATTATAAATTCGGTCTTGGGACCGGACCGGACCGTTTAATTAAATATTATATCAATTTTATTTTATATAAATATATCATATACTAACTAAACTAAACCCTAAACTAAAGACATACAAGCCCTAAAAAAAGCCACGGCCGCCACTAGCTATACTTCATCTTCTCTTCGTCTCTCTCTCCAACTCTACGACTCTCTCCTCTCCTCCTCACTTTTCTCTTCATCTTTTATTCCTCTATGATAGAGGCTCTATCTCTCCAACTCTTCGGTCGGCGCTAGGTAGGTCGATCACCACACCACCATGAACACGGGATCCGGTGCTCTGAACACCAGATCCACACCTGTTGTTCCTCCGGTTGCGATGCATAACCCCACAGCAGCAGTGGCTGTTCCGGCGAGTAAACAGATAGCCACGGTTGCGACGCCGAGAAAAGATACAGCCATGGTTGTTCCTCCGGTTGCGACGGACAACTCCACCGGTCCTATTCCGGCGACGGCGAGAAAAGATATAGCAACGGTATGTTCTTTTGCATTTTTAAACTTCATGGAAAGTTATATCAAATTTATATTGCATTTTTAAACTTCAGAAGACTATTTTTAAAGTTGTGGATCATCTGTAAACAATCTATAAACCATCTGTAAACCATTTTTAAACCATCTGTAAACCATCTGTCAACCATCTGTACATCTGTAAATTAGTTCAGAAGACTACATCTGTAAATTAGTTCAGAAGACTCAATTGTCATTTTTAAATAGTACAAACAATAAAAAATTAACAGGTTTTCATTGAAAAAAAAAGTAATAAATGTAAAAAATAGACCGAATATTAACCGAACCGGACCGAAAATAGCCTAGACCGATTAAATAGGCTAAACCGATTAAATCGGTCCGAATTCGGTCTCCTCAAATATAGGACCGAATAATTCGGTCCGACACCTAAAATGATCAAAAACCGAACCGGACCGGACCGCGCCCACCCCTAGGACTACCTCGTACGTCCCAAGGATATAATTCAATTTGTTGAATAGAAGATCGACTTACCTAATCTACTTATTTTCTACCTTCAAAGAACCAATTCGTTTCAAAAGCTTAGAAATCTTTATATTTGAGAAAGTATTCGATTACAGGGAATTCCTTTATCCATTGTATCAGATAGAGATTCTCATTTTATAGGAAAATTTTGGCAAGCATTACAAACTGCAATCGGTACTAAACTTCATTCAAGTACCATATTCCACCCCTAAACGAATGGACAATCAGAACGTACAATTCAAACCTTAGAAGATATGTTACGTGCTTATACGTTAGATATGTCTAACAATTATAATGTCTATTTACCTCTTGTCAAATTCTCATATAACAATAGTTACCAAGCTAATATTAAAATTGCTTCGTTTGAAGCTTTATATAGAAGATCCTATAGATCACATGAATGTTGGATAGAATCGGGAGATAGTAAACAATTTGGTCTCGAAATAATCCAAGAAACCACTGAAGTACAACAACAGATTCGAGAGAAATTGAAGAAAACCCAAGATTGAAAGAAAAGTTATGCAGACCAATATAAAAAACCCTTAGAATTTCAAGTAAATGATCAAGTGTTTCGAAAGTGTCCCCCCCAAAAAGGAATTCTACGCTTCAGAAATAAAGGAAAACTAGCACCCGAAAATATTGGACCTTTCACAATTTCTAAAGGAATCGGCTCCGTAGCCTATCAATTAGAATTACCTGTGGAATTATCCAATATCCATAATGTATTTAATGTATCACAGTTACCCTGGAATATTTTTGATCCATCCCAAACTGTTACAGGGAAAAATGTTTCGGTCAAACCCAACCATAAGCTTGAAGTACGTCCTATTCAAATTTTGGATTGCCAAGTGAAGTATCTCAAAAATAAGAAAATTCCCTCAGTAAAATTAATTTCGAAGCATCTGAATCAGCAAAAAGCAGCGTGGGAACTAGAATAAGCAATAAAGGATCGATACCTTGACTTATTTCCAGGTAAAATTCAAGGATGAATTTTTTTTAGGTAGGGAGACTGTAAGAACTCGGAATTTTTCAACCTTAAATTACCTACGACTATTGTTTAAACCCTTATAATAAGTGAAAAATCAAAAGTCTTCTAAGAAGAAAGAAACTATGCTTAGAAACCGATACTTTTGCTATTAACTTAGATCCCCTAAAGTTTCAATAAATTTCAAAATAGCCTTTAAAAGTTTCAAAGTAAGATAGCTTAATGTATATTTAACCCCTAAACCTCAACTTTACATCAAATTAATTCTTTAGAACCTAATTAACATATTATAATTTCAACCCTGAAAACTTTTGGAAATTACCAAAATACACTTATACTTTACAAAAAGTAAATATTTAAGGCTATAAAAGTAATTACCCAACATCCAAGGACCAAACCTTTAAATTTCTTTAATTATAGTTGAACCCCTGTCCACCTAGTGCTCCACATAAGCACTAGAGGTCAAATCACACATGAACACACCATGTAAACATGTGCACTACACTTTCCCGTAATGAAAACTCTACATAAACTAGCTCAAATCCACCACCCAAAGGCACCAATCAAATCTTCTGAAGATGTAGTATAAATACTCCACAAATTCAGTAGTAAAAACACACCTTACGGCCCAGTTCAAAAATTCCCTCAAATCAGGTACCTTGTGATTTTATGCTAAATTTTTAGTTTTTTCAATTCCAATAGTTTTATGTGTAGTTAACATAGTTTAAACAATCATAATATGCAAGCTTTTACGTGTAGAATAGCTTAGGATGAAAAAAATAAGAATAAACACAATTAAAGCTTGAGCTTTAATGGTGAATCTTGATATAATGACTTAAACTTTGATTTGAAGCTACATATAACTTCATTATACCCTAAGGATCTCTAATGTAATGGTTAAAAGCCATTAATGTGCATATAGAGCTCAAATCGATCAAAAGTGTATTTTGAACTCAAAACTTGAAAATCCAAAATTCTTCATGCATAATCCATCTTAATCTTTGAAACCAACAAAAAAATACTTTTATGTATAGCAGAAATCAATCCAAGTTCTTAAGAAACCTTGCCATACTCTAAAAATCTACAGATATTTGGTCAAAATTTTAGCAAAACACATAGTTTTGAATCTTGAGCAATACTGAATATCAATCCACAAAACTCATATTTTTGGATTCCTCATGAAAAATTAGGCTAAGTTGGTTAAGAAATCATTTCAAATGGTATAACAATACAGGAGAAAATCAAGGTCAAAAAACTAAAACCCTTGAAGTCAAAATCGAGAGGTTGAAGATGAAGACTTTCAACAGGAACTTTGACCACGGGCGTGAGGGCGCGTTGCCAATCAGAAATTTTTTATTTCTTTTCCAAAATTCTTATTAAATTTTTCTAGTCAAATGGTATAAGGTAAGGCCATGTTCTGATATTCCTAGGTTAAGTTATGAAAAACTTAGGTTTTAACTTAAGAATATTTGTCTAAATTTACAAATTGATCCCTCTCAACCTTTTCAGCTTATGAATTTGATCCCCAAATTCTGTCTATGAATACTTCAAAATATTTAAAGACAAAAGGTCTCTTACACCAAAGTTCAAAAATGATCTTAAATCCAATATTTTAAAGTCCTAAGATAATTACAAATAAACTCCCAAAACTTTAAAAGATACAGTTTTAGTACAAAACTGACTGACTAATTCCTAAATACTTACATGCCCAAACATTGTATGAGAAAAATCAAGCACTAAATCTTACCAGATACCCTATTGTGATATAAAGTCGATCGAATACCGAGTAAGTAGTTTTTTCCTTCCTTTTCAATAGTATAGTTTGCGTATTTGGCATACTTCTATTGATATTAGTATGTGATAGCTCCTATATACTCTTAGTTTGTGCATGTTATTGTACTGACATACTACATATTTTGTTACGCATCATCGGTATTTGAATTTATCAATATTAATTAAATTAAATAAGGATCAATTTTAACCCTTCTCATATAATCACTCGTATCATTTTTCATATTGATTCAGTTACCCTTACACTTTTGTGCCATTTTACTATAAGCATTAGTATTAACTAGGAAGTAGACTGAAGTGTTATCCCACGAAACTTTCTACTTGGCCTACTGGTCTTAGATGATTGAGAGCCTTGATTATTGCTACATACATATGAATGTTACTTTAATTGTGTGCATAGCATGTTACTTTCCCCCAAAATTTTTGGGTTGATCACCTATTATTATGGTTTTACTGATGGGTTAACTACTTTTATACCCTTAGTGAACTGGTAAGTATGGGATTATTAGTTCAAGACTCGTTGAATTTATTTACATGATCTTAAATAAACTGGTAATGAACCTCACTTTCTTAAATGGACAAGTAAGTATGGGATTATTAGTTCAAAATCTTTTAATGTTCTCTTAAAAATTGATAATTATGAGATTATCAGCTTGTTTTTATTGTTAGCATTGCTAAACACTGATTCTATACACACTCCAACTCTCATTTATATCTATATCTATATACTTGTTATAGAACCGGTAGAACCTGCTTAGCATATTTGTGCTAATTCATTCCTTATCCAGATGCTCCCGGAGAAATAGGATAATATTTCTTCCCTACTAGAGATAGAAATCGGTCACATGTTTGCGTATCTAACTGTGTGGGTAAAGAATAAGCCAGATGGGAGCAAGGAGTGGCGCTTTTAGATTTTCTATATTAGAGTTTGTACTAAAAGTATGCAACTCACTCCTACGGTGGTACAACCCTATGTAAACCTACTTAATAATGAATAAAGTTATGTTATTCCGCCTTAGCTTTGATTCATTGGTTTATTTGTACTTCTTGTTCATTCATACCAAAAAGCAGGGTACGACAATATGTAACACAAGAAGGAAGAAAATGAGTTAACTTTGTCAAATGATCCATTATGACCCATGTAGCATCGTGACCTAGCTTTGACTTGAGGAATCCATTGACTAAATGCATGTTTAAACAGTCCTACTTCCATTGTACTACATGTAGCTGTTGAAAAATTCTGACGGGTCTTTGTGTTCTTCCTTAAGTTGTTGACAAGTATAACACTACAATACATACTTTCCGATATCTCTCTTAGTGCCTTCCCACCAAAGTGACTCTTGAGATCGTTATACATCTTTTTGCTCCCAGAATGAACTGTATATTTTGAGTAATGTGCCTCCTCCATAATCTCTTTCTTTAGATCATCCATGTTAGGGACATAAATTCACCCACAGAATATGAATCTCCTATCACTTACGATACTCCATTTTTTTGGATCTTATGATACCATCTTTGTAAGACTTATACACCGGGATTTCAGTCGTACGTCATTCTTCAATCGTCATAAAATCAACGAACTACCATGTTTTATGGATTAGGGTATCAATGACTATATTTTACTTACCCAAGTGATATTGGAGAGTGAAATCATAATAGTTTAAATGTTCCATCCACCTTCTTTGCCTCATATTCAACTCTTTTTAATATAATCACTACTTTAAACCTTTTTGGTCTGAAAAAAGATCAAACTTTTTACCATGAAGATAGTGTCGATATCTCTTCGGGGCAAAAACTACTCCTCCCAACTCCAAGTCACGATTCAAATAATTTATCACATGCAACTTAAGTTATCGTGAACCATAAGTGACCACCTTGATATATTGGATTAAGAAACATCCCAAACCTTTGTGAGAGGCATCACTTTAGACAATAGACACTCCTTGGGATGGTGAGGACCGGTGTAGTTGTCAACTTTTGCTAAAGTTCTTAAAATGCTCTTTCACAATTATCATCCTAAATAAATTTTACATCCTTTCGGGTTAAACGGGTGAGTGGGGCGTCTATATGTGAGAACCCTCTAATAAACCTTCGACAGTAGAAGGCTAAGCTAATGAATCTTCTCATTTTTGTAGGCATCTTTGGTTTACTCCACTTTATAACCATTTTAACCTTTGAGGGGTCCACTGAAATACCATCTTTTGAAATAATGTGACTGAGCAAATTTAACTTGTTTCAATCAGAATTCGCATTTCTCTTACTTAGCATATAAGTGGTGGTCTTAAAAAGTTTGAAGCGTAGAGCTAAGATCTCGCTTGTCTTCTTCTCTTGTCTTTAGGTAGATCAAAATGTCATCGATAAAGACAATAATAAATTGGTACAAGTAGAAATGGAAAATTTGATTCATCAAGTCCAAGCAAATGGAAGGTGCATTCATTACTCCGAACGGCATAACTAAGAATTCACAGTGTCCACATTGTGTTCAAAAAGTCGTTTTGGAGTCATCCTCCTCTCTTACTAAAAGTTGGTGATAAACATAACATAAGTATATCTTCGAAAATACTGCAATGCCCTGAAGTTGGTTGAGAAGATCGTTGATTCTTGGCAATGGGTAATTGTTCTTGATTGTATCCTTATTTAGCTAGCGATAGTCGATTAATAATCTGACTGGACCATCTTACTTCGGTGTGAACAACACTGCAGCACCCAAGGCAACAATATTGTTTCGATGACTCCTCGGTTCAACAATTCCTTGATTTTGTTCTTTTATTCTTGCATCTCCTTTAGGACCATATCGATAAGTACCGAGAATTATATCAATATAAAAGTCTATTTCCCTCTTTGGCATCAGTCTAGAGACCTTCTGGAACACATCAGCAAATTCACATACTACTGGAATTTGTCCAACAACTACTTCTTCACCTTTTTCCTCAATAACAGCAAGAAAACCCTAAGTCAAGTCATGGTATGAACGATCACGACAAAAAATGAATGGTGGTTGGTGTGGAATGGATAAAGTAATTATTTTCTCAAAACATTACAACGTAGCATGGTAGGTAGTAAGTTGATTCATACCCAAAATGTCTCATCATAAGTACTAATAGCTCATCTGGCATTACCTTACCTTTAATATTTATAGGGAAATCCTTATAGACCACGTCAAAAGTCATTACTTTACCCAATCGCGAGCTAAATACTAAGGGAGTGTCTAAAAGAGAAGGTAGCAAACCTAATTATTCTACGAATGCAGATAAAATGAAGGAATCAGTAGCTCGAGTATCAAACAAACCTTTTGTATAACTATTAAAGATATATAATTAACCTTCAACCCTAGCTTTCTCTCTCACCATTACATACATCTTCGTGATCTGGTCCGTTTATCCTTGCATGAGTTCTTTGGTGTAGTCTCTCATTATATGGTCGGTTCCTCCACAATTTTAGTATTTTCTTATTAATTTTTTTGATTTACCAATTTTTCTGATATAGTTTCCTTATGGCTTTTGTTTTTTTCCTTTTGATTCTTCCATGACGGTTGGTTGCTCCTTGAGTTTTGATTTCCTCGTTTGATCACTTTACCCTTATTTTTAGCTTTTCATATATTTCTTGTACTCGACATTATCAATATCAATATTTATGGCCTCCCTGAATATTGCTTCATATGTCCTTAATTTATCTTTGATCAGCATTCGTCAAATTTCTTGAGTTAATCCACGTGTAAACTTATGAGCACGCCGTTCTACGATGTTAACCAAATGTGATACAAACCTTGAAAGGGATTAAAACTTTCTTTAGTATTCAAAAATCGGCTTCATCCCTTTCTTTAACTTGATAAATTCCAACTATCATTTCTCTTCCTCTGTGTTTGGGAAGTACTTACCCAAAAATTTCTCTTAAAACTTAGTATGTGTCATGGCATCTGCATCCTCAGTTCCAATCGTAGTATTCATTAATATCTACAATTTTTCACCTCCGCTGACAACTGAAAGACCGACAATTGTCATTTCTCAAATTTGGAACACTCCATAACCTCAAATATATCCTCCAATTATTGGATTCTTCTTTCTGTCACAATCAGGTATGTCGTGCCTTTTAACTTTCCCAGTTTGAGTTTCTTATATTATGATCAAAGTTTGATCATCTTGTCATGATTCATCACAGGACCAACTCATTGAGAATTCATTTATTCCATGTTTTGAACAAATGCTCTTAGAGGAAAGTTTTGGTATCTCGTATTATCTCCCACTGCCATTATCTTTAATCGAAATAAATAAAAAGGTAAGGCGTAAGTCCTTGAATTTTCTTTATAATATCCCACGAGAATTGTTATATTGTTGGTGCATTTTTAATGACATCTTTTTTAAGCACTTAAAGTAAACACACCACACAAATATTAGATCATGTAATACTCACGTATATCATATTAAAACATATCCATAAGTAAATGAGCCAGTCTACAGTCAGTCTCTTAGTAAACTATGCAATAAAAAATACACATGTAACCCTGGGTCATATATATAGAAGCCCCGTCATATGCATAAACAAAAGTAGAGAAACTTAGATAAATATGTGGAAAAAAATCAAAACTCACCCCTAAAAAATACATATAAAAAAGGTGAACCACTACTGAGCCAACCTCTATCCCCCCCTGATCTCAAATCAAGGGACTCTTCGTGGACTTTTTTGTATGCCCCGAGGATGCGTAGAGAACTAAAACAGTTAGCTCTAGAGAATCAATCAGATGGACAGGATCAACTGGATGTATTAGAGAAAGTGGCTCGATGGGAACCACTGGTTCTGGTGGTAAAATAAGTACCATAGGATCACAACCACAATGGAAACATCTGTCTGAATGGGTAGAACTGGTTCAACTGGAGATTATGTTGGGGGCTACACCTAACCAACCTCATCTAAGATCCTTTAAAGTAAGATTTGGTATCGAGGTGGGGTAAAAATAAGGGTAAGCATCGATGAGGCAACGCTCATCACTGACATGGAACGATGATATACCAATGCCTGCTACATCTCAGGCGTATAGTACACCCAAGTGTTGCCTATATCAAGGGCATCCCAAAATACCATGCATTCAGCCTACCACTTTATAAGGTCAAGTTAAGCCTCCATATCCTAGTGCTGAACACCAAGCATTTTGGATATAACATCGTCGACCCACATGCCTGGATCCATAAGTCTACACACGTAATAGTAAACATTGATTGACAATATATTAACCGCCAAGACAATCACACTCTCTAAAAAACTAACTCAATATGATTATCCGTTAACTTTACAATGAACCTAAGATCTGATACCAAATATTTCAAACCCCGAGTCATGATAATAATTTTAATTTTAATTTAAGAGCGTATAATATTTTTAAAAATTTTGGGCAAAGTTTCCTTTGTCAGAATAGCATTTCACTTAGTGTCGATCGTATTTTCTCAAAGAACGCATTATATAGTTCAATATTACCATGACTCGATCAGGGATAAGAACACGAGTTGACATGGGAATAATGAAGGACATGAATGAACCTAATATAAATGGAAAGTCCAAACTATTACAGTCACCAAGATAAAGTCATAGAGAATAGCTTTCCGCATATGAAAGTTTGTATATATGTTGTGGTCAAGGGTCATTGTAAACTGAAATTTGCTAGTGTATGTGTCCATTTTTGTTGAGATGATTAGTTTTTCAGTTGGATATTAGAGGCTCGGGTATTGTGAGATAAATTTTTAAATGTCATAAATGATTATTCATGTAATTATAAGTCCATTCATATTTAGTTACCGTTAGCACAATTATGTGACTAAGATTGTTATTATAGGATAATATGGTGTTGAGTTTAGAGTATATAAATGTTCTCATTGGGTCAATTTCTCATGATGTTACACATTTTAATTTTTTAGGTTCAGACATAATTTTAGTTAATTAGGGTTCGTTATCAGTAGATACGCTTTTTAGGACTCGATTACTTATATTCCTTGATGCTATATTTTGATGCTTATTAGCACTCGCTTATTAGTTTGTGTATTTTACAACTTTATCTTGGTGATTATATTAGTTGGGAGTTTCCATTTATATTATGTTCATGTACGACCTTGATTATTCCCAAATCTAGCAACTATTGTGGTTGTCCCATGTCGAGTCATGATAATATTCAATTATATAATTTTTTCCTTTGAGAAAACATGTTTGACATTAAGTGAAAAAAATTTCAGACAAAGGAACCTCTGCCCAAATTTTCTAAAAATATTATACTCTCTCAAATTCAAATTAAAATTATTTTCATGACTCGAGGAGTGATAGATTTTGTATAAAAGCCTAGGTTCATCATAGAGTTTTTTTATTATGATATTGAGTTAGTTTTAGGGTGAGTATGATTGTTTTAACGATTCATGGTTTACGAATCCATGATTCATGTTACGTGCAGGGACATATGGATCCAGTCATGTTTGGCGACAATGTTAACTCGACAGCACTTGGTGTTCAACATTGGGATATAAAGTCTTTCCTTGGCCTCATAGAGTGGTATGCTGAATGGAAGAAATTTCGAGATTCCCTTGATGTGGGAAATAATTGGGTGTACAATATGTCTGAGATGCAACAGGCATTGGTATATCACCGTGCCATGTCATTGATGAGGGTTGCTTCGTCAATGCTTACCGTTATTTTTACCCCACCTCGATACTAAATCTTATTACAAAGGATCTTAGATGAGGGTGGTTAGCTGTAACCCCCAACATACGCCCCAGTTGACCCGGTTCCACCCACTGAGACTGATGTTCCCATTATGATTGTAATCTTATGGTACTTTTTGTGGCACTAGAGCTAGTGGTTCATATCGAACCACTTGAGTTAATGCATCCAGTTGATCTCCTTCATCCTATTCATTCTCTAGAGCCAACAGTTTTAGTTCGCTACGCATCCTCGGGGCATAAAAAGGATTCCGCGCCCAGTCGTTTGGGTTGAGATCAGGGGGATCAAGGCTAGCTTAGTAGTGGTTTATTTATTTGTATGTATTTTTTATGGGTAAGTTTTGAATGTTTTTTCACATATTTATATAGGTTGCTCTACTTTTGTTTATGCCATATGAGAGGCTTTTATATATATAACCTGGGGTTACATGTGTATTTTTTTTGGATGGTGTACAAAAAGACGGATCATAGACTAAGTTGTATACTTATGGACATCTTCGTATATGATATACGTGAGTATTACATGGTACGATAGTTGTGTATTGTGTTTACTTCATGTGCTTAAAAGATGTTATGATAACACCAAAAATATAATTATAGTGACATGTTATCAAGCAAATGCAAGGACTTACACCTTACCTTTTTTTTTCTTTCGGTTAAAGATAATGGTTGTGGGAATTAATATGGGATACCAAAACTCTCTCTTAAGGATATTTCTTTAGCACATGTAACAAATGAATTCTCAATGATTTTTACCTGTGGTAGATGATGACAAGCTGAGCAAACTTTGAGATTAATTTAAAAACTCGAACCGGGCAAGTCTAAAGGCACGACAGGCCCCCACTCAACGAAAAGATATATGCAATAGTTGGAAGATATCTCTGAGTTTATGGAGTGTTACTAAGCTAATTAACAAAAAAGGCAGGTTTCAATTGGTGGAAGTTGGTGATGACTATGATGGGAACTAAGGCTGTAGATGCCATGACAAATACTGAGTTTCAAGAGAAAGTTTTGAAGAAGTACATCCCAGAAACCAAAAAAAGAAGAGAAAATGACCTAGAGTTTATCGAGTTAAAGAAAAAGACAATGACAGTTGTTGAGTACTAAAGCAAGTTTGAAGTACTTGTAAGAATCGTGCCATATTTGGTTAATACTTTAGAACGAGGGGCTCGTACGTTTGCACGAGGATTGACTTTAGAAATTCAACGAATGGTGATAGATGATTAGATAAGGATATATGATGTTATAATTGGAGAAGACTTAAGTATTGAGATTGACAATGTTAAGTAGAAAAAAGATATGGAAGATAAAATAAAAAGGGATATCAATGCAACAAGGAAATCAAAACTTAAGGAACAACCAGCCAACCAGTGTGTAAGAAGCAAAAGGAAAATAACGGAATCAATAAGTCAACTTTATCAGCGCAATCAAAATGTCTAAGCAAGCCGAGAGGAAAATGTTGCTTTTATGGAGGAATGAACATATAATGAGAGACTTCACCAAAGCACACGTGAAGGGGAGAATTGGGTTTAACTGAGATGAACTAGGTCATCATATCAAGGACTTCAAGAAGTCAAAGAGAGACAATCAAGCACAACAGGGTGGCCAGGCGAGAATATTTGCATTTGTGCGATAGCAAGCTAGAGTTGAAGGTAACTTACTTATAATTAACAGTTGTGCAAAAAAAATTGACACTCAAGCTACACTTTCCTTAATTTCTTCAGCATTCCTAGAATCATTAGATGTGACACCTTCTCATTTCGACACTCCTTTTGTAGTTAGCTCGTCACTGGGTAAAGTTATGGCTTTTGACGTGATCTATAAGGATTTCCCTATAAATATTAAAGGTAGGGTAATCCCAGATGAGTTGGTAGTACTTGTGATAAGACATTTTAATATCATTATAGGTATGGATCCTCTCACTCCCTACTATGCTACGTTGAACTATTTTGAGAGAATAGTTACTTTCTCCATTCCACACCATCCACCATTAATTTTTTATCGTGATCATCCATACAATGACTCAATCAAGGGCTTTTTCCCCTTATTGAGGATGAGGGTGAAACAATAGTCATTGGACAAATTCCGGTAGAATGTGAATTTATTGATGTGTTTCAGAAGGTCTCTAGCCTGTCACCAAAGAAGATCAAGAACTAAATAACTAAATCAAGGAATGGTTGATCCAAGGACTTATCATACCATATTCATCGACTCGGGTGCAGCAGTGTTATTCACACCAAAGTAAGATAGGATGCTTTGATTATGTATTGACTATCACCAGCTATATAAGGTCACAATCAAGAACACGTACCCATTTCAAAGGATCGACGATCTTTTCAAACAAATCTATGGCACCACGGTATTTTTGAAGATCGACTTAAGGTTTGGTTATCACAAACTTTCGTTAGAGAGGAGGAAGTCCCCAAGACAAATTTTCAAACACGATATGGATACTAAGGATCCGTTTGATAGCACAAAAATTCCAAGGTAAATTCTCAAAAGTCGAAAAATTCTGGTATTTTCTAGCTTTTAGGCTGTTTGATAGTCTTAATTTTCCCTGGAATTTGTTTTCTATGTACAACACCCCTTAAGCACAATTTGCCACCCTAGGGTAGAATTCAATTCTTTGGGGGGGGGGGGGGGTCAGGTTTTTGTTTGCCACCTTTGGGTGGCAAATCACTTGAAACCAATTTTTTTTTATAACTCTATATATTTCATAAATATATAAATATATATTGTTAATAAATATATAAATATATATATTTCGTATATTTTAATATATATTCGTATATTTTATATATTTTAGCACATATATGTATATTGCGTATATTTCGTATATTTATATATATTTCATATATTTATATATTTCGTACATTTATATAATTTATATAATTCATATATTTTAATATATATTTATATTTCATAAATTTTGTATATTTCATATATTCCTTATATGTAATATATATTATTTACAAAATATATACATATATATAATATATATGTATATTATATTCTGTATATATACATATATATAATATACATATACAATATAATATACACATATATAATATACATTATTCTGTATTCTGTATATATGTATATATACATATAATATACACATATATAATATACATTATTCTGTATTCTGTATATATGTATATATACATAATATACAGAATAATGTATATTATATATGTGTATATTATATTGTATACGTATATGATATATATATATGTATATATTCATAAATACATAATATATATGTATATATTCTGTAAATAATATATATTTAGTATATATATATATATATATATATATATATATATATATATATATATATATATATATAATTTACATATATACAGAATATAATATTCTGTATATATGTAAATATATATTCTATATATATGTATATATTCTGTAAATAATATATATTTAGTATATTCAGTATATAATATAATATATATTCATATATTCATATATTAAATATAATAATATATTTAATATATGAATATATTTCGTAAATAAAATATTATATTTTCATAGATTTTGTACATTTAATAATATTTAAATGTACAAAATCTATTAAATATAAAAAATCTATGATAATATTTAATATATGAATATATTTCGTAAATAAAATATTATATTTTCATAGATTTTGTACATTTAATAATATTTAAATGTACAAAATCTATTAAATATAAAAAATCTATGAAAATATAATATATTATTTACGGAATATATGAATATATATTATATTATTTGCGGAATATATATATTTCGTAAATTATTATTAATTTCCAGAAAAATATACAAAATATATGAATATTCCGTAAATTATTATGTATATATTCCGCAAATTATATTAATTTTTGGAATATATATATTCCGCAAATAATATAATATAAATTATTATGTATATATTCCGCAAATTATATTAATTTTCGGAATATATATATTCCGCAAATAATATAATATATATTCATATATTTTGTATATTTAATAATATATATTTATTATATATATATATATTCCGTAAACAAATTTTCCACTTTTATATCTATTTTTCAGCTTTTGCGTTTGATAGAAAATGTAGAAAATTGTTGATTTTCCAACTTGTATCAAACAGACACAAGTTGGAAAATATTCATTTGCCTTGAAATTGTTTGTCCTGGAATCAAATGTCCTGAAATCATTTGCATTTTCCCAGTTTTCTATCAAACGGACCCTAAGAATTCTTACTTATGTCATTCGGAGTAATGAATGTAAATGTCATTTTCATGTACCTTGTAAATTGATTTTCCAACCCTAATTGGACCGATTTATTATTTTCTTTACCGATTTATTAATTTTCCAACCCTAATTCTTAGTTATGTCTACATTTTATTTTACTCTTCAAAATTTGCGAGAGAGCCGTATATATGATAAGTTAAAGAAATGTAAATTCTGGGTTTAAGAAGTTAAATTCCTCAGCCACATTGTTTAAAAAGAAGGCATTTCAGTAGACCCCTCGAAGATTGTAGCCATGATGAAGTGGAGTCAACCAAACTTGCCTATGAAAATTAGAAGCTTCCCTGGGTTAATTGGCTATTATCAAAGGGATCTCACATATAGTCTCCCCATTCACCCATTTAACACGAAAGGATGTAAAATTTCCTCGGGACGATAATTTTTAAAGATAATAATAAGAACTAAAATAAAAGTTAACAATTACATTGGTCCTCACTATCCCAACAAGTAGTATTGGGTTTAGTATCTATAGCGACGCCTCTTAACAAGGTTTGGGGTATGTTTTGATGCAATAATACAAGGTGGTTGCTTATGGTTCACGAAAACCTAAGCCTTATAAGATAAATTATCTAATTTACGACCTGGATCTTACACCAATAGTTTGTGCCCTGAAGATATGGCAACACTATCTTTATAATGAATAGTTTGTCTGTTTTTCCATATCACAAAAGTTTAAATTACTTGTTTTCTCAAATGAGATAAATATGAGTCAAGTGATGTGGATGTAACATTTGAAGGACAATTATTTCACTCTCTAATATCACCCAAGTAAGGCTAATATAATCGTGGATGTTGTAAGCAACGGGAACTCATTGATTTTATGATGATAGAAAAATGGCAAATGATTAAAACCCTGTCAGAATTCAATATTCAACCAAAAATATATGAAGATGAGGTATTCCTTTATAACCTTATGGTTCATCCAAATCTGATCAATGAAGTCTTACGATCTCAATCCCAATATCAAACAATGCAAGTGAGTCTTAGAAAGGTAGCACTGCAATAATAAAAAAATTGGAGTATCGAAAGTGAGGGAATTAAAATTTCATGGGAGAATTTTTCTCCCTCACGTGGATGATATAAACAAAGAGATTATGGAGGCGTCACATCACTCAAGGTATACAGTTCACCATGACAGCATAAAGATGTGTAAATATCTCAAGTGGCACCTTATTGGGAATACATGAAGCGAGATATCGCATAGTATGTATCGAAGTGTAACATGTGTCAACAAGTGAAGATAAAACATCAAAGACCCGTAATAGTTGTTGAACTGCTAATTATTGCACAATGGAAGTAGGAACATGTGTCGCCACTGGATTTATAAGGTCAAATAGAGGTCACAATACTATATGGGGCATTGGTAAGACCCCGTGGGGTGCTAGTCTCTATTATTTTAGATCGTAACTATCACTTCACATCTCACTTTTGGGTGAGTTTTCAAAAATCATTTGGTACATCGTTAGATCTTAATACCTTTTTTTAACCACACACAGATGGCAGGGTGATCCAAGTTTTAGAAAATATGTTGCGAGCTTGTGTTTTAGAGTTTGAGAGGACGTGGGAGTCTCAATATTGAAAAAGTACCTACGTGACGAGTCTCCCATTATTAAATACAGTGATATTTAGCTTAATTATAACGTCATGCACATAGAAAAACTTGTTTGTATCATTTACAAAAGGATAAAGACGTTGCGGACTAAGGAGATCGCATTTGTTAAAGTGCAATGGAACCATCGCGACAAAAGTGATGTTTCTTAGGAGCTCGAGTGTGAAATGCGAAAGAGATATACACACCTCTTCAATGACTAGGTACATAGATTTCGAGGTCGAAATACTTTTTAAGGAAGGTAAAGTGTAGTAACCCGATGCTTTAATGCTAAATTTATTTTTGATATTATTATATAGTGATTGACGTGGTACCTATTTTTTCCGCGGTTATTATTGTTGTTGGCATTAATGAGATTATTTTGGAATGTGTGTTCGTATATAGGTGGTACCTAGAATAATGAAAATTAATATTTGTGAAAATTAAAAAAGGGAGAGGGACTAACTATAACTAATTTAAAATATAGGTGTATATTGTAATTTTTCTTTAAATGTGAGACAAGACATGTAAAAAAAAGTAATTAAAGCCTCTCCCATTGCTCTCACATAGGACACATGTCCTCACTTAAGCAAAGCTTGCATACTATATCATAGTTATCCCTACAATTTAATCACAAAAACATTAACATTACCCTTGTTTTCTCTTCATCATTAAGGAAAGGAATATAAAATGTTAGGACACAATGGGAAGAAAGAAAAGAAAAGGAGAGTGTCATAGGAAAGAAACAAGAATTTTGGCAAAAGCAATTAAAAGACTCAAAAGGAATTTTTAAGAGGATTCAACATTATGGAATTAACGTGGGGATTTCTTTACTATTTAAACTTTTCTTCTCTAAATGTGGTCATTATCAATATTGGTAGCCATGGAAGCATGATTTAAGCTTGCATGTCTAACCTAGAGAGAGAAAATGGAAGAAATTGACTTTTGGTCCATAATTTATGATTTTTTTCTAGTATGGCCCTAAATATAAGCAAATTATTGCTTAGAAATCTCAAGACTATATGAGTTGTAATTTGTATTCTAAAAATTTTAAAAAATTTGACCTATTTATGCATTTGTCTCTCTGCATATTTTATTACGAATTTTTGGATGATTTGTTTAAACCCACATTTATGCATATTTTATTACGAATTTGACCTATTTATGCATTTGTCTCTCTCTCCTATTTATGCATTCTAAAAAGTAATTACGAATTTTTGGATGATTTGCACACCCATTCAATTTTTTTAAATTTGTTTTAAGAAAAACCTGCAAAAGGACAACAATACCCTATTTATTAAACCCAGTAAAAACCTATTCATTTAAAAAGAAGTTTCTTGTTTAGAAACCAAACAGTTCTATTCCTAAATACACAGAGGGACAACTCCATTTTTAATTGCACAAAGTTTATCATCTGGACATACTCCATTTTTAATTGAACAAAGTTTGTTCGGCTAACTTTTAATGGAATAATTTTTAAACTATAAATGTATACCTACTTATTGACCCGCTAAAGTTTTCTAAGGAAAAAATCTTGAAACACTTTCAATCATGCTCATCTCCTGCTAAACATCATCCCTCTTGCAAAACCTATCCTTTTCCTATGAAGAAGATGGAATAATTCTGGTGATTCGTTATGAGTTTTTGAATAGGCTTTGGAATTTTTTATTCTTCATTTTAGTCGGTCTCACTAATATGGGTCTAGGGTTTTTAACCATGTTTCACATTCCTAGTTTTAAGCATGAAGTTCCCGTTTTAAAGTTATTTCATTTAGATTTGAATGTTATTTTCAACAGAGGGATGTTGGCATTGATGAAGAATGTAACCGAGTATCAATTTTCAAAAAACTAAAATTGTTAGATCTAGAAAAAATTAAACTTACTGAAAAGAATAATGTAAATGTATAATCTTTATGTGCCCATCCCCCACCCACGGTGCATTAAAAGACCCTCAACCAAATATTATGGGTTTATTAATAACTAGCATGAAGGCCACGTGACGCGTGGCCGAATATAATGATATATAACATAACTATTTAGCATATCTAATTTTGTTTCTTTAGATTAAATTTAAAGAACCAATAAGTTTGCTTAATTCCTAATTTTGCATAAAAATCATATTAATAGGCCATGTTTTAAATCCGCTTTGTTTATTTTACTGTGTTTTGGACTTTTCAATTTCACCACCATGTGTCTTTAATTTTAGTTTGTTTCATTCTCAAACACATAGAATCAACCCAGAAGAAAGAATATAAGTTTTATATATTGAAAGAAACCTAAAGAATGAACCAAAAAAGGAATAACAATTGAATTGTGTAATAACTAACCTGCATATTGGTTGTTGTCTAGTTATTGAATTATAGCTCAAAATACTGCACAAATGAGCACCACTGTCAATAAACTATAAAAAAGGAACAACAATGTTTCGGCTTTACTTTCTCTAAACCAAGCAATATCAGCAGTTCTTCATCACAGAGTGCGGTCAATTTAAAAATGCAATTAGATTTTAAAATAGCAATCACAGTTCAAATAAAAAAAAGGAAATTTGCAAAAATGAATCCTAACAAAAGAACAAATGATAATAATAGGAGAGGAAGAAGAATGAAATGCATTCAAACTTCTTGTATAAATGTCCTCCACTACTCTCCTATTCACAATTACCTGTCAAACATCTTATATAAATCTCCTCCTTTCTATTCTTTTTCTTGTATTCCATTTTCTGTTATGTTTCCTGTTACTATTTTTGTTCAAGTGGGTTCACTCCAAAGACCAATGCGAGTTATGCTTCTTGAGTCCAATGAAATTTCTTTCAACTTTGCGAGTTATGCTTCTTGAGTCCAATGACATTTCTTTCAACTTACATACATACATACATACATACATACATGTAAACGTTAGAAAGAGAATATGATAGTCAGAGAAAATAAAGACATACCGTATGTGAGAGAGAGAGATTGACGCTGAATGAGAAGTCGTCGTCGCAGGCTTATGCCCTCGAACTCCAGTATCGGTCTATAAATTTTGCACCCAACCACTGATTATCTGGGGACTGAGTGCATCTCAAAAACAAAGTAAATGTCGAAGTATGATAATTGAAGGATAAATTGATTTTAATAAAAAAAATGTAAGGTTATTGGCTAACGAAACAACAAACCTTTATTTACTGCAAACGGAGAGAACCATAGATTTAGACATGATCCTCTCGATCAAAGTCATAAACCATCTCAATCTTCATCCCCAACCAAGAATTCACAATTCAATAAATAGTGTAAAAGTTAAAAACAATTAAAATACTAAGTAAAGTAGAAGTTGAAGAAAAGACAATATTTATAACCTTGATTAAATCATCGCACTTCTAAAAAAAGTTAAAGAAAAGGATTTTCATCATTCAAGGTTACATGACTGATGTTGTCCTCTTAAGTTCATGATTTCAATCAAAGCAAGCCTTTATATTCAACAATTTCTTACTTTCACTTAGATATGAGAGAATGAATAGAGAAGTTGAGATATGTGCGTGCACACTGAGATTTTTTTGGGGAATTACAAAAGGTTTGGAGGAAATGGTGGATTCATCCATTTTGACATTAATTGCAGATTTGAGAGTTCCAAAAAGGACTTCCACGGAAGCAAAATGCTCTTTGGAAAGGATCACGGTTTTGAGGTATAATGAGAGGAGAGAGAATGAGGGTTTAAGGGGTCTCATTAAAGAGTCTTTATTACTTGCCACGTGTCAATCTCAGAACAATTTGGTCTACAGTTTTTATATAGTTATATAGATTGGCGCATCAAAGTTTTATCCTCGGGGGTAGAGTAGAGCCTAGAGGGAAGTAACAACGGCGAAGAGACAAAATCAAATTCAAAATTTCAAATTACAAATCAAAAAAACAATTGTGGTTCCTATTGAGAAAATAATTATATATAATTGATTTCCAAAAAATTTGAAATATCATTTAATTAAAAAAATATGAGAACACACTACGTCTATTTAACACGTTGAAAGATTTAAAATTAATTATACAAAATAGGAACTATTTTTTAATTATAAAAAATTCAATTGGCATCAAATTGGGAATCACAATGGAGTTCAATTGTCTGAGCTTTGAATCCAAACTGAACTAAAGGTAAAAAACCAAAGGCCTGTACAAAACTGTTGAAAATTCTAGATCAAGTCATATTAGTTATCCTTCTTCCGCCTTTTAAACTTTATTTCAAGAGCACATGATTTTTCAACTCAAGGTCTGCAAGAAAACAAACAAAACTTAATTTAAACAGGGACACGCTGAATTTTATTACTTTACATGTAAAAAATAAATAGTTAGATACATGTAAGTTGGTGTGGTTTAAGACAACCACTTTTAGGAATTTACAGTCATAACCCATGAATTTTAAGCATAAAAATAGACCATGGCAAGAAAAACAACAAAGTAAACTTCATATCCATTATATGATTATATGTTTGATACAATGAAGTAGTATATGTCAATACGAGAGAGAGAGAGAGAGAGAGAGAGAGAGAGAGATTACCTGTTGATAGGGACAGCAATAATGAGAATACAAAAGGTGTTCAGGAAAAAAATAAGAGACTATTTTTAGAACCAAAAGGCTCATTTTCTAACTACTAAAATCACCCAAAATCTCCCAAGACCTCAAATCAAAAACCCATATGACACCTAAATCACCCAAAATCTCAAATCAAAAATCCATTCCAAATTTCTAACTCTTAAAATCACCCATCGAAAATCTCGATTAAGAAATCTAATTCAAAATCCGTCCAAAATCTCAACTATTTCACCATTCTCTCTGTCAAAGTGGGTATCCTCACATAAAACCACCAAAATATTCATTTGAAGATCCTGACGAAAACCCAAACAACCACTACTGCCCTATCCCCACTTACTCACGGCAAAATCGCATACCAATTTACCCACCTAAAAACCCAACAAACCCGGTTTTCTCATTCCTTCCCAAACCGAACCACCTACTACCACCTGTCTACACCCTCACAGCCCCTAACTTGTACCAACAGCTGATACGAACCCAGACAATCCCTACCTTCTTCATCTAACCCCTCCAACATGGCCTGAAACTCACTCCTGTAAACATGGTTGTTCCCACTGATGTGTTATGTAGTTGGGTAGATGGACACGAAACAACCAAAAAAATATATCTCTATATTTTTGTTCTAAAAACAGTCTATGGTGAGAATATATAGGAGAACGGGAGGGAAGATTAGTGTATTGATCAGGGAAGGCATTAGTCACTTTGAGAAAAGTTAAATCTTGGAAGATAAAAAGTAGGGTAATTAAGTTGTTTTGGAAATAGCAGCATCGAACGTCGTTTTGGAAGATGGAGCCTACTGATAACCCATAAATATTTTAAACAGTAGACACGTGGGGCACCAACAGTTGAAGTTTCATTTATGGCAGCCACGTAAAATGCTCTTTGGAAAGGAGCACGGTTTTGAGGTATAATGAGAGGAGAGAGAATGAGGGTTTAAGGGGTCTCATTAAAGAGTCTTTATTACTTGCCATGTGTCAATCTCAGAACAATTTGGTCTATAATTTTTATATAGGTATTGGGGGTAGAAATAGGACAGGTGGGTTCAAATAAAAGCACCCTATTTTTTTTGTAAATAGGGTAAATTACCTTTCATTGGACACTAAAATTGTTAATTTATTCCATTTTCTCTCTTTAAGTTAGACATGAAAGATTAAATCAAGCTTCAATGGCTACCAATCTTCTTAATGACCACATTTAGAGAACAAAAGTTTAAAGTAAAAGAGGAATAATCACCTTAGTTTATAAATGTTGAATCCTCTTCATAATTCTTTCTAGTCTTTTGATTTCTTTTGACAAAATCGTTGTTATTTCCTACTGTACTTCCATTATTTTCATTTCTTCCCTCATATTGTAGACAAACCCATCATATTACTTTCTTTGGCTGATGAAGAGAAAACAAGTGTAGTGGTAATTTTTTTGGTGATTATATTGGTGGGCTAATTATGATATATCATGGAAGGTTTTGCTTAAGTGAGGACATGTGTCCTAAATGTGTTGGAGTTTTATTATGGAAAGAACGAAATATAATAATTAATTTCTGCAAGGCACGTTCTTGGAACGCTTTCTTTTAGGCAAAATTTCTCCCAATCCGGTTGAGACAGAACCAGAACCGCGAGTACACAATGGGTTTTGTAGAACCTGCCTTCAGGATACAATGCAGTGTATGAACAGTTGCTTGATTCAAACTATGTACTGTTTGATCAAACCCGAGAACACTCTGAATTTGTAACTTGATAATGCCAAAGTATAGAGGACGGAGAGAGGAGAAACTAGCAATTTTCGGTGTCCAAAACAGAGGCCTGGAACTCTTTTTATAGCCATTTCTGTGACTGTTCTTCAACTGTCACAACTCTTCATGGAGTGACTCAGCAACCGTTGGATCGTGCCTGTTTGGAACAGCTACGATCTAACGGTTCAGATTAGGCGTCCCATCGTAAGCGAATGGACATCCCCTACACGAAACGCTACGAGTTCATCTAACGGTTTAGATCAAGCCGTTTCGGATTTTAAACCCTTTGATCGGATCATTTAATCACAACCGTTGATCTGTTTTACCTCGTCAAAACTTTAGGCTCCCACGCTCCAAGCGACGATGCGCACGTGCGCGTCAAAGCGCGCAATGCGCCCTAAGTCGCCCAATCGCCCTTTCGCGCGCCGCGTGTCGCGCTTACGCGCTTACGCGTGTCGCGATTGGTGGTGCTTAAGCACCACCGCGATGCGTAGGATCATAGCCTCTTATTTGACTTGTCAACTAAGAATCTTAGTTGTCCTTTAGTTGATATACCACTACCTTTTGTAGTATTCTTCCAATGTGGGACAATATGGGATTTTGAGCATTCCCCATATCTTTCACACCCATTTGCTCATGTTTCTACTTTCTAAATTAAAACCCAAACTATGTTTAAAATAAAACACAAATAATATAATAAAATATTAACAACTAAAAATTAAACTCAATAAATATTGGAATTAATCCAACATTCTCCCACCAATTTCAATATACACAAGAGAGCAAAGCAAAAAAGACAATAAATAACTTTTGGCATTATCGCTAAAATCTAGTACATAAATGAGAAGTGTCTTTCGGACTTGAACTTCCATATAGTGAAAATAATTCAAAGCTTCATCAAGGTGCTGTGGTGAACGTATCTTGAACCAAGGACCTTTTGAGACTAGCCGGAACTATCACACATACCGATTTATGAGTTTATAAGTGTTCTTCTAGCATGCACTTTTATGGCCTTGTGCTAATCCTGATTTCACGAGCGCTTTAGGATCGGTCTTGATTTCATAGAAAGCGGCCACACTTTCGACACTCGAATAGGTAAATCAACTTTAGTGATTCTGCGAGTCACACTTATATGGTTTATTAAGAAGTGAACTTCATCCTCTAACATGCAGAAAACCAACACTAGGCATATAGGAATGGAACTTTTTGTATAAATTCCTAGTGTTCCATAACTATAATTTAACTTGTTTGTACCACATTGAACTCTATCTATATTTTCAAGATATGAGTTGGGTTCCCATTAAATATAGTTGTGTTATTTAATAGACTTTAGTCCCATTCCTTTTGAGGTGATATATATCATCTCTCTTACAAGACCTTTAGTCAGAGGATCTGCTAAATTCTTGTTCGTTTTAATATAGTCGACTGTAATTACTCCTTCCTTGAGTAATTTTCTTATAATTTGATGTCTTAGACTAATGTGTCTAGATTTTCCGTTGTAAGTTTTGTTCGAAACTTTATAAATTGTGGCTTGGTTATCACAACTTATCATAATAGAAGGTGATGGCTTTTTCCATAAAGGAATATCATACAACACATTTCTAAGCCATTCTGCTTCTTTACATGCATCTGCTAGGGCTATAAATTCAGATTGCATTGTTGAATCTGATACACATGTTTGTTTCTTGGATCCCCAAGAGATAGCTGCTCCTCCTAGCGTAAAAATCCAACCAGTAGTTGACTTGGATTTTGATTCAAGATTATTCCAACTTGAATCACTATATCCTTCTAAAACAGATGGATATCCTACATAATGTAAGCCATAATTCAAAGTCCTCTTCAGATATCTAAGCACCCTAGAAATTGCATTCCAGTGCTCTTGTCCTGGATTACTTGTAAATCTACACAATATACTCACTGCATAAGCAATGTCTGGTCTAGTGCAATGCATGGCATACATTAGACTCCCAATAATACTAGCATATTTAAGTTGGTCCATAGCACGCCCAGTATTTTTCATTAATTTGATGCTAGGATCCACAGGTGTAGCAGCTGGCTTAAGTTCAAAATGATTATATCTTTTAAGAACTTTTTCTATATAATGAGATTGAGATAACGCTAAAGAATTATCCTTTCTCACAATTTTGATTCCTAAAATCACATCAGCTTCTCCAAGATCTTTCATATCAAATTTTGATGAAAGAAACCTTTTGGTTTCTTCAACATATTTGAGATTAGACCCAAATATTAACATGTCATCCACATATAAGCATATAATAACACCAACACCATTTTCAAATTTACTATATATACATTTGTCGGCATCATTAACTTTATATCCATGGGATATAACAATATTATTAAACTTCTCATGCCATTGCATAGGAGCTTGTTTAAGGCCATAAAGAGATTTAACCAATTTACACACTTTCTTTTCTTGGCCAGGCAATACAAACCCTTCGGGTTGTTCCATATAAATCTCTTCTTCTAAATCACCATTTAAAAATGCAGTTTTAACATCCATTTGATGAATAACTAAATTGTGAATAGAAGCAAGAGATATTAATATCCTAATGGAAGTGATTCGAGCAACAGGAGCATATGTATCAAAGTAATCAATTCCATATTTTTGCTTATAGCCTTTAGCAACTAGTCTTGCCTTAAATTTATTTATAGAACCATCCGGATTTAATTTTCTTTTAAATATCCATTTGCACCCAATAGGTTTAGACCCGGGGGGAAGATCGGAAATAACCCAAGTTTGATTTGACAAAATTGAGTTCATTTCATCATTTATTGCTTCTTTCCAAAAGACAGCATCCCTAGATGTTACCGCTTCATGAAATGTGGTCGGTTCATCTTCTACATTAAGAACAAATTTAGTTTTGTTCTTAGTCTCATTTAAATCCCCTTCAACTAAATAAATAACAAAGTCAGGCCCAAATGTTTTTTCAGTTCTTTGTCTTTTACTCCTTCGTGGTTCAACGTCATTCGTTGTTTCTGAAGAAGATATAGGTTGTGAATTTTCTTCTAAATTTGAGGAGTCAACAGTCGAATTATTATTTTCTAAACCTTGATTCAAAGTACTAAACTTTGTTAGATGTTCAAAAAATTGCACATCTACCGACTCAATGATTTCTTGAGTTTCAAGGTTTAAAAATCTATAAGTCGTACTGTTACTAGAGTATCCAATAAAAACACATTTGTAAGTCCTATTTCCTAGTTTAGGTCTTTTAGGTTCGGGTTTTCTTACATAAGCAAGACATCCCCAAACTTTAAGACGTCTAAGATTAGGCTTACGATTAAACCATAATTCATATGGTGTAATATCCTTGTTTTTCAATGGAACTCTATTTAAAATATAACATGCGGATAAAACCGCTTCTCCCCACATCGACAAAGGTAAACCAGAACTGATTAACATTGAATTTATCATTTCAACTAAAGTCCTATTTTTCCTTTCCGCCGTTCCATTTTGTTGTGGCGTATATGGCGCCGTAACTTGATGGATTATCCCATGAGTATTACAAAATTGTATAAACTCACTCGGGTAATATTCACCACCCCTATCGGATCGTAGGACTTTAATTTTTCGATTTTGTTGAGTTTCAACTTCTGCTTTAAAAATTAGGAATTTCTCGAAAACTTCATCTTTACTTTTAAGTAAATATGTATATGCATACTTAGAGTAATCATCAATGAAAGTTAAGAAATATTTATTTCCACCACGAGTCATATTACTCTTCATATCACATACATCACTATGAATAAGATCAAGCATTTCGGATTTCCTCTCAACAGATTTGAACGACTTTCTAGTTATCTTCGATTGAGCACAAATTTCACATTTAGAAAGGTTATCAAATTTACAATCCGAGATTAAGCCGAGATTAGTCATATTTTTTATACTTCTATAATTCACATGACCTAATCTACTATGCCATAAAGAAATAGACTCAACCATATAAGCAGAACTAATATCATTGATAACATTAATTTTAATCATGCCGTTACAAGAGTACCCTTTGCCAATAAATTGGCCATTCTTAGACAATACAAACTTATCAGACTCATACACTAGTTTGAAACCTCTCTTATTGAGAAGGTCCCCAGACACAAGATTTTTACACATATCAGGTACATGAAGTACATCAATTAGAGTAAGTGTCTTTCCAGAGGTTAGCTTCAATTCCACTGTGCCTTTTCCAACTACATTTGCGCGAAGATTATTTGCCATCTTCACTTCTTTTCCATCAATTTCTTGATATGTTTTGAATGAAGAGCGGTCTTTGCATATGTGGACCGTTGCGCCGGTATCCAGCCACCATCCACTTTCATTATCAATTGAATTTGCTTCGCAAACAGTAGCAATAAGATCTTCAACATTGTTGGTTTCCTTCGACCCTTGTTTTTCTTTAAATGCCTTCTTTTTAAGACGACATTCTCGAGAATAATGGCCCGGTTTGTCACAGAAGAAACATTTTCCCTTCTTTTTCTTATTTGCACCTTGGTTCTTGAATTTGGAATCATTCTTTGCTTTAAATTTTGAGTCTTTGGTAATCTTGGATTTTTGATCCTCAACCATATTAGCTTTTGAATGACCCTCACTTTGTTCATCCTTCTTTTCTCGAATACGAGTATCATCTTCAATACGAAGGTGACGAAGAAGGGATTCCACAGTATAAGTCTTTTCATCATGATTAATTTTCTTCTTAAAGCCATTCCAAGAGGATGGAAGTTTTGAAACAATCACCCCTACTTGAAATTCATCTTGAAGATTAATACCAGCGGCTTTAAGGTCACCAACAATTTGTTGGAGTTCATGGGCTTGTGCAACGACAGATTTATCATTATTCATTCTAAAATTCATATAGTTTGAAATTAGAAACTTACGATTGCTCGCTTCCTCATTTTGATACTTTATCTCCAAAGCCTTCCATAATTCCTTTGCCGTCGGAATCATTCTATGAGCGCTATAAACAGTTTGAGACAAAGCATTGAGGATGTGTCCTCGACACATAAATTCGTCTTCTTTCCTCTTCACACGTTTTTGCTTTATTCCTTCGGTGTCTTCGGGTGTGGGCTCGGGAATTTGTTCAAGGTTATCATCTAGAATGTATGCAAGTTTTAATGATGTGAGGAAGAACATAACTTTCTCTTGCCAACGGGTGAAATTTCCGCCATCAAAACGGTCGAGTCGAATTAAGTCTTGAGTCATGACTTGGATAGATTGTGCCACAGTTCCTTCCATTTGAGTGGAGTAATAAGAATATAAAATTTTTTTTTTGCCTAAAACTCTTGGAGTTTTATTATGGAAAGAACGAAATATAATAATTAATTTCTGCAAGGCACGTTCTTGGAACGCTTTCTTTTAGGCAAAATTTCTCCCAATCCGGTTGAGACAGAACCAGAACCGCGAGTACACAATGGGTTTTGTAGAACCTGCCTTCAGGATACAATGCAGTGTATGAACAGTTGCTTGATTCAAACTATGTACTGTTTGATCAAACCCGAGAACACTCTGAATTTGTAACTTGATAATGCCAAAGTATAGAGGACGGAGAGAGGAGAAACTAGCAATTTTCGGTGTCCAAAACAGAGGCCTGGAACTCTTTTTATAGCCATTTCTGTGACTGTTCTTCAACAGTCACAACTCTTCATGGAGTGACTCAGCAACCGTTGGATCGTGCCTGTTTGGAACAGCTACGATCTAACGGTTCAGATTAGGCGTCCCATCGTAAGCGAATGGACATCCCCTACACGAAACGCTACGAGTTCATCTAACGGTTTAGATCAAGCCGTTTCGGATTTTAAACCCTTTGATCGGATCGTTTAATCACAACCGTTGATCTGTTTTACCTCGTCAAAACTTTAGGCTCCCACGCTCCAAGCGACGATGCGCACGTGCGCGTCAAAGCGCGCAATGCGCCCTAAGTCGCCCAATCGCCCTTTCGCGCGCCGCGTGTCGCGCTTACGCGCTTACGCGTGTCGCGATTGGTGGTGCTTAAGCACCACCGCGATGCGTAGGATCATAGCCTCTTATTTGACTTGTCAACTAAGAATCTTAGTTGTCCTTTAGTTGATATACCACTACCTTTTGTAGTATTCTTCCAATGTGGGACAATATGGGATTTTGAGCATTCCCCATATCTTTCACACCCATTTGCTCATGTTTCTACTTTCTAAATTAAAACCCAAACTATGTTTAAAATAAAACACAAATAATATAATAAAATATTAACAACTAAAAATTAAACTCAATAAATATTGGAATTAATCCAACAAAATGTGGGCAAGTGGAGTGGAATTTATTACTTTATTTTTTTACGTGGTTTGTTTCACACTTTAAAATTTTGTATTCACAACTATATTTTAAATTATTTATAGTTTTCCTCTATTTTTTCACAAATATTAATAGTCATTATTCTAGGTACCATATATACATGAACACGCATTCCAAAATAATCTCATTAATGACAATAACGACAAAGACGGAGGCAAAAAATAGGTCCCACATCAAGCACTATATAATAATACTATAAATAAATTGAACATTAAAAGGTCGGGTTACTACAAGTTTAGTCATTCTTTAAAAATATAACAACCTTATGTGAATGAGCTAAATTCGATCGAAAGTTAATGCATATGGGATGAACTAAGACAAGTTAGGGGTCGGATTGTTGGGTAAACTAATATAGGGTAGTGATCTCAAAAGTCTAAATAATACATGATGTTTACTATAATTTATGCTAAATTTTTTTGTTATTGTATCCAAATGAAAGTGATCATAGATCAATCACATCAATGAATTTACATTGTATAAATAATAACTTTAGAGCTCTCACCCGATTACTCACTCATGTAAAACATTTCGACAATCTATAAGAAACAATGTTCATATATTTCTTGACTTGATTATGTGAATTGGTGAAACATGATTTATGATCAATTAAATTATGTCCATGTGTATATTGTAAACTAGACGCCAAAGTTTTTTTTGAAAACATAAAGCCCATAATGTGTTTTGGAAGTCAGAATAAAATAACTACATATGAGGGTACATGTGATTATATGATTACTCTTATATTACATAGTTTCGTATATTTTATACTCAAATCTAGGATTGTTAGGATCATTTTATCATATTTAGTGAGTATTTATAATCATTTTAGTAATTAAGAAAGAAAATGCAACTTTGAAACAAACTTAAATTAAAAATACAATTTATAGACCTCAAGGATAAAAAACCATAATTTTATAAACTCTTATATTTATAAATTTTTAGTAAAAAGTGAAATCTAAGCTCCCAGCTCATGTCGAGTCGTCACAACCAGGGGCGGACATAGTGTATAACTGGGGGGTGCACGTGCACCTCTCAGCATTTTATAAAAAAAAAGTTAAAATAACTAAACTACACATATGCAGAATAGCACAACCCCAAAAAAAACCTAGTTGCCTCTGTTTTTCTCTCCCATTGTCCTGTGTCCAAACCCAAAAAAACCTACCTACCTCATCCTCTAACACCTCTCCCCTACTCCATCCGGCATCACCTCTTACTGGCCTCCTCCTCTATTCCGACCCGCGACCGCTGCTCACTTGTGATGAAGGTATTCTTGAAACTCAATAATACCAGTTGCTTGTTGATTTATTTGTAAGTATTTGTTTGTGTTTGTGGTTGTGAATATGATTGTGCTTGAAGATGAAGATGAACTTTATTGATTCTTTTTTAATATGGGTTCTAAACATATGATTTTAGGATGGGTTTCAATTTTTTTTTTGAAAATGGGTTTCAATTTTTTTTGAAGATGGGAACCAATTATTTTTTTGAAGATGATTTCAATTAGATTTTTTTTGAAAATGGGTTTCAATTTTTTTTGAAGATGGGAACCAATTATTTTTTTGAAGATGATTTCAATTAGATTTTTACATTTCTAAGAAATTATTCATTGCTAGTCTAATTTCCTAATAATATTTTTTTTATTGATTGCTAGTCTCTTGATAAATATTTCTCCAAAAGATCTCGTGAAGAAGGCTCTCCAACGATAATGTCACGCCACTAATTTCCTAATAGTATTATGGTTTAGTTTGTTCAATTTTATTACTATTGATATGTGAATATTTATTTTTATTTAGTTATATGAATAGCCCTAAAAAAAATCGGGGGTACTGCCCCCGAACCCTCGTGTTTTACTTTGAGATGTCCCACCCATTTAAAATTCCTAGATCCGCCACTGGTCACAACAATACAGTAAGCCGATCAAGAAAAACAAATAGGCCAAGCCAAGATATAGCTTCGATTTTAGCCTTCAAAGCAAGTCGATCCAGCCATCCATTTCAGCCACACATCCCACGAATCAAGAAAGTTTCCCAGTCAAATCCAAAATAACCAATCCTAGTGGTCAAAGTCACGTGTTCAAAACAAGGCTCTAGTCAAATGTCCATGAGTCGACCACGTGTCAACTGAGACATCCACCCAAGAAACAAGTACAGTTGTCTAACTCTTCCCACGTGGCTAAGGCCATTAGATCAAACCGTGAAAATCAAGAGAAAAAAAGATAAGATAGTTGGTTAATTGATTTATGAAAATCAAGAGAAGAAATAGACCAAAAAAAATCTTCCAAACAATCCCAAAGTACATTTTCGTTTCCCAATGACCATGAAAGATGGTATTTGATCAACCATATGTGTTGTAGATTTTTTAAAGATAAAGTTGAATTATAAGAAAAACCCTCCATACGTTAAAATTAAGTGTATGTTAAAATGGGTTTTATTCAATAAATTCTTAACATGTATTTTAAAGTTTATAAAAAATCATTATTCACAAAAATATTACGACACTGATATTTAACCTTCTAAAGTAATTATCTACTTATATTTTTTGATTATGTGCTCTTAATTTTTTATAAGTTATACTTTTATTGAACTAATTGATAGTCCATGCTTAAACATGACTTATAATGCTTAAAATTAATATTTTCAAGGGAATATAGTTTTTGTCATCTCATTGAGCTAGATATTATTTTCAAATTAAACTCTAATGTTTTATATCTAAAATTTCAGAAAAAGAGATTTATTTACTTCTGAATAATGGAAAGAAAATTTGAAATTGAACTAGTTTCTCATAATCTAATAAGCATCGTAAATGAATCTGACATCCTAGTAACCTCTTTCATATTGTTTACAAACTTTGTGTCTTAGTACGTTATTAGGCATAGTTTCCTTTGTCATTACATATTATTTTTAAATCAATATTCATCTAGTTGAAATTTTTAAATTTAAATTGAACAAATCCTTATGGGTTTGACCCGTGCTTTCATTAGCTATTCCATAATAGCTCGCGCACAATCAGTAATTATAAATATTATAATAAGATGCTACTTTTAAATTCAAAGACTCACTAGAATTTTTACAATCTCTTATTCTTTTTTTATTACATCAATTCTCTATTGCAAATCATTTTGTTCCTTCTCCAAATAAATTAGTATTTACCTTAAAGTGTTTGTTTGAGATTTCACCTTGATTAAATTAAAATCTATTTTTAAGGCAATGATTTATTTTCGTCCTTTTTCCACTTCATGGAAGTTTTCAACATGCATTTTATGAGTTTCATGTTCTTGGGATAACGTTTGTAGTGGGCTTGTTGTATATTTAAATCTTCTTCATCCCATAATCCATCCCTTGAAAATACAAAAGAATGAAAAGTGTCAATCTAGGTTTTACACGCATCACCATGGGATGAATATTGATAAGACTCTATTTTATATCACACATTGTCATCTAAAGAGCCAAAAGTAAAAGGAGCATATAAACATCATTTTTTTTCAGACTAGCTATATTTTGTAATACCCCGTATTTTTGGCTATATTTATTTTTGGGATTAATTAATTAAATGCGTATTAATTGGAAATTAATCTGGGTTATAAATACTAATGTGATGCGAATTGGTATTTGATTATGTGCATATATGATTATATATGTATTTGGTATTATAAAATTTATCGTGAGATTTATATACGGCATTTTAGAAATTTTGTTGAAACGCGTGGGACCGCCGCGTCACGGTATAATATTTTGATAATAAAAGTGAATTTAAAATCTATAATCCGTATGGTCGTTTTGAGTGCGCCAACGCGTCCGGAAGGGTCGAGATAGTCAGAAAACACTAGCCGGGGGTATAGTTGGGGTCCCGGGGTATTTTTAGGCCATTCCGGCACCATAAAGGATATTTTAGTAATTTGGTATTTTTGGGTAATTAAAAGTGACGAAAATTGAGAGTTGTAATCTGATAAGGAATTGACCCAACCAACCCTTATTAACCCAACAAGCTACGGAGGTTTATTAAATTAGGTTTTCATAAGTTTCCCCAAAGCAAACCCTAGCCACCATAGCCTTTTGGAGAAGAAAGCTTGGAGAAGGAGAGAGAGAGAGAGAGAGGAATTCTGCATAAATTCTACACCGAATCCACACCAAATTCAGAGACAAACAAGGCAAGTGGTTTAACTATGTTTAATTTCAAAGGATGTTCTTTCCATGTTAGAAAATTGATGTTTTACAAATTGTTCTTGGAAGATAAATGAAAACCCATGTTAATTGGACTTAGAATTTGATTATTAAGGACCATTTGCACGTAGAATAGTATGGGCCGAAATTATATGATGATTATACATGATTGGGTGAAACAAAAACGGATTTAATTTGATGAATTGAGGGTTTATAAATTAGGGTTCTTGTTCATGAATAATTTGGGGGGAAAGTTTAATATTTGCAAATTTGATGGATGATTAGGATGAGTTAATCCATAAAAACGTGTTAGGATGTGGTTATTTTGTTTTTAGAATTGTTTAGATATCTTAAATCAATCATTGGGACGTATTTTGGAGAAGATTTGAGGAGTAAAAATGGTGAAAAACGATTTTTGGAAAATTCTGGGCCGAAACTGGCATCTCGTTAGAAGCAGCCCCAGGTCGTTCGAACGAACTTGTTCGAACGAGCTTCTAACGAGTTGACCAGTCGCTACTAACGAGTGGGGATTTCGTTCGATATCTCGTTCGAACGAGATATCGTTAGAAGGGTCAGTTCGTTCGAACGAACTGGGATCTCGTTCGAACAGCCTCGTTCGAACGAGACTTCTAACGACCTGACAGTCCAAACTCGTTCGAAGTCTCATTCGAACGAGACTTCTAACGAGTTGACAGTTTGGTCCTTTTTGGACTGTTTTGATTTTTGGAGTCCCGGAAACTGGTTCGAGGGTAGAGTTAACATTCTTTGATGATGTAAGGATAGATTTGGGACTTTTGGATTATTGAGAGGAGTAAACTATACACGAGAGTTATATTCAATGAACCATTTGGGTTGAGACGTGAGTGTCTACTACGATGTGAGGATGAATTATAGCGCGTATAATTACAAACCGGAATAGTACGAATTGTGATAATTATAGTTAGTACGAGAGTGCAATATGTACTACGATTAAAATACGGTATTACTAAGACGTGTGTTTACTTAGTATTGGTATATGGATTGTGTGTATGACATACCTACCATACTTGCTATCATGGGAGGTTGCGTTCGCTTAGGACCCTCTAATCCTTGTGTGCCTACGGGGGGGATATAGACTGGTACCTTGATGAACATAGGTCATAGAAAGACTTATTGTGATATTAATAAGTCCGCTGACCATGGGAGCGTAGGTATGTGCGTGACCCATGTGATGGTGACTGTGTTCGCCTCCATTATTTGTGATGTTGTTATCGGTAAACTATTCCTGAGAGATTCGGAATATGTGATCCTTATGTACGTGATGTACCGGGATGGATAGCAGAGTATGTGTGCACTACAGCTTAGATTGCGGGGTGCTTGTATTGTATATTTATGAGATGAATAATATACATTATATATATGGAAATCCTCATGTTAAGGTTGTAAAAATATTACGATGTTATTTCGAGTTATATAATGAGTTAACTGATAGTTATATCAATGGTATGTTTAGTAACTGAGTTTACGTTAAACCCCTATTTAATTACGAGCGTTGTTATGTTAAATGGAACCGAGTTAAATGGGTAGAACCTTTGGCAGTCTAGCTAGTTATGTTGTCAGTTAGCTAGTAGTATGGGTCGATATAGATGGGTACTTACGCTAGGAGTGCACAGTTAGACGAGAGGTGAGAATATCATGCGAGTGTACGTCCTAACATGTACTTTGCATTTAATGTTTTAAATATTTTTAAAGCACTTGCAGGTTTTTAAAATATAACTCCACATTCGGGCTCTGACCCGTTTGCTTTTCAAATCTCTTTTTCTTTGTAAAACCATTTTAGGTGCCCAGCCACAAGGACACCAAGCATAGGATACTCATTCAGGTGACGAGCTGTAGCTGCTTGTGGAAGCTACAGGGATTTGCATGTAGACGCTTCTATCTCTTTGGATTCCAGAGTCACTATCTATCAGTTGTAGGGCATGTTGCCCATTTCTATTTAGAGCATCTTTTACATTTCAGTTTTCAGACTTTAGCATGTTTTATTTCAGTTTCGGTTATTCATTTCAGTTATGGGATTGTAGTGAGGAGTTCCTCCAGACTTTATTTACTCTATTGTGATGGTTATTCATTTTACTTCAGCATGGTGTATGGTGTTATTTATTTCTTCATTACACTTATTGCATGTTAATCAGACTTAAATTAAAATTTGGCAGCTTGCTTCTTAAATACTAGGTAGTTAGAAATAATAAAAAAATAAAAGGTTTTCGACAGTGATGCTATTAACTGAGCCAACTTGGCATTTTGAATTAATTTTATAAAGGAGTAGCTACCCGGTATTTAATTAGTCGGGGTGTCACAGGTGGTATCAGAGCATCAGGTTCTTGTGTCCTTTAGGATCTGTGCGGCTATTATGTTTCTGCTACATTTTCTTTGATATAGAGCCCTATATTTTAGGATTGTTGTACTCTTTTCGTGTATGCTTCGTTCTTCAGTTATATTAAGTTTATAAACTGCGAACTTATAAACTTTATTCTTATTTCAGATTCCTCCACGACGTGCACGACGAGTTCCCAGGAATGCAATGCCCGAACCCCAGCCCGCTCCAGTTCAGGGAATGATGAACGCCGCTGAGGTTGCTGCTATAGTAGCCCAAGCGGTAAATGCCGCGATTTCCGTGATTCAGCAGGCACCGCCTCAGGCGCCGGTTGCCGCACCAGTACAGGTTAATGCATTCCCGTCTGCTTGGGAGCGTGTACGAGATGCTTTTCAGAAAGCGCACACGCCGGAGTTTGCAGGTAGCTCAGATGTGGTAGTCTCGAGCCAATGGAGGAAGGACATACAGAGGCATTTGAGGATGCATGAGTGCACTGATGTTCAGAAACAGGTGCTAGCTACCTTCAAGCTAGTGGGATCTGCACTACAGTGGTGGGAGTCTATTACCACCGCGGAGGAGAGGGATACCCTCACGATTCAGGAGTTCTGGGTGCGGTTCGACCGCAAGTACTTTCCGTCCGCAGTTCATACAGAGATGAGGAGGAAGCTGATGAGTTTGAAGCAGGAGGGTAAGACAGTGGCCGAGTATGAGGCCGAGTTCACTAACCTGTTGAATATCGTACCAGACGAGATTCCAACAGAGAAGAAGAAGATAGAGAAGTTCACCGACGGGTTGAATTGGAGGATCCGTCAGCATCTGCTAGGGAACCTATCGTTGGCCACGTATTCTGATGTGGTTAACGCTGCATTATTACACTGCCAGGACCATCGTTTTCATATGGCCGAGGGCAAGCGATCGGGGGAGTCTAGCCATCAGGGCAGGACTGGAAAACATAGCGTCAGCGGGGCACAATCTGGTCAGGGGCAGAGGCAGAACGAGCAGGGCTCTCAGCAGGGGGATAATAAGAGGTTCCGGTCAGGGAACTACAGGCAGGGACAGGGAGGTCTCCGTCAGGGCCATCAGGGTCCAAACGGCCATCAGGGCCAGCAGGGGCAGAATGGGCAGCAGTTTCATCAGGGCCAGCAGGGCCAAGGGAGGAATGGTAACGGCCACCAGGGCCGGGGACAGCAGGGGCAGAGGGGAGGGAACTTCCCAGGGAAGTGCTTTACTTGTGGCAAGAATGGCCATAAGAAGCAGGATTGTCCTGATAGGGGCAGGGCCCCACAGCAGCAGCAGCAGGGTGCTCGCCAGGAGCCACAGAGACCTATGTTTCCCGCCGCTCTTCCCGGACCGCCACAGATGGCAGCTTTGCCACCCATTCCAGCAGTCCCAGCTCAGCAGGGGCAGCTACAGTATGGACGTGTCTACAACGTTCACCAGGCTGCAGTTCCACAGGCACCGCCCGTGATCGAGGGTACGTTTCCTATCCATGGCACTATGGGTCGGGTGTTATTTGATACGGGTGCTACACACTGTTTTATAGCTACACACTTCGCGAAAGCTTTAGGATTGTTAGCTACGGCAGAGAGCACAGTGACGTGTGTCGACTCACCATTAGGGAGTGGGTCACTTATTTTCTTTATATGCCGGGGAGTGGGGGTAGAGATCGGTGGTTTGGTATTGCCTGCAGACATGTTAGTGTTAGACATGCATGTTCACGATGTGATCATCGGTATGGATTGGCTCGTAGCATATAGGGCCATGATTGATTGCTTCAGCGGGAGCATTGTTTTTGCCATTCCGGGGCAAGAGATGTTTGTAGTGGCGATGCCTCGCCCAGAGGGAGGATCGACCGCTCATCTGTATTACATAGAGGAGGATACCTCTAAGGAGGTTGTTATTCCTTTAGATTCGATCCCGGTTGTCAGGGAGTATTCAGATGTGTTTCAGGAGATACCAGGCTTACCGCCCAGTCGAGAGATAGACTTCGTTATTGATTTGCTACCGGGTACGAGACCTATAGCACGTGCACCATACCGTATGGCTCCACCTGAGATGCGAGAGTTACGGGATCAGATAGAGCAGCTGTTAGGGCAGGGCTTTATTCGTAGGAGTACCTCACCTTGGGGCGCTCCAGTTTTGTTTGTGAAGAAGAGGGATGGTTCACTGAGATTGTGCGTGGACTACCGAGAGTTGAATAAGGTCACGATACGGAATAAGTATCCGTTGCCTCGAATCGATGACTTATTCGACCAGTTGAGAGGAGCTTCTTTCTTCTCGAAGATTGACTTGAGGTCAGGATACCATCAGTTACGTATCAGGGAGGAGGATGTCTCGAAGACCGCATTCTTGTCGAGATATGGTTCTTATGAATTTCGGGTTATGCCTTTCGGTTTGACCAACGCTCCAACAGTGTTTATGGACTTGATGAACAGAGTGTTCAGGGATTTCCTAGACCAGTTTTTCATTGTCTTCATTGATGTTATTCTGGTTTACTCTCAGACAGAGGAGGAGCACGCCGAACATTTGAGGTAGGTTTTGCAGACACTTCGACAGAACGAGCTGTATGCAAAATATGAGAAGTGCGGATTTTGGCTGAAGGAAGTCCAGTTCTTGGGTCACATTATTTCCAACCAGGGAATATCAGTTGATCCGGGGAAGGTATCAGCGGTGAGGGAGTGGGGACAGCCCACGATACCAACGGAGATTCGTAGTTTCTTGGGTCTAGCAGGATACTACAGGAGGTTTATTCGGGGTTTCTCAGAGATAGCAGGTCCTTTGACACATCTTACTCGTAAGGGTGTGCCATACATCTGGAGTGATGCCTGTCAGTTGGCATTCGATGAATTGAAGGACAAGTTGACCTCAGCACCTGTGTTAGCATTGCCGAGACCGGGAGTTGAGTATTTGGTTTACACCGACGCGTCTTTGCAAGGACTTGGAGGTGTATTGCAGCAGGAGAGACAGGCCATAGCTTATGCTTCCCATAAGCTTAAGCCTCATGAGAAGAATTACCCCACGCATGATTTGGAGTTGGCAGCAGTAGTATTTGCCTTACGGATTTGGAGGCACTATCTTTTGGGGGAGAAGTTTCAGCTGTTCACGGACCACAAGTCACTACAGTATCTGTTCACGCAGAAGGAACTGAATATGCGGCAGTGTAGGTGGCTTGAATTTGTGAAGGACTACCAGTTCGACATCCAGTACCACCCGGGTAAGGCTAACGTGGTAGCAGACGCGTTGAGCCGCAGGCCAGCAGATGAGGTGGCAGAGGTGTGGAAATCTAAGTGGAAGGAATTGGGACACCAGGATGCAGTGGCCCGATCTTTCATGTCTGTGATGACCGTTACACCGCAGATTGTCACAAAGGTAGTACGGGCACAGGCTAATGACTCGTTCTGTCAGGAGAAGATAGTTCGATTACTTGCAGAGGGAGCCGAGTCCTATACCGTTAGCTCAGACGGGGGATTACGCTTCAATGGGAGATTGGTAGTTCCGGAAGGGGAAGAATTTCGGCACGATGTTATGGCAGAGTCGCACGGCTCACGGTTCGCGGCACATCCCGGAGGGGACAAAATGTACCAAGACATGAGACGGCAATATTGGTGGAGCGGTATGAAGAGAGATATCGCTGAGTTTGTCTCGAAATGCGCCACTTGTCAGCTTGTAAAAGTGGATCATCAGAGACCAGCAGGATTGCTACAACCATTGGAGGTTCCGGTGTGGATGTGGGAGAGCATATCCATGGACTTTATCACGGGGTTGCCTACGTCGCAGAGGGGTCACGACTCCGTTTGGGTAATTGTGGACAGGTTGTCCAAGGTCGCTCACTTCTTACCCGTAAGGACTGACTACACTACGGGACAGTATGCCCAGCTCTTCATTTCAGATATTGTGAGACTTCACGGTGTGCCCCTGAATATCGTGTCTGACAGAGATAAGATATTTGTTTCGAGGTTTTGGGAGAGTTTCCAGGAGGCAATGGGCACGGAATTGCGGTTGAGTAAGGCTTATCATCCGCAGACCGATGGGCAGATAGAGCGCACCAATCAGATGTTGGAGGACATGCTACGCATGTGCATTATTGACTTCGGGGGTGGATGGGAGCAGTACCTTCCACTAGTAGAGTTTGCTTACAACAACTCCTATCAGTTCACGATTGGCATCGCTCCGTTTGAGGCATTGTACGGTAGGCCTTGTCGTTCCCCAGCATGTTGGTTGGAGGTGGGGGACAACAAACTACTTGGGCCGGAAGTGATTCAGGATACTTCGGCAAGGATTGAGTTGATTCGGAGTCGCATTCGGGTAGCTCAAGACAGGCAGAAGAGTTATGCTGATGCGAAGAGGTTTTTC
The DNA here is from genome assembly GCA_949130495.1 of Sambucus nigra. NCBI lineage: Eukaryota > Viridiplantae > Streptophyta > Magnoliopsida > Dipsacales > Adoxaceae > Sambucus > Sambucus nigra. Next base: position 465,809,749 of record OX422222.1, on the reverse strand, counting down.
AGGGAGTTCCAAGTGGGGGACCAGGTTTTGCTCAGGGTATCTCCAATGAAGGGGATTATGCGATTCGGGAAGAAGGGGAAGTTGGCACCGAGGTATGTGGGGCCGTTTCCTATTATTGAGCGGATCGGACCGGTTGCGTATAGACTTGGACTACCAGAGCACTTGCATCGGATTCACGACGTGTTCCATATTTCCTCGCTGAGGAAATACCTTAGAGATGATTTGGCTCATTCTCACATTTCTGTGGAGGACATCGATCTCCAGCCGGATAGCTCCTACGAGGAGGGGCCAATTGCTATTTTGGACCGAAGCGAGAGGAAACTGCGGTCAAAGATAGTCCCGTTAGTGCATGTTCAGTGGCGACATCACAATGTCGAGGAGTCCACATGGGAGCGCGAGGATGAGATGCGCGAACGTTATCCAGAGCTATTTTTAGCAGGTACTTTCTAGTTTCGAATTTCGGGACGAAATTCAGTTATTAGGGGGGGAGTATGTAATACCCCGTATTTTTGGCTATATTTATTTTTGGGATTAATTAATTAAATGCGTATTAATTGGAAATTAATCTGGGTTATAAATACTAATGTGATGCGAATTGGTATTTGATTCTGTGCATATATGATTATATATGTATTTGGTATTATAAAATTTATCGTGAGATTTATATACGGCATTTTAGAAATTTTGTTGAGACGCGTGGGACCGCCGCGTCACGGTATAATATTTTGATAATAAAAGTGAATTTAAAATCTATAATCCGTATGGTCGTTTTGAGTGCGCCAACGCGTCCGGAAGGGTCGAGATAGTCAGAAAACACTAGCCGGGGGTATAGTTTGGGTCCCGGGGTATTTTTAGGCCATTCCGGCACCATAAAGGGTATTTTAGTAATTTGGTATTTTTGGGTAATTAAAAGTGACGAAAATTGAGAGTTGTAATCTGATAAGGAATTGACCCAACCAACCCTTATTAACCCAACAAGCTACGGAGGTTTATTAAATTAGGTTTTCATAAGTTTCCCCAAAGCAAACCCTAGCCACCATAGCCTTTTGGAGAAGAAAGCTTGGAGAAGGAGAGAGAGAGAGAGAGGAATTCTGCATAAATTCTACACCGAATCCACACCAAATTCAGAGACAAACAAGGCAAGTGTTTTAACTATGTTTAATTTCAAAGGATGTTCTTTCCATGTTAGAAAATTGATGTTTTACAAATTGTTCTTGGAAGATAAATGAAAACCCATGTTAATTGGACTTAGAATTTGATTATTAAGGACCATTTGCACGTAGAATAGTATGGGCCGAAATTATATGATGATTATACATGATTGGGTGAAACAAAAACGGATTTAATTTGATGAATTGAGGGTTTATAAATTAGGGTTCTTGTTCATGAATAATTTGGGGGGAAAGTTTAATATTTGCAAATTTGATGGATGATTAGGATGAGTTAATCCATAAAAACGTGTTAGGATGTGGTTATTTTGTGTTTAGAATTGTTTAGATATCTTAAATCAATCATTGGGACGTATTTTGGAGAAGATTTGAGGAGTAAAAATGGTGAAAAACGATTTTTGGAAAATTCTGGGCCGAAACTGGCATCTCGTTAGAAGCAGCCCCAGGTCGTTCGAACGAACTCGTTCGAACGAGCTTCTAACGAGTTGACCAGTCGCTACTAACGAGTGGGGATTTCGTTCGATATCTCGTTCGAACGAGATATCGTTAGAAGGGTCAGTTCGTTCGAACGAACTGGGATCTCGTTCGAACAGCCTCGTTCGAACGAGACTTCTAACGACCTGACAGTCCAAACTCGTTCGAAGTCTCATTCGAACGAGACTTCTAACGAGTTGACAGTTTGGTCCTTTTTGGACTGTTTTGATTTTTGGAGTCCCGGAAACTGGTTCGAGGGTAGAGTTAACATTCTTTGATGATGTAAGGATAGATTTGGGACTTTTGGATTATTGAGAGGAGTAAACTATACACGAGAGTTATATTCAATGAACCATTTGGGTTGAGACATGAGTGTCTACTACGATGTGAGGATGAATTATAGCGCGTATAATTACAAACCGGAATAGTACGAATTGTGATAATTATAGTTAGTACGAGAGTGCAATATGTACTACGATTAAAATACGGTATTACTAAGACGTGTGTTTACTTAGTATTGGTATATGGATTGTGTGTATGACATACCTACCATACTTGCTATCATGGGAGGTTGCGTTCGCTTAGGACCCTCTAATCCTTGTGTGCCTACGGGGGGGATATAGACTGGTACCTTGATGAACATAGGTCATAGAAAGACTTATTGTGATATTAATAAGTCCGCTGACCATGGGAGCGTAGGTATGTGCGTGACCCATGTGATGGTGACTGTGTTCGCCTCCATTATTTGTGATGTTGTTATCGCTAAACTATTCCTGAGAGATTCGGAATATGTGATCCTTATGTACGTGATGTACCGGGATGGATAGCAGAGTATGTGTGCACTACAGCTTAGATTGCGGGGTGCTTGTATTGTATATTTATGAGATGAATAATATACATTATATATATGGAAATCCTCATGTTAAGGTTGTAAAAATATTACGGTGTTATTTCGAGTTATATAATGAGTTAACTGATAGTTATATCAATGGTATGTTTAGTAACTGAGTTTACGTTAAACCCCTATTTAATTACGAGCGTTGTTATGTTAAATGGAACCGAGTTAAATGGGTAGAACCTTTGGCAGTCTAGCTAGTTATGTTGTCAGTTAGCTAGTAGTATGGGTCGATATAGATGGGTACTTACGCTAGGAGTGCACAGTTAGACGAGAGGTGAGAATATCATGCGAGTGTACGTCCTAACATGTACTTTGCATTTAATGTTTTAAATATTTTTAAAGCACTTGCAGGTTTTTAAAATATAACTCCACATTCGGGCTCTGACCCGTTTGCTTTTCAAATCTCTTTTTCTTTGTAAAACCATTTTAGGTGCCCAGCCACAAGGACACCAAGCATAGGATACTCATTCAGGTGACGAGCTGTAGCTGCTTGTGGAAGCTACATGGATTTGCATGTAGACGCTTCTATCTCTTTGGATTCCAGAGTCACTATCTGTCAGTTGTAGGGCATGTTGCCCATTTCTATTTAGAGCATCTTTTACATTTCAGTTTTTAGACTTTAGCATGTTTTATTTCAGTTTCGGTTATTCATTTCAGTTATGGGATTGTAGTGAGGAGTTCCTCCAGACTTTATTTACTCTATTGTGATGGTTATTCATTTTACTTTAGCATGGTGTATGGTGTTATTTATTTCTTCATTACACTTGTTGCATGTTAATCAGACTTAAATTAAAATTTGGCAGCTTGCTTCTTAAATACTAGATGGTTAGAAATAATAAAAAAATAAAAGGTTTTCGACAGTGATGCTATTAACTGAGCCAACTTGGCATTTTGAATTAATTTTATAAAGGAGTATCTACCCGGTATTTAATTAGTCGGGGTGTCACATATTTATGTTCCCATTCTCCATTTAATACAAGACATGATATTCCTTTAAATTCTTAAACCCAAAGAAGTGAGGACTAGCTGGAATTCCGGTTGAGAGTGCTCTTTTTGCAAACGATTAATATAGCTATAAAAATTAAATTTATTTTACATTCTAATAGTTCTAAAATATTAGGCACACCTTAAAACATCTACGTAACAATATTTATCAAAGATTATTCACAAGTTCCAAATTTTAAACTGTAATACCCCGTGATTTTAATGACTTTTAAAATGGGTTATATTTTAAATTAATGGATTAATTGGATTTTACTATAAATTAATTCATTTGGGTTTTATCCAAATTGTGGATATTAAAATGTATGATTCTGAATATTACTTAAAGATATTTAGGTAATATAAGAATCTGATGATTATTGACATTGCTGTGAGTTATTAATTCAGTAATTTGAATTTTTAGTCAGACGTGGTATGGGATGTGTCGGGACTAATTCGTTAAATTAAAAATAGAACTTATTTTCATATCAACCTTATAGTCATTTCGACTGCGTCGTTGCGTCCAGAAGGGTCAAAATAGTCAGAAAAGTCTATTTGGATGTTGGTTTTGGGTCTTGAGTCATTTGGAAATGAAAAGACAACCCAAAAGGGCATTTTAGTCATTTTTACAAGGGGGATGAATAGTGATTTCGGATTTTGTCCTATTATAAGTATTTGGAGATTAGTTGAACCTGAGTTCATTCATCTCGTCTACAAAATATTGAGAAGTCATCTTCTTATAGAGAGTGAAAGGTTTCTTGGGAGAAGAAAGCTTGCTTGGAAAGGAGGAGAATTAAGGCCAAAGGTCACCACCATCAACCACCACCGAAAGTTGGCTGGAGAAAGGGAGAACCACCTGTGTTATTCAACTCTAAAGGATCAGACCTTCATTAGAGGCAAGTGTTTGATAATTTCAATCTAAGCTTGTATATTGTCCATGTTAGAATAGTTATAAAAAATTGAGATTTTACATGTTTGGAAGATGAAAAGATAGAGTTGTTAATGGATTTTTGGAAACTGAAAATATATGGGAATCAAACTCATATTGTAGGTAGATAGTAATCCATAAAATAATCAGTAAGTTGTTGAAGAAATTATGAGAATCATTGTTGTGTTCTTGAAGATATCATGTTTATAATTTTTTGGAAAAATAAGGATAAATATATGCTTTTAATTCAAACTCTTAATGATTCTAGGATGTTTAGATCATTAGAAGTCATTCACATATGTTGATATATCATATAGTAAGGATTATAAGTCATTTGGGTAGTTTATATGAAGGTTTAAATGATAAAAAATTATGAAACCTGTAGTTGAAGAAATGTAGAAAAACTGGGTTGATACCTGGGCGATCGATCGATCGACCCCCTGCCTTCGATCGATCGACCTCCCCAGAATTCATGAAGTTGTTTCTTTTTAATGCTTGTTCTTAACCCAAACCTTTTGTAAAACTTTGGTGATTATTAATTGGATATTATGGGACTTAGGGAAGATCAGTAAGCCCTAGAGGAGAATCAAATTAAAGTGATTGGGATTTAATTGATTAGAATTATGATAATTAAATTGAAAGAAATTTCAGGTGCTAGATTGATTTGTTGGATTCTAATTTGTATGCGTGAGGATTAAGGATAGGTCCAGTAGGGGAGATTTAATATAACACCTGGGTAGCCTTAGGGTTACAATTTTAAAATCAAGAACTGAGTTTAAGCTCATTATTAATTGCGCAAGGACTGAGTGTAGTACAAGCGCTTAGTGGTATGGCTCCTGGATAGAGATGGGAGTTTAGACCACATTTGGTTGAAAGAGGGGATGAGGTTATTTCGATTGCGTATTTGAAGTTGACGGACCTCTACGACCGATAAAGTTAAGTAGTAGTGTATTGGAGGGGTTCCTTATTTGGATTTCGCTTTGCGAGACACTCCGCGCATGAACCTTACCGACGTCGAGAGTGGAGAGATGTTAAAGGATGCGAGGATGTTGGTTTTGTTGATAAGTCATATAGTGTGAATGAAACACTATAGACTATGAGCCATGTGATGATGGTATTCAATCCTAGTTGATAGAGGATGTGTTTACGAGAGATTAGAAACTGTCGGTTATAACCCTGATTTAAGGGAGGGTTTAATTCGGGAGATAAGATGTTATGGACCAGTAGGATATTAGTGATTTATTACTGAATAAATACGTTGAGGAAAACCTATTTTATCCTTGAGTAATGAGTGAGACTCTGAATTATAAAACTAAAGAAGTAAAGTCATAATATTGTAATACGTAGGATTTAAAGAGATATAATGCTACGTATGGGAATTATCTTAGGGTAGTGTAAGTACCTTATTGATATTATATTATAGGTATGATAATGCCTATTTGATTGATTGATGATTTATGTGTATGACATACCTAGCTTACTTGCTATCGACAGGAGGTTTGCGCGTGAGGGCAGTCATATCCTGATGAATCCATGGGATCTTTGATTTATCGCTCGAGAACATAGGTCTATGAAAGACTTATAGGGGAGTTGATAAGTTCGCTGACTATGGGAACGTAGGTATGTGCATGGCTCGTGGGTATGAGAACTATGTTCGCCTCCAATATTTGTGTTGTTTTTTGTGGTTCGGGGAATCCTTACCGAACCTTTAGTCCCCTATTCGGCGACCAGCGATATTGGGACATGATAATAGAATAATGCATTGCACCGCAGTTGTGACTCAGGGTGTCGTATTATATATGTATATATATATATATATATATATATATATATATATATATATATATATATATATATATGATGAATTAAATGAATGTATATATTGGTTAAATCATCTACTGTGTGATAATTGTAGATAATGGTGAATTGAATGAAGTTAATGAATATTTATTCTTATAGATTTGAAAAGCTTAATTCATGTTAATGAGAAACGATTCATATAAATGAAAAACGTATATGAATGATTATATGACGTGTGGTATGGGACATACGGGGTTATGATACGGGATGGAATCATATTATGGAAATTTGTGAAGATGAATCATTAACTAAGAGGTTAATAGGAAACGTTAAGCGTGTACTCTAGATGAGAGGTGAGAATAGCAAGTGAGAGTTGGATACTAACATGTACATAACAAATGCTTTATTGCACTTGTTAAATACTTGTTGTATTCAAAATCATTTTCACATCGGGCTCTGACCCGTTTCCTTGCATATTTTCTTTTCTATTGTACCTTCTATATCAGGTGTCCAGCAATGGGGACGCCAACCTTAACGGGTTATGATGAGCTATGGAGTTATGGAGTATTGCTTAGACGCCTATCTTCATTTGATTCACAGTATTCTACCGGTTAGGGCATGTCGCCCGAAGGAACTCAATTATTTCTTTTCTATCTAAGTCATGTACTCTTGTATTCATGTCGTTTTAATACATTTACTATTGTTGGGATTACTGTATTGGATAATTATTTGGGAATGTTTATTCCAATTGCATTTAAATTCTTTTGTGTTATCTGTTCGGTTATTAGTGTTATATAGTAATATGTGGAGTGTTATTCATAAACTAAAAAATGGGTTTTTGTTGAAATTAAAATTTGGAAAGTTTTTAACACCAGCTTAATTGGGTATTGGGTGAGTTGTAAACGTTTTCGACAATGATGCTAAGAATGAGCCAACTGTATCTTCTGTTTTAATTTGGCATGGGACTGGCCAACCGATATTTAATTAGGCGGAGTGTTACAGGTGGTATCAGAGCATCAGGTTCTAGTGTCCTTTAGGGTCTGTACGGCTTATTGTGTTTCCAGCTTAGCGTTCTTTGATGTAGATCCCTATGTTTAGGATTGTTGATTTCTTTGGTAAGATTCCGTATATATTAGTGAATCTTATTTGTATTCGGACGGGTTCGTACAAGAAGTATGGAAGATGAGGGCCATTGGACGGATAGTGGAGATCGTACTTAGGAGGTTATGAAGTATGTTCGAGTATGATGACTGTAGTTGAGGTCGCCCCTATTATGGAAAATTGAGGAGAGTCATCAGTAGAAGTTCTTGAAATACCAAAATTGTGTGTGTTACCTAACGAAGGAAATATATTTAAAGGCTTGGGCATATAGTGGAGTGTGGTTAACTAGAACTGAAAATTTGGGGTAAAATTTTTCTTGACTCATCAGAGCAAAGTTATTATAGTGGGAGTCAACAACCACCGCCCACGAATGAGGGTTTGTTTTTCTATCTAAGGAATTATGAGGCGTATACTGATTTTTTGTAGCGATAAATATTGTATGGGAAAAAGGGCTTCTAAACTTAGCCTATAGCACTATTATTTATGTAGACTCACCGAGGGGTGTGGGGCACCTATGTTTTACATGTCGTCACGTGGGTCTGATTTTTATCATGGAATTACTTACTTTAGGCATGTCCGATCATGATGTGACTATCGGCGTGGATTGATTTGTGGTATATGAGAGCGTATAGCCAGCATCTTGTCTTTAATAAGAGAGTAGATGAATAGACTTTTATTTGCAATCGATAAAACCTGTAGTGAGGTTATGAACTATTGACTAAGGACCTGAGGAATTCGATGACCGACTACTTTAGGTAGTAGTGTATCGGGGGGGTTCCTTATTTGGATTTCGCTTGCGAGACACCCCACGCATGAAACTAATAACCGTTGGGAGTCGAAATAATTTAGGTCTTTAGGATATGAGTTTATAACCTTTGCGATAAATTTGAGTATTATGCGGGTAATCATATCCATATTATAATGAAAGATGTACGATAGGGTGTATGGGCACCCTAGATGGTTGGATTGTAGTACTTTTCATAATTGCGAAACGGTAAGTAGTTGTGACTTCAGGATTTATTTACTTAATGATTAAGGATCATTCCCTCCCAAACTTTGTCATGAGGATGGTATAGGGAAGTTTGCATAAAGTTTAAATTCGATTCAGTTGAAACTATATGGTGAGACTTGGTGTAACATTAACGGGGATCTTGATAACGTACTGTATGGGCAGTAAGACTTAGATTACTTACGATGTGAGATTTATACTCAGAGTTGACCTTACCAGTATGATTTATATTCCTCAATTTCGGGACGAAATTCTGTTATAAGGGGGGAAGTATGTAATACCCCGTGATTTTAATGACTTTTAAAATGGGTTATATTTTAAATTAATGGATTAATTGGATTTCACTATAAATTAATTCATTTGGGTTTTATCCAAATTGTGGATATTAAAATGTATGATTCTAAATATTACTTAAAGATATTTAGGTAATATATGAATGTGATGATTATTGACATTGTTGTGAGTTATTAATTCAGTAATTCGAATTTTTGGTCACACGCGGTATGGGACGTGTCGGGACTAATTTGTTAAATTAAAAAGGGAACTTCTTTTTGTATTGACCTTATAGTCATTTCGACTGTGTCGTTGCATCCGAAAGGGTCGAAATAATCAGAAAAGTCTATTTGGATGTTGATTTTGGGTCTCGTGTCATTTGGAAATGAAAGGACAACCCAAAAGGGCATTTTGGTCATTTTTACAAGGGGTATGAATAGTGATTTCGGATTTTGTCCTATTATAAGTATTTGGAGATTAGTTGAACGTGGGTTCATTCATCTCTTCTACACAATATTGATAAGTCATCTTCTTAGAGAGAGTGAAAGGTTGCTTGGGAGAAGAAAGCTTTCTTGGAAAGGAGGAGAACTAAGGCCAAAGGTCACCACCATCAACCACCACTGGAAGTTGGCCAGAGAAATGGAGAACCACCTATGTTATTCAACTCCAAAGGATTAGATCTTCATTAGAGGCAAGTGTTTGATAATTGCAATATAAGTTTGTATATTGTCCATGTTAGAATAGTTATAAAAAACTGAGATGTTACATTTTTGGAAGATGAAAAGATAGAGTTGTTGATGGATTTCTGGAAATTGAAAATAAATGGAAATCAAACTCATGTTGTAGGTAGATAGTAATCCACAAAATAATCAGTAAGTTGTTGAAGAAATTATGAGAATCATTGTTGTGTTCTTGAAGATATCATGTTTATAATTTTCTGGAAAAATAAGGATAAATATATGCTTTCAATTCAAACTCTTGATGATTCTAGGATGTTTATATCATTAGAAATCATTCACATATGTTGATATATCATGTGGTAAGTATTATAAGTCATTTGGGTAGTTTATATGAAGGTTTTAATGATAAAAAATGATGAAACCCGTACTTGAAGAAATGCAGAAAAACTGGGCTGATACCTGGGCGATCGATCGATCGACCCCCTGCCTTCGATCGATCGACCTCCCCAGAATTCATGAAGTTGTTTCTTTTTAATGCTTGTTCTTATCCCAAACCTTTTGTAAAACTTTGGTGATTATTAATTGGATATTATGGGACTTAGGGAAGATCATTAAGCCCTAGATGAGAATCAAATTAATGTGATTGGGATTTAATTAATTAGAATTGTGATAATTAAATTGAAAGAAATTTCAGGTGCTAGATTGATTTGTTGGATTCTAATTTGTATGCGTGAGGATTAAGGATAGGTCCAGTAGGGGAGATTTAATATAACACCTGGGTAGCCTTAGGGTTACAATTTTAACATCAAGGACTGAGTTTAAGCTCATTATTAATTGCGCAAGGACTGAGTGTAGTACAAGCGCTTAGTGGTATGGATCCTGGATAGAGATGGGAGTTTAGACCACATTTGGTTGAAAGAGGGTATGAGGTTATTCGGGTTGCGTGTTTGAAGTTGACGGACCTCCACAATCGACAAAGTTAAGTATTGTGTATTGGAGGGGTTCCTTGTTTGGAGTTCGCTGTGCGATACGCTCCGCGCATGAACCTTAACGACGTCGAGAGTGGAGAGATGTTATAGGATGCGAGGATGTTGATTTTGTTGATAAGTCATATAGTGTGAATGAAACACTATAGACTATGGGCCATGTGATGATGGTATTCAATCCTAGTTGATAGAGGATTTGTTTACGAGAGATTAGAAACTGTCGGTTATAACCCTGATTTAAGGGAGAGTTTAATTCGTAGTAATTCGGGAGATAAGATGTTATGGACCAGTAGGATATTAGTGATTTCTTACTAAATAAATAAGTTGAGGAAAACTTATTTGAACCTTGAGTAATGAGTGAGACTCTGAATTATAAAACTAAAGAAGTAAAGTCATAATATTGTAATACGTAGGATTTAAAGAGATATAATGCTACGTATGGGAATTATCTTAGGGTAGTGTGAGTACCTTGTTGATATTATGTTATAGGTATGATAATGCCTATTTGATTGATTAATGATTTATGTGTATGACATACCTAGCTTACTTGCTATCGACGGGAGGTTTGCGCTTGAGGGCAGTCATATCCTGATGAATCCATGGGATCTTTGATTTGTCGCTCGAGAACATAGGTCTATGAAAGACTTATCGGGGAGTTGATAAGTTCGCTGACTATGGAAACGTAGGTATGTGCGTGGCCCATGGGTATGAGAACTATGTTCGCCTCCAATATTTGTGTTGTTGTTTGTGGTTCGAGGAATCCGTACCGAACCTTTTGTCCCCTATTCGGCGACCAGCGATATTGGGACATGATAGCAGAGTAATGCATTGCACCGCAGTTGTGACTCGGGGTACCGTATTATATATGTATATATATATATATATGATGAATTAAATAAATGTATATAGTGGTTAAATCATCTACTGTGTGATAATTGTAGATAACGGTGAATTGAGAAAAGAATTGAATGAAGTTAATGAATATTTATTCTTATAGATTTGAAAAGCTTAATTCATGTTAATGAGAAATAATTCATATAAATGAAAAACATATATGAATGATTATATGACGTGTGGTATGGGACATATGGGGTTATGATACGGGATGGAATCATATTATGGAAATTTGTGAAGATGAATCATTAACTAAGAGGTTAATAGGAAACGTTATGGGTGCACTCTAGATGAGAGGTGAGAATAGCAAGTGAGAGTTGGATACTAACATGTACATAATAAATGCTTTATTTCACTTGTTAAATACTTGTTGTTTTCAAAATCATTTTCATATCGGGCTTTGACCCATTTTCTTGCATATTTTTTTTTCTAATGTACCTTTTATATCAGGTGTCCAGCAACAGGGGCGTCAACCTTAACGAATTATGACGAGCTATGGAGCTATGGAGTATTGCTTAGACGCCTATCTTCATTTGATTCACAGTATTCTTTTGGTTAGGGCATGTCGCCCGAAGGAACTCAATTATCTCTTTTCTATCTGAGTCATATACTCTTGTATTCGTGTCGTTTTAATACATTTACTATTTTTGGGATTACTGTATTGGAAAATATATGAGAATGTTTATTCCAATTGCATTTAAATTATTTTGTGTTATCTGTTTGGTTATTAGTGTTGTACAGTAATATGTGGAGTGTTATTCATAAACTAAAAAATGGGTTTTTGTTGAAATTAAAATTTGGAAAGCTTTTAACACCAGCTTAATTGGGTATTGGGTGAGTTGTAAATGTTTTCGACAGTGACGCTAATAATGAGCCAACTGTATATTCTGTTTTAATTTGGTATGGGACTGGCCACCCAGTATTTAATTAGGTGGGGTATTACATAAACTTTATAATTGGGTCATAACTCACATGAAAAAGATAAATCAACACATAACATCGAATATATGACAAAAAAAGCACCAACTCAAAAACATCACAGCAACAATGTACCCCCACTAAAACTTGGTGAAAACCATCTTAGACCAGCCCAGCAGGGATTCTTCACTCAAATACAATGCATATATACCCAATATAATATACATGCATATCATCGGCCCAGGAAAATCAACCATTTTGGACCGAACCATCAAAGAGTAATCACCAAATTCACAAAGTATATCGTAATAACAGATAGGGTTAATACAATTGTCGAACGGTCGAGATATATACCAACTAAGGCCCCAAATATAATCACAACAAAGAGTGTCACTACTCTAAATAACCCCATCACTAAGGATATACCACAATAAAAGGTTATTAAGCATTTTATACTCATTATGATTAACCCATTCTTGGTGTACTTTAATTTTTTCACTAATTATTTATACCTCCATTAATTATATTTTACGTATCTATATATTCCCAAATTAGCTTCACAGCTATAACCAAATTCCAAGTATTCCAACACATGTATGCAAATAAATATACCACATATACATAATCGCCTAAGTACTTGATACACAATGTTAAACTACCTATTATCCTAATGCATAGGTATTTGAGAACCATTCACCGTCCTCACAATTGTGACACCCCACCTATTTTAACCACGGGTGATCAGACTTTTATTAAAATAACTCGGAATCTCATTTGGTTCATTCTTAACATCATTTTCGAATACTTTTTAAATTACTAACCACCTATGTTAAATTAAGATGGTGCAAAATTTTATCCTTAATTTAACTTAATAACATTTGGAATAAAAATTAATTAACTAAACCATCTACATAAGTCTAAACCATATAAATAATAATACTGAATAAATCATCGGTTCCCAACAATAAAATCCAACTACAAGTCTGAAATAATAAACTAAATTCGTTAAATCTAATCAATAAACTAAACTACTAAATATCTGAAGGGGCAACATGCCCAAATAAAATATGAATCATCAACCTAGTCTAGTAATGAATAACTGAACCGTCTACACAAAGTCCTGCAAGCCTCCACAATGCTCCAGCTACGCATCCCTGGAATGAGTTATCAAGCTTGGCGTCTCTGTGGATGGACACCTAAAATATTTTCTGAAAAATATTTTTTGACACGGGTCAGAACCCAAAACTATTTGAAAAATATTTAGCAAGTAATAAAAATACAACAATTAAATATGCATTAACACTTTTTTTATTTAAGTGGGTGTCGAACTATCTTGAGATATTACTCACCCCTCATCTATTGTACACACCTAACGTTGACCTTCTAACCCAACTAGTTATACTACCCCACCTAACTAGTCATGTTACAACCTTTCTATCACCCTACACTAACCCAAGTATTCCTTACTTTGATTTATAAGTTGTTCCACTCATTAACTTATTTAATCATTTCTACTTTAATTAATCATATAACGTTCACACTAGTTATATCTGAAATACATCCCAATAATATGACGTTCACACTAGTTATATCTGAAATACATTCAGACATCATGTATTTATCCCATATATTTATTTACTCGTATTATATACGTAGTAGTATACTACAACATCCACACACATGTTGCGTGTGTTAACCATCCTCCCGAGTAATAACTCACCGGATGCTTGTCTCTAGCTCACACCTAAATTTGGTAAAAATATCGCAAACGTAGTGGAGGCGGTCATATTTTCTCGAGAATGAGATCGAATTATAACCAAAACGTCTCACCCCAAAAATAAATCACACAATAAAATAATGGACGATATGACCTGGGGACTGCGTTCACTAGCCAGGGGATTTACCCAAATCATGAAACCTTCGATGATAGCACTAGAGGGGTATGCTTTCACAAAAATATCATGCAAACCGATATTCATAAAAAATCGAAGTATATATATATACTATCATATCTTCCGTACATATATAATTAAATCAAATTCGGCTAACCCGTGCCTAACTCCTGTAGAACTAGTCCAATCTTCGAGTATATTTACTGACTCTTAATTCCATAAGTGTTAACTGACATTTATATATATCACAACATATTTTTATTCAAGATACTAAGCACGTATCAATCCATCATGTAACCTAATTTCATTTGAAATTCCCATTCAAACCCGTTCGGATATTTTCGAGTGTTGTTCATGCTAAACACTCCTAAATCCATACCCCGAATTTATTCCCATCTAATTCCAAGGTAAAAATAATGTTCCTTAATATTTTTCAGAGTCCCACACTCATCTACGGACATCCCTAAGTAATCCAAATTTGATTTTCCACTAAGATTTCGGTCTTAGACACACTTCCGCAATAAATTCATAACTAATTCAAAACAATTAGAAGCATACGAGGCCAGCACCCACGCGATCGTAATGAAAAGACATAAAATTCCATGGTTTGAACAAGCAGGTATACCAACTTGGTTCCTCCAGGGGTTTCGCCCCATCAATCAAAACGACGTAGTTTTGATTCTGGCAAACTTCATCTTCTCCAATTGTTTCCTTCCATTTTTGTTCACCCAAACCTCCATGGATTTATCTAAAAACTCAACCCAAACATACCCAATGATTAATACATGTTTCAAAAAGTTTTAATCATCAAATACATTATTAAACATTAATGATTCCTACTTAAATCAATTAATCCACAATTGGGTTCTCTCACTTTTATTCAAATTCCTCATTCAATCAGATTCTATATTACAAATTAAATGAGATTAGCTACTGGCTTTGGACTCAAATTCATATTTCAATAACATATGATATCATCCCATCACTAATTTAGCATATATTTTCACATCAAATGCCTAAATCCCCCAAAACCCATATTAGCATGTGACAACCCTCCCCAAAACGAGTTTGTCTACACCTACCATGATATTAACACGGGTTTTTGCAAATAAAAATTAGAGGCAATTTAATTACTTACCTTATTGGATTCTTGGGGTCTGATTTTACGTAGGAGACAACGAATCTGACAAGGCACCTCCAATTCCTCCTTGAATTTGGTCTCTAAAGTCCCCTCTTTTTCTTCCTTCTCTATTCTCTCAATTTCAAGGGTTTTCAATCTAAGTTATGGTTGGATCTAATCCCAAAACCTAGGTATAAAACTCCTAATCCAAAAATTATGCTAATGGGCCAAGCCAAAATGACTTGAACACCCACGTGTAGGCTTGATTATGTCTAAAAAGGCCCCGGGACCCAATTACTATCCCGAGTTCACTATTTTGTCTATCTCGACCCTTATGGAACAAATCGTGACCTTGAATTTTCCATCTGAGTCACTCTACAATAATTTCCTATCTCGACCTCATATAGTCTACATGTGGCTTTCGGTTGAGATAAAATACTACCACATCACTATCATTCGCTATGATGTGAAATAATAATTTACTATTCACTTAGTAATTATATTGCAGAAATATTAATCATTATCTCTCCCGATTAATATTTTAAATAACCACATAATAATTTGTTCACAAATATTAAGTTAATTCAATTAAATTACGGCACACGTATAATTTAAAAATACCCGAATTAATTAAATTATAAATACTCTTAAAGATCGGGTGTTTCAACAACCTAACTAAATTTCCACGCATGCATGCGCTCGCACACACACACACACACACACACACACACATATATATATATATATATATATATATATATATATACACACACTCACAAATACATATATATGTATATAACATGTTGGAGAGTAAATCTCATAGTCCAATTATTATACCCCTATATCTAGGTATACAAATATAAACCAAAGGGTAAGATACTACACCGCGATATTATATCATAGCTCATAGTTCATACATAGGGCATGACATACAGTAAGATTCCCATGCCCGTCCAAATCCTCAAAATCGAATTAAGTTAATAATAATAGTTTTAATACACTTGAATCTAAATAAAAGCCCACATCTTGTGTACTTTTGGTATATCTTATTATAAATTTAAGTACTTATATATATATATATATATATATATTGGCACCCATGACCCACACAAAGTAGTTCCACCCTGAAATGCCCATCGGAAGACCAACCTGCATCCAAGTCTTAGGGTTGAATCGATCCATCCAGTCCAATCCTCTGATCTTCGATCGAAAATCCTTCCATAGCAGCCTTAATGATTCCTAAATTCGTCCTAGGGTCCCTAAAACAACTCAACCCTAATCTTTTATGCATTTTAACCACATATTAATCTATATAACAAGATTTAACATGATTCCAGTGCATTTAATGGTTCAAATTCAAATATTGACAACATCGATTCTTTAATTTATTGTGTGATTGTGCATTAATTAATCATATCAACACTAAAACAAATCAGATTTGTAGCATACAATGATTCAATTCACAGAAATCAAGGGTTTTCCAAAACATAGGCCATATTGTTCCAAGTTAAACATGGGTTTTGACATAAACATGGATTGGAATAATCAATCAATTCGAATATATATTATAAGAATTTAGAAATCAGATTATACTGTTTAAGCTCATATTTTAAACTATATTAACATGATCCTAACCAATTAAATCTTACACAACTATGAAATCATAAACAAATTACATTAATAAGATAAACAAGATACTTTTTTTTGCATTAAACGAAGCTTGATCTTCGATTAATTCCTCTTTATGTTCTTTCTCTTCTCCCAAAGTTTGACTCTTGATTCTAGGGTAGCAATCGTGAGGTACTATAATGTTTATGAGGGTTCAAAACTTATTTAAAACTCAAAACACGCAAGTATATTATGGGCCCAATTTTTTACCCAAAAATACTATTGGATACTTTTAAAACTCGACCCAAAGGTGTACCAACACCCGATACCCAATTTGACACATTAAAAATACCATTACGGGTAAATAATTCATTACAAATAAATTAATTGATTAATTAATTAATCCATTAATCAACTAAGGCCCCAATTTGACACATTAATCAATTAATTAATCGCTACACCTCTAGAGACCCATCCTAACATGCCAAACTGTAACGTCAAATTCATTACAAATGAGTTAATAAATTTATGATTCATCCACAAATTATTTAAAACTCTCATTTTAAATTTATGAGTCATCCACAAAGTCTTAGATATATTAACTATACAGTTTTTCAATGTTCCAACGATGCTTGTTATTTGAGGCTTCAACCGTGTAGTTGATCCGCCACAGAAAATTGCCTGTAAAAGTCAGAAGTTTGAATATTTGAAGGAAAGTTCTACATATGTTCTCAACGATGGTTTCTCCTGTTCGACATTAAAGTCTTGATTTTCACGGTGCCTTAATTTTTCTTGAGAAATTCATACCGATAGTGGTGCTAATTTCACCATGTCCGATGGCCCATTTATCCTATTTGTACTGGTAATCCTCCCCATGGGAGGTCAAGATTTTTCATTTGTACCCTTGGTTCTAATAAGTGTGGGTGAAGTTACATTTTTGTCCATTGGGAGCTCCATTCCTTCCTCACCGTCCATTTCAATTGATCGTTGTCTCCAATATACGCTTTTATTATCCTTTGCCGTAGTCCTACATGGTGAGGGTCAATTCGTTCACGTTGGTCAATGCTAGTCTTCATTCAAAATGGAAGTGGATGAGGGGTACTTTTTACCTGTCTGAATCCGAACGGGGGAAAGTTTTGAAGGGCATCACGATCACCTAGCGAATGGGAAAATCATTAGTGTATGAACATAAAAAGGGTGACTATGTGATCAGGTGGACGACCGAACTAACAACATCAACATGGGGAATACTATGACTATGTAGATATGAACACCCCACCTCGGTTAACAAGGTACCTAGTTTCATCAAACGAACAGAATCCTAACCATTTGAATCCTAAGGATTTTTTCAACAGGCAACACGTTACCTATTGATGTGGTCGGGAATAACGGCGAATAAGCAACGTGGGAATATATGGAGAAGCTAGGGACGTCTTTTTTAAATTCAAACTCTCTCAACGTGAACCCTATGAATTAGAAAAGTTATACAGACTCGTGTAATGTGATATGAGACCGAGCTTACAACCTCGGTAACTCTTTATAAAACTCCTAAAGTAATTGAAGAATTCCCCCACCCCTTTAACCCTAGACATAGTCCGAACCTAGATGAACCACGTATATCGAGTGCTTTATTATTTTCTCATATCTTTCACTTGATTTGGTATATATAAATTATAAATTCATTATGATGTGCGTGAGGATGTTTGATTTTCATTTAAACATAATTGGCTTCATTTGTGGGAAGCGCTGGTTTCCAAAGCCATGAACAAGAATCAAGTGATCTGATCCATCAATGGCCTCAGAGATGATCAACAAGCTCTTTAAGATCATCTCACGAAGATCCTAGGTTGTTTACCACCCACTCAGCCACTAGCGCCAGAGCAGCAGGTGGGCCAGGTTCCTCCTATAGAAAAAAACATAGAAAATTAAGTATTCATGCAACCTCCACTGCCCCCAACTCTCTCCTCCATCATTCATCAGGTGTCGACAGACAGGCGGGTCAAACTCCCACAAGTTTTTGAAAACACTGGAAACACCAGACGAGAGTCTTCATTTTGTCTAGAAGTCAAGGACTTCCCAATTCCATTTCATTCCAAGCTCCTATGAATGGATTCCTTCAATGGAACCTCCACTCTTAGGGACCACGTAGATCATTATAGGGACCACGTGGATTTTCTATCCAAACCAAACCAAATTAGAAGATGAGAATTTACCAGGATGCTAAAGGGTTCAATAAGAACTTGGTTCAATCGCTTGCAACCCAATTTGATCATTTATTTTTTGCTAATACTCTAAACGCTTTGTCCGACATTTGATTGAAATCTTAATAAATAGAAAGACAATCGATTGCCTATTCAACGTCCTCTATACCAATTATGAGAATACATGAAAAGTTTGAACGATGAGCTCCTCTATATTGATACTCTGGAGGAGAAGGTGGTCGTATAAGATTTTTAGCAAGTGTTATACAGTCACTGAACAATATATTTCCTATCGAAGAACTTGTCGAACAATATTAAAGAGCTCAAGAAGAAAATGGTGAAGCGCATCCACATTGAGGGTGCAATTAGTAATTGACAATCAACCCATCAACCCCGATATATTTTAAAAAGGAAGTTCAAAGACGAGCAGGGAAAGCACAAGTTTGCCTCATAGGGTACTCATCAGGTGAACCAAACTTAGACGGAATAATTCACTCCCCTTAATACGACTATGGGATAAGTGTTGAATATGATGGTTGGTCTGAAGATTTAAAAGTGGTTGAACAGACCAAAGAACAGGCCGATCAAGTCAAAGTATAATCTTTATTGCCAGTTTCATCAAGATTATGGTCGTGACCATAAAAAAAGTGAGAGTGGAGCATTAGTGCAAGGGGCATTTGAGAGAATTTGTATAAAAATGGGTATTCTAAACAGGACGAAAGGATCAATGAACTAAGGAACAATCAGATAACAAGTTGATCAAAATAATGGTAACCAAGGCAAGAGAAATTAAGGAAGGTAGCCATAGCCGAAGGAGTAAGGATGATCAATATATGAATTTGTCGAAGGGGATAATCAATATCGGCTTGTTAATCATACCGAAGCCAGAAGAGATAACTAGTTGAGGTAAAAATGGATAAGACCATTAAAGATTGGGAAAATATCACCTCCACACCAGAATACTCTCAAGATATGATCACTCCCCCAAGATAACCCTCTCCTTATCACTATTGAGATCTCTACCTAGGCAGTCGAAAGGATCATGGTCGATACAGGGAGATCTACATATATCATTTATTTAAAATATTTTAAGCAAATAAAACTTGGGGAGAACAATTGAAGCCAATAAAGGGCCCAACCTTAGGGCTCTCCATCCCGAGGGGTCAAATGAGCTCTAATTTCACAGTAGGGAATGGGCCAAAGTCAACCACCATGCATGTGGATTTTTCAGTAGTAAAGTTTGTCGCCATCTTATAATATGTTGATTGGGAGAACAACCTTTAGAATACTTGATGAAAAATTATTGATTAAGCCCCTCACCAATCGGTTCCCTACACAGAACAGATGAGAACAGTGCAGAAATCCAGTCGCACTCTAGGAGTAGTTATTTTTCGTCATTGAAGAAAAAGAGAACAACTTTCAATATTTATGGTCTCGAACCAAGAGAAGATCTGACCATGGGATCTCCAATTAAAGACTTGATCCTAATTCCACTGTATGACCATCATCAAAAGATGGTAGTGTATGTGGGATCGTTACTGATTGATAAGTAGAGGAAAGAGTTGGTTTTATGTTTTAAAAAGCACCACAAGACATGCGCGTGGTGCCATGAAGATATCTCGGGCATTGATGCCTCAGTGATTACTCATCAGCTAAAGGTGGATCCTATCATCCGATCGATGAGGTAAAAAAGTGGGAATTCACAATAGAGAGATATCAAGTTACCCATATTGAAATTTCATCCATCCCAAATCGTATTCCCTCTAGTATGCACAGGGGGTGCAACCTTTACGAGGCGTCGGTCCTCATCATTGTGGGGGATAATGAGTAGGGATAAATTCGCCAATCTATTTTGCTTGAAACATGCAAAAGAATGCTGCCACATCGAGAGAACGTCGTGAATGAACGTTAGTTGCAAACAGAAATCATGAAATTATGTGTTTTAGTTACTTGATATGATGAACATGCTCAAATTCTCTTTTTATTCATCAAAAGTGTGTTTAGAATTTAAAAATTATGAATTTAGCACAAGTCGTGGTATAATTAGTTGCCATAAATAGGCACCACCACTATCGAAGATTACAATTGCAACGTATTGTTAATATGTGTTTTATCTCGTTTTATAGAATGTCCCGACCGATTAACAAAGACTGGATGACTGAAGAGAACAAAGGCAGCTTATTATATTTAAAGGGCATCGAAGAGTTTATTAAATTTGCAAAAGAGAACAATGATCAGGGGTTGACAACGATACCTTATCCATGTTCAAGGTGTCACAATAAATTACATCTAAATTAAAATAAGTAGAGAGACGTCTGTGGAGAAACGGTATGCATCAATTGTATACTATATGATTTTTTCACGGTGAAAATACATCTATCAACACTATTGATCCTCCACCGGTAGAATAAGCTGAGGAGAACATAGTAAAAGAAAACATAGAGGACCAAGTTGTTGGGGGAGAAAATCTCATTGATGTTTGTTACGGAGTGCATGGGAAATCTTATGTAGATGTTGAAAGCGGTCAGCCGGGAGTTTCCAAAGAAAATCATATCGAAAATGATCTCTTAAATAAATGTAATTCTTCCTCATTAATTTAAAGTCTCCTATCACTTATAAAAGCATGTTGCTTAGGCTTTAGAAAACTTGATCTAAGATGACATAATTGATTTGATCATTTTCTTTTACCAGAGGAAGTGGCGCCAAAGCTGATGATCGTTCTCAGGATGGAAGGTAGTTTTTCTATATGCTGGATAATGGATATACTTGGGACAATATATATAATCAATTTATTGTTCTTGCATTACTTGGTTTTCAGTGTCGCTGGCAGGCAGTTTGAGCAAAAATTTTCTGAACAAAATCTTGGTGCGCCTCCTAGTTATGAAAAGGCTGTGGGTGAGGCTCATAGCCCCATTAATGGTGAAAGGTAATAGTTTTGTAGTTATGTTAAACCTTAAAAGAATCAACCTACCTCCGAGAAAGAGGAATTTATATTTCTAACCCCTAAGTTTAACTATAATATTGTCAATTAGCTCTGAAAAATATGAGATCTCTCTACTGCCTTTGAAAAGAGGGCATATCATAAATATTTAATTGGGAGAGGTTTGTGTTGAAGATTTAGACAACTTGCAATAAGGTGTTTCTTGAGCTATGAATTTTGGAGTCAACTGTGAAGATACTTTTTGATCTAATAACAAGCTGTCCTGAAGTACTTTAACAGTGCTTGATGAATTTAATGCTATTGGCTAGAGATGTTTTACAACCATTAGGGAAAATTGTCACATCAGCAACTGTAATAGTCGAATACATGCACAATTAGGAGCAGTAATTGTCACATCATCTACTAATGTGTTCTAGTAATTCTTATGTGAGAATATACACTGTTGTAAATTGTTAGGACCGTAGCATCAGTGATCAATCATCTCTAGAGTATTCAAATAAATAAACATGGTCAAAAATTATCCCAAATCTTCTTTTCAAAATAAAGAATCGAGACCAAGCCACATTACAACAATTTAATATCAGTGATGACATTTTTATGTTATATCTTTTTAAGTCAATAATAACATTTTTTATGTTTTGTTATTGCAATCAACACTATAGAAGGCATATCGATTTCTATCGTAGTCGTGACAGTATCATAGTCATATTGGTCCATGTAATCATGTCTTGAGATTTGTATCGTAGTCATGACAATATCAAAGGCTATTTCAATTGACTAACTATATTTTTTGTTTTGTATGAGGTCGCATTTTGAAAACTACGTACAAACGCGTGGGACAACCTTAATTGATATATATGTGACTTTTTTAAAGAATTTTGTTTCGTTTCAATAGATTCGGGTGTGAAATTCGAACTTTGTGGTAGTATCGGGGATATTATAGGGGTATATCTATATGTTTTTCGCAGTAGCGGGGTTCTATTTTCCTTCATTCGCTGTAAAAGCGGGTGTTGATATTTTAATACTATATTTGGTTTGTACTACTCGTTTAGTATGAGCTATACGAGTATAAAATAATTTTGATTGGTTGGAGCGATAGCAGGCTAATGATTGCAAGGCTACCGTATCCGCGGTTCTAGGGTGGAACTAGTTGTTCTGTAATATCTCACTTGGATACGGGTTGAGACCTTATAGAGATGGTCTAAGATATGTAGGAATTATTATTTTTACTTGTTATATGTTGACATATCTCCACGACCGATAAAGTTAAGTAGTAGTGTACCGGAGGGGTTCCTTGTTTGGATTTCGCTTGCGAGACACTCCACACATGAACCTTAACGACGTTGGAAGTAGAGAGATGTTACTTTGAGTTAGGGTGTTAGTTTTTTCGAAATTAGCCGAGAGTCACGTGATTGATTAAGGGATAATAAAACGCTAATGTGCGGTGCAAAACCACTGGTAATGTTTCTCTCACTGAAAATATATAGGCGAGACAAGGAAAGGGAAGTCGGGTTGAGGTTTATAGCCAGGCATTGATTAGAAGGAAAATTTAAAGGAAATATATTTTGGGTAGGAGGTTCCTAACACTTTCCAAAGTAGGCGCCCCAATTAGTTAGACTTTCAATTCCGTCGAAATAGAAGGACCTAGAGGTATAAGTGCGTTAGTAGGGTTACAAGACAGGATTCTTAACGGTCCCAATTGTGTGCCTTATTATATCTTGATGACCGACAATGCGAGGTAGTAGTGTAACGGGAGGGTTCCTTGTTTGGATTTCTCTTTGCGAGAAGTCCCATGCTTGAAACCGAGCGAATGTTGGAAATCGAGAAAGGTCTTGGGCACTAGGGATATAGTTAGTATACTACTCATTCTACATGTGTAGTAAACACATCGACCTTAGGGTTATTAGTAAGTAAGGCCAGTGGGGCATGTGGCGCTATTTTAGGAAGGTTGTGGTGAATTAACCACGAGAAGATTGGTGGGTTAACTTTAAGAAGGATTGGGTTTCTAGGAATGAGGAGTATGGAATATTATGTAACTCGGGGCACCAGGTCGAAAAGAATGTGAGGCCCATCTTTAGAGAGAGTGTTACATCGATGACCTAGCTTTCGAGGAGCTGAAGGACAAGTTGACTTCTACTCCTGTGCTCGCGTTGCCAAGATCGGGAGTGGACTATTTGGTCTTTATGGAAGCGTTTCCACAAGAATTAGGAGGTGTATTACTACAGCAGCATGGGGCCATTGCATATGCGCCTCGCAAGATTAAGCCCCGTGAGAAGAACTATCCCATGCATGACTTAGAGCTCGACGCGGTAGTGTTTGCCTTAAAGATGGGGAGGCACTACCTCCTAGGCAAGAAATTCAGTCTTTTCATGGACCACGAGTCGTTAAAATATTTTTTCTCTTAAAAAGATATAAATGTGAGACAATGTCGGGGATTGGAGTTCGTAAAATACTAGCGATTCGATGTTCATTATCCCCCGGGAAAGGCAAAGGTGGTAGCGGATACGCTGAATAGAAAACCCATGGGGGAACTAGCGAAGGTATGGAGAGCCAAGTGAGAAGAACTTAGCTAGGAGGATGCTGTTACAAGGGCGTTTA
The DNA here is from genome assembly GCA_949130495.1 of Sambucus nigra. Taxonomy (NCBI): domain Eukaryota; kingdom Viridiplantae; phylum Streptophyta; class Magnoliopsida; order Dipsacales; family Adoxaceae; genus Sambucus; species Sambucus nigra. Next base: position 465,785,278 of record OX422222.1, on the reverse strand, counting down.
TATCAGTGTTGATTGTTACGCCTGCTTTTGTGATGAGAGTCATGGAAGAGCAAGGAAGGGATATTTCTTAGTTTGTCTCCCAATGCTCCGATTATCAATTGGTGAATGTGGACCACCAGCGATCGACTAGATTGTTATAACCGTCAAAAATACCGGTGTAGTAGTGGGAGAGTGTATCCATGGATTTTATCACTGGATTGCCGATGATGCAACGTGGTCATGATTCTATTTGGGTAACTATCGATCATTTGACCAAATTACCACACTTCCTACCAGTACGGATGGATTATAATATGGCACGTTACGCCCGGCCCTTTATTGCGGAGTTTGTGAAGTTTTGTGGGGTGCCTATCAATATAGTGTCGAACCGAGTCAAGATTTTCGTATCCCATTTCTGATGAAGTTTCTCGGAAGTGATGGGAATCGATTTGAAGTTGAGTACATCCTACCACCCACAAACGGATGGGCAAACGGATAGAATCAACCAAATACTGGAGGACATGCTTTGGATGTGCGTACTTAACTTTGAAGAAGGATGGGAGCAATGCCTCCCATTGGTCGAATTTATATACAATAATTCGTACCAATTCAAGATAAGTATGGCACTGTATGTGGCATTATATGGCCAATCGCATAGTGCACTTGCCCGTTGGTTGAAAGCAGGAGAGAATAAGCTTCTTGGACCTGAAATGATCCAAGATATCTCTTCGAAGAGTGAGTCCATTCGAAACCGCATACGAACTGCACAAGCTTGTTAGAAGGGCTATGCCGACGCAAATAGAAGTCGTGTAGAATTGGAGGTAGGGAATCAAGTTTTGGGTGCAGGTATCCCCGATGAAGGGTATAACGCGATTCGAGAAGAAAGGCAAGATTCTCGTTGTTGCAAAGGTAGGCCCCATAGCATATCAGTTGGCTTTGCTGGAATGCCTACAACAAATTCATGATGCATTTCATGTGTCATCCTTGAAGATGTATACGAGGTGCGAAAGATCTCATTGGCATATTCATTGGGATGATATCGAATTGCAACCCGATATTTCATATAAGGAATAACCGGTTGCTATTTAAATCACGGAGAGTGTAGACTAGGATTGAAAGTGGTAACCTTGGTCCGAGTCCAGTGGGGACACCATAATGCTGAGAAATTTACTTGGGACGAGAGAACGATATTTGAGAGTAGTACCCCCTAGTCTTTTTATAAGGTATGCCTGAATTTTGAGGGCAAACTTCCCTTATAAGGGGGGGAGTATGTAATACCCTTTACTTTTGAGTAATTATTTTTATATTAATTCTCCTTATCGGTTAATTATATAAAATAAAGAAAGTTGAGGTAAATATTATTTTAAGCGATTTAAGAGATAATATTTACTGAGTTTTGCATATTTACTGTTATGTGGATGTAAATTGCATCATATTGTGTTTTATTGCGTCGTTGTGCTTTAAGCGATGGTTATGACTTATATTCTAATTGGATCATTATGATGATTTAATATGATGTTGGAACATAAAATATTATAAGATATTCCGAATGCCAATTTAGAGGGTACGATTAGTTCGAAAATGGTTGAGATAGTCAAAATAAGTGACAAGTTGTATTTTTGGGTTCCAGGTACTTTTGACCAGTTATAACTTAATTATGTTGTTACGAGTTATTTTAATTATGTAGTAGAATTTAAATGCTAGACTTAATGTATTTGGGGTATTTAGTCTTTGCAAAGAATTTTATTTCTCATTTTATATTTCTAAACCTAGGAGAGTTACAGAGAGAGGGAGAATTTGGGAGAAAAAGGAGAGAAATAGGAGATTTAAAGATTTGAGCTTGGAAATCATTGCTACAAGTAGAGAATCCGAGACCACGATCTTAAGAAAAGTTTCTAACTTGAAAATGTATGATTTAGTGTGGATAATTTGTATAGATAGTTGTGTTCTTGGAGATTTAAACCATTTATGGGTTTTGTTGATTTTTGATGTTTAAACCCTTAAACATTGATTTAAATATGATTTGATTTGGAGATATTAGTTAGTTGTTGTGTAGAAATGATTTGGTTAAATTTTTAGTTGATGATGTTGAGATTAGAGGGAATAATTAAAATTGGGGGATTTATGGTGTATATCAACCCGTAGCCCTAACTGGGCAATCTTACCAGAGCGAATCGATTCGCCCTCCTCTGCGAATCGATTCCCTAGTAATGGGGGCTACAGGTCTGAGGAACCGAATCGATTCGGATTAAGGCCGAATCGATTCGGTCTAAGACGGAGGGTTGATTTTTCTCAGCCGAATCGATTCACTTTTTGGGCGAATCGATTCGGCCCTAGGCGAATCGATTCGGAAACCCTGTTGTTTTAGGAGAGTTTTCTATCTTGGTTTCTAGTCCTTTTCCTTGAGGTTTAAGGCTTAGGAACCTTCTGTTATGAAGTAATAAAGAGTATTAGCAGTCTATATTAGAGGGATTAATAACCTAGATTAGTATAGGGGTAATTGGGCTTGTTTCGGGGGTCATTTAATAAAAGTTAGTGTCATTTTCATCTAGGAAGCTAGCCTAGGACTAAGGGAAAGTTGGATGGTATTGGTTAGGATTTTTGGAGACTAGTGTGGGGGTAATTAAACCTCGTAGCTTATACCGTTACGTGCATTCAGTTCCGAAAATAAGTAATGTATGTATATATTAAATTGGTACACATTGCTAAGCTCTTATGATTTCGAAAATTTAAAAAGTGGATATTTTAAATTGGCATATCTTGTGACTATGGCATGCATATACATACCTCTCTAAATTCTATAAAAGGGAAGTTACGCGCATGAGGTGATGTCCCATGGCTAGTGAATGCAGGGAGAATATAGTCCTCGGCCATAGGTGTCACACCCCAAACCCAATATCCATAATAATCATTTGTTATTGAAATAATTGGATTATAATCTTGAGCCCATTGGAAAATATACTTCATTTATCAATATTTTTCTACACACTGTGTATAATGAACATAATATTATTATTATACCATAATGAAATCAATATCAGAGTCATAATTAACCGGACATACAATACTATGATTAACTGTGATAAAATTTCACAATCATCAACTCAATCCATACTAACGCAATATATACAATGTGTGAGTATATTAAAATCTTCAGTGTGACAATGATAAAATCCCCATATTTAAACCCCAGCTCTTTCCAACGATGCAACTCTCAAAGTTACCGGCCATATGGTATTCTAGCTGGCAGCATACAAACCTGAAACTGTTAAAATATAAACCGTAAGCATTAAGCTTAGTGAGGTACTCCTTCCCTACAATCAAATAACAATTCTATATCGAATATGTGGATATAAAATCCGAACAATCCTGCCCATTGGCAATAACAATTCCTGGATCATAAGATCCAAATAATTCTTCCCATTGGCAATAACAAATCTTGGATCATAAGATCCAAATAATTCTGCCCATTGGCAATAACAAATCCTGGAACATTAGTTTCAACAAATCATTGGATCTTTGTCCAATTCCAATCCTGGATCATAAGACGTAAACAAATCATGATCTAGGATTGGTTTGAATACTTTGGTATTCAGGATTTGTTTGGACCAAACAAATCCTGGATATTTTAATATCCAAACAAATCCTGAATACCGAAGTATTCAAACAAATCCTTCTCTTAGAGCTATATTCATATTTATATATGAAACAAATCATAAGTACACTCACCTCGACAGTTTAACTGGCTTTTCCCTTGCCTTTATCCGGTATTTATTCAATCATCTCTTTTTCCCTTCCTATCATTCTTAAAATATTAGTATCATCATAAGAATATAAATTATACAAACAATGATTTAAACATAATTCAATCCATAAGAATCACATGATTCCATTCAAATCATTTATCACAAGTGAAGTTCCATCCAAATCCATGTTAATATATTTAACATATCCAAATCATAGACCAAATATAAATTCATTTATTCTTGGAAATTAAATCCTTGTCATATCAGTATTCCAATACAAAAGACGGAACAACATTTTAAGTCTCCTAGAGCAAGATATGCTCATTTCTTTACCACATAGCAAATCTTCCCTATAGGCTCTTTTATCGTTCATTCAACTTCCAGGAATTTCCATAATTTTTCTACATCATAAATTTATATGATATTTCACCCAATATCAGTAAACATATTGAAAAATATAATATTAAAATTTCATAATTTTTAGAGTTCATTTTCTATGTCAAGCAAAACATCGAACACATGGCGGGCATACTTTCACCCTTAGGGAAGATTTCATACCCGAATTTCAAACTCTCACCAAAGACTCATTTATTGGTATTTTCACATGATTTTCGGATATGTTATACATATATGAGTCCAGGTTAATCTACAATTGGAATAAATCAATTCCAGTAAGTATAGAGAAATATATGGAAGTTTGAATAAACAAGGTTCCTAAACAAAACAATCTCAAGGGTTTACACATTCAAGTTTGCTTAAACTTGCATCTATCCATAAGTACACATAAGGACATGGAATTTCAGTAAAAAAAAATTATTATTTCAATCATTTAAATAAGTAATACAAAAAAATAAATAAGATTTATGGATGGAAATACCTTAGGGGCTTTTACGTAATTTTTCTATGAATTTTTCTTCAATTTCTCCTCACACTTTCTCCCTAAACTTCAAAACTCTCTTTCCTTAGGTTAAAACTCTTCCATGGCTGAAATATGCTGAAGGAAGAGATTAATTCAAGGGTTATAAGTCGGCATAAGGTCACCCCCCCTTGGTCCAATCAAATATAACATGTGGCATTATATAAAACAAAATACCATTTAAGGCTAAATGACTACTTTACCCCTTGTTCGTAAAAAGATAATATCTTTCCACTCGGATGCCCGTTCGATGAACCGTTTGTTTTGTTATAAACCTAACTCATATATCTACAAATATCTAGTTTACACCTCAAGTTCATTGTTATGTCATAAAGGTCAAAACTAGCCTCCAACAGGAACATTCCTACCGAAAACTTTAAAATTTTACATTTGTAACTAATTCGATATTTCAAGCTTTATGACGGTAGGATTAAATTAAAAATAATGACTTAAAATCATATATATTAATAACACACTACTCATATCACATAATCTAAACATTCTTTAAGCATATTTAATCATAATTATATTCGGGTGGTCACAATTTTCCCCCAGTTAGGAAATTTCGTCCCCGAAATTGACATACCTTGGTTATCTGAATCAAACAAATACGGATAACTCATCTTCATGCTATCCTCAGTCTCCCATGTATCTTCTTCCATGGAATTCCTTCTCCACATAACCTTCACAAGAGGGATCACTTTTGATCTCAATATTTGTTCTTTCATATCGACAATTGTATGTGGTTCTTCCACATAGCTCAAATATTCTTTCAACGCAATAGGTTGTTCCACCAAAACATGTGAAGGATCCGCTACATACTTTCTCAACATAGAAACATGGAAAACATCATGTAGTCGAGCTAACTCCTATGGTAACGCTAGCTTGTAGGCAACCATCCCGACTTTCTCAAGAATTTCATAAGGTCCAATGTAGCGTGGACTTAATTTACCTTTCTTTCCAAACCTCCTAATTCCTTTCCATGGAGATATCCGAAGAAACACGTAATCCCCTTTCTGAAATTCTAAATATTTCTGTCGCTTATCCGCATAACTCTTTTGTCTGCTTTGAGCTATTCTCATTCTATCTTGAATAATCTTCACTTTTTCAGTGGTGACTTCAATCTATTCTGGACCCTCTATCTTCCTTTCACTAACTTCACCCCAACATATCGGTGTACGACATCATCTACCGTACAATGCTTCATATGGAGCCATACCAATAGTAGACTGAAAACTATTGTTGTATGCAAATTCTATCAAAGGAAAATATTCATCCCAATTTCCTTTAAAATTAAGCACACAGGCTCTAAGCATATCTTCCAAAATCTGTATTGTTCTTTCAGACTGCCCATCTGTCTGAGGATGAAAAGCCGTAATAAACTACAAGTTAGTACCCATAGCACACTGCAAGCTATCCCAAAATCTGGATGTAAAATTAGGGTCTCTATCTGAAATAATAGATACCGGTGCTCCATGCAATCGAATAATTTCATTAACATACAATCTAGCATACCTATCAACTGTATACGTAGTCTTGACTGTTAGAAAATGAGCAGACTTCGTCAATCTATCCACCACTACCCAAATCGAATATGACCCTTTCTGAGATTGAGGAAGATCAACCATAAAATCCATTGTTACATGATCCCATTTCCATTCTGGTATTGGCAATGGCTGAAGCAGACCAGTAGGCTTTTGATGCTCCACTTTCACTTGCTGACATATAAGGCACCTAGCAATAAAATCAGCTATTTCCTTTTTCATATTATTCCACTAATAATGCTCCTTTAAATCCTTATACATTTTAGTACTACCAGGATGCATAGTATAAATGAAATTATGAGCCTCATCTAAAATTTCCTCTTTCAATCCACACACATTAGGCACGCATAATCGCTGCTTATACAATAAAGTTCCATCATTCATAATACAAAAACCTTCAGACTTACCATCTCGGACATCTTGTCGTTTCTTCTCAAGAAAAGGATCTTGACTATGAAAATCACGAATACGGGTAACTAACAAAGGCCTCACGCTTACATGAGCAAAGAACATGTCCTTATCGGCTAGCTTAAATTCTACTCCCGTCAATATCAACTCCATGATGTGGGAAACTCTAGCGCACCGAATACAAGATAACCTGCTCGAAGCTTTTCTACTCAGAGCATATGCAACTATATTTGCCTTCCCTGGGTGGTAGTGAATTGTACAATCATAGTCTTTAATTAACTTCATCCATCACCTCTGCCTCAAATTCAACTCCTTTTGAGTAAATAAATACTTAAGGCTTTGATGGTCAGTAAAAATTTCACATACCTCACCATATAGATAATGACGCCATAATTTCAAAGCAAACACAATAGCAGCAAGCTCCAAATCATGTGTAGGATAATTACGTTCATGTGTACGCAATTGCCTAGAAGCATAAGCAATAATTTACCATGCTGCATAAAAACACAACCCATCCCCTGATGTGAAGCATCGGTATAAATAACAAAACCATCTCCACCGTGTGGAATAGTAAGAACAGGTGCAGTTACCAATCTCTTCTTCAATTAGTCAAAACCATTTTCACAATCAGAATTCCATTCAAACTTAATATCTTCCCGGGTCAATTTAGTCATTGGCAAGGCAATTGAAGAAAATCCCTTAATAAACCTTCTATGATACCCAGCTAAACCCAGAAAACTTCTCACCTCAGTGACATTATTGGGCCTCTCCCATTTTACAATAGCTTCCGCCTTCTTGGGATCAACACATATACCATCTCCAGAAATAACATGGCCTAAAAATACAACTTTTAATAGCCAAAATTCACATTTGCTAAACTTAGCATACAATTGCTTATCTTTCAACACATTCAAAATAGTTCGGAGATGCATTTTATGTTCAACCATGTCACGTGAATAAATCGGAATATCATCAATAAAAACTATCACAAATGAATCAATGAAAGGACGCAGTACCCGGTTCATAAGATCCATGAATACAGTTGGAGCATTAGTCACCCCAAAAGACATCACCAGAAATTCAAAATGGCCATACCGAGTACGAAAAGAAGTTTTAGAAATATCACTCTCCTTCACCCTCAACTGATGATAACCTGATCGCAAGCTTATCTTTGAAAAAACTTTAGCACCCTGTAACTGATCAAACAAATCATCTATACGAGGTAAAGGATATTTGTTCCTAATTGTAGCTTTATTCATTTGCCTATAGTCAACACACAAATGCATAGTGCCATCTTTCTTTTTTACAAATAAAACTAGCGCACCCCATGGAGATACACTTGGCTGTATGAACCCTCTATCAAGTAAATCCTGTAACTGAATCTTGAGTTCTTTTAATTCAACAGGTGCCATTCTATACGGCGCCATAGAAATAGGAGTTGTTCCCGGTGCTAATTTAATACTAAATTCAACTTCTCTCTCTGGCGGTAATCCAGGCAATTCTCTAGGAAACACTTCTGGAAAATCTTATACTATAGGAACATCAACTAATTGTAAAAACCCCTTCACATTGTCAAGAACATATTCAATAAAACCCTAACAACCCTTACTCAATAATTTCCTTGCCTGAATAGCAGAAATAATGCAACTAGGAACAATTTTCCTTTCCCCCACAAATTTAAATTCAGACTCACCAGGTAATTTAAAAATAACTTCCTTACGGAAACAATCCATGGATGAATGATATTTGGATAACCAATCCAATCCCAAAATTATGTCAAAATCGGAGATACCCAATAGAAGTAAGTCTATAACTGTATCTGTAACCCCCACAGTCAAAACACAATCACGAAAAACATATTCAACTACAATCATATCCCCCATAGGCATGGAAATACCCAACCCCACCTCTAAATGAGTGCATGATCTATTCAGATATATGGAAAATGCGTATGACACAAAAGAATGTTTGGAACCCAGATCAATCAGAACATAAGCACTTCTATCAGTAACAGAAAGTGTACCTGTCACCACATCTAGAGTAATATGAGCTTCTTTCATTGTAAAAACTCGTCCACCTGGCCTGGAATTACTAGCTTGTCCTCTGCCCATACTTTTCACTGCACTGCCTGGAGATAACATTCTGCTTGCTACTTCACTATTTGCTGCTGGAGTCTGTGCCAATTGCGGACAATTCTTCTTAATATGCCCCACTTGATGACAATGGTAGCATTCCAATCCCTTAAGCTTAGGACACTCAGATTTATAATGCCCTTCCTCTTTACAAAAGAAACATGTAGCACCTCCTATTGGGGCCTCACCTCTCCCTGACTTTCTGGCTGAACCAAAAGATCCTCCACCCCTGGTATCTCTGCCCAATCTCCCCTGACCTCTACCACTATCTCCACCACCTCTCTGAAATTTATGAGGTTCCATCTTAACACTTCCACCCTCACCTCCCTTAGAGTGAGATGCGTCGAATCTACTCTTATTAAAACTCTCTCTACTCGCCACCCCTTGGTTCATTTGCCTTTCTGCTATCATGGATTTGTTTACCAGAGAAGCATAATCTTCTAACTCATAAGTGGCCACTCTATTTTTAATAGGCCAAATCAGTCCATCTTGAAACTTACTACATTTATCTTCTTCATCCTGCACATACGTAGTAACAAATCTAGACAAAGCAGTAAATTTAGCATCATACTCCCTCACAGACATGTTCCCTTGGGTTAAATTTATAAACTCCCTCAGCTTCTCCCTCCTATAAACCTTAGGGACATACTTAACATACAAAGCTTTAATAAATTTAGCCCAAGTAATAACATCAGTACCTTCCATCCTAGGAACCAAATGGTTATTGGCTTCCCACCAATATTTCGCCTCTCCTTTGAGGTTAAACACAGCTAGATTCACTTTCTGGTTATCTGGAACCTTCATAACTGCAAAGATAGTTTCTAGATCTCTGACCCACATCTCAGCTTCTGTAGGTTCAACTGATCCTGAATATTCTGGAGGATTCAACTTCAAAAACTTCTCATGCATAGAATCTTTCATTTCCTTCCTTGCCTCTTTCTTAATCTTGGCCACAGTCTTTGATTCTAGATATCTAGCCTGTTGTTCTGCCATTTGCTCCATATTTCTTTCTTGTTGCTCTGCCATCCTCATCATTTCATGTGCCATTATTTGCATCTCTGTAGGTTGCTCTTTCTCTCTAGCCCTTCCAGCAACACTTTGCTCTATTTCAGTATTCTCTGTACGAGAAGCCATTCCCTCTTCTTTATATTGTCCATTCCCAGGTTCCATATGGAATTATCTATAATACAACAAAGTTCTAACAACCAATATAAACAATTTACGATACTAAACTATTTCTTAGTACATAAACAATTCATAAATATAAAATCAACTCAATACTACCATCTAATCGTCACACACGTCCAGAATTAATAACCACGCTCTGATACCACTAATTATCACACCCCAAAACCAATATCCAAACTAATCATTTGTTATTGGAATAATTGGATCATAATCTTGAGACCATTGGAAAATATACTTCATTTATCAATATTTTTCTACACACTGTGTATAATGAACATAATATAACGATTTATGTCGTGTCGTGTGTAGAACCTTGTCATGTGTCGGGGCCGACAGTAAACGGGTCAGAGGGCGATTGACAAGGGTAACCTTGTCATGTGTCGGGGCCGACAGTAAACGGGTCAGAGGGCGATTGACAAGGGGAAGTGTGACACTTTAATAAAAAGTGAACTATAATAAAAGTTGGTTAATTTAATTAAATTAACATCGTGGGACTTGGTAATTTAAAATTATATTGGTGTGCCTTTATAAATGGGGATTTTTGAGGGTAGTTAGTAGATTATAATTATCGCGTTTAATTATCCCGTTTAATTTAAAATATTTTATTGTGATATTTATTGCGTATAATGCTACTGTCTGGATTCAAGGATCCTATTTGAGGGGAGTAGTGTGTATTCTTGCTCGGGGCTTTGGCTCTGACCCATGCGTTGACTAATCTTTTTCAGGATTAGAATTAGAGAAGCTGCATAAGTTTATCGGAGTTATCATTTGGAGGTGCAGCTGGAGCTGATTTTATCGCTTTGTTTTAGTTTAGACTTTCTTTTCCAGTCGTATTTCAGTATGAGACTTCATTGGAGTTTTATTGGGCCATTCGGTTCCAAAGTTGTTTAAAGGATTTATGTTGGATTATTCAGATCTTTGTTATTCAGGTTTTATTTAATCATTATTGGAGATTTGATTTTTGGAGTTAGCATGTGATGGATCTTTTATCGCTTAGTTATTTGTGATTATTTGAGATTTATTCAATTATTTATCTTATGGACTGATTATTTATGTCTCATATCTGTCTCATGCTAAGAATGGTATTTTATTTAGTTCACGCCCGGCATAGTTCGGCAGCGGTGGCTGGCCACCCCGTCTGTCGGATTTTGCGGGGTGTTAATGAAATCAATATCAGAGTCATAATTAACCGGACATACAATATTATGATTGACTATGATAAAATTTTACAATCATCAACTCAATATATACTAACGCAATATATACAATGTGTGACTATATTAAAATCTTCAGTGTGACAATGATAAAATCCCCATATTTAAATCCCAGCTCTTTCCAATGGTGCAACTCTCAAAGTTACCGGTCATATGGTATTCTAGCTGGCAGCATACAAACCTGAAATTATTAAAATATAAACCGTAAGCATTAAGCTTAGTGAGGTAATCCTTCCCTACAATCAAATAATAATTCTATATCGAATATGTGGATATAAAATCCGAACAATCCTGCCCATTGGCAATAACAATTCCTGGATCATAAGATCCAAATAATTCTTCCCATTGGCAATAACAAATCCTGGATCATAAGATCCAAATAATTCTGCCCATTGGCAATAACAAATCCTGGAACATTAGTTCCAACAAATCATTGGATCTTTGTCCAATTCCAATCCTAGATTATAAGACCCAAACAAATCTTGGCCAAACAAATCCTGAATACCGAAGTATTCAAACCAATCCTGGATCATGAGACCCAAAAAAATCCATGATATTTTAATATCCAAAAAAATCCTAAATACCTAAGTATTCAAACAAATCCTGCTCTTAGAGCTATATTCATATTTATATATGAAACAAATCATAAGTACACTCACCTCGACAGTTTAACTGGCTTTTCCCTTGCCTTTATCCGGTATTTGTTCAATCAATTCTTCTTCCCTTCCTATCATTCTTAAAATATTAGTATCATCATAATAATATAAATAATCCAAACAATGATTTAAACATAATTCAATCCATAAGCATCACATGATTCCATTCAAATCATTTATCACAAGTGAAGTTCCATCCAAATTCATGTTAATATATTTAATATATACAAATCATAGACCAAATATAAATTCATTTATTATTGGAAATTAAATCCTTGTCATATTATTATTCCAATACAAAAGACGGTACATCATTTTAAGTCTCCCAGAGCAAGATATGCTCATTTCTTTACCACATAGCAAATCTGCCCTATATGCTCTTTTATCGTTCATTCAACTTCCAGGAATTTCCATAATTTTTTTACATCATAAATTTATATGATAATTCACCCAACATCAGCAAACATATTGAAAAATATAATATTAAAATTTCATAATTTTCAGAGTTCATTTGCTATGTCAAGCAAAACATCGAACACATGGCGGGCATACTTTCACCCTTAGGGCAGATTTCATATCCGAATTTCAAACTCTCACCAAAGACTCATTTATTGGTATTTTTACATAATTGTCGGATATGTCATACATATATGAGTCCAGGTTAATCTCCAATTTGAATCAATCAATTCCATTAAGTATAGAGAAATATATGGAAGTTTGAATAAACAAGGTTCCTAAACAAAACAATCTCAAGGGTTTACACATTCAAGTTTGCTTAAACTTGCATCTATCCATAAGTACACATCAAGACATGGAATTTAAGTAAACAAATGATTATTTCAATCATTTAAATAAGTAATATAAAAAATAAACAAGATTTACGGATGGAAATACCTTAGGGGATTTTACGTAATTTTTCTATGAATTTTTCCTCAATTTCTCCTCACACTTTCTCCCTAAACTTCAAAACTCTCTTTCCTTAGGTTAAAACTCTTCCATGGCTGAAATATGCTGAAGGAAGAGATTAATTCAAGGGTTATATGTCGGCATAAGGTCACCCCCCTTGGTCCAATCAAAATATAACATGTGGCATTATATAAAATAAAATACCATTTAAGGCTAAATGACTACTTTACCCCCTGTTTGTAAAAAGATAATATCCTCCCACTCGGATGTCCGTTCGATGAACTGTTTGTTTTGTTATAAACATAAATCATATATCTAAAAATATATAGTTTACACCTCAAGTTCATTGTTATGTCATAAAGGTCAAAACTAGCCTCCAACAGGAACATTCCTACCGAAAACTTTAAAATTTCACATTTGTAACTAATTCGATATTTCACGCTTTATGAAGGTAGGATTAAACTAAACATAATGACTTAACATCATATATATTAATAACACACTACTCATATCACATAAGCTAAGCATGCTTTAAGCATATTTAATCATAATTAGATTCGAGTTGTCACAATAGGACCGGTGGTTACATTGTGTGGTTGTTTTTATTCGAAGTGAGGTAATTTCGGGTATGGTTATGACTCACTATCGAAGGTACATGGACGCTTCCCACGCGACGCGATTTAGGATGCCCAGGTTGTCTTACTTATAGGCCCTGAAAGATGATAGCTATTTAGGGGCACATCCAGTGGGGTGACTCCCGGAAGGATGGTCTGAGAATCGTTATATATTGTGATTATAACTATTCTCACGAATGTGGCTTTTTATAAATGGCTAGAGAATTTTATAAATCAACTATTCGGAATAAGTTTCCTAATGAGAAATGAACTTGTGAAGTTATATTGTGCAAAACTGAAATTTAGACTTATCAGGTTGGAATTAAGTTACTTTTCTTGCATTAATGAATAGTTAATCTTATAGATGACATTGCGTTAGGTTGTGCATTTAGACGAGAGGTGAGGATAATTCTTATATTTAAGGGAGAATCGAAACTGCTTATGAAGATTAGCATTCATGACTGTCATGCATTTTATTCACGCGTATATCATATCATACCGGGCCCTGACCCGTTTATATTTCTCTTTCTTGCGTGGTTATCTTTTATGCTCAGGTGCTTCGCCGCAAGGGCACCCGATATGATCTTTCCTTCTCAGTGTCAGGGAGCTACAACATTTTTGCGGATGTTGTGGGATTCTTGTTATAGACGCATCCATCTTTTATATATTCTAGTTATGATCAGTATGGACATTCGGGCGTGTTGTCCAAGTTTTGTACTTGCTTATATAAATTGTGATATTTGTTTGTAATACTCGGTGTAACCATTGTATTGGTTTGTTAACCGAAAGCTTATTCGGTTATTATTAATTTGTTATTAAACTGTCTCTTATATACATTTATCCACCTTCTTTTATAAATTAGATTGTCTAAATGGTTTTATTTAAACTTACAAATTAATTTGACATCCGTTTTTTAAAATAATTGGTGGTTATCTCGAATCATTATTTTCAAGACAGTGATGCTAAGAATGGACCATCTATGATTCCTGTAATTATTGGAGTATCGGGCTGGCCACCTCTTATTTTAATAAACGAGGTGTCACAGATGGTATCAGAGCATCAGGTTCTAGTGTACTTAGGAATCTGTCCGGACGTACTACGCTTGCAGCGTTACTTTTGATTCGACATAGAGCCTTAGGATTAGGATTATTGATTCCTCTTGTGAGATTTCATTCTCCTGCCATAATGTAAGATTTTAGTAAATCTTTTGCGCGTTCATTCGGGATTCGTGTGCTGAATAATGAAGGGAGATCGTGGAATGACGTTATGAAGGCAGCAGGAGACGGGGCTTAGTTAGCACTGTAAGTTGAAGTCAGGGATGAGGATCACATTGGAGGTCACTCCCTTAATGGCATTTCTTAGATTGCTACAAAGAATACAAAAATACAGTAGCTTTAATGTCCCAAGTACCGCCGCGAGTAGAGAGTTGTAATAAACTTGAATTACCCAGTGAAGTTAAAGTGGGAAAAAGTTTGAAAGGTCCTTGGTATGGACCACACGTTGAAGTTAAGTTATGCGGAGGCAGTGTAGCTTCATTCAGTGGAAGTATAGGGCTCGGAAACCTTGGCTTAAAGTGGGGTATAGGAATGCCTAGCTGTGAAAATTTGAGGAAAATTTTTCACTCGTTGGAACGATGACGAAATGGTGGGGAACAAAAGACACCATAATTGGGGGAGCAGGATGTTTTGCTCGTAAAGGAACCTTAAAGATGGTTTTAGTAGCGAGTTCCTTTGTTATATCAAAAATGAAGAGAATGCAACTTTTCAAGTATTCACATGAGGATCGGTCAGAGGCCGACAATGAATAAAGAGTTATATGGTTAAGGAAACCTTGCACCGAAGTAAGGTAGGTACAAGGAATAAAGACTCCTTCAGTGGAACGATAGGCTCACTAGTAAGTGTTGCTAACACTTATGGAGAATTCATGTTCGTGAAACCTCATTGGTGGACTTCCACCCTGGGGAAATCACTGAAATGAGGCAGTTAAGGCCGGTAGCATGTTTTCTTTTGCTGGGGGAGTTAAGAAAACTATGAGGGTGATTGTCAAGATCGAGGCTATAGAGTCTGAGATACTGAAAACTTTAGCATGGTCAGGGTGGTCAGAGATGGGGAATGATTGTGAGGTGGAACGTAGAACCATATGCTTTGATTTTTTCCGGTAGTAGTTGAAGGGAAAGAATAGGGTGCCTAGATGGGGTATCGATTAAAGTAGTTTTTGGTACATATATGACAAGGGTACCGTATCTGGGAACTTTTTGGAGCAGCCAGGGTAATTGGAAAAAATGTTGTTGTGAGATCCACCTCAGATGAGGGAAGTGTATTCTATGTGACAAGACGGAGTCTCAGTACCTTATTAACCCTAGATTCAGGTGTGAAATTCGAACTTTGTGGTAAAGAGGGTATATCTATATGTTTTCCGCAGTAGCGGGGTTCTATTTTCCTTCACACACTGTAAAAGCGGGTTTTGATATTTTAATACTATATCTGGTTTGTGATACTCGTTTAGTATGCGCTATACGAGTATAAAATAATTTTTTATTGATCGGAGTGATAGCAGGCTAATGATTGTAAGGCTACCATATTCGCAGTTCTAGGGTGGAACTAGTTGTTCTGTAATATCTCACTTGGATATGGGTTGAGACATTATAGAGATGGTCTGAGATATGTAGGAATTGTTATTTTTACTTTTTATATACTGACATATCTCCAGAACTGACAAAGTTAAGTAGTAGTGTACCGGAGGGGTTTCTTGTTTGGATTTCTCTTGCGAGACACTCCACGCATGAACCTTAACGAAGTTGGGAGTGGATAGATATTACTTTGTGTTAGGATGTTGATTTTGTTGGAATTAGCCGAGAGTCACGTGATTGATTAAGGGCTAATAAAATGTTGATGTGCGGAGCAAAACCACTGGTAATGTTTCTCTCACCGAAAATATATAGGCGAGACAAGGAAAGGGAAGTCGGGTTGAGGTTTATAGCCACACCTTGATTAGAAGGAAAATTTAAAGGAAATATATTTTGGGTAGGAGGTTCGTAACACTTTGCAAAGTAGGCGCCCCAATTAGTTAGACTTTCAATTCCACCGAAATAGAAGGACCTAGAGGTAGAAGTGCGTTAGTAGGGTTACAAGACAGGATTCTTAACGGTCCCGATTGTGTGCCTTATTATATCTTGATGACCGACGATGCGAGGTAGTAGTGTAATGGGAGGGTTCCTTGTTTGGATCTCTCTTTGCGAGAAGTCCCACACTTGAAACCGAACGAATGTCAGAAATCGAGAAAGGTCTTGGGCACTAGGGATATAGTTAGTATAGTACTCATTCTACGTGTGTAGGCAACACATCGACCTTAGGGTTATTAGGAAGTAAGGCCAGTGGGACATGTGGCGCTATTTTAGGAAGGCTGTAGTGAGTTAACCACAAGAAGATTGGTGGGTTAACTTTAAAAAGGATTGGGTTACTAGGAATAAGGAGTATGGAATCTCATGTAACTCAGGGCACCAGGTCGAAAAGAATTTTATGCCCATCTTTAGAGAGAGTGTTACGTCGGTGTCCTAGATTTTGAGGAGATGAAGGACAAGTTGACTTCTACTCCTATGCTCGTGTTTCCAAGATCGGGAGTGGACTATTTGGTCTTTACGGAAGTGTTTCCACAAGAATTGGGAGGTGTGTTACTACAGGAGCATAGGTCCATTGCATATGAGTCTCGCAAGCTTAAGCCCCGTGAGAAGAACTATCCCATGCATGACTTAGATCTCGATGCGTTAGTGTTCGCCTTAAAGATGTGGAGGCACTACCTCCTAGGTAAGAAATTCACTATTTTCACGGACCAGGAGTCATTACAATATTTGTTCTCTCAAAAATATCTAAATGTGCGACAATGTCGGGGGTTGGAGTTTGTAAAAGACTAGCGATTCGATGTTCATTATCACCCAGGAAAGCCAAAGGTGGTAGCGGATACACTGAATAGAAAACCCGTGGGGAAACTAGCGAGGGTATGGAAATCCAAGTGGGAAGAGCTTAGCTAGGAGGATGTTATTACAAGGGTGTTTATATCAGTGTTGATTGTTACGCCTGCTTTTGTGATGAGAGTCGTTGAAGAGCAAGGAACGGACATTTCTTAGTTTGTCTCACAATGCGCCGATTATCAATTGGTGAATGTGGACCACCAGCGATCGACTAGATTGTTATAACCGTTAGAAATACCGGTGTAGTAGTGGGAGAGTGTATCCATGGATTTTATCACTGGATTGCCAATGATGCAACGCGGTCATGATTCTATTTGGGTAACTATCGATCATTTGACCAAATTACCACACTTCCTACCAGTACGGATGGATTATAATATGGCACGTTACGCCCGGCCCTTTATTGCGGAGTTTGTGAAGTTTTTTGGGGTACCTATCAATATAGTGTCGAACCGAGTCAAGATTTTCGTATCCCATTTCTGGTGAAGTTTCCCGAAAGTGATGGGAACCGAATAAAAGTTGATTACATCTTACCACCCGCAAAAGGATGGACAAACGGAGAGAATAACCTAAATTTTTTAGGACATGCTTCGGATGTGCATACTTTACTTTGAAGAATGATGGGAGAAGTGCCTCCCATTGGTCAAATTTGCATACAATAATTCGTACCAATTCACGATAGGTATGGCACCATATGTGGCATTATATGGCCGATCGCGTAGATCACCTACTCGTTGGTTGGAACCAGGAGACAATAAGCTTCTTGGATCGGAAATGATCTAAGATATCTCTTCGAAGAGTGAGTTCATTTGAAACCGCATACAAACTGCACATGTTTATTGGGAGGGCTATGCCGACGCGAATAGAAGTCGTGTAGAATTGGAGGTAAGTAATCAAGTTATCGGTGCAGGTATCCCCGATGAAGGGTATAACGTGATTCGGGAAGCAAGGCAAACTTCCCGTTGTGCAAAGGTAGGCCCCATATCATATCAGCTTGTTTTATTGGAATACCTACAACAAATTCATGATGCGTCTCATGTGTCATCCTTGAAGATGTATACGAGGTGCGAAGGAGATCATTGGCATGTTCCTTAGGATTATATCGAATTACAACCCGATATTT
The DNA here is from genome assembly GCA_949130495.1 of Sambucus nigra. Lineage (NCBI taxonomy): Eukaryota > Viridiplantae > Streptophyta > Magnoliopsida > Dipsacales > Adoxaceae > Sambucus > Sambucus nigra. The sequence goes on along the minus strand of OX422222.1, from coordinate 465,766,885 downwards.
CATACGAGGAACAATCGGTTGCTATTTAAATCACGGAGAGTGTAGACTATGATTGAAAGTGGTACCATTGGTTCGAGTTGAGTGAGGACACCACAATGCCGAGGAATTTACTTGGGACGAGAGAACGATATTTGAGATTAGTACCCCCTATTCTTTTTATAAGGTATGCCTGAATTTTGAGAGCAAAATTCCCTTATAAGGGGGGGAGTATGTAATACTCCTTACTTTTGAGTAATTATTTTTATATTAATTTTCCTTGTGGGTGAATTATATAAAATAAAGAAAGTTGAGGTGAATATTATTTTAAGCGATTTAAGAGATAATATTTACTGAGTTTTGTATATTTACTGTTATGTGAATGCTAATAGCATCATATTGTGTTTTATTGTGTCGTTGTGCTTTAAGCGACGGTTATGACTTATATTCAAATTGGATCATTATGTTGATTTAATTTGACGGTCGAACATAAAATATTGTACGATATTTCGGATGCCAATTTAGAGGTTACGATTAGTCCAACAATGGTTGAGATAGTCAAAATAAGTGTCAAGTTGTATTTTTGGGTTCCGGGTACTTTTGACCAGTTATAACTTAATTATGTTGTTACGAGTCATTTTAATTGTGTAATAGCAATTAAATGCTAGACTTAATGTATTTGGGGTATTTAGTCTTCCAAGAGCATTTTATTTCTCATTTTATGTTTCTAAACCTAAGAGAATTAGAGAGAGAGAGAGAGAGAGAGAGAATTTGGGAGAAAAGGAGAAAAAGAGGAGATTTGAAGATTTGAGCTTGGAAATCATTGCTACAAGTAGAGAATCCGAGACTATGTAAGGACACAAATTTACAATTGAGTCCTTTGTTGTTTTGGCTCAATTCCGGACAAAAATATTTAAGTCATAGGATAGAGTTATTGACCATCCTTCAAGCCTATGACATACTAAAGTTGAAGACGTAGCGACCAAGAGTATAAAGCTTCATCAAATGTCGAGTTTATTGTGCCTCGTTTCTACGTCAACAACATTTGTTTCATTTACTCCCAAGGTATGAATGCATTACATATATATATAGGAGCTTGGAACAAGTTTAATTTGGTGTAAGTTTTGTTTAAACTGTTGTTTATTTTTCAGAAAGTTACTTTAGAACTTTAAAATAAAGTTTCTGGGCTAAAATCGAATTTTTTTGGCCTTCTGGATTTTCGTTCGATATTGTCGTTTGAACGAGTTTTTCGTTCGAACGAGAATATCATTCGAACGAGGTTTGCCAACGATCTTGCCACTGGAACTTCGTTCGATATTATCGTCCGAACGAGTTGGTTTGTTCGAACGAGCATGACGTTCAAATGAGTTTGGCAACGAGATTTCCCATCAGGCCACTGGAACTTCGTTAGAAGGGTCGTTCGAACGAAAATCTTGTTCGAACGAGATTTTCGGCGGGAAATTAAAATGGAAGTTTTGGACAGTTTTTGACAGTTTTCCCACTACTTTTCCCCATTAACTTTTGACTGATTTATGTAGTGCAGGAACCAACTATTTTGAACCAACTTTTTTTTATCCTTCCATCTCCAAGAGAGAGTTTGAGAGCAAAAATTCAAAGACGAAAAAGTTCATGTTTGAGTGTTTATTTTTCAAAGAAAAATATTTAAAACACTTCTATTTTACACCCATAGCTTTTTTATTCGAAGTTTCCATATAAATATCTTGCTTGGATTGTTTGGCACCGGTTTATCTATTCACCTTGAAAAAGAGAAGTTTGGGTTTACTTATACATCCCTCAAAGAAGAAGTCTCTGGTTTTGCTGCGGCATTCTCACATGGTGAAAGGCACCATGTGTGGTTGACGGCGTACCTAAAGTCTCATTGGTGAAGTCCAAGATTTCGGTGGAGCTCCAGAGTTATCGACTAGGCGGAGGTGTTTACAAGAAGACGCGTCAAGACTTGAAAGGGGTCAAGTCGAGGAAGTAAGTCATCTGTCTTGTAATTTTAAAACCATACTTAGTGGACTTAAGGCTAGGGCCGTCCGAGGTTTTTTTTCCATTGTGGGTTTTTCCTCTTACATCGCGGCGTAGTGGTTATTTATTTATTTTATCTTTTGCAAAACTCACCTAGAACTCATGCTTAAGTAAAAAGATAAAATTGGTTTAAATCACTACTCATCTTTAATTTGGTGCTGACTAATAATTTGGCTATATGTTCATTTAATTTGAGTCATCATTTAATTTGTTAAAATCGGTTGGCCTAATTTGGTAATATTGAAAATATAACTTAGGAAAATTTCTAGGACTTGGGTTAATTTGGTTTAAGTAAAAAAATCTATCTGTCGTCTAATTTAATTTAATTTCACTTGGTATAAATTTAATTTGAAAAGAAATTAATTTGAACCATCTCGCTTCTTCATCTCTTTGAAAGGAAATAGAAATTATCTTTTTGTTAAAATCTAAAAATCGGGGGCCTCGTGTTCCAATAAGTGGTATCAGAGCATTGATTGAGAAAGCCCCATCCTTTTCAAATTGGTATCAGAGCATGATCGCTAAATTATTGCGTTTAAGATCCTTTAAATATTTTTGACAAAAATGGAATTTTCCCCATTTTCAAAATTTCCTATTTTTGATGGTTCTAACTATGCGTAGTGGAAAGTGCGGATGAAATCGGCACTAAAATCTATCGACGAGAGGGTTTGTTTGTCTGTTTTTAAGGGGTGGTCTCCACCTACACACTTAGTAGATAATAAGCGTGTCCCAAAACCCGCCGATAGATGGAGTGAGAATGAATTTAAACTTTCAAATTTTAATTCCCGTGGTTTCAATGCCTTATTTAGCGCGGTCACACCTGATGAATTCCGTCGCATTATGATGTGTGAAACCGCTAAAGAAGCTTGGGATATTTTACAACTCACTCATGAAGGTACCAGTGCCGTTAAAGCTTCGAAACTCCAAAACCTCACCACTCAATTTGAAACCATCAAAATGAATGAAAAATAAACTTTTGATGAATTTTATGCTAGACTTTCCGATATAGTTAATTCATCTTTTAATTTAGGAGAGAAAATACCCAACAAACGAGTAGTAAAGAAAATTTTAAGGTCCCTACTCAATAGATTTATTCCAAAAGTAACCGTGTTAAATTTTTTACCCACTTTAGCCTCTACAAAATTAGAATAGCTCGTAGGTGATTCACAAACCTATGAACTAGACATATTTTCCTCTAAAACTGAAAAGAAAATAGATAAGGGCGTTGCTTTGAAAGCCCGAAAGGAGGAAAAACAAGTAGTAGACAGGGAAAGTGATAGTGACTCTAAAAATATGGCTATGTTTGCTAGAAAGTTTCGAAAATTTCTTAAATTGAACAAAGATAAATTTAAAAATTATTTTAAGAAATTTGAAAAATCTACGCATGACAAAGCCGAGAATATCCCTAAAACTATTAATGAAAATTTAAATAGGGACGAGTCAAATAGGTGTTATGGTTGTGAAGGGTATGGCCATAGCGCAAAAGAGTGCCCCACTAAACTAAGGAGAGAGGGTAAGAAACAAATTTCATTTAATGCAACCCTTAGTGATAGTGATAATGAAGAGGAACCCGGTTCCCCCACTGAGCCCAACTTTGTGGCTTTTATGGCTAGTGATGTGAGTGATAGTGAGCACTCATCTATTGATGAAATTTTAACACATGACACTTCCAAGGTCAAAGTTTATGATTCCCTTATTTTTTATGGTAGTGAGAGTGGAGAAGAAAGAGAGAGTGAAAATGAAGAAGAGGTTGATGTGAGTGAACTTCAAAATACTTTTCAAGAACTTTATGAAGAATCTATTAAATTAAAAAGTGCTGATTCGAAGTTAGAAGCTTGTTTAAAAGAGCGTGTCAAGGTCGTTGATGATAGTGTGTTGGTTGAAGACCTTAGGACACGTGAGAGAGATCTTCGTGAGAAGCTTGAATATATAGAAGGCGAGAGAAATAGCCTTAAAGGTTTAATGGAATCCTTGAAAAAGGATCTTCTCGAGTTTGAAGAGAGAAATGTTTTATTAGAGTCTAACATTTTAGATTTAGAAAATAAATTAAAAGACTCTAGTAAACTCAAATATGATTTGGAGTGTAGGTCCGAAAAACTAGATAAAACATTAGGCACGGTCCAAATCCAAAATGACACTTGTGGTTTAGGCTTCGATACTTGTAATGAATCTACTCATAAAGCCAAAACCCATGTTTTAGGAGAATCTCCTAGGAAAACAGTTAGAGATCAATCCTTAGGTTCCACCTTTCGTCGTCCTTTTATTTGTTCTTATTGTGGTCGAAAAGGTCATCTTATTCTGTTTTGGTCTTAAATGAAGTCCTAGAAAATCCCTACGTAAGGCAACTGAGGTAGCCAAGATTACTACACCCCGAGATCGTCATTCATCATTAATTTGGGTTAGGAGATCCGACTTGGTAGCTTTACAAGATAGGGTATTTGATTCTCATTTACTTTCACATGCTTCCTCCCTTGAAAAATCTAAAGGTTGAATGTGTTAGTTTTATTTGCATACTTTATCTTTTATACTACATGTTATATTATCATGCTAATTGTATGCTTCTTAGTCATTTTCTAGTCTATGATCCATGCTTAATCACATGCTAGAATAATGATTTGTGTTTATCTTTTGTATTATACTTCTTCATTTTAGTTTGCATTAAATGAAAAATACAAAAAGATTTTTGTTTATCATTTGTGTTTTATCTTTTTAGGAATTTAAGTCTAATGAAAAATACAAATGATTTTTGTTTGTCTTTCGATTAAATATTTTTATTTTTGGTTAAAATTTTGAAAAACCAAAAAGATTTTTTTTTGTGTGTATTTTAGTTTGACACACTTTATGTGGCAAATACTTGTGTTTGAATCCCATCTTTTTCGCTCCCATGTGGCTAGAACTTTTGGTTTAGATTGTCAATCCTTATTATGTTCTTTACCATGCTTACATGGAGTAGTTGGATTTTGTGTTTCTTAAATGGATTCTATTTTTATATGCCTCTATTCTCACATGCACGAGCTCTTTTGAAATTTAATCGTCACATGTTATATTTGAGCTTTGTGAGGTGTTCTCCTTCCAATCTTGTCACCTACATGTTATGTGACCTAGTAGAACTAGTTCATGTTAAAATTCGTTGCACGTGAGATTTGTGAGATATAAATATGTTATATATAAATGTGCACGGGGAAGGGTTCCGAAAGGAATTATTATCCTTTGCGAATAGTAAGCCACCGTTTGCTTGGACCTAAAAGAAATACGTGGTCCAAAGGCCTAAAAATAAAATTATGGCATTAAAAAGAAAAATTATTGTCAAGGCCTATTTTTGTTTGATATATTCATTCGAATATATATGCTTATTGAGGGAGATTGGATGGTATATCAACGGTTTGCACAATGTCCGTTTCTCCTAGTTGTACTTTAAATGTCATGACTCTATTGGTTTGTAGAATCATCAACATGCTAGGCTTGTATGCACTGTGTATGTTTATTCATTGAGTTCAATTTATATTGTCAAATGAGGTTATATTCAAATGTGATGAAGTTTGCAATCAATTGAGAACTCCGTGAACATGTTTTAAGTGATTGGGTCTAAATTTAATTGTTACTAGTTCACACTTCAACACTTCCATTTCCTTATGACACATTTTTGCCATATGAGTGTGAAAAAATTATTGTATTTTGTGTCATGTGTGTGTTTATATCTATATATATGTGTGTGTGCATCTTTGGTATATCTAGAGTATGTATATATATATATATGATATTTTTATTTGGTCTTTGCTTTGCTTTCTAGTCCATCTATGCTTCTACTTCATAATTGGTATCTATCTCGTTGCATTCTTTGTTGATATCACGTGCTTAATACTTATGTATCATATTGGTATATGTTTCTTGCATCTTAGTTGGTACTCATTATTATTTGTTGGATTATTTATGCCTTTGTTGCCTATATACTTTCATGTTATTATCACTCTAAGCTTCATCGTGTTTAAATTAGTTTATATCCTTTGTCTATTCCTGAACAAAAAGGGGGAGAATGATAGGGGGGATAAATGGTATCTATTTCTATTATAATCGTATCTTAGTTTGGGGGAGATTTATCTTAGGGGGAGACGTCTTTCTAAGTAGGTCATTTGTTTGATAAAGGGGAGAATTAATTTAGGGAGAGTATTATCTTAATTGCATTTAATATTCTTGATATTCCCTATGCGTTTGATAGTTTTCTTAAGTGTGCAGGCATTCTTCTAAATGGCAATTTTCAGTGTCGACAAAGATATTGATCCTTGGGTTGTTTGAGTCAAGCATTGTATTTTATTTTGGGTGAGACATTTTTATTAGTCTAGTAGAGCTCGACGGACCTTTAGGATTTTTACTGGTTTTTGTCCCGGAATAGCCAAAGGGAGAGATTTGTAAGGACACAAATTTCTAATTGAGTCCTTTGTTATTTTGTCTCAATTCTGGACAAAAATGTTTGAGTCATAGGATAGAGTTATTGACCATCCTTCAAGCCTATAACATACTAAAGTTGAAGACGTAGCGGCCAAGAGTATAAAGCTTCATCAAATGTCGAGTTTATTGTGCCTCGTTTCTACGTCAACAACATTTGTTCCATTTACTCCCAAGGTATGAATGCATTACATATTTATATAGGATCTTGGAACAAGTTTAATTGGGTGTAAGTTTTGTTTAAACTGTTGTTTATTTTCAGAAAGTTACTTTAAAACTTTAAAATAAAGTTTCTGGGCTAAAATCAAATTTTTAGGCCTTCTGGATTTTCGTTCGATATTGTCGTTTAAATGAGTTTTTCGTTCGAACGAGAATATCGTTCGAACGAGGTTTGCCAATGATCTTGCCACTGGAACTTCGTTCGATATTATCGTTCGAACGAGTTGGTTTGTTCGAACAAGAATGTTGTTTGAACGAGTTTCGCAACGAGATTTCCCATCAGGCCACTGGAACTTCGTTAGAAGGGTCGTTCGAATGAGACTTCGTTCGAATGAGATTTTCGACGAGAAATTAAAATGGCAGTTTTTGACAATTTTCCCACTAACTTTTGACTGACTTATGTAGTGCGGGAACCAACTATTTTGAACCAACTTTTTCATATCCTTCCATCTCCAAGAGATAATTTGAGAGCAAAAATTCAAAGAAGAAAAAGTTCATGTTTTAGTGTTTATTTTTCAAAGAAAAACATTTAAAACACTTCTGTTTTACACCCATAGTTTGTTTATTCCAAGTTTCCATATAAATATCTTGCTTGGAGTGTTTGGCACCGGTTTATCTCTACACCTTGAAGAAGAGAAGTTTGGATTTACTTCTATATCCCTCAAAGAAGAAGTCTCTGATTTTACTACGGCATTCTCACATGGTGAAAGGCAGCATGTGTGGTTGACGGTGTACCTAAAGTCTCATTGGTGAAGTTCAAGATTTCGGTGGAGATCCGAGGTTATCGACTAGGCGGAGGTGTTTACAAGAAGACGGGTCAAGGCTTGAAAGGGGTCAAGTCGAGGAAGTAAGTCATCTGTCTTGTAATTTTAAAACCATACTTAGTGGACTTAAGGCTAGGTCCGTCCGAGATTTTTTTTCCATTGTGGGTTTTTCCTCGTACATCGCGGCGTGGTGGTTATTTGTTTATTTTATCTTTTGCAAAACTCACCTAGAACTCATGCTTAAGTAAAAAGATAAAATTGGTTTAAATCACTACTCATCTTTAATTTGGTGCTGACTAATAATTTGGCTATATGTTAATTTAATTTGAATCATCATTTAATTTGTTAAAATTGGTTGGCCTAATTTGGTAATATTGAAAATATAACTTAGGCAAATTTCTAGGACTTGGGTTAATTTGATTTAAGTAAAAAAATCCGTTTGTCGTCTAATTTAATTTAATTTCACTTGGTATAAATTTAATTTGAAAAGAAATTAATTTGAACCATCTCGTTTTTGCATCTCTTTAAAAGGAAATAGAAATTATCTTTTTGTTAAAATTTAAAAATTGGGGGCCTCGTGTTCCAATAAGTGGTATAAGAGCATTGATTGAGAAAGCCCCATCCTTTTCAAACTACGATCATAAGGAAAGTTTCTAACTTGAAAATATATGATTTAGTGTGGATAATTTGTATATATAGTTGTGTTCTTGGAGATTTAAACCATTTATGGGTTTTTTTATTTTTGATGTTTAAACCCTTAAACATTGATTTAAATTTTATTTGAGTTGGAGATATTAGTTAGTTGTTGTGTAGAAATGATTTGGTTAATTTTTTAGTTGATGATGTTGAGATTAGAGGGAAGAATTGAAATTGGGGGATTTAGGGTTTATATCAACCCGTAGCCCTAACTGGGCAATCTGACCAGGGCGAATCGATTCGCCCTCCTCTGAGAATCGATTCGCTAGTAATGGGGGCTACAGGTATGAGGAACCGAATCGATTCGGATTAAGTCCGAATCGATTCGGGCTGAGACGGAGGGTTGGTTGTTCTCAGCCGAATCGATTCACTTTTTGGGCGAATCGATTCGGCCCTAGGCGAATCGATTCGGAAACCCTGTTGTTTTAGGAGAGTTTTCTATCTTGGTTTCTAGTCCTTTTCTTTTAGGTTTAAGGCTTAGGAACCTTCTCTTATGAAGTAATAAAGAGTATTAGGAGTCTATATTAGGGGGATTAATAACCTAGATTAGTATAGGGGTAATTGGGCTTTTTTCGGGGGTCATTTAATAAAAGTTTGTGTCATTTTCATCTAGGAAGCTAGCCTAGGACTAAGGGAAAGTTGGATGGTATTGGTTAGGATTTTTGGAGACTAGTGTGGGGGTAATTAAACCTCGTAGCTTATACCGTTACGTGCATTCAGTTCCGAAAATAAATAATGTATGTATATATTAAATTGGTACACATTGCTAAGCTCTTGTGATTTCAAAATTTTAAAAAGTGGATATTTTAAATTGGCATATCTTGTGACTATGGCATGCATATACATACCTCTCTAGATTCTACAATAAGGGAAGTTACGCGCATGAGGTGATGTCCCATGGCTAGTGAATGCAGGGAGAATATAGTCCTCGGCTATAGGACCGGTGGTTACATTATGTGGTTGTTTTTATTCGAAGTGAGGTAATTTCGGGTATGGTTATGACTCACTGTCGAAGGTATATGGTCGCTTCCCACGCGACACTATTTAGGATGCCCATGTTGTCTTGGTGATAGGCCCTGGAAGATGATAGCTATTTAGGGGCGCATCCAGTGGGGTGACTCCCGGAAGGATGGTCTTAGAATCGTTATATCTTGTGCTTATAACTATTCTCATGAATGTGGATGTTATAAATGGCTAAAGAATTTTATAAATCAACTATTCAGAATAAGTTTCCTAATGAGAAATGAACTTGTGAAGTTATATTGTGCAAAAATGAAATGTAGGCTTATCAGGTTGGAATTGAGTTACTTTTCTTGCATTAATGAATAGTTAATCTTATAGATGACATTGCGTTAGGTTTTGCATTTAGACGAGAGGTGAGGATAATTCTTATATTTAAGGGCGAATCAAAACTTCCTATGAAGTTTAGCATTCATGACTGTCATGCATTTTATTCACACGTATATCATATCAAACCGGGCCTTGACTCGTTTATATTTCTCTTTCTTGCGTGGTTCTCTTTTATGCTCAGGTGCTCCGCCGCAAAGGCGCCCGATATGATTTTTCCTTCTCAGTATCAGGGAGCTACAGCATTTTTGCGGATGTTGTAGTATTCTTGTTATAGACGCATTCATCTTTTCTATATTCTAGTTATGATCAGTCTGGACATTCGGGCATGTTTCCCAAGTTTTGTACTTGCTTATATATATTGTGATATTTGTTTGTAATACTCGATGTAACCATTGTATTGGTCTATTAACCGGCAGCTTATTCGGTTATTATTTTGTATAATTTGTTATTAAATTGTCTCTTATATACATTTATCCACCTTCTTTTATAAATTGGATTGTTTAAATGGTTTTATTTAAACTTAAAAATTAATTTGACATCCGTTTTCTAAAATAATTGGTGGTTATCTCGTATCTTTATTTTCACGACAGTGATGCTAAGAATGGACCATCTATGATTCCTGTAATTAATGGAGTATCGGGCTGGCCACCTCTTATTTTAATAAGAGGGGTATCATAAAAACTTCAGTAATAATCTAGTTCTTCAGGGTGGACACTTCAGATAAGTTAGCATCTTTGGTGGCTCTTTTATCATCACGTTATTTTTGAGCAATCACGAGGTCTTTGTCGACTTCAATCTTGACCTTATTTGCGTCCTCTAGATCTGCATGTAACCCAGGATAACCCTTAACTCATTCTCCCCTTTCAAACACTTTTGGGCCATGTAAAACCCCATAAAGCTCACCTATGAAAAAATGAGGTGATCAAAGTGAGATATAAGAAACACCGCTAATACAAGTCAATTCAGGAGAAATAATTACCAAATATTTGAGTTAGATCATATCCTTAGCACTGCCGATCAATCCCCCACTCACTAGGTCGATGTCTTAGTGAATATGGTCTTCATGCAAATCCATGTAGTTCTCGACCATCTCATCATATATAAGATAGGGTATTGAAAACCTTCCATCAACCACATGAACTCATCCACCCTCTTCATTTACCTCTTCTTTTTTAATAATTAACCTTCTTGAGGCAAAGTTAGGGTTGTTCTTAGTCCTAACTCCAATATCCAAGGGAATTATCTCTTGCCTCATCCTATTGAGAGACTTTTCGTTGACTAGCTAGACGGATGATATCTCATCGAATATGTTGAGAGAATGAACTGCTTAAGAAACCCCAGTCTATTGGACTGGTGCTCACATTAGCTACAGAAGGGTTCAGGTGGGTAGTAGTAGGTTGAGGGTCAGGCGGTGTTTGGTTCAGCCTTCGAAGCATTACACTGCACATTCGGTGGGCCATTTCTCCATAAGCTGCAACGGTAAGTAAAAAGATAAAAAATTGATAAGTTTAGAAAAACAAGTTAAAAGATCGTTGGGCATGAATAAAGTATACCTGATGCGCAAGGAAAATATAAATGTTTGAACTAGAGGAGCAAAATGCGTCTTTCTTCAGTGTTGTCTTGAATATGGAGAACGTAACGATCTCAAATTTATTTTCCTCTTAAAAATCTAGCTCTTTCAATCTTTTCATAACTTTGAACGGTCGGGATTTGTGCATGGATTCCCGAACCCTCTCTTTTCAGGGTTCATCAATATCAAGAAATTTGTCAAAAATTCCTTCACAAAATTACAACAAAGAGCAAGTAATGAAGACTAATGTAACAAAAATCACAGAAAAAATAGAAATATGGGTCACTTAGGTAAGGCACTTGTTTAAAATGAGGGTAATAGTTAAGAGATTACCAGTAAGATGATTTTTATCGTCACATTCCCACCGCTCCCATTAATATAGTGAAAATTATGCCTCTAATCATGATTAGATGAGGGGAGTGAGGTAACAAAAGGATTCACCCTTATGTCTGCAGGCTAGGTTATACCGACCCCATTGCAAAGCTATGGGTTTGTAGATGGTCAGAAAATCATCCACAGTTAGGGGATGGTCGACACCAAATAGGTCATAAAAGTGAACCATGTACTCTATAAGGAATCTTCAGGTATACGCTATAAATTAGGAAGGGGCGAGGTTAATCAAGGAAAGCACATCACAGATAGGCCTCGAAAGAGTAATTCTAAGCCCTACTTGAAAGCAATGCTCATAGAAATAAACTTCCCCGTCTCAAGCATTCGAAGAACGATTGGTCTCATTCGCGAGTCAAATAGATAAATCCCAGGGGAGCGCAAGATGTTCACATAACTCATTGGAGACCTTTTCGATCATGTAGATCATGGCCTTATATGGACCTGAAGGGTTTCCCCAAGAACTACTAAAATAAGGGGGGTCATATGGCTTATCTTCCTAAACTTCGACCGGACGGTTGGTTCTATTAGCATTTAATAAGGAATCCCTTTAGGTGGAAGCCCTCATTTCATTGTGTTCAGTATTTAAAGCATCGAAATCTCCACCATGTGTGTAAGTGCTCATTAATGTTGGATCCTTTCTAATTAGACCAGTGTAAGGGGGAGTCCCAGCCAAAGAGTGAGTAATTTAGTTAATCTATTGATTGGCAGATGAAGAAGGAGGATGAAGGTCACCCGATTAAGTTACCTAGAAGATTCTCCACAATAGTGGCTCGAAGGACTTACCTAGAAGATTCTCCTATGAACCTGGTTCGAAGGATCCAACTCGTAGATCAAAGTCACTTGAATGACGATAGTTTGTAATAATAAATAGAATGAATTGTATCATGTACTTTATCTTATGTTATATGTTAAGCGAGGTTATTTGGTTCCCACGAGGGACCTGGAAGGGCATGGGTGAGCTAACATGCTCTATTGAACAACCTCCTCTTGGGAACCTCATAGGGATATGGTTTGGAGAATTAAAAGCAAGGAAATGTTGGGAATACAATTACTAAACTTCTTATCATACTTGGGTAAGACTTGACTTAGTACATATGGTTGCTTGAGCCACTACAACCGAGTTACCTCAACTCCTACTTGTTCGAGGGAACCTCCTCGAGGATCCTCAATCTTGTAGCCCTTTTCGTAAGATAGTTCTTCACTAACAAATAGAAAACTAAACACTCGAGCTACCTACCTACTGAGCAACCTTAAAGCAGACGCCATCCCGCCTGACCGATGTGACCATGTACCTAATAGAGCCACTATTTACCCACTTTGTGATGTCATAACGTCTGAAATTTAGGGACTCGAAGTTATGGAACTCAAGTGGGTTTATCCTTAGGACGGCAGGTATAGTTCACCAAACCTGACCCTTTGGTAGTTATAAGGTAAGCCCTAAGCTGCCACGTCATGTCCATCATTAATGCCCACCATACCTTGGGCTAATGAAATAGTTTCCCGCCAAATTATGAGATCCCATGCATTTAATGCAATATCTTCTGCATTAATGGTAGGTACTTGTGCATTTAATACGATCGATCATATTGAACACGAGCAAGTTTACTCGAGTAACTTGCCCTTCATATAAATACTCCAGACAAATAATTTAACAAGAAGGGCATTCTGAGCCTAGAATTACTGCCCAACTCCTCCATATACGAGAGATATTGTAAGAACATTATTTCCCACGCCTTTTTAATACCAATATTAGGGAATATTAACTGAGCTTGAAGTTCTTACCTTGCCTTTATTGTGCCTAGAGTGCTTGCTCTTTATCCCTCCGACCAAGATACTTGCGGTTCTTATCTATTTATTATGCCTATTGTGTATTTATTGTGCCAACATATCAGTTAATACAAGTCTAAATATTGAATCCCCTTGTAGGGGTGGCAATTCGGGTTAGTCGTGTCATTTTCGAGTTGTGTCGATTTTTATTTGTGTAAATGTTTTGAGTACTATTAAATCTATACAAGTTAATCGTGTCATCTTCAGGTTATTTCGGATTATTACCATAAACGGATTATTGTGTCAAAAATTACCAGCCCTATCCCCTTGCCTATTATTCACATGTATTCACTATCACCCTTTAATATTGCATGGTGTCAATCCCAATCTTGATAAGGGGTTACGCCTCACTTAATACTAACTGTATTCTAAGAACCCACATCTTACATTTGGCGACTCCACTGGGGAGGTATTCTATTTTGAAAAGATGCTAGAGGATCACATCGCCAGAATCATTAACTTTGACGCCATACATTATGAAGAGGAGGCAAACTTCTCCATGTTATCTGAGGGAATGATAATACCACGGACGGAGCCTATTGTGTCCAATGTCAGTGTGAAGGAAACGATAGGCGCACAGACAGGAATAGGCTCCGCACAAATGAAGGGACTCATGGGTTTGTTCGTAGAGTTCATCAAGACTCAAGTGGCCCAGGTGATGTTGGGGATCCCTATGAGAAGGAACTCCTTCACTACACCACCAGAGACAATACCTTCCCCCACCGTTAAAGGTGGTGTTACTACGCACACTTTTAACGGCGCTCTCTCTGCCAACCTTTGGAAGTGTGCCTCCCACCACGGTCCCACCCATGTCAACTGGGTCAGCGCCGCAAGATGGGTGCACAACTTCAGCGACTCAGCTACATCAGGCGACACAGGAAAAATTGCACCACCTGCTCCGATGATTCCAACAGTAGCAACAGTGCAGCCAACTAACTCTTCACCGTCTAGCTTGGAGGAAATTAAGAAGGAGATGTTAAAGTTCATACCCATGTCCAAAGGGGGAGATAGTTCTTCGGTGTATGATGACTTTCGTACTCCATACCTAGAGGCATACATTAATGAACCCTAACCAGTAGGGTATATTCAACCAATCTTCGAGAAGTACACGGGGAAAGGTGAAAACCCAAAGGAGCATGTGAATATATTTATCAAAAGTATGGGGGCCCATTGCAACAAGAAAAAGCTGAGGCTGAGGGAATTTTCAAATTACTTGACAAAGAAATCATACATGTGGTACTCCCACCTGGCCCCAGGCAGTGTGGGCTCCTGGGAGGAATGGCACGTTTTATTCGTACAAAATTTCTTTTTGAATGAGGAAGAGTTTACACTCACGCAGCTAGCACGTGACAAGCAGAAGCCGAGGGTGGATGTTGTGGCCTATATTAGGAGGTTTCATAAGCGCTCTCTAGACGTGAGGGAAGAAACACGAGAGGATAAACTTTTGCAAGTTTGCGAGGAAGATTTGTTGCCTGAGTATATCTGCCCTTTGATTAATGAAATGCGAGAGGGTACATTTGTAGCGTTCTTGAAAGCAGAGAGGAATATTGCCATGGTGGTTAAGCATGTACTACCCCCGCCTACCTTGTCTAACTTGCTTCTAAGGCCGGTGGTTGACTCGGGGAGGGGAGTACCCCCGAGGGTTAACTACGCAGATGATGAGGCTAAGAAGGAAAGCAGCGGCGGCCGAAAAGGCAGAAGGGGGAGAGGCAACAAGAGAAGATTAGAAGGCGAGGAAGATCCCCCTGAGCTACCTTGCATGGTGGAACAAGCTTTGAAACTATATGATCTTAGGTTTTGAGACAAGGTTTACAGGCCGGTCAACGTTAACACGGCGCAACTCTCTCTGGAGTACATGAAGAAACCTCACTATTGTGCTTTTTACAATAGGGTGAACCACCCTACCAAAGTTTATTTTTCACTAGGGAGGTTGATTGAACGTCATGTAAAGAATGGAGACATCGATTTGCCACAAACTAATGTGAACAATAACCCTTTACCACCACATGGATCCCACATGGTCAACGCTTTTAATGAAGAGGTTGAACGATTGATGAGAGAGCAGTGGTTCGAAGAGGGTAACTTCGAATAATATCTAGAGGAATGCACCTTTGAGCTGGATTAGCTCCATTTAGATGATGAGGCAGAGGAGGTAGACGAATAAGGGAAAGAAGTACATGACCCCTTCGAGGGACTTAGTAGGCAGATGGGAGCCTGCTCTCTAAAGGAGGTAAATACAGTGATAGCCTACGATGAGGCTACGTATAGATATGTAAAGGAAGTTTATGAGCTAGAAGAGGAACAAGCAGACCCATGGGTCGAATGCGTGGCAGTTGCTCGCTCACCAAAATTTGGTTGGTTCTTCGATTGGGTTGGCCTCCCTAAGGACTCTCGACTAGAAGTTACGCAAGCCATCTTAGAAATTGTAAAGAAGAAAATAGCGCCACGCCTGAAATGGAAGGATCTTATGGCCACGCTTGTGAGAAGGTACCTCTCTAAAGTCACGTTCTCGGAAGCAGAGAGATTAATCAGGTATCCCCATAATAGACCCTTGTATGTTACGGCATCTGTAAATGATTGTGTTTTCTAGCGTGTTTTGTTATATGGGGAGCATCCATCAATATAATGCCTATTAGGTCATTTTACGCTACTGGACTATCGGAGACAAGGATAGTACCCCACTCATTGGCAATCTCAGGGTATGACAATAAGTCGTCCAACTCGATGGGTTACGTCAACATAGGTATCACGATGGGCATTATCACTTCTCATATCAAACTCCATATCATGAAATTTGAATCATCGTACCAACTTCTAGTGGGCAGGGTATGGATGCACAACCATGGGTTGGTACCCTCCACCTATCATCAGTGCACTAAGGCAAACATAAAAGGCACGAAGGTGGTGATTTGAACTACTAAGAAACCCTTTGTAAAAGAGGAAGCTCATATGGTGGACGTAGTTTTCTATACGGATCTGACAGAAGAATCTACGATGGTAACAATATACACCGGGGGAAAATGGATCGCATCCACTCGAGAGAGGGTGCGAGAAACTGCTCAAACAGTGGTGGCCAACGAAGAAAAACGTGACTTGTATACAGTGAGACCCTCTAGTCTATCGAGGCAGCTCCAAGACCGAATGACCCCCGCGCATTGATCCAATCAAGCACCAAGTCTAGACTCAAAGCGTCCTTAGCAGGCGAATGGTGAGAGAAGTGGATGAGAATCATAGGAAGAGTCCCTTAAAAGAAGAAGTTGTCTGGCAGTGCAAATGGGTGGTTTTCCCTAACGACAAAATTATCTACAAATTATGAAGGTGTGAGTGGGTAGCTTAAGGTCTGGACGATAAGGGTGACCTGGTTTATGAATGTTTCCTGGTGGATAACCAGGGCCAATGTTTGGTGGTTGATAACTCTGGAGTGCAAGAGTTTGTGGAAGAGGTAGAAGAAGAACCTGAGTGCATGAAAGACAGTCCCAAGCCATAGATTCAAGAGTTGGAGAAAATTGACCTGGCCAAAGAAGGTGATGATCCTAAACCCATTTTTATCTCAAAGGACTTGGAGGGAGTGCTTATAGAGGAGTTGATCAAATTGCTGCTAGAATTTAAAGATGTCTTCATGTGGAAGTACATCGAGATGTCTGGGTAGATAAGGAGGTGAGCTACCACTGGTTGAACGTTTTGTCGTCAGTTATCCCGATGAAGCAGGCCACCCGAACGTACAAGGTGATGTTAGATCTAAAGATCAAAGAGGAAGTTCAAAGACTACTTACGGTAGGATTTATAGTTCTAATCCAACATCCGATTTGGTTTTCTAGTATTGTACCTATAGGAAAGAAAGATAAGAGCCAGATCATAATATGTGTGGACTTTAGGGACCTAAATTGAGCATGCCCGAAAGATGAATTCACGCTACCTTCCATTGATAGCTTGATTGATGCAACTGCGGGTCACGAGATGTACAGCTTCATGGATGGTTATGTGGGATACAAACAGATAAATATGGATTCGATCGATGCAGAGAATATTGCTTTCCGAACGCCTTTGGGTAATTTCATCTACACGGTTATTCCTTTCGGGTTGCAGAACATAGGAACCACCTAACAGAGTATAATGATGGCTATTTTTCACGATCTTTTCCATGAGACCGTGTAATTTTATGTTGATGATCTGGTGATCAAATCCATGAAGGAGGGGTCCCACCTGGATGACTTGAGAAGAGTATTCACTTGATGGAGAAAATACAAACTAAAGATGAACCCCCTAAAATGAGCATTTGGAGTGTCTAGCGGGAAATTCTTGGGGTTTGTGGTAAACCGTTAAGGGGTACAGATGGACTTGGAGAAGCACCAGGCCATCCTTGAAATGCCAAGACCAAAGTTAGCAAAAGAATTGAAAATCTTCCTTGGTAAAGTATTCTACTTGAGGAGGTTTATCCCAGGGATTGTCGAGGTAACTCACCGGTTGATGGAGTTTCTTAGAAAGGGTGTGAAGTTCATGTGGGAGGCAATGCACCAAGACTCCATGGATAAGCTGAAAGAGCTCCTTAGTTCACCTCAGACAATGATCCCCCCGAAGGTAGGTATTCCTTTACATTTATATCTTACATCAACCAAACGATCTATTGGTGCTTTGTTGGCCCAAGAGATGGACGATGTAGAGAAACCTATTTATTACCTGAGCATAATCATACATGGGCCTGAGGCCGGATATACTAGTATTGAGAGGCATTTTTAGCTCTTGTATTTGTACAGTAAAAACTTAAGCACTACCTACTATCATTCACAGTCCATATTGTAACTAGGTGTGATCCTATAAAGTTTTTTCTTGCTAAAACTGTGCTAATAGGTAAGGCAGCTCGATGGTTCTTAATCCTCTCAGAGTATAATCTCAATTGTGTGGTCCCTCGAGCCATCAAGAGCCAAGCATACGCATATTTGCTAGCCATCTTTCCATCGGGAATATTCGAGCCACCTGTGGAAGAACTCTCGGGTGACGATCTCCAAGTGGATTATACATCCAATCTGGACAAGTGGAGTATGGAATTTAACGGATCTTCAACCGAGAAGAATGGGGGAGCTGGAGTCATCCTACGAAGAGATGGTGAAAATTTTCTCATTTTTTCAAGATAGAATTTAAATGTTCAAATAATGAGGACGAATACGAGGCATTGGTCCTGGGGTTGCTCGAATCCCTCAGAAGAGGTATCCAAGTCCTAATGATAAAGGGGGACTCCAACTTGGTAGTGAAATAGGTAACTGGTGAATTCGCCTGAAGTATATAAGCTTGGCACCCTACAGAATAATCATACAGAGGTTGCTTGGGCAGTTCGAAGTGGTAAAGATCAAGAGGCATCCCCGAACAGTGAACCGACATGCTGACGCTTATGCCACCATTGCTCAAAATATTGGCTTTGATAGAGAATTAACGATGGTTTGGATCATAAAGAGGATATCTCCCTCGACGGTGTTAGAAATGTTACCCACAGACGACAAGGATGATTAGAGGGGCGAGATCAAAAAGAAACTATAGAGAGGCGAAGGTCCACTGAGTTTAGTTGAGCTAGCATAATACTTTATCACCGAGGGCAATTTATACTACAAAAATAAAGGGGGTTGACTGTCCAGATGCGTAGACCCCGAGGAAGCCAAAAGAAAATTGATTGAGGTGCAAGAAGACAGTTGTGAAATCGCCGAGATTCCTTTGTACACAAGGGTACAATGGGCAGGGTATTTTTGTCCTTCGATGAGATAAGATTCTGCGATAGTACAAAGAGAGTGTGTAAAGTGTTGTCTATTCTATCAGGCAACAGAGTGAAATTTCATTGATCAACCCCAGAATTGGAGGCAGACGTATATGGATCTGTTGATAGACGGAGTAATTCCTAAGGATAAAGAGGATTCCACCAAATTGAAGAGGTGAGCACCCAGGTACTTTGTGCAAGAAGGACAGTTGTACCGCCAACGCTATCGTAATAGGCCCCTAAGGTTTATAAGAGAAGAGGTGGCCGAAAAAGTGCTGAAGTAAGCTCACGAGATGGGCCACATCGGAGGAGCCAAACTCTATGATCAACTCATGAACTTGGGATATTATTAGCCTACAATGGATAAAGATTTGACAGAGTATGTTACTAAGTGTAAAGCTTATCAACTACACGGGAATATGATCCACGCTCCTTCGGTGGACGTACATTCTCTCTCTATACATTTACCGTTTCACACTTGGGCGTTCGATCTGGTGGGGGCCATAAACCCTTCATCGCGAGGAAAGATCTAGATTCTCGTAGCTACAGAGTGCTTTATGAAGTGGGCAGAATCCATGCCACTTAAGAAATCCACAGCATGAGTAGTGGCCCGATTCATAAAGGAATACATTATCTGCCGATTTGGTATCCCGAAAGTTTTTTTGTCAGATAATGGCACCTCATTCGTGAATAGCGAAGTGAGTTTTCTAACTGATAAGTACAATCAACGGTAGCATACCCGAAGTGCAACAGGAAGGCAAAGGCCACCAATAAGACCTTAGTAAATATATTAGTAAATATGTTAGAAGATTTCCCGAGCATATGGGACAACAAGATCCCCGAAGTACTATGGGCCTACCGAACAACGAAGAGGAAACCAATGGGATATACCCTATTTTCCTTAGTGTTTTGGGTAGAACCAGTTTTACCGATCGAACTCGAGGTACCTTTTTCCCGCTAGAACTTACGAAGCGCCATGCTTCCTCACAGTCGGCACGTGCAGCTCGAAGCACTAGAAGAGCACCAGGATAATGCAGTGAGACACTTCGCGATGTATAGAAAGTAGTTGTCCAGATCCTACAACCAGTTGGTGAGATCGAGGAAGTTTAAAGAGGGGGACTTGGTTCTAAAAGCATGCAGTAGGAACAATAGGGGTTTGTCATTGCCCAAGTTTGAGGCCAACTAGGAAGGAGTTTACATCATTCGAGTAGCTCATGATTCGGTTTATTGCGAGATATCCAAGGTGGAGGACAATGTTACTTTCAAACTGAACCACAAGTGGTTGAAGATGTACCATGTTTAAATATACATTTTGCCAACACCCCAGTTTATTGCATTGTATCTTCTTAATGTTTGTTCGAAGGGATGTCCCTCATAAATGATCGGGCCTTTTCGTTTAATATAGTGTGAAGTAAATGTTTATGTGGAAATTATTAACCTTATCTTGCATGGCGTGACTTGTATTAATGTAATAGTTTAGCCAATGTTAAAAGAAAAAAAGCGGGAAAGAAAGAAAACACCAAAGGTCACAAAAAAAATTATTTAATAGAGAAGTATTGTGATTACATGCAAATAAAATAAAGAGGGGGACCAAAACCCCAAACTAAGGAACACCAACAAAAGAAACCATAAACAAGGGTGGATACGGGCTATCCATAATTAAACGAAGGTTCACCGATCTAAGCAACCGATGATGATGTTGGGGGAGAATTTTCTTAAGGTTGTTCTGGCCTGTAATAAGATCGGTCAAATCCTTCTAACGAAGATCCATCTTTTGATGAATAGACTCCAAGTCTTATTCCCTCTTGAGAAGCTTTGCCTCCACCCGAGTAACAGCTTCATGATCCTCTTGTCCCTTCTGTTCGGACAGAATTAGTTGGGTCTCCAGACTTACAAGCTCCTCCGAAACAACTACCTGCGAGCGATGAGAGCTCTGCAGCCGATGA
Source organism: Sambucus nigra (assembly GCA_949130495.1). Lineage (NCBI taxonomy): Eukaryota > Viridiplantae > Streptophyta > Magnoliopsida > Dipsacales > Adoxaceae > Sambucus > Sambucus nigra. The sequence goes on along the minus strand of OX422222.1, from coordinate 465,745,933 downwards.
TAGAGGGCAGGTAGGTCATCTTTATTGAATTCACGGAGATGCTTTACCAACCGAGACAATGATAATCCATCATTGATGATCACGTTAACCTTCCCCAATAATGACTCGAGAGGCGTACTGAGGATCTCCTCCAAAATAATGGTGATCCCGAGCAAGCAGAAGGTCGTCATTCACGGAATAAGCTGAACACTGCGAGAAGTAAAAGTCAAAGGAAAATGGGCTAAGAGTTTCTCAATCAACACACGAGGACCCTCAGTCAGTATGTGGGGGAAATTGGCCAGAGTCTGCCGTACAACTAACTCAAGGGTTGCTTCAGGAGGATGTGCACTGAAAATGCTATCACTTGCGGAAGGGAGTCTAGTATGCGATGCACTGTCACTTTCTTGGACCCTAGAAGCAACCACCTCATGCACTTCACCAATATTAGGTGTCATGTGTCGAACCTGTATAGTAGCAATATCCCCGCCCAAGAGGCAATCTCAGCTAGAGTCCTCACCTGCACAACTTCATGAGCGACAGACTCAACTTCTGACTCGCGTGCTACAGGTTGTTCAACCTCCACCTAAAATATAAGAAATTTCCAGGTGAGAAAAAACATATACAAATTGTCTTGCAAGAATGAATTTTAAGTCCAATATAACTTGGCCCGCCTGACCCTCGATTATAGGAGATTTTATGCCAATAAAACTTTGCCCACCTGACCCTCGATTATGGGAGATTTTATGCCAATAAAACTTGGCCCGCATGACCCTCGGTTATGGGAGATTTCTAAGACCAATACACCTTGGCAAAACTAATAAACTTTAAATGCAGGAGACATCTAGAAGAAGACAAGTATACCTTTGGATGTTGCTCATCAGAAAATCCACGAGTAGCCATTTGAACTGCATCTTCTTCCTCAGCCAAAATAGATGCCACCAAAGGACGTTGTTCTTGGGGGCAATCACATACCCCCTACTTAAGAAACCTCTTCCATACTCCTTTCTCCTTAGCTCGCAACAGCAACTTCGACTCGCTCCTGACTATGGATTGAGGGCCCAAAAAGGGTAACAAGAACCTGGTCATAAGAAGGGGTGGGGACTAACGGATCAACGGGTTTAGGTAAATCTACCTACGAATCACAATAGAGACCAAGTTAGAATATCAAGTCAAAAGGAACAAAAGAATTTATAATATGAAGAGAAAAAGCTTACCACGGGTAGCGAAATAACAGGAATAGGGGATTTAGGAACAGCTTCAACAATCCTCACATCTGGAACACTTGTCTCAAGACCAGCTTGCTCACGTAAAAAAGTAGTGTCAGGTGAATAGCCACTACTTAATTCAGTTGAAGTATCAGAAATAACTTCCCCTAGGGGGAAATTGTAGGTTACTTGCGAAACAATGGGGTAGTTATCTCCTACGGCACAGTTTCTTTCGAGGCAGTTTAAACTTCGCCACGCTTCTCCAACAGACTGTTTTCCTCAACATCATCGCTCGATCCACCTCGTGAATCAACCTGAAAAAGAGGAGAGTTAGAACAAAATAGATTCATCGTCATAAGGTAAAAGAGGAAAAGTTAAAGACTTAGAAGAATTATAGAAAGTATATCTCTTCTTCTTCCAATACGTCCTCTAAAACTTCAAAATCCTGAGGAGGTGAGGCAGGTTTATAAGGGGAAACCATTCTACTCAACCTGCGTCACCCAACCAACGCAGTATCCTCCTATTCTTCTTCTTCTTCTCCATCATCATCATCAGAACCAGTGGATACATGCTTCTCGATCAACTCCTCCTCGCTTGATTCACCTGATCCCTACAGCACAAGTTTAAGAGGGCTAATTGCCTTCCTCTTTTTAATACTTCTGGAAGTATGAGGAGCGTACGAGAAACCATGGGAAGCCATCTCGGTCGACATAAAAGCCCTATCTTCTTCATTAAATTTCTCCCAAGTCTATTGAAGTTGATCAAACATTAGAATGACTTCCTGGGAAACTTTGAGGTCAGGAGTATGGGCCACTAGGTCTTGTTGGATAGTTTTTAGCCTCTTCATTGGGGCTTTTCTGGTAGCCCTCATAACTGCTCCGGTCGAGGCAATGCGCGGAGTATAACTTCCTTCAATTGGCCTCAAAGGACCAAGGGCAATAGTAACTACCTTGGATGGAATAGCGGATTAAGTTTCCCTTTTCCTTTTGACTACAACTTGGTCCACAGGAGAGAGTGGAGGCAGCTCAAAAGGAACAAAGTCATTGGTAGTACTCAGACGAAACATCGACTTGAAGGTGGTACAATTTCTTAAACCCAACTCTGTGGGAGGATATCTCTCAACCTCGGGATAGTGAGGTTCTTTGAGAAGGTTGCTTTGGAAATGGTTGAGATGGTTCTACCAGAACACTGTTAGGTACATCACTGACCTTCTCCCTTGAGCCTCCTTGCTCGGAATGCTAGGATTGACCGAGTAACTTGCGCAAAGATTTACCACAGCTTGTAACTCCCCGTATTTTTTAGGATAAATAATTTATCTAATTTGGAAAATTAGAATTAAAATTAAATTGATGATTTGGAGAAACTATTTAAATTAGATAATTTATTTAAATTGGAAGATTCAATTTATTTGGAGAATTGAGATTTAAATTAATTCGGATTATTTCTTTTAAGAATACATGTGTCGTAATTTGAGGTTGAAATTTCATATTTTAGTTAACTAACTCGGATGATGATTCTGAGTGTACGGTTGAGTCCGGAAGGATCGAGGTAGTCAAAATAGAGTACTCGGGTGTAGTAATTGGGTCTCGGGGAGGTTTTAGGCATAACCGAGCCCACACGGGAGTGTTTGGGCCATTTTAATTAAGCCTCTAAAAACGGGATTATACCAATAAAAGCTAATTAAGAGAGTTGGGGGAAGCCATAACTCAATGGGAGAAAACCAAAATCTACAGAGGAAGTTTGGGAGAACAAATTGGGGATCTTTTGGGAGCCAAACTAAAGGTAGAGGAGTGTTTTCTTCGTCAAACATTCATCTACAACAAAGGAAATCAGACCCTACGAAATCATCCAGGCAAGTAGTTAAACTTGATTTCATTTAAATTGCGATATTGTGATTCATATCATGGTAGGTGTAAACCATATTCATTTTGGGATGAGTTATTATAGCAAAATTCATTTTTGGAGGGTATCACATGTTAAATCTGGGTTTTGGGGATTTAAGCATTAAGGGTGAAATTAATGTTTAATTAATGTTAAAATAATATCATATGAGGCTAGAATATGATTTAGGATCGAAAACCTATAGAAATTGTTGTTGGATTCGGATTATTGAATCGAATTGAGAATTACGATTTAAGGGATATTGAGAAAAACTCAATTTATGAACCCTAGAATTTTCATGAAAATCACTGAGGATTAATGTCATATTAGTGTTTGAATATGTTTATTGATGAAATAAATATGGGAGATAAAGTAATCAAAATCTGGATTGAAGTTGGAAAGCTTCGGAGTTTAAAAATGGTGGAAAAAGCAGTCGGGGAAAATGACTGATATCTGGTGGATCGATCGATCGACCCAATTCGTCTATCGATCGACCCCTTCAGTTATTGTAAAATATGAGATTATTGATCTTTTTATCACGGTCGCGTGGGCACCGATCTCATATTTTTCTTATTTTTTTATTTGATATGATTTTTCTACGATAGGGTGCGTGAGACCGACATCTTTAGGATGAAATAAATTTCGATTATTTGGAGATGTCCATAGATGAGTGAAGGACTTTGGAAAAATATTAAGGAACGTTATTTTATCCTTGGATTAGATAGGGATGAATCCGAGGTATGGATTTAGGAGTACTTATAATGAACGACACTCGATAATATATGTCGAAATTATACAAACATAATCGAATGGTAATTTTGGATGAATTTAGCATACGGGTTGGTATCTTAAGGTGGAATTTAATTGATAGAAATTAAATGGAACCTAATACTTAGAGTCTTATGGGATGAGTATTAAGGACTATTAAATTTAATAAGGATGTCAAACTTATTAACCGAATTTGGTAAAATGAATTCTAAAAGGTTAAAATACGAACCAATAAAGGGAGTCCGGACATTTTGGTTGAGTGACACCACTTGGATAAAATTATTTGAGGTGATAGTAATTAAATTAAGGTTCGGGGTTTTGACTATGATATTTCTCATGCTAGTGCTACGGGAATTAGGTACAGGTTAATCGGTTTAATTTATTATAGAGATATATAATAAATTATCGAATAGTGAATTTAACGAGAGGTGTTAACCTTAATAGCGGATTTTTGTTTAACAAAATCTAGAGAGTAAAGATACATACCATATGAGTGAGTCGGAGTATTGTGGTTGGGTGACACTACTTTAATAAATTAATTAATGTAAAATTTTGGGGATAAGAAAACCTATGACTTAGATCGGTAGGATATGAGTGAATTACCTAATGAAATTTTTTAAAGGATAATCGGCACAGTTCGAGTAGTGAGGGATACTCGGGAATATACGATAAGAAGTGTAATTGGAATTAAATAATACATAAGATATTCGGGAGAATCATATGTTATGTATGGAATATATGATATAGGTTGTGTGTATACCTATATTGATTTGTATGATTTATTATGTGTATGACATACCTACTATACTTGCTATCAAGGGAGGTTGTAGGAAGAGGAAAATCTTGTCTTGTGTGCCTTTGGGGAGATTTAGATTTGGTACCTCAAAAACATAGGACTATGAAGACTTATTTGTGAGTCGATAAGTTAGCTAACTATGAGAGCGTAGGTATGTGTGTGACCCATAGGTATGTGAACTGTGTTCGCCTCCAATATGTGTGATTTATATTGATACGGTTCCATAGTGATTCAAAATCCGTAGTCCTTTATATAGTGCGCGATGTACTGGGACTTGATAGCAAAGTATGCTTGCACCGCAGGTCCCAGCCCAGGGGTGTTGTATTGTATATATATAATTAGTGTGATAAATATATATATATATATATATATACACTTGTGATTTCTTCTATTGTGTGTGCTTAATAGATGATGTACCGAGACTTATTAGCAGAGTATGCTTGCATCGCAGGTCTCAACCTAGGGCTGTTGTATTTGTATATATATAACTAGTGGGATAAATATATATCTTCTTGTAACTTATTCTACTATGAGTGATAATATATGAGAAAGATATTAACATCTATGTGGAACTTAATCTTTAAATGGGAAATCTATAACTGGCTAAAAGACACAGAAAAATTCGATAACGTATTGTATGGGCAATATGAGCGGGAAAAAACGAATTTGTGTGGAGAAAGAGACTTGGTTTGAACTAGTTAGACGGGGTAGTAGCTAGTGGGTTAGAAGGCACGCGTTAGGTGTGCACATTAGATGAGGGGTGAGTTATGTCTCAAGAGAGTGCAACACTAGATTAAATATGAAAAGTGTGGATGCATATTAATTATTGCAATTTAACTGCTTGCTAAATATTTTCAAAATATTTTACTTGGGCTCTGAACCGTGTCAAAATCTTTTCCAAAACATTTTAGGTGTCCAGCCACAGGGATGACCAGTTTGAGGATTCTATTCAAGAATGCGCAGCTGCAGCTCATGTGAAAGTTGCAGGACTTTGTTGTAGACGCCTCGTTCATTTACTCCTAGTGTAGGAACTTTTTAGTACTCATTTGGGTATGTCGCCCTCAGATTTTGTATTTAGTTTACTTATCGAACTTTGTGTATCCAGGTTATTGTTTTAGTTACTGTTGTCCTTTATTGTGGAACTAATAGTTGATTCGGTTATCTTAATTTATGTTATTCATCTGTGTGGGATTCAGTTATTAGTTGTGTTGATGGTTTTATTATTATTTATTTTCCGCCTATTGTTAATTATTGAAAGATAAAATTTGGCACCAGTTTAATTAAATTACTAGGTGGTTAGTAACTTTAAAAAGTTTTCAACAATGATGCTAAGAATGATCCATATGAGACCAATGTTTTATTTTGATCACAGACTGGCCACTCAGTATTTTAGTAGGCGGGGTGTTACACAGCTGAAGTTAGATAATTGGCACAAGCAAAAGAAAAGTTTGTAGGCTTCTCGCGGGTAAAGTAGCATAGTAGAGGAGTTCCTTGATCATAACCAAATTTCAAGGCTACACAATAGGGGTTGTAGACGGAATAAAATGAAGACCATTCCATGTAAGAGGGTAAATAAGAAGGGATCAATAGAAGGGGGACATTGTTCGATGGGAAGTTCCTAGCAAGTGCTTCATCGAGGGGAGTGATAGGACGTTCCTCATCAGCAAAAAAATCATTGGTAAAAAACTGGTCCACCCCAACATAGGGGCGAGGTAAGAATCTTTTGGCTCTATCGATCAAAGAGATGACAAGCTTCTTGACACTCTTATGATTCCCACAACAAATACTGGGGATTCTGATGGGCTAAGAACCAGGGTAGTTACCAGTTGGGGCATAGTCCAAAAACTGAGGATGAAGGAAAGCTGTTAAAAGAACGTGATTCGCGTAATTGGAAACATCAAACCTGTCGATGCTCCTGGTTGAATCTACCACCACTCGGTCCAACCAAATGTACAATAAACCAAGTATGATAGCCGCGAGGGTAAGCTTCATACCACTGGCCATTCGAACAGACATATTTATCAAGTCCTTTCGAGGGTAATCATGGGGCTTTCCCGGGAGATAGATCTTTGAGAGCATCACCCAAATGTAACCAGCTAGCTTGATCTGAGAATCAAAACCCTTTCCATCCATGGGTTTTTCAAACACCTGCTTTCCACGAGGATTTACCTTTACTGCCTCGTAGGCCCTAATCACTGCCTTGTCCTCAATAAAGTATAAGTACCTAATTACCTCTAAATAGGTACACTTATTATATGTAACTAGGCCTATAAATTGAGCTAAGAAAGCCTGAAGCCCGCCCGTTCGGCCCGGTAAATTCGGGCCAAGCTTTAAGTGAGTTTGGGTCGAGCCGAGCTTGAGCCAAATTTTGAGGCCCGTTTGTAATTCGGTTCGAGCTTGAGCATAGCAGTTTGAAGCCCGATTTGGGCCCGGCCCGAACTCATATATATATATATATATATATATATATATATATATATATATATATATATACATATATAATTAGGTATATTTATCTTTTAGTCCCCTAATGAAAAATACATTATAACAGCAAAAAAAAGGGTTTAATGGTCATTTTATAACAGCAAAAAAGGGGTAAAGAAACCATTTCGTAACCCCCCCCCCCCCCCATTTCGTAAGTTACGCTCTCTCTCTCTCTCGTTCTGGACCTGGTGGAGAAAAGAGGTAAAGAAACCCTAGGGTTGTTTCGCCGCTGCCGCTCTCTCGCTCTTAACCCGCCGCCGTCGCCGTCGCCGCCGCTACTCAACAACTGCTGCTCTCAACCTTGTGTTTTAGGTAACAGCTCACGGCTACTCAACAGCTATAACGTATCTCAACCCGTCGCCGCCGCTACTCAACAACTGCTGCTCTCAACCTTGTGTTTGGGACGTATCTCAACCCGTCGCCGCCGCTACTCAACAGCTATAACGGCTGTTTTAGGCTACTCAACAACTCACGGCTGTTTTAGGCTACTCAACAACTCACGGCTGCTCAAACACATATTCACGGCTGCTCAAACACAAACTCACGGCTGTGTTTTAGGTAACAGCTATATCTGTGTTTAAATCCCAAGTTACATTTTATTTATCAAATCCCAAGTTACATTTCTGTTTAGACATATTTCTGTTACCAATTTGTATGAACAATTTCTGTTTAGACACATTTCTGTATTAACAATTTCTATAAACAATTTGTATAAACTGTATGAACAATTTCTGTATGAACAATTTCTGCTACCAATTTGTATGAACAAATTTCTGTTTAGACACATTTCTGTATGAATAATTTGTATAAACAATTTGTATAAACTGTATGAACAATTTGTATGAACAATTTCTGTTACCAATTTGTATGAACAAATTTCTGTTTAGAAACATTTCTGTATGAACAATTTGTATAAACAAATTTCTGTATGAACAATTTGTATAAACTGTTACCAATTTCTGTTACATTTCTGGTAACAATTGTGTTTTTAACATTTATGGTTTTGTGCTTTGCAGATTCTACTTGCTAATTGCACTGTTACTTAGCAGAACTCAGTATTTGTAGAACGCAAAACGGGAAATTCGGAGGAGGTATGAATTACTCTTGTAATATAATTGAATGTTAGTTGTCTTAATTTATAATTATGTATTTTGTATGGTATATACTAAATTTTGTAGATGTCGGATGCAAACAATGAAGTCTATGCAAATAATTCTAATACCAATCCAAGTGATCCGCCTGATTCAAGTGTGGGTGATAAGCGAAAAAGATAAGTGAAGACAAGATCTAAAGTGTGGTTGCATTTCTCAAAGGTTCCACCTAAGCCCGGTGAACGTGATGAATGTAAGTGCAATTATTGTAATAAGTTATTTTCTTGTCCAAGCAAGGGTGGAACCACCCATTTACTTCGCCATATTGATAATCGATTGTGTTATAGTTATAACAAATTGAATCCCATCGAAGGAGATACGTCCCAAAGTGTTCGCATGTTTGAAAAAGGGAAATCGGGGGAAGATTGTACTCTTGTCCCATGGAAATTTGACCAAGAACGTTCTAGGAAAGACTTGAGTGATCTTGTCATATGCGCGGAGCTATCCTTTAGTTTTGTGGAACACCCTGCTTTTCATAATTATATTCGTGGTTTATGCCCTAAGTATCAATTTAATTCTCGAGCCACGGTGAGGAGTGATTGCATGAAACGTTACAAACAAGAAAAAGACATTTTGAAGGGTATGTTGCAATCAAACAAATGTCCACGAATTTGTCTAACAACCGACACTTGGACATCTCGTCAAGATTTACCCTTTTTGGCACTAACAGCTCATTTTATTGATAATGGGTGGAAGTTGCATAAGAGAATTGTAAACTTTGTAATGGTGCCTATGCAAACAAGTGGCGAAAATCTTGCCGATGTTATTATAAGTTGCTTGCTTGAGTGGAATGTTGAAAAGATATGCACCATTACAATGGACAATCATACCGCTAATGATGTTATTGCTAGGAATCTTGCGGATCATTATTCTTCTCGAGGATTATTATTGCTTGGTGGTGCACATATTCAAGTACGTTGTTGGGCACATGTTTTAAATTTGTGTGTTCAAGATGGATTAAATGAGATTAAAGATTCCATTCGTAGAGTGCGAAATGCAGTTAAATATGTTAAAGGGTCCGGTAGAAGGAAAATTGAATTCCTTAAATATGCCGACCAAGAACGTATTCCTCGGGGTAAGATGTTGGTTATTGATGTGCCCACGCGATGGAATTCAACATACTTGATGCTTGGGGCTGCATTACATTATAAAAAAGCATATGAACGTATGAAAACACGTGACCCGCATTTTAAAAATCCACCAAATTCGGAGGATTGGGAGAAAGCTGCAATTGTTCATCAATTTTTGGAGGCTTTTTTTATTGTGACAAAAGTGTTTTCATCAAATAATTCTTGTACCGCAAATCTCTTTTTTCGTGAGGTCTATAGAATTTTAATATTGTTGCGTGAAACTTCTTTGGATTTGAACTCTTTGCTTGGGCGAATGGCTTTGAACATACTTGTAAAATTTGAGAAATATTGGGCAGAAAAAGAACCAAACATTTTACTCTCCATTGCTCTTATCCTTGACCCAAGATTTAAAGATAAGTATTTGAAGTTTTGCTATGGTAGGATCTATGGTTCTTCAACGGTTGATAGCTTGATGGCTCGTGTCGATAATATTTTTAGAGATCTTTTTTATGAGTACAAGGCTTCATATGAAGCTTCCATTCATTTGGAAGAGATAAATGAAAATGACAAAGAAAGGGACGATTTATCTTGTGGTGCCTCATCTACACTTTCAAAAAAATTGGATTTTATGGAAGAGTTTTACAAGTCTAGTGAAGAGGAAGATATGTCACACAGTAAGTCGGAGTTGGATGTCTATTTGGAAGAAAAGCTTCACCCTAGCAAAAATACAAATGATGAATTTAATGTTTTACAATGGTGGAAGCATAGTTCTTCCAAGTTTCCTATTTTATCGACGATGGCACGAGATATTCTAGCTATTCCCGTATCTTCTGTTGCTTCTGAGAGTGCCTTTAGCACCGGGGGTCGTGTTCTTAGCCCATTTCGTAGTTCTTTACTTCCTTCTACGATTGAAGCATTGATTTGCACTCAAGATTGGATTCAAAATGCACCCGTGCAAACTGAATTTGAGGAGGAAGTTGATTCTGCATTTTCTAGTATGTTTGTGATTCAGTACATGTATTTTAACTTCTTTTTTAATTGATTACTATTTTTTATTAATTGTTATGCTTTAACTTCTTCTTTATTTATTGACGACTATTTTTTTATCCATTTTCAGATTTGACCATCTGTAAGGAATGATTCGTGTGGTGTGAGGAGCTGATTTAAAGTGCTGATTTTTTTCCACTTTTTGTCCGCTGTTTTGGACACAATTATATTTTAGCGATGTAAGGACTGTTTTGTCCATTTTTTCCCCACGTTTTGTGCAACTGTTTTGGACACAATGCTGATTTAGTGCTGAGTTATATTATGTATGTATGCATGACTGATTTAGTGCTGAATTATTTTATGTTGTGCAACTCTATGCATGCACAATATTGATTTAAAAGTATGCTGCATCATTTATTGGACTTGAAACAAGTGTGCTGATTTTTTTAAACTAAAAAAAGAGTGCTGAGTTTTTTAAACTAAAAAAAGAGTGCTGATTTTTAAACTAAAGTATGCTGATTTTTTTAAACTAAAAAAAGAGTGCTGATTTGTTGAAAATTTCTAAACAAAAAGTGTGGTGAATTTTTTAAACTAAATAAATTAGGTTGGTTTTTTGAACATTCCTAAACTAAAAGTGGGCTGATTTTTTAAATTCAAATATTTTTCAATTAAAACGTTTTTCAGATTTCAAATCGGGCCTGTCCGAAAATGGGCCCGAAGCCCGTGAGTTTGGTGAGCCGAGCCTGAGCATAAACTTTTATTTCAATTCGGGTCGAGCTCGGGCCTGGGATATGGATATGAAAATTCGGTCCGAGCCTGAGCTATTCCAAGCCCGGCTCACCCAGCCCAATTTACAGGCCTATATGTAACCATGCTGTCTTTCATAACTTCTTTTAACTCAACCTTCAAGGCCTTCTCTTTGCTGGAAAATGCTTCTTCGAAAAACGTATCAAATCCCACTGTCTCTAACCATAATAGCTCGCAAATGTCATCGAGGGTGATAGTAAATTCCCCACAAGAGGCCACAAAGGTGTGTGACCTATGGCTCCAACGAGAAACGAGTAGCTGGAGGGAAGTGTTATTTTTGGCGAGAGTGAGATCACCCAGCCAACTGGAGCAGGATAGGCCAATAAGAGCAAGTTGAACAGAGTATTTACACTGGATATAATCGGTCCAAGGACCTAACCCCTCACAAGCACCAGAAGAAGCTTCGAACTCCACCTTGGAGTATGGGAAATAAAAATGCTCAATGTGAAATCGGGTAACGGTGGCGGTAGGGATATTGGCAAAGTCTTCAGCATCCTCTCCCTCGTCCATCAACAACTTAGGGTTTTCAACCGAATCTAGTTCGCCGGGAAACCTCTCCGCCATATTCCAAAAGAAATCGGACTCCCCAAAATAGGGAGTGCAGCGATAATGCCCCCATTGGTTTTTGCGCGCCTAAGTTTCGGGGGAAGAACCCCTAAAAGAGTGAGTTCTCTTAACGATGGGTGCCATGGGGAACTTTGAATAATAATGCAGGGGGTAAGTTGAAAGGAATGAATTTGGAAAATAAGGCAAAGTTTGCTCTCAAAAAAGCTCAACTCAATGACAAAACCCAAAGGTGGAGATTTGAAATGAAGGCACACCCCCTATTATAGGGGCAACACAGACCCCCAATGGGAGTCAAAAGGCAGCACTGAGAGAAGCGAAATAATAATCAAATCAGCTTACATGTTCACCATGCACGTGTCACAGTAGAGTTCAAGGGGTGCAATGATGATGTTTCAGGAACAAACGCGCGAATGAGAAATGTGGGGAACACGCGCATACCCTAGTGCTGCCACGTGTCATTGATTGAAGCACAAACGACAACCTCATTAAATGAAACATGCTTGGATTCTTTTCGTCTTGGGAGAAATTAAGAGTTTGGGGGGAAATTTCAAAAAAAAACTCTTCACTTTCCCCAAGGCATCTGCCACGAGTAATTATGAAACACCACAAAAGGAAGAGATATTATAATAAGTATGGCAAGATATTCATTAAACAGACGAGTCGGTTCGAAAGATAGAAAAAGATATAACACCTCCAATACTAATAATTTGTAACTCCTTATAAACCAACTGCCAAGGGATATTGAAAACTTGTTGCAGGAAAGGATTGAAGATTGACAAAGGGTTTCGTACAGATGTTTCTTCATGCAATAAACAAATATCTCTAAGAAGGGGAAAATGTAAGGGGGAGTCCCCACCAAAGAGTGATTAACTTAGTTAATTTGTTGATTGGCAGATGAATAAGAAGGATAAAGGTCACCCGAACAAGTTACCTCGAAGATTCTCCACAGTATTAGCTCGAAGGACTTACCTCGAAGATTCTCCTACGAACCTGGTTTGAAGGATCCAACTCATAGATCAAAGTCACTTGAATGATGATAGTTTGTAATAAGAAATAGAATGAATTATATCATGTACTTTATCTTAAGTTATATGTTGAGCGAGGTTGTTTGGTACCCACGAGAGACCATGCTGTAACACCCCGTAATTTAAACCGGTAATAATTTAAATTAATTCGGAATTCGAAAAAATTAAATTTTTGGAATCTATTTAATTTTTGTATGTAAAAATGTTGGTTTTTATACATAACAATAAGGTTTTAAGTGGAATTTAAATCGGTATTAAGATCGTCTCGCTATTCTCTATAACATACTAAAATTTTAAGCCATTCTAACGGTCAAATCATCCGTAACAATTTTTCGAGTGTTTGTGTTTGATTAGATCTCTTTTGTTACTTAAACTCCTAATCCTTTATATATCACAACTAATTCGTGGCTTGACTTTTCAAATAACTTTTCATCAACTTTTCAACCAGAAGACCTCTCCAAAATTATTCCCTTTCATCTACAAACCTTATCCCAAATTTAATCAAGTGTTCAACTCAAGATTTGAAGGCTTAATTGGTATTTTCTCAAGATTGTTCAAGAACGACTATTTACTAATTTTTCAAGAGGAATCCAACCGTGTAATATGATTTTGTCAACCGATTTCTACTCAGGCATGAATACTCTATTCCTTTCCTTTATTATTATGTGTCTTAAGTGTCGCCTAAACCCTAAATCATGTGTTTTGTTAAAATCAATTAGTAACTCAATTAGAGAAAGTGGACACTAATTTTGGGATTATTTTTATGAAACTTTTAAATATCAAATAATCTTTGAAACCCTTGGGTGCATAGTTTAGATTATTGGGTTTTCATGGTTTTGGGTGTGGGTTCTTATATAGAATTTTATGGGCTTATTTGTATGTTATATGGGACGCGTACACACTTACAAAAAAATTAGATGATTTATAAAAAGAACGATTATGTCATCTTGAAGATTATTGCATGTTAATTAATTAACATTATTGAATGAAAATAATTGTGTTGAAATCAACGACGGTGTTAGTAATTGATTTAAAGTAAATTGGGACCCTTATGATTAAATTGCTATGCTGTGCATATTGAATTGTGTTTTGTGTGATTTGTTTTAGTCACTTTTGCCATCGCGGGGACGAGGGGCTTATGGGTAGTATATTTCTCACCTCTATTATAGGATGCTTACTAAGTATGGGACTAGTCCGTAGGCATTGGTTATAATTTATGCTTGCTAGGTATGGGACTAGTTAGTGTAGATTCGTTGGGTTTTATATTCTGGGGCGGGGCAGATTTTTATGCTTTACCATCATTACGCTAGCCTAGGCATGAGACTAGGACATGATATATGTTAGTAATTCATCATGTATGTAGGATAGGACGTATGTGTACTTTGAGTACCCTTAGGTATGGGACTAAGGGGTGTTTTGAGGATCTCACATCGATAAAAAGGGTGGGATAATTTGATAATTGAGAAATATGAGAAGATGAAAAATTGAGAAAATGATAATTAATGCCTAAGATAAAAACGGGTATTAAAATTTGTGGCGAAATAAATTGCGAGGGATCGACAGTTTAACCGGATTCGGATGGCATTTTATGTCGTGTCGTGTGTCTTTTCAAATTATGGGGGATCGACAGTTTAAACGGATTCGACTGGCGTTTTGGCCAGGGGAAGTGTGACACTTTGGTGGAAATTACCACCCGGGGTGGGAGGACCGCCATTTTAAAAAGTGAGAACAATAATAAAAGTTGGTTAACACTACACCAAAATGACAAAATTGTCACCTTTCAGCCGGCCACCCTTGTCAAGGTCATTGACCGTGACACAAATCTCGCGTTTTGTATCACGGTCATTGACCTTGACACGACCGTGACAAAGAATTGTCACGATCATTGACCGTGATAAGGCCTTGACAAATGTAGTTGTCACGGTCGTGTCACGGTCAATGACCGTGACAACTCTTTAAATAATTGTCACGGTCAATGACCTTGACACGACCGTGACAACTTCTGCAGTAAAAAAAGCCCTAGGCTTCTTTTTTCCCACCTTTTTTGGTTTTCCCCCCCTCTCTCTCTCTCTCTAAGCGATTTCTGATCTCTCTCTCTCTAAGGTATTTTTTTTTCCTCTCTTTCTCTTTCATTTCTATATGTGTGTGTATGTGTATGTGTGTATATATGTGTGTATGTGTATGTGTGTATGTGTGTGTGTATATGTGTGTGGTGGTGTGTGGTGGGGGAGGGGGGAAGGGGGGAATGGGGGTGGGGTGGTGCAGGTGGGGTGGGGGTGGGGTGGGGTGTGGTGGGGGGGAGGGGAGGGGGAGGGGGTGGGGTATGTGTATATGTGTGTGTATATATGTGTGTGGTGGTGTGGGGGGGGGGAAGGGGGTAGTGGGGGTGGGGGTGGTGGGGGGAGGGGGGAGGGGGTGGAGTGGTGGGGGTGGGGGTGGAATTTTCTAACTAAAAATATGATAATATTTTATTATAATTTGTTAAAACTATGTAAACCTTAGTATGAATGCAAGGTTAGTGATAGTTAGAATTGTGTAAATGTTAGAAAAGTTCTAGAATTCATATGTTAAATTTAATTATATAAATATTTAAATTTGATAATAATTTTATTCATGAAATTAATTCAATTAGGTAAAACCCTAGATAATTTTTTAACAAAATTTGATAATATTATATAAAGTTTAGTAAATTCACAAAATGTTGCCAATTGTATGTTTTTAGAAATATCATTAGTTACTTTCGTGCCCAACTATGTAGAATCCATACACATGCATGTTGTTAGAAAGTCTTAAATTTAATTCTCACTTTAATTTGTAGAATCTTTGTACTTGGTTGGATTTGTCCCTTTATGATAATGAAATTTATGCTCCAATTATAATTATCTCATGTCATAATTTTATTGATAAACAATAAAGTAATAAAAATATGAAAATACCCCAATTGATTTATTAGGGTGGGGTGAGGTGGGGTGTGTGTGTGCGTAGGTGTGTGTGTGTGTGTGCGTAGGTGTGTGTGTGTGTGTGCGTAGGTGTGTGTGTGTGTGCGTGGTGGGGGGATGGGGGCAAGGGGTGTGGGGGGGAAATTTTAACAGTTGTATAGCTTTAATTAAGAAATTGTATAGCTTTAATTATAATTTTAATTGTATAGTTTTAGATGAAAGTCAATTAATAATTAGTGCCAATTTCATATGAAAGTAGGATTGCCCCTCATTTTAAATTAGTAAATTAATAATTGTATACTTTAATTGTTAGTTTAATTGATGAAATGAATTAATTGAGTAGATAAATTAGAAGGAGTACGGGTTACACATTTGTTGATGAAATCGCTGTTGGATTATTTTATTTAGCAAATGTTGGGTTGGTTAGTTTTAAAAGTGGCATGACCACTAGATTATTGTCCATATGGGGGTGGGATTTTTCAACTTTTTTTGAAAATTACTTTGTATATCGAACAATATATACAAAGTATGATAACTAAATGAAACATACATGAAATTAAATATGTGTATATGTGTGTGTATCTGTGTGTATATATGTGTGTGGTGGTGTGTGGTGGGGGAGGTTGGTAGGGGGTGGGGTGGGGGGGAGGGGGGTGGGGTGGTGGGGCGTTTTTAACAATTGTATAGCTTTAATTAAATAATTGTATATCTTTAATTGTAATTTTAATTGTATAGTTTTACATGAAAGTAAATTAATAATTAGTGTCAATTTTATATGAAAGTAGGATTGCCCCTCATTGTAAATTAGTAAATGAATAATTGTATACTTTAATTGTTAGTTTAATTGTACTATTAACATTTTTTTTATCTGTACCAATAACATTTTTTTACAGCAAATGTCTCCTTCAGATATTAAGGCGAAGATGATGATGCTGTTTATGATGATGTCGTCTGGGCTCGGTGGTAGCGGAGGCGACGAGGGCTCCTCCGCCCCTAGGCTCCCCAAATATGAAAAATTTGGGATTACTGTCAAGAACAAATCGGAGCTATTAGCGAGATCCCTCGAGCTGCTAAAGACGGTCATCGGCCCGGGTTTATGAGTTAGAAGGAGGTGCCATATGAGCTCAAGTTAGTTGTTTGGGCGACACTACAGGTAATATATTTATATTTCAACTTCAATTTCAATTTCAATTTCAATTTCAATTTCAATTTCAATTTTAATTTCAATTTCAATTTCAATTTCATTTTATATTTATATTTATTCGCAACTAACATTGAATTTGTTGGACAGGAATAATTCAACTTGGATCCAAAGCTACGCGATTTCGTCTTGGAGTAGTTGAGGGAGCAACACAAGACGTGAAAGAAAAATATGCGGACACGGTACTTTGGGAAAACACGAGAGTCCATTATACAATGGCGTGGATCCGTCCCACCCAAGGAGCCGATCTCATTGGCACAATAGCAAAAGTTCATTGACAATGAGATCGAGGATCGACAATTGGCATCTCGCCAATCGGGGAGGGAAAACCGGGCAAAAAAGACGGACGTGCACTACTCCGGTCGGACCTCTTACGCCGAGGTGGAGCATAGGATGAAGGTAAGATTTAATTTTTCTATAACTACAAAAATATGTTATTCTTCATTATTTTACTTCGCGGGGCCGATACTAATTTTACTTTATTTTATTTCAGGGGGTAGGGAGTGGGCCAGGGGGTAAGCCACATAGGCTCGATACTTATGTGGCTCTTCGGACGAAGAAGGGGAAGGACAAGGAGGTGTCCCCGAGCGTCGCGGCGACGATTGTAAGTAATCCGACAGTTTAATTTTTGTTAATTACGTTATAATTTTTTAGTTTACTTATTTTACTAATCATGTGCTTTTTATCGTTTCAGGCAAAGCTTAAGGAAGTGCATGAGTCGCAGTCTGATGCCGACAAGGCGTCTTTATCCACAGACGCACTCAGCCAAGTGCTTGGCTTTGATCGCAAGGGGAGGACAAGGGGGGTGAGCTCGCGGGTGGCCAAATCTAGGATCATCGGATTGGAGACGAGCGACACCGGGTTGGCTCGAATGGTGGATTCACACGACGCGAAGCTGTCCTGTTTGGAGGCGACGGTCAAAGATATGTACGCATTCATGAAGCATACATTGGGCGGAGACCGAAAGGGGAAGGGGAAAGGGAAAGGGAAGGAGAAGGCGGTGGAGGAGGAGGAGGAGGAGGTGAGAGAGAACGAGGCGCAGGAGGACGAGGATGTGGACCTCGCTGCTTCTTCACTGTCACGTGCGTATTTTGATGATACACTTCCTTATTTGGCTCCCTTCCCCAGACCATTGTCGACACTTGGTTGGCCAAGCATGTTCATATTGGATGTATTTGATGGCCAGCGGATAGGGCGGGGGTTAAGGGACCCGAATATCGTCGAGGGTGGAATAGTTCATGGACGTGCGCTTCAAGGGATCGAGTCCAAAGTTCTCGTCACGTATGTGATACCCGGGAAGGAGAACTCCCTATTGTGGTTGCGCTAACAATGCGGCACGATGTATATTAGTGGGTGTGTCAATTCGTATATCGTGTGGCCAACTCACCTCCTCACATTTACCCAAAACATGTAGTAACATTATTTTTATATTTGTCCATTTTAATTATATTTGGATTATATCGTCATGTATATTATTTCTATTTTTAATATTTGGATTATATCGTCATGAATATATATTTGCACTATCTTTAGTTTATTTGGATATATGATGTTTGAATAGGTACAACCAACGTTGTTTTAACAGGTACAAATATACTGCTGGGCAGTGGCAGTGGCCATACTGCCCAGCAGAATTTTTTTAAATTCTGCCCAGAATTATCACGGTCATTGACCGTGACAAGTCCTTGACAAATCTTGTCACGGTCATTGATCGTGATAATTTTTTTAAATATTTTCACGGGTTTGTCACGGTTATTAACCGTGACTAAACTTGTCACGGTCCATAACCTTGACACGACCGTAACAATTCTAACGAACTTGTCAATGTCAATGACCATGACAAAAAAATTTATCTCACCCCGAATTGTCACGGTCATTGACCTTGACAAGTCTAACTTGTCAAGGTCAATGACCGTGACAATAGTGTAGATTTTGTGTAGTGTAATTTAATTAAATTAACATCGTGGGACTTGGGAATTTAAAATCATATTGGTGTGCCTTTTGTAATGGGGATTTTTGCGGGTAGTTAGTGATTTATATTTATCGCGTTTAATTATCCCATTTAATTTAAAATATTCAATTGTGATATTTATTGCGTATAATTCTACTGTCTGGATTCAAGGATCCTATTTGAGGGGAGTAATGTGTATTCATGATCGGGGCTCTGACCTCGTGCGTTGACTAACTTTTTCAGGATAAGTTTTGGATAAGCTTCATATGATTATCGAAGTTTATCATTTGGAGGTTCAACTGAAGTTTATTTTATTGCTTTAATTTGTTAGACTTTGTTTTCAGTCGTAGTTCATTATGTGACTTCATTTGGGTTTTTATCGGGTCATTCGGTTCCAAAGTTGTTAGAGGTTTTCAGTTAGATTATTCACAGATATTTATTATTCAGATTTTATTTAATCATTATGGGAGATTGAATTTATTCGGAGTTTTATCATGTGATGGATCTTTTATCGCTCGGTTGATTATGATCATTTGAGATTTATTCAATTATTTATCTTATGGACTGATTTATTTATGTCTCATATTTGTCTCATGCTAAGAATTGTATTTATTTAGTTCACGCTCGGCGTAGTTTGGTGGCGATGGCTGGCCACCCCGTCTGTCGGATTGCGCGGGGTGTAACACATGCCTGGCAGGGCATGGGAGAGCTAATATGCTCTATCGAACAACCTCCTCTTGGGAACATCGTAGGGACATGGTTTGGAGGATTAAGAGCAAAGCAACGTTGGGAATACAATTACCAACCTTCTTAGCATACTTGGGCAAAACTTCACTTAGTACATATGGTTGCTCGAGCCACTACAGCCGAGCTACCTTAACTCCTACTTATCCGATGGAACCTCCTCGAGATACCACAATCTTGCATCCTTGGTCTTAAGATATTTCTTAACCAACAAACAGAAAACTAAACACTCGAGCTACCTACCAGCCGAGCAACCTTAAAGCAGACGCCAACCCGCCTGACTGATGTGACCATGTACCTAATAGAGCCACTATTTACACACTTTCTGACGTCATAACATCTGACATTTAGGGACTCGAAGTTACGGCACTCAAGTGGGTTAATCCTTAGGATGGCAGGTCTGATTCACCAAATCTGACCCTTTAGCCGTTATAAGGTAAGACATAAGATGCCACATCATGTCCATCATTAATGCCCACCCTACCTCCATCCAATGAAACAGTTTCCCACCAAATTATGAGATCCCATGCATTTTATGCAATATATTTTGCATTAATAGAAGGTAATTTTGCATTTAATACGAAAGATCATATTGAACATAAGCAAGTTTACTCGAGTAACTTGCCCTTCATATAAATACAACAGGCAAACAGTTAAACAAGAAGGGCATTTTAAGCCTAGAATTGCCTCCCAACTTCCTCCATATACGAGAGATATTGTAAGAACATTATTTCCCATGCCCATTTAATACCTATATCAAGGAGCACTAACTGAGCTTGAAGTTCCTGCCTTGCCTTTATTGTGCCTAGAGTGCTTGCTCTTTCTCCCTCCGACCAAGCTACTTACGGGTCTGATCTATTTATTATGCTTGTTATGTATTTATTGTGCCAACATATCAGTTAATACAAGTCTGAATATTAAATCTCTTTGTCTATTATTCACTTGTATTCACCGTCACCCTTTAATACTGCATGATTTCAATCCCGATCTTGATAAGGGGCTACGCCTCACTTAATACTAACTGTATTCCAAGAACACACATCGTACAACTAGGTTGAAGGACAGGCCAAATAGCTTAAGCCACTTAAGGTAGTGAAGCAAAAGGGAATATAAAGGAACAAAGCTTGGAATGTGAGGGTTTCCCAGTAGAAATTGGGATACAAAGTTAATAATCCGAGTTAAGTAAAAGACAAGACCCTAACTATGATATGCTAGACTTTTCTAAGGAGTTGAAGAAAACAAAAATGGTGGAAGAAATAAACTAATGAGAAATGAGAAGATAACTGATAAGAGATACTCCTAATACGGTTAGATACGAACCCTTGGTATTTTAAAAGGTGATTTTATAGGAAGATATCACGAAATACTAGAAAATGGAAAGGTATTTGAAGGAAGAATGTTTGAGAAGAAGAGACATGGAAGCTCTGGTTATATCAAAAGAAAATAGAGTTATGGAGAGGCTTTTATATCATGTGAAAGGAATCCGTTAAAATTCAGGGCCCGTTTGGCAATCCAATTTCAAGGCTTGGAATTGGAATTGGAAGACCAATTTCAATTCCGTGGAATTCAAATTGGCCTTCCAATTCCAATTCCAAGCCTTGAAATTGGATTGCCAAACGGGCCCTCAAGAAAAATCAAATTATCTATAAAGTATAGGTGGAGGACACGTGCAATGGCGGTGCGAGTTCTAAGTTCATAAAATTATGCACACATTACGAGACTACGCGTCAACAGGCGCATAATGATTATGGTGCTTGACCCAAATCACGTCTCATATTCGAAAATGATTCACGTCAGATTTGGATCTCCTAAAAATCGTGACATCAACATAATATCCTAAATACATCATGGAAAATCAAAACTAACCCAGTTGTCAAGACGATTATTGGGCATAAAAAGAAAAAAAAATATGTGGAGAAGACCTCGTTCGGTTATGCATGAGACTCCTCTGATCATTTTCGTGATTGTAAAGATTCTACGGTAAACTGATGAGGGGTATTTTTTACCAGTTTGAAGCCGAATGGGGGATAATGTCAAAAATAAGAATACGGTGATTATATAAAGACGAACACCCGACTTCAATCAATAAGGTGCCCATCTTCATTAAATAGATGGAAAATGAACCACTTAAATCCCAAGGACTTTGTTAATAGGTTATTATTTCAAACACATGGGAATATATGGAGAAGCCAGGGATAAACACTGTGTCTTCTTTAAATTCAAACTCTCTCAACGTGCATGATGTGAATTACTAAAGATGTTATAAATGTTTTATATTTAAATCCTCTTTTAGTGTGAGATGAGACCAGGCTTACCAGTTCTTTGACTCTTTGTAATTCTCCCAAATTAATTAAAGAATCCCCCCACCCCTTTACCTGGTGGATGTAAGCCGAGCCCAGTTGAACCACATATATAGAGTGCTTCATACTCTTCTCATCTCTTTAACTTTATTTCGTATATATAAAGTATAAATTCATTGTGTTGTGTGTGGATGTTAGATTTCCACCTCAATAGTGGTGTTGGATCTCGACTCAACCCTTTTTCATGAATGACATTAGTTCTTTCATAACTCATCTTTATGGTGCATTCTGTAAATATAAATCTTGTGTTTTTAAAATAATTTATTTTCATTTTTAATTTTTATCAAGTGGTAGCTGATACGTCCTAGCTTAAAGAGGTCCTGACTCAGTGGCCTTTTACCCATCTGGCTCTACATCAGTTGTTTTTTAGCTCTCTACGAATCGGATCACAAATTACATGGGTCTGACATCAAGCCTGAACAAAGGCATTTCGGTATCTTCTGATATGGAGATTGCTTCTATGTCTGACGTGATGGGAAGGATAAGTGTGTTTATAGTTTTTCTAGGGCATTTAGGGATAAATTTTGTAATATGTTCCTCTAGTAGGAACACGAGGAATTATCCATACATTTTTCTGTAAAAGGATTCTCGTATATCATCATGTTCTTATAAATAATAGGTGTTTTTCTTATATGATGGTTTTTTTAATTAAACAAGGTTATGGTAATGTATTATCTTGATGCCTTTATTTATTTTTATCGTTATTTATGTTCATGCTTTTTGTAATGTTGTGGAGAAGAATATAAGTAATGCTAAATCAAAGTAGCGGGTTTGATGTTTCTTAATTTATCGGTTGAGTAACGTAGTTTATGAATATAAAAAGGAACAGATTTAACCTAAGCTATTTTATTCAAAATGGTGGAGATATACACATTTATGAAAGAATAAAAAGGGGATATATACACATGAAAAAAGTGCCCCATCTTTTTTAGACTTTTCTTTTGCAAAAGGTAAATATTCATCTTTTGTTGGCGCATTGTCGTCATGTTGGCATCCAACATGGGAACAAGGCTTCCTTCCGTTTCTTGTGAAATGGTGGGATATTTTTTACATTGCCTTGGAATGTGAATTTTATACTTTAGTCACCATATGGCGCCTTTTATACTTTGCCCGGGTGATTTTATTTTGGGGAAGATATACGAGGTGTAGTGTCCTCCCCAATATGCTTCTTTTGAGGAATCAACATTTGTGTGTTGTTTCTTAAATAAGGATAACTTTGTGGAGTTCTAAAATTCCTTAGGGCATTGTTTTATTACTTGAAGTTCGGTTTATTTAAATTGTGATGACTCTTTAGGAGTGATGGCATACTGAGCATAAACAGGGCTTTCCCATATGCGGGGTTTTTGGTATTAGTTTAGAACGGGATCAAAGTGATATCTTGAGTATCCTATGTATCTCCGATTCAAATACAACCGCAAGTATGTATTTTGAATGTGTGTGAAATTTTTATAGCGGAGAATCAGGTCTACTAGTTTTGTCAAACAAAAACGTTAGGGACCTAAAGTTTTTAGATGACTTCAAATAAGTGTTTGGTGGCTAAAGTGGGCATTTTGATGAAGGGTTAGGAGTGTTTTGGGGTTTATATTATTTTTCCTCCCTATAAAGACAAATTGTTTTTGTATTAAGTCAGTTTCTTTCCTTTCGCTATAGGCACGTTTAAGGAAATAATTTCTTTTATCAATCGAGATTGAATAGTTGGGAAATCGTGACTTTGTCGATATCATCTAAGATAGTTTCCCTGTCGACTTTTTTTGTGATGAGGGAAGGTCCTCCCTAGTTAGGTGAAAATTTTACTCCGGGAGTCAATGAGGGCTTTAGATTTCCCTTTAAGACTAGATCCCCTTCTTATATGTTTGCTTCGTGACGCTCTCATTTAATTCATGGTCGATCCGTTATTGGTAGCCCTAATTAGTCTCCTCTTGTCTAGGAGAGCTAGTTCATAATAGGAGGATTGTATATAGTTAATATTGGTTATCTCCTGTGTCAAAACAATTGAGTCTTTTAAGTCACATAGACTTGATCTGTTTGCGTAAGGTGCGGTCTTAAATATAAATTGAACCTTTAGAGATTGAAAACCTTGCATGCCTCTTTATGAATACTTTCGTTTCCATTCATTCGCATTAAATTGAAAACTATATCCCTTTTTTAGATTTGTGATTTATCTCTAGCTAATCACACACGTGCATTAAAAAAATTAAGTGTGTGATGATTTAAAATTTGATGGAGTAAGTGTTTAAATCTATCTCGAAGCTTTTGAAAAATATTTTTTGGAGTTGGTAATTGATTTTTGAACTAGTTAAGGGATCTTTAAAACTGTATAGCCTTAACCATTCACACGGATTCATATTGAACCTATGCATGCAATGTCATTTGTGCAGCACCATTATGTACCCGTAAGCACAAGCCTGACCTTGATTCCATACTTTCTAGAATCATGCGCATGGAAATGTGCACCATAAACACGACGTCGTCGTATTATAAAAATTTGTTATAATAGGCCATTTTCCTCCCATTTGTATTGATTTGATTATTAGACCAGTGAAATACATCCATTAATGATTTTTGAGTATTGATAGCTCTTGTGCTTCCCTCCTAAACTAATTTTTCTTATTCCACATAAAATTTCAAAGATATAAGGCTAATCTTTAATCCAAATGTTTTGTGACAGAATTTTGAGTGTTCGGATCAGATCTTCATTATTCAATCATATATTAATTAATTTACATTTGATTCATCATAATCTTCTACTCTGTGATCTAAAATTGGTGGCATTTCAATCTTATAAAGATATTAGTGTGAGTCGTGACTTCGAGGAAGATAATGGGCTTCTTCATTCACAACATGAGGCTTAAGGTGGATTTTAATTGAATAATGGGGAAAGTTGAAAGGTTAACGGGTAATTACATCATAGAGATTGTATGATAGGTACGTTCTTATCTTTTATAAAAAAAAAATCAAGTACAAATGAGAATTGAAGTGCATTGAGGTATTTTACCCCTTGATGGGGTTTTTCCTCATAAACAATGTCTTCTATTTTTTTGTGATTGATTCTTATGCCTATGAACATATTTGATCACATACTTCACCTTGATTGAATTTGGATCATGTAATTTTGGATAAAATTGAATTAGAGGTATTTGATTATGTTTCCAAATCTAGATTTGTGCCACTCATTGGAGGTGTTTAATAAGACAATTAAAAAGTGTTTTTGATGAAACTAATGTTAGAAAAATTGAAATTGGAAGAAAGTTTGCGAATAAAAATATTGACCACATGAAGCTTTCAAACCTATTCATCCCCTTTAGGTTTGGTGTAAGTTTTTTATACACAATTTCTAAATTAATATTAAAGCTAAGTAGCTCATTTACACTTAAGAACCAGAGTTTTATCCTTATTTTGTGTGTATAATTGCTTATTTGTGAAATTTAATGGATATTTTGAAGTTTTATGCTCTTGGTGTGAGTTTAGGCGATTTGGATTTATCGTCATGTTCTTTACTTGCTAAGAACACATCATGTGCATCTAGTGTCTCTAGTTTTGAGATTGAAAGTAATGAAAATTATGTGAGTAACGATGATGAGACGGGTGAACTTAATTACTCTTGTAAAATTTATTTCATGAATCACCCAAATTGAAGAAATCGAACATGAAAATGAGAAATGTGATAAAAGTTTTTAAAAGGATAATAGATTGACAAAAGAAAATGTTGAAATGATTTTGGAACTAAAGCGTGAGTTGAAATGTGTTGATGATCAAAATTCTTCTTTTGAAAAAGGAAAGGCAATTTTCTTGAAATCAAATGTGAGCGGAAAAAGGAACGTAAAATGTTTGAACTCAAAGAAAAATAGTATCAAAAGGAGGTTATTTCTCTTAATAATGAATTGGATAATTCTGTAAATGTGAAACTTTCTTTAAAGGATAGATACAACATAATGAACAAAATTCTTTTCAAAAAATCTTTGATTTCTAATGGCATTAGAGAAATTTGATTTGATTATTTTTATCCCCCTACTAACTCTACAATAACATCTATGAGTGAAAATAAAGATGATACTCAAGATGGTTCTACTCAAGCTGAAAAGGAAAAAGTGATTTCAAAATGAAAAGAACTTGAGAAGAAGGTTATACATGTCAAGATCACGAATACTAAGGTTGATAAAGTTATGATGAACCAAAATTTTGATCAACCTAAATTTGTTCAAAAGCCTCAAAAACAAGGAAATGAAAGAAAAAATTTTGAAAACCAAGGTAATCACTTTAGACATCATTCAATTCATTTCAAAAGAGAAGGGTTTTTCAAAATCCAAGGGAGAAACATTTTGCAAGAGGGACGGGAATTTTGCTCCAAACACATTTCAAACATACAGGTGATCATATTGCTTTAAATAGGACACTTAAGATATTTTTGTTTCAAACTCCAAAGGGAAGAGAAAATTTCAAAAGGAAATGATTTTTAAGGAAATAATGAAAAGCTTTAAACTAAATTAAAGAAAATTTAAAAGGAGATGAATGAGTTGAAGTACAGTGATCTAGTAAACTGAAATGGGTGAGAAAGGAAAATCATAAATATAATGTTGTCATTGCGACGTTTAAAGATTAAAATTCATTGGATTGGTATTTCGACAACGGATTCTATAGGCACATGATTATAATTATGATGGTGAAATATTTTGGTAACGGGAAAAAGTCATGCATGAGTGGTATATAAATAGTGACGGTAATCGAGGACACGACACTTCACAATCTATTATATGTGGTAGAAGTTATTTCCAATATCATTAGCATAAGTCAATGATGTGACGATGGACATCATGGGATTTTATTAAAAGGAGAATATTTAGTTTGGAATGAAGAAAGCGGTGATTTGATGAGAAGTGTTAAATCGAGCAAAAACATTTATGTGATGGTGATTGAGCCTCGTGTGGTGTGTCAAAATGCAAAATTATAATTTATAGACTTTGGGCATCAACAACTAGGGAACATAAATTTTAGGGATTTGGAGAGTTTGTTGAAGAAATATAAAGTGAGAGGTTTACTTAGGTTAGCGAAACTGGAAAGCAAGATTTGTGGCACTTGTCAAAATGGAAAACAAATTAATAATTCACTCTAGAGCTAGTACACATTAATTTGATTGGTCCTTGTAAAACCGAAATCATTGGTAAAAAAGTTATTAATTTGTGATTGTAGATGACTATTCTAGATTTATCTTTCTTGGTTTTATAATGTAGAAGAGTGAGTCATTTGAGATAATTATGTGGGTGTGAAAGAAGATCCAAAACGAGCAATCATTACATATTGTCAGAATGAGAAGTGATTATGGCACCTATTTTAAAGAATCAAAAGTGAAGAAGTATTGTGATGAAATAGGTATTGCTAATGAGTTTTCAGCTGTTGAAAATCCACAACAAAATGGAGTTGTTGAAACAAAGAATCATATTTTGCAAGAAACGACGATGTACGCTTAAGGGAAATAACATGCCTAAGAAATTTTAGGCTGAGGCAATGCAAACAACTTATGACACATTGAATAGGATATTCTTGAGACCCTTCATAAAAAATACGTCATATGAGCTTCGAAAAGGTAAAAATCCTACTATCAAATATTTTGAAGTGTTTAGTAACAAGTGTCATATCTTACGGGATCGACAGTGCTAAACTAAATTTGACTCAGGAACCGAAGAAAGAATTTTCCTTGGTTATTCCCAAAATATCAGAGTGAGAAGCCACTTTAGTGTGTGCTTTAGGAAAAAATAACTATTTCAATTTTTAGTTAAATCCAATTTTAACTTCTTAAACCCTAAACATGCATCTAAGTTATAAGGACATTGTCAGTCACATTTAGTAGTATGTCGTATACCGCTACAAGTTTGTCGAAGAATTGGGAAGCTTACATCTACAATCGACAATCCGAATTTCAAGACGACTTCAACAATCATGCCCAACAAAGACGAATTTGCTAAAATGTGTTTTCGTTCCATTTGCATTTCACATAAAAAGTGTTGAGATATTTTTGAAACAATAAAATATTTTTCTTTTTATGAAAAATCATTTTTAAAAAGATTTTAAATGATTTTAATCACAAAAGGTTTTGGATAAAATTTATTGATCTCGCAAACAATCTTAGGTTTAAGGTTTCCAAGTTTTTTAAAAGACGGAACTGTTTTCGGCACGTGTACGATGTCATTCAAACGACATCGTTTCTCATTGAAACGAGATCATATCTCGCTCAAACGACGCCGTGTCTTATTCAAACGAGTTGTTTAAGTTTGACACTCCACCGCCTTAAATGTGATTATATAAAGGGTGTCAAACTATTGGATTTCTTGTGGAGAAAATATTGGTTTTTATAAAATACATTTATTGTGTTTTTTGGTTTATTCTCCATCTCTTTGAGGGTTCAAAACTTGTTTTACAATTCACAAATCCCAGTGCTTTTGTGTGAATTGTTTTATGGAACCCAAAACATAGTTTTGCAGGGTATTTTGCTATTGTTCGTACTTTGTGGGGAGATCTCTACAATCGAGAGTTGCATGCTATTGTGGAGTGGGTCGCTACAAGGTTTATGACTGCGTGTCATTTAGGATCTTCTGCGTGTTGATTCTTTACTGAAAACTGCGCGCCCGTTGTGGTATAGTTGTGTGTGAACTATTGTTGATCTGTAGGTCATTGTAATCCAATGTAAGTTACGATTTACAATTATAGTGAAATAAAAAGGTTTTGCTCTACGGAGATTTTTCCCGAACTATTGTGCCACATATTTTATTTATGCTAGTTTGACACTTATACACACGTTGCTATTTGAGTTTAAGGGCTGAATTGACTTGATTCATAAATTGAATCTAATTAAATAAGTTTGTGATTTGGAAATTGCGAATCAATATTGCACACGCATTCTTAAAGTGGTACCATGTTATATACTGAGTGTTTTAATGACTTTTATGCACGTTTGTCCGATATTGTCAACACGAGTTTTAATCTTGGTGAGCCGATTCCTGATGCACGAGTGGTTAAAAAGATTTTAAGATCGCTGCCTAAACGTTTTATCCGAAAAGTAACTGTTTTGAATACCTTAGGCAATTTGAATCGTCTGAAATTAGAAGAGTTGGTAGGTGACCTACAGAGGTACGATATTTACATGTTTCCCGACCTTGTCAAACCTAAGGATAAAGGGATAGCACTTAAAGCCCAGTTGAAAAAGAAAAAGAAAGTGAGTTTTTATGAGTCCGAGTCTAGGGACGAGTCTGATTTTAACATGGCCCTGGTTGCAAAGAATTTTAAAAAGTTTCTCCAGTTTCGAAACATAATTCTTTCAATAAAAAGTTTTCGGAGAAAAATAAAAAGAAAGACAAGGCCAAAGAAAGCGATGAGAAATAAAAGGAGTGTGACAAAAATTTTGAAAATTTGAAATGTTTTGAGTGTGAGGGGAAAGGGCATGAGTCCTTTTAGTGTCTCACTAGACTTAGGAGAGAGGGCAAGAAAGTTTCCATGCCAGCGACCTGAGTGATAGTGAGAAAGATGTGAATGATTCTGAAGATGAGTCTTCACAAGGAAAGTGTATTTTCTTTTTAGCAAGTCACGTGATCACAGCCACTTTATCTCACAATGATGAGGACACTTGTGCACGTAATACCCTCGAGGAGGTTTTGATTGTTTCTAGCAAGTCTGAGAGCAGTGCGCTAGTGATGATGAGAGTGAGCTCCAGATTGCGTTTCGAGAGTTGTACGCCGAGACCTTAAAAACAAAAAAAATAAATAACAAGTTGGGTCTCAAGGTGAAATATTTGGAGTGTGATATTGAGAGTTTGAAGGTGTTTGAGTCAAAAGCAAGTCAACTCGAGAAAGTAAAGGTTTCTTTTAGTGAGCGATTGATTGCTTTTAATAGGGAAAAAAGTGAGCTTAGAGCCCGCGTGCCACAATTAGAGACAGATCTTAAGCACACACTGGAGGCTAAAGTCTCTTTAGAGAATGCATCTAAGAAGATGGGAAAGATGGTTCTCAATCCTGTTTTGGGTGGTGGTGAGAGTTTAGGAAAAGGTCATGATGGTGCGTCCACTTCTTTTGTTGCACTCGAGTCATTTCCCTCTTTGGTAATTGATTCACGTGGTTCTCATCATAACCCACCTAGGCGTCCCATTCCTGTTAGGAGAACACATCCTAGAATTTTTAAAAAATTAATTCCTAGGCCGGTTTACGTTTTCTCCCATTGCAAAAAGAGAGGACACATTAGGGAATGTTGCTTTAAGTTGGGTAACATGACACAATGTGCCACTTCACATGATCATACGCACGAACCACTCATGATACTTTGCTTGCACATAATTATAGAGAGTTTGCACATATTCGCGAGGAAGTAAAGTTTTTGGTCAAGACTTCACATGATTTAATGGAGTTGTTTCAAAAGATGTCACCATCTTTGGAGAACTCCACCGCACTTCCCAGTTGAGGTCTAGACATGTTTACTAGAATAGGGTGATTTACATGATGACACTTTTTCCTATTGCTAGTATGTACAACTTGTACTTTATTTTTCTTATTTTTTTCGTAATATTTTAACACTGTTTGAATCTGTTTGCCCATTTCAGGAACCATTTTTATGAAATTTTCCCTCTGGACAAAACTGCATGACAGTCTGAATGATCTGGGAATTTTATTTTTTTTTCTCGTTCGAACGAGATTACATCTCTCGCGAAGTGCCTGTCGTTCGAACGAATGTCATTTCGTTCGAATGACAGTCCCCTGTTTCTTCTGGTTATATTAATTGGTACTGATGGGTTGTTTCTAAACAGTGTTAAAAAAATCAAAAAGAGTTTTGTTGTTTGTTTGCAACTTATATGAAGGCACACTTAGGAAGACCAAGTCACAACTTCATGCCATATCCATGTGACTATTTGATAATGTTTTGAGATAATATGTTTTGTCATTCATGTGCTTTATAAAGTTTGGAGTCTTTGAGATGATATAGTGTTGCTAACTACATGATTGACATTATTTGTCCTTTATTGCACACATACATGGATTTGTTTGACTTTTGTGCTTGTCTATCACATGTTGGTTGAGTGTTTTCGCTTCAATTTTGTCTATACAACGAACCAAATGTGATAAAACTTGACAAAAAGTAGTGCATGATATAAACCGTTTGTGAAATTTGTGTGTTTTATTTTGAAAAACGGTGAAGGGCTATGAAAGGTACTCATTTATCCTTTGCGACTAAGCCACCATTTAAATGGACCTAAAAAAGTGAGGAATTGAAAATTATCCGAGGTCCAATGAGGTTTAAAAGAGCCCGAAAGAAATTAAATGGCAATAAAAATAAATGCCAAAAATGTGCTAATAGGTTTTTGTTTAGTTGCATCATCTCATAAGAAAACATAAAAAGCATTATCTTTTAATGAGGGAGTTTGGATGGAATTTTCAACGGTTTGCACGTCCTTGAAAGTCATGAAAAAGCATTACATAGTTTTGAACGATATTGGTGTGGAAGTCATTTATACTTTGATTTGTTGATATGATTAAGACGATGTCATCTAAATTCAACACTTTTACACCAAAGGACTATTTTTAATGTTCATTTGTTAGGAGTACACTTATGCATCTTGCACATATGATGTGATTGAGTTGATTTTCCTATCGAATCTGTTCACATCCATTCATTCCATCCCTATGATTTGGTTATCTTAATATAAATTCATGGTGTGTGATTTTTTGTAACATCATTTTTGTTTTTGTATAAAAAAATGAAAAACTCAAAAATAGTTGGTTTGTTTTGGTTTCTCGTGACACCCTTATTTGCTTTATGTGATTTGTTTTTTTCCTTCTCTATTTCGGACAAATAAAAAAAGGGAGAACGAATTATGATATTATAGGGGAGTTTTATGTATGAGGGAGATTTGATTATGCTTTCATGATTATGATTTATATCATTTTAAACTCGATACGTCACGAGGTTTTTGCTTTGTCTCATGTGTGTAGGTACAATTGAAGATTTTGGATTGCACACCCTGATGAGAAAAGCTTGGAGTTTTGAAAAGTTGATCGTTGAAGCGATGTTTGAAAAGATCGAAGACTTGACAGTTTATCTTTCCCCGTTTGGATTTATGGGAGGGTAGATTTGTATAGGTCATATTTTGATTGATAATTCGGATATTTTTTTTTTGTGCCGGTTTAGACATAGGGGGAGATTTGTAAAGATATTGTCCGTCACATTTAGTAGTATGTCGTATACTGCTACAAGTTTGTGGAAGAATTGGAAAGCTTACATCTACAATCGACAATCCGAATTTCAAGACGACTTCAACAATCATGCCCAACAAAGACGAATTTGGTAAAATGTGTTTTTGTTCCATTTACAGTTCACATAAAAAGTGTTGGGATATTTTTGAAACAATAAAATATTTTTCTTTTTATGAAAAATAATTTTTAAAAATATTTTAAATGATTTTAATCATAAAAGGTTTTGGATAAAATTTGTTGATCTCGCAAACAGTCTTAGGCTTAAGGTTTCCAAGTTTTTTAAAAGACTGAACTGTTTTAGACACGTGTACGATGTCGTTCGAACGAAATCATTTCACGTTCAAACGAGATCAGAACTCACTCGAACGACATCGTGTCTCATTCGAAAGAGCTGTTTAAGTTTGACACTCCACCGTCTTAAATGTGATTATATAAAGGGTGTCAGGCTACTGGATTTCGTGTGGAGAAAACACTGGTTTTTACAGAATACATTTTTAGTGTTTTTTGGTTTATTCTCCATCTCTTTAAGGGTTCAAAACTTGTTTTACAATTCACAAATCCCAGTGCTTTTGTGTGAATTGTTTTATGGAACCCAAAACATAATTTTGCTGGGTAACTTGCTATTGTTCGTACTTTGTGGGGAGATCTCTACAACCGAGAGCTGCATGCTATTGTTGAGTGGCTTGCTACAAGGTTTATGACTGCGTGTCATTGAGGATCTTCTGCGTGTTGATTCTTTGTTGAAGACTGTGCGTCTGTTGTGGTATAGCTGCGTGTGAACCATTGTTGATCTGTATTTCATTAAAATCTGACATAAGTTGCGATTTACAATTATAGTGAAATAAAAAGTTTTTGTCCTGCGGGGATTTTTCCTAAACTATTGTGCCACATATTTTATTTATGTTGGTTTGACACTTACACACACGTTGCTATTTTAGTTTAAGGGCTGAATTGAATTGATTTATAAATTTACTCTAATTAAATAAGTTTGTGATTTGGAAATTGAGAATCAATATTGCACACGCATTCTCATAAGTGATTCAATCCATTAAATAATTAAAGCAATTGGTAAAAGATACAATTTCAGGACCAAACCCATCTGGGTAAAACCTTTTTATTTCACTATGACCAGCAAATCGTAACTTACAACATTGCAAAATCTACAATGAATATACCGTAGTAAATCCACATAGACACGCAGTCTAACTCAGAAAAGGACTCCCGCAATAACCCTCAAGAACTAAAGATCTCGTCTTCAGTAAGGCATACCCGCAAGTGAAAAAACGTTGCTAATGCCGTTTAATACAAGATTAAACTGTATAAGCAACTCCGAGATGTTTGTTGAAGAAACCCTTTTCTTTTGAAAATAAAAATTATAAACAACAAGATGTGTTTACAAAAACTTATGTACGAGAGTAATCAGGACTTTGTAATCAGTTTTTAAAACTAAGACAGTTTTAAAAATTCAGCACACTATAGAATGAGATGAGTAGATGAAGATAATCAGAACACACAGTTTTTAACGTGGTAAAACCTCTCCCAATAGAGGAAACATCCACGGTGACTTCTAAGTCACAAAAGTAAAAATCCACTAACAACAAATAGCAGTTACAAACAATACAACATACATGCACACAAATCAACCTATTCTAAGTTTAGGAATATACCCCACTTGGTGTCCTTCTAACTTCTCATAGATCTGATTGTTGATGATGTTCTTCCAGTTTGATAACTTCTCCTTTGTTTTAACTTCCTTGTGTCGACTCAATAATCTTTGATCTTATTCACAACACTTCCAGTGTAGTAGTGTGTTAAGTGTTTGTGAAATGATTCCTATCAACATGCATGAACTCACACACACTTAGTTTTACAGACAGTCCTAGAAAATTACATATAAAGACTATATGCTGTGATTTTCTTTTCTTTCTTTCTCACAGAACTTGAAACCTTTTTTGACCTTTAAATATATCCCAGATTCCACGGATATCTTGCTTTTTAAATCGGTCAAGATCTTAATCAATCTCTGTTTAAAAATATTTTTGAGATTGAGAATCTCCAAGTGTGAATCCAACTAGGTCAAGGTTAAGTTTCGTAAGAATAGAAACCATAAAGCATTTTCAAAACTAAATCAGTAATGATTTTCTTAAATCGAGAAAGAAATATGCAGATCTAGTGAAATGTAACATGCAGAGTGTAGATCTACAATTTCTATGAAGAAGAAATACAGATCTTCACACGAATGTTTAAGTTGGTAATAAGATCACAGACTAAGAGGTTACAGCTTCAATATGAACAACCAAGAAACACCACTCTCTCAAAACACACAAGGTTGTGTTTGGGGTTGTGTGTATACGAAGGTTTGAATCAGATTTGAAGTGTTTAGGGTTAGGGTTAGGGTTTGGCTAACACAGTTTTCCTTTCTCTCTCTTCTCTCTTTTCTTTTCTCTCTTCTCTCTCACTTCTCTCTTCTCTCTATTTTTTTCTCTCAGAAATGACGAATGCCAAAAGTCTTGAAATGTTGAGAAATAGAGGGTTTATATAGGAGTGGAGGAAGATTCTGGATATTCGAAGGAAATCAAGGGCTGAGATTAAGTCTTCCTAATATTGACTTGATCTAAGGGTTATAAAATAGCGGTGGTTAAGTTGAATGTGATTGGTTCACAGGATAGCACAAGGATAGGTTTAAAACACATGCAGGCCATCGATAAGGATTGATCCAACGATCAGCAATCCACCAAGCAACCCTCTCACATAACAAACACAAATTGATACATCGGGAGGGTGACAAGTGTTGGCATATAAGTGTCTTACAAACGCGCGTCAAAGTTATTTACAGGTAGCACCCTGAAGTCTCTAGCGCATTTACATTTACCCAATCAAACATTCTAATGAAAAATGAAGTTTTCAAAATAGCATATTAACCCCACAAATTTTATAATCACATTTTTATTAATGAAAACATTATTTTAAAAATGTTTAAAAATGTTTAAAAATTCCCAAAAAAATTATTAAAGCACCATTTTAAGGGGAATTAATCATACAATCAATTTTAAGCAATATATACACATGTATGCACTTCTAATGTGTGTAGTGTGATTCAATTTATACCTTCTTGGATCATTGAAGAGGATTTAGAGAGAATAATTCTGAGGTTCTTTGGATTCTAGGTTGGACAACCAATTTTGTCACTATTTCCGAACTAGTTGAACACTTATACAGTATAGACTTAAGTAAGTCAAATGTATAAGGTGCTTTAGCAAGCATCCCCAATGACCTCAGTCAATGTAATCGACGAATGAACTTTCTTCCAGTAAACAAGTTCAAGATCACAAACTTATAGAACTGAGTAATTTGATCTTGAATAAAATCCGAACGATAAAGAACACTATGGGAATTTCGAAACTGTTTGTTCTGTGATGAAAAACGTGAATGCAATTGTGGTATTTATTTCTGAGAAAACAAGAGTCCAACAAAATCAAAACATGAAAATTGAGGCGGCAGCTCATTCGAGCGACATGCGCATGTCATTTGAACGAGACACGATGTCGTTCGAGCGACAGTAAACACTGATTTTCTTTCTAAATAAGTTCCTCGAATTTTCAATAATTAGTTTGACTTAGAAATATTTAAAATAATTTTTTGCAAATATTTAATTCCCAATTTTAAAACATAAAACTCATTAATCATTTAATCAAAATTCTAAATCACATCAATTCTTTTAAGTATTCATATTTGTGTGATCAAGAACAAATAATGCAACTTGACTTGATTTTTTCTTCAAAGATTTCAATTGCAAATTCTTCAATCTTGAACTGTCATTGGATTTAATTAAACTTAAATTAAAAATAACCTAGACTCAAATTATTTTGTCCCGAATTAAGCCCATTATAAACAAATTGACTCGATTAGAAATTTGTTCCTACAAGAGCCTATAGAATATATAATTTGGAAAGTAAGAAGGTGATGGAAACCTTTAATGTGGTGATTATTGATGATTTATCAAATGTTGTGACACTTGATGATGATGTTGCGACACTTGATGATGAGGTTGAAGTTAAAATTTTATGTCCTAAGGTGGTTGACAATAGAAATCTTGATTTAGGAGAGTCTAGTGCTCATAGGAGAGACAATAAGGGAACTTCTTCCCAAAATGTGTCTTGTGATAAATAAGATGATAGATAAAGGAGTTTAGAATTGGGTTCAATGTGAACATACTCCACCAAATAATTGAAAATCTTGAGAGTGGGGTAAAAACCTGAAAACAACTTTTAAATGAACTTAATTTCCATTACTAACATAAAAAAAATTGAACCAAATAACATAAAAGCGGCTTTGTTAGATGACAAGTAGATAGAGCAATGCAAGAGTAACTAAACCAATTTAAGAGATCAAAATTTTGGGAGTTGGTACCACGTCTTAAAAATTAACATCATTGGTACAACGGTGGTGTATAAAAATAAGGGGGTTTTGGAGAAAGGTCCTCATAATTCTCAAAGTGTATAAAAATAGGACACTCTATATAATTTTATAAATTTAGTCCATGTACTAAAAACATGACAAAAACACAATGAAAAATGGTGCCGCTGGCGCGGACCAAAAAAATGAATTCCTAACTCTAAAGGGACTACACAAATAAATGCTATTGTACCATAGGGACTAAATTTATAAACTTGAAAAGCACTGTCCTAAAAATCCAAATACAGAAAGGAAGATGACCTTTACCTTAATTCTCTATAAAAATAAAGTGGATGAGCATGGAATAATCATGAGAAACATGGAACGTCTTGTAGCTCAAAGTCATTCTTAAAATAAAGGAATCAATTTTGATGAAACGTTTGTGTCGATTGTAATATTAGAGAGCATGAGACTTTTACTTGTCGTTGCATGCTTAATAAAATTTAAACTTTTTCAAGTGGATGTAAAAATTGCTTTTATAAATGGTGTTTTAAATAAAGAAGTGTATGCGGAGAAACCAAAGGGTTTTGGATACCCGAACTTCCCAAATCATGTTTTTACGCTTTATAAGGCATTATATTATCTCGAACAAGCTCTTAGAGGTTGGTATGAGAGATTGACAATATACTCGTTAAATAGTGGTTATAAGCATGGTGGAGTCGATGGGATAGTCTTTGTGAGAAGGTCATTGTAGCTTAAGTACATGTAGATGACGTTGTCTTCAGCTCAACCATAGTAAAATGTTCTTATCTTTTATAAAGAGATGACGAATGAATTTGAAATGAGTATGGTCAGTGAATTGAATTTCTTTATTGGCATGAAAGTGAAACAAATTGAATAATGGGATTTTCATATCTCAAATAAAATACGCGAAGGAATTAGTGAAGAATTTTGGTAGAAAATCGGCAAAACACACAAAAACACTTTTGGGGATTGATTCCAAGTTGACTAAAAATGAAAGTGAAAAGGATGTGGGGAAAATATCTATAGGATTATAATTGGAAGTTTATTTTATTTGACCATGAGTAAACCTAAAATTTTGTATAGTGTGGGTGTGTTCGCCTTACCAAGTAAAACCAAAAGAATCGCACCTACAAGCCGTAATGAGGAGAATTGCGTACGTTAGTGGTACACAAAATATTGGATTGTGGTTTCGTTATACTCTTAATTGGATTTTGGCTAGGTAGTAAACGCCGTTGATTGGAAGAATACCATGGGTGGATTTTTTTTCTTTAGGATATCCATGGTTTTGTGGTTATAGAAAGAGCAAAACTTTATCTCTTTCTCCACGGTCAAAGCCGAATACCTTGCGATGAGAATTTATTGTAGATATGTCTAATGGCTGAGGCAAATGTTACAAGATTACGGGTTGAATCAAAGTACAGTGACATTCTATTGTGACATTTTGAAAAAATCCGTGAAACACTCATGAACTAAACACATCAAAATTGCTTTATTATTTCATTAAGGACTTAGTTGAGAAAAATGTTTTTGCAATGAGATATGTTCCTACGAAAAAACTAATTCGCGGACTATTTACCAAACCTTTAGACATCATTAGGTATCGATACCTTGGGGTTGTATGGAGTTTATTGAGATTGAGTGATCCATTCTATAATGAGAGTGAAAGATACATCTAGATTTTTATAATTGTACATTTAATTTGATTTGATTTTTGTACATATATGGTTTATATTTTGAAAATCACAAAACTATCTTGTAGTTTGGGTATTTTTGGTCAAATCTCATAAAATCTTAATTAATTATGAGATTGCATAACAGGAAGTTAAGTATCTTATAAGATGTGTTGATGATTCAAATTATTGAATGTGATTACACAACTAAAGATTTTAAAACATATCATGAAAACATTGACTCTAGTTTGTATTTAATGACTTGATTCCTTGTCTCCGCTTTATATTGCATGAATTCACGATCGATATGTTAAATTGTCATTCCTCCAAGCATTTGCAAACTCAATTTAAAATTAATCTTGAATGAGTTTCAAAAAATGTTCCATAGTCTATATATGATTAATGTGAGTTTTTTATATGTTGGAGTTGAATATGGACCATTTTAAAAGCGTTGATAAGGGATACAATTAGTGTGATAACGTTCGATTTGAATTTAAGTATCAATTGGCATGTGTCAACTAGGTGTGTGAAAAGCCAATCAATGACGAAAGAAAATGTCTGAGAAAGAGTCACAATACAAGTTCTTAATGGGAATCAAAAACAAGATCGGGCTTTAGCATTTTAAAAATGAAATTGCTATTTTAGTTTGGCATTCAAAAAATTCTAAAATCACCACTTGTCGAGGAATTTTTGTAGATGGAGTTGTACTTGAAGATTAAACTCATGATCGCATTGCATTTTCTCATAAAAGTTTGTTTAAATGTGTAGATTAATGCAATTTGATCATTAATTTTGTACTTTCTGTCTCTATGCACGTGCAAGCCAATGATTATTATCTTACTTTAGTTGTGTTTCGAATGTGAATTAAAAATAATTAATTTTTCTTAACAGGTGTAAATAGTTTTGATTTGATATATCTACAATGATTCTACATTCTAGTGTATGTGATTTTGTATGATTAGTCTAATTGTTTGTTCTTGGAGATTTACCTTAGTGGTTTATTTTATATCTCTATATTTTTATTTTGTACTAATGATGTTTCTTTGATTGTTAGTCTTTTTGCATTTGTTGGTTGCGTAATTGGGTTTTCTCATTATTTTGATGGTTGGTCTGATCAAAGAGGTGTGTTGAAGATTTTTTTTATATTAAAGGGGAGTAACTCATTTAAAGGAGTGACAAGGTTGGAAACAAACTTGTCGTACAAGTTTTTATAGTTGAGAAAATCAGATCTTTGGCAGTTTAAAAAATAATTATGGACAAGGTGTTCAAAGGATCCATTTTTATCTCGTTCGTACGGCAGAATTCATTTTTTTATAAGATTTTTTACCGAATAGTTGCGTGCACATGGACAATTGATTCTCATGCGTACATCATCCGTTCGCACGACTAGAAAACTTGTGCGTGCGAACATTCCTCTATTTTTAGGGTTCGGTTTTTGGATCCCTGAGGTTACTGCTTAGTTACATTATCGATTTTTAGTTAAATTTATCATGTTACACTTATTTTACTTATGTTTATATATATATATATATATATATATATATATCTTGCCCTCATTGGTTTTATGTTATTCTTTGTCTTATTACATGGCAAAAAGGGGGGAGATGATCTTAATGCTTATTTTCAAACATTTTAAGTTAAGGGGGATTTATTCATGTTTGATTTGAGGAGATGATTTGTTTTGGGGGAGATAATTTAATAGATCTCACTGATTATTGTATTCTTGATCATTATATGTTATAAGCTTTGGTTATGATCTTGAGGGGGAGTTTACGAGCATGTTTGTTTTGATATTCACTTGATATTAGATGATGTTGCTATTTCTCATTTTTACATGTTATATATCATCTATATCCCTTATAGTTTTTGGAGGATTCCTAAGGAGGGGAATTTTCGCTATGTGTATGCTATTTCTTGTGTGATTCTCTTTGTTGTTTCGTGTGATTTCAGGCATAACTTTGATCATTTTGACTCAATTTGTCTTATGGATTGTTTGTACATTAGTTTCCTAATACTCTCACTATATGGATAGTGAGGTGTGAGTCTTTTGGGGCAGTCAATTTTATTTTGGATTTTTGGAGTTTTTCCATAGAAAAACTAAAAGGGGTGATTCAAAATGTAATACATGTGTATATAGTTAATATTATCCATAACCTCTGTCAAAACATTTGAGTCTTTTAATCAAAATAAACTTGATACTTTTGATTGAGGTGTGGTCTTGTGTTTAGATTAAACCTTTGAAGATTGAAGACCTTTCATACCGCTCTTTGGAAAATTTCATTATCGTTCATTCACATCAAATTGAATATTGTATCCTTTTAGTATATATTGTGAATTATCAATGGATAATCACACAAGTGCACAGAAGTTTTCTTAAAATGTGTGAGAAATTTTAAATTTAACGAAACAAGTGTTCATATCTGTATCAGAGTTTTTGGAAAATATTTTTGTGAGATGCCATTTGATTTTTGAACTAGTTAAGAAATTTTTCAAATTATAAATCCTTAACCATTTGCACGGCTTCATATTGAGCTTGTGTGCACGGTGGCATTCACATAGCATCATTATGTGCATGTGCTCATGGCCCTGGTCTGAATTCCATATTGCATGGAATCGTGCGAATGGAAAAACGTGCACCGTGAACACAGTGTCATCAAATTTTAAAATTTTGTTATAAATAGGCCATTTTCGTCCCATTTGTATTGATTTGATTATTAGACAAGTTAAATACATCTCTGGGCAATTTTTGAATTTTGAGAACTCTTATGCTTCCCTCCTGAACTAATTCACACTTGTTCTTCACAAACTTTCAAAATTCCATATTTAATCTTTGATCCTAATATTTTGTGAGATATTACTGAGTGTTTAAATAATATATTCACAAGCCAATGATATATTCATCAATCTACATCTGATTCATCATTATTTTCAACTATGTGATCTAAAATTGGAGGCATTTCAGTTTATTGAAGAGATTAACGTGTGGAATGAATCAAGGAAGAGAATGGACTTATTCATCCCTGGCATGGACCTTGGGGTGGATTTTCAATGACTACGGGGAAAATTTGAAAGGCTTATAGTTAACAACACAATAAATATTGTGTGAGACGTACTTTATTGTCTTTTATAAAAGTGTTTTCAACTAAAAATGAGAATTGGATTGCATCCAGGTCTTTTACCCCTTGATTGGGGGTTTTCCTCAGAAACCTTATCTTTTCTTTGTTTATGTTTGATTCTTATGCATGTGATCATATTTGATAACACACTTTACCTTGATTGAATTTGGATAAATTAGTTTTGGATAAAATTGAATTATGAGTGTTATATTGTGTTTCCATTAATAGATTTGCTTGATCCATTGGTGTGTGTGTTTAACAAGAAAATTAAAAAGTTTTTTTAATGAAATTGATGTTAAGAAATTTGAAACTGGAAGAAATTTTATGAAATTGAAAAATTTACCACATGAAGATTTCTAACCTATTCACCCCCTCTAGGTTTGGTGTAGAGTTCTTATACACAATTTCTTAGACCCATTCCATTTCAGCCACTTGGCTTTCGAGCATGACCTTTAAAGTGGGTATTTCAAGTGAT
Organism: Sambucus nigra; assembly: GCA_949130495.1. Classification (NCBI taxonomy): domain Eukaryota; kingdom Viridiplantae; phylum Streptophyta; class Magnoliopsida; order Dipsacales; family Adoxaceae; genus Sambucus; species Sambucus nigra. The sequence goes on along the minus strand of OX422222.1, from coordinate 465,704,109 downwards.
ATGAGTAGGACTGCTTGCATGCCATAAACTAGTGGGTAGGGGTGGATCCTGTCTAATTTCTCTCTTTAGTGCGATAACCCCATAGGGAATATGAGAGTTTGTTTGACTAGTCGTTGTAGGTCTCTGTCATCTTGATAATGAAGCTTTTCACATTTTTATTAGAAAATTCGACTACTCCGTTGGTTTGAGGTCTGTGGGGAAAATTTATGTTGAGTGATCCCATTTTTGTGTAACAAATTAAATACCTCTTCGTCAAAGTGAGAACTATTATTGCCAACCAACTCATGGGGTGACCCAAAGTTGTAGATGATGTTTAGGCGTATGAACTAGGACACTTTTTGGCATTAATAACCTAATAGGATTCAACTTTGACCCATTTAGTTAAGTCGTTGATGGACCCAGGATGAATGTGTTCCTAATATAAGCTTTAATAGTTACCGTCCCTATGATATTTATCCCCCTTGTGGAGAAAGGTCATCGTATGGTTATGCAATATAGCTCTTTGAGAGGTAGATGTTGTCATGGGGCACATAGTTGTCACTTGACTTACCTTCTATCATAATCTATATAGTCCATTTGCATAGTAGTCCGGTAATATGAATGCGAGAGTATTTTTTTTAAAAAGGGTGTGTGATCTCATGTGTGGAAAACATTCGCCGTTATAGATTATGTCCATAATTATAAGGGTTTTAACCTTTGTGATGCATATTATGTGTACTCTATCGAACCCTCTTGTGTAGAGTTATCCCCCGTAGATGAGGAACTGGGCCTCCAGTCGTCCTGAGGTAAGTTGATCTATTAGAGAGAGTATGTTGGGTAGTGGTTCGTGTTTAGCAAGTTCCATGTGTCGTAACACCAAATTATGGGTCCTATTGTCCTTTCCTCAATAGCGTCAATATCAAAGTAGTAAGAAGTGGTGCTCCCTCTAGTTACCATGGAGATGATCTATATATTCCCTTCTGGCATATCTATCATTGAGGTTAAGGTGGTGAGTGCATCCACAAATTTATTTGCTTCCCTGGGGTAAAAGTCAAACTCTAAACACTTAAATTGTGAGGCTACATCTTCTAAGTAGGCATGGTAAGGTTGTAGTTTATCATCTTGAATCCTCCATTTGCCTAGTATCTGACTGATAACTAGGTTTGAATCTCCATAGGCTTCATTTCAGTCATTCCCATCTTGAATCCTCCCCTTGTGTTAATTATGGATTAGACCATCTTAGGTTGATTAACTACCCATTAATCACCTCACCTTACCATTCCTCTCACTTTATATGGACATTAGTTCATTTCTCATCTTTCTTGTGCACATTATCTTTTAACTATAACATATACCAATTTCATTTCACGTTAGGTTGTCTCTTCTTATATTCTTAGCACAACCAATTTTCTTATCATGTTCCACTTTCTCATTAACTTTTCTCGAAGTTTAACACATAACTACGTAGTTTAACTGGCCAGTGATTTGGGTCTTTCACCCTAGGGCTTGGCCTTTTTTAATTTTCTTGGTTCTTTTCAGTTTCATTTATCATATGTTTTAACATTTTTCTCGTGTCCACATTATTCCACTTTTACCGGCCGAAATCAAAACCGATGATTACTTCCCCAATTTTGTGTTATACATTAGAAATCACCATTTCACATCTTTAACACATTTACGATGATTTCATTCTGAAACTCACTCCCATTTAGGACCATTTGTGGAACATCTTATTAAAAAAAATATTCTTAAAAATGTTCCACTTCACGTAAAATTATCATTTTACCCGTTTGTTTCAACCTTGCATTTTCTTCCATTTTCATAAGGTTATTTTTTTGAAAATATTATTAAGTTACACACATTAGCTTCTTAATACTTTTATCTCATTAACACTTCTTTAACACTTTGAAGTAACACATTTCTCAAATTGGAAATCTATTTATTTTATTACATTCTTTGTCAAAGAAGTTCTTAAATTTTCCCTTATTGCCACGTGTAGTTTTGATAGCATACACTTATCACATTTTCCAAACTTACTAACATACTTTATGGGCTGAAATTTATATTTTCTCTACTTTATTTTAAAACTCATTAGATACTTTACCAAACTTATCCATATGCTTATTGCCAAGTTACTACAAGTTTATATACATGGGAAGGGGGATTTTATGTCCAAAAATCCAAGAAAACGAGTTTAATACATGATTTATTCAAGAAATTTCATAATACATTTCAAAAATATTATTTTCAAGATTAAAAGATATTTTATTCTTTAAACTTGAATAAATGTCTAGTTTCACAAAAATTCCATTTTTACAACAAAACTTCAAGACCTTGTTCACAAAATATCTCAACAAGATAATTATTATTTCAAAACATTTTATTTCATAAAATGTTTAATACTAAGTTTGTTTGAATTATATCATTTTCTCGAACCATTTGGAAAATCATCTTAAATTCTCAAAGTTACTTAAAAATCATGAGTAATGACTACCCAAACATGCAAAGATTATACTCTTATGGACTCTAGCATATTTTACTCATATATTGTAAAATAAAGTAATCTTAAACTTAATAAGAGTATAGTTTTTCTCACCTTGTTGAAGCTCTAAAAATGGATAGAAGAGGAGGAATATGGTAGCAACCTCCCACCTCCTAAGGTGGCTTTAAAGAGGTTGTCAAGATCCCCTAGTTTTCTCCTTATAAGCTCCATGAAAACAACCCCTTCTAGCTCATTTATTCCTCTTTATTTATTGTCCAAAAACCCCTCGACAACATATCCATAATTCATAGCTTATCCCAACAATGGTGTAGATGGATTTATAAGGCTTAAATATGGTGTAAAAGGGTTAAAGTGTGGTGGTTAGTGTTAAGGACTAGTGATGATAGGGAGGTGAAAGGTGGTTGGGTTATGGTGAGGCTCTAAGAGGTAGAGGGAGGGGGGGTCTAACTGAAATTCCCTAGAATGGACCAAAAAACATCACTTAAGTACCCGAAGACCCTTAGGAATTAAACTCCAAAAATGCCCCCAAAGCTTAATCCCGGATTCATCTGTTGTGTAGGACTATGATACATGTTAAATCTAATGGTCTATATCGTGATAATGTTTTCTCGTATAATGAGAATCACTGTCGCTCAAATGAAGTTCAAACCAGGTTCTCACGATGGTAAGTTCTCCAAATAGTTGTATGTTTTTACAAGGTATTTTGGGGATCGTTAGAACTAAGAAGGCATATCGTTCGAATGATCAAGGGTCTCGTTCAAATGACCCTAATTTTATCAAAATTAAGTATAAGGCCATTTTAAATCATATTAATTGCACCTAGACCGTGACATTACCCAAATTTGACCCACTATCCATCTCACAAGGTTTAAAGCCCAATTAGGTAAGATTAGGTCACCAATTCACTTGGGTATCGTCAAAACGGTGAAGGAGGGTGTTACATTTACCCTTAAGGATTAATCCTAATAAAATATTATAGTTTTAGTGGGGTGGATAGAAATTGTCATTAACCTGTGATTAGTGGGGTCAAAGGAGATAATAAGAGAGGAGAGAAAAATAGATAGAAAATAAGAGGAAGAAGGCTTAGAGAATAAAGATGTAGCACCCTGTAAATTATTAAACTGGTATTAGTTAAAATTTCATCATAATTCGAAAAAAAATTGGAGTAAATTATTTTTAGCAATTTAAAATGTTGGATTTTATTTATGGAAAGTAGGATTATAGTCGGAATTGAAATCAGGAGAGAAATTTGGATTTTATTTAACTTATATAAAAAGTAGGCAAACTGCCAACCTGATCTAGACCGAATCGATTCGGCCTGGAGGCCGAATTGATTCGGAATGTTCAGTGTCGACAGTAATGAGGATTTGTGAAAATTTAAGTCATATACAACTCTAATCTTTTTCCCATATTAAAATAACTCGGGGTTAGACTTTTTTAAACACTTTTTCACAAAATTTTCAACAAGAATACTTCTACCTCTTTATCACCTTTCATCTACAAACCCTAGTCCCAAATTTCATCAAGATTTAACTCAAGTTTTTAAGGCTTAATTTATGCTTTCTCAAAATTATTCAAGAACGAATCTTTCTTAATTTTTTGAGAGAAACACAACCATCTAATCAAAATTTTCAATTGACTTTTCAGTAGGTATGAATACTTATATTACCTATCTTTAGCATTATGCGTTTGAAATATTACCTAAATATTAATTTACATGTTTTCTTAAAATAAATTAGCAATCTTAATTATGGAAAGTGAAATCTAATTTGGGACTGCTTTTGTAAAAAAATCTTAATATGAATCAAGACTTGTGACCCTTGTGTGCTTAGGGTAGAGGTTGGATTTTGGTTAATAAGGGTGTAGATTTGCATGTAGAAACTATAATAATGTTATTTAAATGATAATGAGTCTTGTGCAATCACATGAAATTATGTAGGTATGATCAAAGTAAATTATTATCGTGTGCTCCATAAACTTGGATGATGTTGAAATTAAAATTGTTGAATAAAATAACTTGTGTTAATTACGACGATGGATTGAACGAATTAAATTAAAGTTAATTATGACCGTATGAACAATTTGTATAATTGTTGATAAATTGCACTGTGTGACTTTTTGGTTTGATTGTATTTATCATCGCGGGGACGACGGAAGTTTGGGTAGTATGCTCTCACATTAATTTTAGGAATACTTACTAGGTTTGGGACTAGTGGGTAGGCCTTATTTGTGGTTAACACTTTCTAGGTTTGGGAATAGTTATTGTTGATTTTTACAAATAGGATATTCCGGGGTGGGACTAATTTTCGTATCGTTGCGTTAATTTGGATAGCCTAGGTGCGAGACGAGAAAGATATTAATGGAAGAAATCCATCCTATAATACAGGGTGAGACGTGCTTGTGTTTTGGAGAGGGGTAAGTTCGATGATTATGCTCTATAATAAGGTGGGGCTAACTTAAAATGATGAAAAATTGAGAAATTGAGACTTAATGCCAAAGATGATAAACGGGTATTAAATTGAATTGGTGTCGTTAATAAGTGCAGGACTGACAGAATACGAGTTTGTTGGTGTCATCAATAAGTGCAGGGCTGACATAATATGGGTTGGCTGGATATTATAACGTGTCGTGTGTGGAACCTCGTCAATAAGTGCAGGGCTGATAGAATACGGGTCGACTGACTATAGCGAGGGGAATGTGTGTGGTGTAAAACTTGAAACGGGCCCGAATAAGTGCAGGACATACAGTAGGCTCGGCTGACTATGACGGCACCGCTATAAAAATAATAATAGTGTGATAAATCAATTTAAATAAAGATGGTGACTTTAGAGTAATTATCTAATTGTTATAACATAAGTTGGACTTAAACCTTGGTGTGGCATGATTATGTGATTAGGTGTTCGCAATTTATTTTACTCGCATGTTATTAATTATCGCATTTAATTTAAAATATTCTATTGTGGTGTGTATTATGTATAAGGCTACTTTCTCGGTTCACGAACCCTAACTGGGGAGAGTAGCTTGTATTCATGCGATGGGATCTGACCCATTTAGTTAACTAACATTTCAGGTATAGCGTTGGAGTAGCTGCATAGGAGTGATTAGAGATATTTTGGTGGTGCAACTGGAGTTTATTTTAGATGTTTTGGTTTTTTAGATTTATTTTCCTTTTCGTCGCATTTATTATGAGACTTTATTTACGGATTTGGGGGGCCACTCGATTCCATAGTTATTTACAGATTTATTCAGATATTCACAATTGGATCATTTTATTTGAGATTATATTTATTTGGAGTTGGATTTAATTTGGAGATTAACATGGTGATGGATTTTAATATTGTATAAATGGTTATTATTACTGGATCAATTTGATTATTGTATTATGGAATGAATTTTTATATGTCTCATATCTGTCATGGGCTAAGAATGATTACTTATTTAGTGACGCCCGACGCAGTTTAGCGGCAGCGACTGGACATCTCGCTTGCCAGATTGTGCTGGTTGTTACAGATGGTATCAAAGCATGGCCTTAGGTCTCATAGGTTTTGAGTCCGTTTTAGCTTCCACGTTGCTTATCTTCGATTCCTTTTGATGATTTGTACTCTTAGTTATTCTGAGTCTGATATTATTTTGTTCTTATTTTTTAGATGGTGAACACTAGGAGAGCTAGAGATAGGAGAGAGGGTTCAGTTTCTGGCACTGCCTATCAGGAGAGGCCGAGGTAGGTTGTGTTGGATGTCGAGGAGTTAGGGTATATTATGCGTGAGGCCACGACGGTTGGTATCGAATTAGGGTGGAAGAGGTGGGTGACTTTAGAGGCACAACATCAGGGTACACCCGCTTCGGCTTGGGATAGGGTGAGGTCCAGTTTCCATAAGGGTAATCCTCCTACCTTCACAAGGGGATCGGACCCAATGGTTTCTCATCAGTGAAGGAGAAACATTTAAGGATGGTGGACTGCACAAATGTGCAGAAATAGATGTTGGCTACGTTCAAGCTAACAGGAGATGCTTTACAGTGGTGCAAGAATGTCATCACATCGGAGTAGGGGTGTTCAAAAAACCAGCTGGACCGACGGACCGAACCAAATCGCGTCGAACCGAATCTCTTTTTTTTATCTTTTTTCTTAATCGGTCAGGTCTCAGTTTATTTTTTTAGCGGACCGACCTAGTCGATCCGGTCCACGGTTTACAGTTTCAAAAACCCTGTTAAGACTGACCCGGACCGACTCTATATAAAATAATATATTTTTACTTATATATGTATATATCTATATATAAGATAAATTAATAGTGAAAATATATATTTTAATATTCGATTAGTTTAAATTATAGTTTAATCCAATAATAGGTTTGTTTTAATTGCAAATTTTGATATTTTTTCATTTTTAATGTTTGAAAAAAATAGACTCGGGTATATTTTTATTATTATAAATGATGTAATTCATTAATGTGAGGATCGACGGGTTAGACCGAACCAACCCTATAAAAAATCGAACTGACATTATCGATCCGATTTCGGTCTATGTTTTTAGAGGACCAAATAAGCCGGTCCGGTCCTAAAAAACTTCAAATCGAACCAGATCGCGAACACCCCTACATCGGAGGACAGGGATCGCTTGAATTAAGGAGATTTTTTATAAAGTTTAATGATAATTATTTCCCATATGCGATTAGGATCGTGAAGAAGAGGGAGTTTTTTTACTTAGAGCAGGGTTTGAAATCAGTTGTTGAATATGAGTAAGAATTTACAAATTTATCAATGTTTGTACCAAAGGAGGTAAATACTGAGGCGAAGAAGATGGAGTGATTCATTAAGGGCTTGTCTTGGTATATCAGGCAGATGGTGTTGGGGAATTCTATGTACACTACGTACACTCAGGAGGTGGACATCGCAATGTTGTTGTGGCAGGAGAAAGTAAATTACCAAAAGAAGTTGAGGAAAAGACAGGAGCCAAATGGCCAAGGAGTAGCGAATGAGGGTCGCAATGACCAAGTGTGGAAGAGACAACGAGTGAGTCAGGAGTAGTAGGGCAATAGTGTCCAGCAGGGCCCTCAGAGGCAGGGACAGTAAGGTGAGCACAACTCGAGGAGACCTCCCACACCTTTTAGGGGTGCATGTTTTGTTTGTGGAGAGATTGGGCACCGAACTTCTAAGTGTCCTAGGAGGGAGGGACAGCAGGTCCAGGGACTCAGGTCCAAGGGCTTCCAACACCAGTTGTACAGGGAGCACCCGTTGTAACAGTAGTAGCCGCAGTGGGTAGGTGTTATATGCTTCCGACTCGGGAGCCTCAGGCAGGGCAGGCGCTGTAGGAGCCACAATGTGGCTAGTGGAGTAGCACAGGACGTACTATTTTCTTAGATACATCTATATATAGGTGATATATATATTGTATTTTTTGTCGTGGGGTATGTTCGGGTAGCATTGGGTGTATGGGAGCCCGGTCGTGGTATTTTATGGGTAGCATATGTGAGCCTTATTTTATTTTTGCGCATTTACGCTTCGTCGAATTTCGAGGACGAAATTCATGTGCTAGTGGGGAAGTATGTAACACCTCATAGATTATTAAATTGGTATTGATTTAAATTTATTCAAATTCAAAAAATAAATTTTTAGAGTTAATTATTTTTAGCAATTTAAAATGTTGAATTTTATTTATGGAAAGTAGGATTTTTATCGGAATTGAAATCGGGGGAGAAATCGGGATTTTATTTAATTTATTTTAAAAACTGAGTGAACTATAAGCCAGATCCAGACTGAATCGATTCGTCCTGGAGGGCGAATCGATTCGAAATGGTCAGTGTCGGCAGTAATGAGAATTTGTGAGAATTTAAGTTATATATAACTTTAATCCTTTTCCCATATTAAAATAAATCGGGGTTAGACTTTTTAAAAACACTTTTTCACAAACTTTTCAACCAGAATAGTTATACCTCTTTATCACCTTTCATCTACAAACCCAAGCCCCAAATTTAATCAAGATTCAACTCAAGTTTTGAAGGCTTAATTGGTGTTTTCTCAAGATTATTCAGGAACGAATCTTCTTGATTTTTCGAGAGGAACACAACCGTCCAATTAGAATTTTCAATCGACTTTTCAACAACCATGAATACTTCTATTCTCTCACTTAGTATTATGCGTTTTAAATATCACTTAAACATTAATTTGCATGTTTCTTAAAATAAATTAGCGATCTTAATTAGGAAAAGTGAAATCTAATTTAGGACTGTTTTTGTGAAAATCTTAATACGAATTAAGACTTGTAACCCTTGTGTGCTTAGGTTAGAGGTTGCATTTTAGTTAATATGGGTGTAGGTTTGCATGTAGAAACTATAGTGATTTTATTTAAATGAAATTGAGTCTTGTGTAATCACATAAAATTATGTAGGTATGATCAAAGTAAATTATTATTGTTGTGTGCTCCATAAAATCGCATGTTGTTGAAATTATAATTATCAAATAAGATAAATTATGTTAATTACGAGGACGGTTTGAACGAATTAAATTTAATTTAATTATGACCGTATGAGCAATTTGTATAATTGTTAATAAATTAGATTATGCGACTTATTGTTTTGATTGTATTTATCATCGCGTGGAGGACGGGATTTTGGGTAGTATGCTCTCACCTTAATTTTAGAAATACTTGCTAGGTATGGGACTAGTGGGTATGTCTTAGTTTTGATTAACACTTTCTAGGTATAGGACTAGTTGGTGTAGATTTTTATGGATAGGATATTCCGGGGTGGGACTGATTTTGGTGTCGTTACGTTGATTTGGATAGCCTAGGCACGAAACTAGGAAGTTATTAACGATATAAGTTCATCTTATAATATAAGGTAGGACGTGCTTGTGTTTTGGAGACCTCTAGGTATGAGACTAGGGATAGGTTCAAGGATTATGCTTCATATTAGGGTGGGACTAACTTAAAATAATGAAAACTTGAGAAATTGAGAATTAATGCCTAAGATGATAAATGGGTATTAAATTGAATTGGCGTCGTTAATAAGTGCAGGACTGACAGAATACGAGTTGGTTGTCTATTGCGTCATGTGGGTGTGTTGGCGTCATCAATAAGTGCAGGGCTGACAAAATATGGGTTGGCTAGCTATTATGACGTGTCATGCATGGAACCTCGTCAATACGTGCAGGCCTGATAGAATACGAGTCGGTTGGCTATAGCGAGGGGAATGTGTGTGGTTTAAAACTTAAACCGGCCCCCAATAAGTGCAGGACATACAGTAGGGTCGGTTGGCTATGGTGGCACCGCTATAAAAATAATAATAATAATAATTTGATAAATCACTTTAAATAAAGATGGTGACTTTAGAGTAATTATCGAATTATGATAACATAAGTTGGGTGACATAACTACGTGATCAGGTGTTCGCAGTTTATTTTACTCGCATGTTGTTAAATATCGTGTTTAATTTAAAATATTTTATTGTGTTATTTATTATGTATAATGCTATTGTCGGGGTTCACGGACCTTAATTGGGGAGAGTAGCTTGTATTAATGCGGTGGGCTCTGACCCATTATGTTGACTAATATTTCAAGTATAGCGTTGGAGTAGCCGCATAGGAGTGATTGGAGATATTTTGGAGGTGCAATTGGAGTTTATTTTAGAAGTTTTAGTTGTTTAGATTTATTTTCCTTTCCGTCGCATTTATTATGAGACTTTATTTATGGATCTGGTGGGCCACTCGGTTCCATAATTGTTTACGAATTTATTCAGATATTCATAGTTGGATCAATTTATTTGAGATTATATTTATTTAGAATTGGATTTAATTTGGATATTAGCATGGTGTGATGGATTTTAATATTGTATGAATGGTTATTATTATTGGATCAATTTGATTATTACATCATGAAATGAATTTTTATATGTCTCATATATGTCACATGCTAAGAATGATTATTTATTTAGTGACACCTAACTTAGTTTGGTGGCGGCGGCTGACCACCTCGTTTGCCAGATTGCGCGGGGGGTACAAAAGAGAAGTTTTTTTCAGAATCAAATCAACAATAAAGAGTAAAACTTCGAATAATCATCCATGAGTTCGAGTGTTTACTTGCTTTAAATTTACATGTTGTGGTTAATTATGTTCATAGTTAACAAAAGTTGAATCTGAAATTGAGAATGTATCATGAAGACAATTAGGAGTATTGATTTATGATTTAATAATATTAAATTTTATTGAGGATTAATATGAACTAATTTGGTGATTAAATTCGTAAGTATTTAATGAAAGGGATGAACTTTGATGGGTGTTTTGGAATGATGGGTTAAAAACTTGATTAGTTTTAGAATGGGTGAATTAAATCAATAAACAAAAATATTTGGTTGAATAAATATTGTATTCGGGTCTAGATCAGGTTTGCAATGCACCTAAAATAATAATATACATGTTTGGGATCATAATTAGTTATTTTGGGAGGCTTGGGACATCCATTGATGGATCTTGGAGATGTAAAACCCGTAGTGGAAGACGAAATGTAGCCCAACAAACCGAATTGGTTCATTGGGGAAGCGGGAGAGCGAATCAGTCCACTATACTGAATAGGTTCAATCTTCCAAGTGAACCGGTTCGGTTTGCTGACCTGTCCCATTTTTAATTTGCATTGTTTTGAACCATTAGCGTTGGAAAAACATGTGTATAAGTTTCTGAAATGGGTTTGGATTACCTTTGAACATAATTGGAGGGTTAAATAGTGTTTTAGGCTAACTATTAATTAAATTCAAGTGAGACGAATAATTAATGATTAATTAGAATCGGGAAGCCAGATCGGAGTTCGGGATTTGGTATGCTAGTATGCTATGGGTTTCTCGTATGTAGTCAGTGATATATAAATATATATATAGGGAGAGGTTCACGAGTGAACCTAAAAGATGAACTTTTTAATGAACCTTACCAAAAAATACTTAACAATTAATTAATTTTAATTGGTCCGCGCCAACGGCAACGGACGCGTGTGTTGATCGATCCCCAACACCACCCCCCTCTCCCTACCTCCGCCCCCACCCCCATGGCAGCCCTGCTGCCATAAAGGCTGCTATAAGGGCTGCCATGGTGATGGTGGGGGTTGGGGGTGGGGGGCGTGAGGGGTTGGGTATCAATCGATAGGCATGTTCGTTGTTGCTGGCGCGGACCAATTACAACATAGAAATTAAAATTAATGAGTTGTTAGGTGTTATTTTGTTAAGGTCCATTAAAAAGTTCATATTTTAGGTTCACTTGCGAACCTTTCCCTATATATATATATATATATATATTGTGGATTTACCTGTATATAAATGAGATTATAGTTTATCTCTCTAAAACATACCTAATTAGGCAATGCTATCATTAGGAGGTTGCGTGTCATGGGCAGCCCTCCCTAGCGTGATTAGCAGATGTTGGTTTCCCAGGTCATAGTACTCTTGTATGAACATTATCTATGAGTGAGAATAGGTATTGGTTTGGAGATCGGTTAATAGCGATGTGGTATTGTTGCGACCCCTGGACATATGTTTACGACTACCTTCGTTATTTGTGTTTAAGTTTCCGATTCGGTGGTGAGATTCTGCTCCACTGGCCCGATTGTCGTACGTGGTGTGCCCGGAGCCTGATAGGACACGAAGTATGCATCCGTGAGGCCCTACTATGGGGATGTTGTATATGCATTTATAGTAAGTGATATATATGTATGTGTACATGAGATAGTCATGTGAATATCATATTATAGCATGTGTCTAGCTGTGTAATATTTATGAAGATATACCTCGTGAAGGTAGTGCATATTAGCTAATAGTGAGTATTAGTGAGATTGGCTATGTTAGAGGTTATTGTCCTAATTAGGCTAGGTAATATGATTAGGGTAATAAAATAAATGCGTTAGGTGCGCACTATAGACAAGAGTTGAGGAAAAGTCTCATGTGAGTACGACTAAAAGTTAAATATGAAAGTAACACACTGAAGCTTTACATTTAAAGCATTCAAATACTTATAAATTATTTTTCAAATGTTTTGGGCTTTGACCCGTTGTCGAATCCTTTCAAAACTCTAGGTGCTCAGGGACACAAACCTCGGGGTTAATCTTTACATCATGTCGTTGCGTGCATTAGTTGTGGATGCTGCAAGATTTCATTATAGCCGCATCAGTTCCTTCTCTCTAGATAGGATCCAGTATATCAGTATTTTCCATTTGGGCAAGTTGCCTATTGATTGTCAGGGCATTTCTTTTAAGACAGACATTTCCTGTTATTTTTTCTCGTCGCATATTTATATTGGAATTATTTGTGGACGCCGATGGTTTATTCGGTTTATGTTATCAATGATTATTCTCTTTTCATTTTGTTGTTATTTTAGTTGGTGTGTATTTATGATGGTTGTATTTAAAAGAGAAAAAGGTTAATGGTTTATATAAAATGGAATTAATATGTCAATATTATAATTGAATAAATGTCACGACGGTGATGCTAAGAATGAAATCATATTTAATTCCCGTTTAATTTTGATTAAGGCCTGATCAACCAGTATTTGAATAGACGGGGTATCACAATTGGTATCAGAACATCAGGTTTTAGTGTCCTTTAGGATATGCACGGACTTACTACGTTTGTAGCATTATGTTCCTTTGATGTAGAGCCTATGTTTAGGATTGTTGTTTTTATATTCCGCAATTTTAGTTCTTCTACTATTGTAATATATTTAAATAGAATCTCACATAATTTTGGTTTGGTTTCAGGTGCCAAGCACCAGGAGAGGGAGACGAGAAAAGGTAGAAAGAAGGGTTGTAAAGAGGGAGGCTAAGTAGGAGCCGTAGATCGCCCAGGGGACTGTGATCATAGTAGAGCTCGTAGCCATCGTAGCACAGCCAGTTAAGGCTGCCATGACATCCATGGTGCAACACCTACCTCAGGCACAACCACAACCACCAGTGGTAGTACAGTGCTGACTCACACGCTACCGTCTGTGTGGGAACGAATTAAGAAGGCCTTCTAAGAGGTCCATCCACCATAGTTTCAAGGGAGTACATATGTCGTTACGACAAGCCAACTGAAGAAATATATTCGGAGGCATCTTTGCATGTTTGAGTGAAGTGACACTCAGAAGATGGTATTAGCTACTTTTAATCTAGTTATGGTAGCTTTTCAGGGGGGGAAGTTGGTCACCACCATCAAATAACAAGGGCATGAAGCCCATTCATGAATTTTGGGTGCGATTCAATCGCAACTTTTTCCCACCATCTGTAAAGAATGAGATGAGAATGAGATTTTTGGAACTCGCACTAGAGGGCTAGACAGTGGCCGATTACGAGGAAGATTTCACTCACCTTGTAAAATTTGTGTAGGGGAGTGGGTGTGGACATTAGGTGGCTATGTTTGGTAGCGAATTTTCTCGTTATGTACATGTACGAGTATGTCATTATATTGGGGATGGATTGGTTAGCGAAGTATAGAGAAATGGTGGACTATTATAGTAGGACTATCGTGTTCACTATTTCATATCAAGATATGTTTCTTGTGGTGATGCCTCGTCCCGAGCGAGGGTCGAGCACTCATTTATTTTACATCGACGGGGATACTTAAGAGGGTACATTCATCTCGTTAGATTCTGTGACAATCCAGATATAATTGGGGACATGGATAATGTTTATTAATATATAATACTAGGTTATTTTTTTTAGTCTAATACTCTTCATAAATCATGAAATATCGAATTATTTACAAACACAAAATTTTGAAGTTTTCGGTAGGAATGCTCATATTAAAGACTAGTTTTGACCCTTATAATATAATACTTGACTTGAGGTGAAAACTACATAGTTGTAGATATATGAGTTAGGTTTGTAACACAACAAATGGTATGTTAAACGGAGGTCCGAGCAAAAAGTTATGCTGGAATTACGAAGCAGGGGAAAATTTGTCCATTCGTTAAATGATATTTCGTCCTATTAGTATAACAAATGGTGGATTTTGATTGGTTAAGGAAGGAGGTGAGTTTGGACGACTTTAAAACCTTTATATTACCTCCTCCTTCATCCAAAACTCAACCATTAAAGAGTTTGGCTTCAGAGGAAGAGAAGTGGGAAGTCGAAGAAGAAGAATTGAGGAGAAAATTGGAGAAAAATCTGTGGGAAATTACGAAAAAGTTCTAAAGGTAATTCTATATGTAATTCTTGTTATTTTTCTTGTGTTACTGATTGAAATGGTGTAAATCATAGATTTTATATATAACTTTCATGAATCAGTTTATAGGTATGAATAGATGCAAGTTTACGAAAAATAATTAACGTGTAAACCCTTAAAATTGCTTCGGTTAGGAACCTTGTGTAGTCAAACTTCTATATCTTTTTGTATGCTAATTGGAATTGAGTAATTCCAATTGGAGATGAAAATAGACTCATATATGTATAACATATCGTAATATCATGTAAAAATACCAAGAAATTAATCTTGGGTGATAGTTGGAAGTTTGTGTAAAAAATCTACCCTCAAAGTGTAAGTACGCATACCATGTGTTCGATGTTTGGTCTGACATAGCAAATGAACTCTAAAAATTATGAAACTTTAATTTAGTATTATTCAATATGTTTAATGATATTGTATGGAATATCATATAAAGTTATGATGTATATAAATTATAAAAATTCCTAAAATTGACTGAATGATGGACGAGCCTATAGGGAAGTTTTGCTATGTCTTGAAGAAATGGGCATAACTTGGTCTAGGAACCTGACATGATGTTTCACCTTTTATATTGGAAACCTAATATTATAATCATTGGATTACCAATAAGAAATGAAAGCATGTTTAGTATATGATTTGGATATGACATGAATTTAGATGGAACTTTATCAATTATAAAGGATATGAATGGGATCATATGATGCTTATGAATTGAGTTATGTTTAAGTTATTCTTTGGATTGTTGATATTCTTATGACGTTACTGATATTGTAAGAATGATAGGAAGGGAAGAAGAATTGGTTGAGCAAGTGCCAGACAAAGACAACGGAAAAAAATCCCATTAAGTTGCCAAGGTGAGTGTATGACGCGACTGAGTATTTGTCTCAAAAGTGCGTTTTTCTCTAGGCTCAAGTGCAAGCCTTGTCGCTCAAGTAATAACCCGGTAAGTCGGGATCGTCTCCACAGGGATCGAGATTGCCAAATAGTAATAAGAAAAATTATTAAATCTTGAAATGATTCCTTAAAAGAAATAAAAAGATGATTAATTATTGGGAAAATTTCTAATGAATTAAAAACTTTACTTAAGGAAAACAAATTGAAAATTGCAAAAATACTTAGATCTGACAAATGGGAGAAAATAGGGTAGGGTACAATCCCTCCATCCTTAACAAATTACCGTATAGAATACTAGAATTGTAAATTAAAATTATTGACTAGATTCGGTCTTTATAAATTCTAAGCATTACATATATGAGGGATCTAGCCCGCATCATATGAAATCAAAGATAGATATAAAGAGGTGAATGATAAATCATACTCGCAAAGCGTTCTTAAACATCTCAAGTACCTAGGGCAAGAGAGATTAAAAGACTGACAATGTTTGTATGAGTTTCTTTCACGATTCAATCAATATTTTAATTTAACCTCTATTTTCTACATAAATAATTTGCCTTGGATTGAGTTCATGTACCCCAACCCTTGGAAATCTAGCTACTCATGATTTGGTTCAAGAATAAAAACAAATTCACACATAAAATTATGAAACTACAAGACATTGTAAAAGATTTGCAAATAATAAAGTAAAAGAGAATAGAATGATATTACTTGAATTCAGCAATAGGGAAAAGAGATGAACTTGACTCCAGAAAAATTATTCTTCTTCAACCTTACAAACTAGAGTTTATGAAAATTTCTATGTAAAGAAAAACTAAGAAAACTCTCTAAAATCTCACTTTCTCTCTCTAAAATTCTATTCTACTCTCTAGAATTTGTCTCCCTCTCTCTAGAATTCAACTCTTGCTTTGAATGAATTAGGGCTTGGTCTTTTATAGCACCAAGTTGCACGAATTTAACATAAAATTTCGCTTGTGGAACAAGTTTTTGCCCACCAATCACCATAAAATCTGCATAATTAATGACAGAAATCCGCACATCCAGACTCTTCATTATCGCGCAACTTCAAAACATCGTAACTTCTTCACCGTAGTTCGGATTGAGGTGCCGTTTTTTCCAGTATTCTTGTAATTTAGAGATATTAAACTTTCTAGTTGGCCCCACCTCTGGACTAAGGATGAAAAATTACGAAAATGCTCTTCAACTCTCCATTTCTTGGTTTCTTTCACTGTTTTGAGTTCTCCTTCGCACTAACTTACATGAAATACCTGTAAAACACATGAGAAATACACAAAACAAGAAATACTTGCCAAAAAAGGTTAGTAGCATAAATACGAGACAAATCCAAGATATTTACACTGCACGGGATCATAAAAATATCGAAATTAAAGGGATAAATGTGAAGAATACGTGCCTAATCACACCCCCTAACTTAGAACTTTGCGCGTCCCGAGCAATGTAAAAGAAATTAGTTTAAAGTTCAACTCTTGAAAATTCTTTTATTGGGATAGAATACCTTTTTCGCGGGCAAGCGATTGCATTTAGCGTATGCAACAAGCCTTTAAACCTCTAGGTTACCCTAGTAGGACGAGTTTTGTCTCGTGAGGTTTGCAGTGAATTTACCCACAAAATTCTTTATTGACTCAAATAAATATCAAAATACTTAAAAATTGTACAATTTAAACTTTTCGAAAAAATAATCACCATCAACTCGTATTCAACTGTCTCAAACCGTAGTGTGTGTGTGTGTGCAAAGCCAAAAATTAAACCTCAAATTTCCACCGATTGAGCATTACTTTACTTTTCGAAAATTCGTTTTGATTCAAATTCTTACGGATTGCACTCACAAATGAATCACTCGGATTGTGGCTATTTTCTCTCGGTATGCGTGATATAAAGAGTAAATATAATGGACACAAATTCATGCATACAAAATTGAAAAGAAGGAAATATATGGTGAAAAGATCTCATCATCGGAGTACGGTTATTAGGAAATGGGAACATCACCTCTAATTCACACCATTTAATCTCTTATATTATCTTTTCATGTTTTAACTCTCCATGCAGTAATTAATTTCTCCATTCGGACTCAGTTAGGACTTTTCTTGGGTTTAAGGTATAAGGGTAAAATTGGGAATGGATAGAATGTTCAGAATTGAAAAATGTCCTTATGACGTCCATTAGTGCTTTTTCGGGCATTTGCTCATTTTTCTCTTTCTTTTTCTATTTTCTTTTTTTTTTCTTTTCTTGCTATTTTTGTTGAGCATATCTATTTTTTTCTTCTTGCCCCTTTTTATAGCACAATTTGGACTTTATTTGATGAATATTCAATTTTCACAATTCCGGGCTATTTGGGTTTTTCGGGTTATCAAACGAAAAGATAAATTTTATTAGGCTCAAATTGGGTTGCAAAGGGATAATTTTTCACAACTTTTTTATGGCTAATATTTTTGGGTAACAAATGAGGGCCTACTTCATTGTCCGAATTGCTAATCACATTACTATATGCATCTCGAGATTAATTAAGTTTAGAGATATATTTAGCACGAATTTCGAGATAACATTTCACACATTTCCCATAACCGATCAAAATAAAGGATTGAGATCATCAACGACTTATTAAAACGCTGAAAAGAACTTTGAGTTAATCATAAACTCGGACTGATTTAAAAACTCATAAAAAATTGAAAGGCTCGAAATCTCACCGGGTTGGACTAATCTCCACACTTATTCGTAAAGTCGTCAATTTTCTTTCAATTTCCATCTTTGGTCAATTTTGGCCTAGTGCATTATGATTGTTAACAATTTGAGACTTCAAACAGAATAAAGGTGATATTTTTGAAAATTTTAAATTCCAATTTTTATTTATTTTGAACAAAAATATTTTTGGTTTTCAACATTTTTCATTTTTTTTTTTTTTTTAAAACACACTTGGAAAGAACATGTGATCGAATCAATGAATCTAAACAATAAATGGGAAGAATATCCCACACCCCCTAACTTAAATGTTGCATTGTCCTCAATGCGAATTAAGAACACAACATAAAGAGAGGAAAAGAAAGATATTACCCAAATGGAGCGATCCTCGATGAGTACGAGTCCATTGAATCTACAAAACATGTTAGAACCAAGCATACAAAAAAATAACAATACTTGAACTAATTACTCTAAATTCAACAAGACACTATATAACACTTATACATGACTCAAAAATACAACAAAAATCACCCCATACGCTTCGTGGGTGCGACGACCTCTCATCTCCCTCCACAAATCACCCGACCCCTTTCACTGGGTACGATGCTCGCCTCGTCTCGCTCGTCTTACCATCATAAGTGAATAGCCGGAACAAATTGGGCCCGTGCCCATAGATAAAGGAAAGACCGGAAGATGCATTATGATATACCGGAAAAGGATCCGCTTGTTGCGTAGCACATGAGTTGGCCGCTAAGTCGGACGAGATTTGAGTCGTATCGTCAAGTACCTCCGAAGACTCAAATGGTATGGGTGGAGGTTTAGGAAGGAGAAATTCATCAATTCTATTGTCCCACTCGCGTTCGTCTAAATGACGAAATGAGGCCCAAAAATATTGGACTTCATCATTTAGGATCGCATCCACTGGTCCGAACTCGCGCTCAAACGCTGCTAGGCTCAACTCCTCTAGATCTCTCTCTTGCTTGGTGTCATCAACCTGCCTTTCGTGCTCACTCGCCGAATGAGAGAGTGGTGTGGGTGGGTGGTAATCGAGGAGAAATGTATCAATATTGTCCTGCCATTATCTTTCCTCTAAGTATTTCGACGAGCCTCTCCCGGCACACTCTAAATCTCCTCTTTCACTCTTGTTCATAGGCTCACTTATGCACTCGAATGCATTAACTAAACATACCTCCCCTACCTTTCTCTCGATGACACAACCTTCCCCTAATGGTTCTTCCTTGTAAGTTCTTTCTTGCTCGTGTGCTTCCCCCAAAATATCCAATCCTCGCGGTTCCCATTCATCACCCTCTCTCTTGGAATTATTAAAGATATTTGTTTCGAGGGTCATGTTCCCGAAAGTTAATTGCATACGCCCACTTCGGGTATTGATAAGAGCATTAGCTGTAGCTAAAAATGGGCGGCCAAGAATAACGCGAACATGATTACTTGGGAGAACGGAAGGTTCTTCGTCCCAAATTATAAAATCCACCGGGAAGTAGAAAGTGTCTATTTGGACAATCACATCCTCAATAATTCCCCGAGGAAACTTCACAGAACGATCCGCGAGCTGGAGAGTTATATTGGTGGGCTTAAGGGCCCCCAGTTCTAGTTGCCTATAGATGGAATAGGGCATAATGTTAACACTAGCCCCTAGATCTATTAGAACTCTCTCGATTCGGTTCTTCCCCAAGATACACGAAATAGTGGGCGCACCCGAATCTTTATATTTTAATGGAAAGTCACTCGACAAGACTCCGCTGACATTTTGGGCCAAAGAGACGTTCTGGTTTACCTTTAGCTTGCGTTTCACTGTGAGTAAGTCCTTAATAAACTTGGCATACGCGGGAATTCTCTGTATAGTCTCGAGAAAAGGTAAATTAATTTTTACTTGCTTAAGGACTTCCAGAACTTCATCACGGGAGGTCGTTTTCGAGTGAGAGACCAACCGTTGAGGGTATGGGGCAACGGGGGGAGTGATGGCCTTGGGTCCACTAGTATTTTCCTCCTCCTCACTCTCAATTAAAGGGGCATCTTCGGCCTCTCTTGTGCCGGGCGAAACCTCTTTATCTTTAGATGCATTGTGTGGGTGAGGTGACAAATCAACTACTCTCCCACTACGTAGAGTGGTAATAGCGCTACATTGCTCTCGATGGTCGTGGGATGTAGTGCCAACACTGCTTTGTCCTAGGGGAGGTCGTTGGCTTTGAGCAGGAAATTTGCCCTTCTCTTGGACATTCGATGCAGTTTGCAACCTTGAGATGCTAGTATATATGTCATTGAACATTCGATCGTACTTAGCACTTGTCTCCTTTTGAGATTGGATGAGGTGATTTAAGTTATCCTCAAGAGATCGCCTCGGTGGAGCAACATACGGACCAGGAGGTGGTACCTGCATAGGATTTGGCATTGGAGGAGCCACTTGCTGAAATTGAGGAGGTGGTGGTATAATCATATGTGGGTTAGGAACCATCCCACCTTGGGGTTGTCCATAATTGAACCCAGGATTCCTCCACGATTGATTAGATGCATTCCCTTGCTGTGCATTATAATTTCCTCGAAAACCCCCTATTGCCTCAACCTGTTTAGTGTACATTTCCTTGTATGCAGGAATGGTAGGACATCCTTTAGTAGAATGACCCGCATTACAAATGGCACACACTTTCTCCTTTCCGGCTTGAACGGGTCCAGATACATCTCTCAATCGTACTTCAAGCATATCTCTGAAATTCTTCTCCAATTGGTCAAATTTTCGATCTAACAAAGTGTCCTTGTCCAAGTGATAGATACCGGACGCAGCAGGCAAGTTGGACACTTGTCGATTTCGATTTTGACTATTGGGGTCAGAAACATCCCATGATTGCGTAGTCTCTGCTACATATCTCAAATAAGCTTCAGCATCGCTCGAATTTAACTCCCAAAAAGGTCTTTCACACATGGTTTGAACAAGTTGTTTAGACGCTAAAGTAAGGCCCTGATGAAAAAATGAAATCAGATGATGCTTTTCAAAACCATGATGTGGGCATGCACTAACTAACTCTTGAAATCTCTCCCAACATTTATCAAAAGCCTCATTCTCATTTTGACGAAAAGCTTGAATTTGGGCTTTAACAGAATTAGTTTTGTGTTGTGGAAAAAATTTTTATATAAACTTGGATTGCATATCTCTCCAGGATAACACGGAATTTGGGGGTAGGGACCATAACCAAGTTTT
The DNA here is from genome assembly GCA_949130495.1 of Sambucus nigra. NCBI lineage: Eukaryota > Viridiplantae > Streptophyta > Magnoliopsida > Dipsacales > Adoxaceae > Sambucus > Sambucus nigra. The sequence goes on along the minus strand of OX422222.1, from coordinate 465,682,649 downwards.
AGCTTTATCCTTTAAGGAAAAAGGGAAGAGCTTCAACCGGATTACATCTTGTGGACAAGCTTGGTCTCCAAAGGTCTCACATGTATCTTCGAACTCTCGAATATGGAGATATGGTTTTTCAGAATCCATCCCATGAAATGTAGGAAGAATTTGGATCATACCATTCCGAAAGTGGAACTGACCGGCATTATACGGGAGTAAAATGCAACTAGGGGTAACAGTTCGCTCCGGAAATAACAAATCTTTCATGGGAAGATATGGTATCTCCTCCTCTCCAGCACCAACACCGACACTACCATGATCCGACATATCGCTACCAAAAGGTTCAGAATTCTCAGTCAGGGTTTGACTCAATGAACGACTTGTGATGGAATTATTAGGCGAAGGAGGTGGAACCCAAAAATGAGGAGACTCGGAATTTTCAGAACTTGCTTCGGCAATAGGATTTTCGTGAACTTGGATGGGAGATGAATCCTGTATATAAGCACACAAAAGATGAAAAATATTATTTATTTATTTTTATTTTTTTTCGAAATCACTTGTAGATAAAAATAACTTTCTTAAAAATTTAACAATTTCGGATCCCCGGCAACGGCGCCAAAAACTTGACGCGGCTGAGTATTTGTCTCAAAAGTGCGTTTTTCTCTAGGCTCAAGTGCAAGCCTTGTTGCTCAAGTAATAACCCGGTAAGTCGGGATCGTCTCCACAGGGATCGATATTGCCAAATAGTAATAAGAAAAATTATTAAATCTTGAAATGATTCCTTAAAAGAAATAAAAAGATGATTAATTATTGGGAAAATTTCTAATGAAATAAAAACTTTACTTAAGGAAAACAAATTGAAAATTGCAAAAATACTTAGATCTGACAAATGGGAGAAAATAGGGTAGGTTACAATCCCTCCATCCTTAACAAATTACCGTATAGAATACTAGAATTGTAAATTAAAATTATTGACTAGATCCGGTCTTTATAAATTCTAAGCATTACATATATGAGGGATCTAGCCCGCGTCATATGAAATCAAAGATAGATATAAAGCGGTGAATGATAAATCATACTCGCAAAGCGTTTTTAAACATCTCAAGTACCTAGGGCAAGAGAGATTAAAAGATTGACAATGTTTGTATGAGTTTCTTTCACGATTCAATCAATATTTTAATTTAACCTCTATTTTCTACATAAATAATTTGCCTTGGATTGAGTTCATGTACCCCAACCCTTGGAAATCTAGCTACTCATGATTTGGTTCAAGAATAAAAACAAATTCACACATAAAATTATGAAACTACAAGACATTATAAAAGATTTGCAAATAATAAAGTAAAAGAGAATAGAATGATATTACTTGAATTCAGCAATAGGGAAAAGAGATGAACTTGAATCCAGAAAAATTCTTCTTCTTCAACCTTACAAACTAGAGTTTATGAAAATTTCTATGTAAAGAAAAACTAAGAAAACTCTCTAAAATCTCACTTTCTCTCTCTAAAATTTTATTCTACTCTCTAGAATTTGTCTCCCTCTCTCTAGAATTCAACCCTTGCTTTGAATGAATTGGGGCTTGGTCTTTTATAGCACCAAGTTGCACGAATTTAACATCAAATTTCGCTTGTGGAACAAGTTTTTGCCAACCAATCACCATAAAATCTGCATAATTAATGACAGAAATCCGCACATCCAGACTCTTCATTATCGCGCAACTTCAAAACATCGTAACTTCTTCACCGTAGCTCGGATTGAGGTGCCGTTTTTTCCAGTATTCTTGTAATTTAGAGATATTAAACTTTCTAGTTGGCCCCACCTCTGGACTAAGGATGAAAAATTACGAAAATGCCCTTCAACTCTCCATTTCTTGGTTTCTTTCACTGTTTTGAGTTCTCCTTCGCACTAACTTACATGAAATACCTGTAAAACACATGAGAAATACACAAAACAAGAAATACTTGCCAAAAAAGGTGAGTCGCATAAATACGAGACAAATCCAAGATATTTACACTGCACGGGATCATAAAAATATCGAAATTAAGGGGATAAATGTGAAGAATATGTGCCTAATCAGTGTACTTACTGAGTTGGATATGGATATGGTTAATGAGTTGATTATAAATATGATATGCGGTACATACTGAGTTAAATATGGATAGGGTATAGATACGATATACTTACTCAGTTGAATATGGATATGATATGAGTGGTTATTGAGTTGAATATAGATATGATATGTGTGGTTACTGAGTTGAATATGAATATGATAGGTGTGGTTACTGAGTTGGATATGTATATGGTTAGTGAGTTGATTATAGATATGATATGTGGTACTTACTGAGTTGAATATGGATAGGGTATAGATATGATATACTCACTGAGTTGAATATGGATACGATATGGGTGGTTATTGAATTGAATATAGATATGATATGTGTGGTTACTTTGTTGAATCTGAATATGATATGTGTGGTTACTTAGTTGGATATGGATATGGTTAGTGAGTTGATTATAGATATGATATGTGGTACTTACTGAGTTGAATATGGATAGGGTATAGATATGATATACTTATGGATTTGAATATGGATATGATATGGGTGGTTATTGAATTGAATATAGATATGATATGTGTGGTTACTGAGTTGAATATGAATATGATATGTGTGGTTACTTAGTTGATATGGATATGGTTAGTGAGTTGATTATAGATATGATATGTGGTACTTATTGAGTTGAATATGGATAGGGTATAGGTATGATATACTTACTGTGTTAAATATGGATATGATATGCGTGATTATTGAATTGAATATAGATATGATATGTGTGGTTACTGAGTTGACTATGAATATAATATGTGCGCTTACTGAGTTGGATATGGATATGGTTACGGAGTTGATTATAAATATGATATGTGGTACTTACTGAGTTGAATATGGATAGAGTATAGCTATGATATACTTACTGAGTTGAATATAAATATGATATGAGTGGTTATTGAGTTGAATATAGGTATGATATGTGTGGTTAGTGAGTTGAATATGAATATGATATGCGTGGTTACTGAGTTGGATATGGATATGGTTACTGAGTTGATTATAAATATGATATGTGGTACTTACTGAGTTGAATATAGATATGATATGAGTGGTTATTGACTTGAATATAGATATGATATGAGTGGTTAGTGAGTTGAATATGAATATGATATGCGTGGTTACTGAGTTGGATATGGATATGGTCACTGAGTTGATTATAAAGATGATATATGGTACTTATTGAGTTGAATATGGATAGAGTATATATATGATATACTTACTGAGTTGAATATAGATATGATATGAGTGGTTATTGAGTTGAATATAGATATGATATGTGAGGTTAGTGAGTGAATATGAATATGAATATGAATATGAATATGAATATGATATGCGTGGTTACTGAGTTGGATATGGATATGGTTACTGATTTGATTATAGATACGATATGTTGTACCTACTGAGTTGAATATGGATATGATATGGGTGGTTAGTGAGTTGAATATAAAGATAATATGGGTGGTTACTGAGTTGAGTATGGACATGATATGTGTGGTTACTGAGTTGGATATGGATATAGTTATTGCGTTGATTATAGATATGATATGTATGTACTCTGTAGTGATGTTATGGCTATAGATGTTATGGCTTATAAACAGCCCAGAGATGTTATGGCTTATTTATAGCCAAGAGATGTTATGGCTTATTTATAGCCAAGAGATGTTATGGCTTATCAGCAGCCAAGAGATTGGTTTATTTATAGCTAAGAGATGTTTTGGCTTATCAACAGCCAAGAGATGTTATGGCTTATCAACAGCCAAGAGATGTTAATAAAATCACGATGTTAATATAGTACTTTTACTATATAGAGATTTAGTAAATTCACTTAGTTTTGTTTTACTCATGGTTTTATATGTTTACATTTTCAGGTTTGTATACTACCAGCTAGGACACCCTATGATCGGTAATTAGGAGAGATGCACCGTTAGAGAAAGGTGGGGTTTAAATATGGGAATTTTATTATTGTCACACTGAGGATTTTACTACACTCATACATTAGATATACTGAGATAACGTAGTTTAATTTGATGAGGGTACTAGTTAATCATAGTATGGTAGGTTTGCTTGGTTATGACTCTGGTATTGGTTACGTTATGATACAGAGAATATAATTACATCAATTGGATACATCATACATGAAATCTTAAAACGAATTATATTTTGATTGGTTCAAGATTATGATTTAATTACCATGAAATAAATGATTAGCACTGAATTAGGTTTGGGGTGTGACAATTAGTGGTATCAGAGCAGCCAGGTTATAAATTTTGGACGTGTGTGACGGTTAGATGGCAATTCTTGGTTTGATTTGATATTGTTGAATTATTTATATACTAACCAATGATTTAGTATTGATATGCCATATATGTACCCAACAGCTCAGAGATTACAACCTCATCCAAGGAGATGGACAAGGTTAAAAGGGCCTTAGAATGAAAACCAGCGACCTCATCCCCAGCAAGGTCGGCCATGGACGACGTTACTAGTAACCACATAGCCACGCAAAAGTTGAGGCCCTCGTGATCCATGGTGGCAGTTATTCATTAGGCCATCCAAGGTTGACAACCTCGGCTGGGTTCAAGACGATGTTACAAAAGCTACACCATCATCATAACCAACCTCGACAGAGCATCGGCCGATGTTCCTAGGCTACTCCTCTAAAGCCTCGGCTCAGGCCGACATTATGACTCCACTTGTCTCACCTCGGCCTCATATGAGCCGAGACCACCATGATTAATCTTGCATTGGGCAACAGCCAGACTTCACCAACCTCGTACTCTTCCAGGCCGAGGTTAGTATCAATTGAAGATAGCCGAGCCTTTACTCCCCTATGTATGATTGGGAACACGTGCACACAAATCAGTTATAACAAATCATTCCCCTCACGTGGGGGGAATATTTCATCATTATTCTCTACATGTGACAGTGACAGATGTCCTCATCAAGTTGTCTAGATCAACACACACATGCTCATTGCATGCATAGGGGGTGTATTATAGCCCCCACATACTATATAAACCTATCTTCTCATACTTGGAGGGGGATCTAAAATTACAACCCTAGCTGAAACTCTGTCATTTTACACAGTAGAGAGAGAAAGCTTGAGAGATTGTATCCATGGCCATTAGTGCCTTCATTTAGTGATATTACTCGCATAAACTCAAAGTGGATGTAGGCCAGATTGGCTGAACCACTTTTATTCAAGTGTTCATCCTCTTATCCTCACCTCCTTCTACACATACACATATATGTATATTCTCCTGTCCTGCCATTGTTATCACTAGTTTGAGCTTACAAACACCTTGAAGGGTCGTGCTACTTCTAGCATCATCATTTTGGCACCGTTTGTGGGAACAAGAAGCTATCTCTTCCTCATTTTTTACTTAACCTCACCGGAAACTCTAGTGGTGAACCAGGCCTCACCCCTTACGTGGATCTGTCTCACCATTGAAAGAGTTCCTTTAAGGTAATAAGCTAATTTCCTTCACAAGCTCTTTAGTTTTAACACATGGCACCGGAGTTACTCCCACCTCCTCCTCCACCTGGTGCTGGAGGGCCTAGTTCCATCCAGGCACCACCCCAGTCTGAAATGGCTGAGGTGGCGGCAGCCTTAAAGTCCTTGGCAGCAACGCAACAAGCAATGAAGGAGCAATTTTCCCAGCTCAGTCAAAATATGATGAAGCCACCTGGGGTCTCACCGGAGATGATTACTCTGGAGGATGTCCAGGCGCATCCTGAAGCCAGGGGGCCACCCCAGGCACCGCGCAAGGACCACTCTACGCCCCAGCGGAGGAGCGACGTTGTTGACCCTAGGCGTTTATACCTGGGGAGGCAAGGACACCCTTGCCCTGAGGATAGGTATGATGATTTAGAGGCGGAAGATGTCCTGGAAGATTGTTGGGAGCCATATGAGGTTTCGAATAACACAGTTCGTCCTATCCAACGGAGCCAAGGTTGTGGAGGCAGAAGAGGTGGAGAATCCTAACAATGAGGATCAACTTTTGATCGATTGAGCAGAGGGTCATCCTTTGAAAGGCTCAGCCCCGTAAATGACCTAAGACAGAGGTTGTCAAGGTCGAGAAGTGCAGCTGGCTCACAAAGGGAGGAGAGGCAATGTCGGCCTCATCAGGGATGAGGAAGAGACCAAGAAGAGGTCAACAGTCGACATTGTGCTGCGGTTAAGGAACCCTCAGTCCACCCTTTGGAGGTGGTTGGGGACAACCTCGGCCAGGCCGATGTTGCAAGGCCATGGAACGACTCCATCCAACGTCTTGAAGAAAAGATAAAAGACCTCATCAAAATCCGAGACCCATTGCAAAGAGGTTTCTCAGAGGGCTCCCCATTCATGGCTAGGATAGTGAGTTTTCCAACCCCTGCTAAGTTCAAACCGCCCACGGTGTCTCCCAAGTATGACAGTAGCACCAACCCTGTACATCACATTGAGATGTAGCAGTCAGGGGTGGACATTTATTTAATACCAGATGAGATGAAGTTCCAGAACTTTGACGAGAGCAGCACACATCTGGTTTACTTCTCTTCTAAAGAATTCAATTGAGAACTTTAAGGGCTTGGCTGAACGATTCATTCATAATTTATGTTTTGGGGTAAGACATCAAAAGAAGACTGCCCATCTGTTGTATGTCAATCAAGGCAAGCACGAAAGCCAAAGAGACTACATCGCCAGGTTCAATAAAGAAAAACTTGAGGTTGATGATTACGAAGAGAATATAGCCATGACCGCCCTCTTAGGGGGTCTTCAGAAAGGGAAGTTGTTGTGGAAACTTGCGAAAGACCCTCCCAAGTCCATGGCAGAGCTATTGGCTACTGCGGGGAAGGTCATGAATACTAAAGAGTCCATGGCTACCAAGTATGAGGATGAGAACGGCGGTAGCAGTGGAAAGTTCCAAAGAAAGAAGGACGAAAAGAAGAGGTCAGCAGACGACAAGTTTGCACACTATACCCCTCTAACGGTGAGCTGCGAACATATCCTCAATGGGATCAAGAATGATAGGTCTCTAAGATGGCCAAAGAAATTGAAAGATCCTCCGCATAAGAGGACACTATACCAAATCCTGTGAATGATCACGCCCAGTGGGTCGCAGACTTGGGTCGTGACCAGCTAGTCGCAGACTTTGGCCGTGACGGACTTAATATTTTGCGTGACCATATTTATTACCACACTAAATTATCCATGTGATGGAAGTGGTCACGGAATAAATCCCTGACCACAGTGGGTCACGGACTTAGACCGTGACCTGGGCGTGACCAGCTTGGCGCCAAATTTCATGCCAAAATTCCCTTCAAACTGGTCGCGGATGGATCACGGACTTGGGCCGTGGCCAAAGACATGACGAAGCCGAAAACACAGACATTGAGGGTCACGGCTGGAGGCCGTGACTAGGGGTGGGCACGGTCCGGTCCGGTCCGGTTTTTTATCATTTTAGGTGTCGGACCGAATTATTCGGTCCTATATTTGTGAAGACCGAATTCGGACCTATTTAATCGGTTTAGCCTATTTAATCGGTCTAGGCTATTTTCGGTCCGGTTCGGTTAATATTCGGTCCATTTTTTATATTTATTTACTTTTTTTTTCAATAAAAACCTGTTAATTTTTTGTTGTATTTATCATATAATTGAATTTATTTTTTATTTTTGAAAATCATGTTGGTGCAGGTTATTCTCTTTACACATCTAGTGGATGAATACCTGATGCAATACATTGTCAAAATCAAAAACCAAACCAAAATCAAAAATCAAAAACCAAACATGTTCATAGTTACCACTGACCAAAATAATTGATCATAAAAACAGGGAATAAAAACAAAACTTTTATGTACTCGTATAAGATAAAAAATAGGGCATATAGTTACCCCTATCTCTTTTCTCCCCGTCGCCGGTATAGGACCGGTGGAGTTGTTCGTCGCAGCCGCCGGAGCAACCGTGGCTATATCTTTAATCGCTGGAACAGACGCTCCTGCTGTGGAGTAATGCATCGACACCGGAGGAACAGCTGGTGTGGATCTGGTGTTCAGAGCACCAGATCGTGTGTTCATGGTGGTGTGGTGATCGGCCGACCAGAGAGTTGGAGAGACAGAGGAAGAAAAGTGTGGAGAGGAGAGGAGAGCGGTCGAGTTGGAGAGAGAGAGAGAGACGAAGAGAAGAGGAAGACTAAAATGAAATGAGGAGAGGCGAGAGCGGCCGTGGCTTTTTTTTCTCTCTTGTGTCTTTAGTCTTTAGGGTTTAGTATATGAGATATTTATATAAAATAAAATTAATATATATTATATAATATTTAATTAAACGGTCCGGTCCGGTCCCAAGACCGAATTTACAATTGATATTTTAGACCGAACCGAATATTTCGGGTCTCTTAATTTAGGACCGAATTAGGACCGATTTATAAAAAAGCCTATAAAAGTGGGTCCGGTCCGGTCCAATCGGGTCAATCGGGTCGGTCTTTTTTTTGTCCACCCCTAGCCGTGACCATACCTCATTCAAGCAGCAGGGAGGGTCGCGCATGGTGGGTCACGGCTCTTGGCCGTGACCAGGTGCAAGCCAGAGTCATTTATTGGTCGCGTGCATGGGGGTCAGGGCTATAGGTCGTGACCAGTGTCAGGTATTAAAAAAAAACGCTGCTTTGTCATTTCGTTGCTGTGATTTTTGAGGCTGTCTCGTGCGATTTCGTGGGGATTTATGTTCGATTTGCAAGGGCTCTTGCGATTTCGTGTGGATTTAAGTTGAATTTATGCGATTTCAGTTGGTTTTCATTTGGATTAACCCCTGGTATGTATTGATTCATTTTGATTTCATTTGGATTTCGTGATTTGCCCTAATTTATGTGTATGTATGTGTAGATTTATGTTTGTATGTGTGTATGTGTGTGTATGCATAGATTTATGTTTATATGTGTGTGTATGTATAGATCTTTGTGTATATGTATGTTTATGTGTGTAACTATGAACAAATAAATTGTTTTTTTAGCAATAAACCCTATATTGTATGTGTGTGTATGTATAGATTATATGTGTGTGTATGTATAGATTGTTATGTGTGTGTATGTATAGATTTATGGCAAAAAAAATATTAGGGTTTAGTAAAACCTAAATAGTATGTGTGTGTATGTATAGATTATGTCAATAAACCGTAGATTGTATGTGCGTGTATGTATAAATTATGCCAATAAACCTTAGATTGTATTTTTTGACAAAATATAATTAAAGGGATTTTTAATGAGTAAAAAAATTTATATTTAACTTGTCGTGATTTTATTGGGGGGTATATGCATGCCATCATTTTATATTAGGGGTTATATGCATGTCGTGATTTTTTGCACTACAATATGTGTGTAAGTACTAGAATAGGTGTGTAAGTACTACAATATGTGTTATAAACAATTATGGCGGGTTGTTGTTGGGATTTCACATACACTTTTAAACTCTCATAACTTTCAAACCTAAACCTTAATAGCAGGACTCGTATTCATGCCCTCGTATACTTTTCTCAGGAAAAATGAGGCATGGTGATAATTACTGTCAACAAGAGTGGGAGAGGTTGCAATTAGACCGCACACATAACTCTTTTATTAGCATGCGTCATATAGAGGGTACTCCTATTTATAGGTACGGAAATAAAAAGATCGAACAATTTAACTACCTTGTAGATCATGGATTTGATATCCAGCAAGATTACTTGTTCGATCTGATTCTATTTTCTCTACTAGAAAACTGGGATGACGTTATACAAAATATATTTCACACACATAATCCCGACATAGCCCTGACCTTGGTTACGTTGTTGGAGAAAGCAAAAAAAAAATCCACCCGTTATGGATACAACTACGTACAGAGGGCATTGACATAGACTGTGATGTCTCGCACCACATGCACGTAAAATTGAATCTTGCCAACAAGTTGAGAAATAGGGGATTTCGAGTTCATGTCACTGACATCTACACATCAATCATAGATACCCTTACTTCTAGTTGGCCACGTGCAAAAATTCATTGGTTCTTAAAAACTAATACCGAATGGATGGAGATCAGACATATTGAACTTATTCTAAAGTCTTACTTTGAAAAGGATTCTATCTATCTATCTATATATATATATATATATATATATATATATATAACTAATTAAGCTTGATTAATTAGTTATAATTTCATATTACTATAATTATTTAGTCACTTATATTTTTTAATTTTTGTAGATAATGTCGAGAGGAAACAACCCAAGGGTACCAAGTGCCGAGATGACACCACAACGAGGTTCACCATCTCGTGCAGAACCCGAATTCTCAACACCAATGGCTGAGCAATTCACAACTCCACCAATGGTTCACTCCTCACCAAGTCCAACTCCAAGTGCTCCTACGCCACAATCTAGCACTATCGTTGCTTTAACGCCCCCATCCAACACTCCTAATGCCTCCTGCTCAAATGAAAAGAAGCCTATTGGCTTCTCCCTTCTCGGGAATAACCCGATGGGTGATAGGAATGACGTGCTGAACTTTAAAGCCTGGTGTTTGTCGCTGGGAAAAATGAACGTGGGAGTCGGTGGACCAGACAATTGGAACCTTGTTGATCAAGCTGTCAAAGATGACAGACATGACCAACTTTGCAAGCATTTCTCATTTCCTGACCGTTCCAAGAATACGATTCTATCTCGGGTTGCTGAAGGATTGAGGACATACAGGAGAAACCTTCGGAAGAAACATTTCTCGAAAGAGGCAGCGAGCTCAGATATTTTAGCTTTGAAAGAGAGAGTGCCTCCCAATGTTGAAATGCCGTTGGATCAGTGGAATAAGTTTTTGGAGAATGAGGCAAAGGAAAAAAAAGTTGGTCCAGAGGGATCAAAACAAAAAAAAATAGGGCACAAAAAACTGATATCCATAGGCTGGGATCCAAATCATATGAGGATTTGAAGAATTAATGGGAGAGTAGGACAAAAGATGGTCCAGATGCCGGTAAAAACCCAAATCGGTCCAACTTATTCCTTCATGCTCGACGGGACAAAGATAATAAATTCCCGTCGCACTTGGCTAAGACACTGGAATCAATAGAGGCCATCGGCAGTCAATCCGATTCGAGGCCTACTGATGACTTTAACCTTGAAAATGATGCTCTGACTAAGACCTTTGGAAAGAACAAAAGGGGGAGGACGAGAGGTGTTGGCTCACATATGCCAAAAACAAAACTTCAACACATTGCACCTCTTGTGGACGAGCTTTCTTCGGTCAATAATTGTATATCATCCCAAAAGGAGCACCAATTGAAGACCGATGGGGATGTCCATGAGATTAAAAATACCCTGGGATTATTGACAAATCAAATTAGGAAACTTGTGAACTTTTTTGAAAGTTATAGGCCCCCAATGCCTCCTCAAAGTTACCCTTACCCTACTCCAACTCAAGGTTTCACACATCCTTCCCCTCCAACATTCCCCTCTCAAATGCCTCATCCTCCAACATTCCCCTCCCCTGCAGCTCCGCCAATCACGGGGCACGGATCATCATCAACAACTCACAGTGACTATAGCGAAGAGTACTATATCAATGACATGAGCAATTCGAGGTTTGTTGGCGTGTGCATACTCATCTCCACGGTTCCTGGAACTCTAGTACATCACCGACCTTTGGAGAAGGGTGAGGCTAAAATAATGGTCGATGAAATATACAACAACTGCGGAGATGTACCTGTGTACGTTAACAGCGGGGATGGGATGGAATTGAGGAATTATGCAAAATCTTTTACTACTTGGCCACTTTATCTGTTGGCCAAGATTTAATAATATTTTCTTTCGTTTCAGTTGTAATAAATTTTTTTATTTTAGTTGTAAGAATATTAGTTTTGCTTCAGTTGGAATGATATTTTTTTTGTTTCAGTTGTAAGAATATTTGTTTTGTTTCGTTTGGAATGATATTTTTTTTGTTTCAGTCGTAAGAATATTCTTTTTGTTTCAGTTGTAATAATATTTTTTCACCTATTACCACAGGACTGAAATTTGAAGATTATTACATGGATTTCCCACAATACAAAGAGTGGATGGGAGAGACTAACCGGATATCAAATAATCATGTAAAGGGCGTTTATGAATTTGTTAAATACGCTTCCAAAAATCTTAAAAGTGAGAAGATTCCGTGTCCGTGCACTCATTATATTAACGGAAAATATAAGTCATTGGAAGTTGTTGAGTTGCATTTACTAAAGTGGGGAATCTGTCAAGACTATATAATATGGACATACCATGGTGAAAAAGTTGTACCTTATGTTCCAGAAGAATTACCGGCACCCGACCGTGTAACGGAACCTCAAGGAGTAAAAGTGGTACATGATTCACCAACACATCGTCCATTGACCGACTTAATTGATGATGCTTACGGACTCCACAACCAACAAAACCACCAACCTATGGATACAAATAATGTGCATTATGACCAAGTAAATGAACAAATTGATGTTGAACTACTAGGAGATCGGGAATACATACGGTTGAAAGCCAATGCGACTAGACCGTTGTATAAAGATTGCGATGAAGATCACTCGGTATTATATGCAATGATTGGTTTGCATAATTTAAAGAGTCAATTTGGTTTGTATGGAAATAGCGTAACCGGAATTCTTAAGTGGGTTAAAGAAATTCTCCCAAAAGAGAACATGTTACCAGACAATTATCCTACCATGAAGAAGAGTTTGAAGGGTTTAGGTTTGAAATACAAATATATTCATGCTTGCAAGTGTGATTGCATATTTTACCGGAATGAGCACGAAGAGAAGGATGAATGTCCTGTATGCAGTGAGCCTAGATATATGGTTTGTGAGAATATAAATGACAAACATGCAAAAAATGCAAGTGCTCGCAAGTCCCACAAAAGGTTTTGAAGTATTTTCCACTTGGGCCACGGTTAAAACGTTTTTTTACTGTACCGTGGATAGCGGAGGCCATGACATGGCATGCTCGATGCGAGGTGGGTGGGAATTTGATGCGTCATCCGGTTGATTCACTCATCTGGCAAATTTTAAATGCACAACACCATGAATTTGCAAAGGAACCGTGCAATGTTCGTCTTACAATCTCAACCGATGGGTTTAACCCTTTCGGTAATTTAAGTACTAGTTAGAGTTATTGGCCAGTTCTTATGGCGCCTTTAAGTCTTCCTTCGATATTATGCATGAGAAAGGAGTTCACATTGTTATCTTTGTTGATACCCGGGCTGAAGGCTCCCAGTGATGATATTGATATATTCTTAGCACCATTAATCGAAGAACTTAAAGAGTTGTGGGATAAAGGCATGACGGCGTTCGATTCTCATAAGGGTGAAGAGTTCACACTTAAAGCAATGGTGATGTGGGCGATCCACGATCTTCCTGCTTATGGGATCATATCCGGTTGTAATGTTCATGGTTATTATGGATGTCCCAAATGTGGGGAGGAAACTGACGCCTGTTGGTTAAAACATAGTGGTAAGTTGAGTTACACGGATCATCGTAGGTTTCTGCCGACCAGTCACCCTATTAGGAACGACAAGTCTAACTTTTTGCCTATCGGTCACGAGCGCAGAACGGCACCTATTCGACTTTCTGGTCAGTAAATTGAGGAGAAGGCGGTGGCTGCGACTGCGGGTAATAGGTACGTAGGAAAACACCCCCAGTTTGTAAACCTGAAGCGTAAAGATAGGGAGGATCCGAACGACCCTAGTATAGCGAAGCCATGGTCCAGGCGATCAATATTTTTTTATTTGTATTATTGGAAAGATCATCATGTAAGGCATATAATTGATGTGATGCACACAGAGAAGAATGTTGCAGAACATTTAATAGGAACGTGTCTGGGTGGATCTCATTCCAAAGATGGAGAGAGTTCCCGCCGAGATCTACAGGATATGAAAATAAAGAAGAGACTATGGTTAAAAAATGATCCAACGATAGGAAGAATTTCTATCCCCCCCCCCCCCGACTGCTTTCACTTTGACTACTAGTGAGAAGAAGATCCTCTTAGACACGTTGTTCAACTTGAAGACTCTAACCGGTTATTCTGGTAATTTAAGTAGGGTAGTAAGCTACCAAGCAAATGACTTGAAACAGTACAAGTCTCACGACTGGCACGTAATCATCCAATTAATCCCTTTGTTATTTCGGCATTACTTCTCTGAACACAAAGATCTCCGTCGGACAATTATGCAAATCAGTGTGTGTTTTACCCTACTTTGTGCAAAAGTGGTAAACAGAAGGCACATTAAAGCTCCAAAATCAACTTTAGCCGAGGCAGTTTGTGTATTAGAGAAATATTTTCCTCCACCATTCTTCGATATTAGTATCCACCTGCTTGTGCATTTATGCGATGAAGCTTTATTATGTGGTCCCGTGAGGTATCGTTGGATGTATCCTTTTGAGCGCTTGATGAAAACCTTCAAAGATTATATAAAGAATACACGGTATATTGGAGGGTCAATTGCTGAAGAATACGTAACGGTGGAATCATCGCTATACGCTAGGGAACATATGCCAGAACAAGAGGTGAGGAGGTTTAATCCTCGTGGAGAATGAGTGATAGAGGAACCTGACGAGTTTGAGGACGAATTATCGTTTGGGAACACTAAAGAGGTGAAACTCACAAACCTACAATACGAGCAAGCAACTCGTCATGTCTTCGAATCGCAAGATGAAGTCCAAGACTGGAGAGTGTGAGTATCTACTGAATTCTTCTTCTTTGATTATATGTATTTTTTATTTTATGATCTAAACTCTATAATTTTTTGGTAGGAAGTACGAGAATGAAATTATCCAAAATCAAAGGAGAAATTGGACGACAACTGACTTTAGGGCATGGGTGTCAAAAGAGGTACTTTTCACATCATATGTGTGCGGTTATTTATTCATGTGTGGTAAAAACATGCCCTAATACAAATTCATTAATAAATGCAGCTTCTAAAAAGAGGTGATGTCTCTTCCAGACTTGCACGCCTAGCAAAAGGTCCAAGTTTTTGTGCGAAAGAGTTTAAGAAATTCCGCACCAACGGTTTTGATTGCATTTCATATCCATATGAGGAAAAGCTTTTGACTCAAAACAGTGGAATATCAATTTCTGCCTTGACCACCTGTATCGCTAGCAAAAGTGATAAAAATCCAAAGAATACGGCGATAACCTATTATGGGATAATTCAACAAATCCTAGAACTTGATTACTTGGATTTCACAGAAACCGTATTCTATTGTGAATGGGTAAAGGTGGAGGATACAACGAATGCTTGCAAAGTTGATCCCGACTCCAAACTTATTATGGTAGATTTATCAAAGTTGAAGACCAAAGACCGCATAGTCGACGAGCCTTTTATTTGTGCCTTTCAGAATGTAAAGAAAGTATTCTACTCGAAGTGCATAAACGATGGCAATTGGTCTATTATTGTGCATGCACCAAAGGGTATGACTACTGAAGTAGACGCATAAAAGGCTCCAAAAGAGTTCCAGTCAGCTCTTGATGACAACCCTAATTTGAAGGATCTTTTAGTTGATTTAGAGGAAGATTGAGTATCAAAATATTATTTTATCCTCATCAATCTTATTTGTATCCTATTATGATATTGACATTGTATTAGCACTTTACATTAATTTATGAATTTCATCTACTTTTAAGTGTAATGTCCTGCTATTTGTGCAAATGGTAGGTGATTTATCGGTTCTTTTGTTTAGAATAGATATATTTTCATTTATTTATCTCTATCGTTTGGCTTTAGAGGGCGAAAACCCAAAACAACCCCCGTGAGTGGAACCAACACCTCCCACGGAACCAATGTAACTCGTAGGAACTGACCGCGTGATCATGGGACCCCCGGTTTAAGAATACGACGATAATTTGCATATTTCTAGTCTTAGGCTTAAAAACATGGCGTTAGTGGGTGAAAACCCGAAACAGCCCCTGAACGGCCCCGTGAGTGGCACCAACAGCTCGCACGGGACCAATGTAACTCGTAAGAACTGACCGCGTGATCGCGGGACTCCCGGTTTAAGAATACGTTGATAATTTGAAAATATCTAGACTTAAGCTTAAGAAAGCGTCCGTTAACTAATAGGTATATTTCCAATGCTTTGCACCTATCCGGGAAAGACATCTTCTGCCAGCATCTCGGGTCAGACAACTCCCGCTACAGATATAAATTTGCCTTTTATTTTATTAAATTAGACAACGTGGATCGATATTCATTTGTTCATGTTTTATAAAAACACGTTATATGTATGGTTTTAAAAACCCGACAACATATATGCATATGCATATATGCAGTATATATGCTGCATATATGCAGGTGCATATGTGCGACATATATGCGGCATATATGCGCATATATGCAGGCAGCATATATGCATCTGCATATATGCATATATGCAGCATATGTGCACATATGAATCTGCATATATGCAAACATATATGCATCAGCATATATGCATTCTCTATGGATTGGTTTACATATTGAAAGCAAGCGGATCAAGGTTTACATATTACCTACTTGGATTGGTTTTCATTCATTTTTCAATTTTACATTTTGTATTCGTGGAATGATGTTATCAAATTGTTGTTGAAGACTCATTTCACACTATTCGAGTAATTCCTATTGAGGTAATTCCCATTTTGGTCTTTGTATTCTTTGGTAATGTAGGTATAAAGCTTGGGGTTCTCTTTTAGGATAGCAGCTGGCAGAAAGAGACATTATAGTGGCATGCATTGATTACAGGTGAACGTCATTTCACATTGTAAATATACTTTCTTAGACAAAATAAATACAGTTGCTTTAATACTCATAGAAATTCCTGACCACTAACTTCCTTATTAACCATGGCCAAAAATTTAAACGATATATGTTGTTAAATGATATATTTTGGGTACAAGTTAAATGATATATTTTGTTAGATTGAGATTGTACTCTCCTATGATATATTTTATTCAAATAGTGAAATATCCTAATGAGGTAATTTGCATATTTCTAGACTTAGGCTTAAAAACATGGTGTTAGATGGTGAAAACACGAAACAGCCCCCGAACGGCCCCGTGAGTGGCGTCAACACCTCCCACGGGACCAATATAACTCGTAGAAACTGACCCCGCAGCCGCGGGTCTCCCGGTTTGAGAGTATGACGGTAATTTGCATATTTCTAGACTTAGGCTCAATAACATGGCGTTAGAGGGTGAAAACTCGAAACAACCCCCGAACGGCCCGTGGGTGGCACCAACACCTCCCACGGGACCAATGTAACTCGTAGGAACTGACCCCACAGCCGCGGGTCTCCCGGTTTGAGAATACGACGATAATTTGCATATTTCTAGACTTAGGCTTAAAAATATGACGTTAAAGGGTGAAAACTCGAAATAGCCCCCGAACGGCCCCGTGGGTGGAACCAACACCTCCCACGGAACCTATGTAACTCGTAGAAATTGACCCCGCAGCCGCGGGTTTCCCAGTTTGAGAGTATGACGGTAATTTGCATATTTCTAGACTTAGGCTCAAAAACATGGCGTTAGAGGGTGAAAACTCGAAACAGCCCCAGAACGGCCCCGTGGGTGGCACCAACACCTCCCACGGGACTAATGTAACTGGTAGGAACTGACCCCGCAGCCTCCGGACTCCCGGTTTGAGAATACGATGATAATTTGCATATTTCTTTACTTAGGCTTAAAAACATGGCGTTAGAGGGTGAAAACTCGAAACAGCCCCCGAACGTCCCCGTGGGTGGCACCAACACCTCTCACGGGACCAATTTAACTCGTAGGAACTGACCCCACAGCCGCGGGTTTCCCAGTTTGAGAGTATGACGGTAATTTGCATATTTCTAGACTTAGGCTCAAAAACATGGCGTTAGAGGGTGAAAACTCGAAACAGCCCCCGAACGGCCCCATAGGTGGCACCAACACCTCCCACGGGACTAATGTAACTCGTAGGAACTGACCCGACAGCCGCGGGACTCCCGGTTTGAGAATACGATGATAATTTGCATATCTCTTGACTTAGGCTTAAAAACATGGCGTTCGAGGGTGAAAACTCGAAACAGCCCTCGAACGTCCCCGTGGGTGGCACCAACACCTCCCACGGGACCAATGTAACTCGTAGGAATTAACCCCACAATCGCGGGTCTCCCGGTTTGAGAGTACGACGATAATTTGTATATTTCTTGACTTAGGCTTAAAAACATGGCGTTAGAGGGTGAAAACTAGAAATAGCCCCCAAACGTCCCCGTGGGTGGCACCAACACCTCCCACGGGACCAATGTAACTCGTAGGAACTGACCCCACAGCCGCGGGTCTCCCGATTTGAGAGTACGACGGTGATTTGTATATTTCTTGACTTAGGCTTAAAAATATGGCGTTAGAGGGTGAAAACTCAAAACAGCCCCCGAACGTCCCCGTGGGTGGCACTAACACCTCCCACGGGACCAATGTAACTCGTAAGAACTGATCCCGCAGCCACGGGTCTCCCGGTTTGAGAGTACGACGGTAATTTGCATATTTTATACTTAAGCAAAACATGGCGTTAGAGGGTGAAAAATCGAAACAGCCCCCGAACGGCCCCGTGGGTGGCACCAACACCTCCCACGGGACTAATGTAACTCATAGGAACTGACCCCACAGCCGCAGGACTCCCGGTTTGAGAATACGACGATAATTTGCATATCTCTTGACTTATTCTTAAAAACATGGCGTTCGAGGGTGAAAACTCGAAACAGCCCCCGAACGTCCCCGTGGGTGGCACCAACACCTCCCACGGGACCAATGTAACACATAGGAATTGACCCCACAACCGCGGGTCTCCCGATTTGAGAGTACGACAGTAATTTGCATATTTCTTGACTTGGGCTTAAAAACATGGCGTTAGAGGGTGAAAACTCGAAACAGCCCACGAACGTCCCCGTGGGTGGCACCAACACCTCCCACGAGACCAATGTAACTCGTAGGAACTGACCCCACAGCCGCGGGTCTCCCGGTTTGAGAGTACGACGATAATTTGCATATTTCTAAACTTAAGCAAAACATGGCGTTAGAGGGTGAAAACTCGAAACAGCCCCCGAACGGCCCCGTGGGTGGCACCAACACCTCCCACGGGACCAATGTAACTCGTAGGAACTGACTCCGTAGCCGTGGGTCTCAAAACGACGGTAATTTGCATATTTCTTCTTGGTTACTGATAATTTTAACTCATATATGCAGTTTTTCAGTTTGATTAATTTTTTTGTAAAACTTTTTGGTTACTGATATTTTTTTTTATGTATCCTATCATTTGTAGGATTTTTGCACGCGGAACAAACGAAGGATGCAATGGGATACAACATGAAGATTGTTTATATGTTGTGGACATTCAGGTTTTGTTTTTTGTGTTACAGTCGTGCGGGCTTCTATTGTTTAGTTTTATAGCCGTGCGGGCTTTTATAATTTGATTGTTGAATTTTATGGCCGTGCGGGCTTTATAATAAGTAGGTTTTACATTTACAGGTTTTGGCATGTCAAGAAAATAGAGAAAACTCTGCCCAATTTTTTTTTTGGTCTGTGAATTATTAAGACGCTTAATATTTTTAAGTTTGTATATATATTTGTTTATTAACAACGTTCTTGATTCGCAGTTTGTGATTGGACCCCCAATTTTAGGTGCGCTCACAGGACCCCCAATTTTACGATTGGACCAAAAAAATACATTATTTTTTAAATTATAGTTAAATATGATCATGGACTTTGTCCATGACCATTTTTATTTTTTTCGTCACTCATAAAAATGGTTGCAAACTTGGGCCGCGACCATTTTTTTTATATTTTTGGTCACGGTTATGGGTCACGGCCAAAGTCCGCGACCATTTTTTTCCTTTTTTTTCGTCATGGTCGTGGGTCAGAACTTGGATCGCGACCATTTTTTTTATTTTTTTGGTCACGGTTGTGGGTCGCGGACTTTGGCCGCGACTAATTTGTCACAGTTGTGGGTCACGAATGAGGACCGCGACCAATTTTTTTTTATTTTTTGTCACGGTCGTAGGTCGCGGACTTTGGGCGCGACTAATTTGTCACGGTTGTGGGTCAAAGTCATCCTAGCTCCACATGATGACCCTTTGGTAATCATAACAAGAGTTCATGGATGTAAGCTACAGAGAATTCTTGTAGATGGAGGAAGTTTAGCAGATGTGATGTTCTGGCCCTGCTTCAAAAGCCTAGGCCTTAGCAGAGATAGGCTGGTACCCTATCATCATCCGTTAATGGGTTTCAGCAGTGAAAAGGTCCATCCGTTGGGCATGTATGAGATGGACATGCGAATGGGTGATGAGTGGCCTAAGAGGTTAACCCGGAAGATTAATTTTTTCGTTATGGACGAAAACGTCTTCTCGGCCTATAACCTCATCATAGGAAGAGTAGCCCTTAAGGAGTTTGAGGCCGTGCTGTCGACGGTCCACCAGATGCTAAAATTCCTGACCCCCTATGGGGTAGGGGAAGTGCAGGGTTACCAGACCATATCACGAGAATGCTACTTCAACTCGGCTGAAGAGAGAGAGGCCCATAAGAGAGCAACTACCACTTGTAACATTGATACACTTGACCCTAGAGATGAAACAAAGTTGAAGAAAAGAGAGGTCGCGAAAGAGGTAGAATCCATCGTCCTCAATGAGGATGAACCGAAAAAAACCGTCCAGGTCGGCAAAGCTTTAAAAGCGGAGATCAAGGAAGAGCTGATAAACTTCTTGAGGAAGAGGCAGAGTGTCTTCGCTTGGAGTCACGCGGATATGCCTAGCATCAATCCTGAGGTTATGTGCCACAAACTCAATGTGGCTAAGGATGATAGGCCAATCAAATAAAGACGAAGAGTTTACTCTAGGGAGAAGTACGACATCATTCGGGAAGAAGTCAGAAAGTTGGAAGAGGCTCAGTTTATCAGGGAAGTCATATATCCAGAGTGGTTGTCAAATGCAGTCATAGTGCCCAAAGCCAATGGGAAATGGAGAATGACCCGAACAAGTCTTGCCCAAAAGACAGTTATCTCTTACCTCGGATCGACCAAATGGTAGATGCCATCGCAAGGCATGAGCTCATGAGCTTCATGGACGCGTATTCAGGCTACAACCAGAACTTCATGGATGCCGAAGACTCAGAGAAGACAGCCTTCATCACTGACAAAGGGATATATTGCTATAAAGTTATTCCCTTAGGATTGAAAAATGCGGGGATAAAATACCAACGTCTTGTGAATAAGATGTTTGAGGACCAAATATGAAAGACTATGGAGGTGTATATAGACGATATGTTAACGAAGATCTTAAAGGCCTGCACCCATGTGGCAGACATGGAAAAGACATTCGATACTATGGACTTGTACAGATGAAACTCAACCCTGCGAAGTGTGTCTTAGAGGTAGGAGTTGGAAAATTTCTTGGATTCATTGTCAATCAGAGGGGAATAGAGTCAAACCCTGAGAAAATCAAGGCTTTGCTCGACATGAAGACACCAAGGAGTATCAAGGACGTTCATAGGCTCACTGGAAGAGTAGTTGCACTCAACAGATTTGTTTCCAGAGCGACGAACAAGTGTCTTCCGTTATTTAAGGTGCTCAGAAAGTCCTTCGAATGGAACAAATAGTGACGAGGCTTTTAATCAACTCAAGTCCTACCTCGAATCTCCCTTACTCTTATCTCGGCCCATAGTAGGAAAGAAGTTATATGTTTATCTAGCAGTCTCTGAATCAGCTATAAGTGCAGCCATAGTACGTGAAGACGTTGGGGTCCAAAGGCCTGTATACTTCAATAGTAAGGCCCTTCAAGGGTTAGAACAGAACTATCCTCGGATGGAAAAATTGGCCTACGCTTTGATACATGCCTCGAGGAACATGAAGCCCTACTTTCAGGCCCATTCCATGGTCATCCTCACTGACTCCACACTAAGACAAGTCCTTCATAAACCTGAGAAGTCGGGTAGATTGATGACATGAACCATTGAGTTGGGAGAGTATGACCTTACTTATCAGCCTAGGGTGGCCATCAAAGGGCAGGCACTTGCAGATTTTGTTGCTGAGTACATATGGGAAGAGGCTGAGGTTGAGAATGACCTAGAGATTGTAGAGTGGACAAACAGCAACGTCTTTTGAGATCCTGAAGAGGTTGTATCTAAGAGAATCAAAAATAGAATAGCCGAGAACGAGGAAGATCGGTACCTTTTCAATTATGGAGTCATGTCAGAAGGGAGCTTCTCATCAGGTAAAGACATCTGGAACCTATTTATCAACGGGTCTTCTTACAAAAGCAGAACCAGTGCAGGGCTAATACTTACAGCTCCGGATGGTGCTAACATTGAATATGCCCTAAGGTTTAACTTCAAGGCATCAAACAACGAGTCAGAATATGAGGCCATGATAGCAGGCCACTCATTGGCAAAAACCCTTAGGGTAAGACGACTCCTGCTTCATAGTGACTCAAGGTTGGTTGTTAATCAAGTATTAGGGGTCTATGAGGCCAAGGATGAAAGGATGGTCAAATACCTGAAGAGGGTGAGAACGATACTTGAATATTTCAAAGAGGTAAAGATGAAGAGAATACCTCCGCAAAACAACAGCCATGCAGATGCATTAGCAAGTTTATCTTCGGCGATAAGGACAGACATCAGAAGGACAGTCCCGGTTGAGATCTTGCCCAAGGTGACCATTGAAGAAGAAGAGGTCAGTAACCCTTGCCTCAATTTGAACCTAGGGGACTCATGGATGGATCCCCTTATCAGATATATCAGAGAGGGAGAGCTACTGAAATCAAAGTTAGAGAGGAGGAAACTGAGGTACAGAGCTGCAAAGTTCTCAATAGTAGGAGACGTCCTATATAAGAAAGGATTCCTATTACTTCTCCTCAGATGTGTTCATCCCACAGAAGTTCCCCGCGTCCTACAGGAGGTACACGAGGGTTCTTGCTCCAGTCATATAGGAGGAAGACCTTTGGTTAAGAGGATTATTACGCAAGGATACTGGTGTTAGACCTTAGCCAAGGATGTTGCAGCCTACGTAAATAAGTGTGACAAATGTCAGAGATTCTCCACTATCCCCCATCAACCTCATCATCCTATGACGTCAATCAGTTCCCCTTGGCCATTCGCGGTATGGGGAATTGACTTAGTGGGTCCCTTGCCAAGGGCTGCAAATAACTACCGATTTCTGATAGTCGCCATTGATTACTTCTCTAAATGGGTAGAGGCTGAGCCAATGATCACGATTACAGAGTAGAAGACCTTCCAATTTATTTGGAAGAATATCATATCCAGACATGGCCTCCCAAACACCCTCATCTCGGACAACGGAACCCAGTTCAAGAATTCTTCCTTGGAAAAATATTATGAAAGAGTTGGGATAAAGCAATTTTTCTCTTCTCCTGGACGACCTCAGGCTAACGGTCAGACATAAGTCACTAATAGAACTATCCTCGACGGGATTAAGAAGAGGTTAGAAGAAGCTAAGGGTAGATGGGCTGAAGAGTTTTATGCTATGCTATAGGCCTAAAGAACAACGGCTAGGACACCAACGAGGAGACCCAATTTATGTTAGCGCATGGCTCGGAGGCCGTCATACCGACAGAAGTAGGACTTCCTAGTCATAGGGTTCAGACCTATGACCCTGAGAGGAATGGGGAGGAGAGAAGACTTGACCTCGATTTGATCAAAGAGAGAAGGGAAGACGCAGAAATTAGGCAGGCAGCTTACTAGCAGAGAACAGCAAAGTTCTACAATCAAAGGGTAAAATCAAGACCTATAGTTGTGGGAGACCTGGTGCTAAAAAAGGAGTTACAGAAGGAAAATAAGCTTCGCCCGAATTGGCATGGTCCTTACAAAGTGGTTGAGGAAGTTGTGCCTGGGACCTACAGACTAGAAAACCTTGAAGGGGAGCCTTTTTCTAATCCTTGGAATGTTGATCACTTAAAAAAGTATTACATATGATGTTGCAAGAGTTTCCATGTAAATGTATCATCCTATGAAGAGATTATTAATGAAAAGATCATTTCCCATGTCAATTCTTGGTTCATTATGCTCTAGTGGTAGAATTTATGACGATAACTTCTTATGTGACGACCTCAGACCTTATAACATCATAATTTGGTGACAAGGTCTGAGGTAGGACATCATACATGGATGACCTCATACCTTAGACATCATTCATTTGGTGAAAAATTATTTATGGGGATAACATCATAGTTGATGACCTCAGACCTTAAACATCATAATTTGGTGACAACATCTGAGGTAGGACATCATACTTTGATGACCTCAGACCTCGAACATCATTAATTTGGTGAATATTTTATGAGGGTAACATCTTAATTGTTGTCCTCAGACCCTAACATCATTAATTTGGTGAATATTTTATGAGGGTAACATCTTTGTTGATGATCTCAAACTTTATAACATCATAATTTGGTGACATGGTCTGAGGTAAGACATCATACTTGAATGACCTCAGACCTTAGACATCATTCATTTGGTGAAAAATTATTTATGGGGATAACATCATAGTTGATGACCTCAGACCTTAAACATCATAATTTGGTGACAAGATCTGAGGTAGGACATCATACTTTGATGACCTCAGACCTCGAACATCATTAATTTGGTGAATATTTTATGAGGGTAACATCTTAGTTGATGATCTCAGACCCTAACATCATTAATTTGGTGAATATTTTATGAGGGTAACATCTTAGTTGATGACCTCAGACCTTATAACATCATAATTTGGTGACAAGGTCTGAGGTGAGACATCATACTTGGATAACCTCAGACCTTAGACATCATTAATTTGGTGGAAAATTATTTATGGGGATAACATCTTAGTTAATGACCTCAGACCTTATAACATCATAATTTGGTGACAAGGTCTGAGGTGAGACATCATACTAGGATGACCTCAGACCTTAGACATCATTAATTTGGTGGAAAATTGTTTATGGGGATAACATCTTAGTCAATGACCTCAGACCTTAACATCATTAATTTGGTGAATATTTTATGAGGGTAACATCTTAGTTGATGACCTCAGACCTTATAACATCATAATTTGGTGACAAGGTCTGAGGTGAGACATCATACTTGGATGACCTCAGACCTTAGACATCATTCATTTGGTGAAAAATTATTTATGGGGATAACATCATAGTTGATGACCTCAGACCTTAAACATCATAATTTGGTGACAAGATCTGAGGTAGGACATTATACTTTGATGACCTCAGACCTCGAACATCATTAATTTGGTGAATATTTTATGAGGGTGACATCTTAGTTGATGACCTCAGACCCTAACATCATTAATTTGGTGAATATTTTGTGAGAGTAACATCTTAGTTGATGATCTCAGACCTTATAACATCATAATTTGGTGACAAGGTCTGAGGTGAGACATCATACTTGGATGACCTCAGACCTTAGACATCATTAATTTGGTAGAAAAAATTTTATGGGGATAACATCTTAGTCGATAACCTCAGACCTTAACATCATTAATTTGGTGAATATTTTATGAGGGTAACATCTTAAATGATGACCTCAGACCTTAACATCATTAATTTGGTGAATGTTTTATGAGGGTGACATCTTAGTTGATGACCTCAGACCTTGAACATCATTAATTTGGTGAATATTTTATTTATGGAGGCTTCAGACCTTAGCACAAACACATTGCATAACAGAAAAATCATTTAAAGAACATTCAGTAACTAAAGAGATAAAGGCCTCCTCAGAGGTTGATATAGATTAAAAAAGTTACAAGATACAAGGTAACTGAGTTTGCAATCAGAGGTTACAATCTGAAATCAAAATCAAAAAATTACAAAAAAGCTTCACAAAAATGACCTAAGGGTCTGCAGCTACAGTGTTGGTAACCTCGGCCTCATTTCCTTGGTCGATGTTGGTCACCTCAGCTAGATTATCTCGGAGGTTGGCACCCTCAGTCCCTGTAACATCCAGCGGTGCAGTCTCTGCAGGAGTAGCATCTTCCTCCTCAACCTCTTGAAGGGCCTGAGCAAATTGAGGGTTAGCAAATCCCAGACCAATGAAGTCAAAGGCAGTCAAGATCCCTGACTCCTTCTCTTTGGCAGCCGCTCATTTACCAGTTACCTTGACACCTATTCCGAGGTATTCAAAGCCAAAGCTGATAAATTCGTCAGAGACTTTGTAATCAGCCAGGATCCCCTCAGAAGCATCCTCAAGAGCAGAATTTACTGCAGCATCAACCTTCCCCTAAAGAGCGTCGTCCTTGGCCTGCAGGGCAGAGGTGTGTTCCTTATTAAGCTTGGAGATCTCTTTCTCCAACTGCTTGACCTTCTTGTCAGGCCCTTCAAAGGCAGACTTCAGACAATCCACCTCTGCATTCAGAGAGTCTTGTACCTTCTCGGACTCTTTTCCCTTCTCGATGAGGGGCAACCTCTTCAGAGTCCAGTTGGCCAAATGATGCATAGCAACGATGCCCTGCAAATCAAGGATCAGATGTATAAGTTCAAATTCAAAGCAGAGGTTACACTTCGGAATCAAATTGAAATTCAAATCTTACCTGAATAGACCTGTGAAGGCCAAACTCAGCCAGTAGGGGAGTATCCATGGAGCGACAAAAGCGATTGTCAGCATCGATCATAGCAGAGCCGATGGCATCCAACGCCTGCACACTATGGCCTATCAGACTGTCATTTATTTTTAGCTGCTCCAGACGAGCAGCTAATGCATCATCAGAGGATATGGGGATAGCTTTTGGGGCTTCACTCGGCCTCTGATCCTCAGGAGTAGAAGTTATGGTTTTCCTCTTCCTTGTGGCGTCGGCCTTAGACGTGTTGATACCCTGCTTAGAGGGGGAGGAGGAGGTGCATTCAGACATGCCTTCTTTACTAATTTCATAAGACTGGGGGCAGATATCTCCCAGATTTTATCTAAAATGCCTTCAGGGTTCTCTGTAAATAGAAAGGTCTGAGTTAGAAAATCAGAGACATAAAAAGTCAGAGGTTTAACTTGATGAGATAATAAAATAAACACTTACGGAGCTCGATCAGAGGACTCCCCCCAAGGCCAATCTCAGAGAGATAGTAGGGGGTCATCAGATGTTCGAACTTGACCAACAGACCATGCTCCCCTGATCTTGAAGGTCTTTTACTTTTTAAAAATTATTTTGGCTTAGCCCAGGGTCGACCCTGGCAGCGATTGACACCTTGCCCCATCTCAGGGGTATCTTCGGCTCTAAGTTCGAAGAGGGGACACAGGGGCTAAACTCCCATGCCCCTGAAGCGAAGAAGTATCACGGTTTCCAATTGTGATTTGAAGTTTGGGTAACCTACAACATCTTCTTTGTTGATTTCTAAGCTATAAAGTGGTAATAGCTTGAATGATTCCCAGCAGAGGAAGGGATGTAGCATCCGATGAAGACCTGGACAGGAAGGTCTGAATGGTGGACTGCCTTCCATAAAACTATAGCTTCAATTATCACCCTCCAGTCATTGGGGGATAACTGGGAAGGAGCTGAGTTAATGTAGGAAAGTATGGACCTAATGATGGGATGAATGGGTAGACAAAATCCTAACTTGAACATCTGCTCATACAAGCAGATCTCACCATCTCGGACGTCGAAAGCCCTCTCTTCTCTTAGAGGTCTCCGGAGTTTTATGGAGGGACTTATTGAATAGAGATGTCTAAAGGAAAAAAGGTCGAGCTCGCTGACAGTGCTTTCTATCTCGGTTGCCTTCGAGGTGTCAACATCGCTCTCATCCTCATCATCCTCATCTCGGTCAACATCGGCTGGAATGGACGAGGGATTACCTTCAGGAAACCTCTGAGAAAACTCAGCCCCTGTAGCAGCCAATAGGGGGACTACATCAATAGGAGGAGGAAAGGATACATTTGGTTCGACAAATTCAGCATTTGAAGAAGATCGGTATGTCCTAGACTCATTATGGGACGAGACGCGGCTCAAAACCTCGGCTTGATCAGGGACTTGATCCTGTCGAATGGAAAAGTCCATGGCCTCTTGAAAAGAGTCCACGGACATAGGGTCTGAGGTGGACGACTCAGACTCATACATGGGAGTAGGTTCAACTGGGACCTCTACTTGGGTAACTAGTTCGGCGGGCTCAGGGTATATGACCTTCAGAGGGGATGGAAAGATAGGCCTAAGGGGGAAGGCCTCAGCCCTACGAGCTTCCTCTTGGGCTCTCTCTATTTGCCTAATCTTTTCCAAAGTCTTCTCTCTAAGAGAGGGGAATTCTTCTAAAAGTTGATACAGAGGTCTGAGCATATAGGGACGACCTTACACTTGAGGATTCAAGATAAAAGCAAACAACTTAACTAGAAACTGCCTAAGGATCAAACTGGGTTTTTAAAGAAGAATGATTAAGAACATTTCACCATAAAATGCATAGACTCGCCAAAAAATGCAAAAAATAGGAACACGGCAGGAAAAAATGGATAAGAAGAGATGGTAGGCGATACCTGAGGGAATGCGATGAGAAGAAAGGAGAGGTTGGCAAGAAAATCCACCAAATGCACTAGCTCTTGTAGAGAGAGAGAAGACAGAGAAAGCTCAGGCGAAGAAAATGAAGAAATGAAGAAGAATGAAAGGAAAAAGGGTCAAAACCCTTGATATTCTCTTACGCGCATCCCAAAGCCCATCATTGCCTTGGGAGCCCAAAAGAATGCAATCATTACACTTCCATACATGCCATCCACTTCAGTCATTGGCAAGTGTCAAAGGAATATTGGCACAAAGAAGAAAGACCTCGAAGTTATACACCCCATAGTCACATGTTCCCACATGTAACTAAGGGCCAGGAGGTGATTGATATGCCATATATGTACCCAACAGCTCAGAGATTACAACCTCGGCCAGGGAGATGGCCGAGGTTAAAAGGTCCTTATAATGACAACCAGCGGCCTCGTCCCCAGCAAGGTCGACCATGGTCGATGTTACTAGTTGCCACATAGCCATGCAACAGTTGAGGTCCTCGTGATCCATGGTGACAGTTATTCATCAGGACATCCAAGGTTGACAACCTCGACTGGGTTCAAACCGATGTTACAAGAGCTACACCATCATCATAACCAACCTCGACAGAGCATCGGCCGATGTTCCTAGGCTACTCCTCCAAAGCCTCGGCTCAGGCCGACATTATGACTCCACTTGTCTCACCTCGGCCTTATATGAGCCGAGACCACCATGATTAATCTCGGATTGGTCAACAGCCAGACTTCACCAACCTCATACTCTTCTAGGCCGAGGTTATAAAAAATCATTCCCCTCACGTGGGGGGAATATTTCATCATCATTCTCTACATGTGACAGTGACAGATGTCTTCATCAGATTGGCTAGATCAACAAACAAATGCTCATTTTATGCATAGGGGGTGTACTACACCCCCCACATACTATATAAACATGTCTTCTCCTACTTGGAGGGGGATTCAAAATTAGAACCCTAGCTGAAACTCTGTCATTTTACACAGTAGAGAAAGAAAGCTTGAGAGATTATATCCATGGCCATTAGTGCCTTCATTCAGTGATATAAACTATTTGTATTGGTTGCTATAATTCTGTTATGATAGGTGGAGCCTCGGGCATGGTACAAGCTAGTGGTTCCAGGCCAGGTGGACGACTTTTTATGATGTAAGAGGCTCAGGTTACTCTGGTTGTGGTGACAGGTCAACAAGTGAATGTGGATCACCAGAAAATTATGGAGAAGGCATTAAATGGAAGAATCTACATGGCAAAGTGAGTATAGAATGACAATGCGTTATCCGTAATTATTTGATTTGAACGACCAAGGTATCTCAATTTCGGGGATGAAATTTCCTAATGGGGGGGAGAGTTGTGACAACCCGGATATAATTGGGGAAATGGATAATGTGTATTAATATATAATAGTAGGTTATTTTTTTTAGTCTAATCCTACCTTCACAAATCATGAAATATCGAATTATTTACAAATACAAAATTTTGAAGTTTTCGGTAGGAATGCTCATGTTGGAGACTAGTTTTGACCCTTCTAATATAATACTTGACTTGAGGTGAAAACTACATATTTGTAGATATATGATTTATATTTGTAACACAACAAACGGTGTGTTAAACGAAGGTCCGAGCAAGAATTTATGCTGGAATTACGAAGCAGGGGCAAATTTGTCGTTAAATGATATTTCGTTTGATTAGTATAACAAATGGTGGATTTTGATTGGTTAAGGAAGGAGGTGAGTTTGGACGAATTTAAAACCTTTAGATTACCTCCTCCTTCAGCCAAAACTCGGCCATTAAAGATTTTGGCTTGAGAGGACGAGAAGTGGGAAGTCGAAGAAGAAGAATTGAGGAGAAATTTGGAGAAAAATCTAGGGGAAATTACGAAAAAGTCCTAAAGGTAATTCTATATGTAATTCTTGTTATTTTTCTTATGTTACTGATTGAAATGGTATAAATCATAGAGTGTATATATAACTTTCATGCCTTAGTTTATAGGTACGAATAGATGCAAGTTTACGTAAAATATTGAACGTGTAAACCCTTAAAATTGCTTGAGTTAGGAACCTTGTGTAGTCAAACATCTATATCTTTTTGTATACTCATTGGAATTGAGTAATTCTAATTGGAGATGAAAATAGACTCATATATGTATAACATATATTAATATTAGGTAAAAATACCAATAAATGAATCTTGGGTGATAGTTGGAAGTTTGGGTATAAAATTTGCCCTCAAAGTGTAAGCACGCATACCACATGTTCGATGTTTGGTCTGACATAGCAAATGAACTCTAAAAATTATGAAACTTTAATTTCGTATTATTGAATATGCTTACTGATATTGTATAGAATATCATAGAAAGTTATTAAGTAGATAAATTATAAAAGTTCCTGAAAATTGACTGAACGATGGATGAGCTTATAGGGCAGATTTGCTATGTATTGAAGAAATGGGCATAACTTGGTCTAGGAACCTGAAATGATGTTTTGCCTTTTGTATGGGAAACCTAATATGATAATAATTGGAGTGCCAATAAGAAATGAAATAATGTTTAGTATATGATTTGGATATGATAACCACCTTAACATGAATTTAGATGGAACTTTATCTATGATAAAGGATGTGAATGGGATCATATGATGCTTATGAATTGAGTTATGTTTAAGTTACTCTTTGGATTGTTGATATTCTTATGACGTTAATAATATTGTAAGAATGATAGGAAGGGGAGAAGAACTGGTTGAGCAAGTGCCACACGAAGGCAACGAAAATAAAAAGCCCATTAAGTTACCAAGGTGAGTGTTCTTACTGAGTTGGATATGGATATGGTTAATGAGTTGATTATGGATATGATATGTGGTACATACTGAGTTAAATATGGATAGGGTATAGATACGATATACTTACTCATTTGAATATAGATATGATATGAGTGGTTATTGAGTTGAATATAGATATGATATGTGTGGTTACTGAGTGGAATATGAATATGATAAGTGTGGTTACTGAGTTGGATATGGATATGGTTAGTGAGTTGATTATAGATATGATATGTGGTACTTACTGAGTTGAATACGGAAAGGGTATAGATATGATATACTTACTGAGTTGAATATGGATATGATATGGGTGGTTATTGAATTGAATATAGATATGATATGTGTGGTTATTGAGTTGAATATGAATATGATATGTGTGGTTAGTTAGTTGGATATGGATATGGGTAGTGAGTTGATTATAGATATGTTATGTGGTACTTACCGAGTTGAATATGGATAGGGTATTGATATGATATACTTATGGAGTTGAATATGGATATGATATGGGTGGTTATTGAATTGAATATAGATATGATATGTGTGGTTACTGAGTTGAATATGAATATGATATGTGTGGTTACTTAGTTGATATGGATATGGTTAGTGAGTTTATTATAGATATGATATCTGGTACTTATTGAGTTGAATATGGATAGGGTATACGTATGATATACTTACTGAGTTGAATATGGATATGATATGAGTGGTTATTGAATTGAATATAGATATGATATATGTGGTTACTGAGTTGAATATGAATATAATATGTGCGCTTACTGAGTTGGATATGGATATGGTTACTGAGTTGATTATAAATATGATATGTGGTGCTTACTGAGTTGAATATGGATAGAGTATAGATATGATATACATACTGAGTTGAATATAGATATGATATGAGTGGTTATTAAGTTGAATATAGATATGATATGTGTGGTTAGTGAGTTGAATATGAATATGAATATGAATATGATATGCGTGGTTACTGAGTTAGATATGGATATGGTTATTGAGTTGATTATAAATATGATATGTGGTACTTACTGAGTGTAATATGGACAGAGTATAGATATGATATACTTACTGAGTTGAATATAGATATGATATGAGTGGCTATTGAGTTGAATATGGATATGATATGTGTGGTTAGTGAGTTGAATATGAATATGATATGAGTGGTTACTGAGTTGGATATGAATATGGTCACTGAGTTGATTATAAATATGATATATGGTACTTACTGAGTTGAATATGGATAGAGTATAGATATGATATACTTACTGAGTTGAATATAGATATGATATGAGTGGTTATTGAGTTGAATATAGATATGATATGTGAGGTTAGTGAGTGAATATGAATATGATATGCGTGGTTACTGAGTTGGATATGAATATGGTTACTGAGTTGATTATAGATACGATATGTTGTACCTATTGAGTTGAATATGGATATGATATGGGTGGTTACTGAGTTGAATATAGAGATAATATGGGTGGTTATTGAGTTGAGTATGGACATGATATGTGTGGTTACTGAGTTGGATATGGATATAGTTATTACGTTGATTATGGATATGATATGTATGTACTATATAGTGATGTTAAGGCTATTTATAGCAAAGAGATGTTATGTCTTATTAATCGCCAAGAGATGTTATGGGTTATTTATAGCCAAGAGATGTTATGGCTTATTAACCGCCAGGAGATGTTATGGTTTATCAACAGCCAAGAGATGTTATGGATTATTTATAGCCAAGAGATGTTATGGCTTATCAACAGCTAAGAGATGTTATGGCTTATCAATAGCTAAGAGATGTTATGGCTTATCAATAGCCAATAGATGTTATGGCTTATTTATAGCCAAGAGATGTTTTGGCTTATCAACAGCCAAGAGATTGTATGGCTTATCAACAGCCAAGAGATTTTAATAAAATTAAGATGCTAATATAGTACTTTTACTATATAGAGATTTAGTACATTCACTGAGTTTTGTTTTACTCATGATTTTATATATTTAAATTTTCAGGTTTGTATACTGCCAGCTAGGACACCCTGTGATCGGTAATTAGGAGGGCTGCACCGTTAGAGAAAGGTGGGGTTTAAATATGGGAATTTTATTATTGTCACACTGAGGATTTTACCACACTCATACAATAGATCTACTGAGATAACGTAGTTTAATTTGATGAGGGTACTAGTTAATCATAGTATGGTTGGTTTTCTTAATTATGACTCTGATATTAATTACGTTATGATACAGAGAACATAATTACATTAATTGTATACAACATACATGAAATCTTGAAATGAAATATATTTTAATTGGTTTAAGATAATGATTTAATTACCATAAAATAAATGATTAGCATTGAATTGGGTTTGGGGTGTGACAATTAGTGGTATCAGAGCAGCTAGGTTGTAAATTCTGGTTGTCTCCAATAAAATAAAATAAAGTTATCTTCATCTACATGGGTGATGCATCCAAGCTTTGGCGACCAATGTCTCACACTATGAAGTGATTCTTAAAATGCAGGAGGATCATAAGGCGCCACTTGCCAATCTACATGTTAACTATAAGGAAAATTTCTCTCGGCTAAGCAGTAAAAAAAGTTTTAATAAAAAGTTATGAATGTTTATTCGTCTTACAGCAAGAAGGAATTTGTGATGAAGTGTAAGATGACCAGTGTCCGGGAGGTTGCTGGTTTACTGGAGCAGGAGAATAATTTATTGAGGAATGAATTAGAGGCTTTAAAAAATTTGGCAACTATTGGTCAGAGTGAGGGAGTATCTATTCTAGAGCAAGAGAATGCTAGGTTGATGGAGAAGATTGAAAATATTAAGAAATCCAAAGGTGGATAGTTTTCCAAATATGTGGTGGTTATTTGGCCTTCAATTGAGGAAGAAAGGACAAAGAAAACTCTGGCCAACCAGGTAATTTTATAAAGATCCAGTCAACTAGTAACAAAAAGCTAAACGAGAAGGTTAATCGTCTTAACTTCCACTTCCATAAGTAAACCATTGACCATTTGGATGAATAGTTATGATGAAGCCTAGGACATATGGGTAAGGGTCTAGAGCAAGCCAGGAGAAAGGACTATAGATGGGGCTGGCTCAATGCTCTAACTATTATAAATATTCCTAAAGAAGATTCTTTATGGCATTGGAATGACCCGGGTTGCTTGGTTTATCCTGACTATCCCTTCAAGCTGGATGTTAACTAGATTCTTACTGATGACATACCCATAAGCCTTATTAGAAAATACCTTGGTGATTATGGCCTTCATGAGGAAGTTCCTCCATTTGACCTCTTCACCTGGTGGATAAGCCTAGATCTAGCGGGCAAGGGAGGCTTAGGGAATTAGGATCCACCATTCTACCATTTGTTCTAGATCTTCCCCCTAAGGGGATGAAGAAAGCTCTTGAAAATTTTTAGCTTTGTTTTGATCTTGCCATTGATAAATTATGAGTTGTAATGATGTTATATTCTCTTGTTTTTTAATAAAACAAAAGTTATTTAAGTTTACTATCTATAATTGTGGCCTACCAATAGCTTTGCATTGTGATTATGCGGTCAGCCATTGGCGAAGAAATCTAATTGACTGGTTACCAATTTGGATGAACCTAAGTTATCTAGCCTTAGGTTATACTAAAACAAATGGATCTTGTTGTTTTTAACTAAGTTTTTTTATTAGTTACCATCGGCCACAAAATGTTATAGGATCTTTCCTTTATTTGGTCAGGTAAAAGTTCTTGTTCTTGACTTTAAGTCATACAGGGAGTTTTAGAATTAGGAACTTCTTGTTCGTGGATTGTCAAAGATGAAGTCATACATGAAATTTAATGAATATTGATTGCTTTTATTGTATAACCATTCGCTTTTAAGATTTGTTACATCTCCCATTCCCCAAAAAAACATAAAAAGGAAGTCAACTGATGATAAACCAATAAATTCTCATTAATACTGAAAAATGGATACACATTTGTCGAAAACTTCGATTCATAATGTAAAATATGACGACGGTGTGTGATACCAATTTAAATTAATTCGCAAGTTTCCAAGTAAACCTTATTTAATTAGAGTCTATTAAGAAACAGCCCATAAACAAGTAACTACGTGTGTGCGTGTCAAACCATAAATAAAACATGCGACGTAAATTTCAGGAAAAATCCCCGAAGGGAAGAACCTTTTTATTTCAGTATAATTTGTAAATAACAACTTACACGGATTACAATCAAAAATAGGGTAACACACCAATACCCGTAGGTGTCGATCGGCGTCATTAGCAATGGAACAACCGCAGCTACTCCACAAGAACTCGCAGTTCTATATTCAGCAATGAATCCACACGCAGCGAATCCACATGGACACGCAGTCCAATCTTCATAGAGACTACCTCCATAATAGCACGCAGCTCTTGGTTGTAGAGATCTCCCCACAAAGAATAAATTTCAACAAAGTTGAATCTAGGGTTCCAAAACAATTCACTAAAGATTGGGATGTTTTGTGAATTGAAAACAAAAGGTTTAAAACCTAAAAGAAGAAGACAAAAATCATTTCTACAGTAGCAGTTTCATCTACTGAAAATATTTAGGTCTTCTTGTGAAAATGGAGTTGAAGACTCCTATTTATAAAAAACTTAAGGCGACGCGTCATTCGAGCGAGGTTTAATGTCGCTCTAACGAAAAGCATTGTCATTTGAACGACATCGCGCGATAACTTCTCTCGAGATAGCTATGTCGTTTGAACGACATAGGCAGTTCATTCGAACGACCTATCAAACGAGATTTCACACTTGCTTGTAGATAATTTCGATACGAACGCGTGGCCGCCAGTTTCATATTTTTTTGATTTTTTGTAATTAGTTATGATTTTTCTACGAAACGGTGTCTGAGAACAAAATATTTAGAAAATATTTGATAAAAATGTCCCAACACTTTAAGTGAAATGCTAAGGAATTAAAACATAACCTTACCAAACTTAACCTTGCGGAGTCTTGAATGTTGAAGAACTTGATATTCGGATCCGTCTTTGATGCTTGAATGTTCTTGAATGCTCTTCGAAGGTGTAACGGTATACGACATACTAAATTGATAACGGACAATGAAAATAATGTCCTTACACATAATTATTGATAATACTTTCTAAGCTGATCATCATTCCAAGGGTTCTTGAATTACTCTCCTTTAAGTGTCTTTAGATGATAGGTACCTGGTCGGATAACTGCAGAGATGCAGTAAGGACCATGCCAATTAACCTCCAACTTATTTCCTTTCTGGAGCACTTTTTTAGAATATAATCTCCTTCTTTTAAGCTGCTCGACTTCACTCTTATGTTATAAACCTGGAAGTATGTTATTTATTAGCATCTACATGAAGTGCCACATTTTCCCTTACTTCTTATACTAAGTATAAATTTAGTCTTCTCATGATATAACTTTTAAGAGAATTAAAGTTGAGGACTTTGTGACTGGGTAAGTCGATCCATAGGGACCACAACTTCTATTCTAAATGCCAACATATAAGGAGTCACCGATAACTATCCTCGATGTGATCCTATAAGCCCAAATCATAGTGTGTAATTCATTGATCCAGTTTCCTTTGGCGTCATCTAGCCTCTTCTTCAAACCATACAGCAATGTCTTATTGGTTACTTCTATTTGGCCATTACACTGAGGATACCCAGGTGGAGAATGTAGCTTTGGAATTTTGGACTGCATACAGTGATCCTCAAACTCATGGTTGTTAAATTGAGTTCCATGGTCTGTGATAAAGGAATACGACATACCATAACTATAAACTGAAAGACTCTTTCAAAGGGCATTTTAACCAGTGGCTCAACTTCCACTCATTTAGTGAAATAATCTATAACAATGACTAAATATTTAAACAGTCCTCTTATCTTCAGTAAAAGGATGACCAGTTCAATTCACCAAATAACAAAAGGACAAGGGGATGTGATTAGTGTCAGAGCACCCCCGATCTTTTATGTATGGTGGCTAACTTTTGGTACTTGTCACATTTCCTGACATATAAAGTACAGTTTCCCGTCATAGTTGACCAGTAATATCCTTGCATGGCCACTTGTCTCACCAGTGATCGTTATTCTGAATGAGCTACACATGATCCTCCATGCACTTCCTTGATCAGGTCTTGTACTTCAGACGGATGAACGCATCTGAGTAAGGAGATGGTGAATCACCTTTTATAAAAGACTCATCCTTCTAAGACGTGGCTAAATGCTTTGTATATTAACTTTCTTGATTCCCTTAGTTCTTTAGGTAGAGCTCCTCTTTCAATATAACCCTTGATATGATCTATCCATGAGGGAATCGAGTCCATTGCTATCAAGCTGACTATTTATTCATCACTATATCTGTTTGCTAGGATTTTCACAAAAATGGTCCTCCTTAATTCCGTCTTGGTCATTGAAGCTAGATGAACAAGTGCATTTGCTCGTGCATTCTCAATTCTTAGAATTCTGACCATTCTGACTTCCTGAAGTTTGAAGATGGTACTTTGATATTTAACTAAATATCTCGTCATTAATTCTCCTTTAACTCCATACACCCCCACCACCAGAACGACGATCAGTTGGGAATCATTATAAGTGATGACTTGTTCAACACCTAATGACAAAGCCAATTTAAAACTTGCTATCAACACATCATACTTTGCTTCATTGTTGGAAGATTGGAATTGAAAATGGAGCGTATATTCTACGATTATATTGTTAAGCGTATTTATTATCAATCATGCACCACTAGAAGTTGCACATGAAGATCCATCTACCTACATCTTCCATATAAGAAGATCTTCATCAAAGTTTCCTTCACTTAAGGATCCTTATTTGAACACCTTTTGGCTATGCTTGAAGTAACGATCAGCAACTTCTCACGCAATAGACAATTCTTGCTTGTCTACTTTTGAGCTATCTTCTGGAGAAGTCTGCTCGGACTGGTTAGGTATTGAGATCTTTTCTAGGGAAGTCTGCTCAATCGATTTCTCCTTATTTAAATCTTGGTCGGCTACTTTTTCTTCACAAGTGAACTCCGCTATGAAGTCTTCCACTACTTGGCCTATCAGTGTAGTTATTGGTTCATAGAGTATATCATATTCCCCAAGTTCCACTGCCTAATCTATCAACCCACCTGACTTCTCTTGATTATGGATGGCTTAGCGCCATGGTAGGCCTGGGTAAACCATAATAGTGTGTGCTAAGAAATACGGCTTCACCCTTTTATGAAGCTTCAATGAGGGTCAAGGCTAATTTTTCTCGGGGGATACCGAATTTCTTCCCCTTTGAAGGCTTTAGTGGTGTAGTATACTTGTTTTTGCACTACATTTTCCAATTGAGTGAGGGTTGAAGTTTAAGTATAACTTTTCTCCCACGAGTGATTGGGAGGGCAGTGGTGGAGATCTCAAATACCTCTTCAAATCCAAGAAGGGATTCTCACGTTCTTCATTCCACTCGAAAGTTTTCCTTAGTACCTCAAAGAAGCGTAAAAATTTATCGATAGCTCGAGAAATAAATCTGTTATGGGTATCTACTCTTTTTGTTAGCTTCCGTACATCCTTCTTGCACGAGGGAGATTGCATGTCAATCAATGCCTTGATCTTATCTGGATTGACATCAATTCCTATATGATTTACTATGAACCCTATTTGCATTCCTTCTTATACGTCGAACACATATTTTGTCTAATTAAGTTTCATCTGATGTTCTTTTAACTGGTCAAATGTCTGACCCGGGTCCTTAATGTGGTCGACTGCTTTCTTGCTCTTCGTAGGAATATCGTTCACGTATAATTTATTGCCTATTTTTCTTCAAATTCTTGCCTATTTTTTCTTCAAACACTTCATTCACCAACCTTTGGTATGTTACTCCAGTATTTTTTAGCCTAAAAGGCATGACGTTGTAGGAGTAGGTACCTCGAATGGTGATGAATGAAGTTTTTCCCTTATCTTCTGGCATTATTTTGATTTGGTATAATATTTCGTGATGTTGAGCAGTTCATATCCGGTTGTAGCATCAACCAATTGGTCTATCATGGGCAAAGGGAAATGACCTTTTGGAGAGGTCTTTTCTAGATCTGTAAAATTCACACACATGCACCATTTATCATTTTACTTTTTCACTATCACTATGTTGGTCAACCAGTTGGGGTATTTGACGTCTTCGATGAACTTCGCTTTCTGTAACTTGTTCACCTCTTCTTGGATGGCAATGTTCTTCTCAGAATAAACACAGGTCTCTTCTGTTTGATTGGCTTGGCTTCTTTGGTGATATTCAGCTCATGACATACGAATTTCAGGTCGATCCCTGGAATGTATTCATGACTCCAAGCAAATACACTCTTTCGCTCTTTAAGGAATTTTATTAACTCCTATTTAAGGGTTGGATCTAGAGATGATCCAATTTACGTGGTTATGTCCGAGCGATTGTCATTGCGGATAATTGTCTCTATATCTTACACAACCCATCCTTTAACTAAATCAGCCTCCTCGCAGGGATCCATGGTCTCGATCGGGTAGGTAGCAGTGATCTTATTTACTTATTCTTGGTATGTTGAAGAATAATAGCATTCCCTAGCCTCAATTTGATTTCCTGTAACAACGTCGACCCCGTAATTAGTGGGGAACTTTAAACACTAATGGACAGTAGATGGTAATGCTTTGATTTTTTTCAAACTGACCCTGTCAAGGATCATATTATATGATGATTAAACGTTCTTATCTAGGACGAATAAATGGATCCTTTCAGTTCTGCTAGCGGGCCAAGTGCAAATGAGAACTTCGAGTTTGACAGTTCCCAGAGGGTATACCTTTTCTAATTATAAACCTATTAGGGGGCTGTGATAGGGTTCCAATTTATTGTCGTGTAATCCTAACCCATGGAAACAAATGTATAATGTGACATTGGCTGAACTACCATTATCCATCGGGATTTTGGTCCCCCTTACGTCATGTACTCTCATAGTGACGACCAAAGGATCATCATGAGAATAGAGAACCCAGACAGATGATTTTTAGAGAAGCCGATCACCAGCTTATCTTTGTTTATTTTTCTTAGTTGGCCCTCAATGTCGTCAAATAAGTTGATCTATTGGATGTAGGAACACACCTCAGTTTCATTTAAATAAGATTTTCTTTTATTTATTTTGTCACCACCACCAGTGTATCCTCCTGTAATAAAATGATAGCTAAAAGATAACATTTTTACTTCAATTTCAGGCTCCTGGGATTTCTCTGGCAGGTCTGGGTCATCTTCTGAATCACTATCTCGACCTTTTTTTCTTTTCAAGGAGTATCTGATTACCTCCTAGTGTCTCTTTCCTTTGACATATCAGTGAACTTAGACAGCTTGTCGCGCCAAATCTTATTTTCAATATTATTTTTCTAAGTAATACAGTTATTGTAGTACCTATGATCTTTGTGAAATTCACAATACTTGAACTTGTCCCTCCAGTTAGAAGGGGACTTCAGCTTCCCATGTCATTTGAGATCCTACTTCCTCTAAATTTCTCCTAGATATGATGCATTCCAATTGTGAGGGGAGTATACTCATCATACTTATTAGGCCTCTCAGCCTTTGTATCCTTTTGATCCTTCTTATTAGAGCTTTTATAATTATCGTCTTTAGCACTTGGGACTTGTTTTGTAGCCATAGACTCCTCTGCGCCCATGATCTTTCTAGCTTTAGCCATTAACTCGAGCATGATCTTGGGGGGTCTTTAGCTAGAGCATAATGCAACCTCTCGAGGAGAAGACCGCTCATCAAAGCAGTAACAGCAGTCTTTTATTCATAATCTGCACCTCTATCTTCCCATTGTTAAAATAAGATATATACTCGCGAGTGGTTTCCCCTGGTCATTGGCGAACACTCAATAAATGGGCCACCCATTTGATGGGTTTAGCTCCAAAGTAAAAGTTGCTGATAAATAGCTCAGCAAGTTGTTGGAATCTAGAGATTTTTCCTCGAGAATTATTATACCAAATCAATGTAGATCCAATGATAGTGCTTGAGAATGATTAGCAACGCATTTCATTTGGGACTGAATAAATGTTGGTCGATGCATGGTAATAATCTACGTATTTCATAGTGCGCACATGATATAAAGGAAGAACTTATTTAATTAATTGTCCACCCACAAGTACAATTTTATCTTTTTATCCTAAGACATGGAACCAGGTGATAAAATAGATAAATAAAGCATGCAATCACATGGCAGATATGAGGAAAAATCCCTTGCAGAAAAAACCTTTTATAATCAGAACTTTAGAGAGTTTTACAAGACATAACTTACAAAACTTCTAAAAAAACAACTCAGTTCAGAGTCGTCCACAGATGGCATTCCATCCTCGGCATCCATCGATCACCCTTTGTTTTCCTTTAGCAGTGATCCCCTCGAGTGTCATAAGGTTAGCAGTGAAGATTATCGCTCCACAAGATTATATCGAGTATGAAACTTTTAGGGTTTCAAATGGATTCACAATTAATTTGGGGATGATGATTTGTGAATCAAAAAGGTGTTTAGACCTAAAAACAATGAGGATTTTTGCTACAGATATGTTGGTTGCATTTTAACAAAAGTCTCTACAAAATTCTTTTTGAAACAGGTATTTATAGGTTACGTATCTTGTTCGAACGAAAAAAAATCTCGTTTGAATGAGAATAGTATCTCGTTAAAATAAAAGTCAAGTTCATTCGAACAACACTACTATATCGTTTGAACAAGCTTCAAATGGGCTTTAAACGAATTGAAATTGATGAACTGATTTAACGAGCCTTCTAATGAGTTTGACATCTCATTCAAACAAGATTGCCAACGAGGTCAGCCAAAATTGAAATTTTTTAACTTTAAAAAATGCCTCGATCCTTAAAAAAAATGCATCTCCCACTATAATTGAAAATAAATTCCAACTCCTAAATTATTTATACCTTCATAATGTGGAGAACATCTTGAACTTGGAGATGTTGGAGATTCGGTTCGTTGAGTCGATGCATGACAATTTTTAAGGGGATAAGCCAAATCTAAATGAAAGCCTAAACTATGAACATTGAGCAACATGCTCTTACAAATCTCCCCATTTGGCCATTCCAGTACAAGACTATATAAACCTAACCGAAGCCCAAATTACATTGAAAATACCCTATAAGACAAAGTATCCTACTACTCTCCCAAACCCTAGAAATGGAGCGGTATCGATAAATTTTGTCTTCAAACTTGTTCTTGATCTTCCCTTGGACAAATTCGTCTTCATGAAGTGTAATATGTGTCACCTTATAAGTATCTACACACATGAGTTAAGGAAAATACCCGTGATGCATAGATTTTGAAAAAATATATCAAATAAATCAAATCAAACTCCTCCTTAATTTGTTCTCCCCTTTTTTGTCCGAAATAGACAAAGGATTAGAATTTAATCATCAAATAAGACATCACATATAAGATATCATCACAAATTAATTTAAATAAAGCACGCGAAATGATAATCTCAAAGTCCATACGAACTATTTTTGAAAATTTTCAAATTTTTCTCAAGCATAAATTATACAAATATAACAAACCATGGACAAACATGAAAATACCCAAATCGTGAAAGCGTAGTGAACGGGTGTCAACTTATTCTATAGGTTAATCAACACAAGACTCATGGCACATGTGCATGAAGGTTTTGAGGTACTACTAACGAAGGATCTCAATGTCTACCTTAGGTGTAAAAATTGTGAATACAAGTGACATTGACTTAACCTAATCAATAAATCAATACCGTAAATGATTTTCACACCAATGATGCCCAAAACTAGTTAGTGTTGTTCTAGATTTATTAGTATGTGCAAACCCAATGATCTTCAACTTAAATCCCTCAAAATCTCACATAATTTAGAAAAACACTCAATTCTTTTTTAAGGAACTAATTTTGATGTGTAGTGAAGCATCGATGTTTAAAAAATGGCCAGACACTTATGTTTTTATCCGTTGTTAATCTTTTTGGCTATTTTCATTACAAATGGTGGCTTTTAATGCAAAGATCTTTGATCCTTCGTAGTCCCTTTCCATTTCAAAATATATAATAAATTTTTTGGAAAAATATAAATCCGGGCAATGGTTCTTACAAGCATAACCGTTTATCTTGTTTTATAAATTTTTCACTTTAAGGAAAAATTGAGATGAAAACACTATGATCGATATGTGACAGGAAGCGCAACAATCAAATAAGTTTGTGCTCGTGTGCATTAAATGAAATAAGGAGTCAAGCATATGGTAAGTAATCATCAAATCACAACTTAATGACTCCAAACATTATTAAGCACGTGGATGAAATGATGTCGTGTCTCAAAACACTATAAAATAGTCACATGAATATGGAATGAATTTGTGATCCCGACATCTTAAATGCTCATCCATAAAAGGTGTAAAAGAAATACAAAACTCTTTCTGTCTTTTTCTAAAATTTAATCAAAAATAAAATCTTTTTCTCTTTTTCACTTTTCTTAAAAACAAAAAATCTTTTTGTATTTTTCATTTTTTTACTGAAAATAAAACTCTTTTTGGATTTTTCTAAAAATATATCATATGAAAAAAATAAAATAAAATAATAACACAATGGTGATACAATCTAGCAATAGGAATAAATGGATATAAGCATGATAATCATCCTATACTAGATAAAATACTCTAACTCAATCAACTCTGCAGATACCTAAAGACTTCCCGATATCCTCACATTTAAGTGCATCTAAAGGTTTCGTGAAAATGTCGAATAACTGACGATCGGTGCTCACAAAGTTCACGACCTTTTCCTCAACGAGTTCTCGAATAAAGTGCTCGCGTATCCTAATGTGCTTCATGCGCGAATGTTGGACAGGATTGCGAGAAATTTGCATAGCACTCATACTATCACAAGAAATAGTCATCGTGCCCTGTGAAATACCGTAATCCTCCAACATTTGCTTCATCCATGAGAGTTGCACGCAAGAACTACCAACGGCTATATACTCAGGCTCTGTCGCGGACAAAGA
Organism: Sambucus nigra; assembly: GCA_949130495.1. NCBI lineage: Eukaryota > Viridiplantae > Streptophyta > Magnoliopsida > Dipsacales > Adoxaceae > Sambucus > Sambucus nigra. Next base: position 465,638,251 of record OX422222.1, on the reverse strand, counting down.
GATGGAGCTTTGTTTATTGCTTTGCTAAGAGATAAGAGCATTCCCAAAATAGAAACACCCACTCGAAGTGATCCTATAACCATCTATATCCCCGACCCAATCAGCATCCGTATAGGGGGACAATTGGTCATCAGTATCAAAATAATACCAACTATATATGAAAGAGTCCCACTCACGATTTGAAAATATGTTTAAGATCAAGTAAGTGTGACTCTTTCGGGGACGCATGGTATCGCGCACAGACTCCAACACTATAGGCAATATCGAGACGACTAGCGATCAAGTTGAGAAGGCTACCTATCATAATCTGATATAAGGTTTGCTCTACGTCCTTCCCTAAAGCGTCTTTGCTAAGCTTTGTCGATGGTACTCATAGAGGTGCGAGAATTCTTAACAGAGTCTAAACCGAATTTCTTCACAAGTTCCATTCCATATTTGGATTGAGATATAAATATCCCATCCTCAAGCTGACGAACCTAGAGAGCTAGGAAGAACGTAAGCTCACCTACCATGCACATCTCAAACTCACTCTTCATATCCTCTTCAAAGGTGTGAGCATGATGGGATCACGTGGATCCAAAGACTATGTCGTCCACATAGACTTGGGGAAGAAATATAGCACCACACTCTCCCCTCAGAAATAATATCTTATCTATTCCCCCTCTCTTGAAGCCACGAGCTAAGAGATAGGAAGTAAGCTTCTCGTACCAAGCACGGGGTGCTTACTTCAAACCATACAAGACTTTCCTAAAATAGTAGACTTGTCTCGAGTGCTTAAAATCCATTGGATATAACTTGAAGCGCAGATGAAATGCTATGGTGAGTAGTAGGCGGATGGAATTAATCCTAAAAATAGGAGCAAATGTCTCGTCAAAAGTCTACACCATCGATCTATGTGTAGCCTTGAGCTACCAAACTAACATTAATGCGAACTATGGTACCATTTTTATCCACCTTATTCTTATATACCCTTAGTACCAATCACATTTGTCTCTCTAGGTTGGGGGATTAACTCCCAAACATCGTTCTTTCTAAGGTGGAGCAACTCTTATTGCATGGCATAATCCAATGCTCATCCTTAAGTGCTTCTTTCACATTCTTGGGCTCGACTAAGGAGGTGTAGCACATATAACTAACCACATTTTTGAGTTAAGCATGAGTCTTGACACCTAGTATGGGATCAACAAGTATAGTGGACGGGTCGTGACTCTTACGAACCCAAGATGGTGTCTCCCTAACTCATAAATGGCATCCACTGTGGTAGCATGAGGAAGGATGGGATCATCAACATGGGGTGCATCATCCTCACACTGTGGGCTAGGAGCAATAAACATTGATGTCTCTTCATCTCTAATCATGATGTTTATTGACTCCACAACCTTAGAGCTAACCAGGTTATAAACCCAGTATGTCCTACTAGTTGATGAATATCCTAAAAATATCCCCTCGTCGCTTTGGGATTCTAACTTTCCCAAGTGCTCTCTATCTCGTAAGATTTAGCATGTCTCCCCAAAACACAAAAATATGATAGGTTGGGCTTCTTCCCTGTACACAACTCATAAGGCGTGTGAAGTGTGTGCAGATGAAGATATACCATTTTCACCGTATGGCAGGCAGTGCTCACTACCTCTGCCTCAAAATGTCTAGGCACATTTCTTCCTAGAAGCATGGATCTAGCAATCTCTTATATCCTCTTGTTCTTCCTCTCAACAATCACATTTTGTTGAGGAGTGCGAATGGTAGAAAACTCGTGTTTAATTTTATGCCCACTTCATCATAATAGTTATCCATGTGAGCTTCTCTATATTCAATGTCGTTGTCACTACACATCCTATTAATAGTGATTCTGTGTTGGTTTATTTGAACACGACACTTGGTTTTAAGGAACTCAACTGCATCGGACTTTTCTCTAAGTAATCCTACGATGAAATATCTAGAAAAGCCATCAACCATCACGAGAATGCATATCTTATCACCCAAGCTCTCCAAGCGAATAGGACCCATTAGGTCCATGTGAATCAATTCTAAAACTCAGGAAGTGGTAATGGTATTCAACTTTTGATGGACTTAAATTTTATTGACCTTGTTGGCAAGGATCGCAAACTAAGGAAGTTGGTTTCCAAAGCAATGGTAAGCCATGAACTAGGTTTTTCTTTACTAATCTCTCCAGATCTCAAAAATTGACGTGACATAGTCGTTGATGCCAAAGATCCATAGTGGAGCCTGTGGCATCATTTCACATAAAGGAGGACTTGGGCACAATCCCATAAAAATTATCTTTCATCGTTATACCTTGTAGCAAAAGCTCACTGGATTGATCATAAACATTACATTCACACCGGTCAAACATTACCACAAAGTGTTTATCGCACAGTTGGCTTATGTTTATCAAGTTCGCTTTCAACCCTTTCACGGATTGATCATAAACATTATCTTTCGTAAAAATTATCTTTTGTCCTTACACCTTGGAGAAAAATCTCATCGGATTGATCATAAGCATTACATTCAGACCGGTCAAACATTACCACAAAGTTTATGTCGCACAATTGGCTTATGTTTATCAAGTTCTCTTTCAACCCTTTCACGTACAACACATTATCTAGTTTAGGAAACTCGGGTTTATCAACACTACCTTATCCTAAAATGCTAGATCTACTCCTATCATCAAAGATGACTCTACCTTCGTTGTAATCCTCAAGGTTGGTAAAAAATAAGATGTCACTATCCATGTGCCTAGAGCACCCACTATCAAAATACCATCGGGAGGCATTTTGAGCCTTGAGATTGATATAAACAATAAGGGCTTTCACGTCTCGCTTAGTTACTCAAGTGGAGGTAACCTTATGTTTGCCCTTATCGTTATTGACTCTAGTCGAAATATTGGAAACGTTCTCAAATGACATAGACATCCAACTAAATTCTTCCATTAAACTATGTAAAGTAGAGATTAGAAATTCAAGATGCCCCCTAAGACTAGCGAAGTCGCTAAAGTGGTGCTCGGGAGTACATGTACATCGAGTTCCACCTAATCTATAGCAAAACTTCCTAAGGTGACCTTTTCTTTTGCAAAAATTATAGAAATATACATTTTGGGTCTAACTTGGTTTGCTTTTCTAGGTTGGGTTATCCTTTTTGTTTTAGATTGAGGGCCATAAGGATTGACCACAAATTTTAGAATCGGTTACGGTGCGGTATGGGAAGTGGATGCACTGTCATAACCTATTCCTCACCTCTTACCAAAACTTAAAGCGGGTCCAAGGAACACCTTCATTAATGTGTCCTCGATTGTTACCTTGACCTCTGATCACGTTCGAGATCACTTTGTTGGTCACTTCCCCATTTTCTTTATCAATATCACAAATTCTCTCTCCCAAATACTCTCTCACAGAGGACTCTCTCTCTCTCATCTCTCTTAATTCCTTCTCTAACATTAATACTCTAGGACCTAACACTTTATTTTATTTCATCGTTTTAAAGGACTCATCATATAAGTCGGCATGGGCAAGTTATATGCCACTCTCGATCTCACTTCATGCATCCTCACCCTCACTCATGTCGAAATTTCTGTCGAGGTGTTCATGTGTAGTAGCTTACTCATCATTGTAAGATGCACTCGATGTACTCACATAGCTAGCCATGAATGCGGTAAAGTTATATTCATAAGGTGATTCATTACCCGATCTCACCGACCCAACCTCGATATCATTAAGGGAGACATTTAAGGCAGCTTTGCCTTTAACTTGACGTTTCAACTTAGTTGGACACTCGTGAGCTTTGTGACCTCTACTCCCACACTTGTAATACCTTTCCTCTTCTCTATTTGGCAAATCTTTCTTATCTTTTTCAACATTTTTCTTACCCGTTTTAGCTTTTTTATTTTTCTCATAACTTTTCCTATCTTTTGATGAAATCTGATTTTTAGGTTTGAGAAACATTATAATGTTTTTAGTGAAAAGGGTTAAATCATCTAAGTCGAAACCATACTCAAAATCAGAAGATAACTCCTTTATCTTTTTGGACACATCCTCTATTTTCCTAGACTGGGCTTTAAGTGCAATCCCTATCTGTTTAGATTTAATCGTTATAGGGAACATATCAATTTCGTAAGTTTGAATGTCAATGTAACACCCCGCCTAATTAAATACCGAGTGATCAGTCCTTTATTAAATTAAAAATCAAGGTGAACGGTGTGGTTCATTCTTAGCATCACTATCGAAAATAATTTCAGTTTTAATCACCCTAATTAATTAAGCTAAGTGTGAAAACATTTATAATATTATTTCATTTTATTAAATCCCATTGTAAAAACCTTTTTAAGTATAAATCAGTTAAAAATAACATAAATACTAAGAATAGCAATCATTTAAAAGAAACATGCCAACTAGATTATCCAAACCAAATTAATAACCATAAGTGAAATCATCATGACATGAAAAAACTCCCAAATGAGTCTGAATACTGAAAACATAAATAAATACAAAATCTCTAATAAGTCTAAACTGAAAGAGGAAATCAGGTGACACGTGCCCTAGATATGCAGTACTAAATCAAGAGCTGAATCAAGGAAAAGGTCATCTAAAGCAAGGGCCTACAACTCCCACCTAAGCTGTAGCACGTCCAATCCAAAGAACCTACGCCTGACGCCCCTGTGGCTGGGCACCTGTAATATATATACATATATACACAAGAGAGAGAAAAGGACAGAAAACGGGTCAGAGCCCGAGTGTAAAAATAGCTTTTAAAAAGTGATTTAGCAAGTAATTAAATGCTTACTAATTGATAAGACTTCCATCTTAGCACACGACACTCTCTTGAGAATTCTCACCTCTCATCTAGTGTGCACGCCTAACGTACTACTAAAAGCCTCATAAGTCTATCTATCTCATCTCCCATAAATTTTATCTTGAGGAGTCACAAGGCTATGTTTTTGTTTAGAGATTAAACCCCTTAAAGTTTTCATATGTTACTTATGTGCATCTCAATGTTGTATAAAGTTCCCGAACACTTACTATAATTTTGGAGCATTTATTCAATATTTATCTACTTATACGGACAGTAGAAGAATTTCATATATATACGTATATATATTAATCTCTCATATATAATATATATACTATCAGCACCCCACCTAAAATCTATGGTGCTGGTATACTCTGCTATCAAGTCCCCGTATCTCTCTACTAAGAGAAATACTAGTTCGGAATCACTCTCGAACTGTATTAACACGATACATACAAAATGGAGGCAAAGCATAGTTCCAAGTCACTAAGAGGTCAGCACATACCCCTCACGTCTTTTAGGACCGTCTGACTATCATTTTCAGTTAGCCAGTACTAAGGAATCCTACGTTCTAGGGTACAAGTCAATATCCCCCATAAATGTCCCATCGAGATAAGAAAGTTGCGCGGGTATAATTATACACAGATATAAGATAGATATATATACACATGCACTCGGTCATATATATACATATTCTCATTTTCAAATTAGGTTCGCCCACGACCCATAATAATATTTTTAACCGTACGTAATACAATTTTACCCAATTCTTACGCATAAGTAACTCATCTCTTTTTGTTCTCAATTAATAAATATTTCGTAATTACTTCTCGTCCCTTGAAGAATCATCTCTTCCTAAAGGTAAATTCAGTAGGTACAACCTCTATAACATTCTGGTATAAGTCATTCACAAATCTTCCAATTCCTTAATTAACGTACACACGATTTCCAATATGTGTCAAACCCCCGTTAGCCCACGGTTACATCCCATATAAAATTATATTCAACGGAATCCACTTAGACCCTAATGGTCCTCTTCATGACCTATTATGCTCTTTATATGATATTCAAGGGTTCCTACGCATTTTATTCGAATTACACAAAAAGGAAAAAAACATGCAGTTTCCAGGAGGGGTCGATCGATCGATGAAAGGGGATCGATCGATCGATCAGTCGATCGATCGACATTCTTGAGTCGATCGATCTATCAAACAGGTATTCCAAATTATTCCATTGTTAACTACGGGTTTCCTTCATCAACCGCAACCAAAACTCCATAATTGAGTCCCAAACTCCCAACCAATTAAACTAATAGTTATATTAACCTACCTACATGATTTCCTACGTAAAGCATGTACGAATTGAATCAAAAGTATACGATTAAAGGCCCAATTCATAATATTTATCAAGAACCCTAGTTTCATTAGAATTTCCAATCTTCTAATTCTTTTTCCAGATTTCTCTCTTCTAAACCATTACAATTTCATGTGTAATCCTCTACATAAGATGAGATTTCCAGAATATACTTATTTTTTCTAAAGCATGTGATTTAAATTCCCTAAATCATCAAATTCTTCAAATAAACATATACTATTTAATCCTATTCTAACATGGTTGAATTATCCACTAGAAATCAGCAAGAAAATTACTTGCCTTAAGGTAGTAGGTCTGATTCCACAATTTTGGCAGGTATGGGCTCGATCCCCTCGCTCCGATCTACATTTTAGTGTTGGTGGTGGTGCAATTGGGTTGGTTCTTGGCCTTGGATTCTTGGAAGACTTTTCTCCTTTCTTCCTCTCGTTGTCGTTCTAAACTTTTTAGAATGTTAACTCTAGAAGAATCACCTAATATCTGATATAAATTCCCAATTTTCGTCACTTACTTAAGACCTAATTTTGAAATGATTAAATTGCCCTCCAGGGGTGCCGGTTAGGCCTAAAAATGCCCCGAGACCCAAACTAAACCCCCGGGTACACATTTCTGACTATCTCAACCCTTCCGTACATGTTGGCGCACTCGAAATGAACATACGGGTGACTTATAATTTATTAACTTTTTATAATAATAATAATAATAATAATAATAATACAGTCTCGACAGGACACAGGCGCGTCCCGACTTAATTTTCATAATTGTCATATTAATCACTCGTGACAATTTTAATAAATTAAATTCTACATATTACTTTACTCATTAAGTGATATTCAACAAATTTCCAATAATTACTAACTCTTGTCACGCTAGTAAATATTTAAATAAATTTTTGAATTAATATTAAATTAATTTATCTCAACTACATTTAATAAATCCCTAATTTAAAAGCCATAAAAATACAGGGTATCACATACTTCCCCCCTAATAACGGAATTTCGTCCCGAAATTCAGAAAATAATGCATACCTGGTAAAAATAGATGTGGACATATTTTGCGCATATCTTCCTCGCACTCCCAAGTGAACTCCTCCACATTATGATGCTCCTACTGAACCCGTACAAGTGGAACTACCTTCGACCTCAATCTCCTCTCGCTATGGTCTAGGATAGCCACTGGTAGGCCTGTAAATGGATCGGGTTCGTACCGGATCAGGCAAATCTAAATCCTAATCCGTTTAAGTTAAACGGATCCGGATCCGATCCGATTATCCGACGGATTATCTGTTAGGGTTCCGAATCCGATTTGTTGAGAATCCGTTTATCCGATCCGATCCGATTATTTATTTATTTATTTTAATTATGATTTTCATTAAAAAAAATGTAATTTTAAGTTAAAATTACATTTTTAACCACTTAATTTGCAACATTTTTTTATTTCATCTTTTTTTTCATAATGATAGTTTCAAATCCAAATAATGATATTTCCAAATCTGATTTTTATTTTCATCTCTTATTTCATAAATTTAATTTGCAAATGTTTCCAAGATAAAAGTCCAACATTTATTCTTAGATAAAAAGTCCATTCAAAATCAAACTAACACCAAGATAGCAGTTCACCATTCAAATATTAAACACACCATCCATCACAAATAAACCCAAGTTCAACGACATTCAAAATCCAAAAATTACAAACATGACTTGGATAAAAGTTCAAAATCAAAATACAAAACCAGATCTTCACTTCAACTTTCTCCTTCAAATCCACCCTGAAAAACAAAAGAAAATAATGTATCGCGCCTAGTCCTGTTTGATGGTCCTTGCTCATCGTTGTGTTGTTGGCTATTAACGTCGATAAAATCATTTTCACCCACACCGCTCGAATTTTGACAAGGATCCAATGAAGACATACCTAGCGAAAAAAATAGTAAATAACATTAATTTGGGACTGAAAAAATATTGATTCAATACATAAACAACCAAGCAGTACATAAACATTGAATGAAAAAAAAATGAGACTGAAAAAGGGCCATTACATAAACAACCAACATTTATTTTTCAGTTGTAAGAAAAAAATCATCCAAGCAGTACATAAACAACCAACGTTCCAGATAAATGCATATATCTAACCTCTTAATAAGAGGGGCATTCAGTTATAAGAAAATATAATATATACCCAATGTATATATTATAAGAAATCAACACATACCCAATGTTCCCAACATTATAGTTAATCGCATACACAGAACGAATATAAGAAATCAGTATATATCCATACCTGATATGAAAAAATCATTTCTTATATCGTGCCTGCTAAACATAAGAAGGAAAAAAACATATAGTAGTTATTGTACATAAGGAAAAAAAGAAAAAAAAACATACCTGATAAACGGCGACGGACAGATCGGCGACGGAGGATGGATCGGCTGGACGGATCGGAGGACAGGAGGCGACGGATCAAATGAGGGAGGAGAGGAGAGGAGGGCACCGCTTGCTATGCGTGTGTTTTCTGTGTTTTAGATTTAGGTTTAGGTTTTTATTCTAGTGGTGTGGTGTGGTGTACTTAGGTGTGTGCGTGTGTTTGTGTTAGCAGTGTGTGTGTGTGTGCATGTGTTTTGTGTTAGCCTTAGCAGTGTGTGTGCGTGTGTTTAAATATATATTAATAAAATATATTTTTAAATTATTAAAAAATATAATATATATTAATTAAAAATATTATATATATATATATATATATATATATATATATATATAAATAATATATTATAAATATTAATCGGATCGGATTATTAACGGATCGGATCATATAAATCCAAATCCGCTCCGTTTAATAAACAAGTAATCGGGTAATCGGCTTGATCCAAATCCGTATAAATGGACCGGATTCGGATTCGAATAAAATTCGATCCATTGACAGGCCTAGCCACTGGTCTCTCCTCACAAGAACTGTCGGGATGTAAGTCAATCTCCTCTATCGCGATGTGGGTGTGGGACATATCATCTCGAAGATATCGTCTCAATGACGAGATGTCGAATCCATCGTGAATACGGTGCAAGTGTTCTGGCAACCCCAGTATGAATGTCACCGGCCTTATCCTCTCGATAATGGAAAATGGTCCTACGTACCTCAGAGCCGACTTCCCTTTCTTCTCGAATCACATTACTCCTTTCATATGAGCCACACGCAGTAATACTTGGTCCCCCACGTTAAACTCTCGGAAGGACCGCTTTGCATCGGCATAGGTTTTCTGCCGGTCCTCGACTACGCGAATGCGACTTCTGATTATCTCAATCCTAGATGATGTCTCCTGAATCACCTCTAGTCCGAGCAATTTGTTATCCCCCACCTCTAGCCAATAAGCTGGAGAACAACAAGGTCTGCCATACAAAGCCTCAAATGGGTCTATGCCGATCGTGAACTGATAGGAGTTATTATAAGCGAACTCCACCAGTGGAAGATACAGCTCTCAACCCCCTCCAAAATCAAGGACACACATGCATAGCATATCCTCCAACATTTGATTGGTACGCTTTGTCTGTCCATCCGTCTGTGGGTGATAAGATGAACTCAATCTCAACTCTGTACCTATGGCCTCCTGAAAGCTCTCCCAGAAGCGCGATAAAAAAATCTTATCTCTATCAGACACAATATCCAGGGGCACCCCATGTAGCCTAACTATCTCGACAATAAATAAATGTGCATACTGGCCCGTGGTGTAGTCTGTCCGTACTGGCAGAAAATGAGCTACCTTGGTCAATCGATCCACTATAACCCATATGGAATCGTGACCCCGCTGTGATGTAGGCAACCTAGTAATGAAGTCCATGGAAATACTCTCCCATTTCCACATAGGTATCTCTAACGACTGAAGTAATCTTGGTGGTCTTTGGTGGTCCACCTTCACCATCTGATAGGTGATGCACTTGGACACGAACTCTGCAATGTCCTTCTTCATCCCACTCCACCAGTATTACCGCCTCATATCTGGGTACATCTTATCCCCTCTGGGATGTAGCGCAAATCTAGACCCATGGGACTATGTCGTCACTGTATGACGTAAATCATCTCCCTTTGGGACCACCAATCTCCCATTAAACCTCAAACCCCCATCAGAACTCACTGAATAGGATTCAGCACCCTCAGCTAAAAGTTGTACAATCTGATCCTGAAAAAAAGAATCTATTGCTTGTGCCTGTATCACCCTCATAACAATCTCGGGTGTGACTGACATAACAGATACAAAGGAACGGTCTACTGCGTCTTGGTGTCCCAACTCTTTCCACTTCGCTCTCCAAACTCCTGCTACGTCACCCATCGATCTACGGCTTAAAGCATTAGCAACCACGTTAGCCTTCCCCGAATGGTACTATATCTCGAATTGGTAGTCCTTCATAAACTCCAGTCACCTGCGCTGATGCATGTTCAACTCTCGCTGAGTGAACAAGTATTGCAGTGACTTGTGGTCTGTGAACATGCGAAATTTCTCCCCCAACAAGTAGTGCCTCCAAATCCGCAATGCAAATGCGACCGCTGCTAGCTCCAGGTTGTGGGTGGGGTAATTCCTTTCATGAGGCTTAATCTTGCGGGAGGCAAAAGCTATAGCCTTCTCCTCCTGCTGAAGTACTCCATCGAGTCCCTGCAGAGAGGGGTCAGTATACACCATGTACTCCACTCTCGGCCTCGGCAAGGCAAGAACTGGCGCCGAAGTCATCTTATCTTTCATCTCGTCAAAAGCCAATTGACAAGCATCATCCCAAACATACGGTACTCCCTTGCGAGTCTGATTCATCAATGGACCCGCTATCTTCGAAAAGCCTCGAATGAACCGCATGTAGTACCCGGCTAACCCCAAGAAGCTACGCACCTCTGTCGATGTCGTGGGCTGTCCCCACTCTCTCACTGTCGACACTTTGCTCAGATCAATCGATATCCCCAATTCCAACACAACGTGCCCTAAAAACTGTACCTCCCGTAACCAGAACCCTCACTTCTCATATTTAGCATACAGCTGATGCTCTCGTAGAGTCTGAAGAAACTGTCTCAAGTGCTCGGCATGCTCCTCCTCAGTCTATGAATAAATCAGGATGTCATCTATGAAGACGATGATAAACTGATCCAAGAACTCTCTGAACACTCGGTTCATCAAGTCCATGAATATGGTTGGAGCATTTTTCAACCCAAACGACATGACTCTAAACTCATAAGATCCATATCTCATCAAGAAAGCAGTCTTCGACACATCATGCTCCCTAATCCGTAGCTGATGGTATCCTAATCTCAAATCTATCTTTGAAAATAAGGTTGCTCCTCTCAGCTGGTCGAATAGGTCATCGATTGGAGGCAACAGGTACTTATTCCATATCGTGACCGTGTTCAACTCTTTGTAGTCCATGCACAACCTCAGTGAACCATCTCTCTTCTTCACAAACAACACTGAAGCGCCCCAAGGCGAGGTGCTCTTACGAATGAAGCTCTGGCCTAACAGCTGCTCTATCTGATCCCGTAACTCTCTTATTATTACTGGAGCCATACGGTACGGTGCACATGCTATTGGCCGAGTGCCCGACATCAAGTCTATGACAAAGTCTATATCTCGACTGGGAGGTAGGCCCGGTATCTCCTAGAATACATTCGAAAACTCACGAACAACTGGAATCGAATCCAGGGGAATCATAATCTCCTTAGAGGTCTCCTCCTCTATGTAATACAAATGGGTGGAAGATCCTACCTCTGGGAGAGGTATCGCCACCAAAAATATATCCCGACTCGGAATAGAAAAGATGATACTCCTACCCAAACAATCTATTATGGCTCTGTAACTAGCGAGCCTATCCATGCCAATAATGGCGTCGTGCTCATGCATATCTACAACCAGTATGGCCGCAGGTAAAATTAAGCTACCAATCTCTATACCTACACCCCGACATATAAAGAAAATTAAATACCCATTCCCCATTGGTGAGTTTACACATGTCACTGTACTCTCTGTCGTGGCTAATAACCCTAAGGCCCGTGCAAAGTGAGTAGCTATAAAATAGTTCGACGCCTCAGTATCAAATAAAACTCGACCCATAGTGCCATGGATAGAAAATGTACCCTCAATCGCGGGTTGCATCTGAGGTTGCAGTCTAATGAACGTTATAGACACGTCCATACTGCAATTTCCCCTACTGAAATGGAGCTGCTGGGGTGGCTGGTAGGGCTGGCATCTGAGCTGGCGCTGGGAGGGCGACTGGAAATAATGGCCTATGTGGCTCATTACGGGCACCCAGCTGCTGTGGGACCCTATCCCGTGTGGGCAATCCTGACACCTATGGCCATTCTTGCCACATCCAAAACACCTGCCCCTGAAGTTTCCTCCCCTTTGTCCCTGCTGACCACGACCCTGTTGGCCGTTACCACCCCGCCACTGGCCCTGCTGAAAATACTGTTGGCCCTGTTGAAAATGTTATTGGCCCTGATGGCCCTGCTGCTGGCGGTGTTGGCCCTGTTGGCCATGCTGACTGGACTGACCCTGTTGGCCCTGTCTATAGACTCCAAATCCCTGCCTGGAATCACCAGATCGGAATTGCTTGGTAGGTCCCCCTGATGGGAACTCTGCTCAGTATGACGGGTCTGCCCCTGCACTGATGGTGCTCCACCGGCACCACTACCTCTAGTCCGGCCCTGCTGGCTGGACTTCCCTGCTCATTTGCTCCCCTGCTGATGGAAGCGGTGATCCTGACAGTGAAACAGAGCGAAGTTGAGTACGTCAATGTAAGTACCTAATGATAGATTGTCTATGAGGTACTAACGAATCCTCCAGGCCAATCCATCTAAAAATAGCAATATCTTCTTATCCTCAGTGTGTGCTGATATACCAATATACACCCTTGGCCAGGCCGAGGATGTCCTCACCTCAGACGAGGGATCGAGTCCAGGATGAGGATTCAACAACTACTGCACAGGGGTCCTATAAAGGTCAGACGACCTTACAATAGGCTGACCCCATCATCAGGGTCAGACGACCCCACAAGGGGTCAACCCCCTCGTCAGGATCAGATGACCCTACAAGGGGCTGACCCCTCATCATAAACCGGACGACCTTATGAGGGGATGACAGTACGAGGCCCACAACCCTCCAGGCCCAATGCCAGCATCAACTTTAGCCTCGGCTTGGCATCCTAGGCAGAGGGTGACATCATCATAACGCGTGATTTGGGAGACGCGCAAAACAGTACGCATGGGACTCATATAGCACGTGGACTAGACCGTTGTAACAATATCATCCCCTCACGTGAGGGAATATTATGTCATCATTAATTACAAGTGGCACATCTAGGTGTCAGCAGTGGATTGGCTAGATCATCCTTCACATGCACCACTATGCATGCTTGAGGGTACACTACTCCCCCCAAGCCCTATATATACTTGTCACCTTGAACCTTGTAAGGGGATCGATAATTGTAACCCTAGCTAAAACTTTTCTTGTACACACAGTAAAGTGAGAGTGAGCTTATGAGCATTGTATCCAAGGCCATTAGTGCCCATATTTAGTGGATCACACACTCACAATGTATGTAGGCCTGATTGGCTAAACCACTATACATCATTATCTTCATTCCTCTTATACCCATCCCTTTTTATATACTTATACATATATAATTCTATTGCTGCCATTATTATTATTATTTGAGCTCATCATTTCTTATCTCGTCGTGCTGAATCTTAGCATCATCAATTTGGCATCGTCTGTGGGAAAGAGAAGCTATCACTTCCTTTATACTTCTTAACCTCACCGGAAACTCTGGTGGTGAACCAGTTATCCCCCTTCATGTGGAGCTTTTTCACCATTGAAAGAGATTCATTAAGGTTCTCAAGCTCATCAGTCGTTTGATCATTCAGCTCTTCATAACTCAAACATATGGCACCGAAAATGCCATCACCACCTCCTCCACCAGATAGTGGAGTAGGACCTAGATCCAGTCATGCACCACCTCAGGTGGAGATGGCTAATGTGGCGTTCGCCCTAAAGTTTTTAGCAGCGAGCCAACGGATTATGCAGGAGCAATTTACAGCTCTTAGCCAAAACATACTAAGACCACCAGGAGTCTCACCGGAGATGATTACTCCGGCAGCAGCTCCAGGGAAGTATGAGGTTAAGGGGCTACCCTAGGCACCACGCAAAGACTTGCCACCTCCATAATGGCGAGGGATGTTGCTGACCCCCAACGTCTATGCCTAGGGAGGCAAGTAAACCCTTGCCCAGAAGACAGATATGATAATCTGGAGTTGGAAGAGGCCCCCATAGAGTGTTGGGAGCCGTATGAGGTCTCTAATAATACTGTACGACCTATCCAGGAGAGCAGAGGGAATTGTGGCAGGAAAAATCCTGACGATCGCCTGAGAGGCTCTGCTTTCGATCGTCTGAGCAGGGGGCGGCCTTTGAGAGGCTGGGCCCAACAAAATTACATGCAGGAAAAATTGTCCCAATCGAGAACTATTGCGAGGTCCAGAAGGGAGGCAGTAGATGGCCGACCCCACGGACGGGATGATGGTCATGGGGAAGTGAACAGCCGACACAGACCTGCCCCAGGAGAACCCTCAGTTCACCCCAAAGAGGCTGCAGGGAATAACATCGACCAAGCTGACCCTACGAGGCAATGGAATGACTCGATCCAAAGGCTGGAGGATAAAATTTATGATATCCTGAAAATCAGGGACCCCCTTCAAAGAGGATACTCCATAGTTTCACCCTTTGTGGCGAAGAGAGTTATCTTCCCAACGCCATCTAAGTTTAAACCACCTGTGGTCACCCCAAGGTATGACGGGAGTACCAACCCCGTCCATCGTATTGAGATGTACCAATCAGCGGTAGACATATACTCTATCTCAGATGAGATGAGGTGTCATGCCTTTTTCGGCACTCTGACGAGGGCCGCACATGTTTGGTATATGTCTCTCCCAAAGAACTCCATTAAAAATTTGAAGCAGTTAATAGACCGGTTTATCCATAACTTTAGCTTTGGAGTGAGGCCACAGAAGAAGACCACACACCTGCTCTATGTTAAGCAGGGGAAAACTGAGAGCCTAAGAGACTACATAGCCAGATTTAACAAAAAAAAGTTAGAGGTCGAGGATTATGAAGAGAGTATAGCCATGACAACCCTCATTGGGGGACTCCAAAAGGGGAAGTTATTATGGAAGCTTGCTAAAGACCCCCCAAAGACGATGGTGAAATTGCTGGCAACAGTGGGAAAGGTGATGAACGCCGAAGAGGCGATGGCCATAAAATACGAAGATGAAAAAGGAGGCACTAGTGGGGGTAAGTACCAGAAAAAGAAAAACGAGGGGAAGAAGAGGTCTGCAGATGATAAATTCACTGATTACACGCCTCCGACGATCAGCTGCGAACATATTATGAATGAGATAAAAAGCGACCGGTCCTTAAAGTGGCCTGAGAAGTTGAGGGCAGCCCCTCATAAAAGGAATAAAAACCTGTGGTGTGAATTTTACCAAGACCATGGCCATGTGACCGACAAGTGTTTCGCTCTGAAAGATGAAATTGAAAAAATGTTAAAAGAAGGGAAGTTAAGAAAATACGTTGATAAAGGTACCTTCAAGTGGGAACGAGGGGACGACCCTAAAAAGAAGAGAGTTGATACGTGCAGAGAAGATCCTCCAAACAGAAGGGATGACCCTTCAGATGATGAGGACGACCCTGACATCCCACCGAGAGATGACCACGTCCCTATAAAAAGACTTAATATGATCTCACTCGGCGTTATGATCTCTGTGAGACTAGCATGAGGAGGATCAGAGGTTGTCGACAGGAAGGCCCGTGTAGCTAAAGCCAAGGCAGTAACAAAGGTCGTACACTCGACCTTTATTAAAGCAAAGTCAGAAAAGAGGAAGAAAGTTGATATGGATACTCTGATAGTAGTTTTATCAAGAATGGATTTCAAGGGCCTCTTAGCCCCGCATGATGACCCTCTTGTTAAAACCACCAGGGTACACGGATGTGAGGTGCCGAGGATCTTGGTGGATGGGGGAAGTTCTGCAGATGTGATGTCCTGGACGAGTTTTAAAGTCTTAGGTCTCAGTCGTGCTAGCATCGTCCCATACCATCACCCCTGGATTGGTTTCAGTGGGGAAAAAGTTCATCCTCTAGGAGTGTATAAGGCCGATGTTAGGATGGGGGACGAGTGGCCGAGATGGCTTACCAAGAAGGTTAACTTTTTTGTGATGGATGAACATGTCTTCTCAGCCTATAACATTATACTAGGGCGAGTGGCCCTCAAGGAGTTTGAGGCCGTGCCTTCCACGGTTCATCAGATGATAAAATTCTTGACCCTTTACGGGGTAGGGGAAGTTCAGGGAGACCAGACGACAGCACGAGAATGTTACTTCAACTCCATCGAAGAAAGAGAGGCGCTTACAATATTGATATCCTCGACCCCAGGGATGAGACAAAACTGAAGAAAGGAGAAGCCGCTGAAGAGGTAGAATCCATCATCCTCAATGAGGATGAGCCGAAAAAAACCATCCAAGTTGGCAAAGCTCTAAAGACAGGCATAAAAGAAGACCTAATCAAGCTGCTAAGGACAAGATAAAATGTCTTTGCGTGGATTCATGCAGATATGGCAGGGATTGACCCCAAAATCATGAGCCATAAGCTCAACGTGGTAGAGGGCAAAAATTCGGTAAAGTAAAAGAGGAGAATTTATTCTCAAGAAAAATATGAAGTCATAAGGGACGAGGTCAATAAGCTAGAAGATGATGAGTTTATCAGGGAGGTCATTTATTCCGAATGGCTATCCAACGCAGTCATAGTCCCTAAAGCCAATGGGAAATGGAGCATGTGTGTAGACTTTACTGACCTCGATAAACATTGTCCCAAAGACAGTTTCCCTCTCCCCCGCATTGATCAGATGGTAGACGCTTCTGCGGTCCATAAGTTAATGAGTTTTATGGATGCCTATTCAGGCAACAACCAAATCTTCATGAGCCCCGAGGACTCAGAAAAAACTTCTTTTATTACCGACAAGGGGACATACTGTTATAAGGTCATGCCCTTTGGTCTCAAAAATTCAGGGGCAACATATGAGTGCCTTATGAACAAAATGTTCAAAGAACAAATTGAGAAGTCCATGGAGGTCTATGTAGATGACATGTTGACCAAGGGTTTGAAGGCTGGGGATCATGTGGCTGACCTCGAGAGGACCTTTAACACGATGGATAAGTACCGGATGAAGCTCAACTCGGCCAAATGTGTCTTCGGGGTCAGAGAAGGGAAGTTCTTGGGGTTTATTGTCAACCAAAGAGGCATTGAGGCCAATCTTGAAAAGATAAAAGCCCTCTTAAAAATGAAGACCCACAGGACCATTAAAGACATTCAGAGGCTAACAGGGCGAGGGGTTGCTTTGAATAGGTTCGTATCCAGAGCTACAAACAAGTGTCTACTATTCTTCAAAATTCTCAGAAAAGCCTTTGAATAGAACGAAGCGTGTGATCGGGATTTCAAAGAACTAAAGTCATAACTAGCGTCTCCCTTGATGTTGTCGCGACCAGTGCAGGACAAAAGATTATACGTGTACCTAACCATCTCAGAATCAACCATCAGTGGAGCCATTGTGAGAGAAGAAGATGGGGTGCAGAAGCCTGTGTATTTCAATAGTAAGGCACTCCAGGGGGCAGAGCAAAGATACCCAAGGATGGTGAAGTTAGCCTATGCCTTGGTCCATGCATCATGAAAGATGAAGTCGTACTTCCAATCCCATACAATGGTCATCCTCACCGACTCTCCTCTTAGGCAAGTCTTGTACAAGCCAGAAAAATCGGGGAGACTAATGTCCTGGGCTATAGAGCTGAGAGAGTTTGACATTATGTATCAACCGAGGGTGGCCATTAAGGGGCAAGCATTAGCAGATTTTGTGGTTGAATTTACTTGGGAAGATGATGAGGCTGAAGATGAGAACCTTGAGGAAACAGGTACCCAATAATGCAGAATTATGTCCACAGATAAGGCTAAGATAAGCACCACTAGAGAAAAATTGGCTCGAAAATGAGGAGGGAAGATATCTCTTTAGACAGGGATCGCTCACCGAGGGAAATTTTTCCGAGGAACAGGCCGTGTGGAACCTCTTCGTTGATGGGTCCTCTTGCGAAAGTGGAAGTGGGGTCGGATTAATAGTATCATCACCCGACGACACAGACATTGAGTACGCCCTAAGGTTCAACTTCGAAGCCTCCAACAATGAGTCTAAATATGAAGCCCTGATAGCAGGCCTCTCCTTGGCTAGGTCTCTTAGTGTTGGCATATCTTGGTCCATAGTGATTCAAGACTGGTAGTGAATCAGATACTAGGAGCATATAAGGCTAAGTATGAGAGAATGGCCAAATATCTTGAAAAATTAAAGGCACTATTGAAGAGATTCGAAGAAGTAAAGTTGAAGAGGATACCTAGACTTGATAATGGCTGAGCCGATGCACTTGCTAGGCTGGCCTCAGCAACTAGGACAGACATCAGGAGGACAGTCCCAGTGGAAATTTTTCTTCGACCAACGATTTAAGTCTCGTGAACTCCTCCTCATACTCAGCAACGATCATACTCTCCTGCTTAAGATTCAGTAACCTCCGCCTCATCTCAGTCTACAAGGCAGATGGGAAATATTTGTGGTCAAACCGCACCCAAAACGATTGAATCGATATGATGTCCCTCTCCTCCAAGGTAGTGGTGGACTCCCACCACTACAAAGCAGCCCCCACTAGCTTGAAGGAAGCTAGTAACTGTCTTTGCACGTCAGTGCACTCATGCATGCACAGATGCCTCTGGATATCCTTCTTCCATTGGCTGGCGATCATAATATCCGAACTACCCGAGAACTACGGGGGATATGCCTTCTGAAAGGCATCCCTGACCTCCTCCCATGCAGTGGGAAGCTATGATAGTACTGGCGCTACTTCCTAAACCTGGGGTGGAGCCTGTTGCACCACCGCTAATGCGGCATTCACTGCCTGAGCAATAATGGCGGCCACTTTTGTTGCATTCATCATTCCCTGAGCCAGAGCTGCTAGCTACTGGGGTTGGGCATTCCTGTCTCGGGGTGCTCGACTCGGAGGCATCTTGAAGAATCCCTACAGAAGAAATATTGCGACTTCTCAAATAAAATCCAATTTTAATTAATCCCAAATTTTAGTTAAACCCTAAAACATGCATCTTGATGATTTATCCAATAAAATAAAGCATGCAGGATAAAACAAACAATTTCAGGAAAAATCCCCCAAAGGGGCAAAACCTTTTATTTCACTATAATTTATAAGAAAACGGCTTACACGGATTGCAATGAAATAGGGTGACATACGAAATACCCGCAGGTGTCGGTTTCGATGTCTCGGCTGGAACTTTCCCTTTCGAGGAGGGCAGCAGTGAAGAAGAGAAACGGCTTCTCCACAAGTGTGATCTTTATAAGGACTCCCTCCACAATAGCACGCAGCTCTCCGGTTGTACAGTTCTCCCCACAAAGATAAACAGTAGTAAGGTGTGTTCTTCAACACCAAAATAATTCACTAAAGCTTATGGGAGTTTTGTGAATTGAAAACAAAAAGGGATTAAAACCCTAAATGAAGAAGCCAAAAGGATTCTGCGGTTTCGCAATTTTCTGTCTGTCAAAAACTGTGGACTTCTTAATGAAAATGGACTCATTTAATAAGTATTTATATAAAAACGCGACGCCTCGAAATTCGAGCTCGTTCGAATGACATCTAATGACATGCTATGTCGTTCGAACGACAATTGCAGGTCATTCGAACGACCTATCAAGCGAGATTCCACTCGTGCCTGTAGAAAATTTCGATACGAACGAGTGGCCGCCAGTTTCGTATCATTCTGGTTTTTTATGAATTAGTTATGATTTTTCTACGAAAAGGAGTCCGAAAACAAAATCTTTAGAAAAATATTTTGTAAAAAATATTCCAAAAGCTCTAAGTGAAAAGTTAAGGTATTTAAAATATAACCTTACCAAAGTAAACTTCGCGGAGCCTTGAATGATGAAAAACTTGAATAATTCGGATCCGTCTTTGATGTAGATTGCTCTTGAATGCTCTTCGACGGTGTAGCGGTATAAGACATAATAAATTGATAACGAAACTATGAAAATATGTCCTTACAAATCTCCCCCTATGTCTATGCCGGTACATATAGAAAAATCTGAATTATCAAAAAACCAAAATACCTATACAAATCTACCCTCCCATGAATAAATTTGCAAGATCTCAAACTGTTCTTCAAAAATCTTCATCAAATCTCAAAGCTTTTCTCATCAGGGTGTGCAACATCATAATCTTCAATTTTTTACCTACACACATGAGATAAAGCAAAAACCTTCGTGACGTATCGAGTTTGAAATGATATAAGAATAAAGCATTAATATATCAAATCTCCCCCATAATGCAAAAACTCCTCCATAACTGATAATTCTTTCTCCCCCTTTTTATGATGTCCCCAAATAGACAGATAAGAAGAAACAATCAAACATGGAATGTCACGACAAAATGCATAGCAAACAAAGATCAAGCTACGCGCATGCAAAGGTATGTCCCAAAAACATTCACAAACTATTTTTTATTTTTTCAAATTTTTCATACAAAAATAGGATACAAAAAAAAACACCATGGACTTAAACTCAAACAACCAAGTCATGGAAACGAAATGAATGGGTGTGAACACATTCGATAGGTAAATAAACTCAATCAATCATATGTGCACGATGCATACGTGTACCCCTAACGAATTAACATCAAAAGAATCCTTAGGTGTAAAAATTGTTGAATTTAAATGACATCGTCTTAATCAAATCAACAAATCAAAGTCTAAATGATTTCCGCACCAATAACGTCCAAAACTATTTAGTGCCGTTTCGAGAACTTTTCAAAGGACATGCAAACCCATTGATATATCCATCCAAAACTCCCTCATATATAATAATGCAATTCTTTATATCTGAAGAGGTACTAAATTCTCAACTTAGAGAAAACCTATTGGCCCAAATTTTTGGCATATTTCAGCTTTTTATAGCCTTAATTTTTTGTGGGGGCTCTTTTCAAACGGTGGCTTTCACGACGTGATTATTATTCACTCGCAGCCCTTTCCCGTGTTCACTCATCATTTTTTAAAACTAAACAATTTATTCCTCACGGGCAATGGTTTTTACATGCACTACTTTTATTACTCTCGTATTATTGCACTTGGTTCGTTTTAAGGACAGGATTGAGATGAAAACACCCAACCAACATGTGATAAGTCAAGAACAATAATCAAACAAATTCGTGCATGTGTGCAATAAAGGAAACTATGAGTCAAACATGTAGGAAGCAACACTTAATTACATCTTAATGAATCCAAACATTATAAAGCACATGGATGAATTGACCTATTGTCTCAAAACACTATCAAATAGTCGCATGGATAAATGGAATGAAATTGTGACTCCGTCATCCATGTGTCTATCCATAAACGGTGTAGACAAAATACAAAAATCTTTTTAGATTTTTAAAAATTTCATCAAAATAAAATCTTTTTGTATTTTTCAAAATTTTCTAAAAAAACTTTTTGAATTTTTTGAAAGAAATATATCACAAATATAGCACAACCAGCAATAGACATAATATTGGTATGAGCATCAACCTTTGCTAGCAAACAGTAAATCACACAAATAATATATCAATCTAAGCAGGTATGATTAAACGAGCAATGCAGTGTTTATCAAATAAGCATGGGAACTACGAATAACTGCATGTAAACTTTTCCAAAAGCAACCAGTAATACCAAAACCCTAAGCATATGAACACAGGATACTGAAACAGAGGAATAGGAGAAAAACAAGACAGGTTGCTCAAACAACTTAGCCTGTCGCTCGAACGACAAGGCATGTCGCTAGAAGCGACTTCGCGCGAGAAGAGATGTCTCTCAAACGACGTACAGTTCTCGCTCGAACGAGAAAACCAAAAATTTCCAGTATTCCCAAAAAATCATACAATTTTGCCCAGTGCAAAAATTTCATGAAAACAGTACCTGAAAGGGGCACAAAGATTCAAAACAGTGCTAAAATAGTAGCGAAACACACAAATACAACAAATATACCAATGTGTGCTACATCAAAGTGAGTCATAACACTAGAAAGAGTATAACATGATGCGTCGCTAGTGTATGACAAACATCTAACACAATCAACCAAAAGATCTCACATGGGGTGAATCACGTGCAAGTGAACGGGAATCGTGGACAAGTAAACCATAAGCCTCTAAATCCGATTTCCTGACCCAAATCGATGTGTAACGAGGTGTGAGGGTGTGGGGAATCGAATTTATTCTTCTATTAACCTTTCTAGGTTCATTTAAAAGCTTGTAACAAAATCGCCTAAGATGACCTTGCCTACCGCAATGTGTTCAAGTGTAAATCGGGCAGTGTGTGTTACCTAAAGGTGGCCCTCTCCTAAAATTTCTCGATTGCTCTCTCCGAATTTGCCTAGGTAGGTCTCTCCTAATGATCCTAGGAGGCACTCTCACGATGTTCCTAGGCGGCTCTTTCCTAACAACCTTAGGTGCCTCTTTCTTAACAATCCTAGGAGGCTCTCTCACACGTGTGGGAATGGGTTCAACATGTTTTTCAAGACCAATCCCACCCCTGTCCTTTTTTATCTCGACGGTGCCTAAAATCTTATCAAGTTTTTCAGACCTAGACTCCAAATCAAATTTCACTTTACTTGAATCTTTCAATTTCGCCTCAAGTTCACCTATCCTACGTCTAGAATCATCAAACTCTAAAAGCTCCTTTTTCATAGTCTCCATCAATCCTCTAAGACTATCTCTCTCACCCTTGACGTACTCAAGTTTATCTTTCAAAATTTTCTCACGTGCCTTAAGTTCTTCAACTAAAACATCATTATTTTTTAAGGCACACTCTTTCAATTGAGCTTCAAGTTTCAATTTTGCCTTTTTGTCTTTAAACATTCAAAATACAAATTATTGTAGGCAACTTGCAACTCACTTAATTCTTCTTCTTCCTCCTCACTCTTTTCACACTCACTATCATCACTAATCACACGGATGGGAATCTCTCGCCTAGAAGCATAAAAGACTTCTTCTTCCGAATCACTGTCACTAAGGGTAGAAACATGAGAAATCGGTCCATTCAATTTCTTCTTTAAATTTGTGGTACACTCATTGAACGTGTGACCAACACCCTCACAACAAGGACACCTCTCAGAATCGTTTTCAACAGAAGATTTAAAACAAGAGTTCGTGTGAATTTTCCAATTAACTTTTTCAAAAATTTGACATCGAAGATCATCAAAACCATCAAAAGCCATTTTTGTGCAAAATCAGGATCAAAACATAATAACTTAGTGCAACAGGCTCTGATACCAAGTTGAAGAATCGCTACAGCGAAAATATTACGACTTCTCAAATAAAATCCAATTTTAATTAATCCCAAATTTTAGTTAAACCCTAAAACATGCATCTAGATGATTTATCCAATAAAATAAAGCATGCAGGATAAAACAAACAATTTCAGAAAAAATCCCCCAAAGGGGCAAAACCTTTTATTTCACTGTAATTTGTAAGAAAACGACTTACACGGATTACAATGAAATAGGGTGACACACGAAATACCCGCAGGTGTCGGTTTCGATGTCTCGGCTGGAACTTTCCCTTTCTAGGAGGGCAGCAGTGAAGAAGAGAAACGGCTTCTCCACAAGTGTGATCTTTATAAGGACTCCCTCCACAATAGCACGCAGCTCTTCGGTTGTAGAGTTCTCCCCACAAAGATAAACAGTAGCAAGGTGTGTTCTTCAACACCAAAACAATTCACTAAAGCATATGGGAGTTTTGTGAATTGAAAACAAAAAGGGATTAAAATCCTAAAGGAAGAAGCCAAAAGGATTCTGCAGTTTCGCAGTTTTCTGTCTGTCAAAAACTGTGGACTTCTTAATGAAAACGGACTCATTTAATGAGTATTTATATAAAAATGCGACGCCTCGAAATTCGAGCTCGTTCGAACGACATCTAACGACATGCTATGTCGTTCGAACAATAATATCAGGTCGTTTGAACGACCTATCAAGCGAGATTCCACTCGTGCCTGTAGAAAATTTCGATACGAACGCGTGGCCGCCAGTTTCGTATCATTCTGGTTTTTTATGAATTAGTTATGATTTTTCTACGAAAAGGAGTCCGAAAATAAAATCTTTAGAAAAATATTTTGTAAAAAATATCCCAAAAGCTCTAAGTGAAAAGTTAAGGTATTTAAAACATAAGCTTACCAAAGTAAACTTCGCGGAGCCTTGAATGATGAAGAACTTGAATAATTCGGATCCGTCTTTGATGTAGATTGCTCTTGAATGCTCTTCGACGGTGTAGCGGTATATGACATAATAAATTGATAACGGACCTATGAAAATATGTCCTTACACATATGAAACGAGAAGGAAGTTTATTAGTCTATAATTATTATTAAATCCCAAATAGCTGAAGACGTAAGCATAAACACAAGAATACAACAGTCCTAAAATAGGGCTCTATATCAAAGATGCTAAGCTGAAAGCGAAATAAGCCGTACAGATGCTAAAGGACACTAGAACCTGATGCTCTGATACCACTTGTAACACCCCACCTAATTAAATACCGGGTGATCAATCCTTTATTAAATTAAAAATCAAGGTGAACGGTGTGGTTCATTCTTAGCATCACTGTCGAAAATAATTTCCGTTTTAATCACCCTAATTAATTAAGTTAAGTGTCAAAATATTTATAATATTATTTCATTTTATTAAATCCCATCGTAAAAACTTTTTTAAGATAAATCAGTTAAAAATAACATAAATACTAAGAATAATAAACATCTAAAAGAAACATGCCAACTAGATTATCCAAACCAAATTAATAACCATAAGTGAAATCATCATGACATGAAATAACTCCCAAATGAGTCTGAATACTGAAAACATAAATAAATATAAAATCTCTAATAAGTCTAAACTGAAATAGGAAATCGGGCGACACATGCCCTAGCTATGCAGTACTAAATCAAGAGCCGAATCAAGGAAGAGGTCGTCTAAAGCAAGGGCCTGCAACTCCCACCTAAGCTGCGGCACGTCCAATCCAAAGAACCTACGCCTGACGCCCCTGTGGCTGGGCACCTGTAATATATATACATATATACACAAGGGAGAGAAAATGACAGAAAATGGGTTAGAGCCCGAGTGTAAAAATATCTTTTAAAAAGTGATTTAGCAAGTAATTAAATGCTTACTAATTGATAAGACTTCCATGTTAGCACACGACACTCTCTTGAGAATTCTCACCTCTCATCTAGTGTGCACGCTTAACGTACTACTAAAAGCCTCATAAGTCTATCTATCTCATCTCCCATAAATTTTATCTCTAGGGGTCACAATGTTATGATTTTTGTTTAGAGATTAAACCCCTTAAAGTTTTATTACGTTACTTATGTGTATCTCAATGCTGTTATAAAGTTCCCGAACACTTACTATAATTTTGGAGCATTTATTCAATATTTATGTACTTATACGCACAGTAGAAGAATTTCATATATATATATATATATATATATATATATATATATATATATATATTAATCTCTCATATATAATATATATACTATCGACACCCAGCATAAAATCTATGGTGCTCGCATACTCTGCTATCAAGTCCCCATATCTCTCGTAATAACGGAAATACTAGTTCGGAATCACTCTCGAACTGTATTATCACAATACATACAAAATGGAGGCGAAGCATAGTTTCCAGTCACTAAGAGGTCAGCACATACCCCTCGCGTCTTTTAGGACCGTTTTGCTATCATTCTCAGATTGCCTATACCAAGGAATATTATGTTCTAGGGTACAAGTCACTATCCTCCATAAAGGTTCCATTGAGATAAGACTTTCCCGACGCGGCAACCTCCGCGATAGCAAGTGCATAGATATAATACAGATAGATATACACATGCACTCGACCATATATATAAATATTCTCATTTTCCAATTAGGTTCGCCCACGACCCATTATAATATTTTTAACCGTACGTAATACAACTTCACCCAATTCTTATGCATAAGGAACTCATCTCTTTTTGTTCTCAATTAATAATTATTTCGTAATTACTTCTCGTCCCTCAAAGTATCTTCTCTTCCTAAAGGTAAATTCTGTAGATACACCTCTCTAACATTGTGGTCTAAGTCAATCACAAATCTCCCAATTCCTTAGTTAACGTACACATGATTTCCAATATGTGTCAAACCCCCGTTAGCCCACGGTTACATCCCATATAAAATCATATTCCATGGAATCCACTTAGACCCTATTAGTCCTCTGCATGACCCATTATGCTCTTTATATGATATTCAAGGGTTCCTATGCATTTTATTCGAATTAAACAAAAAGTGAAAAAAACATGCAGTTTCCTAGAGGGGTCAATTGATCGATGAAAGGGGTTCGATCAATCAACATTCTTGAGTTTATTGATCGATCAAACAGGTATTCCGAATTCTGCCATTGTTACCTACGGTTTTCCTTCACCAACCTCAACCAAAACTCCATAATTGAGTCACAAACTCCCAACTAATTAAACTAATAGTTATATTAACCTACCTACATGATTTCCTACGTAAAACATGTACGAATTGCATCAAAAGTATATGAGGCCCAATTCATAATATTTATCAAGAACCCTAGTTTCATTAAAATTTCCAATCTTCTAATTCTTTTTCCAGATTTCTCTCTTCTAAACCAAACTCGTGGGTAATCCTCTACATATGATGAGATTTCTAGAATATACTTATTTCTTTTAAAGCGTGTGATTTAAATTCCCGAAATCATCTAATTATTCATATAAACATATACTATTTAATCATATTCTAACATGGTTGAATTATCCACTAAAAATCAGCAAGAAAATTACTTGCCTTAAGATAGTAGGTCTGATTCCATGAGTTTGACGGGTATAGGCTCGATCCTCTCGCTCCGATCTACGTTTTGGTGGTGGTGGTGGTGCAGTTAGGTTGGTTCTTACCCTTGGATACTTGAAAGACTTTTCTCCTTTCTTCCTCTCACTGTCGTTCTAATATCTAATATAAATTCCCAATTTTTGTCATTTAATTAAGGCCTAATTTGGAAATGACTAAATTGCCCTCCTAGGGTGCTGGTTAGGCCTAAAAATGCCCCGAGACCCAAACTAAACCTCCGGATAAACTTTTCTGACTATCTCGACCCTTCCGGACATGTTGGCGCACTCGAAATGACCATAAGGGCTACTTATAATTTATTCGCTTTTTATAATAATAATATAGTCCAGACACAACACAGGCGCGTCCCAACTTAATTTCCATAATTGTCATATTAATCACTCGTGACAATTTTAATAAATTCAATTATATATATTACTTTACTCATTAAGTAATATTCAACAAATTCTCAATAATTACTAACTCTTGTCTCGCTAGTAAATATTTAAATAAATTTTTGAATTAATATTAAATTAATTTATCTCAATTACATTTAATTAATCCCCAATTTAAAAGCCATAAAAATACGGGGTATCACAGTCTCCTACTAGTTCTTCTAACCTAAGTGTATCTAAGATCCCTAAAGAGTTAAGCACAACAACCTTTGGTATAAAGCAGGTGGGGAGTGATCTTAAAAAAAATTAACAACCCTAGTTTCAGGAATTTTCTCACCCAAATTAAAACTCGAGGTAACTGTATTCGACAAACATGCATAAATTCATCAAATGTTTCGAAATCAAGCATAGTAATGGTCTCAATTTGGGTGGTCAAATTTTGAAGTTGATACACCTTTACATCGTTGGTTTCCTCATGTGTAAGCTGTAGGATATTCCATGCCTCTTTTGACGTGGTGTGTGTGTCATTATACGGTGGAACTCGTCAGGGGTGATGACTCCAAAAATGGCACTTAATCCATGGGAGATGTAAGCAATCCATTTAAAATCATTTTCAGTCCAGGTAGAGACAAGTTTAAGAATAGTGACATTGCCAACGGTAATAGTGGGGGGAGCCCACCCTCTTTCACATACAAGCTAGACTCTGTCATCAATTTCTTTTAAAGTGGATCCATCCTAGCTTTTCAGTATGCATAGTTTGATCCAATGAAAATTAACATCTGATTATATAAGTTGTCCATTAGAAATCGACTTTTTCAATATCAATAATTATTTCAAAAAATGACATCACAGGAAATTTTTGCGAAAAAAAATTACAGAGTAATTTTGTGTAACTAGCTCTCTGATACCAATTTGATAGTGTGCACACGATCTAATGGAATAACTTATTTAATTAAATGTCCGCATATAATTCCAATTTTATCTTTTATCCTAAGACATGCACCTAGGTGATCAAACAGATAAATAAAGCATTCAATCACAAGGCAGATATGAGGAAAAATACCTTGCACGCAAAACCTTTTATAATTAGCACTTTAGAGAGTTTTACAAGACGCAACTTATAAAACTTCTGAAGAAAATATCTCACTCCATAGTCGTCCACAGATGGCAATCCACCCTCGGTATCCACCGATCAGCCTTTGTCTTCCTTCAACAATGATCCCCTCGATTATCACAAGGTCAGCAGTGAAGATGATCTCTCTACAAGATTACATCAAGTATAAAACTTTTAGGGTTTCAAATGGATTCACAAGTATATTGGGATGATGATGTGTGAATCAAAAAGGTGTTTAGACTTAAAAATAATGAGGACTTTTGCAACAGATATGCAGGTTGTGTTTTAACAAAAGTCTGTAAAATTCTTTTTAAAATAGGTGTTTATAGGTAAGGCTCAATTTTCGAGGCAACGTATCTCATTCGAATGAAAGCAAGGCTTGTTATAACAAGAATAGCATGTCGTCAGAATGAAAGCCAAGTTCGTTTGAACGACATTGCTATCTTGTTTGAATAAGATTCAAACGAATTCAAACAGTTCACCCTCGTCAAATATTCATTTGATGAAATGATCTAACGAGACATCTAACGAGTTTGACATCTCGTTCGAACGAGATTGCCATCTCTTTCGAACGAGATTGCTTTTCCGTTTGACCGAGGTCAGTGAAAATTTAAAAAATAAATAAACTTAAGAAAATGCCTCGACTTTTATAAAAATGTATTTCCCAGTATAATTCTAAACAAATTCAAACTCATAAATTATGTATACCTTCATAATGTAGAGAATATTTTGAACTTGGAGATATTAGAGATTTGGTTCTTTGAGTCGGTGCATGACGATTTATAACGGGATACTCCAAATACAAATGAAAGCCTAAGCTATAAGCAATATGCTCTTACAAACTTGTTAATTTGTAAGCCTACGGGGTAGTTGGCAGCAGTTTGAAAAGTGAAGTGGAATAAGTTGGGCTTATATGGCAGTGGTGACCATCACATCTGAGATCATTTTGGGGGTTATGAAGGTAGAAACAGGATATCCCTTTTATCAGGAAAAAGTGTGACAGTTATTGGCAGATGAAGCAGAGTCCTACTCAGTCAGTTTTGAGGGTGGCTTACGCTTCAATGGGTGGTTGATTATTTCGAATGATAAGTACCTACGGTGCGCAGTTATAGAGGAGTCGCACAAATCACGATTCTCTGTTCATCCAAAAGGGGATAAGATGTACCATGATATAAGGAGGTAATATTGGTTGGCTAATATGAAGAGGGACGTCGTAGAGTTTGTCTTTAGGTGAAATTTTCAAATGGTGAAGGTTGACGATGACAGACCAATCGGGTTTTTGCACCCATTATAGATTTCGATATGGATGTGGGAGAGTACAACGATGGATTTCATCACAAGTTTGCCGACGTCACAAAGAGATCGTGATTCTATTTAGGTTATTACGGGTCGTTTGACTAAGGTAGCTAATTTTATACCTGTTTCAATCGACTACATAACACAATAGTATGCCAAACTCTTCATTGCAGAGATAGTGAGACTGCACAAAGTACCATTCAACATTATTTCTAACTGGGACAACATTTTGGTGTTCCACTTGTGGCAGAGTTTTCAGCAGGTGTTGGGGATAAAAATACGCTTGAGCATAGCATATTACCCACAGACCGATGGGCATATGGGTAGGGTGAATAATATGCTAGAATATATGCTCAGAATGTGTGTTTCTAGATTTTAAGGGTAGTTAGGAGCAGTACCTATCGTTGGTAGAGTTTGCGTACAATAACTCGTACTGGTTCACTATTGTCATGGAAACTTTTGAGGCCTTGTACGGGATGAGTTTTCATTCACCCTTGTGTTGGTTAAAGGCAGGGGACAACAAGTTTCTTGAACAGACGTGATTCAAGATACTTCGGCGAAGATTGAGATGATCTAAAATCATATTCGAGTAGCTCGGGACCATCAAAAGAGTTATGTTGATGCGAATCTGAGGCACTTGGAGTTTGACATGGGTGATAAAGTGTTGTTATAGGTATCTCACATGAAGGGAGTGATGTAGTTCGTGAATAAAGGGAAGTTGGCACCAAGATATGTGGGGTATTTCCCCATGATTGATAGGGTAGGGTCGTTTGTGCATAGACATGCCTTACCAGATCACTTGCAGGTAATTCACGATGTATTCCTCGTGTCATCAATGAGGAGGTATCTCATGAATGAGTTGGTATAGTTGCATATCGCATTATAGGAGCTATACTTATAGTCGGACATTACTTACGAGGAGAGGCATGTTGCCATTTTGGATCATAGTGAGTGAAAGCTTTAATCAAAGGTTGTAAAATTACTACGTGTGTAGTGGGGCCATAACAATACTGACGAGTCAACTTGGGAGCACGAGGATGACATGCGAGAAAAGTATCTAGAGCTCTTCGTGTCATGTACGATCAAATTTTGGGGGTGCAATTTCGTTATTAGGGGGATAGTGTCATACCCCGTACTTTTGAGAGCATTTTATTTTACGTCTGCATTAAATTATTAATTTAATTGGAAAATAGAATTGGTTTTGATAAATATCAATTAGTGAGTTTTTAGATTAATATTTTTTATTAAAATTATTTACTGGCATGTAATAAGTAAATAGTGATGTGAAAATTATTATATTATGTCGTTTAAAGAGAGAAATTTATGGATTTAAAGAGTTTAAGGGCAACACGTAATGTACGTACGTGTCGAGCCCAATTAATGTAGTTGTTGAGAATTTTTAGTTCGTAACTAGGATCGCCTTTTGAGTGCACCTGTGATCCGTAATGGGTCAAAATAGTCCAAAATAAGTACTAGGGGGTATAGTTAGGTTCTCGAGACTTTTTAGACATAAAATAGCTCGTATAAGTGCATAGTCATCTTTTGCCCCCAGGGCTTAACTCTAATACGCAAATTTGAGTTTTAAAGGGGATATTAGTGGGTTAGTGGGGTGGGTAGAAGTTTCCGTTAACCTATGATTAGTGGGATCAAGGGAAAGAACAAGAGAGGAAAGAAAAGAAAAGAGAAAAAAGAGGAAGAAGTCTTGGACAAGAAAGAGTAATCCTTTTCAGAATCAAATTAACAAGAATAAGTAGATGTTCGGATAATCATCCATCAAGGGGAGTGTGTAATTCTATAAATTTGCATATTGTAGTTAATTCTATTCATAGTTAACAAAAGTTTAATAAAAAATTGAGAATGTGTCATGAAGACAATTTGGAGTATTAATTTGCAATTTAACAATATTAAATTTAATTGAGGATTAATATGAACGAATTTAATGATTAAGTTCATAAGTATTCAATGAAAGGAATGAATTTTGATGGACGTTTTGGAATGATGGGTTAAAAACTTGATTGGCTATAGAATCGGTGAATTAAATCAATGAATAAGAATCTTCAGTTGAATAAATGTTGGATTCGGGTTTATATCGTGTTTATAATGCGCCTGAGATAATAATATATATGCGTGGGATCATAATTGGTTATTTTGGGATCATGGGATCTCCATTGATAGACCGTGAAGGTTAAACCTATAGTTAAAGAAGAAGAGCAGCCCAACAAATCGAACTGGTTCGCTAAGGGAGCGAATCAGTTTGCTTGACTGAACCGATTCGATTTGCCAGGCGAACCGGTTCAATTCGTTGGCCTGTCCCATTTTTAATTTGCGTTGTTTTGAACCATTATTGTTGGGCATATGAGTGTATAAGTTTCCAAATGAATTTGGATTACCTTGGAACATTGTTAGAGGGATATATCATGCTTTAATCCAACTATTAATTACATTAAAGTGAGACGAATCAGTTATAAAGTGGGTGAACACTTTGTAATGATTAATTAAAATTGAAAAGCTGGTTAGGACTTATGGATTTGGTAGGCTAGTATGTTATGGGGTTTTCCCTACGTATCCAGTGCTACATATATATATATATGTGTGTGTGTGTGTGTGTGTGTGTGTGTGAATGTTGTTTATCTATTTGAAACTACCTAACTCAATAGTGCTATCGTTGGGAGGTTGCGCATAGTGGGCAACCCACCCTGGCGTGACCAGGAAGTGCTGGGTTGTTTCCCCAAGTCATAGTACTGTTGCATGAGCACTATCCATAAGTGACGATACGTACTAGTTTTGAGACCGATGTGGAGCGATATGATATGGTTATGACCCCCGAACGTATGTTTATGACCTCATCCTTACACACCGGAATCGAATATAATGAGACAAACATATTCTCAAAAGTCTCCATTTCAATACAATATATACGCGACTAGACCTTCTTTCAGGTGAAATATCATAAAAACAACACATCCTGTCCTGGAACAGCAAACACGATAACGTTACTACAACAACCCACCATCACTCACCATCGCTAACCAGTCCATACACAAGATAACATCATACCCATGTAACATTTCTCTAACACGAGAAAATCTCCAAAAATATATCCTCCCAGTGTCCACAATCGCTCCCCTACTGATGGAACTAAAGAGAGTCCCGCTACCCAACGGTAAATATACACACTCAATAGTGATTCTAATAATAAATCTACTAAGCCCTTTTCACGCACAAATCTAGTGTTAACCCAAATACTGGCGTTGATACCGAAAATTATTCACCTATGTGGACCAATCAGAACTAGACAAATGTCTTCTTACATGGCAAAAATCCCAATCAGTATACAGTAGCTCGGCAGACATGCCGACCAACATGAAGAATGCAAACCATCAATACCAACGACGCATCACCATACCAAGGGTCTTACCACACGTGGGTCATATAACCAACAGTCGTATTCATTATGTACGATTGTAAATGCTTAAATGTATAAAGACATTCCATCTCTTGACATTCCAACCCTTGATCTCCGGGTCACTATAAATACGTTGTATTCCTTTCATCAAAGTGGGGGGAGAGAGAGAGAGAACAGATTATAGGATATTCTTTTTTACAAGAGTACCTAGGTTTCTGTAATCTCTGAAATCAATACCATAACAGTGGACGTAGGCTTTCTTATATAGCCGAACCACTTTAAAATCCTATGTCTCTCTTTATTATTTCATTATAATTCTATATTTTATCTACGATTATAAATTTGGATCAAATCCATTTTTTAACACCTACAGATTGGCGTCATTTGTGGGAACGTGGGTCTAATTACTGTTCTCAACCACATACACCCTTGCTTAAGGAAAAATGAATGATCCAGATCCTAGTGCCAAGAATGAAGGCAATTCTACCGTTCCATTTGCTCCACCTACATCAATCAGCCTAAATGGTATTCTGGCTAGTATTGCCTGGGGAAAAGATGTTATGTAAGAATCCATGAGACAATTGGCTCAATCAAAACAAGCTAGATCTCCAGCCCTATCCGGGCAGCAAGCATCTCCTTTACTAAGGAGAGATATGTCGCCTCCACCTCCTAGGCATAGCCGACATAGCTACTCCAGATCATCACATAATAGGACTTGTCATCTTGGAGTCAGTTCATCAATTAGATCCTCAGAGTTCTATGATGGACATTCTTTCTCTCCTAAAAGGCCAAGTGTCATGGGAAGATTGAGCAGAGCTTCTCCTTTTGACCGTTTGGGACCCCGAGCAAATAAAAACCCTCCCAGAGCGTTGTTTAGGAACACTCAACATCCAGTCGACCATCGTGAAGCCTCAGATAGGTCAAGATCAAGAGTTTGACGATCTAAACACGTCGAGCAAACTTCTTAGGAAGAGAACTCAGGACAGACACATGGTCGGGATAACCAAGTTGCTCCGCACAAGTCTAGTGCAAGCAATTATGATTGTCTAGGAGAGATGGCAAAAGAAAAAGAATCCCTTATAGTGGAGTTTTCTTAAAGGATCCCCTTTTATTCTGGCGATTATGGATTTTCCTACTGCATCTAAGTTTAAAGCTCATGTGGTCACTCCAAGTATGATGGAAAAATTGATCCAGTTCTACATATTGAGCAATATCAAGTTGTCACTGACATTTATTCAGTCCCCGATGAGATGAGATGTAGAGCATTCTCAAGTACCATGCGGGTTTTGTCCATATATGGTACAATAACTTACTGCGAGGATAAATTGTCAACTTCAACTAGCTTATCGAGCTGTTTATTAGTAATTTTTATTTTGTATTCAAGCTAGCAAAAAGAGCATCCCATCTCTTGAGCGTAAGGCAGCGGATAGGGGAAACTACTAGGGAGTACATCACTTGTTTTAATAATGAGAAATTGGAAGTGGTCGATTACGAGGAGAAAACAGCCATCACTGCTCTGATGAGTGGATTGCTTACCAAGAAATGGTATTATAATCTAGCCAAAGATCCTCTAAAAACTATGGCTGGACTCATGGTTAAGTCAGGAAGGATAATGAATGCCGAGGAAGTAATGGCTACAAAAAAGAATCCAGCTACTAAGCCTGATAAAAAGGATCAAAATGAGCAGAATGAGTAGAAGCCGAAAAAGGATGATAAGTTAAAATGGAACTTATACTCCATTGAGTGATAAAATTCACTATATCCAAGAGCAAATCAAACACAATAAGGATTTGTGATGGCCTGAAAGGTCGAAGGCACCCCCTAACAAGAGGGACAAATCCAAATATTGTGAATTCCATAAGGATCATGGCCATACAACAGATAATTATATCACTTTAAAGAATGAAGTAGAATCTCTTATCCACTGAGGAAAATTGAACAAATTTATTAATCGGTGAGAAGACAAAGAAGCAAGATGAAGGCCAAATTCTCCCTATAAACCCAGAGGTGACAGGAAAAGAAATCATGAAAATGGTTATGAAGATGATCCTCACCTTCTGAAGAAGCCTAAGCAATCAGAGTGTGAGGTAACTATGATCAGTTTTGGTTCATTTGATTGTCATGTAATTACAGGTGGCGATGCAGGAGGAGACGACCACACTGTCGACATAAAAGAATACTTGAATGAGGCCCAGGACTATTTTTATATCTAGAGAATCAATCTGAATGAAGATGATCAGCCCAGGAAGGTCAACAAAGACTAAATCGTAATCGGATTCTCCAAGAATGACCTCTCTCGGGTAGTTTATCCTCGTGATGATCCATTGGACGTCAAATTCAGGATCCAGGATGCCGTCATCGCCAGGGTTTTGATTGACAGTGGGAGCTCGACAGATATTATGTTTTACCCTAGGTTTCAGAGTTTGGAATTGAATCTCGGCCAACTCAAACCTTACCACAGGCCAGTAATAGGTTTTTTAGGTGAAAAGGTTTACCCTCTAAGGACAGTCAAGCTAGAAGTGTTGTTCGACACCTGGGCGGCGAGTCGTACTGAGAAAATACACTTTTTTGTTATGGATAAAAACGTTCAATTTGCCTATAATGTGATCATCGGTAAGGTAGGATTGAAGAAGTTTGAAGTTGTGTCGTCCACAGTCCATCAATGTTCAAAGTTTCTAACTCATTTTGGGGTAGGTGTTGTGAAAGGGGATCAAAAGGTGGGCAACGAATGTTATTTATCCTCAGTCGAGCAAGAGGACTTCATTGAGTTGAAGAAAAAGACCACCACTTATCAAGTAGAAACCACTGAGCCCAACAATCACTCTGAAGTTGAAACTTTAGATACCCGAGATGAGACAGAATTAGTCAAGGGGCATATTATGGAATCTACTGAAAGCATTATCTTAGACGACGACAAACTGGAGAGAACTATGAAAATCGACTCAACACTGGATCCAATCCTTAAATGGGAATTGATTATGTTCCTGAGGTAGTGGAGAAATGTATTTGCTTGGAGCCATAAGGATATGTCGGGGATTGATCCCAATTTCCTCTGTCATGAGCTCAACATCAATAAGGATGCCAAGCCGATCAAGCATAGGCGCAGGGTTTTCAGTCCGGAGAAGAATCAAGCTATCTAAGCGGAAGTTGAGAAGCTTCAAAAGGTATAATTTATTGAAGATGTTAAGTATCCAGCCTGGTTGCCCAACGCTATGATGGTCAAAAAGAAGAATGATAAATGGAGGATGTGTGTGGATTTCATCAATTTGAATAATGCCTGCCCAAAAGACCATTTTTCCTTACCTATAATTGATCAACTAGTGGATGTTATGTCAGGACATGAGAATTTAAGCTTCGTGGATGCTTATTATGGGTATAACCAGATTAAAATAAAACCAGAAGATAGGGAAAGCA
Source organism: Sambucus nigra (assembly GCA_949130495.1). Taxonomy (NCBI): domain Eukaryota; kingdom Viridiplantae; phylum Streptophyta; class Magnoliopsida; order Dipsacales; family Adoxaceae; genus Sambucus; species Sambucus nigra. Next base: position 465,601,471 of record OX422222.1, on the reverse strand, counting down.
CAACTTTTATCACCAAATGAGGAACTTATTGCTACAACGTAATGCCCTTTGGGCTCAAAATTGTCGGAGCGACGTATCAAAGGTTGGTGAACAAAGCCTTTGAAGATAAGATAGGCAATAACATGGAGGTTTGTGTGGACGATATGTTAACAAAAAGCAAGGAAGCCTCAGATAATATCAGCGATCTCATCCAGATCTTTGACCAGCTGGAAAAGCATCAGATAAATCTAAATCCGACCAAGTGTGTGTTCGGGGTCCAATAAGGAATGTTCCTCAGCTTCATAGTCAATCAAAGGGTAACTGAAGCTAATCCAGCAAAGATCAAGGATTTAATAGAAATATAAATTCCAATTTGCAAGAAAGATGTGCAAAGGCTCAATGGAAGAGTGGCAGCTTTAAATATACTTATTTCTCTGGCAACAGACAAGTGTTTGCCATTTTTAAGGGTGTTGCGAAAGACTTTCGAATGGAATTCAAAGTGCTAAGAAGCGTTCCAATAATTGAAGAAATACCTAGGGTCTCCACCTTTGTTATCCCGATTAGTTTTGGGAGAGAAATTGTACTTATACCTGGTAGAGAATCTGCAGTTAGCTCGGCCTTGGTTAATTAGATAATGGGATCCAAAAACCAGTTTACTGCACCAACAAAGCATTTAGGGGAGTCAAGATCAGGTATCCACATTTGGAAAAGTTGGCCTTAAAACTCATTGAAGCCTCCATACGTATAAAGCCCTATTTCCAAGCATACACTGTAGTCTTGTATACTGATCTACCTCTTCGGCAAGTGCTCCACGAGCCTAAGAAGTCAGGTAAATTGATGTAGTGGGCGATAGAACTCAGAGAATACGACATTATCTATGAACCAATGTTGATAGAAATTACTTTTCGGTGTATTTTTCTTTTTTTGTCGTTGCTTGAAAAGCTCCTCTAATCAAAATCCCCAATTACCTAAAAAATAATAACAACTCAAGTGTAGAGGTAAGTAAGGGTATCAATCCACTTACAAGGGGGTAAAGCAAAGGGAACACAATTGTAATTCACTTTTTATTTTCTTTTTGGGCTTTTGCTTTTTCTATTTTTTTAGCTTTTTCAAATATTAAAACAATTGGGTGAGGTGAGGATTTAAACTAAACTAAACTAAATGTGATATGATAACAACTAACTAGAAAGTTACTAAAATGAAAAATAAAGTCTAAACTAAAAATAAGAGATAAAGTGAGGTAAATAATTGTGAGAACAATCAAGGAGTGGGATTACATCACAAATTTTAGTTATTCTAATTAATTAATTTAATTATTTGAATTCTCCCAAATTAATATCAAAATTACAAACCAACTCTCGCTGCAAGTGTAATTATAATAGTAATCTTTTAGAAAATTAAGTTCAACACCCCACAACTCTAGAAAAATAGATCTACACTTCTTTTAATTAATCACCTGCTAGGATCGATCAATTAAAATTTATGTAAATCTTAGAAAATAAATTTAGAGTTGAAATTCAAGTTATAATACCCCCACTTAAGAAACCCCTATCTCTAGTTCGAATCTAAAATGGGTATTATAACTAGAATTTCGATTTTCTCTCGAAAATCATTTACCCTCTCTCGAGGTGTAAATCTAAGGGTGAGGGATCAAAATTAACATTAAACTAATAAAAATAAAATAACATCAAATAAGGGTTTTACCCCACCCCTTGAAAGGGGATTTAGCCTAACATGGTATGAAATATGACAAATTAATAATCAAAGGCATAAAATAAATGAGATGAGAAAAGAACAATCAAACCCCAATCTCTTGATGCCTAATTGATCTTCAATCCATGAGTTGAAATTCATAATCCATCAACTTGAGTGATCCAAACAATATTACATAAAAATTTCACTCAAATTAATCCTCACACATTTATCACTCAATAATCTCAAAAAAGAAAAAGAAAAACTATTTACAAAATGGTATTTATCCTAATTTATTTCTGACCCTAAACTTTCTCTCTCTAAAAATTCCTATCTATCTAGCTTTTTTTCAAATGGGGTTTTCATCTTCATTTGTAGTATGCACATGGAGCATGGGGGTATTTTTGGGTATTGGCTTGAGTGTGCATGGAAATGGTGAGAGGAGTGTGAGGTCATGTGTTTGAGGGTATTTTTGGACTTAATAGAAGGTGCATGTGGATGGTGAGGTTATGAGAGAGTGGGGATAAGTTGGGGGGCGTATAATGGGAAGTGGGGTAAAAAAGGTTTAAAAGGGATAAGTGACAAGTGGGTTATTAGATTTATTTGGTCTTGGCTTCTGACTTTAGCAGGTAAAATCGTATGAGCCTTGGGTCATAAATAGGAAATGGGTTTTGGCTTTGAAAAAGGAATTGGGTTGGATGGTTTGAACATGGGTTATGGATTGAAATGGTGGGTTGGATTGGGTGACGTGGCAGCTGCCATGGCCGGAGGTGCGCCGTTTGGGTCGGCGTTGGGTTGAACGAGTTGTTGAGGTGAGGAAGTCGGAGGGTCGATCGGAGATGGGAGCTGGGCAAACCCGGCGCCGATGGGATTCAGAGGTGGGTCTGGATTTGGGTAGGTGGTGACGCATGTGGCTGCGGTTTGGATCTCGGACGTAGGGATTGAAGGTCGCCGGTGGCTGGGCAGGTAGGGGGTAAAGCTGGTCAGCTTGGGGCGACGAGTTCGGGGGAAGTGCAGTGGCGGTTGAGGGTAAGGAGTTCGCCGGAGGTGGGGTAAATGGTTTTGATTGTGGTGTTGGTTGGTGAGTGGTTATGGAGGTGAGAAGTGAGAGGAGGTGAGAGGTTGATGGTGATGAACAGTAAAAGGGTGATTGGTTTATTTGGTGTGGGTGAGGTGTAGGGTGTATGGTGGGGATGAGGGTATAGAGGAGTTAAGCGGGGGTGTTTGTGTTTACGTGTGTGTGTGTTTAATTTGGACCCAACTACAATAATAAAAAGACTCAACTAAAATTAAAAAATAAAATCTAACTAAAAATAAAACAAATTAAAAATAATAAAAATAAAAATATTAAAACTAAAAAATAAAATCCTAAGCTTATATAAAAACTAAAATAAAACAAAAGAAATAAAAACTAAAAATCTAAATGAAAATTAAAGTCCTAAAAAAATATAAAATATAAAAAAACTAAAAATAAACTACTAAAAATTAATCATAATGAAACTAAAAACAAATAAAAATCAAAATAAAATAAAATTATAATAATAAAGATAAAATAGAAAAATAGAAAACAAAACCTAGAAATGACTAAATAAATCTAAAATAAATCTTAAAAATAAAAATGTCTCAAACTAAAAAAATATAAAAATGGACAAACAAAACACAGAGGCTTGGGGAGATGCTTTGGGCTAGGTTTGGGTAGGCTAGGGTTACAGGAAAAGGGAATTAACTCCATTTTAACTGCAAATTGCTTCGAAATATAGCTTTTGACACCGCAACTGCAATTAAGCCTGCATATTGAACAATTAAGTGCATAAGACCCATATTGTCGAGAATTAGCATTAAAGCACGTCTATTTGGGGTATAAATTGTACAGTTTTGGGTGCTTATCACACCACCCCCAAACAGAGCGTTGCTAGTCCTCGAGCAATAAGATAGAGAGAAAGAGAAAGATAAGTAACCAAAAGTGTTCCACTTTTGCGGACACTTGCGATTGCACTTAGCATGTGCAATAAGCCTTTAAACCTATAGGTTGCCCTACAGGACGAGTTGTGTCTCGTGAGGGTTTGCAGGGAATATACCCACAAAATTTTTTATTTAAAAAAAATGCAGTCAATCTCTTATTAGACGTAGAATAATCGCACAATCCATCATAAGAAAAATATTTTCAGAAATACAAGCTAGACTGTGTAAAAATTTTAGCTAAGTAAATACACAAGGCACATCCTTCCTATAACTCAACGTGTGTGGTGTGAATCAGTCAAAACGGGTCGAGTATCACAAGAGTAATTCCAAGATTGCCTTTTCGAAATCAACGCTTCAACTTCAAATCTCACGGATATCTCTCTCTCAATCGAACTCTCAAGATTTGGGTAAGTGTATCGCTCTTGTGTGTGAGGAGGTGAGTAAATGTAATCAAGTTCAAATGTCTCACACACATATAAGAAATAACGAACAATTAGAAAGAAAAATGATCTCATGAAAGAAATTATAATCACTATAGTGAGAACGTCGAGTTATTCACCACGTCGACTTTCATTTGCCCGAACACCGAGGGGAGACTATGTATGATAATGGGTGAGGGGGAAATGAAATGAGAAGGATGGGATATGAGGTTGGATGGTGATGAGTGGATGAATGGCATGATGGATGTGTAATGCGATGGGAAATGGATGGATATGTGATAGAAGAGTGTATACACTTTAGGCACAAATGTCTTTATTACATAAAAATTAACTACAGCTCTCTTTTTCTTTTCTTTTCTCTCTTTTTTTTCTTTTTCTCTATTTTTTTTCTTTTTCTATTTTTGCTATATTTTTTTATATATATATATATATATATATATATATATATATATATATATATATATATATATATTCTCTCTCTCACTTTTCAAACCAACAATGAAGACATTTAACATTTGAAATCACACTCTTTTATTTGAAATGATGGAAGATATATGAAATGAGTGGGGAATGATGTTGAGGGGAATATATATGAAATATGGGAAAGTAATGGTTGGATGAATGGAAATGTGATATGGAAATGTGATATGGAAAAGTGGTAAGTGTATGGATGAAAATCTAGTATTCGGGATAAATTTTGAAATAGCGGATAGTTTATGGATCCCCGAATTTTAAATTTACTCAATTAAAATCAAATTAATTTCCTTTTCAAGATGCGGAAGCGTAACAAGGTGATGGTTCAATAAACAACAACAACCAAGTTTTAATTTCTTAAACAAATTAAAACTACAACCAAGTGAAGTAAAATTTGAACAATAAATATATTTTCACTTAAACCGGTATATTAATCCAAGTCCTAGAATTTGCCTAAGTCATGATTATCAATTATCCAAAGTTAGGCGAAACCAAATTTTAGCGAATGACTTGAATAAACAAACTTTACCCAATATTTAATTTAGCACCAAATTAAATGTGTGTGATAATTAAAACCAAATTTTATCTTGAATTGTTCTAAGCATGCGTTCTACGTTATTATGCAAGATAAAATAAACAATATCACACTACGCCGCGATGTACGAGGAAAAACCCAAGACGGGAAAAAACCTCGGACGGCCCTAGCCACAAGTCCACTAGATATGGATTTTACAAATACAAGACAAAAGACTTACTTCCTCAACTCGAACCCTCTCAAGCCTTGATGCTTCTTCTTGTAGACACCTCTTCCTAGCGGACAATCACGGAGCTCCACCGCAATCTCGGAATCCACCGATGGGGCTTTCTATGGTCACCGTCACCCGAGCATGGAGCCTTTCTCCAAGAGGGTAGAATCGCAACAAACGTCTTCTTCTTTGACTGGATGTAGAAGCAAACCAAAACTTCTCTTTGAAACGGAAGAGATAAACTGGTGCCAAACTCCAAGCAATTGATATATATATGTGAACTTGGAATAAACTCAATTGGGTGTAAACTAGAGTGTGAAGAATTTTCTCCTTGAAAAATAACACTCAAAACATGAACATTTTCCTAAACCATTTTTGCTCTCAAACACTCTCTAAGATTTGGAAATATCTTGGAAAAGTTATGAAAATGTTAGTTTGGAAAATGCTCTTCCCGCACATTATTAAGTCTGAAAATGTTGATTAAGAAACAAGTAGGGAAAGTGGGTAAAAACTGTCAAAAAACTGCCAAAAACTGTTCCCGCCTGGCAGTTCGTTCGAACGACATTTCGTTCGAACGAACTCTCGTTCGAACGAGACTTCTAACGACACACCAGTATGGACTTCGTTAGAATCTCGTTAGAAACCTCGTTAGAACGAACTTTCTCGGTCGAATGACATTTCGAACGACGGACCAGTTTAGACTCGTTGGCAAACTCGTTCGAACGAAACCTGGTTCGAACGAAAAACTCGTTCGAACGACATTTCGAACGACTTCTAGAATTTTTTATAAAATTCAATTTTTGGCCCAGAAACTTTATATACTTTATTTTAAAGTTCTAATTAAATTTTTCTGAAAGTAAAACACAGTTTTTATTAAACCTAACACCCAATAAACTTTGTTCCAAGCTCCTATATAAATATAATTGCATTCATACCTTGGGAGCATGGAACCATAGTTGATGACGTAGAAACGAGGCACGCAAACCGGCACATTTGATGAAGCTTTATATTCTTTGCCGCTACGTCTTCAACAAACACTTCATAGGCTTGAGAGTATTACAATGACATACTATCCTATGAATAAATATTTTTGTCCGGAATTGAGCCAACACAATACATGGACTCAATTGGAAATTTGTGTCCTTACAAATCTCCCCCTTTGGCTATTCCGGGACAAAAAACAAAACAAAAATCCTAAAGGGCCGTCAAGCTCTACTAGACTCAATACATAACAATATCCCACCCATAACTTGACTCAACCCAAGGATTAAACACTTTGCCTTTTAAAGATGTCGCTTTAGTAGAATACCTGCACACTTAAGCAAACTCATCAAATGCATAGGGAATATCAAAATATAAAATGCAATTAATTAAATTACTCCCCTAAATTAATTAATTCTCCCCTTTATCAAACACATGACCTACTTAGAAAGACGTCTCCCCCTAAGATAAATCTCCCCCAAACTAAGATACGATAACAATAGGATTAGATACCATTTCTCCCCCTATCATTTCTCCCCCTTTTTGTTCAGGAATAGACAAAGGATAAAGAACTAATAAACACGTTTGAAGCTTAAGGTGATAAGACATGAAAGCATATGGGCAATAAAGGCAAGGCAAAGGCAAAAACAAAATATCATATATATATGTACTAGAAATATAACAACAATGCACAAGCACATATGTATAGATATAAACACACACATGACACACACAAAATATAATAGGAGTCTTTCACACTCGTATGGAAAAAATGTGTCATATGGAAACGGAATTGTAGGGGTGTGAACTAGCAACAATTAAATTTAGACCCAAACACTTAATAAACGTTCACGGAGTTCTCATTTGATTGCAAACTTCATCACATTTAAATATAACCTCATGTGACAATATATATTGAACTCAATGAACAAACATACACAATGCATACAAGCCTAGCATATTGATGATTCTACAAACCAATAGAGTCATGACATGAAATACGCAACTAGGATAAACGGACATTGTGCAAACCGTTGATATACCATCCAATTCTCCCTCAATAAGCATATATATTCTTTTGCTTTTGAATGAATATATCAAACAAACATAGGCCTTGGCAATTGTTTTCTTTTTAATGCCATATATTCTGTTTTTAGGCCTTTGGACCACGTATTTCTTTTAGGTCCATTAAACGGTGGCTTACTATCGCAAAGGATTACTTAGTCCTTTCGGAGCCCTTCCCCGTGCACATTTTATTTATCATGTTTTCATTTTTCACACAAATCTCACATGCAACGGATTTTGACATGCCCTAGTCCTCCTAAGTCACAAATATGTAGATGACAAGATTGGTAGGAGAACACCTCACATAGCTCAAATATACATATGAAGTTAAAATTTCAAACGAGCTCGTGCATGTGTGAATAGAGGCATATAAAAAATAGAATCCATTTAAACAATGCAAAATCCAACTACTCCATTTAAAACATGGTAAAGAACATTTTAAGGATTGAAAATCTAAACCAAAAGTTCTAGCCACGTGGGAGCGTAAAAGATGGGATTCAAACACAAATATATGCCACATAAAGTGTGTCAAACTAAAATACACACAAAAAAAATCTTTTTGAGTTTTTGACATTTTTTAACCAAAAATAATAGTAAATATATACTCAAAAGACAAACAAAAATCATTTGTATTTTTCATTAAGCTTAAATGAAATAAATAAAACACAAGTGATAAACAAAAATCTTTTTATATTTTTCAATTAATTCAAACAAAAATATAATACAAAAAGATAAACAAAAATCATGATTCTAGCATGTGATAAGCATGGAGCATAGACTAGAAAATGATTAAACCAACATACATTTAGCATGTGAATATAGCATGAAGTACAAAAGCTAAAGTATGCAAAAACTAACACATTCATCCTTTAGATTTAGCAAGGGAGGGAGTATGTGAAAGTAAATGAGAATCAAAAACCCTATTATGCAAGGCAACCAAGTCGGATTTCCTAACCCAAATTGATGAAGAATGACTATCTTGGGGTGTAGGATCTTTAACTATCGTGGTTACTTTACTACGGGATTTTCTAGGAATTCGTTTAAGATCAAAACAAAATTTCCTAAGATGACCTTTTCGACCACAATGTGAACAAGTATAAACATGTCGAAAAGATTTACCTAAGAAGTGATCTTTAAATGTATTCCTATTAGATTCTCCTAAAACATTGGTCTTGGCTTTATGACAAGTTTCATTACAAGTATTGAAGCCTAAACCACAAGTGTCATTTTTAATTTGGATTGTTCCTAACATTTTATCTAGTTTTTCCGAACAACACTCCAAATCAAATTTGACATTACTAGAATCTTTTAATTTATTTTCTAATTCTAAAATGTTGGATTCTAGTAAAACATTTTGCTCTTCTAAAGCAATAAGCTCCTTTTTTAAGGATTCCATTAAACCCTTAAGGCTATCTCTCTCGCCTTCTACATAATCAAGCTTCTCTCGAAGAGTCCTCTCACGTGTCCTAAGGTCTTCTATTAAAGCACTTTCATCAATGACCTTGACACTCTTTCTTAAACTAGCTTCTAACTTCAAATTATCCCTTTTCAATTTAATAGATTCATTATATAGTTCTTGAAAAGCATTTTGAAGTTCACTCACATCAACCTCTTCATTTTCACTCTCTCTTTCTTCTTCACTCTCACTATCATCAAAAACAAGGGAATCAAAAACTTTGACCTTGGAAGTGTCATGTGTTAAGGTTTCATCAATAGATGAGTTCTCACTATCACTCTCATGACTAGCCATAAAAGCCACAAAATTTTTCTTAGTGGGGGAATCGGGCTTCTCTTCCGTATCACTATCACTAAGGGTCGCATTATATGAAATGGGTCGCTTACCCTCTTTTCTTAGTTTAGTGGGGCACTCAAAAGCCCTATGGCCATAACCTTCACAACCAAAACACTTATTGGACTCGTCCCTATCTAAATATTCATTACTAGGTGTAGGGATCTTATCGGATTTAGAAATCTTCTCGTTTTTATCATGTTTAGAAGATTCAAATTTCTTAAAATTATTTTTAAATTTATCTTTGTTAATTTTAAGAAATTTTCTAAATTTACGAGCAAATAAAGCCATGTCTTCCGAGTCACTATCACTCTCGCTCTCTACTACTTGTTTGACCTCTTTTCGGGCTTTTAAAGCAACGCCCTTTTCGATTTTCTTTTCAGTTTTAGAGGGAAACATATCCAGTTCATAGGTTTGTAAATCACCTACAAGCTCTTCTAATTTCGTAGAGGCTAAAGTGGGTAAAGAATTTAAAGCGGTCACCTTTGGAATAAATCTATCAGGTAGGGACCTTAAAATTTTCTTTACAACACGGTCGTCAGGTATTTTCTCTCCCAAGTTAAAAGATGAATTAACAATATCAGAAAGTCTAGAATAAAATTCATCAAAAGTTTCTTTTTCATTCATTTTGATAGTTTCAAATTGAGTGGTGAGGTTTTGGAGTTTTGAAGCTTTAACGACACTAGTTCCTTCATGAGTTAACTGTAAAATATCCCAAGCTTCTTTAGCGGTCTCACATGTCATAATACGTCGGAATTCATCCGGTGTGACAGCGCTAAATAATGCATTTAAACCACGGGAATAGAAATTTGCAAGTTTAAACTCATTTTTGGTCCATCTATCGGCGGGTTTGGGAACACGTTCATTTTCAACTAAATGAGTTAGTGGAGACCACCCGTCAATAACAGACATCCAAAATCTTTCGTCGATAGACTTTAGTGCCGATCTCATACGCGCTTTCCAATACGCGTAGTTTAAACCATCAAAAATAGGAAATTTTGAAAATGGTGAAAAATCCATTTTAGCCCAAAAAAAAATTTGAAGGATCTTTAACGAAATAACTTATCGTTTTTGGCTCTGATACCAATTTGAAACAGCGGATAGTTTATGGATCCCCGGATTTTAAATTTACTCAATTAAAATCAAATTAATTTCCTTTTCAAGATGCGGAAGCGTAGCAAGGTGATGGTTCAATAAACAACAACAACCAAGTTTTAATTTCTTAAACAAATTAAAACTACAACCAAGTGAAGTAAAATTTGAACAATAAATATATTTTCACTTAAACCGGTATATTAATCCAAGTCCTAGAATTTGCCTAAGTCATGATTATCAATTATCCAAAGTTAGGCGAAACCAAATTTTAGCGAATGACTTGAATAAACAAACTTTACCCAATATTTAATTTAGCACCAAATTAAATGTGTGTGATAATTAAAACCAAATTTTATCTTGAATTACTCTAAGCATGCGTTCTACGTTATTATGCAAGATAAAATAAACAATATCACACTACGCCGCGATGTACGAGGAAAAACCCAAGACGGGAAAAAACCTCGGACGGCCCTAGCCACAAGTCCACTAGATATGGATTTTACAAATACAAGACAAAAGACTTACTTCCTCAACTCGAACCCTCTCAAGCCTTGATGCTTCTTCTTGTAGACACCTCTTCCTAGCGGACAATCACGGAGCTCCACCGCAATCTCGAAATCAACCGATGGGGCTTTCTATGGTCACCGTCACCCGAGCAAGGAGCCTTTCTCCAAGAGGGTAGAATCGCAACAAACGTCTTCTTCTTTGACTGGATGTAGAAGCAAACCAAAACTTCTCTTTGAAACGGAAGAGATAAACCGGTGCCAAACTCCAAGCAATTGATATATATATGTGAACTTGGAATAAACTCAATTGGGTGTAAACTAGAGTGTGAAGAATTTTCTCTTTGAAAAATAACACTCAAAACATGAACATTTTCCTAAACCATTTTTTCTCTCAAACACTCTCTAAGAGATGGAAATATCTTGGAAAAGTTATGAAAATGTTAGTTTGGAAAATGCTCTTCCCGCACATTATTAAGTCTGAAAATGTTGGTTAAGAAACAAGTGGGGAAAGTGGGTAAAAACTGCCAAAAAACTGCAAAAAACTGTTCCCGCCTGGCAGTTCGTTCGAACGACATTTCGTTCGAACGAGACTTCTAACGACACACCAGAATGGACTTCGTTAGAAACCTCGTTAGAACGAACTTTCTCGTTCGAACGACATTTCGAACGACGGACCAGTTTAGACTCGTTGGCAAACTCGTTCGAACGAAACCTGGTTCGAACGAAAAACTCGTTCGAACGACATTTCGAACGACTTCTAGAATTTTTTATAAAATTCAATTTTTGGCCCAGAAACTTCATATACTTTATTTTAAAGTTCTAATTAAATTTTTCTGAAAGTAAAACACAGTTTTTATTAAACCTAACACCCAATAAACTTTGTTCCAAGCTCCTATATAAATATAATTGCATTCATACCTTGGGAGCATGGAACCATAGTTGATGACGTAGAAACGAGGCACGCAAATCGGCACATTTGATGAAGCTTTATATTCTTTGCCGCTACGTCTTCAACAAACACTTCATAGGCTTGAGAGTATTACAATGACATACTATCCTATGAATAAATATTTTTGTCCGGAATTGAGCCAACACAATACATGGACTCAATTGGAAATTTGTGTCCTTACAAATTTCAAGACACGCGTTTCTTACAAGTCGAAAAAGATGTCAATCTCAGTGATCAAGCCAAATTTTAATAAAGGATGAGATCATACTACAATTAAAGTGCGGACCCAAAGAAGTTGAATCAACTTGTGACTCGGAGATTGCGTAAAACTCTCAAAAAGGTGAAAGGCACAAATCTCACGGGCTAAAGTCTCCACTAGTGATCCTTAAGGTTCTCTTTAGAATTGTTGTACTCCTCAACTCTAAATCGTATTGGCGTGATAAGTGCACAAATTTTGTTGAGTCTAGAAATTCATGGTACAACCTGCCTTGTTACGTATTACATAAGCTATTTAGAAAAAATATTCACTAGCTTGATTCCTAGACTTTTAAAAGATGGATGATTAAAAATTCACATCAATGAGTGAGATGAAAGAAACTGCACGAAAATTTTAAAAATCAGGTTCAAAACTCAAAAAATTTCAAAAGAGGTACGATTTTGATAAATTTCCCCACCCCCAAACAAAAAGGAACAGCGTCCTCGATGTTAGATAAAATGATTTTTAAAATTGAGAGCATAAGGTAGGAAAGAGATTACCAGAATCAACCGCTAATGAAGTAGACAAATGAATGCAAGAATAAACGTGAAGGATAAGAAAGAAAAAAATACAAGTCTATAAGCATGGTAAAGCAGTGGATGATGTAAAACACCACCCCCAAAAAGGATGAGACTAGTACAAGAAACGCGGGCTGCCTCCCGGTAGCGCTAAGTTTAATGTCTTCAGCCAGACCGAACCATTCTCATCCTAAAGATAAGAACGATGAAAGTGCAGGGCGGCAGAAATATTGGGTGATGAAGATCACCCCCAAACAAGACTGAAGCGTCAGTCTTGTTGGATCAGAACTAAAGGGGTCAATGCACTTGTATGGCAAAGTGCATCACACGATGCAAAGCATCGGTGGACCATGGGAGGGTGGGTATAAGGGAAAAGGTGAGGGTGGAAAGGGTGAAGGAGGTATCGTCCATGGGCCTTGTTGAGCTTAAAGGTGAGGGAGGATAGGGCCCTATAAGCATGGTGCTATAGTTGGTGAGGGAGGCGAAATGGTGTGGAAATAGTGATGGGGTGGAGCTCATAAAAATCACCCGACAGTTCTATGAATGGGCGATGATAATGGTCGCGCCGTGACATGCCAGGGAGCTGTTGAGACGAAAAATCAACACCACAAGAGAGTGGTGTGCATGGGGTAACAAGATCCGTGTCACGGTGGAGAGTAGCACCAAAAATACTCTCATGGGTGGTGGAGGATGGTTTAAGGTGAGGATCTAAAAATGTAGATGAAAACATGAAATGTGTAAAGTCAAGATCCAAACCAGGTGGTGGGGTGGAAAGGATAATGGGTGGATAGGGTGGGATAAACGGTAGAGGAAGATGGTCAAACTCAAGAGTGGGAGACACACACTCCTCATGAGGCTCGGAGTGATCCACAAGGGAACTCGCAGGAGGAAGTGTGGTATCTAAAGATGGAGTGATCAACTTCTCCACAAGAGTAGCATCGGTGAATGTGGTGGGTGGGTCTAACGAGGCATTAAGATCCGAGATAGATGAATCAACGTCAATATTCGACTCAAGGGGAGACAAATATGACGGGTTTGGATCCATAACAGGAGAGGTGGGAACCATCTCTGATGCTATCTCGATACAATGGTGAGCACTCGTAGCCGGAGCGAACCTAAAAGATATGATCATGTCAGAGACATAGGCAATTGGGGCATAAGGTAAAAGCTCATGCATATTTTTGGATTCTATGGGTAAGTGAGTGGGAACCTCAAAGTGGGGTTCATGTGGACATGGTGGGATTGGATCAGGCTCACTATCGAAAGATAAGTCAACACAATTGTCGACTTGGGATCCGGACCAAGGGATGGTCTCAACTTCGAGATTCTCGGGGTGGTAGGGTTGGTCACACTCAAAATCTGTGTCACAAGAGGACACATCATCATCACACTCGGTGGTAACGATGGGTGGATCCATGGGAATGTCTGACTCTCTCGCACACTCCAATTCATTTAACCTTTGTTCAAGCCTTTGGAGAGCTTGAGTTTGAACTTGAGTGGCTTGCTCTTGCTCGAGTATGAACTTTTGCAAGAGGCTTTCGAGAGCGGAGGGGGAGGATGGTGGTGGGGTGACGGGTGGTGGTGGTGGATGAGGTGGACACAACTCGCTATGATCATGACTATACGGAGAATACTTAAATGAAGTGTGTGGAGTGGGGCCAAGTTCATCATATACGAAAGGATCGCTTTTGTGATGGACAAATGGTTGATACTCAAGGGGTGAGTAGTGAGGGAACTGATCGTGAATGGGTGCACAAGGTTTCCATGGCGACTGTTGGAACGGGTGAGGATCCACAACATCGGGTTGGGATTTGTATTGCGTGGAAGGGTGATCAAGCCTACACGAATAGCTCGGGTACTCCCCGGCAACGACGCCATTTGATAGAAATGAACTTTCGGTGTATTTTTCTTTTTTTTCGTTGCTTGAAAATCTCCTCTAATCAAAATCCTCAATTACCTACAAAATAATAACAACTCAAGTGTAGAGGTAAGTAAGGGTATCAATCCACTTCCAAGGGGGTAAAGCAAAGGGAACACAATTGTAATTCACTTTTTATTTTATTTTTGGGCTTTTGCTTTTTCTATTTTTTTTAGCTTTTTCAAATATTAAAACAATTGGGTGAGGTGAGGATTTAAACTAAACTAAACTAAATGTGATATGATAACAACTAACTAGAAAGTTACTAAAATGAAAAATAAAGTCTAAACTAAAAATAAGAGATAAATTGAGGTAAATAATTGTGAGAACAATCAAGGAGTGGGATTACACCACAAATTTTAGTTATTCTAATTAATTAATTTAATTATTTGAATTCTCCCAAATTAATATCAAAATTACAAACCAACTCTCGTTGCAAGTGTAATTATAATAGTAATCTTTTAGAAAATTAAGTTTAACACCCCATAACTCTAGAAAAATAGATCTACACTTCTTTTAATTAATCACCCGCTAGGATCGATCAATTAAAATTTATGTAAATCTTAGAAAATAAATTTAGAGTTGAAATTTAAGTTATAATACCCCACTTAAGAAACCCCTATCTCTAGTTCGAATCTAAAATGGGTATTATAACTAGAATTTCGATTTTCTCTCGAAAATCATTTACCCTCTTTCGAGGCGTAAATCTAAGGGTGAGGGATCAAAATTAACATTAAACTAATAAAAATAAAATAACATCAAATAAGGGTTTTACCCCACCCCTTGAAAGGGGATTTAGCCTAACATGATATGAAATATGACAAATTAATAATCAAAGGCATAAAATAAATGAGATGAGAAAAGAACAATCAAACCCCAATCTCTTGATGCTTAATTGATCTTCAATCCATGATTTGAAATTCATAATCCATCAACTTGAGTGATCCAAACAATATTACATAAAAATTTCACTCAAATTAATCCTCACACATTTATCACTCAATAATTTTAAAAAAGAAAAATAAAAAGTATTTACAAAATGGTATTTATCCTAATTTATTTCTAACCCTAAACTTTCTCTCTCTAAAAATTCCTATCTATCTAGCTTTTTTTTTCAAATGGGGTCTTCATCTTCATTTATAGTAAGCACATGGAGCATGGGGGTATTTTTAGGTATTGGTTTGAGTGTGCATGGAAATGGTGAGAGGAGTGTGAGGTCATGTGTTTGAGGGTATTTTTGGACTTAATAGAAGGTGCATGTGGATGGTGAGGTTATGAGAGAGTGGGGATAAGTTGGGGGCATAATGGGAAGTGGGGTAAAAGAGGTTTAAAAGGGGTAAGTGACATGTGGGTTATTAGATTTATTTGGTCTTGGCTTTTGACTTTAGCAGGTAAAATCGTATGAGCCTTGGGTCATAAATGGGAAATGGGTTTTGGCTTTGAAAAAGGAATTGGGTTGGATGGTTTGAACATGGGTTACGGATTGAAATGGTGGGTTGGATCGGGTGACGTGGCAGCTGCCATGGCGGGAGGTGCGTCGTTTGGGTCGGCGTTGGGTTGAACGAGTTGTTGAGGTGAGGAAGCCGAAGGGTCGGTCGGAGATGGGAATTGGGCAAACCCGGAGCCGACGGGATTCGGAGGTGGGTTCGTATTTGGGTAGGTGGTGACGCATGTGGCTACAGTTTGGATCTCGTCCAAAGGGATTGAAGGTCCTCGGTGGCTGGGCAGGTAGGGGGTAAAGCTGGTCAGCTTGGGGCGACGGGTTCGGGGGAAGTGCAGTGGCGGTTGAGGGTAAGGAGTTCGTCGGAGGTGGGGTAAATGGTTTTGATTGTGGTGTTGGTTGGTGAGTGGTTATGGAGGTGAGAAGAGAGAGGAGGTGAGAGGTTGATGATGATGAACAGTAAAAGGGGGATTGGTTTATTTGGTGTGGGTGAGATGTAGGGTGTATAGTGGGGACGAGGGTATAGGGGAGTTAAGTGGGGGTATATGTGTTTACGTGTGTGTGTGTTTAATTTGGACCCAACTAAAATAATAAAAAAACTCAACTAAAATAAAAAATAAAATCTAACTAAAAATAAAACAAATTAAAAATAATAAAAATAAAAATATTAAAACTAAAAAATAAAATCCTAAGCTTATATAAAAACTAAAATAAAACAAAAGAAATAAAAACTAAAAATCTAAATGAAAATTAAAGTCCTAAAAAATATAAAATATAAAAAAACTAAAAATAAACTCCTAAAAACTAATCCTAATGAAACTAAAAACTAATAAAAATAAAAATAATAATAATAAAGATAAAATAGAAAACAAAACATAGAAATTACTAAATAAATCTAAAATAAATCTAAAATAAATCCTGAAAATAAAAATGACTCAAACTTAAAAAAATATAAAAATATATAAAAATGGACAAGCAAAACACAAAGGCTTGGGGTGATGCTTTGGGCTAGGTTTGGGTAGGTTAGGGTTACAGGATAAGGGAATTAACTCCATTTTAACTGCAAATTGCTTGGAAATATAGCTTTTGACACCGCAACTGCAATTGAGCCTGCATATTGAACAATTAAGCGCATAAGACCCATATTGTCGAGAATTAGCAACAAAAGCACGTCTATTTGGGGTATAAATTGTACAGTTTTGGGTGCTTATCAAAGATCTTCATTGAAAGGCCAAGATTTGGCAGATTTAATTACTGCTATCACCTACCCACAGGTCCTCGACCAACAAAACTTGCCTGCTGAGTAGACTTTTAAAGAAGAGAGCTCGGCTCAAAAGCAAGCTTAAATTACTGTCGATCAACTTGAATCATCCATAACTCGAGAACTGGCCCCGAAATATGTAGGGGAGGGTAAGAAAATATTCCATCATGGAATTCTGTCTGAAAAAGCTTCAATAATGTTATCTCGTTGTGGAATTTATACGTTAGTAGTTCTTCATGTGCGACTGGAAGTGGAACAAGTATAATACTCAATACTCCTAGTGATATTGATGTTGAATATGAACTTAGGTTTCAATTCAAAGCATCAAATAACGAAACAGAATATGAAGCTTTGATAATTGGACTAGATTTGGCCCATTCATTAGGCGTCGAGCAAGTAATGGCGCACATCGATTCACAACTAGTGTTTAAATAAGTGTTTCATTTATATGGAGTCAGGGGAGACTTGATGACCTGAGACTTTACCAAAACCATGAAAGCTATTTCCAAGTTTCCAGCCGTACAAATGAATAGGATCCCCAGAATAGCCAACGTCCGAGCAAATGCACTTGCTCGGCTTGCTTCAGCAACCAAAATTGAACTCAGTCTCACCATCCGAATAGAGATCCTAGTTAATCGAAGCATTACCAAGGACTTAATGGTTAATTTCATTATCGTAGATTTGGGACCGTCCTGGATGGACCCAATAAAAGCCCATATTAAAGATGGAATCCTACCATCTGATCCCAAAGAGGCCAAAAAGCTTCGATATAAAGCAGCAAGATATGTGTTGGACAAAGGGGTTTTATACATAAGGGATTTAACGATCTCCTTGCTACGCTGTGTTCATCCAATGGAGGTGAAAGATTTGATCAAATAGGTACATGGAGGTTCTTGTGGAGCTCATTCAGTTGGACTGTCATTGCTTCAAAGAATCAACACTCAAGGATATTACTGACTGACTATGAGGGCAGATTATAAAGCCTTTGCAAGAAAGGGTGACAAGTGCTAGAAGTTCTCCGCCATTTATAAAGCACCCAATGCTGCTTTAGCACCAATAACTTCGCCTTGGCCCTTAGCTATTTGGGGAATCGACCTAGTCGGCCCATTGTCGACCACTAAAGACATGTTCAATTATCTAGTAGTCGATGTTGATTACTTCACCAAATGGGTGGAAGTAGAGCCATTGGTGGATATACCTTACGGAAGAGTGTATCAATTCATTTGGAAGAATATCATATGCAGATATGGGTTGCCCTATGCCTTCATTACAGACCATGGAACCCAATTTGATAACGATGAATTTGAAGCATATTGCGTCCAGTCTAAAATCCATAAACTCCATTCTGCACCAGGCCATCCTCAGAGTAATGGTCAAACAGAAGTAACAAATATGACTTTTCTCAACGGAAAGAAGAAGAGGCTTGATGCTACTAAGGGCAACTGGATTAATGAGTTACATTCTGTTTCTTTGGGCATATAGAACAACATCGAGAATAGCAACTGGTGAGACGCCTTATATGCTTGCATTTGGGACTGAATCTATGGTTCCAGCCAAAATAGGTCTACCAACTCGCAGGATGCTGAATTTTGATTCTCCAACCGGTGACTTGATGAGGCGATTGGATCTAGATATGTTGGAGGAAGTTCGAGAAGATGGTGCTCTATGAAATGTTGCGTATCAACACAAGACATCTCATTTATACAACAAAAGGGTCAAGCCGACCAATTTAAAAGAGGGCTATTATGTCCTTAAGAAGGTTATCCAGAAGAATAACAAGCTTGAGGCTAACTGGCATGGCCCATATTGCATTTCCTCAGTCATCCAAATAGTAACCTATCGACTGGAGACTATTAAAGTGGAAGAGTTCAAAAACCCTTGAACGCCGAGCACCTCTGAAAGTATTATCAATGATTCAAGGGATTGCAATAATTGTATTTCTTAATGTTCAAAATAATTATTGCTCAAATTTTAATAACTTTTTTATTTCAATCCCTTTAATTTTTTTTGAGTTTTTTTCGCAGTACGGCGATATACGTCCCCCCGAAATAACAAGTAAAACTATCTCTTGGTCTTCATCTCTTGCCGATCAATAAGAGAAAATACTGAAGCAAGATTGAACTTATTTGTGGATCAGCAGAACATACTTAATCAGGTTGAACTTATCAAATTCGAGATGCACCAACATCTTGATGCACCAACAGCTTAAGGCACAATCATTGTTCGGCCAAGTTAAAACTTCATGTATGACTCTGTATTAATAAGTTACGAATAAGAAATATTATCCGACTAAGATAATCACAGGAATACAATTCTAAACACTTGGTCGGCCATAACAATTTACTTCGTGTATGACTTCGGCGTTGACAAGTCAAGAACAAGAAGTCTGTAAAACTTCGTATACAACTAAAAAAATTACAAACAAGCTTTACCCGACTAAGTTAAATGTAGGAATACATGTAGACATTCCTAATTATTGGAATGCAAACACATATTCCTCATACACTTGGTCACCATTGATAAATAATGCTAAACTTGGATCAATATATCTAGGTGCATTAGTAGAATCTATGGCATTATAATCACAACCACTAATAATTAATGCTAAACTTGGATCAATATATATAAGTGCATTAGTAGAATCTATGGTATTACAATCCCATGTTGACTGATAGATTAAATAATCAAAAGTTAACAACACAAAAGTGTGGATTTTTATTCATATAATTGTATTATATTTAAGTACTGTATTACATTCAAGGTTAAATGAATAACAAAATACCAAAGAGATATTTAACAGGACGTTTTTCTTGAGCTTTGGAAGTCGGTTGAACTGGTTGCACTTTCTCCATTCAACATGAGTATCATCCAAAGTATAGGGAGAATTAATAAAATTGAAATCTCTTAACATTATTCTATTGCTGCTGCTCGTCACATTGATCAGATGTGGAGGGCAAACTATTTCATGAACATCATGCAAGTTGTAATCTCCCAAATATTTGGTAATCGAACACTGAGGAATAGCGCCAACAGGAATCCAGGATATGTCCAACTTGAAGGGAGGATCATCACAATCTAATAGAGCAGGTTCATTCCGGTACCACAGCTGGCTATTGCGATCATGTTTCAGCAAAGTCAAGTAATTACTCCACCCCCATTTATAGCATTCATGATGGGTCTGAGCAACTTGATCACCAATATGGCTAAGGGTTTCATTGTAGCCTTCCATCCACACATCTATGGGTTGTTTATGAAATTGAAAGGTTAACCTTTCAACTTAATGTTGAAGTTTCTTTAAAACATTATCTTTCACTTTCAACTGCACAGATTGGTCGACAATAGCCTTATCTTTAGCTTCTAGTTTTCTAAATAAATTAGTAATAGCTTGGCTCTTTGCTTTCAGCTGGATAGCCTGGTCAGCTAAGGTTTTCTTGGTCCTGGACTCTTCAACAGTTGGTCAACTCATCCTTTGTTATTTGGAAGATTGCCCAAGTTTGAATTTCATCAGAAATTCAATTTCTTTCATCAGCCTAGCATTATCGTTCCCCAAAAAACATGCCCCATCATCGGCAGCACTGATAGAAGATTGTTTCAAGGTATCCAATTCATTCCAGAGTTTATCATTCTCTTCTTCCAAGAGCTTGGCAATATCCCTGGATTCATCAACTTCACATTTCAGTAAGAACTCTTTTCTCCTATACACATAAGCATATTTTTCCAACTTCTCTTAGAAAACCCAACCTTCATTCAATGCCTTGTACTTGGCTTCATAGTCAGCATGTAGTAAAGCTTTGGCTTTATTATAGTTTTCTTAAAAGTCTTTAATCATCTCTTAATAAGCAAAATTATTTGCCACAACCCTGCTCCACAAACCATAAGCATGAATATATGCATCTTTAGCTTGCTCAGACACATCTGGACCAAGTGTGCCGATCAAGTCTTCTTCGAATAAATCAGCATGGCCAGCTTCTAAAAGGTTTTCACTTCGCCTGAGTAGGCCAGAATTAACAAAAACTATAGCTTGCTTCTTAGCATCAAGATGAAAATTACGAGTATAAGTATGCGAGTATAATTACTGAGCAACTATAACACAAATATGAGAATTCATTCAACCAAGTAAGAAGAGTAGAAAAAATGATAAGTACAACACAAATAGCGAAAAACTTCAAATGATTTCATTGATAACCAAAAAGGGGTTACAACTTGTCCTGGTCCTATTACATAGTAGAGAAACATGAAAATAAAAAGAACAAGGAGTTAAACCTTTTCCTTGTCTTGGGCACTACTTCTAAAAGGCTGGTCGGTAAAAGGGTAACTTCATTAATGGTCTTCAAAGTAGACCCAACAGGCTGAACGGAAGACTCCCCAGATCCTTCCTCATCATCAAATTATTTCTCCAAGTTGGGAGGAGAACCTGGATCATGCCTCAAAAATAGTTCAGACTCTGTTGGGGTTCCCACCTCTTTAAGTGCCTCCGACCAACCATCTTTAAAGGATTTCTTTTTCACAAACTCTATATGAGTATAGGATGCTAAAAATTCTTTATCCCAGCCTTATTGAATGAGTATTCATTGAGCTTCTTATTTTTGGCCTTTTCAATGACCAACTCAAAGGACAGACTAGTTGCTTTTTCCTCGACAGCTTTCAGGAGATCCTCACTTGTAGATAATTTCTCCTTGGTCGACTTGGTCTTATTTTCAGCATATGATAAATTGGCCCTAGTAATGGCTAATTTGCCTTCAGCATCCATCAAATTGGTCTCAGCAGTAACCATCTTTCCCTTAGCAAGAGTGGCTCTATTAATGGCGTTTTACATCTCCTCATCCCAAGTCTTCTGCTTGAACTCCAACAATTGCCTTGAAGCCTCAACAGACCTCCTCAAACCCTCAAGGGCCTCTTCAAACTCCCCACCAGAAGAATAAATTTTCTCGTCCTTCTCAAGAATCTGATTAAAAGTTAGCTAAAAACTGCATACAGAACAATATCAAATTAAAAGGAGCATAAAAAAAGGGCATACAGAGGCAATGGAAAAAGAAGAGATAGTTACCACTGGAAAACTTTGGCAAGAATTTTCTCCCAATTTTAGTCTGGGTAGAAGAGCAAGAGTTGATCTATCAGCAAAAATGGGTACCAATTTTGATCAATTTCCTGGCAACACCAGGATGAATAGTGATAGAGGATGGCCCAACAACTGTCAAGTCTTCCTCGATCTTCTCGACCAACTCTTGGTCGGTAGCATAGCTCTTCTTAACTTACTTCTAAGGCAAGCCTTTCTTCTATCTCCTGAATGGATGAGCAACAACATTTACTTCCTTAGAAACGATGATCTGAGGAACATTCTCTTTCTCAAAAGCCTTGGGGACTTTTTTGAGCTTCTTAGTTGTTACAACAGCTTTCTTGGCAGGAGAAGACAAGGCTCCAGTGATCAAGTCAGGGACTTTCCTCTTTCCTATGGTAGCAAGTGGAGAGGAAGAATGGTTGAAATGTCCAAAGACTCAAAAGGTGAAGAAGTTCCCAAATCAGTGTCTACACTAATAGATTCTTCAGCAGAGGAAGTAGGGATTGGTTCCTCTTCAAAATTAATGGGATCAACAGTTGTAGAACTAGTGGGCCTAGCAACAAACGAAGATATATAGCTCATGTACTACAGCAAAAAAGAGGAAGCTCCGGGGTATTCCACGTTAATTCACTGACAGATGCTTCAAAGTAACTTTAACTCACGAATGTTTACGTCCTCTTCTTTATGACACTTCTTCTTGCTCTCAACTGTGTAAAAAATATAAACAAGATAAGAAGTGATTGATTAGAATATCATCAGATGGTTGGTAAATAATAAACAGAATGATACAATTATAGAAATTACCAACCTATGCCATGATCCACTTGAGGGCACCTGGGCCCGTCATACACTTCTCTAGTTTGTAGAGAAGCATGTTGCCAATTTTTAGCAATGACTCCGTAATAAAATTAATCCTTATTAGAGTGAGTCGAATTTACAACTAAGGCCCTATTCACAAAACTAGTATTTAAATAATATGTATCACTAGCACCTGGCGTAGCTCCCCCAGTTATGACAATTGCCCCCTCTGGATTAACCGACGCAGACCCAATGGTAGGAGTAATGGGCTCCATACTGTACTAAGTATGTGGCTGGGCAGAAGGAGACTCTTCAACATGATTGTGACCAGGATGACACTGGGAGAAGAGGGGGGAGTTAACAACAACCCCTGCAGCAATCAAGGGTTGATCCCAGCCTTTCTTGAAATACGACCGTCGACGATAAGCAATCTGGCATTCGGCATCATCATATGATGCATCCCAACCTTTATTATACCCATTTTCTCGAGCAGTGGCTATCTCCCCCTTTAGCTTTTACACCTCAGTGACCAACCCTTTATTCGCCTCTGCCACCGTCATATTGTCCACAACCACAGTACTATACGTTTCACGGAGGTCAAACAACTCTTTTACAGAGTCCCCCCTCTCTTTGTTAAAAGCAGCTTGGATGTCAGCAAGGTCCTTCTCGAAAGACTTCATATCTCCATCAAGCTTTGAGTTTTTCCTCGACAATTCAGCTCGATCACGGAGCAATGCGGTTTAGTCAGAAACGAACTACAAGAACAGAACAAACATATGATAAGAACGAGAAATTGGAGGAAAACATAGAACGAAGAAGCATAAGAGAAAGAGGTACTTACCAAATAAATCCCTTGGGCGGACTTGAGGGCTAACTGGTCTCCCCCCAAGCTCGACGAGCACTCACGGTCAGCAGCGAGCACTGCTTTCTCCAGCAGGGGGCGAGTTGAGGAGCAGCAGCTACGGAGGCTCCCTCAATAACACCAACAAAGGTCACTATTGAGACCTTTGAGGCTTGTGCTCTTTTTTTTCTCCTTCTATATTCTTATCTTCTTCTCTCTTTCTCTTTCTCTCTCCTGCTTCTCCTCCTCTTCTTTCTTCTTCATCTCCACCTTCTTCTCTTGAGCTACCAACTTGGAGCTATTGATAGAATCCCTAGCCTTCTGCTTGAGGAACTTCATCCTGTTGGATAGTAAATAGCCATCGTCATCATCCTGGATTAAAATTCTTCTCCTCGGAGGAGCCATATCTTCTTCACTATATTCTCCCTCGATGGATCCTTCCTCGTCGCTCTCACCTTCACCACTCCCTTCCTCACTACCCTCCTCTGATCTGCTCTCTTCCTCTTCCTCTATCTCAATGGGGTCATAGGTACCACCAACCTCCTCTTCTAGAACCTCTAAATGGGAGATTGAGTCCATTGCACGAGCAATGAAGCTGGAAGTAGTATTCTTATATTCCAGAAGGAATGCAACAGATCGAGGATATTCCCCTTCAGTAACTGGGTCCTTTATCCTCTAAGCTTTTAGGAGTTCAGAAGCTCGGATCTCGCGAAAAGTTGGCTCTTGGTTCTTGGCTTTTGCTGTAAAAAGAAGGAAAAATCAGAAGGAATGCACATAGAAGAAGGCAAGTAAGCAATAAAATAGATATATAGATATTAACCTATGTACTTATCCCCAAAGGTAGGGATCCGAGGTCCCAAGTACCTCATGCCCCCTGATTAGGGAGGAAATTGCTAATTTCTGGAAATAAAACTTTCATACCGATAGTCCTTATGGGAATGAGGTAGGTTTACTACCAATACCCTATCAGAGATTCTTGCCTTCAAGTATAGAAGGCCACCACTGGTGCGAGAGAAGGAGTAGCAATCATAAATCTCAACTAATCCTAAATTGGTGCCATAAAGCTGGTTTATCCTATAAACTCCATTAACAATCTTCCACACATTCGGTGAACACTAAGCAGGGACTATGTTGAAATATTAAAAAAAATGTAAAAATAGAGGATTAGGGGGAAACGTTAAACCCCCATTGCGAGACTAACAGAACATGAATCCAATGACCATCTTTCAGGTCATAAATATTTTTGGGGATTGACGTACACTCTATCTCTACCCAGTCAGGAATATTGTAACACTTTCTAAACTCTGGCAAAGACTTATTATCAAGCATCGCCATCAGAGAAAAATACAAAAAACCCTAGCTACAGTAGAAGATCGATGTGCAAAAGAAAGGAAGCTAGAAAAAGAAGAAGGCTGAAACTTATGAGATGGAGAGGAGACTCGAAAAAGCTTAGAAAGTCTTGGTTTTGAAGAAATGGAAGTAAAAAATGAAGCCTGGAGACACGGTGTGCACAAAGATGAATAGGGATGATGAACTAATGCTTGGGTTTTGACAAACATGTTTCAAACACTCAAGTGACGCTTTACACTTCCCGAGGAAGATTTGGTGCTTTAATATCTCACAGAAAGACAAGCGCACATATCCCGTTTCAATGAATTACAAATGTCCTATTAACCAGGCCGCATTTTCGGCCACTTATAAAATCCATTGACCCAAGCTATGGCCCAAGGATTTTAGGGGCAATTATGGGGACCAGATTTCGTTCAAAGCCCACAACAACGGTCGACTTGGCCCAATAGATGCAAATAGCAGCCCGACCTTATATCCAACGACGAAGATACATGTGTGTCCATACTGACCTTAAACCAAGTCAATCCCCTCCAATCTCATAGAGATATTCAAGAGATTCATGGATCATAATAGGGCATTATGGAGTTACTTGAATAATGAGGATTCTACATCTATAAATTATTACCCCTGGCCGGGGTAATAGGGGCATGTAACCAAACATATTGAGAGATACTTAATAAAATAGTAGACCTCTCAGTGGACATAGGAAAGTTATCGAACCACATATATAGTTGTGTTGTGTATGTGATTTTCTGCTTTCTTTATTGATTGTGATTGTTTTTCATAAAACCTCTATTGTGATATTTTTTTATACCACAATTACCGTTGTCGGTGGGAACGACTGTTAATCCTATGAGAACACTCACTAATTGAAAGCCCTCGATGTTTCACCACAGCAGTAACATCCCTCAATCCAGTGATGTTCAGGAAGAACCTGCCCCTCCCAGGGTAAGGTCAGAAGTTCGCCAGCCAAATCTAACGCTTCGCTAGCAAAGGCAACCTTCTTAAAAGAGTCATGGACCGCTAAGGTCCACACATATTTCTAGGTTGGGCGACGCCTATGAGTCCACACCTCGAGAATAAGAAGAAACCACTTGTCGCCAAAAAGAGGAGAATGCTTACTTAAAGAGGCAATTGGAAAGAATGGAGAGGGATCTCCACAGAAATATAAGATAACGCTATGATCGAACTCCTAGTCCTTAGGTGAGTGAGTCTCACAACTGAGGAATAAGCCCCAGACACGACCAAGGAAGAATTGAGAGAAATAGGTCAGAGGATGGCCAATCAGAAAGACTACATCTAGCTCGACGCCGTTACAGTCCTGGTCGACAGAATGATGAAAGTAGGAGTTTGGTCCGTAGGTAGATGGATCAGCACCCAGCCCACCGAGAGGCCAGGTCCACACGAGAGCTAGACATAAGAGCTCTTAACACCCAAATGAAGTTCCCTTTTTTAAGGGCGATAGAAGAAGAACAACCACCCAATAAGTTCGCAATCCCTAGATTCAAGATCTATAGTGGGAAAACTGATTCTATCGATCATGTCCGGCAGTACAGACATGCCATGACCCTATAGAGCCATAATAAAGCGTTGGTGTGTCGCATATTCCCTTCCAGCCTGCACGATATATCCCAGAAGTGGTTTGAGAGGTTGCCATACAGATCTATCAAGAGCTTTAAGGCTTTGGCTGGATTATTTACTACTCATTTTATAACCAACAGCTCTCACCCCAAACGGATGGATGCACTGCTCACCATGAAGAAAAATCAACAGGAGAACCTCAGGGAATACACCAAGAGGTACTGGGAGATTTTTAATGAGATTGAGGACTGCTCGGAGTAGGTTGTCGTAGCATCCTTCAGGATCGGTCTGCCAAGCACTTCCTTATTGCACCAATCCCTAACTAATAAGGAGGTTAATTCCATCGACGACCTGATGGCCCATATTAAAAAATATGTCAATGTCAAAGATGTAATCCATCTTAATACAGGGGATAATGGTCGCTCAAAGACGAATAAAGAAACAGAAAAGAATGATCCCCATAAGAAAGGAAACAAGAATGGGGGCAAGAATGGAGCCAAAAACGGTAACAAGAAGTACCCCTCGAAAGTGTTCCAGGCTGTTAACACAGTCTTCAAGGAACCAATATACAAAATACTCACCAAGATAAAGGAAGAGCCATTTGTTAAATGGCCCAAGAAGGTGGGAAGAGATCCAACGAGCGCAACAATGCATTAAGGTGTGCGTTCCACAAAGAGGGCAATCACAAGACTAAACACTGCAAAGCACTCAAATCTCAGCTCGAGGAGCTGGCCCAGGCTAGCCATCTCAACAAATTCATAGACAATAAGGCAGATAAAGTCACAGCCAATGGTGACCAGAAGCCAGACAACGTCCTCGAGGAAGAGGTAGGCCACGAGTTTGCGATTATTCATGGGGAATCAGACCTCAAACAAGTACGGGGGAATGTTGTTCGAGTGGAAGTTAAGAAGCTAATTACCATCATGCAATATTTTCAAATAGACCCCGAGAAGGCTAAAGCCAGAAAGAATTATTGACAAGAAGAAGACTACAGTAAACACATTTAGTTCACTGAAGATGACCTAGTTGGGGATAAAACCCCTCATTATGATCCATTGATCATCACACTCAGGATAACTAATTGAGATATCGACAGGCTTCTTATCGACCAAGGTAGCTCTTTCGAAATGATGTACCTTGACTTATTCCACAAGTTAAAGTTGAATATCATTGACCTCAAAGAGGCCACTGTCCCACTGGTTGGCTTCGCAAGGAAGATAACCATGCCTCGGGGAAAGATAGTTTTGCCCATCAGGGAAGGAAGTATTTCAAAGATGATTAATTTTTTTATAGTAGATATCGAATCCCCCTACCATGCCATCATGGGCATGGGCTGGATCCATGCCATAAAGGTCGTTCCATCCTCATACCATTAGAAACTCAAATGCATAATAGATCGGGGGGTGGTCGAGATTCGTAGCGACCAAGCTTTGGTAAAAAAATGCTTTATCACAGTTATCTGCCCCAAGCACGAGAAGAAGAAAGATGAGATAAAAGCCCAAGAGGATGCCTAGGAAGGCGTGTCACCTTCAAAATAGCAATTATGGTACGACCGACTAGGGGTAGAGGAAACCAAGGTCCTCCCCGCAGATAGGGTCATCGAAGACCTGAAAGAAGTTGTAACTGGTGTCAACTTACCTTAAAGGTAATTCTTGATCGGAGCCTCTTTTATCGACCAAGAAAAAAGGAGCTCACCGCATTCCTCCGGAGCAATCTGGATATTTTTACTTGGGAACCATATTAGCTTTCTGGGATATATCCAACAATTACATGCCATCGACTGCACGTCAACCCAACGTCCAAACCAATAACTCATAAGGCTCATCGAACAGTCCCAGGAAAGGCAAAGGCGGTAGAGAAAGAGGTAAGAAAGTTGCTGGAAGCAGGTTCCACCCGAGAAGTTCAATTTCCCATATGGCTATCCAACCCAGTAATCATACCCAAGAGCAACGGAAGATGGAGAATATGTATTAACTTTATCGATCTCAATAGAGCATGTCCGAAAGACAGTTTTCCTCTCCTGAAGATAGATTAGCTGGTCGATGCCACTGCAATGCATGAAATAATGAGCCTCTTGGATGCTTACTCCGAATACAACCAGATCCCACTTCATAATCCATACCAAGATAAAACCTCCTTCATAACTCATAGTGGGTTATATTGTTATAAAGTCATGTGGTTCGGCTTAAAAAATATAGGAGTAACTTATCGCGACTGGTTACGAGGATGTTCAACAAGTAAATGGGAGAAACAATGGAGGTATACATTGATGACATGCTCATCAAAAGTAAACTCAAAAGTGACCATTTCTCAGCCTTAGCAAGATATTTTTAGATCCTTAGGAAGTATCGGATGAAACTTAATGCCGTAAGTGTTCATTCGGTATCCAGTCAGGAAAGTTCCTAGGGTATCTGGTTAGCAAAAGGGGGATTGAAGCAACCCCTAATCAGATTGACGCCATCGGAAAAGTCCATCCACCTCAGAGGATAAAGGATGTCCAAAAGCTTATCGACATGCTCGCCTCACTCAATCGCTTTATCTCTAAATCTCCGGAGCGATGTCGACCATTATTTTAACTATTAAAGGACAAAGGCTCAGTATGGAATGACGACTGCTCCAAAGCCTTAGAAGAACTCAAGTCTTACCTAAGAAAACCACCCCTGCCGGTGATTCTAAGTCAAGGTGACCACTTATACCTTTATCTGACCATGTCAGATCATGTTGTGAGCTCCACCTTAGTCTGCGAGAAGGAAGTAGCCCAACACCCACTTTACTACGCAAGCAAAATGCTTCTTGATGCTGAGCAATGCTATTTTCCACTGGAGAAGCTCGCCTTCGCTTTAGTGGTAGCCTCGAGGAAGTTGAAACACTACTTTGAGGCTCACACCATCATCGTGATCACCTCACACCCCCTCAAAGGTATTCTAAGGAAAGCTGATCTTTTCGGTCGCCTGTCAAAATGGTCAGTGGAGCTTGGAAGATTTGATATCCACTTTCCACCAAGAACAACAATTAAAGGGTAAATTCTTGCCGATTTTATTGTTGAATTCATGGGGAATCAACCTACTGCCCAGTTAGAAATTGAGCAACCAGTAAAAAAGGAAGCAATAACTTTTGATTGGACCCTTTACGTCGATGGAGCCTTCAACTCCAGGGGAAGGAGTGGGGATTGTATTGATCACCCTAGAGAAGATTGGGCTCGAACAAGGGATCATGATAGGATTTGAAGCCTTCAACAATGAAGTAGAATATGAGGCATTAATCGCCGATATGTGAAAAGTATAATTAGTAGGAGCAAAACGTCTTGGGGTATTTGGCAATTGAAATCCAGTGTCTAAACAGATAAACAAAGACTTCAGCGCCAAGAATGAAAGGATGACAACTTATCTCGCTGTTGTAAGAGGAATTATGGTGAAGTTTGATAAAATTAATATCCAGCAGTTCTCCAAAGGACAGAACTGTCATGTCGACGCCCGAACAGCTTTAAGCTCCGCCATTGACTTCGATTTAAGGAGGACCATTCAGATAGAATCCTCGTGAAACTAAGCATCAACCGAACAGTCGCAGAATAAATCCTTCGCGTAGACAAGGTACCCAGTTGGATGGATCCCATCATAACTTACCTACAGAGTGACGCACTGCCAAGCGACGAGAGGTCGACGCACCAGATAAGAGTTAAGGATGCTCATTTTCACTTATCTTCTGAAGGAAAACTCTACAGAAAGTCTTTCACTGGACCCAACCTCCCGTGTGTTCACTAAGAAGATATCGAGCAGGTTCTCAGTGAACTTCATGAAGGCATTTATGGGAGCCATACAGGAGGAAGATCCTTAGATTTTTGAGCGATCAAGGAAGGATACTGGTGGTCATACATGCAGAAGGATCCTAGAGTTTATATTCGTTAATGTGAGAAGTGCCAGAGGTACTCCCTTATGGTCTACCAACCAGCTAGTAACCTCGAGTCATTAACTAGCCCATGGTCATTTGCCTATTGGGGCTTTATATTATAGGGCCTCTGCCTATCGCATTTGGAAATCACAAGTATCTGTTGTTCGGCACTGACTACTTCACCAAATGGGTAGAGACAGAACCACTCGCAAACATCTGAGACTCTGATATGATGAGGTTTATATGTAAGAACATAATCACCCGCTTTGGGATGTTAAGGACGATCATAACTGATAACAATGCGCAGTTCAAAAGTGGCTTCTTTCAAGGCTTTTGCGATGAGCATGGCATTAAGCGCCACTTTAGTTCTGTAGCATATCCCCAAAGCAACAGGCAAGATAAAGCTTTCAATAAAATAACTATTGAAGGATTAAAGAGACAACTGAAAAGAGCCAAAGGTGACTGGGTAGATGAACTACCTCACATTTTATGAGCTTATCGTACAACTCCAAGAACAGCAACGGGAGAAACCTCCTCGCACTCGCCTATGTAATGGAGGTAGTCATCCCACTACAAATAGGACTCCCTGATATGAGGACTACATAGGTCGACCAAGGCCTTAGTGATGAAGCATTACTCACTGATCTTGACTTAGCCGAAGAGAATTGGCAATAGTTAAGTTGGCACCTTACCAACAGTAACTGGCCAAATAATACAATAAAAAAGTCAATCCGAGGAAATTTCTAGAAGGAGATTACGTCCTAAGAAAAGTCCTCGATAATGCTGTGAAACCATTAGAAGGCAAACTGGGACCAAATTGGGTGGGACCTTTCAAGATAATAAGAGACGACTTACAAGGGGCTTATCACTTAAAAATGTTGGAGGGCAGGGAGATACCAAGGGACTAGAATGTGGCCAACCTCAAGAAAATCTACTTCTAAACCTCTATATCTTTTATTTTTCAGCACCATTAGTTTAGGCAAATTTTCATTTACAAGCTGATGTTGCCTTTTATTTATCACTTTAGTCAATAAAGGTTGACTGGCTCGTGCATTTTGAATATCTTGGTTGTTTAATATCTCTTGATCAAACTTCTATACGCATCCTTTCTAAGCAATATGCACCCCTTCAAGGAGTAGAACTCCTATGATTGCAATAGTGTGCCATACTTATTGTAGGCAAGGCTAAAATATCTATAAAAGCAAGGTTTATGATTAACCTTCCTCAAGTCTTTGTTAAAAACACAATTGGGCTCTTGAGTTGCTCTGACAACAATAAAAGACCTATAGGGGATCCTTAGGCAATAAATCTAACTCAAGGTTGGTCACCAACTTAGGTTGACTGAAAAACCCTGATTGGACGAATGTCCCCTTAACCAGGTACATTCTCACCACCGCCCGACTTAGGCCTAAGGAAATGTGATGGCACGACCTAAAAGGTAAAGTGGGACGAAATGATATGGCAAAGACATATTGGACTGGGAAAATGTTCAAACAAAAAACTCAATGTCATTTAGTCGGTAAAGAAGTCCAAAATGATTGAAGTTCTTGTACTAATTTATTTATACTATGATCAGATTTATCATGGTCAAACACTAATAGCAAGCAACCAACAAGTAAGGTTAACACATGTTTAGTCAGCAAATGCTCAAAACATAAATAATAAACTTATTTATCATTAAGAATCATACGATTACATTTACATTAAAAGACCAAAAGATGCTTTAAGACCTACGATGGCCCAGCGCGATGAGCAAGGTAGTCCGCTAATCGAGCTCTTCGACCATCATTAGGATGTGGAACTAAATCTTCTTCGAGGATCTCTAGTTGTGGATCCAAAAGTTGCACCGGAATAACATCTATTGGGATCCATCGATCGTCATTCGAGAAGGGTTTTTGTCATAACAGATGAGCGAACGGTCTGATATTTACACCACAGGGTAGATTCTTTTGGAAGTTTCAATTCCTTGAGAACATTCAGCCATCCCCTGGAAACAATAAGTTCTTCGACCTCTTTTAATCTTATTGGGGCATCTGTCCAACCTGGGTCATAACTGTCAGCCCAAACCTGTTGAGGACCCTTTCGGAATAACTGTTTTAATCATATAACACTGTAACAACCCGAGATTTTTGGGACAATAATTAATTTATTTTGGGAGAAATAAATATTATTTTATTTGGAGAATTATTAAATTGGTATTGAGGTCAAAATTTAAAGATGTTAGAAAGTGTTTCGTATGACGATTCTGAGGGTGTAGTTGTTTTCGGAAGGGTTGAGAAAGTCGAAATGACTGTACTTGGGGTCTATTTAGGTTCCGAAATATTTTAAGTTCGTTTGGCTCGAATTAAAGTTACCGAGTCATTTAAAGTGTGTATTGTCACTTAAAGTTGTGTATCTTGGGAGATAAGGCTTATTAAGCCTACAGGAGATCAAATATCCTTAGAAAGAAAGAGAAATAGAAAGAAAGAAAGAAAGAAAGAAGAAGAAAAAGAGGAGAAAAGTAGAATTTCCAGCCATTTCACGATCTTGAGGAGGATTCAGACTCTACGAACTTAAGGTAAGTGATTAAGCTTGCTAAATAATTATTGTGTATCATTTATTTCATGATTTGTGGATTTAAATTGTGAATTTTGGGTTGAATATGTAAAACCTAGTTTTTGGGGTAAATATTATATTTGTGGTGTATATATGGATTTAAGGTTATAAATTAGTTGGGCCGAGTAATATAATGGATTTTAATGTTAGAAATGAGTTTAGGTTGATGTGAAATGGAGAGAAGATGATATATATAATTTTTGGGATTTTGGTTTTTGAAGAAAAAGTAGCCATTTTTGTGACTTGTGATAGGCCGAATCGATTCGGCCCCTTACCGAATTGATTCAGATAGTTGCAGGTGCCCAGGTCTGAGTGGTCGAATCGATTCAGCCCCAACCCGAATCGATTCAGCCTGAGACAGAAGCCCAGGTCTTATGACCCGAATCGATTCGCCTTGGAGGCCGAATCGATTCCCTGGGCCGAATCGATTCGGATTGGGCCGACCCGAATCGATTCGAAAACAGGGCAGTTTGGGGGATGTTTTTCTAGGGTGAATTTCATCCCGTTTTGTGGGAGTTTGTCAATTGGGAATCTCTATAGGAGTTATTAGAAGTATGTTTTGGAGGTTTTAGGGAGTTTCCCCTATAAGAAATTATTGGAGTCATATTGATCTAGTTCGAGAGAATACCGATTGGAGAGTATTGTACCGACTAGTGGGGAAGCCCACTACCATTGAGAGTTCTATTTGGAGATAATTATAGAATTATATGAAAGAGTGAGAATGCGCTTAGTGATATTGGATTTTAGAATCAAATCCCAAAAAGGGGATAACTTTAAAGGTTCATATGATCAATTGAACCATATTATGGATTGAGAATAACAAATGCTGATTGATGTGCATACGAATATAGAAAATATCCTTAACGATAATTAACTTGGGAGATGTTTCACATAAATGAGAAATGATAATCGAGGTGCATTAGGATATAGAGAATATCCTCAAAGTAAATTGAATTGAGAGACGATTCAAATAAATAGAAGTGAGGTGATGAACTTCAAGTGAGAAATAGTATAGTGTATACTAAGTGGAGAAGTTAAGTGAGTTATTGACGAGTAGTACATCGAGAGTAAAATATACTAAATAATGATATTATGTCATTTACGCCTAAGAGCGTAATACGAGTATGTAAACAGTGTGATATATATACCTTATGTGATGGTATATATTTATATGATATGATGATGTATGTATATCTTATGTGAATGATGTATATATATAAGTGAAGCATACCCCCTCCTTGCTATCATTGGGAAGTTGCGCGATGAGGTGAGCACCCTGGCTCGAGGAGCAGAGAGTGGATATTCCCCAGGCCATAGCGTCCATTTATTATTGTATGATTTTTATTAGGGGTCAGACGTGGTGGGCATATTTCGTCTCATTGCCGAGGAGGAACTATGGCCGCTTCCCGCACGTTTGATTGGTTATTTTACCACGGCGGTGTGATAATAGTCCGATATATGGCAACCTGGGATAAAATGAGTGATTCCTGAAAGATGATAGCATTGAGAACCTGCGTCCTCGAGTTATAGCTCGTTGGGATGGTTATTATATTACTGGTGTGCTTAGTACTTTGGGTATCGAGGGCATAATGGACCTCAACGACCAGCATTGCCAAGGAGTAGTGTATCGGGGGGATTCCTTATTTGGATTTCGCTTGCGAGACGTCCCACGCACAAAACGCAGTGCAATGTTGGGAGTGAGGAGAAGTTAGTCCTTAATGCTCATACTTATATATTAGTATATATCGACGATCGACAGTGCCAAGGAGTAGTGTATCGGGGGGTTCCTTATTTGGATTTCGCTTGCGAGACGTCCCACGCACGAAACGTCGCGCACTGTTGAGAATTAGGAATAATAAATTAATTAATCGGGTAATAAGAATTTTGGGTTATACGCGTCATGCATTGAGGGAATAATGAATCTTGATAATCAATACTACAAGGAGTATTGTATCGGGGGGTTCCTTGATTGGATTTCGCTTGCGAGACGTCCCACGCATGAAACGCAGTGCAGTATTGAGAATTGGGAGAAGTTTAATCCTTAGCACTTAGATGCTAATAATTCATATATATAATTGTTTATGATTATTTCAATGACTAGAATATGAGAAATTCTAGTAAAAGAGACTGTTTATGTATATTGTGTATGTTAGTAAGAGAACGAATAATTGAAATGGATAATATTAGATATTGAAGGATTATGTGTTAGATGGAACTTAGAAGAGTATCAATTGGGTTTAAGTTAGATTACCTTACCTAGATAGATTCGGGCATTTATTTGGAGATCAAGTGCATACGTTTAGTTGCGCGCTTTAGTCGAGAGGTGAGTTGGATTTTATGGAGAGTGCGACTCCACCTTAATCACGTCATAATGCATTTATAATTATATTGCATTTTAATGCACTTGTTATAAAATGTTTTCACACCTCGGGCTCTGACCCGTTTATATTTTTTGCTATTATGTACATATATTGTATTATTCTAAGTGTGCCACCGCAAGGACACCATTGATGTTATCTATCCAGTGTATTCGTGGAGCTGTGGCAGTAGCGGACTGTTGCGGTATTTTGTTATAGTCGATTCCTATCTTTTGTGTATCTAGATTAGGATTCAGTTTGTATATCGAGTTTATACCCAAGTCTTGTAGAGTAGCACTTTTATATTTTCTTTCTCAGATTATTGTATTGTCTGTGACCCGACAGCATATTCGGGAATTTTACTTTGTACCTCGTGTTGTACTCCTTTATTAGTCATTTATATATCATTTGTGTTGTGCGTATATCTCATACTTAAATGTTGTGTTGTTGGTTAGTTGTTGCATGGTGGGTTTATTAAGTGTTAATAAAATGTTTTAAATTTTTTTTATACCCTTTTTTTGTAGTAATGGGTAGTTAGCCGTGTTTATTGTTAGGTTCGTCAGTAGATGCTGAGAATGATCCACTTGAGATTTCTGATTATTTTAGTATAGGGCTGGCCACCCGTTATTATTTTAAGAGGGTTGTCAGAAACACCCGTCTAAAGCCCATAAGCAATCACATAGGCTCAACGAACATCTTCTTTCAGCTCAGCAATCTCTCTCTTGGAAGCTTGCTCGTCAAAGTGAGCAACTATAGCAAACTATGAGAATCCTCGTCGCATCAAAGAAGGGCCAGACGGAGTGTTTTCTTTAAGGCGAGCAATTTCCCTCTTCAGGGTGTCATTCTCTTTTTGTAAAAACTCCTCCACCTAGTTGATCTCGGATGCATCCAGAACCTTCGCTTTCAAGGCATCCATCTCCTTTTGCATAGAGGCACCAATCCCCTCCATTTCCTCAAGCCTATCCTTTAGCTTGGCAACCATTAAAGATTGGTCTTTATAATCCTGGATTCTTACCCTCGGGGATTTATAAATCCTTATAAAAGCTCGATGAGCTTGAGCACTTATGTTCGGCCCAAGAATCTGGCCTAAACGGGAGTTAGCAGGGATATATTCATCTAAATCAATAAGCTACAACCAACCAAACAAAGCAACAAAAACAACAAGAATCAGTATCAAGGCGAGAAGTTCTCTCGTCTATTAAATCAAGGGTCACAAGCCTGTACAATGAAGGGAGGAAGCAAAAGTACAACATAGGGATAAAAAACAACAGCAAAGTCTAAAAATTCCAAGAAGCCTCAATTTGGTCAGATGTGGAGATCCCCTTCCCTTTGTTAACTAATTGGTCGATAGGAACCTCACTATAACTAGCACCTGGCGCAGCTCCCCAAGTTGGGATAATTTCCCCCTCTGGATTAACCGACGCAGACCCAATTGTAGGAGTAATGGGCTCCGTACTGTTCTGAGCATGTGGCTGGGCAGAAGGAAACTCTTCAACATGATTGTGACCAGGATGATGCTAGGAAAATAGGGGGAGTTAACAACAACCCCTACTGCAGTCAAGTCTTGATCCTGTCCTTTCTTGAAATATGACCGCCGAATATAAGCAATCTGGCATTCGGTATCATCATACGCTGCATCCCAACCTTCATTATATCCATTTTCTTGAGCAGTGGCTACCTCCCCCTTTAGCTTCTCCACCTCAGTGACCAACCCTTTATTCGCCTCTGCCACCATCATCTTATCCGCAACCACAGTACTATATGCTTCACGGAGGTCAAACAACTATTTTACAGAGTCCCCCCTCTCTTTGTTAAAAGCAGCTTGGATGTCAGCAAGGTCCTTCTCGAAAGACTTCATATCTCCATCAAGCTTTGAGTTTTTCCTCGATAATTCAGCTCGATCACGGAGCAATGCGGTTTAGTCAGAAACGAACTACAAGAACAGAACAAACATATGATAAGAACGAGAAATTGGAGGAAAACATAGAACGAAGAAGCATAAGAGAAAGAGGTACTTACCAAATAAATCCCTTGGGCGGACTTGAGGGCTAACTGGTCTCCCCCCAAGCTCGACGAGCACTCACGGTCAGCAGCGAGCACTGCTTTCTCCAGCAGGGGCGAGTTGAGGAGCAGCAGCTACGGAGGCTCCCTCAATAACACCAACAAAGGTCACTATTGAGACCTTTGAGGCTTGTGCTCTTTTTTTTCTCCTTCTTTATTCTTATCTTCTTCTCTCTTTCTCTTTCTCTCTCCTGCTTCTCCTCCTCTTCTTTCTTCTTCATCTCCACCTTCTTCTCTTGAGCTACCAACTTGGAGCTATTGATAGAATCCCTAGCCTTCAGCTTGAGTAACTTCATCCTGTTGGATAGCAAATCGTCATCATCATTATCCTGGATTAAAATTATTCTCCTTGTAGGATCCATCTCTTCTTCACTAGATTCTCCCTCGACGGATCCTTCCTAGTCATTCTCACCTTTACCACCCCCTTACTCACGACCCTCCTCCGATCTGCTCTCTTCCTCTTCCTCTATCTCCATGGGGTCATAGGTACCACCAACCTCCTCTTTTAGAACCTCTAGATGGGAGATTGAGTCCACTACACGAGCGATGAAGCTGGAAATAGTATTCTTATATTCCAACAGGAATACTGCAGACCGATGATATTCCCCTTCAGTAACTGGGTCCCTTATCCTCCAAGATTTTAGGAGTTCAGCAGCTCAAATTTCGTGAAAAGTTGGCTCTTGGTTATTGGCTTTCGCTGTAAAAGAAAAAGAAGGAATGCACATAGAAGAAGGCAAGTAAGCAATAAAACAGATATATAGATAATAACCTATGTACTTATCCCCAAAGGTAGGGATCTGAGGTCCCAAGTACCTCATGCCCCCTGATTAGGGAGGAAATTGCTAATTTTTAGAAATAAAACCTTCAGGCCGATAGTCCTTACGGGAATGAGGTAGGTTTACTACCAATACCATATCAGGGATTCTTGCCTTCAAGTATAGAAGGCCACCACTGGTGCGAGAGAAGGAGTAGCATTAACAAATCTCAACTAATCCTAAATCGATGCCATAAAGCTGGTTTATCCTATAAACTCCATTAACAATCTTCCACACATTCGGTGAACACTAAGCAGGGACTATGTTGAAATATTGAAAAAAAATGTAAAAACAGAGGATTAGGGGGAAACGTTAAACCCCCATTGCGAGACTAACAGAACAGGAATCCAATGACCATCTTTCAGGTCACAAATATTTTTGGGGATTGACGTACACTCTATATCTACCCAGTTAGGAATATTGTAACACTTTCTAAACTCTAGCAAAGATTTATTATCAAGCATCGTCATCTGAGAAAAATACAAAAAACCCTAGCTACAGTAGAAGATCGATGTGCAAAAGAAAGGAAGCTAGAAAAAAAAGAAAGCTAAAACTTATGAGATAGATAGGAGACTCGAAAAAGCTTAGAAAGTCTTGATTTTGATGAAGTGGAAGTAAGAAATGAAGCCTGGAGACATGGTGTGCACGAAGATGAATAGGGACGATGAACTAATGCTTGGGTTTTTGACAAACCGGTTTCAAACACTCAAGTGATGTTTTACACT
Source organism: Sambucus nigra (assembly GCA_949130495.1). NCBI lineage: Eukaryota > Viridiplantae > Streptophyta > Magnoliopsida > Dipsacales > Adoxaceae > Sambucus > Sambucus nigra. The sequence continues at coordinate 465,562,329 of OX422222.1, read as the reverse complement.
TCTTGAGGAAGATTTGGTGCTTTAATATCTCACAGAAAGACAAGCGCACATATCCTGCATCAATGAATTACAAATGTCCTATTAACTAATCCGCGTTTTAGGCCACTTATAAAATCCATTGACCCAAGGATTTTAAGGGCAATTATGGGGACCAGATTTCGTTCAAAGCCCACAACAACGGTCGACCTGGCCCAACAGATACAAAGAGCATCCCGACCTCATATCCAGTGATGAAGCTACATGCGTGTGCAGTCCATACTGCCCTTAATCCAAGTCAATCTCCTATAATCTCGTAGAGATATTCATGGGGTTCATGGATCATAATGGGCATCGTGGAGTTACTTGAACAATTTGGATTATATATCTATAAATTGTAACCCCTGTCCCGGGGGATAGGGGTATGTAACCAAATATATTTCGATATACTTAATAAAACAGTAGACCTCTCCGTGGATGTATGCGAGTTGCTGAACCACATACATAGCTATGTTGTGTGTGCGATCTTCTGCTTTCTTTATTGATTGTGATTGTTCTTCATAAAACCTCTATTGTGATATTTTTGTATACCACATGTACTGTCACTGGTAACCCATTTATAATAGAACATCAGTTCAGGGATGCCAGTATATGTCCCGTGAATTTGATTTGGCCTATGAATCCCATTTACTAGCCTCTAGGTATTATGGGCTATCCTAGATGGGACAACGTCAATATACTGACAAAATTCTAAACAAAACCTATTGGGGGAAATATGAAGCCACACTTAGCAATGAAAAAAGAGGGTATCTAGTGACCCTAAGACAGTGAAAACATATCTACAGGTGGCAAGGGCATCTCTAAATCAACCCAATCGGGGATATTTCATTCCCGCCTAAATTCCTGTAAGGAATCCCCATGTACGATGTAAACCATGACTATAAATAAAGAAAGAAGGAAAGCAAAATGAAAGAGGATAAGAAAGCTTACAGAAAAATGAAGACTGAAGCGAAGGAAGGATGCAAAAAAAAGCTTAAAAACAGAGAACTTGGGGAAGAAGTAGACTTCGAAAGCTTGAAAGGGTTTGGTAAATTTATTTTTGGCAAAATCTCACTTTTTATAGCTTACCTGGGAAATCGTGCAAGAAATAATAACTCTATATCAACGATTGACATTCCGACAATTTCACAGTACAAAAGGTGTAAAATACCAATTTACCCTTTGGCGGTTCGCTAATTTTCAAAATATTTACAAAATGCCATTACAAAATTAAACACATAGAAAATTATACAAATCCCACAGGTCATAAAACGCCGATCAACTTTGAAAGAAATATACTCCATCCTTTCAGCAAAATCATTAAGAATAAAGTATTGTGTGCTTCTGTTGATACCTAAAATTATCCATCTACGTGACCCAATTAGAACTAGACAAATGTCTTCTTACGTGGCAGATATCCCAATCCGCATATAGTAGCTCGACAGACATGCCGACCAACATGAAGAATGCAAAACATAATTACAATGAAGCAATACCATACCAAGGGTCTTACCACAGGTGGGTCATATAACCAACAGTCATATTCATTATGTGCGGGTGTAAATGCTTAAATGTATAAAGGCATTCCATCTATTAACCATCCAACCCTTGATCTCCGGGTAACTATAAATAAGTTGTATTCATTTCATCAAAGTGGGGAGAGAGAGAGAACGGATTGTAGGATATTTTTTTTTACAATAGTACCTAGATTTCTGTAATCTCTTAAATCAATACCATAACAGTTGACGTAGGCTTTCTTACATAGCCTAATCACTTTAAAATTATATGTCTCTCTTTATTATTTCATTATAATTCTATACTTTATCTATGATTATAAATTTGGATAAATCCATTTTTTGACATCAACAACTGTGATGCACTCATATCACATGGAACCTATCCCATGTGCCCATGGATAAAATTTTATTCCTCCAATTGCCAATATCTCTAGTCATTAAAATGGTCCTTATATGTAATAATCACGTCTAAACTCTCCCAAAACTGTTGTAACTATTGCCCCTGCTGGGCATCCTGCTCCAGTCCCCTTGACTCTCTACTGACAAGATTAACGCATGTGGTCCTGATCTCCACATATAAAATACCTCCCTGCATAAATCCCTCTGTAACTGGCCTTCTTGGCTATGTCAGGGTTGACTTATCTGTAGCACTAGTAGCTTCGACCCTGATGGTTACCCCCGTAGTTACCTTGGCTCCGCTGGCCCTATGTAACGCATTACTAGCCATGATTTAAATCTTTTAAATGGGTCTCCCCGTGGGTTAATTCTCTAGCGGTGCCCCAAAACACCGATAAACCAAGTCTTACTCTACTGGCTAGATTTTCCCATGCTCTTAACTCCCTTTATATGGAAGCGCCGATATTGACATTAAAAAGTACGGCATTGATGCAACGCCACCAGTCATTCAAGCCGAATTCCCATAAATACTGGCGTATCCTTCCCATGAGTCCGTCATCAAACTTAAGGACCCTATTCTCCTCCGTATCCACCTTGTAGGGTACGAAGTTTGCTAAACATGCAAACTCTTCCTCATACTTGACCATCTTCCAGACCTCTTGTAATAATTATAGAAATTTCCTTCGCATCACTGTTTGAATAGTAGATGGAAGGTTTTGCAGTCAAAACACATCCAAATTCCGTAATACTTTCTAGTATATATATTCTCGGATGTGGTGACTAACGCCCATTACTACAACACTGCTCATACAAGATAAAAATTGCCTGAAATTTAATCCCGAGTGTCACCATATTCCATATATATATATATATATATATATATATATATTTACACACACACACACACATGAGATAGTTGTGTGAATATAAAATTATAGCATATGTGTAGTTGTGTAACATTTATAAAGATATACCGATTAAGGGTATAGTGAGTATTAACAGTATTGGTTATGTTAGCGGTTATTGTCCTATTTAGGATGGGTAGTGTGATTAAGATAATAAAATAAATGTGTTAGGTGCGTATTATAGATGAGAGGTGAGGAAAATTCTCATGTGAGTGTGACTAAAAGTTAAATATGAACGTAATACACTCCACCTGTACATTTAAACCATTTAAATACTTGAAAACATTTTTTCAAATGTTTTGGGCTTTGATCCGTTGTCAAATATTTTCGAAACGTGTGAGTACAAATTAATCACAATAAAAAGATTCCAGAAAATAATTAAATAATGAACAAATGGATGCCAATCACACAACACGGGAATATACGTGGTTCGACAAATTACCTACCTCTGCGGAGAGGTCACTGTATTTTATTATGTTCTCTCAAAGTCTATAAATCACCTCCCTTTTGACCCTAGGGTGAGTTATATTTATAGGTATATAAAGTGGTTGAGTCGTTTAAGGAACCCTCCTAGTTTGCTATTGGCTTGTGTGGTGACTCGTGAATATCTCGCTCGAGATTGGTAACGAACTAAGCCTATCGATATTTAAATGGTATATTTGTGTGTTTATCCGCGTGATAAATGTTTGTGCATACCTCTTTTCTTTAAAAGGTTAGGTTGGGCATGCCCCACAAGTTAGGGGTGCACACATTTTGGGTTGGTTCAATTTTGTTACTAAACCAGAATCAGAACCGGGATGGTTCGGTTTCAGGATTTTGGAACCGATTTTTATTGGAACTGAACTAAACCGAACCGATGGTTCTTGGGTTGGTTCGGATCGGTTCCCGGTTCTAATCACTTTTTTAAATAAAATATCCAGTTACCTTTCAGAAATAGTTTTTAAATGTAAAAACAACATTCGTTCTTCCATAATATAAATATATAAAAAACAGATTATAATAAAAAAAAATTATATAAAAACTTGGGCACATAATAATAAGTAAAAATATATATATGATTTAATAATAAAAACAGAAATCATTAGTTCACTCTTGTTCACAAACAGGGATATAATCTTGGTTTACCATTAGTCAATGCAGGTATATAATTGTGGTTTACCATTAGTCAAAGCAGGTATATAATCGTGGTTTACAATTACCAAAAAATAGGTAAGCTGTTGTTCTATTTGTTTGTGGCTTACCATCTTTCTAAACCACTAAAAATCGAGGTGGGATTAGGCATGGTCTATTTTCTTGTTTGGTTCTTATAAAAAAAATGGGTAAGCCATCTATTTGTTTGGTTCATATTATAAAAATGGTATCTCTAGCGATGGGTTTATCTCCGGCGGTGGTGGTCTGTCTGTACGGTGGTGAGTTTGGAAATAAAAGTTATATTTAAATGCTTTCCAATGAAAGGATGTTCAATCTCATTTTGCTCCGACCTCAACTGAGCTCCGACTTGAAGGATTGTGTACGATGGTGAGTTTGAAAAGGGATGAGCGTGAGAGATGAGTTGAGCAGAAGAGAGAGCAGAGAGATGAGTTGAATATGAGAGAGTGTAAAGATGAGTTGAACGACAAAAATGTTTTGAAATAGTTAGCGTTAGAAAGGGAACCAAATCGAAATATCATTTTTTTAATCGGAACTGAACCATTAGTAAAAAAAAATGAACCGAACCAATACCATCGGTTTGGTTTGATTTATCGGACTTTCGGTTCCATCGTTCACCCCTACTGTTAGGCTTGGTCGGTCGATCTTTATTGGGACTAATTAATAATTTAGGTCCCCACAATTACCCATAAAATCCCTGGGCTAAGGTTGTTGGTCCAGTGGATTTTATCACTGCCATAGGCCCAATGATCTTGATCCATTCTCGTGAATTTGAATCAACAAGTCAGTCTTATAATTACGCTGAAGTTATAAGGGTACGCTCGTCCGAGCAGATAATGCAGTTAAAAATCTCCTTGGTCACTGCACCTTTTGATTGTGCACGAGCTTTCAAACTAAGTTGCTTCCACACCAAACCGTCACTTTGCTTAAAGTTTTCTGCTATAAAAAACTCTTGAGCTTCTCCATTTGCATTCTTCATCCTCATAAGTTTCCATATCTGCTTATAATTTTCACAGCTTTCTTCTTCTTCTTCTTCACTCTATTGTCTTGAGTGGTGATAATTGATTCTTCTAAAAATGTCCACTATCCATGGAAAAAGTGTATAAGAGTTTAAGAAAACCTATTCCATTCCTTCTTGGGTGGTCATCGATTGTGACCCTATGCCAAAAAAGATGTTAGAGACATCGAAGGGGGCATTGGATTCACACATTAGTTGTGGCCTAAGGGGGATTGACATTTCATCCAAACCTTTGTTTTTGGAGTTCTTTGACTTATTTGGGTTGGTCCCTACACAGTGTACCCCTAATATTTGGCAAATAAATAATGGGGTTAATCTTATCAACAAGCTTTAAGGGATAAACCTCGGCAATGGCCTCCTCTACTTGAAGGCGAGAAAGGCCAACAGGGTGATAGTTGTAAACCTCCCTAATTCCAATAAGAGGTACTGGGATCAGGAGTTCATTGCCAGGAATTGACAACATCCACCGCTCCCTCAGGGTGAAGAATACACAGGGTATCTTTGCCCTAACTGGGGTAATGATTATATATTTTACCACTTGTTCCTCCAATTGCTTACATTTTTTTATCCTTTTTAATTTTGAGCTTTCTTGTTGCCTTTGAACAACTCGCAAGAAAAAAAAAACGTTCCTTCCAAGACATCAACGTCGCTGACCTGCTAAATGCTTTGAGGGCGAGAGAATACCTTCTAGACGATGAGCATCCTAGGTCATCGGATTTTTTGCTCGAGTACACCAATACTGTTGGAGATGCTAGACCCCCAATTTTAAACTTCTTTTAAAATCAATTTCAGTTAATGCAGAATAAAGATGGTTCAACACAACAATTTAATTTTTCAAATTTTATTTGATTTTTTTTTCTCAAAAAGATGAAAAATTAACTTAAACATAAATTTTAATTTCTAAAAGCAAAATTAAAATTAAACCGAAATTAGTTAATTATGGTGAACACACACACACACACACACACAATTCACACAAACCAGTATTATGATTTTCTCACAAACAAAACTAACACATGAAGTTAACTATGAGAAATTTACTTTTAACCCAAAATTAATTTAACACAAGTGCTAAAATTTGCCTACATAATATTTTTAATATTACCAAATTAGGCCAAACCAAATTTTAGCAAATATAAATTACTCACTTCAATAAAATCAACTTAAGTTTCACCCAAACTTATTTTAGCACCAAATTAAGCTAGAGAAGTTAATTAAACCATATTTTATCTTTTAATCCTAAGCATGCGTTCTAGGTGATTTGCAAGATAAAATAAATTTACAACCACTGCGCCACGATGTGCAAGGAAAAACCCAAATCGGGAAAAAAAAACCTCGGGCGGCCCTGGCCTAATAAATTCACTAAGTACGATATGAAATTTTACAAAGACTCGACAAGAGGACTTACACAACCAACTCGACTCCCTTCAAGCCTTTACGTGCTCCTTCGATCTTCAACCTCCACCTAGCGAATAATCCTAGAGTCCACCGGAACCTTGGAGTCCACCAATTGAGACCAAGCTACCATCAACCACACATGGTGCCTTTCACCATGTGAGAATTCCACAATAAAACCAAAAGCTTCTTATTCTTTGAGGGATGTAGAAGTAAATCCAAACTCTTTTCTTCTTAGATAGAAAAGTGAACCTGGGGCCAAACAAACTCCAAGCAAATATATATATGTGGTGCTTGGAATAAACTAATATGGGTGTAAACAAAAGTGTTTAAGAATGATTTTCTTGAAAAACAAACACTCAAAACATGAACTTTTTCATAGAGGAATTAAGCTCTCAAAACTCTCTCTAGAGATTGTAGAAGATGAAAAAGTTAGTTCTTCAAATTTGGTTCCCGAACATATTAATTCTATCAAAAGTTAGTGGGACAAAAGAAGTGAGAACATGGAGAAAACTGCTAAAAAATGCCAAAATATTATCCCGCCGAAAATCTCGTTCGAACGAGAATTTTGTTTGAACGAAGTCTCGTTCGAATGACCTTCTAACGAAGTTCCAGAGGCCAAATGGGAAAATTCGTTGGCAAACTTGTTCGAACGAAAATTTCGTACGAAGTGACAAAATGTACATATTTCGATTTTAAGCCCGAAAACTTTATTTTAAATAAACATTACACCCATTAAAAATTATTCCAATTCTCCTACAAATATATAAAAGCGTTCATACCTTTGGGGACTTGAAATATGATGTTGATGACGTGAAACTTGACACTGTAAGTCGACAATGATGTACTCTTGATAAGTAGGTCGTAACGTCTTCAACTTTAACATGTCATAGGCTTGAAGGATGCTAAAAAAATCTATCCTATGACTCAAGCATTTTTGTCCGAAATTGAGCCAACACTACATTAAGACTCAATCGGAGACTTGTATCCTTACAAATATCCCCCTTTGGCTATTCCGGGACAAAAAACAAAATAAAATCCTAAAGGGCCGTCAAGCTCTACTAGACTAAAAAACAACCCAAAAAAGAAACATAGCTTGACACAAAACCTAAGTATCAATATCTTTGCTGATGAAAGTTGCCACTTAGAAGAATTCCTACACACTTAAGCAAACTATCAAACGCATAGGGAATATCAATAATATTAAAATATTAAATGCATGTGAAATAAATACTCCCCCTAAATTAATTCTCCTTTATCAACTATGATCAACCTAAGAAGATAGTGCTCTCCCGCTAAGTTAAATCTCCTAAACTAAGATATGATTATAATAGGATTAGATACCATTTCTCCCCCTATCATTCTCCCCATTTTTGTTCAGGAATATACAAAGGATAAAAGAACTAATTAAACAAGATGAAGCATAAGGTGATAAGACTATGAAAGCATATAGGCAACAAAATCATAACTAATCCATACAAACATTAAAGGATACCAACTAATGATGCAATAAAAATGGTACCAATTTGATATATAAGACACTAAGCATGTGATATCAAACTAAATATGCAACATAATAGATACCAATTATGAAGTAAAAGGAATAAATGGACTAGCTAATTTGGCAAAGGCTTAAACAAACATAAATATCATATATGTATACACAATAGATATAATAAGATGCACAAGCACACATATATAGATATAAACACACAAATGACACAAAATATTATATAATGACTTTTTCGCACTCTTGTGGCATAAATGTGTCATATGAAAATGGCAGAGAAGGGGTGTGAACAAGATACCAATGAATTAAAACCCAATCACTTAAACATATTCACAAAGTTCTCATTTGATTGCAAAAATTTATCAACTTAAGATTTAGCCTCATGTGACAAGATAAATTGAACTCTATGAACAAACAAACACAATGCATACAAGCCTAGCATATTGATGATTCTACAAACTAATAGAGTCATAACAATGAAAGCACAACTAGGATAAACGAATATTGTGCAAACCGTTGATTTATCATCCAAAATCCCTCAAAATAAGCATAATAATTCTTTTGAATGAATATATCAAACTAAACTAAATAGGCCTTGACAAATAATTTTCTTTTAATGCCATATTTTTGTTTTAGGCCTTTGGATCACGTATTTCTTTTAGGTCCATTCCATACGGTGGCTTACTCGCAAAGGATAATATTTCCTTTCGGAGCCTTCCCCCCCTCATATATATATATATATATCTCCTAGGTCACATAATACTTAGATGACTAGATTGGTAGGAGAACACCTCACAAAGCTCAAATATACATGTGGAGTTAAAAGTTTAAAAGAGCTCGTGCATGTGTGCGAAAAGGCATATAAAAATGAATCCATTAAGCAAGTCAAACTTAAACTACTCCATGTAAGCATGACAAAGAACATTTTAAGGATTGGAATTCTAACCAAAAGTCATAGCCACATGGAAGCGAAAAAGAAGAGATTCAAACACAAACATATGCCACAAAAGGTGTGTAAAACCAAAATACACAAAAAAATCTTTTTGAGTTTTTTAAAATTTTTAACCAAACACACAAAAATATTTACTTAAAAGACACACAAAAAATTATTTTGTATTTTTCATTTAATGCATACTTAAAATGAAGCAAATACAATACAAAAGATAAACACAAGTCATAATTCTAGCATGCGATAAATCATGGAGTATATACTAGAAACATTATAAATAAGCATACAATTAGCATGATAATATAGCATGACGCACAAAAGCTAAAGTATGCAAATAACTAACACATTCAACCTTTGGATTTTGCAAGGGAGGTATCGTGTGAAAGTAGATGAGAATAAAAAATTCTATCTTGTAAAGCTACCAAGTCTGATCTCATAACCCAAACTAATGATGAATGACGATCTCGGGATATAGGAATCTTGGCTACCTCGGTTGCCTTACGGTTGGATTTTTTAGGACCTCATTTAAGATCAAAACAAAATTTCCTAAGATGACCTTTTCGACCACAATGTGAGCAGCTAAAGACTCGGTGAAAAGACTTACCTAAGGAATGATCTATAACATTGTTCCTAGAGGATTCTCCTAAAACATTGGGTTTGGCTTTAATAGTGGAATCGTTACAAGAATCGAAGCCTAAATCACAAGTGTCATTTTTAATTTGGACCGTTCCTAGGATTTTATCTAATTTCTCCGAACGACTCTCTAAATCAAATTTGACTCTACCCGAGTCTCTCACTTTCTTCTCAAGCTCTACAATCCTAGACTCAAGCAAACCATTTCTCTCTTCAAACTCGAGAAGCTCCTTTTTCAAGGATTCCATCAAACCTCTAAGGCTATCTCTCTCACCTTCTATATACTCAAGCTTCTCTCGAAGAGATCTCTCTCTTGTCCTAAGGTCATCAACTAACGCACTCTCATCAACGACCTTGGCACTCTCTTTTAAACTAGTTTCTAACTTCAAATTTTCTCTTTTTAATTTAATAGATTCATCGTATAGTTCTTGAAATGTAAATTGAAGGTCACTCGCATCAACCTCTTCTTCATTTTCACTCTCTCTCTCTCTCTCTTCTTCACTCTCACTACCATCATGAGTTGGAGCTTTACAAATAAAGGCCTCGAAAGTGTTCTGTATTAAGGTGTCATCATTGGATGATTTCTCACTATCACTTACATAACTAGCAATAAACGCGGTAATGTTACGCTCAATGGGGGAATTGATTCCCTCTTCCTTATCACTATCACTAAGGGTGGCATTGAATGAAATAGGTTGCTTACCCTCTCTCCTTAGTTTAGTGGGGCCCTCAAAAGACCTATAGCCATACCCTTCACAACCAAAGCACCTATTTGACTCGTCCCTTTTTAAATTTTCATTAAAAGGTTTAGGGATCTTTTCGACTTTGTCATGCTTAGAATTTTCAAATTTCTTAAAATCATTTTTAAATTTATCTTTGTTAAATTTAAGAAATTTATGAAACTTCCTAGCAAACATAGCCATATATTCCAAGTCACTATCACTTTCACTATCTAATACTTATTTTTCCTCCTTTTGGGCTTTCAAATCAACACCCTCGTCTATTTTCTTTTCAGTTTTGGAGGGAAACGTGTATAGTTCATAGGTTTGTAAATCACCTATGAGCTCTTCTAATTTTGCAGAGGCTAAAGTGGGTAAAGAATTTAAAACGGTCACCTTAAATCTATCGGGATTGGACCTTAAAAATTTATTTATTACTCGATCGTCGGGTATTTTCTCTCCCAAATTAAAAAATGAATTAACTATATCGGAAAGTCTAACATAAAATTCATCAAATGTTTTTTTTTTCATTCATTTTGATGGTTTCAAATTGAGTGGTGAGGTTTTGGAGTTCATACGCTTTTACGACACTAGTTCCCTCGTGAGTGAGTTGTAAAATATTCTTAGATTCTTTAACGGTTTTACACGTCATAATGCGTCGGAATTCATTCGGTGTGATCGCGCTAAACAAGGCATTTAAACCACGGAAATTGAAATTTGCAAGTTTAAATTTATTCTTACTCCATCTATCTCTGGGTTTTGCAACACGCTTGATCGAGTGGAAAACCGAGCGTTCGTGTAAATATGTTAGTCGTTGTTATCGGCTTCCGACCACAATACAAAAAAAACTAAATTTAACTACACTCTTGCGGAGTATAATGGCGAGTCTGGGTATCGAATCCACAGGGAATGTTTGATAGATTTTAATTGATTTATTACTTCAAAAAATAAAGTGTAAAAGATGATGATTGAGTGAGAAAGGAAAAAGGAAAAAATGAAGAAGTTAACTAAAACTAATTGGAAAAATTAAGGTAGAGACACAATCCCCCAACCCTAGTGTGTGGCAGTTATAATATTAATCGTAAATTTAGTCGATTAATTTGACCCAGAATTTAGTACTCCCAAGCATTACGTATATGAGGTTCAAGCCCGCATCATACTTAATCTGAGGACGAGTAAATCGGTATCGCGATAGTGACACTCGAATTGCATTCTAAATCATCCCGTTACCCAGACGCAAACGAGATATAAAGATCTAATACCTGTAAAACACATAAGAGATACACAAAATATGAAATACTTGTCAAAAAGGGTTAGTAGCATAGATATGAGACAAATCCAAGCTATTTACACCGCACGGGATCATAAAAATACCGAAATTAAGGGGATAAATGTGAAGAATTTATGCCTAATCAACGCTCATTATCTATCAAATATGTAGGTGGAGACCACTCGTTAACAACTGACTACCAAACCCTCTCGTCGATAGATTTTAGTCATGATTTCATACGCATAATTAGAACCATCGAAAATAGGAAATTTAAAAAATGGGGAAAATTCCATTTTTAACCAAAAATATATTAACGGACCTTAACGCAATAAATTAGCGCTCCCGCTCTGATACCACTTGTTGGAGATGCTAGTCCCCAAATTTTAAACTTCTTTTAAAATCAATTTCTTTTAATGCGGAATAAAGATGGTTCAACACAACAATTTAATTTTTCAAATTTTATTTGATTTTTTTTTCTCAAAAAGATGAAAAATTAACTTAAACATAAATTTTAATTTCTAAAAGCAAAATTAAAATTAAACCTAAATTAGTAAATTATGGTGAACACACACACACACACACACACACAATTCACACAAACCAGTATTATGATTTTCTCACAAACAAAACTAACACATGAAGTTAACTATGAGAAATTTACTTTTAGACCAAAATTAATTTAACACAAGTGCTAAAATTTGCCTACACAATATTTTCAATATTACCAAACTAGGCCAAATCAAATTTTAGCAAATATAAATTACTCACTTCAATAAAATCAACTTAAGTTTCACCCAAACTTATTTTAGCACCAAATTAAACTAGAGAAGTGAATTAAACCATATTTTATCTTTTAATCCAAAGCAGGCGTTCTAGGTGATTTGCAAGAAAAATAAATTCACAACCACTACGCCGCGATGTACGAGAAAAAACCCAAATCGGAAAAAAACCTCGGACGGTCCTGTCCTAACAAATTCACTAAGTACGGTATGAAATTTTACAAAGACTCGACAAGAGGACTTACACAACCGACTCAACTCCCTTCAAGCCTTGATGCGCTCCTTAGATCTTCAACCTCCGCCTAGTGAATAATCCCGGAGTCCACCAATTAAGACCAAGCTACCATCAACCACATATCGTGCCTTTCACCATGTGAGAAAGTCGTGGCAAAACCAAAAGCTTCTTCTTTGAGGGATGTAGAAGTAAACCCAAACTCTTTTCTTCTTAGATAGAAAAGTGAACCTGGTGTCAAACAAACTCCAAGCAAATATATATATATATATGTGGTACTTGGAATAAACTAAACAAAAGTGTTTAAGAATGATTTTCTTGAAAAATAAACAGTCAAAACATGAACTTTTTCACAGAGTAATTAAGCTCTCAAAACTCTCTTTAGAGATTGTAGAAGATGAAAAAGTTATTTTTTCAAAGTTGGTTCCCGCACATATTAATTCTGGTAAAAGTTAGTGGGACAAAAGAAGTGGGAACGTGGAGAAAACTGTTAAAAACTGCCAAAATATTTTCCCGTCAAAAATCTCGTTCGAACGAGATTTTCGTTCGAACGAAGTGTCGTTAGAATGACCTTCTAACGAAGTCTCGTTCGAACGACCTTCTAACAAAGTTTCAGATGCCAAATGGGAAAAGTCATTGGCAAACTCGTTCGAACGACATTCTCGTTCGAACGAAAATTTCAAATGAAGTGACAGAATGTACATATTTCAATTTTAAGCCAAAAAAATTTATTTTAAATAAACATTACACCCATTAAAAATTATTCCAATTCTCCTATAAATATATAAAAGCATTCATACATTTGGAGACTTGAAATATGATGTTGATGACGTGAAACTTGGCACTGTAACTCGACAATGATGTACTCTTGATAAGAAAGCCATAACGTCTTCAACTTTAGCATGTCATAGGCTTGAAGGATGCTCAAAAACTCTATCATATGACTCAAGCGTTTTTGTCCGAAATTTAGCCAACACTACATTAAGACTCAATCGGAGACTTGTGTCCTTACAAATACTATCGGTAACTTTACTTCTCGTCCTAAATAGCATACCTGATCTTCCTCTTCCTAACAAGGAAACTCCTTTATCTCTTGAGATGTTAGGCGTTGGGTCGATCCAGCTAGAGGAAGAAGATTCAATGGATCCCACGACGAAGAGGGTCCTTCTAATTATTGACGATGACGATGATGAGATCCTCCTTTCAGCTAGGGCTAATCCTAAAAGAAGGCGGAGGGTGAATCCTCTAAGTCTGGTGACCTTAGTTTGGTCACTAAGAAGAATAAAAAGTAAAAGGAGAGGAAGAAGGATGAAGAGGAAAATAAGAAGAAGGCCCTTAAGACCCCTCTGAAGAAGAAGAATGTTCCCCCTTTTATCAACATATTCCAGACCCACTTTGTGGCCCACAACCCATCCCTCGCCCCAGGCTTGCTAAGGAGGGAGTGCTCGCAGGCGATCGCGAACAACTAAGGATGTTGGGACCTGACCAGCTATTTATCTGAGCTTCCTAAACTGGTGAGAGTCTTTTCCTTTATATTTTTTCTTATTTTTGCATTTGAGTTATTTAGATATGACTTGTTAAATTCTCTAATACTTGTCTTTTTCTTATTTTACAGTTTGTGGCAGAGTTTACTAGTCTTTTGGATGGTCATGCCAATCAGACCAAAAGAAATGATGAGTTGGCTAAGGCACTCCAAAAATCCCAGGAGGCCACGACCCAGGCCTAAGAGGCCTATTATAGAGAAGATAAGACCAGCATAGAGGCTATGGCCTCACTCAAGATCGAGAACAGATTGCTGAAGGTAGAGAATGTTGAACTTTCGATCGAGATGTCTTAATTAGCTCCTAAAGTGGATCAGATCCCCTTTGCCAAGGATGCCAACTTTGAGTAAGAATGGGACGAGGCATATGCTGATGTAATGATCTAGATTACAAATGCTCGCATGGTGAGCTTCAAGAAAGGTTAGGATCAGGCCTTAGAAAAATTCGGAGTCCCAGCTGAGTCTGAGATGTTCGGGGAGCACCACCCCAGTCCCCCTCCTACTGTTGACGAGGAGCCTTCCACTAGTCATTCTGCCAACAATGAAAAAGAAGTGGCACCTAAGGAGAAAGAAGTTAGGACGGAAGAGCAGGTGAAGAAGTGAAGCCCATAGTTATAGAGTTTTTCCTTTTTGCTCGTTTATTGTACCTTTTTTGTTTCTTTGTGGTGCTGGACTGTAATGGCTCTGCATATTCCTCATTTTTTAATGTAAATAGTATTTTTATTTCTTTGAAGGTGATAATTTATTTTTTGATGAATTGTTGCTTGTTTTGTCCTATTATTGTAGCCTAATGTCAGGGAGATTCCTTATTCCAACAATTGGGATAACGTGCTCGGGCGAGGTGCTAGTGAGCAAGCTCACCGAGCATTTTTGACTGCCTGCAAGGCTTTAAGAAAAAGGATCTGGGCATATAAGAATTAGTTCACCTTGGTCGCCAAGGTAAAGGACGACGTCAAGGACTTGGACGATGTGAGTGCTTCCCTCCAAAAGGATATAGACGATCTGAAGGTGAAGTTAGTCGAGTTCAAGGACATTGGGGTTGTTGGATCTCTGGTCCAGTAAGAGAATGATGAGCTAAAGAATAAACTTGTTGAGGCTAAGGGACAGGTTCAGATGAGCAACATCATGGTGATGGGGCTAAGTCACGACGTGAAAAAGCTCTGATATTTATGTAGGATGGGTCTCGAGCAGCTTTATCGACTGGTTATAATTATAAGGACATCTTTGTCCATTAACAATTTATTATGTCGCACGCCGTTACACCGTTGAAGAAATTCAAGATTCATACATTCATCAACGGATCCGAATATCAAAAGAAGAAGAGGAATCAAAGTCTGACATACCGGACCGATCCGCCTGCAATAAAAGAACCGATCCGACTAACCGGACCGGTCCGCCTCAGACCTGGACCGATCCGCTTGCTACAGATCCAGTATACCCCGGACCGCAAGCGAATCGATGAAGCCTGGAATAAAAGAACCGATCCGGTAAACCGAACCGATCCGCCTCAGATCCGGACCGGTCCGCCTGGGATAAATTCGGCCAGATTTGTTTGAGATTTTTTAGGCTCAAAGCTTTCTTATTTAAAGTCAACTTCGGGAGTTGTTTTCCAAGACTTTTCAAGACGATTTTCAGAGTCCTAAATACTCTAAGTCTTCACCTATTGAGCCCAAGACTCTAGGTTTTTGATTCACACAAATTTCCAAACATTTGTGAATCACTTTGCAACCCAGGAACAAAGTTTTGCTGTTCAGACCCTTGTGGAGAAGCTGTCTTTCTTCTTCATTGCTGCCCTCCTGGAAAGGGAAAATTCCAGCCGACAAACTTGTGGAGAAGCCGTTTCTCTTCTTCATTGCAGCGCTACTGGAAAGGGATATTTCCAGCCGCCGACTACAGATCCGACACCTGAGGGTAATTATGTGTCACTGTATTTTCATTGTAATCCGAAATTGTATGTTACAATATTATAATGAAAATAAAAGGTTTCGCCCCTTTGGGGGATTTTTCCTGAAATTGTTTGTTTTTATCCTGCATGCTATATTTTATTTGATAAATCATCTAGATGCATGTCTTAGGGTTTAACTAAAATTTGGGATGAATTAAAATTGGTTTTTATTTGAGAAGTCGTAATATTTCCGCTGTAGCTGCTCTCTCAATAATAAGAGGTGGGAACATGCCCCTGAGAGACTGCAGGAAGCTCGGGACGTTGCCTACAAGCATGACTGGATGAACGCCCTCAAGGTTGTGAAAGAACCCCAGGACTCTCAGCTCTGGTACATGTACCACGTTGATTATCTTGCGTACAATCGACCTCTCATGACGAGACATAGGTCCTATTGGACGTTATTCCCCTTCCAATTGTCGAGAGCTACCTGGAAGATCATGATAGCGATGACGAGTATAGTCCTAACCCCGATGATGGTCAAAGGAAGCAAATATAGTAACTTTTTGACTCATTGAGCATAAACCATTGAAAAGTTTTTGCACTTTTTGTAATTATTATGTAATTAGTACATTTTTGTAATTGGGCACTGCCAAATGTTTCAAATTAATACCAATTTTTTAGCATTTTCCTACTCCATTATGCCTTTTCATGTGTTATTCCATCCTTCT
Source organism: Sambucus nigra (assembly GCA_949130495.1). Taxonomy (NCBI): domain Eukaryota; kingdom Viridiplantae; phylum Streptophyta; class Magnoliopsida; order Dipsacales; family Adoxaceae; genus Sambucus; species Sambucus nigra. The sequence continues at coordinate 465,545,689 of OX422222.1, read as the reverse complement.
TACCTCTTAGGTCGTGTCACCCCCCCCCCCCCCTTATGCCTAGTAAAGACAATAGCAAAAATGCACCAGATCTATGGACTTTTATCTTGCCTGGGTAAGCCGTGAGGTCACATGTGTTGGTTACGACAAGGATTTGAGGACTTTAATATTAATTTTATTAAGCTAAACTCTCATTGGAATTAAATTAAAGCTTGATCGACACCTTTCAAAGACTAAATGCCAATTGCGAGCCTATTACTTAGGAAATAATGTAAATTAACTGAATAACTTAAGAGATATGAGCAAAATATGGAAAAATGCCTTTATTTATTCATAACCGAAATAACAAATTGTGAGCAACATAAGTTTGAAATGAAAATCGCATAAACCAATGTGCTAATGAGTAACAAGACTAGAAGTAAAATTTCTTGAGGTGAGCCACATTCCATGCCCTTGGTATCTCTTTGCCCTCAATTGTTTCTAAGTGATAGGCTCCCTGTAGATCATTTCTGATTATTTTGAATGGCCCCTCCTGATTGGGCCCCAACTTGCCTTCCGAGGTCCTTACGGCGCTGTCGAGAACTTTTTCGAGGACATAGTCTCCCACCTATAATTTTCACGGATTGACCCCCTTATTGTACTGCTTTGACAACTATTATTGCTATGAGATCAGTTTGATCATGGACTGCTTTTTTCGTTCATCGAATAGGTCAAGTTCAGCGTGAAGGGCATTATCATTCAGTCCTTCGTTGGCCTCCTTCCTTCTCATAGTTAGGAAGCCAACTTTAAGTGGTATGATAACTTCCATTCCATATGTAAGTGCAAAGGGCATTTCCCCGATTGATCTAATGGGCGTGGTACGATATGCCTAGAGAATGTGAGGAAGCTCATCCACCCAAGTGCCTTTTTTTTCTTTCTAGTATTTTTTAAGGTTGTCGAGCATTATTTTGTTAGAGGCTTCTGCTTGACCGTTGCTTTGAAGGTATGCTACTGAACTGAAGTGGTGCTTGATTCCATGCTCGTCGTAAAAATTCTAGAAATGGCCATTCTCAAACTGTGTTCCATTATCAGTTATGATGGCTCTTGGCACCCTAAAGCGTGTTATGATGTTCCTCCAAATGAACCTTATTATGTCAGCATCTCTAATGTTGGCAAATGGTTCTGCCTCTACCCACTTTGTGCCGACCAGTAAGTTCTTATGATTCCCAGGTGCGGTAGGTAGTGGTCCCATGATATCCAACCTCCATTGTGCAAATGGCCATGTATTGGTAAAAGGCTTTAGGTTTTTGGTTGATTGATGGATCGTGGGATGAAATTTCTTGCACTTATCGCACTTTTGACCATAGACACCTACATCTTTCTGCATATGTGGCCACAAGTAGGCCTCTTTAATCGTTTGAAACACCAGGGACCTTTCCCTTGTGTGGCTTACTCATATTCCATTATGAAGTTCATAAATTACTTGTTCGACATCTTTTGGGTGTACGCACTGGAGGTAGGGGCCTATAAAGGATCTCTTGTAAAGCTTACCCCCAGGGTCTAAGTAAAAACATGCAGCTTTAACTCTGACTTGGTGGGTTAATTTCTTATTAGTCGATAGTGTTTCATTCTGCAAGTATGAAATAATGTTGTCTATCCAACTATGACCCTTATCGATGGAAATGACGTGCTCGGGGTCTACTGTCCTGTCAATACTGGGCTTGGTGACGAATTCCACTTTGATGCTTCTCTTAAGATTTGAGTCCATTGTTGAGCTTAATGCTGCTAAAACATCGCCGTGACTGTTGTGCCCCCCGTGGAACTATTAAACGTAAACTTCCTCGAATTTCATAACCATCTTGCGTACGACTGCGAGGTAGGCTGCCATCTTGTCATATTTGGCATTAAAATTCCCACTTACTTAATTGGATACTAATTTGGAATTATAGTAAACATTGAGTCTTCTTGCCCCCGAGCAAACGTGCTTTGTGGAGTTCAGCGATAAGCGCCTCGTACTCGACCTCATTATTAGAGGCTTCAATCCTATTATGATTCCTTGCTCAATCATATCATTATCTGGAGTTACAAGGACAATGACCACACCTGCCCGCCTTTGAATTGGAGGCACTATTGACATACAACATCCAATTTTCATCTTGGGCCTGCTCGTGTATCTTTGATTCATCGATCAATCGGTGGGGCCATCTATAGTGAATTTTACAATAAAATCGGCTAAAATTTGACCTTTGATTGTTGTCCTTGGTTGGAAGTGAATATCAAACCTCCCAAGTTCCACCGACCATTTTGACATCCGTCCAAAAAGATCAGCCTTGCGAAGGACAACTTTAAGGGTAAAGAGGTAATCAAAGTGATGGAATAGGCCTCAAAATAATGCTTTAGCTTACGTGAAGCGATCACCAATGCGTAAATAAGTTTTTCTAGGGGCATGTAGCGTTGTTAGGCATCCAAGAGCATCTTGCTAGCGTACAAAATAAGAAACTGCTTTCCTTATCTCTCACAGACCAGGACCGAACTGACTTCATGAATTAATACTACGAGATAAAGGTCAAGAGGATCCCCCTCATTGGGGATCTCAAGTAGTGGAGGTTTGCTGAGGTAAGATTTGATATCCTCGAGGGCATTAGAGCACTCATCATTCCAAGCGAGGCCTTTCTCCTTTTTAAGAAGTTGGAAAAATGGTCGACAACGCTCAGATGACTTTGAGATGAAGCGGTTGAGTGCTGCGAGCATTCCAATGAGCTTTTGGACTTCACGTAATGTCTTTGGCTGCTGGATCCCGTTGATAGCTTTTATCTGATCCGGGTTAGCCTCAATCCCCCTCTTGTTGACTGGATAACTAAGGAATTTTTTTCACTGAACCCCAAATGAATACTTACTAGCAATAAGTTTTAATTGATAGTGCCTGAGGATTCCAAAGGTATTGCCCATGTCTTAGAGATGGTCGCTCTTGTTCCTTCTCTTAATGAGAATATCGTTGATGTACACCTCCATGGTCTCCCTCATCTGTTATTGGAACATCTTCGTAACTAACCTTTCATATGTAGCTCCAACATTCGTGAGGCCAAACGGCATGAACTTATAGCAATCCAAACCAATTTGTGTTATAAATGAGGTCTTATCTTGACCGGGGACGAATTGAGGGATCTGATGATACCCTGAGTAAGCATATAAGAAACTCATCCGTTCATGAGCTGTTACGGCGTCGACCAGCTGGTCTATCTTCGATAGGGGAAATTGTGCTTGGGACATGCCCCGTTGAGGTTGGTGAAGTGTATAAAGACTCTTTAACCCCCATTGCTCTTATGGACCAATACCGAATTTGAGAGCCACTTTGGGAATTAAACTTCTCTAATGGACCTTGGCTGGCTCGAGAAGTTTCCATATTTCCTTCTTCAATGCCTTTACTTTCTCTGGGGATGTTCGACGAGCTTTCTGTATGATCGACTTAAATGTTAGATCCACGTGGAGTCGATGATAGGCGACTTTGAGATTAATTCCCAACATGTCGTATGGTTCCCACGTAAATACATTTAAGATCTATTTGAGGAAGGCAATCAACTTCTCCCATTAAAGGTTAAACATGCTTATTCTGATCAAAACTTTTTCTCCATCCTGGCCTTATAAAAATAACCCCATCCAGGTCTTTGACGACCCTATTACTAGGGTGGATCCTTGTCTCTTCCACCTTGATTGGTTGTGCCATAATTGCTACTTCGACGGAGTAACCCCATCTTGGGTTGTCTCTGGGATAACCTCTTTCTTTTTCTTTTTTTTCCTACTTGGGCCTAATAGCGGCAATGTAGCACTTCTAAGCAACTACTTGATCACCTCTTATCTCCATTATGCCCCCTGTATGTGATGCACTTGAGCTTCTGGTGGTAGGTGGAAGGGACAACTCTTATAATATGAAGCCACACTCTGCTTATAGTGTCATGATAACATGAGTCAATATCAACCACTAAAAACTCTATGAGTTTTAAAATATTCCTTGTCCTCACTGCCTAGACCATAATCCCTAACGCCATTGTCATCTTCCCCGAAAAGCCAACCAGAGGAATGGTTGCCTCCTTGAGGTCTGACATCTTAAGCTTGAGTTTTTGGAAGATCTCTAGGTACATTTGCTCTAAAGATTTCCTCTGGTCCACTAGTAGTTTGTCCACGTCCCAGTTCATTCTGATTATGATTACTAGCGCTTCGTGGCATGGGGTTCGTACCCAATAAAGTCTTCCTTCGTGAGGACAATATGCTTGTTGTAATCGACGTCCTCTGGCTGCCGATGCTTGCTAGCCTGGCTTTTAACAGGATCAATCTGGAAAGCTTCCATCATAGACGTAACTTTTTGAGTTCCACCCGAATAGCATTCCCTTAAATATTCTTAAGGTTGGATGCTTCATGTATGACTGCGAACTCATGTTCCACCTCATCATTTAGGACACTGTCTAGTTTTTGGTCGCCATTCGCTGCGACTTGGTCAGACTTTTTCTTAATAAAATCGTTCACATGCCCAGTCTGGGCTAATTCCTCCAGATGAGCTTTGAGCACCTTACATTTTTTGGTCTCGTGGTCACCTTTTTTGGGGAACGCACATCGAAGCGTGTTGTTTCTCTTGATCGAATCTCCACCCATCTTCTTTGGCCACTTAGAGAACTTTTGATTTTTTATTTTTGCCAAAATCTTGTTGATTGGCTCCTTAAAAACTGTATTGAGCGTTTGATAAGCATTAGAGGAATATGCCCTGCATCCATTCCTAACATCGTTCTGCTTTTTATTCCCCTTTTTAGGATTCTTCTCTTTATCGCCCCTTTGCCTTGGCGTAAACAACCTCAAATTGACTGGCGTGGACATAACCTCCACCTTGGCGTATTGCTCAATTCATGACGTGAGATCATCGATAGTATCAACTTCCTTTCTGGTAAGGGATTGATACAATATAGATGTATGGGGTAAACGTATTTTAAAGGATGCTGCGATAACTTGCCCCGAGCAATACTCCACCTCGTCGAAGACCTCCCAATAACGCTTGGCGTACTTGCACAAAAACTCATGTGTTTTCTTTCTCATCGTAGGCAGTAATTCCATTCTCTTAGGATGAGAGTTGCGGTGATGAAACGAGCAGTGAAGGACTTAGCGAGCCCTTTGAAGCTCTAGATGGACCCCGGGGTAATTTTTCGAACCACTTCTGGGCGATGTCGCTCATACTTGAGGGAAAAATGTGAAACATAAGTGCGTCGTTATGACTCCACAAAGTCATAACTTGAATGTATTATTGAATATGATCGACGAGATCAGTCTTACCACCATACATCTTAAATTGAAGGGTTGCAAACTTCTTTGGGGGCCCTTCTTCTTCGATAGTTCTCGGAAAATGAGACTTCATCTGAGTGATAAGAGCTCTTTTTGCCAGCTCCTTTGTGAACCTTGCCCCTTGATGAGCAAGGTGTTGGTCCATCTCTCTTCGAACCAGACTCCCTATGTCATCCTTGTGGCGTTCGTGGTCCATGTGGCACCTTGTTTAATGGCTTCCATGATATGAACATTCTTGGTCGTGCCTGGCATTCCTTCCTAGGCTGCGAGTCTTACTCGCGTGAGGGCTGGGAGTCTGAGCACGATGCTTGTGATCATGGAAGAGTTCTCTCTCCACTTCTTCTCGTCACCGTTGAAGGCGAGATTTTTTTTCCATCTGTAGTCGAGCAACCTCTTCTTACTGTTGGAGTCTTGCTTCGTAAGCGTCGACCAACCGTGAGATCTGGGTAGACATAGGCTCCTCATGGCTCTCCTCAGAAGGCTGTCACTTTGGGTGAAACCTTGGATTCTGCTCCCGATGAACCTCAGATCCGACTCTCAATGGGGCCAAGTCAGTTCGCACATCTCCAGATTGAGCACAAAAAGACAGGAAAAAATTGTGACAATCCGTTGCATTCCAGTTAACATGCGTGTTCAAATTGCGGTGATTGGTTTGTCGCGCCAACTACTCGTTTTCTTCCCCATGGGCTACTGATTTTGCCCCAGAAAACCAAAATATTAGGGTGTGTTTGATAGCCCACACTTGCCATGACAAATGGGGCAAATGGTGACAATTGAAAGTTTTGCACACCATTTTGTGTGTTTGATATCCCTTATTTGCCATATTTTTTTTTTTGCATGGATTCCCACGTCCACATACACGTCTTGCCATTTTTTTTTACTCTTGTTGGCAAAATTTGCTCACCTATAGAGGTAAACAAAGTTTTTCCACAAATTTGCCATTTATTTGAATATTGTTTTTTTTAACTTATTTCTCTTGGTTAAAGCTTTGTTTATTTTGTTAAAAAATGTTTTATAATGTTTTTTTTTAATTTTTCGTTAAAATTGTTTTCTGTGTCAACTAGTCCCCCCCCCCCCCCCCCATAAAAATCGTTTTTCGTAAAAAAACTATTTTATTTTTGTCAAAACTATTTATTATTGTTAAAATTTATTTTTCATTAAAAACTGGTTTTTTTGTTATTTTTTCTTCGCTAAAACTGTTTCACTTTTGGACTAAAAACTATTTTGTGTGTTAAAATTGTATTTAAAGAAAATGTTTTTCGCTAAAAACTGTTTTTACTATTTTTTTCAATAAATTTATTTTTTTCGTCATAAGTTGTTTTTTTGCTAAAATTGTTTTTGTAAAACTATTTTCTAAATAACCATTTTATGTTAATAATTGTTTTTTTGGGTTAATCAACAAATAGTCTCTCGAATATTTTATAACAAACGTTTAGTCCAGTCTTTTTTATTTGTTCCAAAAAGTCCATCAACACATAAAAAACACTCAAAATAAGAACACACATAAATCCATTTAGTGCCTAACCCTAAAGAGTAGTAGTTACAAAATGTGACCCAAATAATAAATAACTCATATTAACTGAGTCATTTAAACATGACGCCCATATTTAAAAGGTATGAGTCAAATATGATGCTTATATTTGAAACCTATAAATTAAATATACATTCCAATTTTAAAAAGCTATGAGTTAAATATAAAGCTCACTTTTAAAAGTTGTGACTGAAGTATGAGTTTTTTTTACATATACCTGGAATTATAATACTTACTTTAGTAGATAAAAATGAGTTGGCCCAATCTATATTTGATCCGTCCATATTTGGCACAATTTATATTTAGCTTAACTCATATTTGATCCAATTACCTACCCTTCCTGGTATGCCTAGTGGTAAGGGTGTGCTGGAGACTGTGTGGTTAGGCGCACGGTCCTGAGTTCGATTTTTCGCTGGTACGCCAGTGGGGTGCGTGTGGGAGGTGGATCCTGCGCAGTACCCCCTGTTTAGCGTGCACAGAGGAGTCCAAATGATTCGTTCGTGTGAAGGTTTCAGATAGGGCTGTAAATCGGGCTGGGTGAGCCGGGCTTGGAGTTGCTCAGGCTCGGCCCGAACTCGCTTACCCATGCTCAAGCCCGAGCTCGACCTGAATTATTTTTTCCCCCCTAGGCCTGAACTCAGCTCATATATATTACGAGCTTCGGGCCCGATTTCGGGGACGCCGAATTTCAATTTTTTTGTAAAAAAAGTTTGAATTAATTTTTTTTTCCTCGTATTTTCATCATGGACAAAATTACACATTAAAAACTAATTGATATTTCATGAAATGAAATATATAATTATGAAATTTATTAAATTAAAACAAGGGAAATAAGAGTGAAAACCTACAAATACCTATTAAATTTCATACATTTAGCAAAATTTGATCACTAACAAAGCCCTATTGTGACTTGAGTAATTATATAAATTATTTATTTATTTATAAATATGAAGTTCGGGCTTCAGGACCAATTCGGGCTTGGCAAGGCTCCGCTCAAGCTCGACCCGAAATTCATTCGGGCTTGAAATTTTGGCTCAGGCTCGGCTCAGCTCAAACTCAAATAAAGCTCGGCCCAAAAATAGCGGGCCGAACGGGCGGGCTTCGGGCCTCGGGCGCTCAATTTACAGGCCTAGTTTCAGATAATTAAAATAAAATAAAATAAAATTGATCCAATCATAATATCCTTTAACATTTACCTCCGAAAGTTTAGCATATTCTCACATTGACACCATAGTCCTGCAAAAGTTGTGTTAAGGCGGGAAAAAACACCCCCCCCTCTCTCTCTCTCTCTCGCTCTCACTCACACACACACACACACACACACACATACATATACACAGAGATGGAGAGAATAAACGTATCAGTAAGGGCAAGACCTCTCTCACCTGATGATGCCAAAACCAGCCCTTGGCGAATTTCTGGAAACTCCATTTTCATCCCCAATCAGCCCTCCAAATTCGAATTCGGTACACCCCTTCTCTCTCTCTCTCTCTATATATATATATATATATATATATATATATATAGACACACGCACAAACACTCATACATTTAGTTCTCCACTAGTTCATTTAACCTAATTAGGGGTTTAGTTGTCCCCGGCCCAACATCGTAAAATAGCTCATTTCAAATCTATTCATTTATGAAATGTATTATTATTATTATTATTATTATTATTATTATTATTCGCATGTATCAAATAATTGCTCACATGAAAAGGCGAAGAGTCCAATATAATATATTATATAGTACTTAAGGGTAGGGGTGGTCATGGGTTGGACCGGATGGGCTTGGCTGGGCTTGGACTGGGCCTATAAAAAATTGAGTTGTCCTAGGCCAGTTCAGGTCCGAATCAGAAGCTAATTACCCAGGCCGAACTGGAAGCTTCTGTTGGAAATTTATGAAGGAATAATAATAAAATAAATTATGAATTTACTTATTTAATTATGTATGGTTTGATCAAACCAAGAACGTGCTCTGAAATGTTAACCTGACAATGCCAGATGGCAAAGGACAGAGAGAGGAGAATAGGGCAATTTTCGGTATAAAAAACAGAGACCTGAACTCCTTTTATAGCCATTTTGGTGGTTGTTCATGGAGCGTCACCTCCTTTCAGGTACGCGACTCAGCAGCCATTGGATCAAGTCTTTTCGGAACTCCTTCGATTGCACGGTCTAGATTTGGCGTCTCACGCACCCTATACAAATCGCCGCGAGTCAATCCAACGGTCCAGATCGACCACAGATCGATTAACCACAACCGTTGATCTGGTTGACTTTGACAAAACTTTAGGGTCTCACGCTACAAGCAACAATGCGCACTTGCGAAGTGCGCCATTAAAGTGCCCAATCACCCTTTTGCACGTCGCGCGAACGCGCGCCGCGATTGGTGAACCCCGACAGTGCACCATAGCATAACGTCTTTGATTAGAAGACTAATAGTCTTCTTTTATCTTTTAGTTATATATCCTTTCACTTTTTTGTAAATTTTCCACGTGGGACATCTAAACCACACCCACCTCATTTACACCTATTTTGCTTTAGCGCTCTCTTTCTACTAAAAGACCCAATATAAAAATCCAAAAATAAAAAACTCACTTACACAATATTAATACTAAATCATATTCCAAAAATAAAACTCAATATTACAATTTAATTAATAAATTATATTTTGAAATTACAACAACTTCTTGCCCAAACCCGCCCAGACCCGAATACGATTTTTTTTTTTATAAAATAAAATTTATTTTTTAACAAATATAGGACCTATTTTGTTGTTTAGAAAATTAATTTTAGAATGTATTGAGACTAAGAGTAAATAAATCCTCAAATAGATATTTTTAAATTGATGTGAATCAAGGCCATTTTTGTAATTTTTGGGTATATTAGCAGTTTTATTTCCTATTTTAGTATTTTTCTGTATTTGGGTTATAGTATTTCCTTTTGTTTTGTTTTAGTATTTAAGGATAACGAGTAGTAATGACATTTTTGTAATTAGGGCCTTTGCTTGGAGCCTAATCTACTCATCTCCTTTAAATACCCACATATAAGCCTCATTTGAGGTGGACTTGAATTTTGAAATAGAAAAGAGTGTGTCTCTCTAAAAGTGTGTTAGATATTTTTAGGAGCCTTTTGACATGTAGTTTACGTCAAATTGTTATCAGAGCGGGTGTTGCTCCGCATTGGTGTTTGGTGTATCGGTGTATTTTTGTTATCAAATTCATACACTACAATCAATGGTTCCTAAAAGATCCAAACAACAACAAGAAGCGAATCCCGATTTGAAGTGACAATGGAAGAAATGAAGCAACAAATGGCCCAACTGATGAGCCAAATGGCTCAACTGATCCAACTCAAACCTCCCACCACCACCTTCGTCCAAACCCTAGCTTCTCCCATCACTAACTTTCCCTACCACCCCTACCGCCCTACTAAGTTACCCAACTGCTGCCCTGCTGCCCAAGGGCGTCAAAATTTCCACATAATCACCCCGAAACCACCCTGTTCCAGTCGACCCCTCCCCAACGACCAGATACAGTGGACCGACCCTCTAAACTCGTCTTCCAGCGTCGTCGACATTATTCCCCCTTCCCGCCCTGCCTCCGACCCGGGCAGACCTCAGATCTATCCCTCTCGACTTCGTTACCCACTGCCCCCCACCCACGCTGCTCCGATTTGACTCCAAAAACCATCGAAAAATCTCTCGGCCTCACTCCAAACCCTAGCTGCCCAACCCTACATCTTCACCCGCTCCATCCAGCCCTCCAAAAACCATCTTCCGACCCTAACTCATACCTGGAAAATTGCCCCTCCCATCTCTGCCCAAACCCACACCTCTTTGCTGGACCGTCCACCCTCTATCCACCCCGTCCAAACCCCACTGACCCAATCTCCCACCACCATGAGGCCGGGTTCCCTCCCGAATCATTTCCACAACCACCCAACCCAAATAATAACCCACACCATTTTCCGGGTCTTATACATACCTTATACCCCCCATCCGACCACTTATTCGGGTCCACCTACTCTATTTTACCCACCCAACGCATTTACTTATCCCACCTTTACCTCACACCCTCAACCTGGTTTATACACCAAGCCCCACGGTTTAAGCGATTACCCCGGATCCCCCACGCATCCCATTGGGACCCCTGAGCAACCAATACCCCCAACATTTTAGATTGGATACCTCCACCTCCACTCGATGTCCATTGCCATGCTCCACATTGAGACCGACACTGTTTATATTACGGCGAACGTGGCCACTTGATAGGCACATGCCCTCACTATCCTGTATTCCCCCAGCTCCTCCCGTGCCCCAGCATGGCCAGCCTCTTCATCCACCGCCTGCAAGGATGCCACCCCCTGCTGATGTTCCTCCTGTGCCAAGTGACGTGATGAGCCTAGATGCTTATCAGGACGAAGATCCATTATCCATGGCCCTTCAGCTACTTTCCCGGAGCCTCCACGGGGATATTCGCATAGACGTGCCCATGTTTGACGGGCGATTTTCTCCGGATGTCATGGTTGATTGGTTAGCTTCATGGAAACAGTTTTTGAGTACAAGCGGGTTTAAGGCCGCTCCTGTGTTACCGTCGCCACCAAAGCCACCAAATTTTAGGACTTTGTTCGGCTTTGGTGGAACGACCTCTGTTACCGTCGCACGACAGCTGGATTGCCTCCTATTCAGACTTGGCTGGAGCTGAAGGCCGCTCTCTAGGTGTCCTTCATCCTACCTGCCTACGAGCGCGACCTTTTTGCTCGCGTTCAATCTCTCACGCAGGACACCTTATCGGTAGTGGAATACACGGAGCAGTTTCATTTTCTGTGCACCAGAGTTCGCCTTCCCGAGACGGAGGATCAACGGATCAGCCGTTATATATATAGATTGTAGCCACATATTTAGCACGATCTCGGACTGAGGGAGATACCGACCTTCCTGAAGGCGGTTGAGTATGCGACCAAGGTTGAGGCGTACCATACAACGCCCACAGCTCTTTCGACCTCCCGGACTCTACCTACACCAGTTTTCGCCCCAGTTCCTCCTCCGGTGGTAGCTTCAGCCCCTATTCCCGCTACTCCACAGCTAGGGCCTCCTACCTTCCGGTGCTACAACTGTGGCAATGTTGGGCACCGAGTTTTTGATTGCCCTCTTCCTCGATGCTGCGCATTATTGGCGATGGATCATCCACCTGATTATTTGGACGCGTCCGAGGAGCTCCCCAAGCACGCCTTAAATTGTCTTAGAGGGCGATTCCGTTGGTCTTCCCCTTTGAGTTCGATGGCGAACTCTTTTTGAGGACGGGAGATTGATGTGAATCGATGCCATTTTTGTCATTTTTTGGCATATTAGCAGTTTTATTTCCTTTTTTAGTATTTTCCTTATTTGGGTTATAATATTTCCTTTTGTTTTGTTTTAGTATTTAAGGATAAGGAGTAGTAAGTACATTTTTGTAATTAGGGCGTTAGCTTGGAGCCTAAGCTACTCCTTTCCTTTAAATACCCACATGTAAGCATTATTTGAGGTAGACTTGAATTTTGAAATAAAAAGAGTGTTTCTCTCTCTAAAAGTGTGTGTTAGATATTTTTAGAAGTCTTTTGACGTGTAGTTTACGTCATAAATGTTCCCCATTTATATATATTTATTTTTATGACTTTTAACCTTAAAGGAATAAAAACTAAACTACTGATATATATTGTGAGTGCAAGAATTATCACAATGAATAATCAAGAAAGCAATATCAAGATGAAAGAAATTATCACTCACACAACAATAGATATACGTGGTTCGACAACTTGCCTACGTCCATGGAGAGGTTACTATGTTCTTATTAGTATCACTTAATGCTCGAGGTTACATCCCATTGCCCCCGGCCAGGGTTTACAATTTATAGATGTATAAAATAAGAGATTAAGTTGTACAAGTAACTCAATTAGCTCATGGATAACTTGTGGTGTTCCTGAATATCTCCTCCGAGATTTTTGGTAACTGATTTGAGTATATCCCTGTTAAATACACGAGTCTTTAATGAATAGCTGATTTAGGCTGGACAGTTCACTGTCCATGTGGGACTGGTCGGCTACTCTCTTGGGCTGAAATAAATGAGCCCCCACAATTGCCCCTAAACTTTTTGGGCTAAACATTTGGGCAAACAAATTTTAAGTAAGTCCAAGGCCCATGGCCTAAAACTGTTTATAAAATTGGAATGGCAAGCTTGTAATACTAATGAACTTGAAGGGGTACGCTCGTCCGAGGTCAAACACCATGGCAGAATTGTAGTTGTGTTGAAGAAGTGTGGGTACACTGGTCCGAGCAAGCATATAGAGTGCCAAAATCTTCATTGGTACCTGTGCTCTAGCATTAGCTCGAAGTTCAAACAAAGATGCATCACCTTCAACCGTCATTTAAAATACTTCTCGTCCACAAAACTTCCAGCATTCTCTTCTTCAATTCTTCGTATTCCAGAGCTTCTTCATATTCATTTTTGTAAGAACCTCTCACCTTCTCTTTGCTTTTACTTCTTCGACCATTCCTCTTCTGTTGCTAAAGCTTTTTCTTTTTTATCATCCATAGCGCTGCTTGATAACAAATCGATAGCATAATTTGGAAAGTCTTACAATATTATTGATTGGGTGGAAATCGACTGTGCCCCCATCTGTAGAGATGTCCATGACATAGAAGGGGGCACTGGAATCATACCCTCTTGATCACACGGGGGGTGGGGGTGACATTTCCCCCAAACCCCCTTTTTCAAAGGTTCTTCAAGTATTTCGATCTCGTCCCTGCTCAGTGTGCTCCAAATGTTTGGAAGATTGTAAATGGGATTTATAAAGTAAATGAGTTATATGGGACCAATTTAGGACTTGTTGAGCTCTACTACAGCTACGTCTGGTCGCGCACCAATGAAGGTATTTTATACTTGAAGACGAGAAGAGTTGATAGGGTTTTAGTTGTAAATCTCCCCGACTCTCATAAAGATTATTGGGGTCATGGCTTTATTGCCAGAAATTGGCAACATCCTTCCCTACCTGAGGGCAAGAGGTACCGAGTCCCCTGGATCTCTGACTAAGGGAGGAACATATAAGTCGCTTTCTCCGTACTTCTGTTTGCTTGCTGTTTCTTTTTCTTCTGTTTTTCTGCTCGCTACTTCTGTTTCCTGTCATCTGGCTTATATTTTCTGCCTCTGTTTTGCAGCTCGCGACAAAAATCAAGAACCTGATTTGAGCTAGGTGAACTTTACTGATATCCTTAAAGCTCAGAGAGTTGAAGAAATACTTCCAGACGGCGAGCACCCTCGTTCTGCAGCTTATCTGCTAGAGTACAAGAACACCACCAACAGTTTTATTGTTCGGCCAGTTGATAAAGTCCTTGCCTTGGAGATTCTTGAAGTTCTGAACCAGTTGTGTTAGAGGAAGAGGAAGGAGAGGAAGAAGAGGGGGAGGAAGAAGAAGAAGAAGAAGAAGAAGAAGAAGAAGAAGAAAAAGAAGAGGAAGGGCAGGAGATGACACCCCTGTAAAGAGGAGAGTGCTTAATGCTGATGATGACGATCAGGCTATATTGTTTGATCGGATAAAATCTTGAAGAGAACAGAGGGGCATTCCCCGAAGGCTAGTGGCTTCAGCCCGGGAGCCAAGGGGAAGGAGAAAGAGATAGAAGGAGAAGAAGGGAGAAGAAGAGGAGAAAAGGGGAGAGAGAGAAAGAAAGAAGAAGAGAAGAAGGAAGAGGCTGGCCTTGAAGCCCCTGCTGTGCCATTTTTTAATACTGCTGCTGAGGGGTCTAGTGTGACCAACACCCCATTCTTGCCCCCGACTTGCTAAAGGGAGCCGTGCTCGTGGCTGGATCGGCCCAGTTGGCACTCGAGTCCGTTCAAGGACTTATTTTGGTGAGTTTCTTCTTTTTTCTCTGTTCTTTTTTCGCTATACTCGTCTTCTCCATATTGATCTTGCTCCTTTTATTTTGTTTCACTACCCTCTTGAATGGTCACGCCTACCAATCCAAGAATAACCAGAAGCTGAAAGATGCCCCGAAGAAGTCTGAAAAAGACGTAGCTGATACTCGCGCTGCTCTGGAGCGGGAAAAGGAGAGTTCGACAAAGGCCTATGCCGATCTGCAGGCGGCTAAGGACTTGGTGGTCGTCGAGAAGGAGAAGCTCGCTGAAGAGAACTTAGGCCTAGTCGGGAAGGTTTAGAATTTAGAGGAGGAGCTCCCGGGCGAGAAGGACAACAATTAAACTGAAGGCTGGAATGCGGCCTACGATGATGCTGAGTTCCAGATCGGGTACGCCATGAAAGTATCCTTCAAAAAAGGATGGGATCAAGCTCTGGGAGCAGCGGGAGTCCCCTCTAATTCTGATCTTTTCCAGCTTCACTCTCCTGAACCCAACCCACTCGTAGAGGAAGAGCCTCCCGTTGGTCACCCTGCCGACTACACTGAGAATGAGTCTACTGAGGTCGAAACGATTGCCGACTAAGAAATGAGGGCTGTTGAGAAAGGGAAGGCAACAGGCAGCTCTGAGCAGGTGAAGGAATAAAGTCTTTTAGCTGTAGGACTTTTCCTTTTCTTCGCTTGTGCCTTGTAATTTTCTTTTCTTCCAGTTGTACTGACCCTTGGCCTCCTTTTTGTTAATTAATGAAAAAGACTTTACTTTATTGATGCGTTCTGCCCTTTCAATTATGCTGATACTAGTTGCATTTCATATTTGTTGTGCTGTTTGTAGCCCATCGTCCTAGAGGACTACATCCCCCTACCTCAAAGTTGGGGATGATTTTGTGACTAGACATCGGCAACCAAGCTCGCAAGGCGTTCATAAGGATTTGCTAGCAACTGAAGGCGAGGACTGAGCAGTACAAGGACCAGTTCGAGCTAGTCGCCAAGCTGAAGGATGATCTCCAGATCATGGAGGACATCGGTTCCTCAGCGCAAGAGGAGATAAATGGTTTGAGGGACAAGCTCTTGGAGAACAAGGATGTGAGTCGAGTGGGCGAGGTGATTTAAGCCGAAAACGATGCTCTGAGGAAAGAGGTCGCCGAGCTGAAAAAGGACATCCATAGGGGATATGTCATTGTAGTCGGACTTCAAAGAGACGTTACAAGGTTGAGACACTTGTTCAGAATGGGCCCTTGAGAAGCATAGGCGGCAGGTTATGATGAAGGCTGGACTGATGCACCGACGAGGTTGAAGGAGGCTGAGGATGTTGCATTTAAGCGTGGGTGGCTGACTGCCCCTTAGGGAGGTCAAGACCTTTAAGGAATCCGACCCGTGGTATCAGCACCAAGTAGAATGCCCTGCTTATCGTCACAATCCCTTCTCAAAGGACGATAAATGGATCCCCATCGATGCCATTCCTGCCCAGCTCCTAAAACCATTACATCGAAGACGATGATGAGGTGTTCGCTCCTAACCTAGATGATGGCCGAAGAGCACGGGCCATCCAAATTATCTTGCTCAGCTCCAAATTATCTTGCTCGCCATCCATAGTTGGTCTAGGTCCTTATTTGATCTTTGTGTATTTTGTCTTCTTCTAATTGTACACTCAATTTTTGTCAATATATAAAGTTTAATTATCAACCTGTTCCATATTTTGAGCATGTGCCGACTAAATATGAGTTAATAAATGACTTTGTATTTTGACTGTTAACAGGTAAGAGTTGACATTTACCGACCACTTAGGACCTTTGCTGACCACGTAATACCGTTGATCATCTTAGGCTTCTTGCCGATTAAATGAATTAGTATTTAAGATTAATCATTTTGGGCGTCTTAGCCGACTAAATAATTCAAGAACAAGTGTTAACCATTTTGGCTCCCTGTCGACTAAAATGAGTTTGTGCTAACTTGTGTACGAACTTTCTCCCAGTCCAATATGCCTTATCAGTATCATTCCATCTGCCTTACCTTTTAGGTCGTGTCGTCACATTCCCTTAGACCTAGGTGAGATGATGGCGAGAATGTACCTGGTTGATGAGCCATTCGCCTGATCAGGTTTTAGCGACCAGCACAGCTGGTGACCATCCTAAGTTGGCTTTTTTGCCGAAGGATTCCTTGCAGGGCTTTTGCTGTTGCCGGGGCAACTCATGAGGTCTATTGTGTTTGTGACAAGGACGTGAAGGTTGTAGTAATTGAAATAAATCCTAATAACTAATTGTAATCACTGTGAACCCTGCTCGGCACAATAAAATCCCTTGATTGAAATAAGTTGAACAACTTATTGTAATCCACAGGAGTTTTGTTATTTGCGAGGAAGTTCTTTGGCTAAGACGAGCTGAGTAGCTTATTGTAGCCAAAGGTAATCTCTTCTTTTGGTTGAGGGAGTTATCATTTGGAAAGGGTGCTACTGAGATACGTAACAAAAAATTTGAAGCAACATACGAGATCAAAATGCGAGGGTCAATAGGCCTTTATTCATTGAATAATAACTTGCAAGCAACAAATGTTTGGAATAAAAATTTGCATAAATTAAATGTGATGATAAAAGATAAAGAAAACTAAAAATCAAGGTTATAAAAGGCGCGAGGCGTGGTCAAGGTGTAGAGGTCGAGCCTAGGCGTAAAAAGGCGTTTTTCCTTTTTTTTATTATTTTAATTATTCTAAGGCTAGTAATATAGTAAAATAATACATACCTTGAATTTTGAAAATATATCCATATGTTTGGTAGCCATCTTTTTCATATTCATGCTCCATAATCAATATATAAAATGTATTTCTCAACATTTAATAAGTAATATACAAAATGTATTTTTCATAATTCAATAATCAATATCAATGATCATTCAATAATCAATAATCAATACAAAATGATTCAATATACGAAATGTATTTTTCACCTTTCAAATGAATCATATAGACTTTTGGTCGGAAGTCGGTTGGCAATGTTAGGCTTTTTTTTGGACGAGAAGCTGAAAGAGACTGAGAGGTTTGGGATATTGTTTTTCTTTTGATTGTTTTGGACGAGATATTGGTCCGGTTTATTAAAAAAAGCCTTTAAAAGGCGATATCGTTTCACTAAGGCCCCTTTATTTTAAAATAAAAAGTGGCCTTAAGCCTTTTACCAAGAATAAAGCGTAGGCGAGCCGTTTCTCTCAAGTCTCAAGCCTAGGCGGGCCTTTTAGAACACGGCTAAAAATAGAACTTCTTGAGGTTGGTTGCGTTCCACGCTCTTGGTATCTCCCTGCCCTCCAGCATTTTCAAGTGATATGCTCCTTGAAGGTCGTCCCTAATTACTTTAAAAGGCCCAAACCAGTTTGGTCCTAGCTTGCCATCTGACGGTCTTACGTCACTGACGAGGACTTTCCTTAGGACAGAGTCCCCCACGTGGAATTTCCTCGGGTTGACTTTTTTGTTATACAACTTGGCCAGCTACTGCTGATAAGAAGCCAACTTGATCATGGTCTGTTTTCTTCGCTCGTCTACTAAGTTAAGTTCAGTTCGTAATGCATCGTCGTTCAACCCTTGGTTGACCAAGTTAGTTCTCATGGTAGGAAGACCAACTTCAAGCGGGATAATAGCTTTCCATAGGCGAGCACGAAGGGTGTTTCCCCAGTTGGTAACCTAAGAGTAGTACGGTAGGCCCACAGATAATGGGGGAGTTCGTCCACCTAGGCACCCTTTGTTCTTTCCAGTCTCTTCTTTAGGCCGTCGAGAATGGTTTTGTTGGAAGCTTCTGCCTGACCATTGCTTTGGGGATAGGCCACATAACTGAAATGGTGCTTGATGCCATGCTCATCACAGAAATCTTGAAAGAAGCTGCTTTTAAACTGTGTGCCGTTGTCGGTGATGATAGTTTTTGGTATCCCAAAGCGTGTTATGACGTTTTTTCAGATGAATGTAGTCATGTCGACGTCACGAATGTTTGCCAGTGGTCATGTATCTACTCACTTGGTGAAGTAGTCTGTGCCGACCAGCAGGTACTTGCGATTTCCAGGTACGGTAGGTAGTGGTCCCACAATATCTAGTCCCATTGCGCGAACGACCAAGGACTTGTCAAGGATTTCTGGTCGCTGGTTGGTTAGTGGACCATGGGAGAGAATTTTTGACACTTTTCACATTTGCAAACATAGGTACTTGCATCCTTTTACATGTACCAGTAGCATTCCTTGATCGCTCGAAAGGCCAATGACCTCCCTCCTGCGTGACTCCTACAAATACCATCATGAAGTTCACTGAGAATTTGCTCGGTGTCGTGTGGGTGGACACATTGGAGGTAAGGGCCTGTGAATGATCTCTTGCAGAGCTTTCCCCCCTGGGGCGAGGTAGAAACGGGTTGCTTTCACTTTTACTTGATGAGCCAATCTCCCATTATCATGCAGCGTATCACTCCATAGATAGGCAATGATGGAATCCATCCAACTAGGGCCCTTTATATGAGGACTTGTTCGGCGACCACTGTCTGGTCAATGCTTGGCTGGTCGAGGAACTTAATTTGAATAGTTCTTCTGAGATCGGAGTCCACTGCTGAGCTTAGGGCTGCTATTACGCCAGCAAGACGTTTCTGGATGCAGAACAACGCTACCTGCCTTTGGAAAAGCTTGCATATGCATTATTGGTTACCTCAAGGAAGCTTAAACATTACTTTGAAGCTCACCAATAAAAGTGATCACTTCATATCCCTTCAACGCTGTTCTTCGAAAAGCCGACCTCTCTGGATAACTCTCGAAGTGGTTGGTAGAGCTTGGAAGGTTCGGTATCCACTTTCAACCAAGAACAACAACTAACGGACAAGTCCTGGCTGATTTCATCGTCGAGTTCATAGGAAACCAGCCTATCGACCAAAAGGAAACGAAATAGTCCACAAACGAGGAAGCGCAATCTAAAGACTGGACCCTATACGTTGATGGAGCCTCTAACTCCAAGGAGGCAGGAGTAAGAATCGCCCTCATCACACCAGAAGACGCTGTCATCGAATAAGGAATCAGGTTAGGATTTGAAGCCTCCAACAACGAAGCTGAATACAAAACACTGATCACTGGCTTGCGTAAGGCCCAAATGCTGGGGGCAAGGCGCCTCAACATGTTCGACGATTCCAAACTGGTCTCCAAGCAAGTAAATGGAGATTTCGATGCAAAAGACGTTAAGATGGCAGCATACCTTGCCGTAGTAAGAGATCTTATGGCGGGATTTGAAAAGGTTAATATTCAGCCTACTGTCAGCCTTCCTTTTCACTAACTAGAGCCGAGCTCACAGCATGGTTTGATACTGCGAGATAGAGATATAGTGGATCCCCATCATCGGGATCACCAATAGGGGCGGTTTACTGAGGTAGGACTTGATCTCCGCTCAAGCTCTTGAGCAGTTATCGTTCCACATGAGGCCTTTGTCTTTCTTTTGAAGCTGAAAGAATGGTCGACAGCGTTCCGAGGACTTGGAGATGAAGCGGTTGAGTGCTGCGAGCATACCAGTAAGCTTTTGAACATCTCGCAATGTCCGTGGAGGCTGGATCTTGGTGATCGCGTCAATCTGATATGAATTGGCCTCAATTCCTCTTTTGTTGACCAAATAGCCCCAAAACTTACCTAATTGGATACCGAATGAACACTTACTTGAGTTGAGTCTCATTCGGTGCTTCCTGAGGATATCAAAGGTTCTGGTTAAGTTCGTTAGGTGATCGTCTTTGTTCTTGCTCTTGACTAACATGTCATCAATGTAGACCTCCATTGTGTCTCCAATCTTCTAGTTGGACATCTTCGTGACCAGCCTCTGATAAGTTGCCTTTGCGTTCTTTAGGCCAAACGGCATGGCCTTGTAACAGTATAAACCAATCGAGGTTATGAAGGCCGTTTTATCCTGGCCAGGGCCGAATAACAGAATTTGATGGTTCCTTGAATAGGCGTCCAAAAAACTCATCCATTCATGTGCTGCCGTAGCGTCAACTAACTGATTAATCTTAGGCAGTGGGAAGCTGTCTTTGGGGCATGCCCTGTTGAGGTCTGTGAAGTCGATACAGACCCTCCAACTGCCGTTGCTCTTTCGTACTACCACTGGGTAGGCTAACCACTTGGGGAACTAAACTTACTTTATGGATCCCACATCCAGAAGCTTCCCTACTTCGTTCTCCACCGCTTTAGCCTTCTCGGGGGCTGTTCGGCAAGCCTCTGAGTGATTGGCTTGAAGGTCGGGTAAACATGTAGATGATGGCAGGATACGTCGAGATCAATCCCAGACAGATCATATGGCACCCACGTAGGGCAATCAACTTTTTCTTCTCGTGATCGGTGAGTGCAGTTCCGATCAGAACTCTCTCTGGCAAGCTGTCATCAGCCCCAACTTTCTAAGGCTTTCAACGACCCTATCAGCGGGGTGGACCCTGGTTTCCTCCACCCCTGGTCAGTCGTACCGTAGTTGCTATTTAGAGGATGTAGCCCCATCCCGGGCTTCCTCTGGAGCGTCTTTTGGTTCCTTCTTCTTCTTCTTCTTCTTCTTCTTCTTCTTCTTCTTCTTCTTCTTCTTCGTCCTAGGACGGATGACCGCAGTGAAGTACTTCCTTGCAGTGGCCTGGTCGCCACGAATCTCGACCACGTCCCGGTCTGTGATACAATTTAGTTTTTGGTGGTAGGTAGATGGTACGACCCTCATGGCGTGCAACCAACCTCTGCCTAGAATGACATGATATGGGGACTCTATGTCCACCACCAAGAACTCAATCATCTTCGAGATGTTGCCTGCTCTGACTGGCAGGACTATCTTTCCCAGCGACATCGTAATCTTCCTTGCGAAGCCGACCAACGGGATTGTGGCCTCCTTGAGGTCGGCTAGGTTGGGCTTCAGCTTGTGGAACAACTCTAGGTCCATCACCTCTGACGAGCTTCCCTGATTTACCAGCAGCTTGTCGACGTCCCAATTTGCAATTCTTAGAGTTATCACGAGTGCATCGTGATGTGGACTCCTCACTCCGATCAGATCTTCTTCAGTGAAGAGGATGTGTTTGGTGTAGTCGATGCCCTCTGAACGCCGACGCTTGCCATCTTGACTTTTCGCAGGGTTAATCTGGAATGCCTCCGTAACGGCAGTGACCTTCAGCTCCATCTGAACAACGTTCCTTTAGATCTGCTTCAGGTATGACGCTCAATGGATCACCACGAACTCCTGTCCCATATCGTCATCGACATTGTTTGGTATCTGGTCGCCATTGGTTGCGACCTTGTCAACTTTCTTTTCTATGTATTCATTGAGATGCCCAAATTGGGCCAACTCTTCCAAGTGTGACTTCAGAGCCTTGCAATTCTCAGCTCTGTGGCCGCCCTCCATGTGGAATGCATATCTCAGCGCGTTGTTCCTCTTTGTTGAGTCACCGCCCATCTTCTTGGGCCACTCGACGAACGGTTGATCCTTGATCTTGCTCAAGATCTTGTAGATTTGTTCTTTAAAGACTGTGTTAACAGCCTGGAACGCCTTCGAAGGATCAACCTTATTCCCATTCTTAGAGCCGTTCTTGCCCCCGATTTTGTTCCCTTTCTTTGGAGTGTCACTCTTATCTCCTCCTTTGCTTACCTTTGCTCGATCGTTGTCCCCTGCATTAGAGTGAACCACATCCTCAACCTAGGCGTATTTCTCAATACGGGCCATAAGGTCGTCAATGGTGCTGGCTTCTTCCTTTGTCATGTGGTCGGCAGACCAATCTTGAAGGATGCAACGACAAACTGCTCCGAGTAGTCCTCCACTTCATTAAGGACCTTCCAGTACCTCTTGGCATCACGAAGGCTCTCGTGTGGCTTTTCTTCATTGTGAGTAGTGAATCCATCCTCTTGGGGTGGGAGCTGCTGGTTATGAAGCGAGTAGTAAAGACCTTTGCTGGGGGCCTTGAAGCTCTTGACCGACTTGTGGGGCAGCTTCTCAAACCACTTCTGTGCCACGTCATGTAAGCTAGAAGGGAAAATTCGACACATCAAGGCGTCGTTGTGACTCCACAAGGTCATCGCTTGCCTGTACTGCCGAACGTGGTCTATGGGATCTGCCTTTCCGTCGTAAATCTTGAACCTGGGAATGATAAACTTCTTTGGGGGTTCCTCTTCTTCAATTGCCGTTGAGAAAGGAGATTTCATCTGAGTGTTGAGAGCTCTCCTGCCTAGCTCCCTAGTAGACCTGGCTCCTCGATGGGCTGGATGTTGGTCCATCTCTTTACGAACCAAAATTCTGATGTTCTCATCTCGACGATCATTGCTTCAGTGGCGCCTCTCTGATCCGCCACGTTCTGATCGATCACGCTCTGACCTACCACGTTCAGAGAATCAAATATGACTTGGTCGCACCTGGAGCTCCCCCCTCAGTTGCGAGTATTGCTCGCCTGAGGACTAGGATTCCTATCACGACCCTTCGTGGTATCTCTATGGAGATCTCTCTCTCCATCCTTTCAAGTCGCCTTTGCAGGCGAGCATTCTCTTCCACCTGGAGGCGTGTGGCTTCTTCTTGTTCTTTGAAGTCTGGCTTTATAAGCGTCGACCAATCTGGAGATCTGGGTAGACCTAGGTGGTCCTTGACTTTCTTTAGAAGGCTGCCTCTCTCGGGGAAACCTGGGATTTGGTTGCTGTCGAATCTCTTACCAGACCCTAGGTGGGACTAGATCATCCTGCACATCGCCAACCTGAGGAATGTTGCTGCTATGGTGAGACATCACGGGCTTTTTGTTGATGAATGCTTTCGTAGGAAAAAGAATCGGTTCCCACAGACGACGTCAATTGTGAGTGCAAGAATTATTACAATGAATAATCAAGAAAGTAATTTCAAGATGAAAACAATTAATCACGCACATAACAACAGATATACGTGGTTCGACAACTTGTCTACGTCTATAGAGTGGTTACTATGTTCTTATTAGTGTCTCTCAATGCTCGAGGTTACATCCCATTGCCCCGCGCTAGGATTTACAATTTATAGATGTGTAAAATAAGAGATTGAATTGTCCAAGTAACTCAATTAGCTCGTGGATAACTTGTGGTGTCCCTGAATATCTCCTCCGAGATTGTTGGTAATCGATTTGAGTATATCCCTGTTTTATTTAAGTGAATGTTAAATACACGAGCCTTTAATGAATAATTGATTTGGGCCGGACAATCCACTGTTCATGCTGGGCTAGTCGGCTACTCTCTTGGTTTGAAAAAAATGAGCCCCCCCCCCCATATATATATATATATTGGGGCCGGGCTCAGGTGGACCTAAGAATACTTGCCCAGACCCACCCAGAAAAAAAATCGGGCTATAAAATTTTGTTAAGCCCAGTTCTTGGGCCTATTTACCTTATCCAACCCCTATTTTTTCCTGGACGGACTTGGCCGGCCTCGGGCCTATGTCCACCTTTACTTAAGGGACCATTTGCTTCTGCGTGAAATACTTTTTAACCGCGTTGAAAACAAAAATGGTGAAATAATTTTTTACATATTTAAAATTAAATTTTTGGTTATTTAAGGTTTGACACTCACTCGTTCTTTGTAATTGAGTTTAACCTCCGTAATTTTCATTTTTGAAGTTAAAACCCCTAAAATGACTTTTAGCAATTAAAAAAGTGCTGTCACCAAACATTTGGGATCAAACCCCAAGAAGTGAAAATGTTGGGTGCCAAAGTCGATATCAATGAACTACTGGTTTGACTTTTAACAATTAAAAAAGTGCTGACATTTGGGATCAAACCCCAAGAAGTGAGAATGTTGGGTGCCAAAGTCGATATCAATGAACTACTGGAGACCAAACTTCAAATAACCGTTAAATTTTTGTTGGTTTGAAATTGTGAATAAGTGAACACCTATAATTATGCAACTTTAGTGTCCGTTTGGTTTGGGGTAAAAAAATAGGTCAAACGTTTGTAGCTTTTAAAGTACTTTAGAAGTTGCCAAAGTTTGACCGATTTTTTTAAAATAGCAAAAAAATTATTTTGAGTTGATTTTTTTATATGGGTCCTGAAATGTTTTAAACATCATATAAAAAAATTAAGTCAAAATATAATTGTTTTACTATTTAAAAAAAATATGTATGTATACTTGGTATGTACTGGAGCCTGTTTGTGTGTGTGTGTGTGTGTGTCTCTCTCTCTCTCTCTATGTATATATATATCTATCCCCTTCACTTTTTCCTAGTTGTAGAGTTGTATCTATGCAATGTATGTTTATTTGCACAAAATTGTAGTAGGGTTCAACTTTGTTTGACATTTGTAAAATTTGGTTTCTAGATAGAATTTTCAGGGAAGAATGTAAGACTTTACAGGTTTACGAATCTCGAACTAAAGTTCTTGTTGCTTCTGCAGTCCGTGGATTTAATGGTACGTTGATGTTTTTCTTCCAGTTATTTATTACATATCCCCATGTTTTTGTTGAATAAAATAAATAACTTTTAAGTTTTAACATATTTAATTTAAAAAGTTTCTTGTGGATATTGTTATATATTAGTAACTGTTGAGAGTTGATGACCAAGTCAAGTCTTATGGAAATTCATGTGCTGACTTTAAAAATATCTCTTTAGAAGATTAAGTGAAATACAAAAAAATATTTTCATTGTCATTTAAAATATTTCTAGTTAAATTAACGATTCTTGCCTTTTCAGAATCAAAAGTTTCTCGTTATTTATTTCAATCAGTGTGCCTGATTCACATAATCTTTCTTGTGTTATAGTTGATGTTAAGTACGAGTTTATCAATATTACTTGCGTAAATTTTAAGAGATCGATGAACTGCAAATGCAATGAACCATCAATCTTACAAAAACTCCCCAAGAATGTTATCACCGTTTTCAGTCTCCACTACCCTTTTATATGTCACTTAAAAATGCTTTTGACCACACAATTTTTTTTTTGTGCCAACACACGCGCGCTGTGTGTGTGTGTGTGGTAGTTCTTAGTTTGGGTGGTTATTTGCGAATTGATGGGTACTTCCAATTGGTGCGATAATTTATGGGATTTTTGACACCAGTTAGTTCGGTGTCAAGTTTTTATAAATAAATGTCTAATGTTTTGTCTTAAAGATTGATGGAGGTGTTGAAATATACAATTGACTCTTCGCGAAGGGATTTTGTTGGGAAAGGAAAGTTCTTGTTTTGGTGTTAATTGCAAATGAAGCGGTAGAAGAATGGAATAAGTAAGAAAAAGAAAGGAATTGTCTTTAAAATTCACTTTATAAAGGCATATGGTTACGTGGATTAGTCCTTCCTTGATTTGACTTTAGAACAAGAAGGCTTTGGAACAGGAGGGAGGAGATGGTTATGGGTTGTCTCGGGTCGACAAGTTATTTTATAATGATGCATGGACAAAGGCGAGGAAAATTCCTTGCATCAAGGGGTATAGGAGGTCCCCTTTCTCCTTTCTTATATATCCTCGTGACGTATGTTTTAAGTAGATTAGTGAGGAGGGCTAATGAGGTGGGATTAGTAGAGGGCTCTGAAATTGAAAATGATAAAATTAATTTTGATTAATTCATAATGTACCTTTGGGATTAGTAAGTGCTTATACCACAAGATATAAATAAGCTGTCTCATTTGCAATTCACAGATTATACCATTTGTTTGCAATTCATAGAAATTTAAGGAAAACTTTTGGGATTAAGAGTGGACATGTCAAAAAGCGCCATTGTTAGGATAAATGTTGATGAAAATATATTAATCAATTTTGCCAACAGTGGGATGTGCAATTGTTCATGGACTTTGGAGTATTTGGACTTGCCTTTAGGATGGAACCCGAGAAGTCATCTTTTTGGAAACCAGTGTTGAAAAAAATGGAAGGAGAGAGTAGATGGATGGAAGAGGGCTTTTTTGTCAAGGGGTGGTAGACTCACCTTGGTTCATTTGGTTTTATGTAGTCTCTCGAAATGTTTCCTATCCAATTTTGGGATACCCATTAACATTGCAAAATGAATTGAAAAACCATTCGAAATTTTTTTATGGGAAGGGAGTAGGGAAAGGAATAACGATCATCTTCTCAATTGGGGGATTGTGTGTAGAATCAAGAATAAGGGAGGGCTGAGAGCGAGAAACTTAATAAAAAGAATCTTGGCTCTTTAGAACAAGACTTGGTGTCGATATCAACCACTAAGAGTAAATACGAGACTCATAGTAATGTATGGCTCTCTTCGTGACCCTTGGAAATCTATTCCTCAAGGATTGGAGTAATTTCTTAAACATACTCATCTAAGAGTGGGGGATGGAAGGAATACTAGGGTCTGGCAAGGTGTTTGGATTACTGAGTCCAAGTTGTGTTTGTTGTATCCCAGATTATATTGTTTCTAGGGCCGGCAAAATAGACCCAAACAGTATCGCCCACCCACTTTTATACGCAATGGTTCAGAATGGGCACCATCATGTTCGTTTCAGGCGGATAGCATATGGGTCACTAAAAACTCACCGATTATTTGCGGGTTTAGGTAGGTTGAGAAATGACCCTTTGTCATTCCTACACATATGAACTAGGGATTTGTAATTAAAAATTTGAATGAGAAAATGGGTCGACGGTTAATCCGACCCAAATCCGACCCGCAACAACCATCAACCCGCCCATATCTTACCCTAACCCATTAACAACCTGAACAAATCCGCCCACACCTGCCCATTTGCCGTCCCTAATTGTTTCTAATCATATCCATGTGTTTATTCATTCTTCACCCCTTCAGTATGGATTGGTAATTCTTCTGGTCTATTTTCTTGTAAATCATTCTTTGATCTCTTGGTGGATTCTCCTCCTATTCCCATTCTGATTGGTACAAGATTGCTTAGAAGGTTGGAATTCCTTCAACATTCCAAATATTTGTACGGTTGGTGGCACATAAAAAGTTGAATAAATGCAATTTGAAGGAATATGAGAGGCCAGAAACATGTCTAACTCCTTATTGATGTGTGATGTGCAAGAAGAATGGTGAAAAATTGAGCATCTCCTATCATACAGTGAGTTTTCAAGAATTTTGAGCCTATGAGGATGCATTATGTTAGCCCTAGCTTGAGATATTTGGAATTGGAGAAATGGAAATATTTTTTAGGAGAAAGAAACAATAAAGGATGAAACATAGGATAGCATCAAATTCATAGCTTCTCTTTGGGTTTCAGCATTAAAGTGAGGTGGCTCTTATTGTTAATCATTGGAGGGAATTTTACTATAACAAGGGATGGTTTGACAACTTCTAATGTTGAAGCAGTGTCAGCCATATGGGGCCTAACAGAAGCATTTTGAAAAGTTTGATGTAATTGTTTCGATATAGAGATCAATCATTCCATCAGCTTGGGACGTCGATTGGTCCTGTGGTACTTTGTTTTATTTTCATATATATTCTTTGTTTTCTTTTCTTTTTCTTTCTTGAGTTGACGGCTGATCCACTGAACATATTGTATGATCTTATCTATATTTATAAAAATCATTGTTTCCAGATAAAAAAGGGGGTGTTGAAGGCCTGTCTTTCGTCTATGCTATTTTTCTGGGTTGAGGTTCACACTCTGGATTGATGGATTTCTTTTTCTTTTTTCCTTTTTTTGGACAACTTCTGTTCGTGTATATTGTTGTCACTGTATGTTCTTTTTATACACCGGCCTCTTTCATTTCAGCCATTTCTTATTGAACTTTTAGTTGCCGTAAAATTTAATAAAAATAAACACTTACCAAATTAGGGAAGTTCTTATATTCCCAACTTTTAACTTATAAATTAGAAGGGAAGGGGGATCTGGATACTAGTTCACTTCACCTTCTAACGTACACATTAAGCTATTGAGTATCTCCTTTGCTGAAAAATAGTTAAGAATGAGAAAACTGATTTATTTTGAGTTTTGTTAAGTAATTTTGTTAAGTAATAACATAATATCGGTGAATGAGCTCCCCCCCCTCTCTCTCTCTCCTGTTTCTTTTTTTTTTACTACCGATGAAACCTAATATTGTTTTCCAACGCTATTTATACAATCAAGTTTTTACTTCATTTGCATGTGGTACAATGATTTTTTTTTACCTTTTTGTGCGAACTCCCAGACATACTATCAAGGACCAAAGTTTCATTTCAAATCATTGTTTTGTTCATCTTGGAAACATGAATGGTCTGTAGAAGTTTTGAACACTTGAGGCAAGTTTTGGTCTTTTTCTGAACTAAAAATCTAAAACAGGAACTTTTCGGCTGTTTTAAAATTAAATATTCTTACCTGCCTACTATATTCTTCCAGTAATCTTATTCTCTAAATCTATATGTGTCCATTATAGTATTAAAGAAGCTTCTGCCATACTTTATAATCTTGATAACGTCTGTTCTGGTTTAATAAAAATGGTGTTGTGTTTTGAATCCTTGGCCTCACTGTCATTTGGTACCTCGTATTACATTGGAAGGAATATTATCAGTACTTGCTCAGTTGTTTGGTTGTAGAATGGTGCCAAAATGTAGCGCTTTAACTCTTTCTCTCTCTCTCAATCTATCCCAATTTTTTCTTTATTCAGGCACTGTTTTTGCTTATGGACAAACTAATAGTGGAAAAACACATACAATGCGAGGAACTGCTACTGAACCTGGAGTAATTCCTCTTGCTGTGCATGATTTGTTTGAAAGTATACAACAGGTAGCAGTTACAATATTGGCACTTTTCCCTGCTTCTGTTATGATGTCATTGTCGCAGCTATCTACTATCAATTTTTTGCTTGGTCAATGTACATAAGAAGTGTTCTAAATAAAACAGATAATTAACTAAAGGGAGTTAATATAGAAGAGTTTGACTTCTCAAAGCATCATTTTGACGTAAACTATATGTCAATGGCCAAAAAACTAAACAAACACCAACTTTAGAGAGAGAATGACGTAAATGACGTCAAATGGGAGCAAGAAAAGATAATCTCTGTCTAAACTCTCTCAAATCTCAATATCTCAAAATGGTAGAATGACTCAAATGAGTCTACAAAAGGGGTATTTATAGGAGGAAGGTAGCTTAGGCTCCAAGCTAAAGAAGTAATTACAATTATGTCCCTATTAGCCTTTTGCTACTTCCTTCCTATAATACCAAACAAACAACTAATATAAGAAAATACATCAAATAAAGGAAGTAAAAGAAAGTAACAAAAATACAATAAAACCCTAAAATTACTAAAAATAACCCCTATTCTTCATTCACATCATTCTCTCCGCCTTCAAAAAAGTTTGTCCTCGAAGTTTGTCCTCGAACTTTAAGATTGAGGTCGAATGCAAAAATTCCCAAAATTGCGGAAGAGACAAAACTTGAGGGGTCCAAATTGAATTTCTGAAAATTTGAGGAAGACTCATCATTCTTGCATCATTCTTCTTCTTCTTCCTCATGCCACACATGTCAACATCAAAATTATTTACCCCCGGGGTCAAAAACCATTTTCTTGGCCTTAAACCCTAGTTCTTGCATTTGGGTGAGGGTTCCAAACATGGCAGAAGATGGTGTGGCTGGCATAGGAGGTGTTTGGACAAAAAGGGGTCGAAACCCTATGGTTTCATGGCTGCTGAGAAGTCCAGGGGGAATTCCATCCACCAGTGGTGAATTCTGGCCTTGTTTGTACACCAGAAAAGGGTCGGACATGGTTCCGAGGGCTGGACGCAAGACGACGGAGCTGTTCGACACTGATTGGGATAGATCGGGCCATGTTGGGCCTGGAA
Organism: Sambucus nigra; assembly: GCA_949130495.1. Classification (NCBI taxonomy): domain Eukaryota; kingdom Viridiplantae; phylum Streptophyta; class Magnoliopsida; order Dipsacales; family Adoxaceae; genus Sambucus; species Sambucus nigra. The sequence goes on along the minus strand of OX422222.1, from coordinate 465,515,333 downwards.
TTAAGGCGTCGGCGGTGGATGGCCTCACAAGCGGTGTCGGAAATGTCCCCAGAACAGGTGGTGGTGGTCGGCTGGTGTCTTGGAAGACAGAAAGTTGCTCTGTCAGCCTGGACGCTGCTATATCTGCCTGGTTGATGGTCGTTGGGGTTCGGACGGGGCTTTTTAACGCCGAAAAGAGGGCCGAAGGCCTGAACGGCGGCTGTTGGGGGCTGTTGGGTGCGCCTAGGGCAGCAGGCTGCTGGATCGGGCCTGTTTGGCCTTGGATAAGGGCTGTTCGACTGCGGTGGTGATATCCGGGAGTGGGCGGTGGATGTCCTGGGGTTTCCGGAGCAGCGGTGGTAGGAGGGTAGGTTCGGGAGGGCTCGGTGATGTTTTTTTGTGGGATTATGGGCAGTATCTGATCTGTAGTGGGTGGGGTTTGGGTATTCCGGGCAGCTATTTGTGGTGGTGGGGTGGTAGGGGGTGTTTGGATGGTGGTTTGGGGATAAATGGGGCTAGGGCTTGGGTTTGTTTTGGGTAGAAGGGTGGAAATGGTTGCAGAATGGGTTTCAGAAGCGTGAGTGGAGGGATTTTGGGAGCTAGGATTCAGGTTTCTTGAATTAGTGTTAGGGTTAATGGCGGTGGATGGCAATTTGGGTGGTGGTGGAGAATTTCGTGCGTCGATCTCATCTAATCGGGTCGTCAATCGGTTGAGGGCCTCCAAGATTTGATTGAAAGTGTTTTCGTTGGAGGTGTTCATCTTTTCTTGAACTCACCTTGACGTTGTTTACGAGTTTTTGTTTTACAACAACAACAACAACAACAACAACAATGGATGGAGTGACTAGGCTCTGATACCAATTGACATAAATGACGTCAAATGGGAGCAAGAAAAGATAATCTCTCTCTAAACTCTCTCAAATCTCAATATCTCAAGATGGTAGACTCAAATGAGTCCACAAAAGGGGTATTTATAGGAGGAAGGTAACTTAGGCTCCAAGCTAAAGAAGTATTACAATTATGTCCCTATTAGCCTTTTGCTACTTCCTTCCCATAATATCAAACAAATAACTAATAAAAGAAAATACATCAAATAAAGGAAATAAAAGAAAGTAACAAAAATACAATAAAACCCGAAAATTACTAAAAATAACCCCTATTCTTCATTCACATCAGAGAAACAAAGAATTTCTTGTATTGAAAATCAAGACTATCTCCAAATGAGGAGTACAAGGAGTATTTATATAGGAGAATTACCGGCACGTAATTACCTAAAAGACTAAAAAGGACGAACATTAACAAAAATATACCTAATTAGTCCCAAACATGCTTGGAGACCAATTAAAAGACTTAAAAGGAAATAAAAGAACTAAAATAAAGGAAACTAATAACAAATATTAAAGTGACTAATATGTCCTTATATGAAACCCATTCCCATCACATTTGATGGTCATTATTTTTGATTCTGAAATTATTGGTAATCTAGCTTGTCTTAGAAATTCACTCTGATGGGGCTATTGTGAAGGCAGACTAGATTACCAACAATTTGGTCTGAACCTTGCAATTTTTGTCTGATTGCCATAAATTAGTAATTTGTTCTTCGATTCGTATTTCTGAAATCAATTTTTCCACTATGCTCATCTTTGTAAAATATGTTGAGTTCTTCACATATTGTCTATAAATAAGTTCTCTTCATTTTTAATTATTTGTTCGGGAGTTTTAGTAAATTTCCCTAAATACATTTTAGGAAAGGGATCGGGAGTTTCTTTTGCGAATGTCCTACATGGAGATCTATAACGAGGAAATAAATGACTTGTTGGCTCCTGAACATAGAAAACTTCAGATCCATGAAAGTATTGAGGTAGTATGTTCACCACCTCTAGCACACACATAAGTGGTATTGTTACTCCAATAAATTCTTACTGTCAGGTTATTCGTTTTATTTTTCTTTAATATATGAAGCGGGGAATATATGTCGCTGGTCTAAAAGAAGAGATTGTTGTATCTCCAGAGCAAGTCCTTCAACTTATGCAGTTTGGAGAGTGTAAGTTCTCGAAAATCTCTCCCTCTCTCTCTCTCTCTCTCTCTCTCTCTCTCTCTCTCCACACACATACTCCGCCCCTCTTATGTACTTTCAAAGGAGTTGCTAAGGGCACAAGTTCTTTTTCATCTTCATATTGTGCTTATGTCTCACATTTCTCTTCCATTTTACTTTTATAATGTCAGTCATCTTTTGTAAGAGGTTCATAAGTGTAAAAATATTACCACAAATTTTCTCATTTTTTTAGTATTATTATAATTCTCACCACATTCTTATCAATTCTCATCCTCACTCAAGTTCTCTTTCTCTCCCTCATTTTGATGTTCACTTATTTAAGTTATCATTTAAGGCATAATATGTGATTTTTGTTTTTTCTTTTAAAATTCCTTTTACAGCTCATCGGCATATCGGAGAGACAAATATGAATGTATACAGTAGTAGGTCTCATACAATCTTCCGCATGGTACAGTTACAACAATTCCGTCCAATCTTTTAAACATTGAAAACACCTAAGTTAGCTTGCCTAACTTTTTGGTTATATAGATAATTGAAAGTAGGGATAAAACTGAAGATGAAGATAGAGATAATTCATGCGATGCTGTTCGCGTATCTGTTCTGGTATGCAATTGATGCCTTTTTTTCCCCTACTATCTTCCCTGTTTTCTGATTACGTTGGTATGATACACTGGTTTCTCCTCATTTTGCTGAATTTTTTATATTTATATATTTGTTTCATTGGTGTCCCTTTCCCCAGAACTTGGTGGACTTAGCCGGTTCAGAGCGTGCTGCAAAGACTGGTGCGGAAGGTGTTCGTTTGAAAGAGGGGTCCCACATTAATAAAAGCTTGATGACACTTGGAACTGTAATAAAGAAATTAAGTGAAGGAGCTGAGAGCCAAGGGTAAGTTTCCCTTTTTATTTTCCTCTCTGGATCAAAACAAATATGTATGACTTTTTAAAATGATTCGTGATACATCACATAATATTTGATACAGGAGTCATGTTCCCTACCGAGACAGCAAACTCACACGTATATTGCAACCTGCTCTGGGTGGAAATGCAAATACTGCTATTATATGCAATATTACGCTTGCGCAGGTACTTACTTTATAAGCTAGTAAACTTACCTTTGATTGAATTTTTTCCTCCATGTTTCCTTGGAATAGATGAAATATTTAACAAAACTCACACTATAGCTTGTGGGATGTTGCTTTCCTTGACTGTTTAGTGAATTTTAATTTATTTTTGTTGTTGCTTTTCTTTCTCCCATGGTTTCATTTTGTTAGTGGAACATATATGGGGAAGATATGTGCAGACTAAGAAATAGTTAATAAGGTTCATATCTTTTTAATACATTACCAGAGAAAAATATTACCTTGGGATCGTGCTTTGAAACAAGTATTCCGCAACATGGGCCGTGTTTTTGTTTGTAAATACATAATTACGGATAAAGTTTATTGGTCCATCATTTATATGGCTTAGAGACTTCAATGGCTTGTCCGCCTGTTTCTTGTATTATACCCACCTGTGTCCTGTTTTCGACAGCCATCCAAGTGCCCAACTGATGTATATGCAGCGGAAATTACTCATACACATTAAAGAATAATAAAGGATAAATCTCAACTCCTCATATATTTATCATTCTAATAATGTAGTAGTGCCGTCCACATCTAGGAAACTAGTGCGAGTCATCCAACAAGCTGAAGCAAAAATAGGAAAGGAATCGTTGATACATAACCTGGCTTCGTCTTTGCCAAAAATGGGAATAATGCCTGATATCGAAAACTGAGGCATCTCGTCTGCGTGACCCAACCCAACAACACTCTATGAAGATGTTCGTAATAGAATACCCAAGGCCTACTCAGCAACCATCAGTACACCCAAATGGCAACTGATGCCTTAGTAGAGGAGAAAAAACAGCCATTACATGCAGCAGTAATGGGGGGCCACAAAATATGACTCACCTAAGGGCAGGTGTATTAATGGAGCTCGGACAAATGTGTTGCTCAAGCCCATATATTGTCATACTCAGATTTCCAATAAAGCACTGATATATATAAGTGTGGCCTCGTCCTTAGTAAGCCTCAGTCCGACCAAGCCGACCTTACTCACTCATCAAGTCAGGCAGACGTGGGTCCCTCCAGAGTGGTCCTTCCTCAATAGTCTCAGCCTCGTACCAAACTTATGGGGCCGAGACCTATCGCTCACCCATAGCCATCTCCAGCAGTCTCGTCTCGGCCTCGTATCACTCAGACAACCGAGACTACACTTCGACCCAGCCCAGCAGTTGCTTACAAGGACGTCAAATATGTTAGTCTCGGCCAGGCCGAGACCTTTTGGGACGACATTTATCCCACGTGTGACACAGGGTCCAGCATGACTAGTCCACGTGGGCAAGCAGTTATAACGAGATCTTCATGAACACGTGATGGAATATTGCATCATCATGACATGTGTGTGCCAGGGACAGGTGGCTGGATCTGATTGGAAGCTTCACCCTTGGCATGCTTATTACATGCTTGGGGGGTATAATGTCCCTAAGAGCTATAAATGCTTATCATCTTCCTCCTTGAAGGAGAGGGAAAATTCCAAACCTTAGCCCAAGCTCTGACACACATACTTAGAGAAAGTGATAGAGAGTTGTACTTTTAGCCATTAGAGCTCCATTGTTTAGTATAAAAACACACAAACACCTGCACAGTGGAGTAGGCCAATAGCTGAACCACTTATATTGATTGTGTTCATCCTCTTCCCCTCATCTCCTTCTATATTTACTTTACTGCTCTTATCTCCATTACTAGCTTGAGCTCATTACAAATTTAAGTGGTGATATCTCTGGTATCATCAAGCACATCTCATTGCACTCCTCGACACGTAATAACATTCCTCGTATCGGGCAGTGGTGATGAGGCCGAATCGGTATCCCATGGCCTCGTTGTACCAATAAGAGCGCTCACCCGCCACTTGCTCAACCTCTCACTCAATTTTTAACTCAAATTCCTGATAGTCATTCTCATCATAGCCAAAATCACAATGTGTGGCCTTCAAATTCGACACCCGAAAGAAGTGCGGGAAGCAAGGATGGCTGGTTTAGGAATTTCGGAAGTTTTAGGGGTTGAAATGAATATTTTGAAGTTAAGAGGTAGGGCTGTATAGTTGTGCTGAAAATTTTGGGGGTTGGATGCGTATCTTCGTGATGTGAATTATATTTTGGGTATTTTAGGCATTTTTTTTGTCTTATTGTAATTTTTCTCTTTGTTATTTTCCATTTTTAGTTGTACTTATTGAGTCTAAGTAAGGGGGCATTTTAGGAAAGTTGCAAGGGTGTGTTTCTAGTTCACATGTGATGCCTCTTATAACATCACATGGGCCTAGGCCCATTTCCCATTTTAGGAACGATTCTAGACCCTTCCATCCCTCCTATAAATACCCTATTCCCTATGATTTAAGCATTCAATATATTCTTCTTCTCAAGTTTAGTTTGTTTGTCTATTTCTTTTGGGTACCATTGGCCGTGTTTACGCACTTTGACAAAGGGATATATGTTTAAGAGGACAGGGTTTGATTTGAAATTAGAATCAGGGGAATAGGGCTGAAATTATATGAATCGAAGAAAGACACCCCCAAATCAGTCACGCTTGACCTGCAAATCTTATCACAAACATTGCTATAAAAAGTACCATTAATTTCCTGGGACCCGGATATGCATCACAAAACCAGAAGCTCTCAAAAAAGCTTTAAATTTGTTTTTCATTTAAAATAGTTTTAACCATTGAAAGTGTGTGGATTATTGATGGAACCATCACCACCATTGAACTCATGATGAATTAAGTGGAGGTATTATCAAACTATTGTAACCTCACTCTGTCACAAATTGAGCATATCTGCTCTAGTAACAATTGAAACATCCGTTGACCGATTTTGTTCTAATTCCTAATTATGTTGCCAAACAAGCGTGCTTAGCAATCTTAGAGAAATTGTCATTTGTGAAATTTTGATTTAATTTTAATTTTTTATTATCATTCAAAGTCTGAATCTCTCAGCTTTGATATAGGGTCTTTTCGACGAAGCCCTAGTTTGATAATGCGATATTTGACTTTACCCATTTTTTCATAACAAAGAGTCATAACGTCAATTTCATGCAAATAGGTGTCGATTTGCATGAAAAAAGTGTCGATTTGTATGCAATAGATGTTATTTTGCATGAAATAGGTGTGGATTTTCATGAAATTATGTAATGATTTGCATGAAATTGGTGTCAGTTTGCATGGAATTGGTGTTATATCTAATCGTAATTAAAACTGGGGTTAAGTCAAATTGTAATTAAAACAGGGGTTAAGTCAAATATCATATTATCAAACTAGAGTTTATCAAACAGCATTTGTAGCTCAACTAAATAGCCAGTAGACAAAGCCATTGAAGCATCTGTCAAAGTCAGCAGTAAATGTCAATTAATGCTGGAACGGTCATTTTCTTTGAAATTCATCCAAGCTTTGGTCATGACAATTTTTTTTTTGAATTTTTGAACAATTATTTTTTACGTAAAAAGAATTTAAAAAAATCCTTGATGATATTGAATGGAAATCTCTCTTCCTCTATGTTCTTCGCACCACTTGTGAATCAACTTTAGCAGTTTTACTTGTATCTCGTAATCTCTTAGGGCTTTGAAGAGAGCTTTGTTGCACATTTTTATTTTTGTGGATTGAGGGTTCGTCCTCAGGCTGTTGGGCTTGTTCGAGTCTATTTTTACGTCATTGGGCGGCTTTTATTTGGTATAATCTGTTTTTTAGTAAACATGCCTTGTAATTGCCCGCTCCCTGATAGCCTCTTTAATACACTGCCTAGAAAAAATGGGAAGAAGAATCTAAATAGAATTAGAACCTTTCCATCATACTAATACGGACATAGTATTGTGACGCTTAAATAGTTTTGCATGGAGTTGAAAGAAAGAGTGATTTATTTATTTTATGCTTAAGCATCCAGTAGCTTTTCTAAAGTCCAATTATGTTTCGAACATTTGTTCTGTCTGGAGAAAGTTGAACATCATATTAATGCCGATTAGTAGGTTTTCTACATTTTGTAATTTAAAAAAGGTTTTTTGACATATCCCCCACGTTACTTATTTGACATACCCCCCACTTTATTAATGTCTTAGACATAACCCCCACAAATTAACAGACTTCCAACTCCGTTAGCAAACCTCTATTTCCTCATTAGACTTAACCCCTCAAAAGTTTATTTGACCAAAATACCCCTCACTTCATTTTCTTCTCCAACTTAAAATCCTAATTATCCAACAAACTCTAATTTTTTCTCTAAAAAAGTCACCAATCAACAAAACTTTAAAATCTGAACACCTCCATCCTCTAAAAGATCACAGTTTCTGCAGTAATTATAATGGATAACAATTTTTCATATACCCAGAACTGTACAAGTACCTTGATTTCAATATCAATTGGCTTTGAAGGATCCATCACCCATTCCAATAATAGTTTGACTTTAAGGTGCATACAATATGATCACTTGACTGGGTGGATTTTGTGATGCGTCAAGTCAAGTTTTACGCATGTCTTCTTTTTTAGAATTTATAAGTTGGCCGATTGAAAGGTACAATTTTGCTGCTGAAAATGATCGGTTACCTACTGGTAGTGCGTTCTCACCTTGATTTTGGTTTAGGTTTTCTAAATGTGTGATTCTAATTTTTAATCCCTTTAATTTTGCGGTGAAAACTTGAAAAACTTAATCGAGTAATGTGGAGTAAGATGGAGGTGTTCAGATTATAAAGTTTTGTTGATTGGTGACTTTTTTAAGAAAAAAATTAGGTTTGTTGGGTAATTAGGTTTTGATTTGGGGAAGAAGCTGAAGCAAGGTGTATTTTGGTCGAAAAAACTTTTTGGGGTTTTAAGTTTTTGGGGGTTATGTCTAAGACATTAGTAAAGTGGGGGTTATGTCAAATAAGACATTGTAAAGTGGGGGTTATGTAAAAAAAACAGTTTCATTTTATCATTCACTTTTCCAATTCTAACAAGTATCTGAGTATATGTCAAAAGTGAGATTCATTTTTTTCGCCCAAGCTAAATTAGTTCGTACCACCACTATATTGGCTCAAATCTTAGCTCCCTTGGTGCTGCAAGATTTCCTTGTGACGCTTTTCCACTTTATTTCTCTAACTTACTCTTGTTTGTGTTCTCTTTTTCTCCACTCCTTATGTGATGGCAGATTCATGCTGATGAGACTAAAAGTAGTCTTCAATTTGCGAGCCGAGCATTACGTGTGACAAACTGTGTTCATGTCAATGAGGTTTTGCTCTAACCCAATTTGCATATGACACAAAATAATTTTTTGCTCTCCTTGTTTCAGTTTCCTCCCCACTTGCATTTGAATTCTAGTTCTACCCCGCCCAACCTTTAATATTATTGTTTACTTGATTCTTAACTCAGTCTATATTCGTGGCAGATTTTGACAGATGCTGCTTTGTTAAAACGTCAAAAAAAAGAGATTGAGGAGCTTCGAGCCAAATTGCAGGTTTGGTATATGTTATAGTTATCATTGATGTACTTATGATGGTGCCTTTTATTTTGGAATTGTTTTTGGGTTATTTGGTCTTTGGCCCTATTTTGTTTTGCTATATTGAGTTTGACCCCCACTTACCACTAATTGGACTTCGACACCCAAAAGCGTCTTAAATACTCATTTAAAGTCGCAAAAGATTCTCAAAAAGCGTAAAAAAAGTGTGTATATTACAGTTTTGGGGGTCAAAGTCCAAGAAGTGAAAATAATTGGGGGGCCAAAGGCCAAATAACCCTTATCCTTTCGTTTTGAAATATTGACATATGTTAATTTATTTTCCTCTGTAAGGGTTCTCATTCAGAACACTTTGAAGAGGAGATTCTTAGTTTGCGGAATACATTATTACAGGTTTGATATTGTTTAAATTTGTAGTTTATCATACAAAGATTTCGATCTTATAGGTTGCAATACTTCCTATATAGACTGAACTAGAGAGGGAGCGGATAGCTTTGGAGCTGGAGGAGGAAAAGAAGGCTCAAGCTGAACGGGAGAAGAGATTGCAAGAGCAAGCCAAGAAAATTGAGAACTTGAGTTCAATGGTTTTATGTTCAAATAGGGATGAGACTCGTGATCCTTACAAGGTCTGTAGTATGTTAGACATTCATTTGGTTGCATTTTTTTTGTTGTTGTTTATGGATACTATTTTCTAGAAGTAATTTCATAATGATTACTTATGGATTCCTCTTTGCACCTGGTATTCTTATACTTGTTTCAACTTTCTTAAACTACTCCATAAAAACTTGAGATATTCCCGGAATCTCGAAAGTGGGAATATAGGCTTGATTTTGCTTTACCAATCTTACGATTTTGTGTTTCTTCAGTGAACATCAGGAGGAACTTAGTAGGCAAACTCCTACTAATAGTCAGTGTGTATTATAGAAAATGCGGCATAGGAAAATGTGGGATGAATATTAAAAAGAGCTAACGGATTAATCTTATCTAATGAGGTGATTTTTGTTGTACGCACACACAGATACACAGAATATAGTATATGTCAAATAATAGGGAGGATTAAGAAAGAGAAGGGATTACCTGGGAAAATATCCTAACTAAGTTTTGAGCACATCAAATTAATCTGAAATGAGAATGAAGTGTTTATGTGCTCTTGCGTGATTGAGTGAGAGAGGGAGACAAAAGAGTTCTCTTTGAAGCCTTTTTAACAACTAAAGAATAGGAGAAATAGAAATTGGAGATAAGAGAGAGGGGTGAGAAAAGGATGGAAAAATTTATGTATGTGGCAATCATGTTCTATACCAGTGAGGTTTACTTATATATGCTTGCAAAGTCCTCAAAAAAAGAAGCCAAAATGGCTCTAAAATCCATTTTACTCTTTCTAGTAACATGATGGGACTCGAAGAGCAACACTTATGATGGAGTAGTGTTATAATGAATACTGGGAGGCCTGTGGGTCAAGTCTTTCGGCCATTTGGTTTGACTCAGTTTGCACATTTGCGTTTTTCTTATGTGCTTAATGCGTGAGGGAAAGTGTGATATGTTCCGCATCGGTGATTCGGCTAGTCGGCTTAGCGAGTCATTGATATTTTGGCCTCTTGTTAAAAAAATATTACACAAGTCTAGTTGATTTCATTAATATATATGTACATTTAACAGTATCGGTACCTTTGGTGCTGAAACCAAGTCGTATTGGTGCTTCAACTGAGTTTTTGAACCACGCCTTTAAGTATCCATCATCTCCATTGCTTGATAATAAATTTATGGCTGATTCTCAACGATCTACAAATATCACGAATAAGATTATCATATTGGTAGCATAATACAAGTTGGGTGTAATAATCGAAACAAGGATTGAGGTACAAAATCCAGCAATATCCTTTGTGGAGTGATATACTTTAAATTGCTGGATTACTATGGCATCTTGAAATGCATATACGCCATCTTTTGGGAAATAATTGTTGTTTTGAAGAAATGTCTGATGCCTATATGTTTTTTCGCCTTGTGTTCAGTAGAAAGAAACCCAAGCTGTCCCCCCTCCACTTGGTTTTCTGAATTAGTTGTTCCCTACTTATAATTGCTTCATAAGTCTGTGCTAGGCTATTATATGATCGCTGCTATTTCCCCTCCTCCCCTCTCTCTCCTATATTTGATTTGGATTTTTTTTCTCTATTTCAGGAGAAGAGGCGTGATACCTGGTGCCCGGGTAATCTTTCAAAGGAAACTCCCAGGGAGGTAATAGTTTATTTTCTACAAGTATCTGTCCATCATGATTTATTGGATGTCACATCACTTGCTGATGCATAAAAACAGATGACTATCTTCTTGCTGCTTTACTAAAATTATATCCAATCAGCACATGTGAGTTTTAGAGTGGTATAATGGTAATTAATATATACTTTAGCAGGCTGTCATGTTCATGATGATGAGGACTACTCAATTGATTAGGTAGTAGCTTGATGCACTTATCTGGATCAGCTAGGAACTTTCCAAAATGTTAGGAAAAATCATCTAGTCAATTGGAAGTGTGTCCCCAGGCACAAAAAAATTGTGGGGTGGGGAACTGATGACTAACTAAATGAAAAACAAAGCATTGTGGGCAAAAATGGCCTCTTAGAGGAAGTGATGAAAACTAAGGAGTGCAATAAATTTAATTGTAGTATCATCGAATTTTACTTTTTTTTTTTATAGAAAAAATTTGTTTAACTTTTATTGTATTACCTTATTTAGATTAGCAGGGGTGATATTCCCTCGGGCGGCCTTGCCGTCCGAATTGTAGTCTGGAGAAGTGTCCTCTGCGGCGGACCGGGCCCAAGTCCCCTGGAAGGGGGAGCCAGAGAGGGTGAGAGCCCCGTCGTACCCAAAAAAGGTTCCATATTCGTGAGATCAAGCATCCTCCACGAGCCATGCATGCACACGCATGATGGCGAGGCAAACATGGATCACGAATAGCACTTTGAGGTTCATCCGGAGGACCGCCAAGGTGAACAACCTCTGGTCGATGGAACAATGTAGGCAAGGGAAGGCGGCAAAATGGATCCGTAACCTCGGGAAAAGGATTGGCTTTGTGCTCTCTTTAGTCTTTTAAATTTTTTAGAGTTATCTTAATTAACAAGATAATGTAGCTTATATATAAGTCCTTTGGCTAATTATCATAATCACATTACATTTAGTGAAAGAAAGTTCTCAATTTGTGTTCTTGTATGCCATTTGTCGTGTTACGTCAAATTGGAGCCATAAGTGCTGTGCTCCCCAAGTTGTTGTCTAAGAAATCTAGACATCTTCAATGGCGCCCGAGAGATCAAGCTAAATTTGATCGAACGACGCCTTTTCTCCTTAGAGAAGACATTTGCCCCCTTAATTTAAGAAGTCCGAGGCTGCCTCCTCCTCAGCCATCACCCACCACATCGCCCCCTTACCTCGCCAACACCCACCTAACCTCCTTTGCCAATCGTTCAACCACCACTGTTATCAAACCCATCCCCCAATGACAAAATCGACGATGAAATATGGGTCGCGTGCTGTATATTTTGGAGAGGACGTTACAAGGAGACATTTATGTTAACATTCCCAAGTTTGATGCTATCATTGAGATGGACACATTTGTCGACTGTCTTGACTCTGTAGAGAAAAATCTAACCTAAAAGGACATCACGAGCCTGAAATGAGTGAAGTTACTGACCATGACCAAGTTGCAGGGCTACGCATGAATTTAGTGGAACGAGTTAGTGCAAGAGAGAGTTGTTAGATCAACCGCTATTCGAGAGCATCTATCAATTGACTTCATTTCGGAGTCCTATGAGAAGGACCTTTTCACTAGGGTGCAGGGGTTGCAACTGTTGGGCGGATGCTCACTCAAAAGGAGTGATTCATGCACGCCTAAGATCCAAAGATAAAGAGCAACCGGAGAGATAACAAGAGAAATACACTTTAAACGCAAAGTATTAAGAAAGTAATGAGAAATCACACACATCAACAAATCATAAGACAAGATGTACATGGTTCACTAATTTGGCTACGTCCACGGATGACGGATTCTTTTCTTTGATATAAACAACAAGAGTTACAACTCTCTCAAGCCTCACAATCCTCTCAAAGTGTATACAAGAGCGCAAAATGATGAATAATAGAAACTCTCGTCTATTTCCTATTTCTGTGTGTTTTGAATCATGGCTGAAACTCTCCTTAAATAAAGAGTAAAAGTGAACAGTAAACCACGCATGAACCGTAACCCCAGCGTATGAACAGTGCCCACATATCAACTGTACCCGCGTAAATTTCAAGCCAAAATTCACAGCAACATGGTACCATGTCCGTAACAGAGTATGATTAGCTGTTGCAATTTTTGTGTACAAAGGCCAGGTTGAGGGTTGAGGGAGATCACTGAGCAGAAGATCGCACAATACCTGCAGGGACTCCAGTTCCGTTATGGCTTTGGACTATCACTTCTTTGAGACAGACAATCAAGTATGCTCTCGACTTAGAGGGGTGTTTATGGTGATGACTACAGGCCAGGGATGCTCGATCACTACCCCCATTCGCCGGACTAAGGTCAATTGCTTTAACTGTGATGCATTAGGACACAAATTTACAAAGTGTTCAAAGCAGAATAAGCATGGTATTGAGGTGGAGATTGTCACTCCTGTGGAGATTTGTCATCAAGCATGTAATCATCGTCCCGCCGGATAAGAGCTTTGTATGTTATTTTTTTTGATTGCATATGCTAGTAGCTGGTTAGAGGCATATTTCCATGATTTGTCCCTTGCCCTACCCAAGGCTATATATGTCGATGTAATAGCCTTCGATTGGGGATTAAATAGCTTGAAGAGACTTTTATCCCTTTTGGTATATTTATGTGTTTCTTGTTAATTTCTCTGCACTGTAATTTACGTCATGACTCTTGTTTTAATGGAAGAACAAAAAAGTAAGAGCATTCAATGATCGGGAAACCCCAAATGGGCCTTCAATGGACTAAACTTGATAGAGGGAGCTAGAGAAAGGTATAATCTCTTTGTGTTTTCTACACTTAAATTTGGTATTAATAGTTTATTAATTTGTATTATATTCCGTTATCGGGTAGACAAATAACCTGCATATTATGTTTTTTATGATATTATGTTGAAATAAGTTGTTAGTGTTTGTTTCAATTGGTTATTTTCTTAAAAATGAGTCTGTGGAAGCTGTTTACTAAAAATCTATTTTTATACGCATTTTTACTATTTTTATGTATTAGTTATTAGAAGATGGCCTGTCATGTCGAGCCAAGCTCAAATGGGGAGGAGGCCTTGTTTCTCTCACGGTTGAACACCAGACCTTGGCTAACCCTTGGAGTTTGGTGGCCACGAGTCGCATGCTTTTGACACCTCCCTTATACTCGAATACTTTATAGATCGAAACCATCTAATCCACAAATGAATCCGGATCAAGGTGGCCATAAAATTTGGGTATGTCTACCCATATATGCCCGTGCAAAGATTTCTCCAACAATCGGAGAACGTGGCACAAGTGGTCTGGGGGCTTGGGCTCTTCTTCTTCATCTCCTTCCGAGAAGTTATCCGTACCCCCAAGTGCACAAGGCTGCCTTTGCCATTGGGCTGCCGGTCTTGGCTGTTTCGGAAAAACTTCAGGTCGGAGTGAATCTCTGTTGAGGCATTCCGTCATGAGGTGGCCTCGTTTGAAGCAAATGAAGCTTGTCCTTTGCTTCGTGGGTACAAAGAGATTAATAAAGGGGGTGCAACTCTCCACAAGAACATCATTTTCTGAGAGGTCGTCATAGAGCGGAGGGCGATGGGGTTAAAGATCCGAAACTGGGCAGCCCTCATCTTTGAGGCCTTTGGGGGAATTGTAATCATTATCGCTGCCCTCCAAGTTCTCCCAAACTACCAGAGAGCTAGTGGTTGGTGGCGGATGTTGAGTCTAATCCCTTAGGTGATGACCCTCATCGTGGGTGAGGGTGTTTTGGTGATCTGCCATGTCTGAAATGGTGGACCTCGAACAAGGTCGAACCCGAGGAAACTTGATAGGAGCTCTTACCTCCACAAGAATGACGTTGGGAGGCTCTGGAGCCTTGTTGGCATGATGGTGGTGAGGTGCATAAGAAGCCCTAGGTGGAGACCAAACTAAGTCTCTATGTCTAATTACCATCCTAAGGTGTGTGAACTTGGTTTGCACGAGGATGAAGTCTGACATTAGATTTTGATAATCTTTCACTCTAACCAGAGAAGTAACTGATTACGACTTGACAATGTTTTTGCCCCCACGGAATTAGGACAACCAACGGGTAGAACAACATGTTCTTACATATTATATAATAATTTCTTAAAAGAAATTGGTTGGAAATATGGAATTTTCCAATTTGCCGGTGTTAAGACTGACTTGTTCAGCCAACGGGTAATGTCATTGGATTTATGTTGATAGCATCACATGGACTGTTTAAAGCACGAAATGACTGAGTCAAAGCAGTGGGAAAAGACATTTTGGCTTAAGATGTGATAGAATATAAAAGTGTAAAAATAAAGAGCCAAGTGTTAGAAAATGATTCGTGTTCTTCACTTTAAGTTGCTAGGATTTAAGGCTTTGTCGATTTCATTTTCAGCTAAATCATTTCATCCAAATTTACATGGCTGTTATCAAAGTATTGTTAGAACTGAGGCATTATTTTACGAAATTCCCATCTATAGATGGAAAATTTAATATGACTACATTTCATTTTGCAAATTTAGAAACATTTGATCAAGTTTTGTTTCCTTGTTCTGCTATGTAAGAAAAAGATATAGCCAGCTCTAAAACTGCTACAGGTATATTCTAATATTTGTTCCTGTTGCTTTAGTTCTATTCCACTGTCCAAGAAAAGCCTTCTTCTGTAAAACCCACGAGAGCTGAGCGTGACATGGGGCCTCTTCTACCTTTTGAAGAATTAGTTAATGAAGTTAGCATTGATAGCTCTTTCAAGGAAGAGGAAGATTGTAATAAAAATGCATTGGAGGACTGTAGTCTTCCTGATCCACGTGCTCTGCTGCATGTTACTAGCAGGAGGAAAGTGCCCCCAAGGAAGAAAAGCTTGCCTACGGTTTGTGTTATGAATCTTTGATCTTCAGTTTTTTACAATTTTTTGGCACCCTATTAATTATTTCTCTGGCAGGAGAACAATGAATTGGCGAAGTTGCAAGTAGAATATGATGATTTGGTTTTAAAATTTGAAGCTCAGGTTGTTGTTCTTTCTTTTTTTTTTTTTTTTTGGTTTTTTGGTGCCTCCCATGTTTGATATTAGTGTATCTTACAGTCATCTTTTCCCTGTTTCAGAAAGCTACGAGTGATATGCAAATTGATTTCTTAACAAAAAAGCTTGCCGAGTCTAGTTTACATTCGGATAAGAACTCTACTGACAATTCTACCATTCTTGAGAACGCAGACAAAAGTTTAGAGGAGTCGGAGCCTATTCTTGTGATCAAGCAACTACAAGAAAAGGTTTTTCTTTTTCTTTCTTTTCTCAATAAATTTTCGTTTATCCTATTTTTTTTCCTGTGACTGGGCAAGGGATTATGATAATATCTGATTAGTACTCTTTTGGGACCTTTTGTCCTTGGTTCTTTAGTGTTATTAATTTCAGTCTGTTCTATTTGTTGCAGATCACAATGTTAGAGATGGAGAAGTCTTCTAGCCAGAAAAATTTGGATTCTGTTGTTGAGTTGGCGACTGAGCAGAACATAAGCGCCAATAAGAAGTTTGAAGAGGTAATGGTGGTTCGATGCATTTAAGGTCTGAGTTTGCTGCACCTTGTAAGCATCTGAATGCATATTAAATTTATGAGGTGTTTCGTTATTTATTTATTTTACACTTTACCCGCTTAGCTAATGCTTTTTTATTAGTGCTACAAAATCAATTACGCGCCCAAATTCAACAATTCTAGATTATCTAAGTATTTAAATCAATGTAGCTATATAAATGCACTCATGCACACACACGCATATTAGCGGAAACAGCAAACCACTGCCTAGGGCCTGGGCGGGATTGTAGACCACCGAACAAAACTCCCCACTTCAGAATTTTAACATACTTCCAAGCTTTCAGGGACGGAGCTATGCCTTGGCTGGGGGTGGGGAGAAATGCTAAAGCCAGGATTTTGTAAAAAAAAATAATTTTTTTTATATTTTTAAAAGTTCAGGATAACTTTGTAATAATCTAAAACTTATAGGGTTAACTTGTGTAAATAGAGCTAAACTTTTAACTTTTGAGATTTGACAGCTTCCCGCTTCTTTATGTTTTTAGAACCGTTTTTCTTTGTATTAGAGACTCGACAACTCAGAGAGAAAAATGAGTAAACCCAGAAAAAAACAAAGTCAGCCTCTTTCTCTCTTAAACGGAGCTCGCCGACGCTCCCCATGGGCGTCGTTTATGTCCAACGACTTCTTTCTGCGCTCAATCTCTCTCTTAAGGTAAGAGATAATTTTTGTTTCAAATAGGGTTTGATTTGTTGTTTTTCAGTTAGGGTTTGATATGATTTTTATTTTGGGTGTGATTTATATGTTGTTATTTTTTAGTGAGAGTGCGTGTGCTCGAAACCGAGATGGATGAAAGATACCCAATTAAAAATAAAATTCTTATTACAAGTTCATGTTGGGATATCAAATACAAGCCCTCAGGTCTATGTGACAAATTGTTTACCAATTAGATTACACCAAATTTTATCATCAATATTTAGGTGACTTAATCTACATGCAGAAAGATAAACAATAAAGCATAACACTAAGGCGTATGAGGAAAAACTCACAACGGGAAAAAACCTCGGGCCGTCAGATAGACAAATGTACTATGGTAGAGTTTTACAACTAGAATAAATAGACCTATAACCCTCACGATGCTATAACCAACTAGACATGCTTTCCCACCATATCCTCCGTAGAGAGCACCAACAGATGGAGTACGCTACACAATCGTGATCGGTGTTAGTTTGCAACCGATCAAGACCTCTGACCAAACAATCTTCTTCGAGGTAAAAGTAACCTTCTTCGTTTTGAGTTTGAAGAGAACTATGCGTTCCAATGCTTGGAACAAGGTAAGAAGCCTCCTTGGAGAGTAGTATCACTTTCTAGGTGTGTGATGACCTAAATGTGAAAGTGTTTTCGAAAAATAATGGCTTAACTCACAAAATATATCTTCGGGATATATGAAATCTAAAAAATGTTCAAGAACAAATTAGAAAGAGATTTGTTTAAAAGACAAAGATTTTAAAGTAAACGAGTTTTCTTCAAAATAATTTTTAGATTTCGGAAGTATTAAAACTAAAAATATCTCAATAATATATTAAAGAGAAAAACAAGATTTAAAACTTGGAAGAATAAGAGATTCAACACCAAATAAGTTTTTATCTTTAAAAGGTTTTTCTCTCCTCAAGTGTTTCTTGTGGCAAGAAATATTTGGCAAAATATTTTGTGCACAAAGAATACACAAAATCACACTTGCACTCCTTTTTTAAAAATGAAGCCAAACACACTAACTTATACACCCAAGCTTGCAAGAGAAGCTTGAGGTGACAAATAGGTAAAAGTAAGCTTACGTGAGGTGACAAGAGATACAAAGGAGAAAAGATATAGAAAGATCATTAGTTTACAGGAGTACCAAGAAAGATGTGCACAATCTAGCTTAAAAATTACTTTTGCGCCAAACTGTCGCACGAAGGCACGACCTAATGAAAAAATCTGCAGCGAGAGAGCGTCGCTGCAGCGAATTTCCTGCGACAGGCCTCAACAACCTTTATAAAATGCAATTTTAAGATTTTTCAAAAACAATTTATTTTGCATTCTATAAACAAGTCCAAAAATCCATATCAACACATAAATACACCCAACAAGTATTTTAGCTATAAAAAGAACACGTATGAGTAAAATGTGCATGAGTCTACGTGACGTAAATGACGTCAATGGGAAGAAGAAAAGATAATTCTCTTTCAAACTCTCTCTAATCAAATCTCATAAAATGGAAGAATGTCTCAAATGAGGCTACATAGGGGGTATTTATAGGAAGGAGGTTGCTTGGCCTCTAAGCTAAGTATTTAATTACAAATATGCCCTTAATGCCAATTAACCTTCTTTCCTCTAAATACTAAACAAAAAGAGAAAATACAATGAATACTAAAAATACAAGGAAGACTAAAAAATAACAAAAATACAATAAAAACCTAAAAATACTAAAAATAACCCCAATTCTTCATTCACATCATTCTCTCTGCCTTCGAAAAAGTTCGTCCTCGAACTTTAAGATCAAGGTCGAAAGCAAAATTGCCAAAATTGTGTAAGAGACAACTTGAGGGGCCAAAACGTAATTTCTGAAATTATTGTGGAAGATTCTTCAATTCTCGCGTTAATCTTCATCTTCTTCCTCATGCCGCACATCAAATCATAAAAAATGATCTACCCCGAGGATCAAAAACCATTTTCTTAGCCGCAAACCCTAGTTCTTGCACATGTTTGAGGGTTATGACCAAAAATAGGTGGTTGGGGCTAGATCGGACCAGATTTGGAAGGTTTCGGGTCAGATCCGGAAGAGAGGGTTGCAGATCCAGGAGTAGGGGACTGTCCAGGGCTCGTTTGACTATGGGGGTGGGGTCGCGGCTGCTGGGGGCTTTCTCCGGTGGTTTCTGACCTCCCGCAAGGCAAAACCCTAGTGGGTTAGGGTCGTCCAGGGCAAGGGAACACTTGCCGACCACCTGAGGTGTGGTCCGACCCAAAAGAGGGGAAAGTTGGGGTCGTTGGGGGTCTAGGAGGCTGGCTGTGAAGGGAGCATCAGTCTCTCTGGGGACTTTAAGGGGTTGGTTGGAGGTTGGATCTGAGCCGTTTGGCATCGGAGGGAGTAACCGGTGGCCAGAATTTGTTTTCCGATGGGCTGGGGTTCTGTCGGGTGTGGGGCGGGATGTTTTGGTTCGGGATGTAGCGGCTGGAGGTATATATGGGTATTCAGGGCAGCTTTTTGTGGTGGTGGGGTGGTAAGGGGTGTTTGGGTGGTGGTTGGGAGATAAATGGGGCTAGGAGGGCTAGTTTTTTTTGGGATAGAAGGGTGGAAATGGTTGCGGAAGCGTGGTGAGATGGATTTTGGGGGCTAGGATTTTGGTTTCTTGAATTAGGGTTAGGGTTAATGGGGGTGGGTGGTTCGAGGTGTCTTTGGGGGAGGTGGTGCAAGGTGGTTGCCGGTGGCGGAAGTCGCGCGTTCATCTCTTCCATTTGGGACTTCATTTGATTGATGGCTTTCAAGATTTGCTCGAGAGGGTTTGGCGCGGAGGTGTTCATCCTTTCTTGAACCCACGTGGCGTTGTTTCCGAGTTTTTATTTTTTTTACAACAACAACAACAACGGGTGGAGCAACTAGGCTCTGATACCAATTGACGTAAATGACGTCAATGGAAAGAAGAAAAGATAATTCTCTCTCAAACTCTCTCTAATCAAATCTCATAAAATGGAAGAACGCCTCAAATGAGGCTACATAGGGGGTATTTATAGGAAGGAGGTTGCTTGGCCTCTAAGCTAAGTATCTAATTACAAATATGGCCTTAATGCCAATTAACCTTCCTTCCTCTAAATACTAAACAAAAAGAGAAAATACAATAAATACTAAAAACAAAAGGAAGACTAAAAAATAACAAAAATACAATAAAACCCTAAAAATACTAAAAATAACCCCAATTCTTCATTCACATCACTATGTGTCCATTTACCTTCTTGATAGTAGTATAAAAAGGATACGCATGAAGATGAGGATGTCCACTGAATGATTCACTTGAAGCTTTGGCCGGAACGATCTCAGGGACGAGACTCAAAATATATTTGGTTAACGGAATAAAACAATCTAGTCCTATTGGGGGACATGAATAAAATGCATACCCTTTACTTAGTTCAGTTTTGATTTCGTTTATTCTTATGGGTTGATATAGTTTGATTTGGTTATTGTTTTGGGTTATGCAATTTGCGTTGGTGCTATTGCTGTGTTGTGCATTTTTTGTTTCTTAAATATCATAATGTTGTATTTTTGTTTTCTTAAATCTCATAATATTGTAGCAGTTTACATTAAGGTGTTAAAATTGGTTTTTGCAATATGCATTTTTTTTTACACTAAATTGATTTCCTAAATTTGAAATTTGAACAGGAATTTTCCTAAATTTGACAATATATCTTAATTTATCTAAAAAGTTATTATATCAATGAAAAATCTAAAAATACCCCTAATTTTTTTTTTGCCTTGGGGCCTCCTGTCCCTGAACCCCAACACTTGAAACTTCTCTAAATGCCCCACCCAAAACAGAATCCCGGCTCCGCCACTGCTTTCAGTCATTGTTATATTTTGTTTGTCGTTGTGGATTTTAATCATTTTGTTTTATATTTTATTAGCTTTATGAAGAGCTTTTGAGTGCACGGGAGGAGGCCAAGGTGGCTCGTGAACAAGTCAATTCTGTAGAATCTTGCAGAGCAATTGATGTATGTATCTTGTGCCTCTTTATTTCTTTGATGTAATTATTTTTTTATATATCATATTCTATATACGCCTGTGAAACTCACATTTAGTTGTCTTCTTTTAGGAGGAAGATTTTCATTCCTTGACCAATATTTTAATTGATGTCCAAGAGATAACGTTGGAAGTTCAAAACTCACGAAATCTTGTTGAGACACTGTCTTCAGTTGTGGATGAACTTTTTCAGAATTTCTCTGCATCATTGAACGATATCATTGTAAGTATTCATTTAGTGAGTGACTATGCTAAAGTTCCCCTTAGTTTGAGGAAAATATTGGCACACAGAAAAGTTCATATATATATATATACATTTAAATGCATTTATAGACCTTTACCTTCTGCTTTGTCGAATGGCTACTTCATCATGTGATTGTTCTTAACCAGTATTTTCCTGTTGTATTGTAGGATCTCAAGTCATTTGCTTCTCAGAATTCTATACAATCAAAATCAATCATCGGTGAATGTGAGAAGTTGCACACTTATACGACGCACAAAGTTAATAAACTTGAGAACGAAAAGGTGTGTTTATTATCCTTCTAAATATTCGAGACTTATATCATTCTTTACTATTTCTGGAAGTTCTATGCATACTATTTTGTTGTTATGTAGCTTCTTCTGGAAAATGAATCCATGGATCTTCACAAGCAGATACAAGAACTAAGTCTTAATGTTCAAAATTCAGAAAAGGCATTAACCGTGAGTTACCTTACTTTTATCTGTATTGTACTTCTTGCTTCTTGGTATGTGCCATTTGACATGTTCAGTTTCTTGCAGGAACTTTCCGAGAGACATGAAACTGAAACATTTGAATACCTGGCTCAAATTCAAACACTTCAAAGGGAGATATCAGGTTTATCTTCTTGTTCCTTGGCTAGGGAGAAGGAAACTATGAGAAAAGATTTTGAAAAAACAAAAACAAAGTTGAGAGAGACAGAGTCCAAGCTTCGGAATGCCATCCAAGAGAAAACAAAACTAGAGGTTTTATGCTATCTGTTTAGGTTTTCTTGTGACATTTGTTAAACGTTTCATCTATTTACTATCACAATTTCCTATTTCTAGGGTGAAAAAGCATGCGCAGAGAGAGAAATAAAACGCTTGCATGGACAGAAGGTTATTCTTGAGCGAGATATTAGCAAACAGAATTCAATTGCTGGGAGAAGGCGTGATTCAGCTGTTGACAGGAGCTCAAATATCTTTGATCCAAAAAGAACGAAGGCTCTTTCTGCTGCTAATGAACAGGCAATGCAGGTGATGATAAGTGGGTTTTGATTTTTAGATAAGGGTGTTTATCTTCCTTTATTGACTATCTTTGAACATGAGTGATGGATGAAGGAATATGTAGAAACAAATGCATATGGGTTCAAACTCATGGTGGCAACTGATTTTGATCTTCATGTATACGGACACAAAATTGCAAAGTTTAGTGCCAAAATCTTGGTGCTGAAATACCCCATAATACTTTCTACACGCGCATGTGGGTTAAAGGTCTCAACTAACAACACTACCAAATGAGGATCCCCTTTCGATAACTACATTTCAAACTAATATGTCTTTTTAAAAAAATGAAATTTCTCTCTTGAATAAGGTTTCCATAAAATCTTATGACAGCATTTTCCTTTATTTGGATTATTTGTACTTTGGGGTCTAGTAATTCTTCATAGTGCACTTTGTGCCCCAAATTTTTCATTATTTATGCTTTGGGATTCATCTTCACATGTTGCGGGACTTTTGTGAAAAAAGTGTTGCAAGAAATCTTACAAAGTGTCGCAAAAGCTTAAAAGGACCCCAAGTACAATTAGTGAAACTCTGGACCCCAAAGCATTATGAAGAATTACTGGACCTCGAAATACAAATAATCCTATTTTTTGCGCGTAAAAAGTATGAATCAAATTAAAGTGTTTTCCATCTGATCCACAGCTTAATCTGATTTAGCAATGTTTGCTACCACATCAAATAAGTTTGCTAATTCTTCCTAGAGGGATTGATAAATAGGTCTTTAAGATTGGGTTGTAGGATTTGATAATATTTATATTTTGCAAAATGAAAATAGCTAAGTATGAGAGTAAAAACGTTAAGAGCAATGCTGAATCTTGTGAAATATTTAAAGGCGCGCCTAGGCTCTAGGCAACGCACCTTCACTAAGGCGCGAGCCTTGTGCGCCTAGGCTACAAGCTCAAGGCGCAGCTTAGGCGAGCCTGATAAAATTTTTCTGGAAAATGTTACCAATACATGTATGGACCAATTAGTATCTTAACTTTATATGGAGAATTGACCGATTTCCCACCCCAAAAATATAATCAAAGTAAAGCATATCAAATCCCTATGTCCTGGTGAGACTTTCTGTTTCTTACTAGTCACTACCTCGGAAAAAGAAACCCAAAAAACTCCATCAATGTTGTATCTCGACACAATTTATATGTTCATTTTGTATTTTCTTTTTACACATTGGAGTACGCTTGTTTTAAATATGGGAATATTTTTTCTTTAGTTGATTATTTAATAATAAAAATGTTAAATAAAATTCCAATATGTGAGTATACGATTTTTTTCCTATGGTGTATTAGATATACCTTCTAATGTATCTCTTCATAACCGTGTGATAGTAATTTATGCCATATATTTCCAATTTTAGGTTATAAAATAATCTTAGTAGTACAAACATAAATTTTTTGCATGTTTTATTGAATCTTTGCCTTACTTCAATCAGGCACGTGCCTCTCCTTGTGCCTACACGCTTTGGGGAGATATTGATGCCTTGGTGGGACCTAAGTAACTATGTTCTTCGCCTCTGTAACAATCACAACAAAATGATCGAGAAGGGGGTGGGGGTGGTATCTTGTTTCTATCTGCACTCATCAAATGAGTAGTCAAATGACTTGAATTAGTCACGAGAGCGTACTTTAAAAGTCTCAATATCTTTTCTTTTGATGGCAAGTCTAAGTGAGAGGTAACATGTGCTATGCTTGATGTGCGCGTGTGAAGTTGCCCGAGTGGAGTCATTTACCTTTTTGGTTTGCAACTATGATGTTGTTTTCTGTGTTTAAATACAATTCTGATAAAAATTTGCGTTTGGCAACCTGTTTTTAAACACAGAATTATAATATTTATGTGTTATAGTCATGTTTTTCACAAAACAGCAAAAGGGTGTTTTATAACTTCGGTTTTTTATTTTTCAACTCAGAATTATTCATTCTTAATATTTTAATGCATTTATACCTTAATACATAATATACATACATAATACATTAATATGTGTGTAATTCTTATAAATAAAAAATATATATGTACATGTACACAAAATTACGTATATTTATATTATTAAATTATATAATATACTAAGATCCATATGCTAAATAATATTATCAATAGATACATGATACTTATATATAGTTTTATACATGTATTATTAATGTATGGAATAATATAAAATATACATATAGTACATATGTATTAAAAAATATTATCAATTCATGTACGTATATAATTTTATTGTGAATTATACATGCAATATCATTATATAGACACACACACATATATATATATATATATATATATATATATATATATATGTGTGTGTGTGTGTATACACACACACATATATACATGTGTGTGTGTCTGTATATATATAATATATGTGTGTGTGTATACACACACACACACACATATATACATGTGTGTGCGTGTGTGTGTGTGTGTACATATAGTTAAACTCCCCAACATACCTCAATAAATATACATAAAATAACATGATATTAATGCACATGTATATAATTTATGATGTATGTATGTATGTATGTATGTATGTATGTATGTATGTATGTATGTATATATATATATACATTCATGTATCATGTATGTATGAAAGTTTTATGTATGTGTGTGTATATATACACACACACATGTATGTATAATATAAATATACTTGTTTGCCAATTTTGTCAAATTCTCAAAAAACTGTATTTAAAAACAAGTTTACCAAACGCGCACCAACAATTATAAACACAAAATACTTATTTTTCAGCATGTTTATTTTTATTTTTAGTATTTTATAAGCAGATAATTATTAGTTATTATCTAATTAATATTAGTATTATTAATTAGAGATGACTATTAGGTTATTAGTTATCTATTTTAATTAGATTATTTAATTTCCTTTTTAATTAGGAGACTTGGTCCCCAAGTCTTAGAATTAGTATAAATAAGGCATTTGGCCCTCTCTTGTAATCAAAATTATTATTATTTAAAATTATGATATTTGAGAGAAAATATGGTTTGATTATTATTATTGTTATGGTATGTGTTCTTATGTATGTATTTGTGGGTACCCGGAAATTAGAACTATGAGCCTGGACGAGTAGCCCAGTCCTGGCGGCCCAAAGTCCAGGCCCCTCATCTTTTATATTGATCCGGTCTCCCCCCCACGATCCCATGAAGGGAAGTTATAGGGGAGATGGAAAACATGGAGGAACCCATCACCTCCACTCACCTACATGTACATGTATATATTAAACCCTAGGTCCGGGGCAAAAGGACAAGTTGTATTCTCTGTAATCACTCTCCACAGTATATAGAAATAATACTGACTGCACCACTGTGGACGTAGGCACATCTTTGCCGAACCACGTACATCCTTTGTTGTGTGATTGACATTTTATTTTCCTTGTTCTTCCTTGGTAATTGCTTCTCTCGTATTTATTTGTGTTGCATAATAATTGTCACCACAATTGGCGCCGTCTGTGGGAAGCGTTCATCTTTCCCTGAGAAGAGCCCACACCAAGAAAGGAGTTTAAGATGTCTGGTCACAGCAGCAATGCCCCTCAAGCAGGAGATATTCAAGAGCCACCTGCTCCTCGCAGGATTAGGTCTGAAGTTCGGTGTTCAGATCAAAGAGATCGCCTGGAAAGGCCAGCCTCAGAAGAAAGTCAGGGACCAGCGAGGTCCACGCAGATATCCAGATTGATTGATGCATACGAGGCAAGGCTCCGCGAGCAGAGGGAGTCTTCTCGCAGATGCGAGGCTGAGAATGCTCGCTTGAAAAGAAGACTGGAAAGACTGGAGAGGGAACTACGTCCTGATACCAGGAGACGCCCATATCGCACTCCTAGCCCTCAGGCGAGCAAGTCTCGCAGCCGAGGAAGGAGCCCTAGGCGAGAATCTCAAAAGCTCGAAGGTGGCGAATCAGACGACGACCTCCACGAACAGCTGCGAAGAGCTCGCCGCTACCATAGCCCTGCTCGCAGCGACGAGAACATACGAAACCTAGTCCGCAGAGAGATGGACCAACATCCTGCTCACCACGGAACAAGATCAACCAGAGAACTCGCGAGGAGAGCTCTCAAAACCCAGATGAAGTCACCCTTCACGAGGGAAATCGAAGAGGAAGAGGCTCCCAAGAAATTTGCCATTCCAAGGTTCAAGATTTACGACGGGAAAACTGATCCCATCGATCACATCAGGCAATATCGACAGGCCATGACCCTCTGGAATCACAGAGATGCCCTGATGTGCCGCATTTTTCCCTCGAGCCTGCATGATGTAGCGCGGAAGTGGTTCGAAAGGCTCCCCCACCGTTCGATCAAGAATTTCAAATCCCTAGCCGAACTCTTTACGGCTCGATTCATTACCAGTAGCTCCCACCCCAAAAGGATGGATGCTCTGCTAACAATGAAGAAAACGCCTCAAGAAACCCTACGAGACTATGCGAAAAGGTACTGGGAGTTATTCAATGAGATCGAGGACTGCGCGGAGGAAGTGGCAGTGGCTTCCTTCAAAATTGGGCTTCCTAGTTCTTCCCTCCTCTACCAGTCCCTGACGAAGAAGGAAGCTATGACTATTGACGACCTAATGGCCCGAATCGAGAAATACGCAAAGGTGGAAGATGTCACCCGCCTTAATGCAGGAGAAAACGGTCGAGCTAAACTCACTACCATGGGAAGTGAGAAAACTGAGAACCAGAAGAAAGGAGGAAAGAGTGGGGGCAAAAATGGCTCCAAGAGCGGAGGAAACCCTGACGCGTCGAAAGCATTCCAGACGGTCAACACAGTCTTCAAAGAACCAATTTACAAAATTCTCGCGAAGATCAAAGATGAGCCGTTCATCAAGTGGCCCCGAAAAATGGGAGGAGATCCCTCGAAGAGGAACAACGCATTAAGATGCGCTTTTCACAAAGAGGGAGGACATAAGACCGAGCACTGCAAAGCTCTTAAGTCTCACCTCGAGGAGTTGGCCCAGTCTGGGCACTTGAACGACTTTGTGGAAAAGAGGGCAGAGAAAGTGGCTGCCAACAGAGAGGCGAGACCCGACAACGTGCTGGAGGACGATGCTGGACATGAGTTCGCAGTAATCCACGGAGCATCTGACATCAAGCAGATACAAGGGAACTCGGCTCGAATGGAAGTGAAAAAACTTACGGCGGTAATGCAGGCCTTTCAAATCGATCCAGCAAAGTCCCAATCAGGAAAGCGTCGACGAGCGGAGGACGTCAACTATAACAAGCATATTGTTTTCGCGGATGAAGATCTGGTGGGAGTAAGGACCCCACATCATGATGCTCTGGTCATTACACTCAGGATAACCAACTTTGACATTGACAAGTTGCTCGTCGATCAAGGAAGCTCATCCGAAGTAATGTACCTCGACCTATTCAGGAAGTTGAAGTTGAGCGTCGCCGACCTGAAGGAAGCTACTGTTCCTTTAGTCGGCTTCGCTGGAAAAATGACCATGCCCCTGGGCAAGATAGTACTGCCAGTACGTGCTGGAAACATCTCCAAGATGATTGAGTTTTTGGTAGTTGACATCGACTCACCGTACCAGGCCATCCTCGGCAGGGGATGGCTTCATGCGATGAAGGCAGTCCCCTCGACCTACCATCAGAAGCTCAAATATGTAACCGAGCAAGGAGTAATGGAGATCCACGGTGACCAAGCGATGGCGAGGAGGTGCTTCATAGCAGCCATCCGACCAAAGCCAAAGAAGAAGGCCGGTCAACCCAGCAAGAAAGATGAAGAAGGTGAGACACCTTCCAAATAGCAATTAAAGTACGGAAGACCCGGAGTAGAGGAGACCAGGCTCCTCCCCTCCGAGCGCGTCGTCGAGGACCTGGTAGAAGTTATGACCGAAGATGGTGACAGAAGCAGAGTCTTCTTGATAGGAGCATCTCTCACCAACGAAGAGCAGGAGGAATTGACGACCTTGCTGAGGCGCAACGTAGATGTTTTCGCATGGGAACCATACGAGCTGCCTGGAATCGATCCTAGTATGGTCTGTCATCAGCTGCACGTCGACCCCACATTCAAGCCAGTTGCGCAGAAGGCACGGCGAACTGCACCCGAGAAGGCTAAAGCGATAGAAAAGGAAGTCGAAAAACTACTGGATGCAGGATCCATACGGGAAGTGCAATTCCCTAAGTGGTTGTCCAACCCAGTAGTAGTTCCGAAGAATAACGGAAAGTGGAGAGTTTGCATAGACTTCACTGACCTCAACAGAGCATGCCCTAAGGATAGTTTCTCTCTCCCAAAGATAGACCAACTAGTAGACGCCACTGCAGCTCACGAGCGAATGAGTTTCCTGGACGCGTACTCGGGATATCACCAGATCCCCTTGTACGCCCCAGACCAGGACAAAACGACGTTCATCACGACGGTTGGGTTGTATTGCTACAAAGTCATGCCTTTTGGGCTCAAGAATGCTGGGGCAACCTATCAGCGGCTGGTTACTAAAATGTTCAAGGATTAAATGGGAGACACAATGGAGGTCTACATCGATGACATGCTCGTTAAAAGCAAGAAGAAAGAAAATCACCTGTCGGACCTGTCAAGTACCTTTGAAATCCTCAGGAAGTACCGGATGAAACTTAATGCGAGCAAGTGTTCCTTTGGCGTCCAGTCAGGAAAATTTCTTGGGTACTTGGTCAGTAAGCGAGGCATAGAAGCTAATCCAGACCAGATCGATGCAATCAACAGGGTGCAACCTCCTCGCACAATCCGGGACGTGCAGAAACTCATTGGAATGCTCGCTGCCTTAAATCGCTTCATTTCCAAATCCTCCGAGAAGTGCAAGCCTTTTTTCCAGCTTTTAAAGGAGAGTAAACCGATAGAATGGAACCCAGATTGCTCGCGAGCATTGGGCGAGCTCAAATCCTACCTAAGCACTCCACCATTGCTTGTTATACCACAACAAACGGATTCTTTGTACCTATACCTCTCTGTATCCAATCACACTGTCAGCTCTGCGTTAATATGCGAGGTGGCAGGGATCCAACACCCCGTTTATTACGCGAGCAAGACCTTATTAGACGCCGAGCAAAGGTACCTGCCATTGGAGAAGCTCGCCTTTGCCCTAGTAGTAGCCTCGAGGAAGCTGAAGCATTATTTCGAAGCTCATACTATCATCGTCCTCACATCGCACCCCCTTAAGGCAGTCCTAAGGAAAGCGGATTTGTCGGGCAGATTGTCTAAGTGGTCAGTCGAGCTCGGTCGGTTTGACATCCAATTTCAACCAAGGACAACTATCAAGGGTCAGATCCTTGCTGATTTCATAGCCGAATTCACGGGCGAAGAACTCTCCGACCAACCTCAACCAACAAAGCAAAAGAAGAACCAAGCAACAGTGGAAACCTGGAAACTATTCGTTGATGGAGCCTCCAACTCAAAGGGGGCAGGGGTAGGCATTGTTCTCATCACTCCAGAAAACACAATCCTTGAGCAAGGAATCAGGCTGGGATTTGCAGCCTCCAACAACGAAGCAGAGTACGAAGCCCTAATAGCCAGTCTCCAAAAAGCGCAAACTCTGGGAGCAAAACGTTTACAGGTGTTCGGCGATTCGCAACTAGTCTCCAACCAGATAAGTGG
Source organism: Sambucus nigra (assembly GCA_949130495.1). Lineage (NCBI taxonomy): Eukaryota > Viridiplantae > Streptophyta > Magnoliopsida > Dipsacales > Adoxaceae > Sambucus > Sambucus nigra. The sequence continues at coordinate 465,485,445 of OX422222.1, read as the reverse complement.
AGATTATAATGCGAAGGATGAAAGAATGGCAGCCTACCCCGCCTTGGTGAAAAAATTAATGACGAGCTTTGAAGAGATCAACATCCAGCAGTTTCTCGGGGGCAAAACAGTTATGCTGATGCCTTAGCAGCGCTGAGTTCGGCAGTTGATTCTAGCCTTAAAAGGGTCATTCCCATCGATTTCCTCATTTGTCCGAGCATTAACCACAACAGCAAGCTGCCAAACGTGGAACATATACTCCAGGTGGGATCAACCCCCAGCTGGATGGACCCCTTAAAAGACTATTTAAAGGAGGGCACGCTCCCAGAGGACAAGAAAACTGCCCACTAGATAAGAGTCAAAGCTGCTCGCTTTCACTTATCCACAGGAGGTGACTTGTATAAGAAGTCCTTCTCCGGTCCCTACCTTAGATGCATCCACCCAGGCGATGTCGAGCAAGTGCTGCGCGAGCTCCACGAAGGAATCTGCGGAAGTCATGTCGGAGGAAGGTCTCTAGCCTTTCGAGCAATGAAGGAAGGCTATTGGTGGCCATATATGCAAAAGGACTCCGCAGTATATATCCGCAAATGCCTGAAATGCCAACTCCACGCTCCTATGGTCCACCAACCCGCCAGCGACCTAAAATCCCTGACCAGCCCATGGCCCTTTGCCCAATGGGGAATGGACATCGTGGGACCACTGCCCACCGCTGCCGGCAATCGCAAATACCTGTTGGTTGCAACTGACTACTTCACCAAATGGATCGAGGCAGAACCATTGGCGAACATCCGAGATGCTGATATGATAAGGTTCATATGGAGGAATATAATCACGCGATTCGGAATCCCCAGAACCATCATCACTGATAATGGGACACAATTTGAGAGTGGCCCTTTCAGGACTTCTGTAACGGACACGGGATCAGGCACCACTTCAGTTCGGTGGCCTACCCTCAGAGCAATGGACAAGCATAAGCTTTCAACAAAATTGTGATCAATGGATTGAAGAAGCGATTAGAGCGAGCCAAAGGCGCATGGGCAACCGAGCTACCCCATATCCTATGGGCATACCGAACCACTCCTCGGCGAGCAACAGGAGAAACCCCATTTTCACTAACATATGGCATGGAAGTAGTCATCCCACTAGAAGCGGGTTTGCCAACAATGAGATCCGACCTTGTCGAACAAGGCCAGAATGATGAGGCATTGCTCGCTGAACTCGACCTCGCCGACGAGCGTAGAGAATTTGCCCTGGTGAAGCTTGCGAGCTATCAGCAACAGCTCGCCAAGCACTACCACAAAAGGGTTAACCCGAGAAGATTCCAAGCTGGGGATTATGTTCTAAGAAAAGTCCTGGGCAACGCGGTGAAGTCATCAGATGGCAAGCTAGGCCCAAACTGGGAAGGACCCTTTAAAATAACTAAAGACGACCTGCAAGGTGCCTATCATTTGGAAACGATGGAGGGCAGAGAGATACCACGAGCATGGAACGCAGCTAATCTCAAGAAATTCTATTTTTAGATTCTCAAGGAATTCTATTGTTGAATCTTTTTCTTGTATTTGTTATGTGAAAGGACAGTTCATTTCCCTTATTACTAATGAAAGTTACTTAATTGATTACCCTCTGATCAGTAACAGTTGCATTTTATCACACATCTTTTCCAAATCACAGGCACGATGGTCGATATAGCAGGGGAATACCCCTCCTCAGGTCATCGTCATGAAACACGAGAGACCTCTTAGCATTGCCCCTGGCAATATATAAAGCCCTACAGAGGATTCTTAGGCAATGCGCCCAGATTTTATACTGGCCATCAAAACTACTTTGGTTGAGCAAAATCCTGATCGGATGAAGACATCCAATACCAGGTGTGTCCTCGCCAATTGCCCTACTTAGGCCTAAGGGAGTGTGACGACACAACCTAAAAGGTAAAATGGGGCATAATGGTATTTTGGTATTATACCGGACTGGGGGGACACTTGCATGACAAAACAAAAAGGATTATGAAGCAGCAAGAATATAAAAAGATTGGATGAACACGTTTAGTCGGCAAAATTGCCCAAAACACAAACTTTTCATTAATCCCTTATATTTACAACAATGATAATATATGTTTAGTCGGCGAAGCTCGCCCAAAGCATTTACATTATCAAAAGTACAAAAGAATAACAACTTGCAAAATCTCAAGGGGGTGGAAGCCTCCGAGCAAGATAATCAGCCACTCTAGCTCTTCGTCCGTCGTCTGGAGCAGGGGCTAGCTCTTCCACAACCTCATTTGCGTCCAACTCCAATAATTGCCGAGGAATAGCATCAATGGGGATCCATCGATCGTCCCTCTTGAATGGGTTGGGCATCAGAGTGGAGGAAGACATCTCGTGACGATACCATAACACCGAGTTCCTCGGGACCTGCAGCTCTTTCAAGGCACTTAACCACCCTTTGATGAAAGAAAGTTCCTCGAACTCAGATAGTCTTGTTGGAGCATCTAGCCAGCCTTGATCATAACCATCAGCCCACGCTTGCCGAGGACCTTTCTTGAATAAGTGCCGCAATCGGGTGACGTCCCTTTGAAGCCCATCAGCAATTACATATGCTCGTCGGACATCATCGCGGAGCTCTTCCATCTCCTTATCACGCTGTTCTTCTGCTTCCCTGCTCCTGCCCCTGCCCCTGCCCCTGGTGCTCCTACCAGCTCGCGGGAAGGGAGGACGAGTGGAACCTCGCGGCATAGGAGGAGTATACCCAGCTCGCGACGACGAGGAGCCTTGCAGAACTGCTGAAACAGTGCTCGGCGCATGCTCCCTAAGTTGTAAGACTTCCCTCCTCAGGTCTTCATTCTCCTGCTGCAGGCACTCCCCAACTTGGTTGATCTTGGTGGCCTCGAGTAACTTTGCTCTCAGTACATTGATTTCCTCTTGCACCGAGGCACCAATGTCTTCCATCTCCTGGAGCCTGTCCTTCAGCTTAGACACTAGCTCGGACTGCTCCTTATATTTCTGATTTCTGGACCTAAGAGACTTGCAAAGTTTGACAAAGGCCTGGCGAACTTCAGGGCTCGCATTGGGACCGAGGGTCCTACCCAATTGGGAAGTAGCAGGAATGTAATCATCCACATCGACTAACTACAAATAAAAGAAAGATAGAGGAGAGAAAGAGATCAGCACAAGCGAAAATGAAGCCTTTTCATTAATAAGGGTCGAGGTTACATCAGATTGAAGAAATTTTTTTTACAGACTAGAAAAAGCAAAAATACAAGAATAGTCCTAAAAGTAGATTAACTAGCAACCTCAGGCTGCCCAGAGGTGGCTGGCTGCTTCCCCTTGTCAGCAGCAGCAGAGGCATCCCCCTCTGCAGGGATGCCCTCAGTCGCCTGGGCAGGACAAACACCGACAGGAATTGTCTGAGAGGCAAGATCAACACCCTCGATGGCTGGGGCAGGAGCTTCTTTGTCCACAGTTGGCTTCGGACCCGGGTCATGCTCGTTGAACAGAGGAGACTCAGCATCAACACCAGCAGCTAAGAGGGCCTTGTTCCAGCCCTTCTTGAAGTTCAGACGGCTGATGTAGCCTATCTGAACCTCGGCGTCTTCGTAAGCAACAGTCCACCCGGAGTTGTATGAATCCTCCTTGATGGTGGCTACCTGGGACTCTTTCTCCTTTAACTGCTCGGTCAGAACCTTGTTCTCCTCCACGACATCCAGCCTGCTCGAGTAGACTAGGTCATAGGCCTGCCTCAGCTCATTCAGCTCCTTAACCGCCGCGTCCCTCTCTCGATTAGAATTGATGAGGGCCAGATCAGAGGAAGCTCGGGCGGCGTCAGTAGTCTTTAAATCAGCCTCCAGCTGAGAACCCCTGACTTCCAGAGCAGACTTCTGCTGCTCCAGCTCGCCATTCCTTCTCACCAGCTCGTCGCGAGAGCGATAGAGCACGGCGAAGTCAGTCACGAACTGCCAGAAATAAAGAAGAGATCAAGAAGGAGAAACAACTAAAACTTGTTAAAGAATTGAAAAATGGAGAGGATCTTACCAAGGCTAGCCTCTGGCTAGCTTGTAGGGCCAATTGATCAGACCCCAGCGCCCTCTGGCGATCTGCAGGGAGAACTACCCCCTCGAGCAGCGCAGGAGCCAGCTGAAGAGAAATGGCAACTGAGGCCCCCTCGGGCAAAGCAGACACCGGGACCAAGGCTTGCCCAGCCTTCGTCCTTGACTCCATCTTTCTCCTTCTCCATTCTCTTCCTCTCCTCCATCCTCTTCTTTTCCTCTACCTTCTTTCTTTCCTCCTTTTTTCTCTCCCTCTCTCTCACCTGCTCTTCCTCTCTCCTCTTCCTCTCTTGCTCCTGAGTAGAAGACCGAGAGCCAGTAGCTACAGCCCCAGTGCTGGACTTCTGCTTCTTTGACCTCTGAGCAAGGAGCACGTGATCGTTGTCATCATCATCCCGAATCAAGTTCTTCCTTGGAGGCATCTCTTCACTTGAACTGCTGGAAGTACTCGACGATCCTCGAGCTTCAGAATCCTCCTCACAGTCAGAGGAACTGCTACTGTCAGAGCTCCCTTCACCCAAATTACTCGCAGCTCCTGCAGGCGAACTCTCAGAGTTGCTCTCCTCCTCGTCCAACTGGATAGGCTCAACAGTAGTCTCTCCGAAAGAATCAAACTCTGGTACACTATCCACAGGCCGCGCTATGAAGCTGGAGCCAACGTTCTTATACTCGAGCAAAAACGCAGCAGACTTGGGATGCTCGCCGTCACCCAGAGGCTCCCTGATATTCCAAGCTTTTACCAACTCCGAGATGCGAACCTTGCTGAGAGCAGGCTCCAAATTCTTTGACCTCGCTGTGGAAGAAAAAGCAAAGAGGGGTTAGAAAAGTCACAAATTAGCAAAGGTTGAAGCAACAGTACAATGTCTACCCATAGTTGTTAAAAGCGCGCCTAGGCGCGTGCGCCTGGGGACCTCAGGCGCGAGGCGCTCGCCCAGGCGCGCTTTGCCCCTTTTTACTTACGTGCCCTTAAAAACATAACCAGTTTTTTTTTTTTGCTGCTAAACCCCAAACCGAACCCTTTGTTTTAGAAAACCCCAAACCTAAAAGTTCTCTTTCTCTCCATTCCGGCTCAAACAAGAGAAAAACCTTATTCTACAAACTCCGGCACTTCCTTCTCTCCATTCCGGCTGCTCTCTTCTTCTCTCCAAACTCCGGCGACCTCAGGTATGTTTCTTTTTCTCTTTTTCTGTTTTTTTTTGTTTCTTTCTTTTTCCGGCCATTTTCTCCTTTTCCGGCCATTTTCCGGCCATTTTTTCTGCTTTTTCCCTTCCCAAATGTGTTCTCTGCCTTATTTTTCTTTTTCCGGCCTTTTTTCTGCCTTTTCCCTTTCATGCCTCTTTTTTTCTTCCATTTTCTGCCTTTTTTTATTGTTTCTGTAAAACAGAAAAAAAAATCAGTTGTAATAAAATAAAAAAATTAAATAGATATTGTAAATTAGTATACTTCATATTTTTTGCATGTTTTGAAGTATACTAATTAGTATACATATTGTAAATACATTTGAAGTATACTAATTTACAATATGTACTTAAATTTCTGCCTTTTTTATTGTTTCTGTAACAGAAAATTAAATAGATATTGTAAATTAGTATACTTCATATTTTTTGCGTGTTTTGAAGTATACTAATTAGTATACATATTGTAAATACATTTGAAGTATACTAATTTACAATATGTATTTAATTTTCTGCCTTTTTTTATTGTTTCTGTAAAACAGAAATAAAAAAAAATTGTTGTAATTTTCTGCCTTTTTTTTTTATTATTTCTGCATACTTCATTTATTTCTGCCCTTTTTTTAATTATTATTTCTGCATACTTCATACTTCATTTATTTCTACATCATCTTCATTTAGGTTTCTAAATGGCAAGCGAACGAGTGAGAGATCCGGCTTGGGAGCACGTTTATTTGGCCAATCCTAATGACAAAAATGCAGTGACTTGTAAATATTGTCAAAAAGTTAGCAAAGGGGGAATATATCGGGCTAAACAACATCTCGTGGGTGGGTATAGGAATGTAATACGTTGCCCGACATGTCCCGCGCATGTAAGAGAAGAAATTAAGGCGTTTATGGAAGGAAAAAAACAGTTAAAAGATCAAATAAATTTGATACCGGAATTGGATGAATTTGTGGGCATCGGGGATGATGAAGATGAGGATGATGTTGTTGAAGTTACAAGTACGAAGCGATCTTCCATTGATGGTTCTCAACGGGCAAGTAATAACCCCTCAAAAGTCGTTGGAAGAAAGCCCCCAAAACAAAAAGGTCCAATCGATTTATATTACACTCCCGATCCCGAGGTTGTGGTGCAAAACCGGAAGGGGAAACAAATGAAGTTGGATGATAATAATCCGACCAAAATAGAGTTGAGAAATTGGGCATGCACCCAATTTGCTCGATGGATGTATGATGCGGGGCTTTCTTTCAATTCTGTTAAATATGAAAGCTTTCATTTATTTATCGAATCGGTTGGACAATACGGACCGGGTATGAAACCACCTAGTTACCATGAGGTGAGGGTTCCGTTACTTAAAAAGGAGGTTGCAAGAACGGAAAAATCAATGAATGATCACAAAGTGGAATGGGCGAAGAATGGGTGCTCTCTTATGGCGGATGGTTGGCAAGACAAGAGAGAGAGGACTTTGATAAACTTTTTAGTCAACTCTCCAAAAGGTAGTATGTTTATAGAGTCCGTTGACGCTTCGGCCTATTCAAAAAATGCTACAAAAATGTTTGAATTGCTTGGTAATTTCGTGGAAAAGGTGGGAGAGTCGAGGGTGGTACAAGTTGTCACGGATAGCGCGTCCGCTAATGTCTTAGCCGGTAAGATATCTTTATATCTTTGTTTTTTAAGTACACATCTTTTATTATTTATGTAAAATATATTTCAATTTCATATTATAAAATTTTATTTATTTTCTCTTGATAGGTTCTTATTTGGAGGCGAAGTATCCACACTTGTATTGGTCACCATGTGCGGCTCATTGTTTGGACTTGATGTTGGAGGATATATTCAAGTTAACAAATATGAAGAGGACTTTTGCGAAAGCTATTTACTTAAATAGCTTTATTTATACCCGACCGGGGGTGGTGAACATGTTAAGGAAATTCACAAACCGTAAGGAGTTGCTTAGGCCCGCGAAAACTAGGTTTGCGACGGCCTTTATCACATTGTCGAGAATTCATGAACAAAAGAATAACTTACGAAAAATGTTCACTTCCGAAGAATGGAACACTAGCAAGTGGGCAAAGGAGGCACAAGGGAAAAGGGTGGCGGGAATTATAATGATGCCTTCCTTTTGGAATCATATTGTGTTCGGTCTTAAGGCCACGGGTCCTCTTGTTCGTGTTCTTCGATTGGTTGATGGTGAAAGGAAGCCTCCAATGGGATATATCTACGAGGCAATGGATAGGGCAAAAGAAGCCATTGAGAAGTCTTTTGGGGGGAATGAAGCTAGATTTAAGGAAATTTTTGAGATTATTGATAGGAGGTGGGATGTCCAACTTCATCGCCCCTTACATGCAGCTGGGTATTTCTTGAACCCAGAGTTCTTTTATACTAATCCGAACATCGAGCAAGATGAAGAGGTGATGTCGGGTTTGTATAAATGCATTGCAAGATTGGTGCCAAGCATTGAAACACAAGATATAATTAGTGACGAGTTAGTGAAGTATAAGAGAGCTGATGGTCTCTTTGGTTTAGATATGGCTGTGAGGCAGAGAGCCAAGAAGGCGCCAGGTAATCTTCATGAATTACAAGTGATTTTTCTTTTCACACATATTGCAATTAACGTAACATATTAATTGAATTTTTTATATTTAACAGCTGAGTGGTGGGGTTCATATGGAACTTCAACCCCAAATTTGCAAAAATTTGCAATTAAGATTCTCAGCCTTACGTGCAATGCGTCTGGTTGCGAGAGGAATTGGAGTGTTTTTGAACATGTAAGTCATTAGTATTATTTGATTAACTTCTATTCTATGTTAGAATACTAATTAGTTATATATGATTTTTGGCAGCTTCATAGCAAGAAAAGGAATAGGTTGAGTCAATCTCGTCTGAATGATTTGGTGTTCGTTAAGTATAATCGAGCATTGAAGCGTCGGTTCAAATTGCGCGATACAATTGACCCCATCGCCTTGAATGACATTGATGAAAGCAACGAGTGGTTGCTGGGAAGGATTGATGGAGATTCAGATGAAGATAGTGAGCTTGTTTTTGATGATGATGACGACGCACTCACGTGGGGAATGGCTAGTCGTGCTGCCGGGGTTGGAGAGCCTTCCTATAATTCTAGATCAGTTGCTTCGGGATCGAGTTCGAGAGTCTCTTCAAGGGTGCCAGTCAGAGAGAGAAGATCAGCTGGTGGTACTTCAAGCTCACGTGTTCCACTTGAACTCATAGATGAAGAAGATGAGACTGATGAGGAAGAAGAAGGATTTGAAGAGGAGGAAACTAACTTTGATGAAACTGATTTTGATAATTTGGATGATGACTTTGATGAGATTTAAATGATGATTGGAAGATGTTTGCATCTTTTATTTTATTTTGTGTCTTAACTCTTTGTTAGTTTGTTATTTATTTTAAAACTTCAAATTGGGGAGAGAACTGCCAATTTCTAAAAAGGAAACCTTCTTGCCAGTAGTCCTTATGGGAATCAGGTAGATTTACTACCAATACCCTGTCAGGGCTCCTAGCTTTGAGGTACAGAACACCTGAACTAGTTCGAGAAAAGGAGTAACAAAAGCAGACCTCGGCAAGACCTAACCTAGTGCCATACAATTGATTTATCCTATGCACGCCGTTCACTATTTTCCATACATTGGGCGAGCATTGTGCGGGAACAATATTAAAATAGCCAAAGAAGTGCAAAAATAGATCATTAGGGGGAAAAGTAAGTCCCCCCCGGGAAAGCAACAAAACATGGATCCAGTGGGCATCCTCTATATCCCTAACGTTCCTAGGAGGGGAGGCACAACACTCAATATCTACCCACTCAGGGATGTTGTAGAACTTCCTAAATTCAGAGATTGACCTATTTCCAATCTTCGCCATTGAAAAACTCAAGAAAAGCTACAAACCAAAGAGAAAGTGCAAAGAAAGGGCACGAGAAACTTACAAAACAGAAGATCGGTTCAAGTGATGAGGAAGCACGAGCTCAAGACGACTAAGAAGCAATGGGAATGGGGATTGAGAGGAGAAGGTACGAGGCGCTAGAGTTCTCAGAAGATAGAAGAATACTGGAAAGGCTAAAGCGACGGGAGAAAATGTGGCTATTCCAACAAGCCTTCAAAATCTAATCATAGTGCACAGTAAGCAAAGCGGCTGCCGCCAAAATCAACTCCACAGCTCTCTAGGAATTGCAACACAGCCATTATGGCTAATCATTTAAATCTATTGAGCCCATAAACATGGCACAACAAATTTAGGGGCAATTGTGGGTACCCGGAAATTAGAACTATGGGCCTGGACGAGTAGCCCAGTCCTGGTGGCCCAAAGTCCAGGCCCCTCATCTTTTATATTGATCCGGTCTCCCTCGCACGATCCCATGAAGGGAAGTTATAGGGGAGATGGAAAACATGGAGGAACCCATCACCTCCACTCACCTACATGTACATGTATATATTAAACCCTAGGTCCGGGGCAAAAGGACAAGTTGTATTCTCTGTAATCACTCTCCAGAGTATATAGAAATAATACTGACTGCACCACCGTGGACGTAGGCACATCTTTGCCGAACCACGTACATCCTTTGTTGTGTGATTGACATTTTATTTTCCTTGTTCTTCCTTGGTAATTGCTTCTCTCGTATTTATTTGTGTTGCATAATAATTGTCACCACAGTATTCATTCCATTGCATTTCACATCAAATTGGTATCAGAGCCAGGTTCGCTTCTGATTTTCCACACAAGTATGTGTCAATCATGTGTGTATCAAGGTCACGAGCTGTGACAAAAGCTCAGGGCAACCTATCGTACAACATGTACGCGACGACGATCAATGCTCGAAAACTAGCCACCGCAGTCGCGCCCCCACCAACAATGACTGGATTTGATTTCGCAGTTCAGTTAAAAAAATTGGATGAACAAGTAGAGGTTTGAAGGTAGAGCGGCGGCGAGAATCCATTCGGCGAGTGCAACAGTTCAAAAAGGCAGGATTTTGGCTACCCGCGAGGCGAGTAAAACTTGAAAAATTATCCAAAGCTCAACAGTCCCCCTAACCACCACATCATTCACCAACTAGTAGACCTTCCGGCCAAACTCCCCAACCAATAACCAACATACCACTTATTTCGGCCATCCACCAGCCACCCAGACCCTCAGTAGCAATCCATCCCTTCAAAAACCCCTACTTGCTCAACCCACAACAGAAAACCACCTTAGTTCACCCAATGCAAATCTAGCTGAAAAGTTACACCTATCAACTCCAGAGCACTTTCCGATCAAGTCTAACCCATTTCGATCACGTCCCAACCAAATTCAGCCGGGATTTGGTCCAGTAGCGACGACCTCCCCAACCTCCGTACCACAAACCGAGCATCATTCTGCACAAAACCACCCATATCTAGCCGGATCAAGAAGCAACGGCCTTCACTAGAGAGGCCCGACCTTTGAGTAATGGAGACAAGGCCGATCGATAGATTGGTGAGGCGGGGTGTTGTTCCGATGGTTCCTTTAGAGATCAAAATAGCAATCATTGGTAAAGAAGCTGCTAAGGTTTGTGATGAAGACAAGGGAGATAGGGTTTCTAAAGAGAAGAGGGACAGTAAAAGGTTATGGGCTTGAGTTGGAGCATTTGTGGCTGATGGGAGTGATGGGTCAAGTATTAAGGGGTTTGGGCCTGTTGGGTTAAATAAAAGTGTTGTGCGTTTAAAAGGTGTGGGCTGCCAACTTAAAAATTTGGGCCTAAACTAGTTTGATTTTGTCCCAAATTTGCAATGCATGCAAATTATATTATTTGGGCCTCGGAAAATTGAAGACAAATATTTTGGGTGCCAAATTAAAATCCCAATTTATTCCAAATGTTTATTTAATTGTCATGGGCAACAATAAATTAATGTGAAAGGCCGGAAGATTCAAAAGATCGTGATATTGTCTTGGACGTGTTCAATTCAACCCTATAGGGCTTGGGACGAGCTTTTCGAAGAAGGGGAGAGTGACGTGCGGGTGGGAAGTTGCTCGCGTGGGGTCATTTATTTTTCAACATGTTTATTTTATTTTTTGTATTTTATAAGTAGATAAATATTAGTTAGTGATGGAAATAGGCCACTTTTAGGGATTATTTGTCATTTTTATTTTCTTTTGTATTGTTATTGTATTTTTCTTCTTTATCTTTATTATTTAGAGGGAAGGAGTAGTAATGGCATTTTTGTAATTAGGGCCTTAGCTTGGAGCCTAAGCTACTCCTACCCTTTAAATACTCTATTTGGTCTTCATTTGAGGATACTCTCCATTTGGAATATAAGAAATCTCTTGATTTTCTCTCTAAAAGTTATGGTTTGGCTTATTTTCTTGGCCATTGACGTGTAGTTTACGTCAGTTATTATCTAATTTATTATTAATATTATTAATTAGAGATAATTATTACGTTATCAGTGACCTACTTTAATTTGGTCATTTAGTTTCCTTTTTAATTAGGAGATTTGCTCCCCAAGTCTTAGAATTAGTATAAATAATGCCTTTGACCTTGTAATTATAATTATTATTGAAATTTATATGATTTGAGAGAAAATATGGTTTTATTATTATTATTATTATTATTATTATTATTATTATAATTATTGTCATTGTGTGTTTTCTTATGTGTGTATTAATTCCATTGTGTTTCACATCAAAACTCTCTTATTTTTAGGATAGGTAAGTGGGCTGTGTTTAAAATTTAAAATTTTTAATTGGGCCATAGATCCTAAGTTGTTTAAAAAGTTTGTGTGAATAGCTTTATGAGACTGCATAGTAGGTATGGTATCTTGTAAGGTTGGGCTTACAAGGACTTGCGATTTGGCGCTGCTCCTTTGGGAGTTCAGATTTTTTGAGGTGCATCACCTCGCTGTTGAGGATAGCTGTTGCGTGCCAGATTAAGTGACCATTGTGGAAGGTGGGTTGTTTCTGATGTAAATCTTTAAATGCGGAAGCGTTATTGTTAGACTACACAACTATTAACTACACAACAACTACACTACACAACAACAACAACAACTAAACTAAAGAAATGAAATGGGTTTCTTTCTCTTTCTATTATCAATTCTCAATATTCAAGGGTGATTACAAATGAGGGCCAAGGGGCCTATTTATAGGAAATATTAGGTTTCTAATCAAGCTAATACCCAAAATGACTAAAAAGGGCAACTAGAACCAAAAATGACATATTAGCCCCAAACATACTTGGAAACTAATTAGACACTAAAAATAAAGGAAAATTACAATTAAACCCTAAACCAAAAATGCAAAATAAAAGATAGTAGTCTCCCGTAGGCACAACCACGCGCCACGTGTCGCTTCATATCCCATATACATCATTTTTCCCGTCTTCGAAAAAGCTCTTCCTCGAGCTTGGAGGGTGAGTCATCAAGGCCACATGAACACGTGTTTGTACAAATGTTATCTTTCAAAGTAAAGCAAAACCCCAAATCAAATCCAACACGCAAATGGACCGGCTGAACGTTGATTAAACTCATATGGACCATCAACAAATGTGCTAATATACCCAAATCTCAACAATGCCTCCCTATAGAATCCGAGCAACCAAAAACTGACGACCACTCTGCCTTATCAACACCATAAGCACATGGTTGCAACTTTGCTTGGTGGACCCTTGAATCTGACCGGACGGTAACTCCGGCGACCGCACCTTTGCGAGTATGATGGCGAAACAAGAGAAATGAAGACGGCGACATCCCGGAAAGTCGGGCCCAAAATGGCAAATAGATGGAAAATGTATCCCAAGTGGGTACATTTCTCATGGAAGTCATATGTTGTGTCAACAATTGACCGGAATAGAGGTCAATAGGGTGGGTGAGATTGGGTCGAAGTAGGGCAGGCCCGATTTGGATTTGATTTACTTGTGGTTGGGCATTAATGAGTGGGAAAAGGGGTAAAAATGGGTTAAAAGGGTGCGGGGTTGTTTTGGGTTAAAAAGAAATGGCTAGGGTTTGGTATTTGGGTTTGAGGACAAATATGGGTTGGAATAGGGTATTAAGGTAGGGAGGGAAGTTGGGTGGGGGTCGGTTGAGGTTGTGCAAGGCGGTCGTCAGCTATTACGGCTCGCCGACCTCCTGTTGAGGGATTTGTGATCGGATCAGGGGTCGGCAAGGGTGTGAGGAGTGCTGGGGGCTTGTTTCGGGGGATTGGGGTTTTGTCGGCACCGGAATTGAGTAGGAGAAGGTTCGTCGGCCACCTAGAGTGTGGTCCGACCCAAATGGCATGGGTTTGGATCAGATCCGGGCTGGGGAAGGGATTACGGCCTGGAGTTGGAGCAGAATGGGGGTCGGGGAGGAGATTGGCGCTGGAAAGAGGGTCTGGAGGCTGGCCACGACTGAGGTAGGGGTAGTTTGGCAGGGGTGGGGGCTAGGGTTTCTTGGGTTTGGTGGGTTCTTGGTTAGGGTTTGTTATTCTTGGTGATTCGGGTTTGGGTTTGGAAAAAATTTGAAGACGGAAATTCATGTAGACATGGCGGTGGTTGTGTGGCGGTAGGAGGTGGAGATGGAGGATGGTGGTGGTGGAGGAGCTAAAAGAGGTGGTATCCCCTCTTTTAGTGGTGATGGAATTTAGGGTTTCCATTCACCCGATTCTCTTTTCGACTTTATCAATCTTTCGATTGAAGGGTTGCCGGAGTTGGAATCTCCACTCGTGACCCGCTTCACGCACCCCGACGAATACCAAGAACAAACCTCGTTTTGATACCAATTTGATGTAAATCTTCAAATGTGGAAGCGTTATTGCTACACTACACAACTATTAACTACACAACAACTACACTACACAACAGCAACAACAAAGACTAAACCAAAGAAATGAAATGGGTTCTTTCTCTCTCTATTCTCAATTCTCAATATTTAAGGGTGATTACAAATGGGGGCCAAGGGGCCCATTTATAGGAAAACTTAGCTTGCTAATCAAGCTAATACCCAAAATGACTAAAAGGGGTAACTAATAACCAAAAATGACATATTAGTCCCAAACATACTTGGAAACCAATTAGACACAAAAAATAAAGGAAAATTACAATTAAACCCTAAACTAAAAATGCAAAATAAAAGATAGTAGTCTCCCATAGGCACAACCACGCGCCACGTGTCGCTTCATATCCCATATACATCAGTTTCCCAAATTCAATCATGTGTTACAGATTGGGAGTTTGAAGCAGTTGAGTTCTTGGTGTGAGGAATGAATGAAGTTGGCTTTCTTCTGGTCAGAGGACTCGTGTTGAATTGGCCATGGTAGTGGCAAGTTTTATGATTTATTTTTTTCTATTCTATTCTCTAAGAAAAAACTATAAAATCTAATAAACTAATTAATTTGGATTAAAGTCTAAAACAAAAATTAGTAATGTATTAAAGTAAAAAAAAAAACTTTTTTTTTAATGTTGAATGCAGAGAAAGGTTTTAACTTAAAGAAGATGGGTAGGGTTTTAGTGAATTGGTGTATTTCCTTTCAGAGAAAGCCGAGGAATCTGTGAACTATCTTTTCCTTCATTGTGGGGTCAGGGGGTTTGAGATATTTGTGGACTTTTCACTTTGTCCTTTTTGGCTTGTCTTGGATGATTCCTAGGTTGGTGTTGGTGACGCATCAACTGGGTGTATTTGGATAATAGGATCTAAATTGTGGTTTATTTGACCATGATGTCAATCTTCTACATCACATTAATACATCACACAAACATATTATAACTCATCGTATTTGCAACCAAGTATCGAATCCATAAAGAATGAACACTGGTGATTTTAGTTTGATTGCTACTCAATTATAATATTATTATTTTGGACAAGTGAAGAATATTATACAAGAAGTCCTCCTAAAGTCGTTTTGAAAATGTGGTAGGCTCAAGTTCTAAATCAAAATTTGTCTTGTTGTAAAGGACGATTACAAGAAGCTGGAAGTTCTTGCATTTGAGATGGAGACAACTATTGCTTCTTTGGAAGACGAATTAACAGCTGCACATGGGGAAAAAGAACAAGCCATATCGAGAAGCGAAAGTTTGACTTTAGAAATACAGGCCTTGTCTGATGAGTTGAATGCGTCAAACTCAGAGTTGAGTACCTTAGAGGAAACAGTTTCAAGCCTGGTGAGTATTTCAAGTTCCCTTCACAATTTTTGGATTTCAAGTTCTTATTTCGGGTTACATGCTTGCAATTTAACCTCGTCATTTAAATCGTTTCATTTCTGTATTTTACAGAGGTCAAGTTTAGATGAATCTAAATCCTACAGTCAGGAATTGGAAAGCTCTATCAATACGTTGATGGAAGAGAAGGAAGAAATGGCAATGGTAACAAGTGTGGGATGTACTGTTAAGAAAGTTATTTGTTTTTAATCTACATCATTCGTTATTGTTGATTATTGAACATATCGATATCCTGCAGCAACTTACGGATACCCTTTTGGCAATGGAGGAAGAAAAGGCAATATGGATCTCCAAGGAGAAAGCTTCTGTTGAAGCCATTGAAGAGAAATCAAGTTTATATAATGCCGAGATTGCTCGTTTATCTAATGCAATGTCAGAGGTAACTTTCACATCTAAGCTCCCAAGAATTGTTGAAGAATGTTTTCATGTTTATGATTTTTTTTCAAAATTTCCCTTAGTTTATCGATATCCACGATGCTTTACTGTTTCTTGAGATGGTGTCATCTTTTCAAAAAGAAAAAGAAGATGTTATCCTTGAAAGAAGTCATCTCACTAGCACCATTTCTCTTTGTACCAGAAGCCTTATTCATCAGGCAGTGAATAGGCTATTGAAGCTAATAAAATTTTTGAACTGCTGTTGTTCACGGCGAGTCCACTATACTCTACATGAACAGCTCTTGATTTTCTGAATCAAATTTATTTGTACAATTGTCGATTTTAGAATAGGGTTGTCCTTGTGTGTACTGGAGGTGTTTTAGCGTACATATAAATGAGTTCATGTTAGTTGTAATACCTCACTCTACCACCATCGACATTGTTCCCACTTTAACTACCACACACAGTGGTATGAGGTTTTTTATTCAACTCATATCCACAAACTGGTGCTAAGAAGGTTTGAACCCTGGCACGTGGTATCACCAATCACACGCCTTACTGGTTGAGCTGAAAAGGTCCCGTTGATGTTAGACTAGTGAAACCGTTACTCACCCCAACGATGTAGGACGCAACTCTTTGGCTATCAAATCAACCATGATACCAATGATACCAGTATGTTACATTAGTGGAGAAAGCAATGTTCGTATAGGCGATTCAAAATAACTGAAACAAGGATTGTTGTGTGAATATTCATATAATTAATACCCACTGTTTTAAATCTTTTACAGAGATGTTTTGTTGAAAAGTTTCATCTTACAAATTTTCAGTTCTAAGCATAAGTTTATTATTGTTAAATATTGGACCATGCAGCCCAAAACCAAATGCCAGCGAGAGGAGGGGACTAGGGTTTTATTTATTGAAGATAAATTTAGAAGAAAAGTGGAAAATAAAATATTTGTATTTCCAATACTGTATTCATATATACACTGCAGGATATATATAGAGACTCGGTTGCAGTTGTTACAAGACCTAAAAACAGCGAACTAATTCCTATAAACTGGCTAACAAATGTCAGTCCTAGAAGTCGGGAACTACCTAACAGAATCAGTTCCTAGAAGATAGGGACTAACAACACAAGAAAAAGGTAAATAAAAGATAAAAAATAAAATAAAATGAAAGTTACAGCCGAGATTTTTCACACTCAAGCTGGTTTGAAAATATCAATCATGCCCAGCTTGCTTACTAATCCTTCAAAAAAATGTCGTGGAAGTCCTTTGCCGAGAATATCTGCTAGCTGTTTTTCGATTGACACAAATGCATACAGATAATGCTTCCTTCCGGCTTCTCTTTAGCTAAGTGTCGATCTACCTCAACATGTTTAGTACGATCATGTTGAATAGGATTATGTGAAATGCTGATTGCAGCTTTATTGTCACAGTATAACTTCATTGGAGTATCAAAAGTGACTTTTAGGTCTTCAAGAATCCTTTCAACAATAAAAGTTCACAAATTCCTTGAGCAACTGCTATGACTTCTGCTTCTGCACTACCTCTAGCAACAACAGACTGTTTTTTACTTCTTTAAGTCACCAAATTTTCGCCAATAAAGGTGCAGTATCCAGAAGTTGATCGTCTGTCATTTATAGATCCTGCCCAATCTGCATCAGTAAATGCTTCAACAAATAAGTGCTCATGCTTACCAAAAACAAACCTTTCCCTGGAGTTCTTTTAAGATACCTGAGAACTCTACACAGCCTCAAAATGTTCCTCACAAGGTGAATGCATAAATTGACTAATCACGCTCACATCAAAAGTAATATATGGACGAGTATGAGATAGATAAATTAGTTTTCCAACTAATTTCTGATGCCTCTCTTTATTTCCTGGAACACCGTTCGTGGAATATCCTACAATAGGAGTCTCAGCTGCTTTACATCCAAGCGTAAATGATGCAGGAGCATAGGGACACGAGCCTCCTTTTTGCCATTCTTTTTTATTTTGCCCTTATTTTAATCTTTTTGTACTTTTAGTATAAATAGCCCAAGGGCTCCCATTTGTGCCACTTTTAACATTTTGATACAGAGAGAGAAAATGAGAGCCATTCATGAATTCTTCTTCTATTGTTATTGTGTTGATTAAACTTTTACGCTTTCACAGCTTTATTTTACATCAAATTGGTATCAGAGCCTCGTTTGCTCTTGGATCAAAATACTCTTCGACGATTGGGATTCAGATTAGTCTCACCGGGATGATTTACTACACACCCTCAAACATCTTCATGAAACCTCAACCCTAATACCCCAAGAATCTACAAACCTTAGTTTTACAAACCCTCATATAACCTCACCGCCACCCAATGTCGGCTCAGCCGGCCCCACCCAAACCAAGGCCGGACCAGATCCCCCCAGTGGCAGCCCTGTCGGAAACCAATAGGTCCTGTCCTGTCTCGCTCCCCCGAAATTGCTGAAATGAGTCGGCCAACCTTTATGGCTGCCGACTGCCCCTGCCTTCATTTACCGACAGTCGTCCGCCCTATACCGACGGCGCCTCCCAACCCTTCCGCCCCATTACGACGGTCTCCATTCTGGCCAATATTCACAATCCAAACTCAAATTCCAAGCCCTTTATTCCAAATTCCCAAGAAACCCGAATTTCTAATCCCATCTCCAATCCAATTTCAAACCCTAACCCTCCTACACCTAATTTGGCAAGGGATTCCCAATCTCCCTCCACTACTCGAATTTCTTACCATTCCATAAACCCCAAACCAATAATCATGGATCTAAGCCCTACTCCCAACCCCATGTACAAAGGGTGAGCCTCGGTGGGCATCCTTCAAATCCCTACCCATGTTCCTTTATCCACCGCCCAATCTATTTTTCGGAGATGAGACTCCTTTTGCCACACCCAAGCGGAGCTTACAGGAGTGTCTACCACCTATATGTATACCGTCATGATAACGACATCGGTGGATCCTCAATCACCTCCTCCTAATGACGATACATGGCTCTGTACGAGTATTTTCTTTGCTCGTTGTACCGTAAAGGGGAGGCTATGCACGGTGATTACTAGTGATAATTTGGTGGCACAAGAGATAGTAGATATGCTGAGGCTTCCCACGGAGTCATTGACCACCACGTGTCGTATTGGGTGGTTGGGTAGCGGAGCCACGCTTCTTCCTAGTCGACTGTGCAGAGTTGAGTTTTCCATTGGAGACTACCATGATGAGATTTTGTACACCGTGGTGGATATGCAGGTGTGCCACCTTCTTTTGGTGAGGCTGTGGCAGTTTGATCATCGTAGCATGCATGGCGGTCGAGCTAACACTTATTCATTTATGCACGATGGGAGAGACTTTCTCCTTCGGCCTATGCGATCGTTCCCGATGTCACGACCCTTCGACCTAGTAGTCTCATATGAGGAGTTAGCCACAGAGACTGCGGAAACGGGGCTATGCTATGCACTTATCAATCCCATTACCACCCCAGAGGCGTCCGTTCCCCACGCATCCAGAGCTCGTTGGATTCTTATGCTGTTGTGTGTACGCCTGCAGATGATCTTCCTCCTCTCCGGAATATACAACATGCTACAGATTTTGTCCCCGGGGCGCAGCTCCCTAATCTTCTCCATTACCGCATGTCACCCACAAAGCATGCAGAGTTACAGAGAGGTCACGGAGCTATGTGACAAGGGCTATATTCAGGAGAGTGTCTCTTTGTGCGGCTCCCGCCTTGTTAGTGCCAAAGAAGGATGGGAGTTGGCGTATGTGTATCGATAGTCGAGCTATTAATAAGATCACCGTGAAGTACAAGTTTCCTATCCCCAGATTAGAGGATATGCTAGACCAACTCTATGGTGCGAGGGTTTTCTCTAAGCTAGACTTGAAGAGTGGGTATCATCAAATTCGCATGAAGCCAGGGGATGAGTGGAAGACCGTCTTCAAGACGAAGGATGGGATATATGAGTGGACGGTGATGTCTTCCGGCCTCTCCAACGCCCCATCTACCTTTATGAGGGTGATGACACATATCCTGAGCCCTTTCATGTGCAAATTTGTGATAGTTTACTTAGATGATATCTTGATTTACAGCCTATCAGAGGAGGAGCACCTTGATCATGAGGCTCAGGTATTGGAGGTCTTACGAGCCGAACGCTTCTTCCTCATGTTGAAGAAGTGCGCTTTTATGGTGCCATTGGTGACTTTCTTGGGTTATGTGGTTTCCGGTGAGGGCGTCAGAGTGGATGATGCCAAGATTCAGGCGATAGTGGATTGGCCTTCACCCATATCAGTATCCCAGGTCCCGCAACTTTCATGGCCTAGTAGGGTTTATCGGCACTTTATAGCCGGATTCAGCACTGTCATGGCGCCTATCACAGACTTGATGAGTACTTCCTTGAGCGCTGAGTTTCGATGGACTATAGAGGCGGATAGAGCCTTCACGCGCGTCAAGAAGTTGATGACGACGATGCGTATTTTAGCACTACCTGATTTCGACCAGCTATTCGAGTAGTCTTGCAATGCTTGCAAGAGAGGGTAGGTGCTGTTTTGAGCCAAAATGGGAAGCCAATCGCCTTCTTTAGTCAGAAGTTGACATGGGCTATGCTCAATTATTTGACATATGACCTCGAGTTCTATGCGGTCGTAAAGGCTGTGAAATTTTGGTCATCCTATCTACTTCATAAGGAGCAGGGACGAAGCCAGGAATTTATTTTTGGGGGGACCAAAATATGGTGGGGGTGCAAGGGCGGTAGCTCCCGAAGCGATTTTTTTTTTTGTGTTATTTACATTTTTAAGCAATATTTTATCACTAAAAATATATTGAACATAAGCAATTTTTCGCCACAATATCATATATATTCATCATCAAAATGTAATAGTTGCACCACATACAATATATATATTTTACCAAAACAAGGATACGATATAATAGTTGTTCAAGTATTTCACGTACCGAATTTTGAACATTGGAGTCGAGGGAAATCAGAGACCCGTCGACATTTTAACTTTCGGCATGTTTTCTCTTGAAAAATGAATCAAGGGTCTTTGATTTCCCCATATTCTACAACACAAAATAAAACAAACAGAAATTAATTAATAACAGTGGATAAAATTAATACTAATTAATTAATACTAATTAATTAACATTGACAGATTTATAAAAAAATGACAGTTTTATTTTTAAAAAAATGATTTGCAGTAATAATAGGGGTAAATATGCTTTTTTACAATCACAAATTAAATAATAACAATGGATAAAATTAATAGTAACTAATTATGTTTTATAATATTAACTAATTAACAATTATAAATTTTATACAAAAATGACAGTTTTTATACATAAAAAAGACAGTTTTTATATAAAACAAATGACAGTTTTTTTTTTTAAAAGAGTGAGGGGAAAGAGAGGTACCTTTGAATAAATGGATGAATGGAGTTTAATCTTTGAGATGAAACCTTTGTGGAGAGGTGCCTTAGAAATAAAAATCGGCTGTTTTTGTTAGGTGAAGAAGCTAAAGATAGTTTAGGTTATATAGGAAATGTTTAAATGGCTGGAAGATGGGCTTTTTGTGTGGGCTTAATGGTTTGGGCTTTTGTTGGGTTTAATATGTGTATTTTTTTTATGGGGTTTCAAAAGTTTGGGGGGGACCGTGGCCCCCCTTGGTCATGCAGTGGCTTCGTCCCTGATAAGGAGTTTGTCATCTAGTCAGATCACGAAGCTTTGCTTTTCCTATATAGTCAACAGCGTGTTAGTGATAGGCACGCTAAGTAGACTACTTACCTCCAACTCAGCTTAATTGAGGTCTTTGGGTAATTTGCTGATCGACCACAAGTTACAAGTGAGATTAGGAACATGAAGACCATTATTCAAGGTTAAATGGTTGTACAGATAGATAGAACCGTTGCCAACAACAGAGGCAAAAGACCCATAAGCAATTTTAATTTGTAAGGAATTATGACAAGGAATATATGAAGAAAAAGGATTGGACAAACTAGTCATATGATCGGTGGTCCCAGAATCAATTCTCCATGGGATCTTCTTCTTAGAAAAAAACCCTTAAAAGATGTTGGAAAAATATCTTTCCGGGCTAAGGAACATTAGGATGAGGAAGGTTGAGATTGAAAAAATTTATACAGTTGTTCTAAGTGTTCTTTACTGAACGGAAGCCTCTCATTTTCACCCCCACAGATGTTATATTGCTACTTTCCTTCAACATCAGTCTGTAAACCCCGTCCATCTCTTCCACTGGGCCGACCATTCTTCAGGTGTGCTGGCTTTCCATGCAATTTCCAGCATGTATCTCGTGTGTGTCGTGGCTTGTGACAGTAATCACACCATGATTTACCTCCTTTCTTCTGAGTATTTTATCCCAGGTTGGATAAAAGTCGGGTTTCTTTGAAAGTAACGCTGGATATTCCACAACCGGAGATGTTGTGTTGGTCATCATAACTTATTGCTGCGTTTCTTCTCTTCAGACTTCTGAGAATACTTCCCTAGTGGATGGCAGAGGAAACTCAAAAACGCGATCCTTCTCAACTGCCTTTTTGTAACTAGCACTATCAGTTGAACATGAACATTCCATATCATTGAAAAGATCTAACTCTTGCCAATACTCTGTAACACATTGATTCCCTTGCGTCAAGTCTCGAATCTTTGTACGAATCTCATAAATTTGCTCCGAGTTTCCCAGGTCTGAATAAGTTTCCAATACGGCATCCCATAGCTCTTTGGCTGTGGAAAGAAAGCGATAGGTCTGACCAATTTCAGGTTTCATTGAATTGATCAACCACGAGACTACCATCAGGTTCTCTGCATCCCATGTTTGAAAAGTCGGGTCCTCTTCCTCTGGTACCTTCACCGAGCCAGTTAGGTGTCCTAATTTTCCTTTCCCTCTTAGGATTTTTTTTACAGATTGTGACCACTGAAGAAAATTCTGGCCATTCAATCTATGAGT
The DNA here is from genome assembly GCA_949130495.1 of Sambucus nigra. Classification (NCBI taxonomy): domain Eukaryota; kingdom Viridiplantae; phylum Streptophyta; class Magnoliopsida; order Dipsacales; family Adoxaceae; genus Sambucus; species Sambucus nigra. Next base: position 465,462,761 of record OX422222.1, on the reverse strand, counting down.
GGTAATCTGAAGGGTTTGGGACTGTTGGTTCTCCTTGCCTCTAACAGACATGAATGTAGATTTTTTTAACAGTCAATTTCAGCGGGAAACTGCTCTGATACCATGAAGGTAAATTCAGAAGAAAAGTGGAAAATAAAATATTTGTATATCCAATACAATACTTTATTGACATATACACTGAAGGATATATATAGTGACTCGGTTACTGCTTGTTGTAACAAGACCTAAAAAACAGCAAACTGATTCCTATAAACTCGCTAACAAATATCAGTCCTAGAAGTCAGGAACTACCTAACAGATATCAGTTTCTAGAAGATAGGAACTAACACCACAAGTAAAGGTAAATAAAAGATAAAAAATAAAATAAAATGAAAGTTACAGTCGAGATTTTCCACATTTTACGGGGCAAAGCTTTAATTTATAATCAAGTGTTCTAAAAATCCTCGCCTAGGGCTGTGTGAGCTGCCTGGGTGATAGGCACTGCTAGTCGATGATCTGTCGTATCGCCTAGTCCAATATATTATCTTTGGCTACTATTTTATTGTATGTACGATAAAACAGTATCAGTGCATCTTGAATATGAATATTTGTAATTTTTAATAGGTGAGAAATGAATTAGAGTCCTCTAGAGAAGAATGCAAGGTCCTTGAGGAAAGACTGACAGATTTGGAGGAAAATGCAAAGTTGGAGAAGCAATGCAGGTTTGTCCCACCATTTTGGTTTTCACGCAATGTTGTTCAGCGGTGTCATTTATTTTGTCTCAAAATGTTTATGGTTCATGGAAAATTCTTATTAATAAATGATGATTAATATCAAGTTCACCAATACTTTCTGTTTCTTGCATCAATATAGATAATTTTTTTTGTTTTTGTTTTTGTTTTTCACCTTATTCGCCTCCATTATTTTATTCCTTTTGTTTTGTTTTGGTTACTAGTTTACACATTTGCGTGCACCAGTTATGATTTTTTTCTCTGTGTGCAATTGGTTTAATGTAAATCAGGTGGAGTCTCTGATTCTTTGTTCTGCCTATGTAGATATTCACAAATTAATTTGTGATGATTACATGTTATATACTACTTCTTTGATTTCATATATAATTGAAGTTTTTCAATGCTTATTCCTTATTAGTCTGGTTGTGTTTACCCATCTCTGACATGTGGGTTATGGTCTGCAATATTGCAGTGATTCATTTTTCCATCTCTAAGGTGTCTCTCTCTCTCTCACACACACACACACACACACACACACACACATAAATACAAACTGTCTCTTAAATAGCAAAATGAATGAATTTTTTAACCAAACTTGGTGGAGATGATCTCCCCCAAAGGAGATCCTCTCAAAAAAAAAAACTATAGTTAAAAATTTCAACTTGGAAGTGGGTAAAATGCGAAGTTGATAAATACGTGCATTTTAGGTCATCGAAACTTTTGATTATCATCTCACCCAGTCCTGGATTGAATTTTTTGATGGTTATTTTGGGGATGATCTCCTCACTGAGGGGTTCGTTTCCATTTAGTTTAGTTAAAAAATCCATCTATTTACTAATTTAAAAAATTCATTGTTTAGAGTCCGCTTGCTTAAGAGACATCCTGATACTTGTTTATATGATTCTCTCTCTCTCTCTCTCTCTCTATATATATATATATATATATATATATATATATATATATATATATATAGTTTTGTTTCACATGTGTCTTAATTACCTTTGCCTCTCTTCCGAGGGGCCAACTTGATATAAAATTATTTTTCATTTGAATTCTGTTACAGTATGGAGAAGTCTCTAGAGATTGATCGACTAAGAAATGACCAGACAATTGCCGGGGTTCAGAGTAAACAATTTCAAGAGGTAAATTCTATCAGCCTTTACCTTGACCTTTTTCTTTTTGATTTCAACGCATTATTTAATCCCAACAGTTTGATATCCATAATTTAATGGATCTTCCTTACAGAGTTTAAAGTTAAAACTTGAGGCGCTTTCTTCTGAGCATCGTCATGCATGTGAGGAAGAGGAGAAGCTTCGCATGGAGTTGAGCATTGTCAATAAAGAAAGAGATGATTTGTTACACGACTTCCAGGTTTCATATTAGTTCTATATTATCGACTTACAAATAGGTAGACCGGGCAAAATGACACATGATATGATAATATGACATGAACCGACATGAAGTTATCAGTTAATGGGTGGACCCTTAATAGTTTTGGGTCATATTAGTGCCAACCTCATAAGACATGATAGTTGATGGATTGGGTTAGTGTTGACTCCCTTCACCCGTTAATACCCATTAAGATCTTGAATTTAAGTAAATAAGAAATATTGTTGGATATTTCAAAAAGTTTATGTAGATTAATGTTAATTTATTCATAGTGAATATTATTTAATGATAGCTTTAGTAATGTTAATGAATAAAGGGGCCTAATTGCGTTTAATATTTGGCTAATGTATCAACCTGTATACGATTCAAAATTATATATTTTCTTAATGATTAATAATGAGTGAACACATAGCGACACGACACGGCACGACAAGTTAAGGTAACAAGTCGGGTTTGAATATGGTTTTTTCACACGATAAAAAAGTCACTCGTTTAAACATGAACATGATAAGACCGGAACACGAAAAAAAACGGCGCGAACATTAAACTACACAACCTGTTGCCAGGCCTACAAATAGACCTATCAACTGATCAGTTTTTAGTCTGAATCCGTTCCGAATCCGGTATATATTCTAATCTGGATTGGTGTTTTGTAATTTGATTACCCGATAATCGAATTATCTGTTTATCTGATTAGTGAATGGATTAAATTGGATTGAATACGATTGGGTATAGGCTAAGTAAATAAGAATCTGCATCTTATATAATTAATACTTTTAAACCTACACCTTTGTTTATGTCATCTCATGATTGTTATTGCATTTATAAAAAAAAGATTACATACATTTTTACAACCAATTCCATATGCATTATTATCACAATAAAACTAAATATTAAATTTTTTAATAGAGTAGAATAATATCCGATCCATTCCAACCCTTTTGGAATCTGATTAGAGTGTTGATTTTTTATATGACTAAGCTGATCTGGTCTGATAATTTTCTTAATAAATAGATTTGGATTGACCTTGATCTGATTCGGATCTGATTCATTGACGGGCCTACTTGCAAATAAAAGTCCTATAGAAAAAAAGGGGGAAAATTATTTATAATTGGAGGGCTAAGCATTAGATTTCGAGGATTTATGGATCTTTTGTTTGTGTTTGATTGATTACCCTGTTTTACATACCGCAGAATCTTAAACAGCAGCTTCATGATAATTTGGTTATTGTTGGGTCACAGTTATCGAAGTCAAAAGGCGAAATGGAAGAGTTGACTGGGAGACTTTCGAGCCTGGAAGTAAAGATGCACAATGTAAGTGTCTGTGTAATTTTAAATTTCGAGTAGAGTTGGCATCTCTTAACCTATCTTAAATTTGAAGTTGATCATATGGATACTAGAATAAATATTCATGATCAAATGGTGATTTCAAACAAATGAACTTTTCTTTGATTGTAAAGAGAAATGGTGCCGGGGTGTGTACTTGGGGTGCGTTTGATAGAAAAGATGGAGGGCAGAAATTTTCCATGGAAAAAATTGGCACACTAACTTTTGCACTTTTATGTGTTTGGATGTAGTTGTGTAGAAAGACGGACAAGAATGGGTTTATTTCGGGTGTGTTTTGATTGGCAATATTTCCCATCTTTTGCTGTTTTTGATTGCCCAAAATTTCCTTCGAAAATTTGTCCAGGTTTGCCACATTTTGGACAATTTTCCATGTTTTTTTGGGAGGAGAGTAGTAGTGGCAAAACTATGGGTTGGGCCAAATATGGACGCGCCAAATATGGGCTGGGCTAAATATGGATTGGGCCAAATATGGGTTGGTTCAACCCCTTTTTTTCTATCCATGATATTATCACAATTCCATGTAAATATATTAAAAAAACATATTTTACTCGCAACTTTTAAAGATGGATTCTATATTTGACTGATATTTTTTGTTAATGGGCTCCATATCCGACTCATAGGTTCTAAATATGGGCCTCATATTTGACTCATAGCTTTTAATTATGGGCCCTACATTTAAATGTATGGGCTAATATGTATTGATTTATTATTTAGAGCCCCTTTTGCCGCCACTAGAGGGGAGTAAGACAATTTTTCCTTACAAATGTTTTCCTCACTCCAATCGAACGCACTTGGCTAAACCAAGGTTTTTTTTTTTTTTTTTGGGTGGGGGTGGGGGTGGGGTAAGAGAATACAAGTTGGAAAATATGAATTTTCAGCTTAATCAAATTGTACATTTTTGGTTGCTGGAAATTTTCTCCATGGTGAATTATGTTGCCAATCTAATGTGCAAAATGAACCCGTGAACTTTCAAATATTTGCAAATAGCCCCTGAATGTCCTCAACCCCCCCAAATTATGCGTCTTGTTACAACCCCCCCTCAGCAGACTTTTTCGTGACTAGCGACATATAAAGGGCTATAGTTAAAAATATGCAAGTTCAGGGGGTTCCTTGCAAAAAAATGAAAGTGCAAGGGTGTTTTTTTGCAGTCACCTATTTTAAAACTTAAAATTCGTAGGTATATTATTCTCAAGGATATTTTTTTAATACCCGTGTAATTCTTCTTGCGTGTGCTTATTTAGGATGAAATGGACAACAAGAAAGAAAGGGCAAAGCTAAGAATGAGACTTAAAGGGGCACAAGCAAAATTGGATAGTCTAAGGGTTAGATACATAGAGACATTAAATGAGATGGATTTCATGAAAGGGCAATATAAAGCTGCTTCAACAAAGCTCAAGGACCAGTTGGCTTCTTATGGAACTGAAGTCCTCAATCTCAAAAAACAGCTTGCTATTACTCTCAAGGGACATGAACCCTTGAAATTGCAAGATGGCCATTCAGGTACTCATTTGTAAATATGAGAAAATCTCATGCAGAAAAAGAAATAAATTAGTTCTTTGTAAGGGCATCTTGGATGGTCGCTTAAAGTATGCCAACACATCGACAATGTGTATTTTACACTTTACATAAGCATAGTTCTTATTTTTCCGGAAAATTGGATTTGCTCCATTGGAGATATATTTTTGGGTTGTTTGCGGTTTGACCCGCATTAATTCTTTGATGTCGACTCTGGACCCCAACATTTCTACTTCTTGCGGGTTGATCCCAAAATAGTGATGGTAAAAGTGTTGCAAAAATTTCTTGGCAAAATGTTTTGTGACACTCTTTTCTTCGCTAAATTTCATTTTGGGGGCAAAATCCCAAGAAATAAAAATTATGGGATTTAAACTCAATTACAAAGAACTAATAGAGGTTAAACCCCATATTTTAACATTTTTGTTATGTTTAAGACATAATGAAAAACAAGAGAAGTTATGCCTTGAAGGTATATGTATTTGCACCTTGCATGTTGATTGAATATTGATAAGGAAATGAATGCCATGCTTACATTTTACTTTAATTTTGTTAAACTATATAATTTTGTTCTAAAACATATAATTGTGATTAGGCAACTTTTAATTTTTGTTTAGTTTAATTTAATATTCACAATTAAATGTGAAATGATCATTTAATTCAACTAGATTCTTGTGTGTGTGTGTGTGTCTCTCTCTCTCTCTCTAGGAGAGAGAGACTCTTGTACATACCATTTATATATACCACCTTTGCGGACCAATTTTTTTAAAATAGTAAAAAAATATTTTTGAGTTGACTTTTTTGTGGTATTTAAACATTTCAGGATATATCAGCTAAAAATAATGCTTTTTGCTATTTAAAAAAATCGGTCAAAATATGTCGGCTTTTATGCAGCTTAAAAACTAATATATTTTGACCAATTTTTTTAAAATAGTAAATAAATTCATTTTGTGCTCAATTTCTCTCTCTCTCTCTCTCTCTCTCTCTCCCCCGGTATATATATATATATATATATCAAGAAGTAGTCACCAAAAGCCTAATGATTTGTGCAAGTAGTCACCTTTTTCTATTATCCCTTTGGAGGTTGCAGATTCCAAGCACTTTCTCTGTGCAGAGTTTCTCTCTCGGACTCCATTGCTCATATCTTTGCATATAAATCTTCTTTATTCATGTTTGAATCCATTGAATCTAGCATTGTATGTGGATCACAATTTCTTTCAATGAAGGTCATTTTTTTTATTATCTTAGGGTGAGTTTGAGATGGAAAATATGATATATTTTCTAACTTGTGGTTTGTATGACTACAAAAATGTCTTGGAAAAAATCCCCTCACACTTAATGTACAACTTGTTAAAGCAGTAAAAATTACTCTTTTCAACTAGTAGTAGGCAATCAAACACACAAAAGATAAAATTTTACACTACTACACGCTAAATTTGAATATTTGGTTTAGGGGGACATGCTACATGCTATAGTAAGGACCTTACTTCAGTACCCATCCATGAGGACCTGCTTTTTAAAAATAGTTATTTTCTTTGAGTTATATTTTTTGGTGTGTTTAAACATTTTGGGGAACCTCTCTATGCTGGGTAAAAAGTAAAATTAACCCTAAGTTTGAAGTTATTTTCAATTTTGGGCTTCGCTTTTCAGAAGTTGGCAGTATTAACCCTAATGTTTCAAAATTTCTTGCAATTACGGCACTCCACAACATCTCACCAGGAGACTTAACAAAATGCATGACACAAGGAAATAGGATTCCCAGTATTCCTCTCTAATTTGCCTTTGTGATGTTAAAAATTGTAATCCTCTCTAATAAATATCCTAATTAGATGTGAATGAGGGTCAAAATTGCACAAATTTTGACATTGAGATTAATATTGCAACTTATGAAACATAGGGTCTGTAATTGAAAATGACCATAAACTTCAGGGTGAATTTTGCAAATTATCCAAATATACCAATTTTGAGCCGATTGGACATATTTTAACTGATTTTTTAAAATAGTAAAAAATCTTTATTTATTTATTTTTTTGCGGTTTTTTGAAATGTTTAACATTGGACAAAAAATCAACTCGATTTTTTTAATATTATTTAAAAAATAAATCCTTAAATAGTTTTTAAGTAATGGCCCTTCCTGGAGCATGACCTTTGGTTTCAATTTGTCATGAAAAAATATATACCGGATGTGGAACATTCTAATATAGAACATGGCCAATAAATATATTTAATAAGTTGAGAACATTATGGCAAAGGTCAAGCTCAGAGGTTTTCTATCATGATTCATATATTTGTTTTACTTGCCAAATGCATACCTGACAGTAATTTTTTATATATAACAAAAGAAGAGTGGTTAAGCCATGGGATGTAGATGCATCTGTACTTAGGCTATATGGTGGGTTTCTATCTGTTTTATAAAGCTATTTAGTAATAGTACACAATTCTTGTGGGGGACCATTATATATCTTATGGTCCCACACAGAATTTTCATTTGTGGCTTTCCAGGGACTTAGATTTAATTTTCAATAATTTTAGGCTCTTAGGATAGATCTATCGACAGGTCGCGTTGAGTCGAATTCGAGTCTTATTGAGTTCGGGTCGTGTCGAGTGGAGTTCGAATCTTATTGAATTCGTGTCTAAACGAGTGACTGTTTTATCGTATGAAAAAATCATATTCAAATACGACTCGTTACGTTAACGTGTATTGTTGTATTCACATGTTTTTTTCCGTTAAGATAAGAGATTTTAAGTAATTAGTCGCATGCGGTATGATTTAGATGTATCCGATCCCATATATTACTGTTTTTAGTTCTTGGCAACATGCCATGTTTTAAGGAAATGAAGAAGAACGATTAGAGGCGGTTATGGACGGTTATTGAAATTTTGAAAAATGGGATGGTGTTCTAAAACTTTTGAAATGTAACATTACAACATTTCTTATTTAGTTAAATTTGTTATGATTAAATTGACATTAAGTTACATAAATCTTTTAAAAGTCCTAATAATACATCTTCTATAATTAAATTAATGGGTCTTAACGGGTTTTAACGGATGAAAAGAGCCAACACTAACCCGACCCGTTAATTATTGTGTCTTATTTGGTTGATAATAATATGACTCGAAATCATTAAGGGTCCACCCATTAATTTATAACTCCGTATTGATTCGTGTCGTGTCTCGTTTTGTCAGGCTTATCTACGGGTTAGATTTGACAATGGTATGTTTTGTAATTCGTATTAGCTTTGTGTAAAAATGGTTTGTCATACGGATTCGTTATTTATCGTTAGTAGTGGCAAATTGACGGTTATGGGGGGGGGGTAAAAAATGGATACGGATAAATTTGGGACGGTCAAAAGCGGGTTGGATAGAATAATTTGGACGGGTTTGGTCGGGTCAAATCCGGGTCGGGTCGGATTGACCCGTTTTTTTTTTTTTTTGAAAAAACAATTATTATATCATATACGAATAAATATGGTATAATAATTTTGAAAAAAAATATACAAGAAAGTAGTTAAATAAAAAAAATCTTTAAACTCTTTGATAATTTGAGTTTTATTTTTGAGAGTTTTCAAAAACATTTTGACCCGCTAATGACCTGCCAACAAACCGTCTTGTTGGATTGCTCAAACCATTTTGACCCACAAACACAATTAATATCCCCCAAACACATTATTTTGGATGAGTTATGGACGGTTTCAGCCTCAAGATCCCATATTGTCGGGCCTATTTATCGTGTATAATCTCGTTGTGTCATGTTAATAATATATACGTTATATATTGTGTTCGTGTCGTGTAAACCCAAAACTTATTAATAATTTACAAATAAATCGATAAAATTGGGTTGACCCGTGTCTTGTTGTTGGGTTAGTGTTTCTTATTTGTTTTTCCCATTTTTTCTTTATCATGTCTCTCTGATTCTCATTTTAGTTGTTAAAAGGAAATTGCACAAATTTGTCTGTATGGCAAAGTACAAAACATTTTAAAATTCACAAAAACGTAGTGGACATGAATAGAGTAAATTAGTATTTTAATTTCTTTTGGGGAGTTGATGTTGATTGTGGATTTGTTTAATAAATCTCAACAAATAGTTTATAATATACTTTAATAAAGAATATATGTAGATTTATATTAATTATTTGACTTTATATGTTGGAAATTAACTGAAAAATACGCTAAAGTGCAAAAAGTCTCAGTGAACTTTTCGATGTTCGTAAATACCTTATTAAACACTTAAAATGAAAAAACAAAATTGATTATTCAAAAAATTGTGAATTGGCTAATTAATAAATTGATCAATTTACAAATTTGCCCATTAATTGTGTTTGATTTCATTAACGAACTGATTAATTAATTGCTCAATTTTAGCTCATGTGTAAAATCTGAAATTAGAGTTACATGAATTGCATGCTTCTCTCTCTCTTTCCTTCCCTTCCCCGCCCCTCCCCGCTCTCTTAATTTGTTTTCATTTTTTTTGCTCATAAAATCTTAATATTAATTTCAGATTACCAAACATTGCGTAAAATTGAATTTAAACTCATTTCAAATCCACTCATTTACAATTCACTAATTCAACTTGGTAAAAAATAATCCAATTACCCTAGGTCTCGTTTGGTTATCTCAAAATTATAAATTGGTCCATTTATAAATTGGTTTATTAATTGCGTTTGGTTTCATTAATGAAATGATTCATTAATTGACCAATTTTAGCTCATGCATAAATTCTGAAATTGAAGCATTTCACAAAAAAAACTTGAAATGCGTTCATTTGAAATAGTAGTCACAGAAAGTTCATTCGGTTGCTCTTCTCCGCCCCCTTCTCTCTCTCTCTCTCTCTCTCTCTCTTAATTCGTTTTAAACTTATTTTCTAATTGAACCTTAACATCAATTTTAGATTACCAATCACCACCTAAAATTGGATTTGAACTCATTTCAAATCCGCTCATTTATAATTCACTAGTTGACGATGAAGAAATTTACACAATCAAATCATTTGGGCAACCAAACTGGGCCGTATTGTTTTATAAAAAATTACATTATCAAAACAAAGTCGTTTCACATCACTATTGAATACCCACATTAAGCATGCTTTGGGCCCGTACTCGACAATTGATCCATCACATGCCTTATTAAGACAATGATTGATTTGGTAAATTTATTTAAATTAATCTCACATTTTTTGTATTTATTCTATTTTTATGGGTCAAATTATAAATAAAAGCATCTAGCTGTTTCTCGCCGAAGAGGTTATTTTTGAAGAAACTATGCACTTTTCGAACAAAAACATGTGTGATTTCACTTTCGAAAAGAGTCTGGAGATTCAGATGATTAGTGGAAGGAGCGACCACGAATTAAGCTTAGGTTGTAAATGTTATCATAAGTAGATTTGGATTCCTATTTGTTGTGCGATTAATAGTTTTGTCTATTAGGATTAAGTTAATATATCTTTAAGTAATAATTCTGCCCTAAAATTGTACCCACAAATCAAATCTGATGAGTTTTCAAAGATACATTGATTGATATTTTAGAATAAACCCCACATAGATTCCACACACTAACTAATGTGTGATTGACTCGCCCATATCTGATTTTTGAGTATATGTATCAAACTTCATTTTCTCACGTAAAGGTTGCCTGACACGATACGCCAAAGATGGGGCTTATCAACAATTTGTACCATTCTCAGCACTGAAAAAATATAAATAACTTTTATTCTTCACCAAATTTCACAATTAAATAAAAATATCTGAACAAAACTGATTTATTACATGAATAAAAATTGAATCATCATACAATGCCCATAAAGTAAAGATAAGTACAAACTGATATAAATAAATTCTTGGGCTTATGCCCATATAAATCTCGATATGAAATAAAATGACCAAATGAATAAGTACAACTTATACTAGAATCAATGAAACGGAATTCGCTATGTCCAACGTACTGCAACTCTAATCCATCGTCAATCCTGCTATCTTTGTCTATGAGAAAACTTGGGGGGAAAAATATTTACAAATTTGGATCAGAGCCCTAAAGTTGCAAGGATTATTCATGCAAAATATAACTAACTCATACTTCACGTATCTCCATCGACGCTCACACATATCGAGTATCTCACCTCTCATCTAAAAGGAGTCATACTCGTATCCTTAAACAAATACCAATTATGACCCCCAATGTCTAATATGAAGCCATATAACTATGCTTCAACTAAAAATGAGTGTTTACACCTAACACCCCAGTCCCCGGATTAACTTCATAATACTTCCCACCAAATTCCATATAAATTCAATGCATATTTTTATGTCATATATTATTCCTTAACCTTAGTCTATCTCGTTAGACTATTTGATTTTTAATTCACACTAATTATCGTCTACACTATTAGACTACAAGTTTCATTCTCTTTAATTACTGTCTACATTCTTAGACTGTCAATTATTATTCTCATTAATAATTGTCTACCACATTAGACCATTAGAACTTATTTTCGTTACCAATTATCCACATCGCTATGTTAATCCGACTTTGTTATCATTATGTATTGTCTACATCTATAGACTATGAGAACACATTCTCATACAAGGCACACCACAATGTATATATTGATCAATACAAATGTCCGCATATATATGTATCACACACAAAAACATCTATCTTCGGCGTCTAGTTCGTGCTCTATCGGTAATACCCGGAGGAGTTCTTTATCCCAAAATGGATAACAACAAAACACAAGCAAGTAGGGCGGTACCTACGTAGTTTCACCATTGCACGACTCATACCAAGTGGTGTCACATGTATACAACATCGACACTTAACTCCTATAAGTGGCACTGTCACGTAATACCTAAGATATGACATAACACTACGCCTAGCCCACCTGTGACGACGTGTGTTTCGATCCCGAACATGCGCACCCCAACCGATAGGACAGTCCACGATCCCAAGCATGTCCACACAAAAGAATATATAATACATACTATAATCCAATATGTACAAGTAGTTACTCTATTACTACTCTTATCCAAGGAATTTCCATCCATACAAATATAGCCTTCTCGGCTTAACCATAACATTTTTGTCAGCCATTACATAACCCATATTAAGTCGCTATCCTACGACTACTCCCCAATTAAATATTAAGTCCCATATATTGCCTTATATATTTAATAATCAAATTTACTTCATCATTTATTTTTTCATAGATATACAGGTATAGTTATACCTAAAGTAAATATATAGGTATGGCTATCCCCAAACTAACCTTCCCAAAATAATTAATGATTCAGCATGTTGCCCTTTTGGCTTAGAACTTAATCCTTTTAGAATATTAATAATTATTCACTTCTTATTTCTTTTACAATAAGGTTCATATGTCCATATATAAGGAGTCAACTAATATGTATAGGTAGTTACACCGTAACTACTATCACAACCGATACCAACAATTATGACTTAGCCCACTAGATTTATGATACATTTCTTCTTAGTATTTTTATATGATAACAATTTCAGGGAGCTAACCATCAATCATACTCTCAAGTATTAAACTTATCTCTAATGATTATTTCTTTTATTTAAGCTTAAACTGTCTTTAATCATACTCTCAAGAATAGACGGAAGACAGATGGGTTAGGATAGGGAGAGGGAGAGCTAAAATGGATGTGAAAGAAAGACTGACTGTGAATTTTTTTAGGACAATCAACGGGATGAATGTATTTAAAATAAATGGTATTTATGCATTACATGTATCTATACTTCTAATACTATTGTATTAAAGGTATAATATAGATTTTGTTAACTATACAATTTTGTTATAAAACATATAATCATGATGAGCAACTTTTTATTTTCGTTTAGTTTAATTTTTGACATTCACAATTAAATGTGAAATGAGCATTTAATTCAACAAATAGTTTCTTGAATTATTTATAAGATCAAAAGTTATCACGTGTGTCAATTAGACTTTCCAACATACCTCACAAAACATACCATTATTTAATATATGAAATAATTGAATTTTTGAACCAAATTTTGTAGATATGATCTTCATAGTGAGGAGATTAGTTATAAAAAAAATCTAAAAATTCATTGAAAAAGTGGGTGAGATCATGATAAAAAGTTTGAACGATCGAAAATGCACATGTAATCCAATTTTCATTTTACTAACTTTCATGATGGATTTTTTGATAATTTTTTTTATATATGATCTCCTCACTGAGATGAGATCTACAAGTTTCGTTGAAAAAAAATAAATTTTAAATATTTCTAAATGGTTTATATATATATATATATATATATATATATATATATATATATAGGGAAAGGATCAAGTGAGGTCCAAGTTTGAGGACCCCGAATGAGGACTATTTTTTTAAAATAGTAAAAAAAATATTTTTGGCATGATTTTTAAACATTTCAATAGGACCATAAAAAAATAATCAACACAAAATAATTTTTTTTGCTATTTTAAAAAAATCAGTCAAACTTTGTCAGTTTTTAAGTTGTTAAAAATTGACAAAGTTTGATCGATTTTTTTTAAAATGGCCCTACTGAAATGTTTAAAAACTGAATCAGGTCATATAAAAAAAATAAGTTTTTAAATATTTCAGTAGAGCCATATAAAAAAAATCAGGTCAATTTTTTTTTTTTACTATTTTATCAAAATTGGTTCGCGCCAACGGTATGCAAACAGAGATCCTCATGAAATCCGCTCTCTCTCTCTCTCTCTATATATATATATATATATATATATATAGAGAGAGAGAGAGAGAGAGAGAGAGAGAGAGGCTGGATCGTATACGGACCTAGTTTACGGACCGCTACCGTCCAAGAATTATCTAGGAACCGTTTTGTCTATTTAGGACCACCTTTTGGGACCGCAATGTCTTTTAACTCTTTCTAAGTTTTGGGAACTATCAATTCTTACCCCAATGATTTCTAAGGTCTTTTAAGCTTATTTTAAGCCTAATTAATCTGGAAGTCTAAGTGTAGAAGTTTCAGGGCTGCTGCTACTTCTTAAGCTTCTTCCGTCACTATTGTACTGAAATTCTGAATAGCGAGGATTATCTATATAAACAGTTTCTTCAGGGAGTCTAGAAATTGAAATAGGTTTTGATGGAAAATATTCTAGTCTTAAATACCTTATACGGTATCGTGGATTTATCTGTCTAGTTTCTTTATATATTTGATTAACAATATCAATTATATCGTTATCTATAAATTCGTCTAAATTATTATCACCGTAAGATGACAAAAATCTACGGTATGTTCTAAGGGCAGCTGTCTCTACGTTTTTAAGGAGAGGACGGATTCCTCCGGCTCTAATTAAAGTAGTCTTTGTTTCAGCTAACCTTTTACGTCTAACAAATTTTAATACGTCTATACTATCTTCAAGTATCCTAGTGTATTCTTGATACTTTTCAGGTCTTGACAATTCTTCTGCAAATTTTTCAGTTCTTAATTTTTGTCTAAAGAGATCTCGAATCCCTGTTCTAATTATTTCTATTCTAGGTACTTCTCTTCCTAACCATTCAATGATCTGGTCTATGTATTTAAACGTACCACCTGCGTATATTAAAGCAGATTCTATAAGTTCTTTATCTTTAAGGTCTGTAAGAGTCCAGTCTTGAATTTCTCTAGTTAAGTCTAAACTTGTTTGATTAACGAATTCTAAAAAGTCTTTAGTGATTTGTAAGCTCATATAAGATTTTTCTTAGAACAATATTATGTAAAATAGTTAAGGGTTTGGTTCGAGTTATACCTTCCTTCTGGTCTGTAATAACTTTATCTTCTTCCCTTTGTCTCTTCAGCTTTGTCACTATTCTTCTCCGGTCTCGGCCTCCTACAACTCTCTCTTTATATGTCTCACCTCAATCCACTATTTTGGCGGTTGACCCGTTTTCTGCCTGTACGCCTTTACGCCTAACGCCCACCTGGCTAACGGCTCACGGCTAATCGGCACCTGACGGCGGTTCACCGTATAACACCTTGTGTGCTACACCAGAGGTTCCACACAATAGTTCTCTATGAACAGAAAGTTAGAGACAATTTGAAAAATAACAACAACTTAACATAAGAGATTTCTGGAAAAGAAAACACTTTTATTACATATCATAAGTAATTACAACTCTCCCCTCTCCCCTAACTATGAGAGGTTTACTCACTCATATACATAACATTTATTACAAGTCTAGAAGTCTTGTTATCTCTCTCTCTCTCACTCTCGATCTCCTTTCTACAACTCCTACTACTCCCTTTTATAGATCAAGGGAACATACAATGACTGGTAACCGGTAAAAGAAAGAGATTCGGTTTTAAAACATAATTATTAAAGGTCTACAGTCTTCGCATCTTTCTTTCTGCTTTTCCAAAAGTGGATTTATCTTCTTGCAATCAGTCTTGACTCTTACTCCATTCTTCGTCTTCTTTACCTAAAAAGCAGATATCTGGGTCCGTATGGGACCGGTCTGTCTCTATCGATGTCTCCTTGCAATAATGGAAGGATATTAATGCAGAGCATCCTCAATCTCTAATAATTCCTCCTTTATCAAGGGTCCCATCTTCGTCTTATCTGTGACTTCTTCATCCTTATCTTCGTTAAGTAGGGTATTGTTGAAAAATTCATCAATGAGACCTATAGTTTTAAGACTGGCTGGCAAAGCTATCTCTACCATTTCCTTGGATTCTTTCTTGAGCCTTCCATTGAATGGCTCGTCTGCTTGGATTATTAGGTCTTCTTTATGGTAGGCAGTGTACCACCTGTCTTCTCCTGTTAATGACTCCATAATTTCTATAGTCTCTAAGGCTTGAGCAATCTGGAGCTTGGATTTATTAACAATTAATTCTTTAGTCTCGTCTTCAGATAAAATTTCTATGTCTTCAAAAATGTAACTGGAAAATCTAACAAGTCTAAATCCTTCGACTCTCATTCCTCTACAGGAACTTGGAGCAATCTGATAACATCTAGCAAATAGGGGAAGTAAATCTTCAACCTTCTTGATATATTCATGGACTATTTTTCCAAGAACAATAGAGTCTTCAATGTCTTTTATCTGGACGAGTCCAATGAACCCGTGGTCTGCAAGAGTTATATGTGCCATTTCTGATTTTCCAAAAAGATATATTTTTGGAACGTCTTTGAAGAGACCTTTAACTATTAAGGCATCTCTATTTATTTTCTGATAATAACATATTAAAATGATCAATAATGTTATTAGATTCTTTTTTAAAGTCTTCAGTTAATGAGAGATTATTATGACCAAATGGTATAACAATCTTTGTCTTAAATGTCTTTTTCTGATAACAAAAATCAGTAGGTCTAGTTTTGGAGGTTTCTCCAAGAGTCTGAGCATAAGTCTGAATCTGAGGTCTAGGCACAATATTACCACTGAGTTGGGTAACTGCGAGTCTTTGAGTTCTCATAAATCTGGCAATAGCTACCAAATTTTGTTTAAACTCAATCCAAAGTCTATTCTTTACATTCCACCATAGGCATCTATAAGGGTATTTTCGTCTTCTGAGAATTCTCGTCTAAATTTGATCAAGTCTGGGTATCTTTGATCGGGTCTATATTGGGGAAAATACATCTTTCCAATGAGTCTATTTTGAGAAATAATCTCTTGTCTTGATTTTCCAGGAGGAACTAAGATATCATCAAAGTTCTCTAGGATTGGTCTTTCTTGAGAGTCTTGAATATGAGTCTGTTTTTGCGTTACACCAGCATTTGGTCTTATGCGTCTAAGATAGTCTGCAACATCTTCTTTGTTCAGTCTATTTGCTTTAGAGGAACTCATGTCTTCTAAGTCTTCTGTTTGCAACATAAAACATGAAATTATATTAGTGTTTGCAAACATTGGTTCTCGTGATATAATGTCTGGAATGGTATTTTTACTTCCCTTAATATGAATAATAGAGAAGTCATAACCATTAAGCAATTGCTGCCATCTAATAAGTCTATTAGTCCTTGATTTGGATAAATCTAAGTCTCTGAATTTTACTGCATAAGAAGAGTCTGTATAAACAGTAAAATGTTTAGGTCTAAGAAATAACATATATTTTTCTATTGCCCTTACTATTGCTAAAACATCCTTTTCATGGGCAGTGTATCTTGTCTCTGGGTCTGTGAAAGTTCCAGAACTATGTCTACATAATTTCTTCTTTTTTGTCTGATGATCAATGGCAAAGTATACTGCTCCCCATTGCTTATCAGAGGCATCTGTTTCTACTATAAACTGATCTTCTGCATTAGGCAGCTCAAGTAAAGGAATGTTCTTGACTGCATCTTTAATTTGTCTTATTATTTTAAAATCGTCTTCAGTCCAATAAAAGGGATTAGTTTTGTCTGTTCCTTTTAATTTGGATGTTAAGCTTTGTCTTTTTGAAGCAAGGTCTTTAATAAAGTCTGCAACACAATTTAGCAATCCTAAAAATGATTGTAATTGTTTTCTATCTTTGAGTTGGTCTGGGAACTCAAGAATCTTTTTGGTTATGTGTTCTGCTAAGGATAATTTTCCTTTATTAATATGCATTCCCACAAAGTCTATCTCAGTTTGAAATAATTGCATTTTCCTTTCGAAAATAACAATACCATGTTTGTCTAATTCTAGAATAATCTTTTTAAGATGGTCTACATGCTCTATCTCGGTCTTACTGGCTACAAGAATATCATCTATGTAAACAAGACAAAATTCTGAATAAGGTCTAAATATATTATCCATTCTTCTTTGGAAAACTTGAGGAGCATTTAAGTATCCAAATGGCATGACTAGCCATTCGTATTTTTCTTGGGGCACACTAAAGGCTGTCCAAGTAATACTGTCTGGATGCATCTTAATTTGCCAGAAGCCTGATTTGCAATCAAACTTACTGAATATAATTCTGTCTTCAATTAAATTAATCAGATTGTTCTTGTCTGGTATCTTATAAGAATCAAATTCACAATTCTTATTTAATTGTCTATAGTCTATAACCATGCGTCTTTTTCCTCTTTTACGTTCAGATTTATTTTGATTATAGAAGGCTAAGCTATTATGTCTACTTTTACTTTCTCTAACAATGCCTAACTTAAGCATTTCGTCTATGTCTTTCTTGAATTCTTCCCTATCTTCTTGTGAGTATCCTTTCTTATAGGTTCCACCATTGATAGTGGCGTCTGGGTTAATAGGGATGATTTCACAATAGCTTTGGTCTTTATCCCACTTAGCAATGGGATTTTCTCCTAAAGTAGGCTCATCTAGTTGCCTAATCTTCTCTTTTTCTACTTCTATATCCATTTTCTTCTGTTTGGATATGGCTTGAATCTGCAATAAGGTCTGCCGGGCTTGATCTAAAATGTCTTGTTGTATAAGCGCTATTTGCTTATAACACTTTTGGTCTGGACACTTACACTCTTTTTGTAAGGGTTTAGTTATTTCTAAGGCTTCTTGTTGGGTTGTAGGTCTAGGTCCACCATGCTCAGCTGAAGAACTCTGATGTTTTATGGCTCTATAATTGTGCTTGACCTGCATAAGGTCAAAGGCAGTCTTATGATCTATTAGAGGAGTTTTAATATTAAATTCCTCTTGGTCACTAATTAATATCTTATCGTTATACTGAGTATAAGGATGATATTTACTAATAAAGTCTTGTCCTAAAATAAGGTTTCCTGTGAAACTAGGACGAGGATCCATTATCTAAAACCGATGATTCAACGGTTTTGTTGGTCTGATTTCCTAATTTAAAATAAATAGGAATAGTCTGGAAATATAAGGTAAATGGATCTCCATTAGCCACTTTACCATAGATTTCTTGAGTACTTTCTAAAAAGTAGTCTTCAGGGAAGGCATTAGCCTTACAAATACTCTGAGAGCACCCTGTATCTATAAAGGCTGAAAGTCTTTTAGGATAGTCTTTATGTTGAACAAATAATTCTACAAAACAAGCACGTGGTTTAGTAGAAATTCCTAAATTATTCTTTTCTAAAATAGATATTCCTTTCTGGGGTTTATCTATAAAATCTAAGGGTATTTGGTCTTCTGAACGATCATCAGAATGGTATTCGTCTAAGTCATAGGAAATTCCTTTTCCTTTGAAGTCTTCATTTTCTTGCAATCTTTTGGCTATATTCCTATTAATGTCTTGATAATAGGTTTTAATATCTAAGTCTATTTGAGCGTCATACTGGCTAGTATAAATTGCTCTAAATCTAGTTCTCAAACAGTCTTCATGGTAGTGTAGTTGATAAACAATACAAACCATAAATAATTCTGTTTGTATAGTCTCAAAACATTCTACACATCTAAAGTCTATCTTGCAACATTTCATCTCAAACGTGCAATAATGTCTTTCATCAAAGTAACATTTAGGTATATAGGTTAGTAGCTCTGGATTACTAACAGTCCATCTTCTCTTCAAAAAGGGGCTTAATATACACTTATACTAAGCGTCTTCAAAGTCTATATATTCATTATCTAGATCGTCTTGATCAGTTTGAATCATATATAAGTCTAGGGTATCCTGAGAGTCTTCATACTCATCAGTATCACTATAGTCTTCAGAATCGCTGTCTGTGTAAACACTATAGATACTAGTGTTATCATCATCTTCTATGTCTGATATTTCTATAGCATATAAGATATCTAGTTCTTCTTGATCTGCATAGTCTAATATTGTATTAATAATTTTCATACTTTCTTTATCTTTCTTATTAGGACAGTCTTTAGCAAAGTGTCCTTCTTTGCCGCAAGTCCAACATTCTTTAGTGGCAGTCTTAGATTGAGCTATATTTTTTTCTTTCCTATAATTAGGAACCTTCTTATGCTTACTAGTATTCTTCTTAAAGTATCTTCTTTGGTTAAATCTATTTTTCGTAGTCTTAGGATTCCTTTCTCTAAAAGTAGTAGATTGTCTAAATTTATACTTCTTTGGTAATCCTAAAGGTCTAGTCTTAAACTTCCTATGTTTTCATTCTAATTTCTTTTTGAATTTCTTAGATTCACTTCCACATCCCAATTGGATTGGAGCAATGTCTCTTTCGTCTTTGATTGGAGGGATTTGCTTGAAAGTCTCTTCTATCAACTTTCCTTGGGTTATATCACGTCTCTTCGATATGATATAGTCTTTGGCGAAATTGATTCTTTCACCAAGGGAGTTATTCTTAACTCCAGATACTCCTGGCCAATTCCTATATTCATTAATTAGGATTTGTCCTATGGCTGGTATCTTTGTAAAGTATTCGTCTTTTAAGGTCTCTCCAAATTCTTTAATTTGGTAATATAGCTGTTCATAGTTATTGCTATATTCATTTATCTTATCTAACTTGCAAATGCTAAGGAGGGCTAGCTTAGTTTTTGCTAGGTCTTGTTCATTGATCTGAGCTAGATGTCCGGCTCCAATGAATTCTGCAGTGAACAATTGAATATATTCTTCAATTGATCGTTCTTCTAGGTTTTCCTTTATCTTCTCAATCTTAGCTAAGGAGTCTTCATCTGAAGCCTTTCTTAAACTATCTAAGTAGTCTTTTGCAATACCTCTAATGGATTGCTCAGCGTACTGCTTACATGAACTTGCATCCCATTGTTCATTAGATGCAAAACACATGTTCATCTGATTACGCCATTCGTCTAAGGCTTTCTTCCTATCTTGCACATTGTCTAGGTTGAGGTATATACCTACTGGATTTATGGCTTGGCTTGCCATAGTCTTGACGGGAGTGAAACTCTTGTCTCTAGTTGGGAAGTCTTTTATATAATCAGGTTTAGTCTTTACTACGGTGCTAGAGTATATAGGAATATTTATTCCTATAGGTTTACTAAAAAGTCTAGGAGCATCTTCTTGCCTATTACTACTTCCTATCTCTTGTTTACTAGGTTCTACTTGTGTAGCTGGCATTAGTCTTTGTTCTCCTTCTTCTATTAGTCTTAAGTTTCTAAGAAGTTCTTTAGGGTTCTTAGATTCTTTTAATTTTAATATGCGGTCTTAGGCTATCATATTAAATCTTTCTCTTTCTTAAAACCTAACAGAATGACTTTTCTTAATGTTATCTTTAAATGTCTTCATATCCAATTCTGAGGGTTCATGTCCAAAGTTTTGGATCCTAGCTTTTTCTTTAACTAAGTCTTTTTGTTCAAATGATCTTCTAGGTCTAATTGTTGGAGCTTGTCTAAGTAAACTAGCACTAGTCTTACTACTACATTCTCCTTCTGAAGGATCATTGATTATGGCTTCTCCCATATTCCTAAATCTAATTTCTTCGGTCTGGATGTTCTTATTGACAATCTTAGGGGGACCAAACTGAATGGTAACATTTCTAGTGACGTCGTCTTGATTAATAAACAAAGGTTTATTCTGTATAGTCTTAGTTTCTTGAAATTCTGGCAACTGCCACAGAGTCTTAGCTTTCTCTTTCATAGGTCCAGTATTCCTAATACTGTAAGTATGATTATAGTCTGATACATTGGTTCTGACTAAGATTTCTTCATTAAGTCTACCGCTAGGAATTCCTGACTGCATTCCTTCATAAGGAAATTGGGAGAATTTCACATAGCTTTGAAATTCTATGTTTATATTAGCGTCTGGGATAATATAGTCTTCATAGCCACTAGCATATAAGATCAACTTAAAATGTTTGGCTGTGTCTACGGTTACTGTAAATGCCGGGATGACATTAAAGTATCCTATGTTGTCTGACATTTCTAATTGGGCTATTCCAATAAGACTCTTCTCAAAGTCTTTCCATCTTTTGTCTACTAAACAGCATAATATGTTAATATTATTCTGAGGTCTATGTAATCCTTGGATTCTTGCTTGAAAGAGTCCAAAGGTTAGGAATTGGAACTTCCTATCAGTTCCTCTAGATCTAAGCCATTCTGAGTCAAATACTTGGAGCTCAGTATAGGATTTGTCTAACACATGATTTCTACAATGGTAGGTCATGTTATAATTGGGAGTCTTAGGAGTGGCACCTTCTTTAAACAAGTCTATATATCTAACGGCTGGAAGTTGTCCATTATGAATGGAGTCTTCAACAATCTTCCAGTCAACTTCACCCCACTCTTTCCATTGGAGAGGATTGGTGAAATTTCTTTCTTTCCACCATGTCCTAACATTGGAGGATGAGTCCTTAAGTCTTTGGAGCATATGATTACTCTGTCCAATATTTGGGATAGAGCTAACTATCTTGCTAGTCTTATCTAATCCATCATTTATGACTCGTCTACCTATGATACTTCTTTCTCTAGTTTCTATAGGAGGGGATTCTTTAAACTTACAGGTGGTTACCTGTTTTTGTTCAAGTCTTTTTTCAATTCTATCTAAGAAGTCTGAATAATCCTTTTGTCTTTTTATCTGGTTAAGGATTTCTTCTTTAAAATTCTTGTTCTCCTTTCTAGTCTTTTCAGAAGTTTTTTCACTATGTCTGGCTAGAGAATTAACGATGGTTTTACCAACATTAGTGATATAGTCTTTTACTTCATTATCTTTTTCTAATTGTTGCATAGTTCTAACTTCTATGGCTTCTACAGTCTTTTTAATTTTATCTAACCTAGTTAGAATAAAATGAGAGTCTATTTCTGCTTGGGATGGTTTATTATATACGGCCTTAATTCCGTTTATAATTTCACCGTATTTTTCTTCTACTTGGGCCATGTCTAATCTAAGTTCATTAATAATACTATCCATTTTAGATAGATTATGTCTTTCCATATTATTAAGGTAATATGCTAAATTCTGTTGGAATTTAACAAAGTCTGTGTAAAAGGTAGTTAATCCTTCTGTCTTAGCCTTTAAGTCTAAATGTAAGTCTTTAACAAAGCTACTGTTATAGTCTTGGGTAGCTGCTATAGATGTAGAAATTAAATTTAATCTTTCTAATATAAGTCTAGTTGCCTTAGCTGCGTTGGCAATCTCATTTTCATTTATCTTGTAATAAAATCTATCAGCATTTATCTTTTCTAAAATTCTTTGATAAAATTCTGATAAGGTCTGAATGGAGAGGTCTTTTGATACCTCATTCCAGTCTGATCTAACTATCTCTATTAGGAAGATAACTATCAAGTCTAGGGATAAGCTTAGCTTGTTCTTTAGTAAGTTTAATTAACTCACTGTCTTGATTTTTAATTAAAGTCTTAATTTCTAGAATGTCTTTGTTAAGGACTTCTATATGATTAGTCTTAATATTTATATCTTGTAACACGTGTACTAAGTCTATTGGGATTTGATTATCTATGTCTAATAATCTTTTAGAGATATTTTTGATCTCTGTTTCTAAAGTATGAGTGTCTTTTATTAATTGTCTTAATATAAGCAGTATACACTTATTTTGGTCTATTATGCTATTAATGGCACTAGCAGTGACTTGTCTACTGTCTGCGTGTTTGGCTGGGATGTGTTCAATATGTGAACAACCGTCTATGTGTGTGGTTAAACAACCTTCTGAGTCTAAATTAGTTATGGGTATAGGTTGGTAGTCTGGGTTGGTTCCAAAAATATCTTGGTAAATGCGAGGGATAAATCCCAAGGGCATTAAAGTCTTTTAATCGTATGTCTAAAAGGAACGTCTTATGGTTCTGATACCAGAATTAGGGTTTTGGTCGGAATTTGGTGAGGTTCTACAATCTTTAAGGTCTTGATATCAATTTTAGGTCTAAATTATAAATCTTTTAATTATATAGTCTTAAACTAAGTTTTTAGAGTAAGACAAGAGGGGGACCATCTAGAGTAAATAACAAAAGTCTTTGGGACCACGGGGGACCACTTTCGGGATAAGGACAAAAATCCGCACGAAAAGTCCGCACGGGAAGTCCGCACGGGAAGTCCGCACCTGAGCTTGGGTCTATATATATATACACACACACACACTAGAAGCCTAACCATATGTGCAAGGTTGTCGCCTTTTTTTAAATCCTTTGGATTGGAGATTCAAAGAACTTTTTCTGTGCAAAGAGTTTCTCTCTTAGACTCCATTGCTCATAGCTTTGCATATAAATCTTCTTTCTTCATGTTTATATCCATTGAATCTAGCATTGTATGTAAATCACAATTTCTTTTAACGTAGGTCATGTTTTTTTATTATCTTAGTGTGTATTTGAGATGGAAAATATGAAATATACCATATTTTCTAACTTTATTTGTGTGATTGCAATAAATGTCTTGGAAAAAATCCTCCGAACCGTTCGTTTGGTTCGGAGTGAAATACTTTTAATCGCGGTGAAAAGTAAAATGGTGAAATATTTTCACATATTTAAAATGATTTTTTATTGGGTTGACATTTTGAATAAATGCACACCCTATAATTATGAAACTTTAAAAAAGAACAAAGAAGAAAATTTAACTCTAAATAGGTGAAAACGTATTTCAGTACATTACTTTTCACCGTGTTACTCCGAACCAAACGAACCCTTAATGTACACCTTTCTAAAGCATGAAAAATTACTCTTTTCAACTTATAAAATACACTAAAGATAAAATTTTACACTCCTACATGCTAAACTAAAAATCTTTGGTTTAGGGGGGGCAGGCTACATGCTATATAGTAAGGACCTTACTTAAATGCCCTTCCATAAGGACCTATTTTTTAAAAGGGTGATGCTATTTACACTCCAAATAAATACTAAGGCACTCCATTTTTTGCCCAAATTTTGGAAATGACCATAATCACCTTGCATAATTACGAATCCATTCCTCCATTTCAAAGCACATGGACTTCTCCTCTTTGCTTAACAGAAAACATAAATATTCATCTGTACTTCTACAAAATAATTGTTTTAGCTAGAAAATTTTTAGATAATTAATGTTTAGCTCTTAAAATTTTTATATTAAATATTTTTTTGATACATAAAAAATAAGAGGGTTTCTCAATATAATCCTAGACCAATAAGCTATTTTGAGCTCTAATCCACTAATATACATTTTAACACTAAAGTTCCATAGTCCTTAGTGTATACACTAATATATATTTAGGCCTTTTTCTAATTACAAAAATCCCATCACCATATGAAAACACTCACAAATACTTTAAATTGTAAACCCTAAAGCTTAAATAAAAAAATTGAAAAAAAAACTAAGCCATGAACCCTAGACAGAAAGAAAAAACTAAACCTTACATTCTAAACCCTAAAAGCAACCCGACACGAAAACTTTTTTTTTTTACCAAACAAAAACGTGATCCAATTAAAAGCAACATAAATTTTTTTATCTAATACGAACACGACCAAAATAAAAGCAACACGACACGAAAGCTATTTTTTACCAAACTAAAACACGATACAATTAAAATTACATGGCCCAAATAAAATACGACATGCAATCTTATTTTTTTACCTATTAGAAACACGATCCAAATAAAAACAACACGACACGAATTAATTTTTCTTTTTTTAACAAAACACAAACACGATACAATTAAAATATGATACGACCCAAATATATTTCGTGTCGTATTTTTGTTTGGTAAAAAAAAAGAGCTTTAGTGTTGGCTTTATTGTTCCTATTAGATTAAAATAAAATTTTGTTTCATATCATGTTTTAATTAGGTAGTGTTTTGTAAAAAAAAACGTTTTTGTCAAAAATAAAAATAAAAAATGGTTTTGTTAAAAAAAACTGTTTTAATATTAAGACTCGTGTTGTGTCGTGCACTTGTTAAAATTATGACTTTTGTTGTGTCGTAATTAACACAAATACGACACAACAAAAGTCATAATTTTAACAAGTGTACGACAGAACACGGGTCTTAATCATAGCACGAAACGACGCGAGTCATGATTTTAACACGACTCATAATTTTAACAGGAGAGCTATTCGACACAAAATATATTTTATATTTAAAATAAATATTTATATAAACATAAAAATTTAGATGTTTAATGAAAAGTTAATATTGTTTTTGAATAAAATATATGCTTGAACTGTTTTTTAAAATGAAAATTTTAACACTTTTTAAAATATTAAAACAGTTTTTTTTAACGAAACCCTTTTTTGTTTTTATTTTTAACAAAAAAACGTTTTTATTTTTAGAAAAAAGTTTCTTTTTATTAAAAACAGTTAATAGTTACCTTTTTTTATGTGTGTCAAGTTAATAGTAAACTTTACTTTTTATTTATGTGTATAATTTTGGGGTAAGAAAAATATTTATTATGTTTTGTTCAAGTGAGAGAAGGATAATGATTGACAACAAGGGTATAATAGTCTTTTACTTATATTTGAGATAAAAATGGAGCGTGAGAGTAGTTTGTAGGAGTGGGAGTAGCGGTATCCTTTTTGAAACAGTAATTTTCTTTTTGAGTTATATTTTTTTGGAGTGTTTTAACATCTCCGGGACCTATGCGGGGTAAAAAGTAAAATTAACTCTAAAGTTTGGAGTTATTTTCAATTTTGGACTTCACATTAATGTTTCAAAATTCATGCAATTATAACCCCACACAACATCTTATCAGCATCTAATCAGGAGACTTAACAAAATGCATGACACAAGGAAGTAGGATTCCCAGTATATTCCTCTCTAATTTGCCTTTGTGATGTTAAAAAAGGTAATCCCCTCTAATGCGCAAGGTTCTAAAAAATGTGGGGCGTGATTGAGGCGTGGAGGTCAAGCCTTAAGCCTTAAGCCTTAGAAGCTTAGGCATGAAAAGGCATTTAGGCCTTCTTAATATATTTTAATATTTTTTAACCATAACAAGGCTATTAAAATACAAAAATTGCACATATCATAAAATATGCCTGAATATATACAAATTAAAATACTATTTGATTATTTTGGATGAGATAATGGTCCGATTTGTAAATAAATTCTTTAAAAGGCGACATCGTTTCACTAAAGCATTGTTGTTTTTAGAAAAAAAGTGCGCCTTAAGGGTTTTACCAAGAATAAGGCGTGAAAAGCGTAAGACGAGGGGTTTCTCCCAAGCCTTAAGCCTAGGCGTGCCTAGGCGGATCATAGGCCGATTTTTTAGAACAGTGCTAATGAGCATCCTAACTAGATCTGAATGAGGGTTAAAATTGCACAAATTTTGAAACATTGAGATTAATATTACAACTTATGAAACATCAGGTCTGTAATTGAAAATGATCTTAAAATTTAGGGTGAATTTTGCAAATTATCCAAAAATGCCAATTTTGAGCCGACTGAACATATGTTAACTGATTATTTTAAATAAAATAGAGAATTAAGATAAATGTCATGTTCATTCCTATATTTGAATTTTTAGGACAATGCTTTCAAGTTTATAAATCTAGTCCCTGTGGTACAATAACATTTATAAATCTAGTCCATGTGGTACAATAATATTTATTTTTTGATCCGCACTAGCGGCACTATTTTTCACCATTTTTCATGGTATTTTTAGTACATGGACTAAATTTATAAAATTATATGGAGTGTTCTATTTTTATACACTTTGAGCATTATGAGGACCTTTTAATAAAACTCTCTTTTTAAAATAGTAAATTTTTTTTTTATTTATTTATTTTTTTGAAGTTTCCTAAAATGTTTAACATTGGATAAAAAATCAACTCAATTTTTTTAAAACTATTTAAAAAATAAATCCTTAAATAGTCTTTTAAGTAATGGCCCTTCCTGGAGCTTGACCTTCGGTTTAGGTAGGTAAGGGTTGTTTATTATTTACTTAAATGAGTTTCAATTTGTCATGAAAAAATATATACCAGATGTGGAACATTCTAATATAGAACATGGCCAATGAATATATTTAATAAGTTGAGAACATTATGGTAAAGCTCAAGCTCAGAGGTTTTCTATCATGATTCATATATTTGTTTTACTTGCCAATATGCATACCTGACAGTTATTTTTTATATATAACAAAAGAAGAGTGGTTAAGCCATGGGATGTAGATACATCTGTATTTAATGGTGGGTTTCTATCTGTTTTATAAAGCTATTTGGTTATAGTATAAAATTTTTGTGTGGGACCATTATATATCTCATGCTCCCACACAGAATTTTCATTTGTGTCTTTCCAGGGACTTAGAATTAGTTTTCAACAATTTCAGGCTCTTAGGAGATATATCTACAGGTCGTGTCAAATCGAGTTCGAGTCTTATTGAATTTGGGTCGTGTCGAGTCGAGTCGAGTTCGAATCTTATTGAGTTTATATCTAAATAAGTGACTATTTTATCATATGAAAAAATCATATTTAAACACGACCCGTTATCTTAACGTGCATTGTCGTATTCGCCTGTTATTTCCCGTTAAAATAAGAGCTCTTAAGTATTTAGTCGCATATGATATGATTTAATTGTATCTGATCCCATATATTTTTGTTTTTAGTTATTGGTCTCGAGGAGTTGTGGTTAAAAATTTAATGAGACATATCATTTTTTAAGGAAATGAAGAAGAACGGTTGAAAGCGGTTATGGACGATTATTGAACTTTTAAAACATGGGATAACTGCGTACTAAAACTTTTGAATTGTAACTTAAGCCTAAAAATCTATCAAGATACTAAATTATTTTGGATCTTGTATAGGTTGACACATAGTCCATTATTAAACACAATTAAGTTCATTGACTTAATAACATTACTCTCTCTCTTATTTAGTTAAATTTATTATGATTAAATTTATACTAAGTTCTATAAACTCGTTAGAAATTTCAATAATACATTTTATTTACTTAAATCAATGAGTCTTAACTATTATTTCTTATTTAGTTTATCCATTAACTTACAACTTCGTGTCGTATCTCACATTTCTTATTTTTTTTTCATTTCTTTCTCATCTTGTCTCTCTGATTGTCATGTTAATTGTTAAAAGGAAATTGCACAAATTTGTTTGTATGACAAAGTACAATACATTTTAAAATTCATGAAAAATAGTGGACAATGAATACAGTATTATTTTAGTTGTTTTGGGGGGAGTTGATGTTGATTGTGGATTTGCTTAATAAATCTCTACGAATATTTTATAATATACTTTTATTAAAAATATATGTAGATTTGTAGATTTATATTTGAATTTATATGTTTGAAATTAACTGAAAAATAGGTTGCAAAAATGAGTGATTACACTTTCGAACAAGAGCTTGGGGATATAAAATTGTACTAGAGACTATCTCAGATTCATATTATTAGTGAAAGGAGCTATCAAGAATCAAGCTTAGGTTCTTAATAATCACAATGTTTTTTTCACCAATGTCCTATTTATACGTTCAGTAACTATTCACTATATGTTTACAAATAAGACTTATTAGAGCAAAAGGCTTTTTTTACCGGACCTGTTGGAGGAAAAAAATGATAGGACATGTTGAACTACATGCTTAGTAAATGAGATTAATTAGTAAAAAAAACTTACTATTATCATACGTCGATTTGGATTCCTATTTGTTATGCGATTAATAGTTTTTGTATATTAGAATAACATTAATATTTCGTCGAGTAATAATTCTAGAGACTCTAAAATTGTACACAAAAATCAAATCCGATGAGTTGTCAAAGACACATCGAATGATATTTTAAAATAAACCCCAAATAGATTCCACACACTAACTAATGTGTTGACAATTCACATATATTTGATTTTTGAGTATAATTTGAGTGTCTCCATGACATTACTTTAATACTATAACACTCGCGATTTTTTATGTCTCGGTTAATCAGGCCACACATGAAATACCGAGGATGTCTAAACAATTTATATCATTCTCAGTATCTACGTTCTAAAAGGCACACCTAGGCTCCACCTAGGACACCTAAACTTAAGGCTTGGGAGAAACGTCTCGCCTTTAGTCATTTACGCCATACTCTTGATAAAAGGCTTAAGGCGCACCTTTTAAAAAAAAAAAAAACGTTTTAGTGAAACGATATCACCTTTTAAAGACCTTTTTAAAAAAATCGGACCAATATCTCGTTCAAAACAATAAAAAAACAAATGGTATCCCAAACTTCTCTACCGCTCGTCCAAAAAAATTCCTAACATTGTCGACTGACTTCCGACCAAAAGTTTATATGTTTCCTTTAAAAGTTGAACGATGAAAAATACATTTCTTATATTAAATCATTTTGTATTGATTATTGATTATCGATTATTGAATGATTATTGATATTGATTATTTAATTATGAAATAAATATTTTGTAGATTGCTTATTAAATGTTGAGAAATAAATTTTATATATTGATTATGGAGCATGCATATGAGAAAGATGGCTACCAAACATATAAATATATTTTCAAAATTCAAGGTACATATTATTTTGTTATATTACTAGCCTTAGAATAATTAAAATAATAAAAAAAGGAAAAACGCTTTTATACGCTTAGGCGCCTAAGGATTAAGGCTTGACCTCTACGCCTCGACCACGCCTCACGCCTTTTAGAACAGATAAGCACCCCAAAAAGTTTAAATAATACCCCAAATGGAC
Organism: Sambucus nigra; assembly: GCA_949130495.1. NCBI lineage: Eukaryota > Viridiplantae > Streptophyta > Magnoliopsida > Dipsacales > Adoxaceae > Sambucus > Sambucus nigra. The sequence continues at coordinate 465,432,463 of OX422222.1, read as the reverse complement.
GACTTTTAATTGCTAATTCTCGACAAAATGGATCTTATGCGCGCATTTGTCTATTTTGTAGGCTTGCTTGCATTTGCGATTTTAAAAATTTTATTTCGAGGCAAAATGCGATGAAGATGTGATTAAATGAGCTAAACCTAATCCCCGTACCTGTTAACCAATCCCCAAACCCGAGCCTTAACCCATTCCCGAACCCTCGTGTGTTTAGTTTGCACCCCTTTATTTATTTTTATTTTTTATTAATTTTTTTAGATTTTTATTTGAGTCGTTTTTAATTTTTAGATTCTATTTTATATTTTTTGTTTTGAGTCTATATTTTTATGATTTATTCGTACGTGACTTATATATTTAGGTGTGAGTTTTATTTGATTTTTAGTTTTCATTTTAGTTTCGTTTTACTAATATTTAATTGGGCTTATTAGTATTATTTTATTTTAAGTCTTTTATTTTTTGGATTCGAAGTTTATTTTTTACATTTTATATTGTTTAGTTTTGTAAATATTTTTTTTTATAGAATTTTAATTCTTATAGATTTTATTTTGAGTCTAATTTTTTTAGGATCACAAATTAGACAAACACACACTCACCTACACCCAAACATACACTCACCCACACCTATTTATCCAACACCTCACCACAAGAGAACAACTCCCCCACCGAGCTACTATTCATTAGGGGTGACAATTCGAATTAATCGTGTCATTTTCGGGGGTGATAATTTTGATTTTATTATAAGTTTTAGGTAATCTTAAATCTATACAAGCTAATCGTGTCATGTTCGGGCATGTTCGAATTATTACCATAAACGGATTATCGTGTTAAAAATTGCCAGCCCTACTATTCATCATCACCTCCACCTCCACCTCCACCTCTCTCTCTCTCCAAACTCCTCTCTCATCCACCATAACCACAACGTTCATTAACAACACTCATATTCCATCACACCTCCTAACTCAACCTCCATTCCCTTCCATGAAACGGGTGACCCAAAACCAAAAACTGAAATACCCATATCCGACGAACCATACCCAGTGCGAAATTTGACCTGTTTAATCCGCCAAATCGGGGTAGACCTTCGCCCCTAAACCGAACTCCAGCGATCCATAGCTCCTGCCGGCCAAACCCATCCTATTAACCCGAGATCGCAACCCAAACTCCCCTGCTTGTAACCCGCTCCCATACCTCCGGTCGAATCCCATGACCCTTCCAACTCTCAACCCACTATCCTCCGGCATAAACCTCCATTACCCGAAACCCATCCATACCTGATTTCTTCACCCGAAACCTTCAAACCCAACCCGCTGCTTGAACCCGAGAACTCCCAGCCCGAATCTTCAACTCGACTTCCACCATCCACCTAAATACTATCCCTCTCATGACCCATTTTAACCCAAGTGCCTTAAATCGTATCTGCCAACTTTAAGTTCCCAAATAGTCAAACAAACACCAAAATAAAAATCAAACCCACATATATTTAAAAAGTCACATGTTAAAAGACTTATCCCCACATTCCCAAAATACCCCCCAACACTCCAACCACCCTATTCACCCCACTACTCCATCATCTTCACCCTATTATACCCCTCAATATACCTCATACCCCACATGCACACCATTGTCATTCCTAGAAAAACCCTTAGCTCCATGTGCCATATAAAAGAAGAAAGGCCCATTTGAAAAAAAATAAAAGGGAGAGGGGAAAAACTCTAAAGAGAAGACCTAGAGAAACCCTAGAGAGAGTATAATTTTGAGGAAAAAAAATTGTAGGGCGAAATTTTAGTTTAATGAGAGAAAATAGGGAAACAAAAATATTTTAGCATCAAAAGAGATTTTGTGTTATATATTGATTGGTTGATTCTCTTCTCTCATATTCATATGATTTCTATTATTTATTTTATGTCTTGTAATCCCATTATGGAGGGCTAATCACTTCATCAAAGGATTGAAATGAAGCCTCCATGGATTTAATTAGATGATTTAATTATTCTTGTTTACTTTATTTCATTTAGTTAGTAAATTGTTATTTTACACGTGTTTATGCCTCGAGAGATGATAAACCATCCTTAAAAAAGGGGTTGAAATCTAGAATATCTTTAATTTTTGTATTCAAACTAGAGATACGAAGATCCATTAGTTAGAGTATATTAGATTTTTCATATTACTCATATTTTAATTTTTTTAGGATTTAAAGTTGATTATATGAGTTAGCTCTAGCAAGTGATTTGTATAATCTCTCTAAATCCTTTCATCATTTGAGTAGTAGGGATGACAAATTACCTGACTAAATCTATATTTGTTTATTTCTTCAAATGGTGAGAATTAATTGATGAAATAGATAAATATTTGGGAATGTAGTAAACTTGAATAATTACATGCATTTAATTCATGAAGTAGAGGTGGATTTTCATTACTTGATTTTATCTCACTAAATCTTATCTCATTTTATTCATATCTTATTTGAGTTACTTGATCTTGTTTTACCACACCTTTTATTATTGTTTTTATATCTTTCATTTAGTGTAGTTACTTAGTTTCACCATCCCTTGAAAAATTATTTTAATATTAAGAAAAAGTAAAAAGCCTAAAATGAAATTATGTTTCATCCTTAGATTAAGATTGACACCCTTACTGACCTCTACACTTTAGTTTATTATATTTTTGTAGGTATTTGAAGGTTTTGATTAACTTGACTTCAATAACGACACAAACATACAAAAAGCAAGTTATCAAATAGCGTCGTTGTCGGGGATACTAAAACGCTAGTTATCAAATTGCGTCGTTGCTAATATTTGGAGCTTGAAGCATTTGAGAGGATTTCATATTATTTGTGATTGATTTGTATTCCATTTTTACTTTTTCGTACCATTTTTCATTTTTTAGAAAGCTTGTGTTAGTATTTTATTAATTGGCTTGTATTCCGGTGGTTGGAGACACCATTATTTTGTTTTTCATTTAAATTTGTAATAAAAAGAAGAAAACCGTGATAGGAAAACTGGTCAAGGTAGAGAGAGGACGTCTAAGGGCGAGGAAAGGAAACCTCTCTACTTTGAGTTGGTAGGACTCCCGAGGCCGGATGAGATATGTGTAATCTCCCTCCGGTTGACTTAAATCATTCATCGCCCCACGGTGTAAAATCCGTGTGAGGTACATTTCTCAAACCCTCGCGAATCCCCTGCAAGCGAGTCAATTTTGTGTGTGACTACGTGCTCTTATTTGATTTTTATTCTCGCATTTATTTTTGAATGTGTGTGATGAATTAATCAATTAAGACCTAAACCCAGTAATTCACAAGAAGGGATTTCATCACCCGACTCACTCGCTTATCATTTGTGTGCTACCGTAGCTATCATGAAATTTAAAATTAATCAACTAGCTAGCCCTATAGGAACACATTTTTGCAAAGGCGATCACTAAGATAATTTCGGTGATTTTTATTGCCCGCGGACTTAATTAAAATTTGACTACCCCTTTCACTAATTTTTAAGATAAGAATTGGCTATGTGTTAGTTATGATTTATCCTTGACTTGTGTGTGTCCAATTCATTCCTTCGGCAGTCGTTTTTAGTGAGTTCTTCAAATTCGAACGTTCCCCTATTTTTTTCTTCTTTCTTGTCTTTTCTTCTTAAAAATTCCAAAAATATTTTCTTCTTTCAAATTTCCAAAAAACTCCAAAAACATATTCTTCATTTCATTTTCTAAAACTCCAAAAATATATTCTTTATTTTTTTTCACAAAAACACAAAAACTCCAAAAATATTTTCCTTTTCTTTTCAAAAAATAAAAAATTCACTCTTTGCATGCCCACGTGGCAACGAGTTAATCACCGATTAATTCGTTCCCGTATACTTTCTCCCTTCTCTTCCACATTCGGAACACCACGTGTTCCCCTTGAGTTTTCCATCCCACAAGTCACTTCGAGTTGTCCCCGAGTCGACATCTCTACTTCATCCATCCATCCACCCACCATAGACGAAGAGAGTGCCTTAAGGGACTATTTTGCCCTAATAACGGCTACCCGACCATCTTGCATCGTTCTTCCACCCACCCCAGCGGACCAGTTTGAAATTTGCCCGACGACCATTTCCGTGTTGCCCAATTTCCATGGCCTTGAACGTGAGTCTCCATACACTCACTTGTGAAAATTTCTCACGTTTTATTCGACTGTCAAAAATCAAAACTTAGATGAAGAAAATGTTCATCTTCTCTTGTTTCCATTTTCTCTCCACGATAATGCATCCATGTGGCTCCATTCCTTGCCACCCGATTCTATCCATATGGGAATAACCTGTGAAGAAGTTCATGTCCAAGTTTTATCCAATGAGCAAAACCAATGAGATGTGGCAAGCCATCAAAGATTTTCGTCAAAAGCCAATTGAGCAATTTTGTGAAGCATGGGGCCGTTTTCAAGGTTATATCAATAGTTACCCACATTATGGTCTCGAGAAAAGTCTCCTAGTCCATAGTTTTTACAATGGTCTCCTTCCTTCCTCTCGCACCATGATTGAATCCATGCACAAAGGTAAGTACATGCACTTAACTCCCACTGTTGCCTACAATTTCCTCCTCAAATTAAACAATAACTCCCAAGATTGGGAGGGAACTAATGAATTTTTGAGATCCGAACCACCACGTGTAGGAAGCACTTATGAGGTAAAAAATGATCCCGATTTTAAAACTTTGCTTCATGGCTTAAACAATTTGACTAAGACACTTGACACTCTCAGTTGTTCTATGCAACAACATGTTTCTCTTTCTAAACAAGTGACAATGAGTCTAGTCCTTCTTGTAATGTATGCTTAAGCCACAATCATTTATCTCATTTGTTCCCCCTCATTCAAGATCATCCCGAGCCCACTATGGTCCAGGTGTGTGCCTCTGATACCGCTAGGAAAACCGCTCCCCCGTTTTTTACTTACAATCCCAATAATAGGAACCATCCTTATTTCTCTTATAAGTACGACAATAACCTTGCTCCCTCACACCCCCAACAAAATATTGGTGGTCAACCCAGGTTTTACCATAACCCACAAAGGCAACATTTCCCTCCTATCCAGAACCACCATGATCAATACCATCAACAACACCATCCATCATCTATTTTTCCCCACGGAGATCGTCAAACACCAATCATCAAATTGTCCCTGTTCCACCTTCCTCATTTGAGTATTCGCCATCGCTTAGTTCTAATCGTGAGTTGGTCCCCCAACCCCCTTATGCCCTTCCACCCCAATAATACACCTCCTCTCTCGAGAATCTTCTCACTTAATTTATCACGACTTAATAACAAACTACGCAAGCACATACTCAAGCCTTCTAAAGGCTTGAGCAACGTTTTAACCAGTTTGAGTCCGAGCGCGAGAAAGGTCATTTTTCGAGTCAACCACTGCTGACCTTAAGGGGAATGGAAAGGAGTCGGCTTAGGAGGTTGGATCCATTTCCACTCCACTCACATACCAAGCAGACATGAAAGCGGTGAGTACTCTAATATTCAGAAAACAGGTTGAAAATGGTGTTATAGCGCCCCGTGATGTGTAAATTTTGCGTACCCAGAATTTCCCATTAGAACCTCTCCCTAATGTCCCATCACCAAGAAAATCCACTGAAAATAATGAGTCTAAACCTAATGAGTCCACCACTGTCTATGTGCCTAAAGCACCCTTCCCTCATAGGTTTGCTCCGACAAGGAAAGCCCAATAATTTGATGATATCAAACAAGTTTTTCAGAATGTTCACATTAACATTCCCTTCCTCACCGCGATTCAATAAGTTCCCTCCTATGCTAAATTCTTACAGGACTTGTGCATGGTGAAGCGTCATACGAATATGCCTCATGATGCCTTCGTCACTGAGCAAGCCATGTCCCTCATCCATGAGAACGATATTGTGAAGTATAAAGGCCCCGGTCGTCCTACTGTCTCTTGCATGTTAGGAGATAATTTCACTACTCGGGCTTTGCTTGATCTTGGGGATAGTATTAATTTGTTACCTTACTCCCTCTACCTTGAGTTAGGTTTAGAAAATATGAGAACTACACGGGTTACTCTTCAACTTGCTGATCGTTCCATGAAAGTGCCTAAAGGAATAGTTGAAGATGTTTTGGTGAAAGTTTCAGACTTTTACTACCCTGTGGACTTTATCATCTTGGACACCCCTGCTCCCGACCCAACTAATATATCTATCATATTAGGTCGCCCCTTTTTGGCAACTGCAAATTCCATCATCAATTGTCGAGATGGATCCATGAATCTTTCTTTTGGCAATATGACCTTTAAAGTCAATATCTTCCACCTCATGCAACAAAAGGCCGACGTTGATTCTATTGATCAAACATCCCCCTTAGTCCAAGAGATATTGGATCAAACATACCCCGAAGATCATATTTAATAATATTTGGCTCATTTTGGGTCCGACTTTGATATTGATTACTCCATCTCTAAAGTGAACGCCGTGTTAGATTCCACACCACTGATGGACACATCCATTTGGGCTACTCCATCTGAGCCTCTCTGTATCGATACCCTTCTTTCTGTGGATGACCTAGTTAACCCATGCCCCGATCTTTCCCCAGACTCTGTTTCTGCCTCTGAGTACGATGCCTCTCTCGAGTCACTACCTAGTTTGGAGCTTAAGCCATTACCTTACAAGTTGAAATATGATTTCTTAGGCCCAAACCAACATCACCCAGTATCACCCAGTCATAATTTCTTCTGACTTGACCCCGGATCAAGAAAAGAAATTGTTCCACACTCTTACTCAACATAGCACTGCTTTAGGGTGGACCATTTCAGATATTCACGGTGTGAACCCCAATGTTTGTAGCCATCGCATTCATTTGGAGGAGAACGCCAAGACTTCTCATGAGCCATAACGTCGACTCAATCCAGCGATAAAAGAAGTCATGAGAGATAAAAATTTAAAATTGCTTGATGCTGGTATTATTTACCCCATATCGAATAGCCAATGGGTTAGTCCCATTCATTTGGTGCCTAAAAAGTCTGGAATCACCGTCGTTAAAAATAATAACGAGGAGCTTGTGCCCACTCGTATACAAATCCGCTGGCGTGTTTGTATTGATTATCGAAAGCTCAATGCTGTCACTCACAAAGACTACTTCCCTCTCTCGTACATTGACCATATGCTTGAACGCTTAGCAGGCCATGCTAATTACTACTTCCTCGATGTATATTCAAGGTACAACCAAATACCCATTGCCCTTGAAGACCAAGATAAAACTACCTTTACTTGTCCTTTTGTCACCTTTGCATACTCTCGCATGCCTTTTGGCCTTTGCAATGCACCTGCGACGTTTCAAAGGTGTATGACTAGTATTTTCAATGACATGGTAGAGTGCTTTCTCAAAGTATTTATTGATGATTTTTCTGTGTTTGTTTCATCATTTGAATAATGCTTGTCTTACCTCACTATGATCCTTCAGCGTTGTCAAGAAAAGAAGTTGGTCCTCAACTGGGAAAAATGCCATTTCATGGTTTAAAAAGGTTATTATTTTGGTCATGTTGTCTCTAGCTCTAGTATTGAAGTAGATAAAGAAAAATTCGACTTGATTTCCACTCTTCCCATTCCTAAGTGTGTTAAGGACATTCGCTCATTCTTAGGACATGCGGGCTTCTACCGGCGCTTCATTAGGGACTTTTCTAAAATCGGTCGACCTTTAACAACCCTTTTATCCAAAGATGTCCCATTTGTCTTTGATGACGCATGTGTCGTAGCTTTTGAGTGCCTCAAAGCCGAGCTCACTTTCGCTCCTATCATGCAACCTCCTAATTGGTCTATCCCCTTTGAGCTCATGTGCGATGCATCATAGTTTTCACTTGGTTCCGCGCTTGGCCAGAGAGTTGACAAGTGCCCCCACATCATCTCTTATGCTAGTAAAACCCTTCATAATGCTTAACTTCTTTATACTACCACGGAAAAAGAGATATTGGTGGTAGTGTTTGCTCTAGATAAGTTTCGATCATATTTTATAGGCTACCCTATCATCATGTACACTGACCATGTTGCCCTTAAGCACTTTCTTCATAAGAAGGATTCCAAACCATTATTTATACGATGGATTCTCTTACTACAAGAGTTTAACCTTGAAATTTGCGACGAGAAAGGTTGTGAAAATATAGTCGCTGACCATATTTCTCGCATTACTGTTACGTATGACTCTGATCATGTCCCCATTTTCGAGTTATTTGTCGATGAATAACTTTTCTCCATCTCCACCTCGCCGTGGTATGCTGATATTATCAATTTCCTCGTTACCGACCAACTTTCCATTCATTGGTCAAAACATGATTGCTCTAAATTCATGGCAAATGTGATGTTTTACTCTTGGGATGACCCGCTCCTTTTTAAGTATTGCATTGATGAAGTCATTCGTCGTTGTGTTCCCGAGTGTGAACAAATAAGTATTCTGTCATTTTGCAATAATGGTGCTGGTGGTGGCCACTTTTGCTCTAAGAAAATCACCGCCAAATTTTTTCAAAGTGGTTTCTATTGGCACACCCTTTTTTGATATGCCCATCACTATTGCCAGGCTTGTTCCAATTGCCAATAATCTGGGTCTATCTCTCATCGTCATATGATGCCTCTTACACCCATCCTCATTGTTGAAATCTTTGATGTGTGGGATAATGATTTCATGGGACTATTTCCCTCCTCTTATGGTTTTTAGTATATATTTTAGTTGCAGTTGACTATGTATCCAAATGGATTGAAGCCTTTGCTTAGAGCACAAATGACCATCGCGTTGTGGTCGCGTTTCTTAAAGAGCACGTATTCACACGTTTTGGAACCCCCAAAGCCATCATTAGTGATGGGGGTACACATTTTTGTAATCGAATCTTTGAACACCTTATCAAAAAGTATGGTGTTACTCACAAAGTTGGTCTCTCTTACCATCCTTAAACTAGTGGACAAGATGAGGTCTCCAACCAAGAGATCAAGCAGATTCTTAAAAATATAGTCAATCATAATAGGAAATATTAGTCCTTACGCTTGAATGACGCATTGTGGTCATACCGTACTGCTTACAAGACTTCGATTGGCATGTCTTCTTATTGATTAGTCTTCGACAAGCCTTATCACCTTCCTGTCGAGATTGAACATCATGCATATTGGGCTGTCAAAGCCCTTAATTTCGATATTGACGAGGCAGGAGTCCATAGTAAGCTACAACTTAATGAATTGGAGGAGATAAGAAATAATGCCTATGATTTGTCCAAGAAGTATAAGGACAAGATGAAGTGGATCCATGACCAAAGCATCATGCGAAAAGAATCCCGCCCTAGTAAAAAAGTTTTGTTTTATAATTCTCGGATTCATCTCTTTCTCAGGAAATTAAAAACTAAGTGGTCTGGATCCTTCATTGTTTTGTCAGTTACTCCTTATGGCGCCATCACCGTTCAAAATCCCAAGGATGAGAGCCTCTTTCAAGTCAACGGACAACGTTTGAAGCCTTTCTTAGAGTTAGGCCCCACTCAAGTTGAAGAAATTGACCTTGTTGACCCAATCTATGAAGACTGAAGCTTCAGTCTTGTTTGGGTGTGATTATCATCACCCATTTTTTTTGCCACCCCGTGCTTTTGTAGTTCTTATCCTAAGGGTGAGTTCCTTTAGGTCTGACTGAAGACATTAAACCTAGCGCTACCGGGAGGCAACCCGTCATTTCTTGTACGAGTCTCATCTTGTTAGGGGGTGGTGTCTCACATCACCCAATGCTTTACCATGTTTATAGGCTTATACACATTTTTTTCTCATTACTTATTCAGGTTTATTCTTGGCTACATCTGATACACTTCATTAGCGGTTGATTATGGTAACCTCTTTCTCCCTTTATCTCTCAATTTAAAAAATAATTTTATATAACATCGAGGATGATGTTCCTTTTTGTTTGGGGGGTGGGGAATTTTATCAAAATCGTACCTCTTTTGAAAAAAATTTAAAACTTGATTTTTTTTATAAATTTTTCGTGCAATTTCTTTCATCTTAGTTATTGACGTGAATTTTCTATCATCCATACTTTAAGTCTAGGAATAGAGCTAGAGGATTTATTTTTTCTAAATAGCTGATGCAATACGTTCACACCATTAATTTCTAGACTCAACAAAATTTGCACACTTATCATGTCACTACGGTTTAGAGTTGAAGAGTACTATAATTCTCAAGAGAACCTTAAGGATCACTAATAGAGACTTTAACTTGTGAAATTCGTGTCTTTCGCCCTTTTAGAGTATTTTACGCTATCTCCGAGTCACAAGTTGATTCAACTTCTTTTGGGTCCGCACTTTAAATCATTGTACGATTTCATTTTTCTTCTCTAAATTTTGGCTTGATCACTGAGAACGACATCACTTTCGAGTTGTAAGAAAATGTGTCTTGAAATTTGTCCCGATCACTAGATTTTCACTCATTCACTTCACTCATTACCTTCCCATATTCTTCTATATTCACATATATTCCCCACACCATCACATATCATCTCCATTCATATATCATATTTCATTTTTGAGAAAAAGAGTGTTTTTTAAATGTAAAACGTCTTTAGAGTTGAGAGTATAAAAGAGAAAAAAGAGAAAAACAATAAGTAGAAAAGCAAAAAAAAAAAGAGAGAAAAAGAAAAGAAAATTCGAAAAAATAGAAAAAAAGAGAGAAAAGAAAAGAAAAGAAAAATAGAGTTTGTAGTTAGTCCTTGTTAAATAAAGACATTTGTGCCTAAAGTGTAGTACACTCTTCTCAAACATCCATCCAACAACCAACATCCATCATATCACCATCTTACCTTATCTCATCATAACCTTCCCATTTCATTTCCCCCTCACCCATAAATATCCATGTTCTCCCCTAGATGTTTGGACAAATGAAAGTCAACATAGTGAATAAATCAACATTCTCTATATAGTGCTTAGCAATCTTTCATGAGATCATTTTTTTTTCTAGTATGTTCGTTCTTTCTTATATGTGTGTGAGACGTTTGACCTTACTTACATTTACTCCCTTCTCACACACTAGAGCGATACAATTACTCAAATCTCGTAAGTTCTCTTGAGAGAGTTATATCTGTGAGATTTTGAAGTTGAAGCATTGATTCTGAAGAGGTAATCGAGGAATTACTCTTATGATACTCTACCCATTTTGACCGATTCACACTACACACGTTGAGCTCTAGAAATGATGTGCCTTGAGTATTTACTTAGCTAGATTTTTATACACTTTTAACTTGTATTCCTCTAAATATTTATCTCGTGATGGATTGCTATTATTTTATGTTTAATAAGAGTTTGACTATCGTTGAAAACAAAGAATTTTGTGGGTATATTCCCTGCAAACCCTTACGAGACAACACTCGTCATGTAGGGCAACCTATAGGTTTAAAGGCTTGTTGCACATGCTAAGTGTAATCGTAAGTGCCCGCGAAAGTGGTACATTTTTGGTTTCTTATCTTTTTTTCTCTCTATATTTTTCTCGAGGACTAGTGATCGAGGGAGAAACATGTGCTCGTGTAAGGGCACTGTCATTGTTTTTCGTTCACCGCCGCAATGCAAAAACCTAAATTACAACTACACTTGTGATACAAGTATAGCAGTAAGTCGGGTATCATAAGAAATCCACAGGGAATGTCGTATATATTGAAAGATTATTTTACTACTTTAGGAATAAAAATGTAAAAGGTGATTTGATAACTAAAAAGAAAGAAAAGATAAACTAGGAATGTGTATTTAAACTATGTTAACAAAAGGGAATAAAAACTATAGGTTGCGTCGGACATCCCTCACCCCGAGTTAATTAGTATAAAATGGTTACAAAGGTTCACGGATTGATCGCGTCTCGTTTCGTCAATTAATTAAATCAAGAGTTGCCACACCCCTAAATTCGCATAAAAGCCTACTAAGATTTTGGCATCAACAAATACCCCAAAAATTATGCACGTAAGGTCATAAATATGATGCATATATGATATATCCTGTTAAATTTTCTAGGTGTAATAACTACGACAACCCACTCAAAATAAACCCGTAAAATCATCACCAAAGGAAAACAACCCGTCAACCTAAGGTGAGTTCAATCCGACACAACCTAATCTAGATTGGCCGCGAAGCATGATGAACAACATAAATTAAACAAGGAAGTAAACTTAATTTAGAAAGCAAGTAAAGTAAAGCAATCAAGAAAATAAGAAAAGGAACTTACATTAATAGAGGAGGTGGAAAGATTACAAAATGGGTATGAAACCCTAAGAAAATGGAGGAGAGGGAAGCTCCCCTAACAATTCTAAAAACTATCTAAAAAATGATATATCTCCCAAAATAAACAAAAGCCCCTTTCATAGTTAGTGGGAGAAAAGGAGAAAAGAAAAAAGGAAAAGAAACAAGTTGCTGCAAATCTGCTTCAACCGGTCGACTTGCCTTTCGAGCAAAATCCCTCATAAAGTTTCAAAGGCAAAATAAAAAACACCGGTTGACCAGTGGCCAGGAGCCGATCGACCGGTACTATGTTTTCCAGACAAGTTTGCCTAAGAATGGGGAGAAAAGGTGCAAACGGAATCAACCATATTTTCTCCGTTCGGACTCCGAACGACGTGCCAATCCCGGCCACACAAAGCTAACTCGACGAACTATGATTCCATGGAATCTTGCTGAGCCGAAGATGAAGAGTGAAATGTGTAAAATGCCCTTGAAGTAGAGTCCGACGATGAAACTTCTCCAAAATGCAACTGAACCTCACTTTAAGCGTTCCAATACCTACAAAAGCAAAATTACCACCTGAAAAATATATAAACATACATAATAGAGGTTGTATGGTTAACGATAATAAATATAGGCATAAAGAGAATACAATGCGCTAGAATGCATAAGGTAACGGGTGCGCATATGTAATATTCGTGATGTATCACACCCCCTAACTTAGACATTGCTAGTCCCTAGTGATGAAACAAACAAAACCAATCCACAAAAGGCGGCACACAATATATATATGCATCGGAATACGAATGCCACTTTCGTAGGAACACGATTTCATTTTGCGTATGCAATAAGCTATTAAACCTCCAGGTTACCCTAGTGGACGAGTGTTGTCTCGTGAGGGTTTTCAGGAATGAAACACACAAACATCGAATTTCCTCAAAATATGCCCAATCACATGCTACAATCCCAACAATAACGAACAAGATTTCAACATGTTATTAGAAAAGTGAATGAATTCACACAAAATTCCGTATTATCAACATTATAGAATGAACTTCGTCGAATTGAAACCTTAAAAGTGGGAGGGGAGTGAGCGCATGCAAAATATGATTTGGCAAAAACTTATATAAACCGGATAAACATAAAAGCATGCATATATCCATCCTCACCGGGTATTACACTCAACAAATGAATTCACTATGAAAATAGAGGTGACACACGGGACATGGGGGAATAAAAAGTAAATGTAAATGGAAACTAGGCCGCGCACATGTCACTAATGAAAAATGCTATATAGAAAAGAAAAACTTATAATCGTAATGAAAGAGACCGCTCATTAAAGGAGGTGAAATGTATTTTTACGGATTATCAAAACTATTTAGACTTTTAAATTGAACTCACCCTAAGATCACATAGGACTTTATAGGGTTGTAATGTAGGCTGGGCTTCGGTTATAAGATAAAGAAAATCTGTACGAATTCAAAGTGTTCGGGGATGAAAACTCGGGATAATGGGAGATTGTGGGCAATTCCAAAATTGGAAAACAAGTTCCCAAACAAGCATTAAATATGACAATAGGATAGCGACACGGATTATCAAATGCAATATACAATATATACAACTTTCTCTTTTCTTTTCTTCTTTTTTTAACTTTTTTTTGTTTTCTTTTGTTTTTTGCGTTTTCTTTTCTTTTTCACTTCACTTTTTTGTACTTTTTTTTCACTCTTTTCATGCTTAATTGAAACCGTAAGACAATAACATCATTCAATCCCAAGTATCATTCCAAACAAAGGTAATGCATGTAATATGTATGGTATATAACTCCAATGGGGGAGTTGGTTATGGGATTTTGGGTTATGAAACGAAAGGCTATATTAAGGCTCAAATGGGTTGACTAGGGAAAAATATAAGGTGAGGTCAAGGCTAATATGGGTGATATAACAAAGATTGCGTATGATCATTTCATAAAATTTATGCAATTCTCGAGTCAAAATAATTTTGAAAATTATGCTCAAGTAACACATTTCAAGATATAAACTCAAATAATGAACGATCAATGAAAGAATAGAGAGATTACCGACGAATTCAACGTTTTCAAAGAGGAAAGAAAAGTGTATACACTCACAAATGAAGGTATGTCTCTAATCTCACTTATGTAAGTGTATACAATGCAATAAAAGATTACCGAGTTATAAAAATCTTAAGCCAAATCAATAAACCAAGAAAAGCTCATGTGCTCACGGGTTAAAGTTTAATTCATGAAGTTATTCATAATATCAATAATTTGAGGACTAAAGTCTAATAACTTCTAAAATCTAGAACATGCATCATTGAGTTGTCTATTGGATCGGGCAATTATTAAAATTTATCATCGGAAACAAAGGCAAAAAGCCCAAGAAAGGAGAAAAAAGAAAGAAAATATTTTTGAAATTTTCAATTTTTTTTACAAAAAGCATGCTTTGTAACAACATGTGATCAAATCAATGGACAAAATAAAGAAATGGATAGAATATCCCATGCCCCCTTACTTAAATGTTGCATTGTTCTTAATGTGCATTAAGAACATAACACAAAGATAGGAAAAGAATGATATCATCCAAAATCGGAGCGATCCCCGAATAAGTATGAGTCCAAAGAATCTGCAAAACAACTTAGTGCTGAGCATAACAAAAAGAAATAACTAAAAGTTTAACTAATTACACTAGACTAAACTAAAAGGAAAGAAAATTAAAAAGAAAGAAAGATTAAAAAGCTAACTATTTACAACCTACTATTTGGACTTCACACTAACTATACACTAGAAGGCTAAATAGTTGAAGATCTACACAAACAACAATTTGACTTTGAAAGATCAACGGTAGACCTTCCAAAGAAATCATGCCTCCCGGAAGATATGAATTCCGTTTAAAAAAAGGAAGGCATGTGTAAGGCATAAGAAATGAACCATCGTCGATTAAAAATTTGAGAGGCACGATGGGGGATTTGGATGCTAAGGGGGATAAGACCACATTGATCTCGGGAAAATTGAAATCACATCCCCAAGGTTTTTAAATTAGAAAGGGAAGTTGGGCTAGTGCAAGCGAATAGCCCATGAGATGAAGCATCTCAAAATAACATTCCCGTTCAAGAATCGGGTCAAAGTCCTCAAGACTTTCAACCGATTTTTATAATAAATTTAACTGTTTGGGAATAGTAGGGAATAAAGGAAAGAAAGAACATTCAACCTAAATACAATCAAAAGAATTAATAAGAGGTTAAAATTCGAAAGTGCTTGGATCACTCTCAATCATTTCTTCCACAAAAAGGGATGGAGGTGAAACACAAGTTTCAACCTCAACCCGATTTTGTAAAGAAATGATTTCATTGAGCATGGCATTGTTTTCTAAAAACCAAGCCTTAGAACTCTCAGATTGGTCATTAATTTCCTTAATCATTAACTCATGGTCAAACCAACAAGAAGCCATTTCATCTTCTTGTGCGGGTTGCTCATAGCTAACGGATTCCTCACTTCCCAAATTATCCTCACAAGGCAATGAGGGATTACTTACATACTCTTGAATTTCACGCTCAATGTGCTCATGTTCAAGAATTTGTAGGGACTCTATCATTATCTTGGGAGTATAACTTGGAAAACTATTCATATAACAATTAAGGTTATCTAAAGAGTTATAGCGAGACATTTCAAAATAGGTAACTCAACAAAGCGACAAACATCAAAATTTCAATTTCTCAAAACAATCTAGCACAAGTAAAAAAGAAAGGGTAAAATAAAGAATACGAGTATGAATAAAAAAAATATTAGAAATAATAAATCAACTACAGTCTATAACAAAACATTCCCCGCCAACGATGCCATTTTGAACGAGAGCGAAATACGTGCTCGTGTAAGGGCACTGTCGTTGTTTTTTGTTTGCCGCCGCGATGCAAAAACCTAAACTACAACTACACTTGCGAGACAAGTATATCGGTAAGTCGTGTAGAGTAAGAAATCCACAGAGAATTTCGTATAGATTGAAAGATTGTTTTACTACTTCAGGAATAAAAATGTAAAAGGTGATTTGCTAACTAAAAAGAAAGAAAAGATAAACTAGGCATGTGTATTTAAACTATGTTAACAAAAAGGAATAAAAACTATAGGTTGCATCGAAAATCCCTCACCCCGTGTTAATTAGTATAAAATGGTTACATGGGTTCGCGGATTATTAAAATTGCGTCTCGTTTCGTCAATTAATTAAATCAAGAGTTGTCACACCCCTAAATTCGCATAAAAGCCTACTAAGATTTTGGTGTCAATAAATACCCCGAAAATTATGCACGAAAGGTTGTAAATATGGAGAATACATGATATACCTCGTTAAACTTTCTATACGCAATAACAATGACAACACACTCAAAATAAACTCGTAAAAACCATCATCAAAGTAAAGCAACCCGTCAACCCAAGGTGAGTTCAATCCGACACAACCTAATCTAAATTAGCCGCTAAGCATGATGAACAACATAAATTAAACAAGGAAGTGAACCTAATTTAGAAAAAAAGTAAAGTAAAGCAATAAAACTAATTTACAAAGTAAGAAAATGACGAAAAGGAACTTACATTAATGGAGAAGGTGCAAAGATTACAAAATAGGTATGAAACCCTAAGAAAATGGAGGAGAGGGAAGATCCCCCTTACAACCCTAAAAATTATCTAAAAAAATGATATATCTCCCAAAATAAACAAAATCACCTTTTATAGTTAGTGGGAAAAAAGGAGAAAAGAAAAGGGAAAAGAAAAGGAAAAGAAACAAGTTACCGCAAATCTGCTTCAATCGGTAGACCGCGAGGTCATGACCGGGCGACCGGTCCTTCGGGTAAAATCCCCCTGTAATGTTTTCAAGGCAAAATCGCAAAAACACCGTGGTAGTGCACAAGAAGTGTGGTTGCGTAAGGCCACAGTCGTTGTTTTATGTCTCGCCCCGACTATACAAACAAACCTAAGTTATTACTACACTTGCGGGGTAAGCACAACGGTAAGTCGGGTATCGAAAATTCACAGGGACAAGTTGCTAGAATTTAAGTGATTTAAAATTCCAAAATAAAAGGGAAAAAGGTGATTACAAACTAAAAAGTAAAAGATGCATAAAGGGAAATGTTATTCTAGGCAAGGATATTGAAACTAGATTATGAAAGCGGATAAAAACTATAGGTTGCATCGAATATCCCTCACCCGAGTTAATTTGTATAAAATGGTTACATGGGTCGATGAGTTATTTAGAATGCGTCTCGTTTTGACAGTTAATTGAACCAAGGGTTGTTACGCCTCTAAATCCGCATAAAAGCCTAATATGATTTTGGCGTCAATAAATATCCCAAAAATTACGCACGAAAGGTCGCAAGCACGGGACATACATGATATGCCCCGTCAAATCTCCTAGGCATAAAATTAGGACAACACACCCGAAATAGACCCGTAAACTCCATCACCAAAGCAAAGCAACGCGTTAACCCGAGTGAGTTCCATTCAAACAAAACCTAATTTAAATTACCTAGAAAGCATTTTAAAAATGCGGTAAAGAAATGCAATAAATCTATACTAGAAAGTAATAAATCAAAGCAAGTTAACCTAATTTACAAAGCATGTAAATTACACTAGAAAGAAAGAAATGAAGAAATACAACTATATTAAATGGTTGGGGAGATGAATAGTCAACTTACAATCCAAATGGGGTGTCAAACCAAAGAGAAATGAAAAAGAACCAAGCAAAAACCCCAAAACCCTAAGCTATTCTACCCTAAAATCGTTCACCCCTCTTTATTACAACAAAATTGGCTTATATACCAAGTGGGAATTAAATTAGAAAAGAAAAGAGAAAAGAAAAGAAAAGGCAAAATATCTGCAGAAAACAAAGGGATCGATCGATCAACCAAAAGGGTCGATCGATCGATCAAGGCCAAAATTCGACTATACAAAAGGGTTGATCGATCGACCAAAAGGGTCGATCGATCGATCAAGCAGGTCACAACCAAGCAGCAACTTCTGCATTCTTTTCTTCTCTTTTCTTCTCCTCTTTTGGTTTCTTTGTTTTTCCTTCCGCTAGAAATGCCGTAACTTCTTCATTCGGGATCAGAATCACGCACCATTCACGGCCACACGAAGCTTGCGCGGAGGGCCACAACTTCCATGTAGATGTCGGACCAGGTGCCCAACAATGAAATGATCGAATTTCCCTTGAACGTACGATTGTGTACGAAACTTCACCAGAATGCATCCGAATCCGATACTTAGTACCTAAATACCTACAAAAGCCCAATTATACCTCATATAGCATGTTAACAATATAAACCAAGGTTTTCTGGTTAACAGGCTTAAATATAGAGATTAAGGCACCCGAGGGGGCTAAAATGCGTAGGTTCGAAGGATGAAATACATAATATTCGCGTATTATCACACCGGTCGACCGGTACTCTGTTTTCCAGCCACGCGTGAGCAGATTTTGTAAATATTTATTTATTTTATAGCATTTTAATTGTTATAGATTTTATTTTGAGTCTTAATTTTTTTTAGAGTCACAAATTATACGAACACACTCACTTACACCCAAACATACACTCACCCACACCTATCTATCCAACACCTCACCACAAGAGAACAACTCCCCCACCCAGCTACTATTCATTATCACCTCAACCTCAACCTCCACCTCTACCTCCCACTCTCTCTATCTCCAAACTCCTCTCTCATCCATCATAACAACACCCACCTTCCATCACACCTCCTGAACCGACCACCATACCCTTCCATGAAATCAGCGACCCAAAACCAAAAACCGGAATACCCAGATCCGACGAACCCTACCTTGTGCAAAATTTGGCCTGTTTAATACGCCAAATCGGGGTAGACCTTCGACCCTAAATCAAAATCCTGCCATTCATAGCTCCTGCTGGCTAAACCCACCCGACCCACCTCCCATTAGCCCGAGATCGCAACCCAAACTCCCCTGGATTGTAACCTGCTACCATACCTCCGGTCGAATCCCCCGACCCTTCCAACTCTAAACCCACTATCCTTCGGCGTAAACCTCCATTACTTGAAACCCATCCATACCCGATTTCTTCACCCGAAACCTTCAAACCCAACGCACTTCTTGAACCCAAGAACTCCGAACCCGTATCTTCAGCCCGACTTCCACCATCCACCGAAATACCCATATCCCTCTTACGACCCATTTTAACCCAAGTGCCTTAAATCGTATCTGCCAATTTTAAGTCCCTAAATAACCAAAATAAAAACCAGACCCACATGTGTTTAAAAAGCCTCATGTTAAAATACTTCTCCCCACATTCCCAAAATACCCCCCAACACTCCAACCACTCTTATCACCCCACTACTCCATTATCCTCATCCTATTATACCCCTTAATATACCTCATACCCCACATGCACACCATTGTCATTTCTAAAATGACCCTTAGCTCCATGTGCCATATAGAAGAAGGAAGGCCCATTTGAAAAAAATCAAAGGGAGAGGAGAAAAACCCTAAAGAGAAGACCTAGAGAGAGTATAATTTTGAGAAAAAAAATTGTAGAGAGAAATTTTAGTTTAGTGAGAGAAAAGAGTGAAACAAAAATATTGTAGCATCAAAAGAGATTTTGTGTTATATAATGATTGGTTGATTCTCTTCTCTCATACTTATATGATTTCTATTATTTATTTTATGTCTTGTAATGCCATTATAGAGGGCTAATCACTTCATTTAAGGAGTGAAATGAAGCCTCCATGGATTTAATTATATGATTTAATTATTCTTGTTTACTTTATTTCATTTAGTTGGTAAATTATTATTCCTACGCGTGCTTATGCATCGAAATATGATAAACCATCCTTGAAAAGGGGTTAAAATTTAATATATCTTTAATTTATGGATTCAAATTAGAGATAGGAGGATCCATTAGTTAGAGTATATTAGATTTTCATATTACTCATATTTTATTGTTTTTTAGGATTTAAAGTTGATTATATGAGTTAGCTCTAGCAAGTGATTGGTATAATTTCTCTAAATTCTGTCTTCATTTGAGTAGTAGGGATGACAAATTACCTAACCAAATCTATATTTGTTTATTTCGTCAAATGGTGAGAATCAATTGATAAAATAGATAAATATTTGGGAATGTAGTAAACTTGAATAATTGCATGCATTTAATTCATGAAATAGAGGTGGATTTTCATTCTTTGATTTTATTTCACTTAATCTTACATCATTTTATTCACATCTTATTTGAGTTATTGATCTTGTTTTAGCACAATTTTCAGTATTATTTTTATATCTTTCATTTAGTATAGTTACTTAGTTTCACCATCCCTTGAAAAATGGTTTTAATATTCAAAAAAAGCAAAAAAAAAAAGGTAAAAAATCTAAAAGGAAATTAAATAAAAATGAATTAAATCTTTCTCTTCTCATATGTTTCATCCTTAGATTAAGATTTACACCCTTACTTACCTTTACACTCTAGTTTATTATATTTTTGTAGTTATTTGAAGGTTTTGATTAACTTGGCTTCAACAACGACACAAACGTACAAAAAGCAACTTATCAAGAACCTTGCTCATTATCAACGTAAGCTAAAAATCACACTAGATTAAACTCAATACAAATAAGGATTCAATAAGAGATGATGAAAATAAATATTAAACTGTGAAAACTTAATCTACTGTATAATAACTTTTAATTACAATTGTCCGATTGAATAAAAGAGTACAACCGAACTTCCTCTAACTAAAAAATTCCAACTGAAATACAACTAGAGTACGAGGGTGATCCTTCCACATAACTCCGAATATGCTGATAACTATAATGAATTAGCAACTCCAACTCTGCAAATACCAAGCTGGATCGCCATAACTGTAAGTCGGATCGCCTAGTCCTGTTAACTTGTTTATAAATAATGATACATGGGGGGAAAACATTTTATAATTTGGGTTAGCGTCCTAAAGTTGTAAGAATTAACTTTCAGTATCAATGAATAATAATGCACTCAATTCGCAATACATGTCACCCATCGTCTCTCACATGCAATGAGTATCTCATCTTTCACCTAAATCCAATACTACGCGCATCTCCCAATCCAAGGCTTAATTATACTAGATGTCTCTATAACTAGATAATTAAGCACTATCACATAACGAGCAACTACCATGGAGATCTATCAATAACCTAAATAGGAATTCACCCCAGGACACTCTTACATTATACTTTATACATCACACCCTGTTCTAGGCCCCAGGAAACCTTTTTTTTCCAAATTTTTTATTTTTTTTATCGAAATAACCTTTCAAATAATACATGCTCAAAAAATTAGATCAAAATACATTTCATATATATATTTAAGAAATTCATAAAATTCAGTTGGCGCACACCCTTATAAATAACGTATTTTCAGTATTGTTTTTGGATTTTTAAAAAATAGCTAGAAATTGTACTTTGACCTAATTTTTTGGACATATGTTGATTGGAAGGTTAACTCCATGGATAAATTAAAAAATTGTAAAAAAAAGTATTTTAGCGACTAGGGCTAGGTGTGATGTATGAGTGATATATGAAGCACGATGTATATGAGCCCCCTATCTCTCTCTCTCTCTCTCTCTCTATATATATATATATATATATATATATATATATATATATATATATATATATATATATATATATATATATATATATCACACAAAAACATCTACCCTTTATGTTCATCTCGTGCCTCCGTCGGCAAGTGTGGAGGAGTCACTAACGCGATGCAGAATGTATGTGATATGCGTGTACCTACAACTTAAGTGCAAGTCGGTCGCTCAAGTAATAATCCCAATAAATCAGGATCAAATTCACCGAAAATAAAAGAAAAGATGTTTTTATTTTGGGAAAAATTCTGATTAACTACTGAAGCTTAAACTAGGAAGTGCAATTTGAATTTAGAAGAAAGTAAAAACTCAAATTTTATTTTTGATAAAAATTCAAGAGAACTAGAGTCGGGATCCAATCCCCCAAATCGTAGGTATTTTTGCTAAATACAAAATTCTCGGCAACTATATATTTAATTAGAAGAAAACGTTAACTAATTCGAAGCACTAAATATATGAGGGTGTTAGTCCGCACAATAATTAGTAAACAAACTATTCAAAGTGAATGATACAATTATTGATGCGTATATCGACATTCTCAAACTCCCTGGTTGCCTACGACATACGAAGTTAAGAGATCTACCATATTAGTTTTAATAAAAATATCAAACCCTATTAATTAAACATGCAATTATATCGAATTTTAAATCTACTGTAAAAAAACCTATATTGGGTTCATATTCCACAACTCTCTATGAATCTAGCCAGATATGATTGTATTAACTATGTAAGAATCCATTAACAAGCATGTAAACATAATGGAATAATAGTAAAAGTGATGGAAATAAAGGTTACCATGACTGAATAATATCATAATGCAGGAAGAATAACAAAGCTTGAAGGAAAACCGGATAAACTATTGAGTTTAAGGTGAAAAATATGTAAATAATTCTCTTAGATGTTCCTACTTGATTAATAGTGTGGTGACAATTATTATGCAACACAAATATATAAGAGAAACGTAATCACCAAGTAAGAATAAGGAATGCAAAATGACAATCACACAACAAAGGATGTACGTGGTTCAGCAAAGATGCCTACGTCCACGATGGTGCAGTCAGTATTATTTCTGTGTTCTCTGGAGAGTGATTACAAAGAATACAATGTGTCCTTTGCCCCAGACCTAGGGTTTGTTATATACATGTTCGTTCTAGTGAGTGGGGGTGTGGGACTCCTCCATGTTTCCCATCTCCTTTTAGAGTGCCCCTTAATGGGAACGTGGGAAGAGACTAAATCACAATCGGTTTAAGGTATAAGGGGCCTGGACTTTGGGCCGCTACATTTGGGGTACTCGTCCAGGCCCGTTGTTCTAATTTCAGGTACCCACAATTGCCCCTAAGTTTGTTGGGCCATACTTTGGTCTCAATAAACTTAAATGATTTGTCATAATGGCTGAGTCGTGTATCATGCAACTTTTCCCAAAATTTGAGGACTGATTCTGGCGGCACCCGCTTCGTGGTCTGTGCGCTATGATTAGTAATACTTCAAGGTTTTATTCAGAGCAACCACTTTTCGACCGTCTTTTTAACCTTCTCAGCATTCTTTCATTTCCTATGAGCTCTAGCGATTCCCACTCTCTTCGTCCAGTCTTCATTTTCATTGCTTTCGATCTTCTTCGTCGTTTGGGCTTGTGATTCTCCATTATTCAAGTCGAACTTTCATCTTGTAAGTTTCCCGTGCCCTTTCTTTGTATTTTTTTTTGAATTTATAGTTCCTTTAGGGTTTTTCGATGGCAAAGATTGGTAATAGGTCGATCTCTGAGTTTAGGAAGTTTTACAATATTTCAGAGTGGGTAGAGATTGAGTGCGCCTCCCCCTAGAAACGTTAGAGAGATAGAGGATGCCCATTGGATCCATATCTTGCTGCTTTCCCAAGGGGGACTTACTTTTCCTCCCAACAATCTATTCTTGCATTTCTTTGGCTATTTCAACATTGTTCCCGCGCAGTGTTCGCCCAATGTGTGGAAGATAATCAATGGTGTTCATAGAATAAACCAGTTATATGGTACTAAGTTAGGGCTCGCCGAGGTCTGTTTCTGCTATTCTTTTTCTCTGACTAGTTCTGGTGTTCTCTATCTCAAAGCCAGGAGTCCTGACGGGGTATTGGTAGTAAACCTACCTGATTCCCATAAGGACTATTGGCACGAGGGCTTCCTTGCTAGAAATTGACAATTTTCTCCCCAGTTTGAGGGGTCGAGGGCTAATAGGTTCTCTGTTCCCTTTTTTGGGGAAGAATACATAGGTAGACTTTGCTCTGTTCCTTCAATTTCTTTTACTGATTTGTGATCGTTATGACTTTTTCCATTTTTTCTTTAGCGTGGTCGAAGAATTTGGAACCTGCTCTCAGCGAGGTTCATCTTTTTGAATTGGTCAAGGCCTGGAATATCAGGGAGCCTTTAGCTGACGGCGAGCACCCCCGGTCTGCTACTTTCCTACTCGAATATAAGAACATTAGTTCTAGTTTTATAGCGAGGCCGGTGGACAGTATTCCTGATTTTTATACCTCTGAAGAGACTGCTGCTGATCCTATTCAGTTGGACGAGGAGGAGAGCAGTTCTGAGAGTGATATCGCAGGTGGTACTGAAGGCAACTTTGGTGAAGGGAGCTCTGATAGTAGCTCTTCTGATTCGGAGGAAGTTTCTGAAGCTCGGGAACCTTCGAGCACATCCAGTAGTTCAAGCGAGGAGATGGTTCCTCTAAGGAAAAACCTGATTTGGGATGATGATGACGACGATCACATGCTCCTCGCTCAGAGGTCAAAGAAGTAGAAGTTCAGTACTGGGGCTGTAGTTACTGGCTCTCGGTCTTCTACTCAAGAGCAAGAGAGGAAGAGAAAAGAGGAAGAGAAGGTGAGAGAGAGGGAGAGAAAAAAAGAGGAGAAGAGAAAGAAGATGGAGGAGAAGAGGAGGGTGGAGGAGAGGAGGAGAATGGAGAAGGAGAAAGAGGAAGAGAGGAGAAAGATGGAGTCAAGGACGAAGGCTGGGGAAGCCTTAGTCCCGGTGTTTGCTTTGCTCGAGGGAGCCTCAATTGCTGTTTCTCCTCAGTTGTACCCCGGGCTGCTTGAGAGGGCAATTCTTCCTGCTGACCGTCAAAGGGCGGTAATGACTGGACAGTTAGCTCTGCAGGCGAGCCAGAGGCTAGCCTTGGTAAGTCCATTTCACTTTTTAATATCTCCTAATTCCTGTTTGCTTCCTCTTTCTAATATCTTCTTTGTTTCTGTAGTTTTTGACTGACTTCGCTGTGCTCTATCGCTCTCGCGATGAGTTGGTGAAGAAAAGTGGCGAGATGGAGCAACAGAATAGCGCCTTAAGGTTAAAGGGTACGGAGCTCGAGGCTGCTCTTAAGGTTGCTGACATAGCCCGAGCTTTTTCTGACCTGGATCTCGTCAATTCTAACCGAGAGAGGGATGATGGAGTTAAAGAGTTGACCGAGCTGAGGCAGGCCTATGACCTGGTCTGCTCAACCAAGCTGGCCATCGTAGAGGAGAACAAGGTGCTGGTCGAGCAGTTGAAGGAGAAAGAGTCCCAGGCAGCCACCATCAAGGAGGATTCATATAACTCCGGGTGGGCTATGACATATGATGATGCCGAGGTTCAAATAGGCTACATCATCCGTCTGAACTTTAGGAAGGGTTGGAATAAAGCCCTCTTAGCTGCTGGCATTGATGCTGACTCCCCCTGTTTGACGAGCACGACCCGGGCCCGAAGCCGACTGTGATTGAAGAAGCCCCTGCCCCAGCCATCGAAGGAGTTGGTTCTGCCTCTCAGATAATTCCTGCCGATGTTTACCCTACCCAGGCGACTGAGGTTATTCCTACTGAGAAGGGTGCTCCTACTGATGCTGATAAAGGGAAGTAGCCATCGACTTCTGGGCTGCCTGAGGTTGCTAGTTAACTTTTATTCCTAGGGCTACCTTGTATCTTTGCTTCTTCCGTTTGTAATTTTTTCTTTTTACTGCTCGATGTACTTTGATCTTTATTAATGAAATAAAAAGGTTTCTCGTTCCCTTAGTGTGCTGAATAAATCTGTCCTTCCTTATTCTTTTATATCTTGTAGTTGGTTGATGTAGAAGAGTATATTCCCGCCACATCTCAATTGGGCAGGACTCTTGGCCCCAATGCGAGTCCTCAGGTTCGCTAAGCCTTTGTTAGGCTTTATAAATATCTTAGGTCAAGAAATCAGAAGTATAAAGATCAGTCTGAGCTTATGGCCAAGTTGAAGGACAGGCTTCAAGAGATGGAAGAAGTTAGTGCTTCAGTGCAAGAAGAGGTGAATGCATTGAGAGCAAGGCTTCTCGATGCTTATGAGATCAACCAGGTTGGGGAAATACTTCAGCAAGAAAATAAAGCTTTAAGGAGAGAGGTATCGGCTCTTAGGGAGCATGCACCGAGCACCGCTCTTGCAGTATTGCGAGGTTCTTTATCGTCGCGGGCTAAGGCTGGCCCGAGCGATGTTCCTCCTGTGCTGCGAAGTTCTATTGGTCCATCCATTCCGCGAGCTGGCAGGAGCACCAAGAGTTTCGATAGGGAAATGGAAGAGCTTCGCGGTGATGTCCAGCGAGCATATGTGATCGCTTCTGGGTTTCAGAGGGATGTTACTCGGCTGCGGCATCTGTTCAGAAAAGGACCTCGGCGAGTATGGGCCGACGGTTATGACCAGGGTTGGCTAGATGCTCCGACGAGGCTGATAGAATTTGAAGATCTTGCCTTCATCAGGGGGTGGTTGAGTGCTTTGAAGGAGATGCAAGTTCCAAGGAACTCAATTCTTTGGTATCGCCATGAAATATCTCCTTCCACTCGGATGCTCAATCCCTTCCGGAGACATGATCAGTGGATACCTATCGATGCCATCCCTCGGCAGCTGTTGGAGTCGGATGCTAATAAAGTCGAGGAAGAGGTAGTTCCTGCAGCTGATGATGGACGAAGAGCTCAAGTGGCTGATTATCTCATTCAGAGGCCTCACCCCCACTGAGATTTCGCCAGTAGTTACTATGTGCATTTTATATTGAAGTAATGTTATGCCAATGTTTTGGGCGAGCTCGCAGACTAAACATGTATTGTACTTGTTGTAAATATGGTGGATTAATATAAAATTTATGTTTTGGGCTATTTTAGCCGACTAAACAAGTGTATTATATTCTTCATATTCTCGCTCCTTTATGATCTCTAAATTTGTATTATTATGCAAGTGTCCTTCCAGTCCAGTACACTATCGAGGTACCATTGTGCACCACTTTACCTTTTAGGTCGTGTCGTCACACTCCCTTAGGCCTAAGTGTGACAATTGGTGAGGACACACCTGGTGTTAGATGCTCTATCCGATCAGGATTTTATTCAACCAAAGACGGCTTGGCGACCAATTTTAATTTGGCCATATTGCCTAAGGATCTCTTGTAGGGCTTCATATATATTGCCAGGGGCAATGCTAAGAGGTCTTTCATCTTTCATAACGAAAGCCTTAGGAGGGTGATTTCCTTGCTATGGTGTAATGATCGGTGTGTGTCATAAAGTTTATTTATTGACAGCTCGTAAAATGCAAGTTAGTTGACTGATACTTCATAGAATGCAACTACCAAACAACTTTTTATTAATGACAAGGAAATAAACTTCAAGTTTCACAATCAAAGATAAAAGGAAGAATCTAGAAATATAATTTCTTAAGGTTGCCTGCATTCCACGCTCGGGGTATCTTCCTGCCCTCCATTGTTTCCAAGTGATAAGCTCCTTGCAGGTCGTCTCTAATTATCTTAAATGGTCCCTCCCAGTTTGGCCCTAGCTTACCGTCTGATGGTTTTACTGCGCTACCCAGGACTTTTCTTAGGACATAGTCCCCAACTTGAAATGCCCTTGGGTTGACCCTTTTGTTATAATGCCTTGCGAGTTGTTACTGATAGCTCGCTAGTTTTACTAGGGCTAGCTCTCGGCGCTCGTCGGCTAGGTCAAGTTCAGCGAGCAATGCTGCATCGTTATGGCCCTGGTCGATAAGGCTGTACCTCATTGTTGGTAAGCCTGCTTCTAATGGGATGACGACTTCCATTCCATTTGTCAACGAAAATGGAGTTTCCCCCGTTGCTCGTCGTGGAGTGGTTCGATAGGCCCATAGAATATGTGGCAATTCGTTTACCCATGCGCCATTGGCTTGCTCTAACCGTTTCTTTAACTCGTCGATCACTATCTTGTTAGAAGCCTCGGCTTGGCCATTGCTCTGAGGATAGGCCACCGAGCTAAAATGGTGTCTAATTCCATGCTCGTCGCAGAAACTCTGAAAGGATCCGCTCTCGAACTGCGTTCCATTATCAGTGATGATGGTTCTGGGGATGCCAAAGCGGGTAATTATATTTCTCCATATGAACCTTATCATATCTGCATCTCGGATGTTCGCTAGGGGTTCTGCCTCGATCCATTTGGTGAAGTAGTCAGTCGCGACCAACAGGTATTTACGATTGCCAATGACGATTGGAAGTGGCCCCACGATGTCCATCCCCTATTGGGCGAACGGATATGGGCTGGATAATGATTTTAGGTCGCTAGCAAGTTGGTGGACCATAGGAGCGTGAAGCTGGCATTTCAAGCACTTGCGAACATACACCGCAGAGTCCATTTGCATATATGGCCACTAATATCCCTCCTTCATTGCTCAGAAAGCCAGAGATATTCCTCCAATATGGCTTCCACAGATTCCTTCGTGAAGCTCATATAGAACTTGCTCGACATCTTTTGGGTGAACGCATTGAAGGTAAGGACCAGAAAACGATCTCTTGTACAACCTGCCCTCGGGAGATAAGTGAAAGCGAGCAGCTTTGACTCTTATCTGGTGAGCAATCTTCTTATCATCGGGAAGTGTGCCATCCTTCAGATAGTCCCTTAATGGGTCCATCCAGTTGGGTGCAAACTTAATTCGGAGCACCTGCTCCACGCTTGGTACCTCGCTGTTACGGTTAATGCTCGGGTGAGAGAGGAAATTGATGGGGATTGTCCTTTTTAAGTCAGAATCGATTGCTGAGCTTAGGGCTGCTAGGGCGTCAGCATGACTGTTCTGCCCTCTGGGAAACTGCTGGATATTGATCTCTTCGAAATTTTCCATTAGTCCTTTCACTAAGGCGAGATACACTGCTATTCTTTCATCTATTGCACTGTAATCTCTACTTATCTGATTGGAGACTAATTGAGAATCGCCGAACACTTGTAAATGCTTTGCTCCCAAAGTGTGTGCCTTCTAGAGGCCGGCTATTAAGGCTTCGTATTCTGCTTCGTTGTTGGAGGCTGCAAATCCAAGCCTGATTCCTTGTTCGAGGATTGTATCCTCTGGACTAATGAGGACAATGCCTATACCTGTCCCCTTGGAGTTGGAGGCTCCATCAACGAATAATTTCCAGGTTTCCTTCGTTGCGTTGTTCCCCTTTCATCTTGTTGGTGGAGGTTGGTTGGAAGGTTGATCACCTGTGAATTCGGCTATGAAATCAGCAATGATCTGCCCCTTTATTGCGTTCCTTGGTTGAAATTGGATGTCAAATCGTCCGAGCTCGACTGACCATTTAGAAAGTTTGCCCAATAAATACACCTTTCTCAGGATTTCTTTAAGGGGCTGTGATGTAAGGACGATTATAGTGTGGGCTTCAAAATAGTGCTTGAGCTTCCTCGAAGCCACAACTAGTGCAAAGGTGAGCTTTTCCAGGGGTAGGTACCTCTGCTCGCACATTAATGCAGAACCGATAGTGTGGTTGGAAATGGAGAGGTACAAGTAGAAGGGATTTGCCTCATGTGGTATGACGAGCAGTGGTGGGGAACTGAGGTAAGCCTTGAGCTCGTCCAGTGCCCGCGAGCAATCCTGGTTCCATTCTACCGTTTTCCCTCCCTTTTGAAGCTGGAAGAAAGGCTTGCACTTCTAGGAGGACTTTGAAATGAATCGATTTAAAGCAGCGAGCATACCGGTGAGCTTCTGTACGTCCCGGATCGTGTGAGGAGGTTGTACCCTGTTTATTGCATCGATTTGGTATGGGTCGGCCTCGATGCCTCTCTTACTGACCAAGTACCCAAGAAATTTTCCTGACTGGACATCGAAAGAACACTTGCTCGCTTTAAGTTTCATTCGGTATTTCTTGAGGATTTCGAAGGTGCCTGATAGGTCTGAGAGGTGGTCTTCTTTCTTCTTGCTTTTAACGAGCATATCATCGATGTATACTTCCATGGTGTCTCCCATTTGACCCTTGAACATCTTGGTGACCAGCCGCTGGTAGGTTGCCCCTGCATTTTTGAGCCCAAAGGGCATGACCTTGTAGCAGTATAGTCCAACTGAGGTGATGAATGCTGTTTTGTCCTGGTCCGGGGCATACAGTGGGATCTGATGATACCCGGAGTATGCATCCAGAAAGCTCATTCTCTCGTGAGCTGCAGTAGCGTCTACCAGTTGATCAATTTTTGGGAGGGGAAACTGTCCTTAGGGCATGCTTTATTGAGGTCGGTGAAGTCGATGCAAACTCTCCACTTCTCGTTTCTTTTTGAAACTACTACTGGGTTGGATAACCATTCGGGGAATTGTACTTTCCGTATGGATCCTGCATCCAACAGTTTTTCTATTTCTTTTTCTACGGCTTTTGCCTTCTCGAGTGCAGTTCGCCGTGCCTTCTGCGTGATGGGTTTGAAGGTGGGATCGATGTGCAGCTGGTGACAAACCATACTAGGATCAATCCCAGGCAGCTCGTATGGTTCCCACGCGAAAACATCTACGTTGCGTCTCAGTAGAGTTATTAATTCCTTCTGTCCGTGGTCAGTGAGAGAGGCTCCAATTAAGAAAACTCTGTTACTGTCGCTATCACCAGCTGTAACCTCTACCAGGTCTTCGACGACCCTCTCAGAGGGGAGGAGCCTGGTCTCCTCTTCTCCAAGTCTTTCGTACTTTAATTGCTATTTAGAAGGTGTCAGACCTTCTTGTTCTTCAACTTTCTCGCTGGGCTGATCGACCTTCTTCTCTGGTCTTGGTCGGATGGCTTCTATGAAGCACCTTCTTGCCATCGCTTGATCACCGTGGATCTCCATTACTCCTCGTTCGGTTACATACTTGAGTTTCTGATGGTAGGTCGAGGAGACTGCTTTCATTGCATGGAGCCATCCTCTGCCGAGGATGGCTTGGTATGATGAGTCGATGTCAACCACCAAAAATTCAATCATCTTGGAGACGTTTCCCGCGCGTACTGGTAGTACAATTTTTCCCATGGGCATAGTTATTTTTCCAGCGAATCCAACTAAAGGGATAGTAGCTTCCTTTAGGTCGGTGTCACTTAACTTCAATTTTCTGAATAAATTGAGATACATTTCCTCGGACGAGCTTCCTTGGTCGACGAGTAACTTGTCGACGTCAAAGTTAGCTATCCTGAGGGTAATGATCAAAGCATCGTGATGTGGGGTTCTCACTCCCACCAGATCTTCATCTGTGAAAACGATATGCTTATTATAGTTAACGTCATCTGCTCGTCGACGCTTTCCTGACTGTGACTTTGCTGGATCGATCTGAAAAGCTTGCATCACCACTGTAAGTTTCTTCATCTCCATTCGAGCTGAATTTCCTTAGATCTGTCTGGCGTCAGAGGCCCCATGAATTATCGTGAACTCATGTCCAGCATCATCGTCGAGCACATTGTCGGGCCTTGCCTCTCTATTGGCAGCCTCTTTCTCTGCCTTCTTCTACACGAACTCGTTCAAATGCCCTGATTGGGCTAGCTCTTCGAGGTGGGACTTAAGAGCTTTGCAATGCTCAGTCTTATGTCCTCCCTCTTTGTGAAAGGCGCATCTCAGCGCACTGTTCCTCTTCAAAGGATCTCCTCCCATCTTCCTGGGCCACTTGATGAATGGCTCGTCTTTGATTTTTGTGAGAATTTTGTAAATTGGTTCTTTGAAGACGGTGTTTGACCGCCTGAAATGCTTTCGACGCGTCATTGTTGCCTCCGTTTTTGGAGCCATTTTTGCCACCATTTTTCCCCCCCTTCTTCTGGTTCTCAGTTTTGTCACTGCCTTTGGCAGCGAGCTTGGTTCAATCGCTTTTCATTATGACGAGGCGGGTCATATCTTCCACCTTGGCATACTTCTCGATGCGGGCCATTAGGTCGTCGATGGTCATGGCTTCCTTCTTCGTCAGAGACTGGTATAGAAGGGAAGAGCCGGGTAGCTCGATTTTGAAAGAGGCCACTGCCACTTGCTCCGAGCAATCCTCGACCTCGTTGAATAACTCCCAGTACCTCTTCGCGTA
Organism: Sambucus nigra; assembly: GCA_949130495.1. Taxonomy (NCBI): domain Eukaryota; kingdom Viridiplantae; phylum Streptophyta; class Magnoliopsida; order Dipsacales; family Adoxaceae; genus Sambucus; species Sambucus nigra. Next base: position 465,400,380 of record OX422222.1, on the reverse strand, counting down.
GTCTGGGAAGGTCTCTTGAGGCGTTTTCTTCATTGTCAGCAAATCATCCATCCTTTTGGGATGGGAGCTACTAGTAATGAATCGGGTCGTAAAGAGCTCGGCCAGGGATTTAAAACTCCTGATGGACCAGTGGGGGAGCCTTTCGAACTATTTATGCGCCACGTCATGTAGGCTCGAGGGGAAAATTCGGCACATTAATGCATCCCGGTGGTTCCAGAGGGTCATGGCCTATCGGTACTGCCTGACGTGATCAATGGGATCAGTTTTACCGTCATAAATTTTGAACCTTGGAATGGTAAACTTCTTGGGGGCTTCCTCTTCTTTAATTTCCCTCGAGAAAGGTGATTTCATCTGGGTTTTGAGAGCTCGCCTAGTGAGTTCTCGGGTCCATCTGGAATCGTGATGGGCAGGATGCTGGTCTATCTCCCTTCAGACCAGATTTCGTATGTTCTCGTTGCTGCGAGTAAGGCTCTGGTAACGGCGAGCTTTTCGCAGCTGCTCACGTAGGTCGTCCTCTGACTCGTCTCCCTCAATCTTTTGGGATCCTCGCCTTGGGCTCCTTCCTCGGCTGCGAGACTTACTCGCCTGAGGGCTAGAGGTGCGGTATGGACGTCTCCTGGTATCGTGATGGAGCTCTTTCTCCAGTCTCTCTAATCTTCTTTTCAGGCGACCATTCTCAGCCTCGTGTATGCGAGAAGACTCCTTCTGCTCGTGGAGCCTTGCCTCGTACGCATCAATCAGTCTGGATATCTGCGTGGACCTTGCTGGTCCTTGGCTTTCTTCTGAGGCTGGCCTTTCTAGGCGAGTCTTCTAATCTGAACGTCGAATTTCAGATCTAATCTTGCGAGGAACATGTGGTTCTTGAATATCCCCTGCCTGGGGAGCATTGCTACTATGACCGGATATTTTAAACTCCTTTTTTGGTGTGGGCTTTCTCAGGGAAGATAAACGTTCCCACAGACGGCGCCAATTGTGGTGACAATTATTATGCAACACAAATAGATAAGAGAAACATAATCACCAAGTAATAATAAGGAATGCAAAATGACAATCACACAACAAAGGATGTACGTGGTTCAGCAAAGATGTCTACGTCCACGATGGTGCAGTCAATATTATTTCTGTGTTCTCCGGAGAGTGATTATAGAGAATACAATGTGTCCTTTGCCCCGGACCTAGGGTTTGTTATATACATGTTCGTTCTAGTGAGTGGGGGTGTGGGACTCCTCCATGTTTCCCATCTCCTCTTAGAGTGCCCCTTAATGGGAACGTGAGAAGAGACTAAATCACAATCGGTTTAAGGTATAAGGGGCCTGGACTTTGGGCCGCTACAATTGGGCTACTCGTCCAGGCCCGTTGTTCTAATTTCAGGTACCCACAAGTAGCTTTACAAAGAAAAAAATATGTTAAAAGAACCCTAATGACTAAATATATAGGTTAGAAGTCGTTTAGAAAAGTCCCTAAACTCAAAAACTCTGTTGGCTAAAAGATAAGTCCAAACTATAAATCCCGTTTCAAGATTCCTCATAGTTCTAGTCCATTACTAATAGCCAACTCGAACCCATTTGTCCAGGCGAACAGTTTCATTCCCGGCTTCTCTCTAAGTGCTTTGTTTTGGTCGATTTTCTTCTTATTTTCACTTTTGCCCTTGGATTTTCATCTTAATTTCAATTGCTCATAACTTATTCATCGTAGCTCAGATTGGAGTGTCGTTTCTTCCAGTATTCTCACGACTTCAAGCTCTTCAACTATCCTGTCAGCTCCTCCTCCAGGATTTGAGTGGAAAAATTATGAAAATGCCTTTGACTTCCCTTTCTTTTGATTTTTCACCATTTTTGATTTTCTCTCTTATACACTTGCACTAATACCTATAAAACAAGAAAAAAGTACACAAAGCACGAAATACTCACTGGAAAGGATTAATAGCATACATATGAGATAAATTCGGATGAAATTTATTACACGAGACCATAAAAATATCAAAATTAGGGGGATAAATATGAAATATTTATGCCAAATCAGTCACATGTCTAAGTATAATACTATACACATCTCCTACCCAAGCCCAAACACGTGATTTCGTTCTCTATGCTAACATAATAGTATCAACTAGCCTACATATAATCGGGAGTTAAATATCTACACATATGATCTCAACTCCAAAGACTAACCCTACAATACTACTCCATAAAAATACAATCGCATCACATTATGTATTTTACGTAGCATTGTGTCCAATAATAGTTGTCTACATCATTAGACTACGTTGATTTGTTCTCAATTAATATATATATATATATATATATATATATATATATATATATATATATATATATATATATATTAATTGAGAACAAATCAACGTAGTCTAATATATATATATATATATATATATATATGATAAATAAGGCATCTACCTTTGGTGTTCAATGCGTGCTCTATCGATAAGTCCAGAGGAGTCCCTAACCAAACGAATATAAACAAAATACACAAAAGTGGGACGATCGTTACGTGGTACACCATTTAATGATCCATACCGACCGACGATAATAATGGATCTATCTATCCCACTTGCGTCATCGAAAGCGGTGCCGCTGAACGTAGGATCTAAAATAACGTCCTATACTACGCCTAAGCCACCTGTGCCGATGCGTACTACGGTTAGAAGACGAACCCAACCCTAGACGATAGGCCGTCCACGAACATAGGTATGTTCACACAAATAATGAACACATACTTATAACACACAATATGTATAAGTTATTATCCTAACAACTACCATAATTAGATTTCATCAGTCCCAAAATAACAATCCTTATCATAAATATAACACTCTAGTTAATTATTAAATTCGCCATTTCTTAGATAATGACACAAATCTATTTTAATTAAATATCACTTCACTTGGACAACCTCCCATTTACTCATTTGGACTCGTAAAAAATTCCCCCGAATATTTCCACTGTATAACCCTGACCTAGGTCCTATAAGCTGAATTGATTCGTCCTTGAAGCCGAATCGATTCGTCCCGGATCGAACTAATTTTCCCTAGAGGCCGAATCGATTCACTTCGGGTAATAAGCCCAAATTTGGAAATTTTCAATACGGGTTTCTTCCCTAAAATTCCATAATCATTATTCTAATCTCTAGTAACGACTTATAAATTTTGTAAACGTCAATTTCATCAACTATGAATTTATATTAACTAAGAGAATACATCCACAAGGTTTTATAATCATTCCAAACATAATCGTGCCTATAATAAAGTCCATCCCAAAATCACCAACTAAAAGATTTCTGTCTCGTACACCCTTCTGTAGAAAATTCATAACTAAATAAAAAAAATCAAAAAAATATGAAACTAGTGGTCACGCATTCGTAACGAAAAGATCTAAAATTTTATGACCCGAATAGATTCTCCTCTAGACCGAATCAATTCGATTCTAGATAGAAATCAAGCTCCAAAATAGTACGCAATCGATAGTATAACCCAAGGTAAGTAGAAGAACATGTTTCTAACCCTTTTTACATCATCGTATGAGTTCAAGGACATAAAATCCAAGATTAAAACTCAAAGATTTAAACTTTGTAACATAATTCATCTTTAAAACAACTTATGGTTTGTTCATCATTAATTTTATCCCTAAATCTCAAATCAACATGGGGATAATTCACAATAGTGAAGTTTCATTCAAAAACATCAATTATATTCCATATCTACACTATTTAATCCATCAATTTCATATTTTAACCATCAAGGTACAATTACTCTGTGCAGGAAAATTTCATATAATTCATAATCAACCAAAACCATAAATCATCATAAGAATTAGTTTCCAATATAATAAAAAATCCCAAAATAATATGAGAAAGCAACTTATAAATCGAGAAACACATTATTAAAGATATTGAATGAAAATTCTTGCCTTAAAGTGTAGGATTAAAGAACTCTTCTTGAATTTTTCCCTTACTTTATCCTCTCCAAGCTTGCCCAATTTCTTCCAGGTGTTTATGGCTATCAGGGTTAGGTTTAGTGGATGGAAAGTACCTAAATGAGGTGGTTTAACCCCTTTTTAAAATTCTAATCCCGTATCCCCCATAAGGCCTAATTTTGGATCCTTAAAAGAGCCCAGAATGCTATTCGAAACAGCCCAAAATCTCTCCTTAGAGTATACCTGCCCACTGGACCAATTTAAAGCGATAAAATTATATAAACGGATACCCGTGTCATTCAGAGTTCGGTCTAAATGATACCACTCACGATACACAGTAATACTTAACAGTGTCAATAAAATAAAACATTTAATTATTCTAAACGCACACATTTTTAATTACCATCTAATTTGTTCCAAAGTATTATTACCAAGCCACATATGTAATAATTAATTCTATTTATTAATCACTTAATAAATAATAAATACAGTCCTTGAATATATGGAGTATTACAATTTCTTTACATATTAGATTTATGATATATTTATGCTTAAAGATAAGTCCCGCTCTTGAATAATTATTAATCGATTAATACAATCATTCCTTACCCTCTTTATTATGTTACATGGTATCAGAGTAATTCGCCACTCTTCCCTCGAACCGATAATGCATCGTAGTTGGACACTACCTAGAACTTCCTCCCCCCTCCTCTACATTGACCACCGAGTTCAAACACATCACAACCCTTTTACTTTCTTGATGAGACCCTGGATAAAGCAATCACAAAATCAACATCGAAAAGCACAACGCGATCTCCATTAAGTGTTCTTGAGCCTGAAGAGGAGTCACAACCTTTCATCACATATAGCATCAACATCATCTTCAATAACACTCCCACATAGTTCATGCTATATTTTTGTACGCAATAAAGGTATCCACGACAAAAATTTATTTGCATAATTAATTGTTAAATATCTATAAAAACAACAACACTTTCGAATAAAAGAACATCATTTTTAGGCATTTATGATGTCCGTTTTATAAATAACTATTATATATGTATATATACAGTGTTTGAATTAATATTTAATTATTAATAATTACAAAATTAGGCCAAATTTTGTAATTATAAATAAAATAAATTAATTATTTCTCCTAATTAATATGGTCCAAATAAGGGGACGAATTTGATTAAATTAATATATTAATCTTAGTAAAATTATTATTCTAAAGGTCACATGACTTTTGGTATATTGTGAGTCCCTTTAGCTACTTTGGTGGATGGTAAATGATGAGTTTTAAAGGAAATTTCGGGTCCCCTTCCACCCTATATATAGTGAATCAATCTCCATCATTTGGTACACAAGAACACACAAAAATATATTTGGGCTAGGAAGGAAAAATCCTGATTTTTCAAATTATCCATATTTTGGAATTCTGGCTGTTTTCTAAAGAGATTCTGGATCATTTGGAGGAAGAGATAAGAACTTGAAGAAAGGAACATCAAAGAGCTTTTCTCAAGACACATAAATGACTACAAACAAATCAAGTCTTCATGGAAAAATGTATTTTTCCATATAATTTGTAGTTAAAAACGAATTTGTGATTGCATGATTATATTAAGATCCTATAAGAATTAATTTCATGTTATAAATAATTCTTATTATTTTTACATACAGATCTGTTCACGTGTGGACCATGAATAACTTACCCAAAAAAGAAGCATTTTTCTAAAAGAGATTTTTACTAATCTGCCCCATTTATTAAGTATGTAGTCAAATATGTATTATATTTTTTTTGCTTCAACATGTCCTAATTCCTTTTTCTCCAATAGTATCCATTAAAATTTAGAAAGCAAGTAATGGATAATTACTACATGTATGAATAGAACCCATTGAGAAAATTTATTTTGATAGGATCAATGATGAATTGTCATAACTAAACATGACTTATTTGTGTTTATTTAAAAAAAAATTAAAAAGCTTAATATATGAACTGAACTTGGTGGAGATGATCTGCATAGTGAGGAGATCATTTATAAATAATTTAATTAAAAATTTGATCAAGAAGTACATAAGTATATAGGATAAACTTTTAACAACCCAAAATGCACATATTTGTCAATTTTTCATTTACCACCTTCTCGGTTGAATTTTTTGTTGAGATTATTTGTAATAACTTCCTCATTATAAACATATTTTAACAAATTTTGTTCCGAAATTCATTTTTTTTAACTATTTTAAACAAATGATATGTTTTCTTTTGTCCGTTAATTAAGGTCCGCAATTGACGTAATATGTGTGCTTTTGCACATTTATTATACTTTTTTGTTATGTTATTTTTTGTCATTTTTTTTCTTTACCTTCTTAGGTCGCTTAAAAATTGTCAAAATACGAGGTTTTAGAGGCAAAATTATGGATGAAACAAGAGAAATCTTTGTTGTTTATCTGCAGACATGTCACTTTTTTTTTTCTTTTTTTATCTAATTCGTAATGGACTAGTAAGAAATAATGCTAAAGTTGTGAGACAACATATTAGGTTCAACAGGGCTATCACATTATATCGTTGAGACAATATCACCATATAATAAGAAGATTCACAAAATATTACAAGACAATAATTATATTTGATTAGACATAAGTAACAAGTGAAACCCTTCAACTATCTTATCAATCATAATTGACATCAAATTTACTGACCCTAGTAATATTAGGGTTTGTAGATCTCAACATTCTAGCGGTTAAGGGTCCGTTTGCTTTGCTATTCACAAAATTCGATTTAAATAATATTTTTAAATACAATTTTGAAATTCAATTTTTTATGTTTATAATTATTGGTGTGCGTTTGGTAAACTTGTTTTTAAATATATTTTTTTGAAAATTTGATAAAATTGACAATCATGTATATTTATATTGAACATATATATATATGTGCGTGTGTGTATATTTTATATATATAGTTAGTCTCCCCAATATACTTCATTAAATATACCTAAAAATACATGATATTAAATGTACATGTATATAATTTATGATGTATAAACATACATAAAACTTTCATACATACATACATACATAGATACATACATACATATATAAAACTTTCATACATAAAACTTTCATACATACATACATACATACATACATACATACATAAAACTTTCATACATACATGCGTACTTTCAAACATACAAACATACATACATACATACATAAAACTTTCATATATAAAACTTTCATACATAGATAAAACTTTCATACATACATACATACATACATACATACATACAAACTTTCATACATACATACATACATACATACATACATAAAACCTTTCATATATATATTGTATGTATAATTCACGATAAAATTATATACATACATGAATTGATAATATTTTTTAATACATATGTACTATATGTATATTTTATATTATTCCATACATTAATAATACATGTATAAAACTTTATATAAGTATCATGCATCTATTGATAATATTATTTAACTTTATATTATTCCATACGTAATTTTGTGTACATGTGCATATATATTTTTTATTTATAAGAATCACACACATGTTAATGTATTATGTATGTATATTATATATTAAGGTATAACTGCATTAAAATATTAAGAATGGATAATTTTGAGCTGAAAAATAAAAAACAGAAGTTATAAAACATCCTAAACCCCGTTTGGTTCTGTATTCAGAAAATTCGATTTAAATGCTGTTTTTAAATACAGTATTAAAATTAATTTTTTTGTGTTAATAATTATTGGTGTGCGTTTGGTAAACTTGTTTTTAAATACACTTTTTTAAAAATTTAACAAAATTGACAAACATGTATATTTATATCACACACACACACACACACACACACACACACACACACACACACATATATATATATGTATATATATATATATATATATATATATACATACATATATATATAATGATATTGCATATATAATTCACTATAAAATTATATACATACATCAATTGATAATATTTTTTAATACATATGTACTATATGTATATTTTCTATTATTCCATACATTAATAATACATGTGTAAAATTATATATAAGTATCATGTATCTATTAATAATATAGTTTAGCTTTGTATTATTCCATACATAATTTTGTGTACATGTACATATATATTTTTTATTTATAAGAATTACACACATATTAATGTATTATGTATGTATACCATATATTAAGGTATAAATGCATTAAAATGTTAAGAATGAATAATTCTGAGTCGAAATATAAAAAACAGAAGTTATAAAACACCCTCAACCTGTTTTCTGAAAAACTTGATTATAACACAAAAATATTATAATTCAGTGTTTAAAAACAGGTAACCAACACAAATTTTTATCAGAATTGTATTTAAATACAGAAAACAGAATTAAAGTTGCAAACCAAACAGACCCCTATTTTCAGAAAAACTTGATTATAACACAAATATTATAATTTTGTGTTTAAAAACAGGTTGCCAAACGCAGATTCTTATCAGAATTGTACTTAAACACAGAAAACAGAATTATAGTTGCAAATCAAACATGCCCTAAATGATTAACTTAAAAACACTAAAAAAAGTTTTTATGGTTTTAATACAATGAGGCTAATGCAAAACTTGACTGATTTAAGGAACTATGTGAAAGTAGTATAATAACTAGGGCAATTTAAAGTATCTTCAACAGTAATGTATAATTTTAATATAAAACATTCTATGTACTTTAGTGATTCTTTACAACTTTATAAGTACAAATTTAAAAGATTTTTCAGACAAAACTCCAATTTAATAATACGAGATTGTACTTAATTTTATTTTTTATCAACAAATAGACATCACACAAAAAAATACACACAACTCTCTAACTTTCATCAATTTTTTTTTATCATTTGTCCAAAATATCCTGCCATTTTAACTTCATCCTTTCATATGAAGTGGAAAAAGGACTCTCTCTCTCTCTCCACCCCTCGCCACCACTACATCGCACCCCCTCCTCCAATCTTTCGCTATCTCACTCCATCTCTCTCACGCATGCGAACATTAAACTTTAACTACAAAATTATATACACACGTGTTTGATATATATTTTTAAATTAATAAATTTTACAATAATTGAACATGTAAAACAAAAGTCTTAAAAGATATGTTACACTTTATTAGTTGATAAAAGCCTTTTACACCACTAGTGGGTTAGCAAAAATTTAAAACTTGTCTAAATTTTACAGTAAACTATTCTAAATTTTCTAATAAACTATTTGGATTGACATCAGATCGAAAAATTCGAATATCGAAAATTCAGAATTAATTCTAATTCCCATTTGATTTTTTTCAAAAAATTCGAAAATCAAATGTTGAAAATAATATTCCCAAGTAAAAAAAATCGAATTGGAATTTGAATCTATTAGTTAACTCACTTTGACAACTTATTTTGTGCCAAATTACTTGTATTCCCTTAAAAGTGATACAAAAAGAATAGAATACCCTATCTCTCTTTGTCATTCTATGTATTTACCACTACTCATCTCTCTCTCTCTCTCTCTCTTCTCTCTCAAATATAAGCACATGCCATATCCCAACTCCAAAGCCACATCTTGGCTTTGTATACACACACACATGAAGATAGACGTTTCAAAATAGAGAATAAAACATCATGTTGCATCATTGTATGAGGCTATTGGCTAAACTAAGCTTCACTTTCTTCAAGAATACATGATGGAGGGATATTATTTGATGTGAAGGAGAAAAAAAAACTAATCAAAGGAAGCTCAAAGAGTTTGATGCTGAGGTATTTTAGCTTGAGAGCCCTAACTATGGTTATATTAGGGTTATCACTTGTGGTGTTGCCACTTGTTTTGCCACCACTGCCTCCACCACCACCGGTGCTTCTTTTTATCCCCATTTTGATGATGTCCGTACTCATTTTATTGGCCTTTTCTCCCTTATCTCGAGTACCCAATGTTGCGTTTTTATAGATTAATTCACTTGGGGTTGAAGTTTCAAAGCAATTTATGTATATAAATATTTTTCTTTCCTTTGGGATCTTTTACTCTAAAACATGAAGCATCTCTCTCTCTCTCTCATCTTCAACATAGCTCAAAGGAAGAAAAAGGATCATTTTTTTTAGAATAGTAAAAAAAAAAAATTGATGTCATGTGTCACTTTGGATGTCAAAATTTAATGATGTTTTTATACTTACACATGTGATAATAATAAATTTAGACAAACTTTGTGAAGGTAAAAAATTAGATTTATCCCGTATGTCCACTTCAAAAAGTCATAAAGTACAAAATCATAATCTATATTTTTGTTAAAGGGCGAGGGGTAAGTCTAATTTTTGAATTTTTAGGACATATAAATGTGATATCATAGGAGGTAAGTAAAACAAACCTTGAATGTATTATTACTACTGAGAGTAATATTTTAAATTTTTATTACGTTTTTATCGAAAAAGATTGCGACAGAAGTGAAAATAGTATTAAAAGTGGAAATATGTTATACAACATGACAAGCGTTTAAAGTAGGGTTATGCTATTCCCACTCCAAATAAATACTGAGGCACTCCAATTCTGTTTCTAAATTCTAAAAAAGACCATTAAGACCTTATATCAAACTTCATCATTTATCTTCTCCACTCTCCTTTACTTAAAACAAGTCCACATACCTATACTTTTAAATAATAGTTTTAAGGATAATTTTTTAAAATAACGGGTGTTCTCTTTCCTTCTTTTTTTTTAAAAACTTTTTCTAACTGTTTTATAAAAGAACAAAACTGTTTTAACATAAAATGTTTAACCGTTTTAGATAAAAACTTTTTTTTTCGTACAAGGAAAAAACTATTTTAATTGTTAATAAAATTGTTTTTTAATAGGAAAACTGTCTTAATTATTTTTTTTAATGTTTTTTTAGTTTTTATTTATAGAAAATAGTTAATTTTTTTTTAATAAATAGCTAATATTATTTTGTTACAAATAACATAATGTTTTTTAAAAATATTTACAATTTTTTTATAAATTGAAAAGCAGTTAAATAACAAATTATTTTATTTATAAAATATGTTTAAAATATTTTTTTTATAAATAATGTATTTGTTGTAAAATAAAATGTTTAAAATAATTTAATTGTTAATAATGTTTCCTCATTTCACTAATATATGAATACTCAAAGGGTATGATCCTTATTTAAAGGTATAAAATAAGGTATCCCAATAGAGCCTTTAATATTAATGAAATACCAGTGGACATCCATTAAATACATATTTTATAACAATACTATTTTTTTAAATAAAAATAATTAAAAAATAATTTGAAAACTGCATATAATGCACATTTGAAATATTCTTTATTTGGTTTTTGTTCATGTTAAGTAAAAAATAGGGCTATTTGGGGTTTGGTCTCCATCAATTATTCTTGAGCGCCACTACAACGACCGGCCATCCGGACATAAAACCCCTACTTAATGATGTGGATTTGCCACATCATTAATATACGAATTACTTCTATTTTAATCCCATAATACCCAAAACAAAAATGACCTTAATGCTTCTCAACGAAAAAAAAATATTTTTTCTAATATGTTGGTCCGCGCAAGCGGTATGTATAGGTGATCAGACCGCCTATACACATCGCTGGCGCAAAACATTTTTTTTAAATTGTAAAAAGATTATTTTAAAATAGTAAAAAATGCTCCGCGTCAGCAGTATGGGAAAAATATGACCCCATGCCATGTCGGGTTTTTTGGATCGTGATCGTGTTAGTTAAATAAAACTGTTTGCAAATAGGATAAAAAAAAACTGTTTTTTAAATAGGATAAAAAATATTTTTTTAAATAGGATAAAAAAATATTTTTTTTTAAATTTATAAACTTTTTTTAACTAAAAAAATACTGTTTTTATCCTATTTAAAAAGCTATTTTTTTAAGATAAAAAAATAGCTTTTTAAATAGGATAAAAACAGTATTTTTTTAGTTAAAAAAAGTTTATAAATTTAAAATTTTTTTTTTTTTTATCCTATTTAAAAAAAATATTTTTTTTTATCTTAAAAAAATCTTTTTTATCATATTTAAGAAACTGTTTTTATCCTATTTAAAATGGTGTTTTTTTTCCTTTTAAAAAAAACTGTTTTTTATCCTATTTAAAAAACAGTTTTTTATTACATTATAAAAATAGTTTTTTTAACTTTGAAAAGAAAATAGGAACTTTAAGTTATTTTAGGGACTAAATTAGTTAAATTATTAGTTTATGGAGTAAATTATTAGTTTATTGTCTAAATTGGATATTTTAAGCTATTTGAAAAAAACATTTTTTTTATTTTAAAAACAGTCATTTTTTACAGATAAACTTTAAAAAACAGTTATTTTATCCTTTTTTTAAAACCCGTTTTTTTTAAATCATTTTTTTTATTATTTGGATTGCATTTTAAATGTTTTGACTCTTTAAAAACTCTGAATTTTTTACTTTGAAAAAAAGACAGTTTAAAAACGTTTTAAAATATATTTAAACAGTCTAAATTAGTCAAATTATTAATTTAGGATCTAAATTGATCAAACTTGAATAATTTAGAGGGCATTGTGATTTTTTATTCAAAAATAAGGATTGTAACTTTGGTGAATAGCTTTTAAGGGTTGTTTTGTCATTTCAAATTATTTTGGAGTGTTTGAGTAATGGGAATGAGTGTTTATAGGTCTACCCTTAAAGTATTAATAAGTTGATCTTTAGCCATCATTTGTCATGTCCTGTAGTGGTTCTTGTGCCAAAGTGTAATGAATTATCACTGTTGATGTAAAAAACTAGATCACTCTAATTATTCAATCACAGATAAATAAATAAGATAAATATTTTTAAAATGGTTCGGCTAGGAATAAAGCCTACGTCCACTGTTATGTTATTGCTGAGTGTTTGCAGAATTCTTGATTACAAGTTCTCTCAAGAAATTCCGGTCCCTTTGAATGAGGGAGATACAAGGTATTTATAGCCTTTAGGCTGTACATGAATGGGCTGGTACATTAAATGATATACATGTGAAAGGGTAATACATTTAATGCAGCGTGTGCGTCAAGATTGTAAACATTCAATGAATAGTTGAACTGTTGATTATCTGGTAATTGATGCTACGACCGAGGTGCAGCTCGGACCGCCTTAGTTGCTCGTTGATCAAGAGTTCCTCGGAGCGATGGAGTACCTCGGGGCACTAGAGTTCCTCGGGGTATCCTTATTGCTCGGGGAGAATATGAATGGGACGAGGAATTGGTCTTCCTCGCTGCTATTGTGCCACATAGACTGACACGTGTCTTCGTATTATTCGTCCACATCAGCATATTAATTTTGGTATCAACAGAAGCCCCCAATGTTTCATATTTCGAACTTTGAGGAGTATGGAACATTCTTTCTCGGTATATGGAAATATTAAATGACCTTCCTGGGTTTTAGGAGCATTGTGTTCAAATTTCCTTCTCTTTTCGCAGTTTCCGCCTTTTTTGAATTTTCATAAACGCTTCGATCTTCGTGCAATTTTTGTCCTTTTAGCCGCCGGAAGTTCAGTAGTTTCTTTTTGGTAATCATTTCTTTCGCAGCTTCCCAATGCAAAGTATTTAAACTTCTTTGGTAACCATACCGTCTTTTACGTTTTCCAATCTTCTGCATTCAAGCTTTCTATTCTCTCCTTCTCTCTTTTGCGTTCGTCTTTTCCTTCGTTAGTTGTCAGCAGACCTTCTTCCTTTCTGTAAGACTTTCTTCCTTCTTCCTTTGTTCATTATGGTTTACATTATTGAATCTCTTGAAAAGTTCCGTTCTGACTTTTCCATCCCATCTTGGGTAATTCTGGAGGAGCTTTCAGAACCTCAAAATTATTTTCGTTTGGCTGAGGGGCATTGGTTCCCCAGTCTTTTTATTGCTGAATGTGGGTTTTCCTTTCCACCAAACCCATTGTGTCTCGAATTTTGTCAATATTTTGATCTTGTTCCTGCAAAAATAGCCCCAAATTCATGGAGAATAATTAATGGGGTATATAAATTAAATATAACTCATGGGACTCGTATAGGGATCCCTGAAATCATGTACTGTTATAGATGGGCTATTTTAGATAATATTTATTATTTAAAAACTAGGTTTTTGAATAGAGCCCTTGTAGTTAACCTCCCCGATGCAAATAGAGATTATTTTGAACACGGGGTGATTATTAAAAATTGGCAATATGCTTCTCTGGTTGGAGATGAAGTGTACAATGGTCCCAGATACCCCCTATATGGCAACGGGATAGGTTTATTTTTCATTTTATCTCATTTCTGAACTTATGAATTCATTATGTTTGACAAAATGTATGACTGATATTTTGCTATGTGTTTGTTTGCAGTTGAAAGTAAAAGGAAAACTCCAAAAGAGTCAGACGTGAATATCAAACACTTGAAACTTATCTGGAGTTTGCATAAGACAGTTGCAGACGAGCATATCAGGTCTGCATCATATTTGCTGCAGTATAGGAGCTACACGACCTCTTATACTGCTCGTCCTGTTGAACCGGCATCAACTCCAGAAGATTCCTCCTCAGATTCTCATCTTCCTTTAAGTCAGAGAATGGGCAAGAAGAGAACTCCTCCTGCTCTATTTGATGATTCTTCCTCTGCTGCTGAGGCTAAGAAAAGCAGAACTGATGTCCCAGAAGGGACTAAGAAGGTGGATATTGAGCCTTCAAAAGCTGCCGAGAAGCCCCCAGTGGCTCCGAGCAAGAAGAAAACTTCTACGGAAGTAATTACAATCTCTCCGACCAAGACTTCTTCCTTGGTTGATGCTGCTGAACCTCCTTTGAGGAGATTGAGGAAATCATCCTCAGTCAATCCGGCTGGAACTGCCTCTTCTCTTCCTGCTGGTGATATTGGTGTTTCAAACATCAGTCCTCCGAGTTCTTCAATGAGCTCAGTTATACCCGAGGTTCTCGGGATTGATGAAAAAACTCCTAGGGATACACTGACATCCCTAGCTGCTCGTCATCTTTCTTCAGTAAATTTCTCATACTTCTGGTTTTTCTTTCTTTCTCTGAATTCTTGTATTTGTGTTGACTTCATTGTTTTTCTTATCTTTTCAGCTGGTGAACTGCTTCAATACCATCGTGAAGAAAGATCAAGCTATTAAAGCTTCTAGTTCCTCGTCAGATGTTGACGATGCTTTCTTGGGTTTAGCCCAATCTGTGAAGGAATCTCGCCAACAGTACGTCGAGGAGAAAACTGTTTGGGAGAAAAAGCTGGCTGTGGCTGAGGCTGAGAAGATGAAGATGGCTGAAACCTCCAAGAATTTGGAGGAGAAGGTGAAAAGCTTAGAAGTCAAGCACCAAAAATGCGACAATAAGCTGAAGAAGGCAGAAGAAGAGCTATCTACTCTGCGAGACATCAAAGTCCAAAAAGAACAATTAGATGCAAAACTCTCCTCGGAGAAGGTGAAAAGAAAGGCTGCTGTTAAAAAATCCTTCAGCTCTGGCTGGGATAAAGGCTGGGATAAGGGGATTGCTGCAATGACCTCCCAAGTCCAATACGGGAAGTTGAAATACTTCTATGATGGCTGGGTAGCTGCTCTGCAGGAATTGAAGGTCAAGGATGATTCTGACCTATTCCAATTACACCTCCCTGGTTCTCCTCCACCAGTTGTGGCAGAAGAAGATGAGCCTGTCTCTGATGAATCTTCTATGGCTATAGGTGATCCAGTATCTGCCTCTCAACCTTCTGTCACCGAGGACATTTCTTCCATGCCTCCTCCTCCCGAGAAGACTCCAGTCGATCAAGCCATTGTTACCACCGAGCAACCGAGCTCCTCGTCCCAGCCTCCCGAGAAAGTCTTGGGAGACAAGGAAAAGGTGTGAAGTTGTTCGGTATCATTTCCATATTTCATTACTTGTAATCGAACAATGTAACCTTGTGATGATCTAATAAAATACATCTTCATTCCTCTTCATTGTTGATACTCTGTCTACTTTTATTCATTAACTCCTGCTTTCTCTTCGTTATTAGTTTTTGGCCAGAATGGAATTGATATCTGCTCCTGATACTGAGTTGATGCGACAATGCAATGGATATTACAAAGCTGGTCATACAGACCTAAGTGTATCAGATATTGTCGACATCCTTGGTCATGATGCCTCAGAACAAGCAGTTGAGGCTTATCGGCACCTGAAGGATCTTCTTGATAGATCTGTGGCCAATAATGTGGCATATTATGAATTGATCGAAGAACTTCATGGTTCCATGGAGGATCTTCAAAATCAACACAATGCATCAATGGCTTCGTTGCACAAAGATTATGAAAATAGATATCAGCAGCTTTCTTCTGAAACAGGCCATAAAAAGATCATTGCTGGATATGATATTAGGGAAAGGACCCTAAAAGGTGAAGTTGAAGCCTGCAGGCAGATTGCCGAGATCCTGGAACAAGAAAATAATAGTTTGCAGAAAAAGTTGGCACAGTTTGAATCTGCAGCATCATCCTCCTCTGCTCTAGTACAGTTACTGATGAAGGTTTCTCGTTCTTAGAGGTCGAAAACGCCAAACTAAGGCAAGAGCTGGATGACTTAAGAAGATCAGCCATTTCTGGAATTGCTCGGGGACGAGGTAGAGGTTCTCGAGGACGAGGACGAATTGTCGAGGAGCAAAATTCTCCAGTCGCTTCTCGGAGCCGATCAAGAGTTCTTAGTCGCAATGTCGAAGAAGCTCGCACCCAATCTACTCTGGAAACTCAAGCGTTCCAGCTGAATGTTAAGGATCGTGCTCTGTCTGAATTATCCAAGAAAAACTTATCTTTAGAAGATCAACTGGCTGAGACAAAGTCTGCTCTTCATACTAAGGATCTTTTTGCCAAAAACCTTCTCGAGCGATTGGATAGATTAAGCTTTCAATTTCATAAGCAACCCAGAGAATTATGGATGGCAGGGTATAATGAAGCCCTTGTTCATTTGGATGCTCGTCTTGAACATGCCAACAATGAAGGTTACAAGCAGGGGTGGTTGAACGCACTGGGTGTGTTAAAATTGGAGCAAGGACATTTTTTATGGGATTATCATGCTCCAGGATTATTAGACTTGCCTGTACCACCTTTCAAATTGGATATGGCATGGATCCCAGCTCGTTGCATTCCTCGTAGCTTGATTTCAAAGTACCTCGGTGATTATAGCCTTCATTCTCAGGTTGAATTGTCTCGTCCTGAGCATCTCTTGGATACACCTTCTGTGATGAACGTCAGAATGCTCAGGGATGTTAATTTC
This sequence comes from Sambucus nigra, assembly GCA_949130495.1. Lineage (NCBI taxonomy): Eukaryota > Viridiplantae > Streptophyta > Magnoliopsida > Dipsacales > Adoxaceae > Sambucus > Sambucus nigra. The sequence goes on along the minus strand of OX422222.1, from coordinate 465,383,185 downwards.
ATTAATTCTCCTCTTTGCCTAGAGGATCCTCCTGCTGGCGAGGAGCCTGTTTCAAAAGCTCAAGGAAAGAAGCCAATAGAATAGGAATTTCCATGTATTAGTTAGTACATACATGTAACTTGTAATTTATTGAATTTTTAATGAAAGATTTCATTTTCTGTTTGCCAATTAGTATAGCTATTTTTCTGTTTGCAAATTGTATGGTTCATCGACCATCTTAGTAATCAAAATTACAAGTATCAGTAATATTTCTCGATCACTTAATAATAAAGTAATGAGTATAAAAATGTTTAAAATGTTTCCAACCAACCAAGGTTGTTAAATTATGTTCGTCGACCAATTATGGTTAATGAGAGTTTATCCTCGACTAACCATACTTAGTAGATTTTTGTTTTTAAAATGTGCCCGACCAACCAAGGTCGATAAATTTTCCTCGTCGACCAATTACAATTAGTGGGTTTTTATCCCCGACCAACCATACTTGGTTTAATAGGAATATTTTGCTCTTCAAAGAACTTTTTGTAATGATGTTACCTCCCGACCAACATAAGTTGTAATGTGAGAGTATATTTTTATCTTACCAACCGTAGTCTATCATGCTGGTGTATACCTCTTAACCAGAGGAGTAGTAGTGGTTCTTTCGAGCTATATGCCCACTAGATATCTTACCAACTGTAGTTGGTCACACTAGTGTCGTCTCCTAACCAAAGGAGTATGTAAATGTCCACTAGATATCTTACCAACCGTAGTTGGTCACACTAGTGTCGCCTCCTAACCAAAGGAGTATGTAAATGTCCACTAGATATCTTACCAACCGTAGTTGGTCACACTAGTGTCGCCTCCTAACCAAAGGAGTATGTAAATGTCCACTAGATATCTTACCAACCGTAGTTGGTCACACTAGTGTCGCCTCCTAACCAAAGGAGTATGTAAATGTCCACTAGATATCTTACCAACCGTAGTTGGTCACACTAGTGTCGCCTCCTAACCAAAGGAGTATGTAAATGTCCACTAGATATCTTACCAACTGTAGTTGGTCACACTAGTGTCGCCTCCTAACCAAAGGAGTATGTAAATGTCCACTAGATATCTTACCAACCGTAGTTGGTCACACTAGTGTCGTCTCCTAACCAAAGGAGTATTTTTTGGTTCTCGCCCTAGTATCAACCGGAGTTGATCGTGGGTTTGAACTATAGTCTTCTTCTTGTTATCAAGCAGCGTAGTGTACAACACTAGTATTCCCCGAAAAACTTTCAACAGAAAGAAATTGGTGAAACATCCTCGTTTTATTCATAATGAAGGAGATGCTTTACATTTTACATTACTGATAATACTTGCGCAGGTGTTCAGCATTCCATGCATTCTTAAATTCCTCTCCTTCTAGAGTCGCTATTCTGTAAGTTACTGGTCGAACAACTTCCACAACTCGATAAGGTCCATGCCAGTTTGCTTCGAGTTTATTGTGCTTCTGAATGACCTTCTTCAGCACATAATATCCCTCCTTTAGATCGCATTTCTTCACCCTTTTGTTGTAGAACATAGCTGTTCGTTGTTGATAAGCAGCATTTCTGATGGATGCCTCTTCTCTAACCTCCTCGAGCATATCCAAATCCAGTCTTCTCATTAAATCGCTGATTGGGGAATTAAAATTCAGCACTCTATGTGTTGGGAGACCCAACTCGGCAGGTATTACAGCCTCACTTCCAAATGCTAACATGTATGGTGATTCTCCAGTTGCTGCTCGGGGAGTTGTTCGGTAAGCCCACAATACTGATTGCAGCTCATTAATCCAATTAGCTTTAGCTTCACTTAGCCTTTTCTTCAAACCATTTAACAGCGTTCTGTTTGTTACCTCAGTTTGCCCATTACTTTGAGGATGTCCTGGTGCTGAATGGGTCTTCAGTATGTTTGATTGTCGACAATAGGCAGCAAACTCCTCATTGTTAAATTGTGTTCCATGATCTGTTATGAAGGCATGAAGGAGACCATATCGACAGATGATATTCTTCCAAACAAACTGGTATACCTTCTCGTACGTCATATCGATAAGCGGCTCAGCTTCCACCCACTTAGTAAAATAGTCCACTGCAACGACGAGGTACTTGAATCTTCCTCGGGTGGTCGGCAGTGGTCCCACCAAATCAATTCCCCACATGGCAAATGGCCAAGGGGAAGTTATTGGTGTCAGCAATGCTTGTGGAGTTCGTCGGATGGAGGAAAATCGTTGGCACTTGTCGCATTTCTTAGTATAGGCTATACAATCAGCCCTCATCGTCGGCCAGTAGTATCCTTGAGTCATTACCCTCTGCAAAAGTGTTCGACCTGCTACATGAGCTCCACAAGACCCTTCATGGATTTCTTCAATCAACGCTTTCACCTCGGATGGATGTACACATCTCTGCAAACCTGCCATAACTCCTCGTCTATACAAAATACCATTAGTTAGCACATACCGAGCAGCTTTATACTTCAATTTCTTGGCAGCGAGTTTGTCTTCCGGCAATCCTCCCTCTTCAATATATACCCTGATGGGATCCATCCAAGATGGTCCTAAATCAAGGGTAATAACATTCATCGTCAAGTTTTCATCTATGCTCCGACTTTCCAGTACTTCAATCGGTATTGTTCTTCGCAGCTCGGTGCGCGTAGCTGATGCTAATCGGGCCAGTGCGTCTGCTCTAGCATTCTCCATCCTCGGTATTCTCACCAATTGAACTGCATCAAACTCTTTCAGTAATTCCATCACCTTTGCATGGTACTTCACCATTAATTCTCCTTTAACTGCATATATTCCCATTATTTGATTCACAACTAACTGAGAATCACTGAATACAATTACTTGTCGTGCTTCCATAACTTTCGCCAAATGAAAACCTGCTATCATGGCTTCATACTCAGCCTCATTATTAGAGGCTTTGAATTGAAATCTCAATGCATACTCCATGTCAATATCATCTGGGGTGTTTAAAATAATTCCTGCTCCACAACCAGCTGTGCAAGATGACCCATCCACATACAATCGCCATGTAAGTAGCTCATCTTCAAATTTCTTATCTGACAGAGCTCCTCGGTAGAATATCTGTTGTTTTCTTTCATCATCCCCTGGCATTTTTCGTTCCTCGTCGACCATCTCCTTTCCTTCTTCATCCAACCGGAGCTGGTCTGAGTTTGAAATTGATGATCTTTTTACATCCAGAAGCCCTTTTACCAACCGTAGTTGGTATGGACTTATGTCTGTTGATCCTATAGCATCCACAGGTTGGTCAGCGAGCAGCTTTTGTTCCTCGGGGGCATCAGGATATGTAAACTCTGCTATGAAATCTGCTACAGCCTGCCCTTTCAATGATGATCTGGGCTCATACACAATATCATATTCTCCGAGTTCTACTGCCCAGTACATCAGTCTTCCTGACTTTTCTGGTTTGTGAAGGGCTTGTCTCAATGGCATATCGGTATAAACGATGATGGTATGGGCCTGAAAATACGGCCTCATTCTTCTACTTGCTTCAATTAATGCCAATGCCAATTTCTCCAGCCTTGGGTACCTGATTTCTGCACCTCGGAAAGCTTTACTTGTGTAATAGATAGGTTTCTGGACTCCATTCTCCAATCTGATCAATGCTGAACTAACTGCATTCTCTGATACTGCCAAATACAAGTACAGCTTCTCTCCAGTTATTGGCCTGGACAACAGTGGAGGTGCTCCCAAGTATTTCTTCAAGTCTTGAAAGGCTTTTTCACAATCTTCATTCCACTCAAAGGTTTTTCGAAGTGTTTTGAAGAATGGTATGCATTTATCAGTTGCTCGGGATACAAATCTGTTGAGCGCTGCAACTCGTCCTGTAAGACTCTGTACTTCTTTCTTCGTCGTCGGGGATCGCAGACCTAGAAGAGCTTTGATCTTATCTGGATTTGCCTCAATACCTCGCTGATTGACGATGTATCCGAGGAACATTCCTTCTCGTACTCCAAAGGTGCACTTCGTCGGGTTAAGTTTCATTTGGTATTTATCCAGTTGATCAAAAGTTTGACTCAAGTCAACCAAATGATCAGCAGCTTTCTTGCTTTTCGTCAGCATGTCGTCGACATAGACTTCCATATTGGAGCTGATTTGTTCGGTAAAAACCTTGTTCATCAGCCGTTGATATGTTGCTCCTGCATTTTTCAAACCAAAAGGCATAACATTATAACAATAAGTTCCCCTAGGGGTAATAAAAGAAGTACTTTCCCTATCTTCAGGTTTCATTTTGATCTGGTTGTAGCCAGAATAAGCATCCATGAAGCTGAGTAACTTGTGTCCCGAGGTAGCATCCACTAGTTGATCAATTCTGAGCAATGGAAAATGATCCTTGGGGCATGCCTTATTGAGATCGGTGAAATCAACACACATTCTCCATTTATTGTTCTTCTTCTTTACCATTACTACATTTGCCAACCAATCTGGATATTTCACATCTTCAATGAATTGGGCTTTCTGGAGCTTCTCGACCTCCTCTTGTATGGCCTGATTCTTCTCGGGACTAAATACTCTTCTTCTCTGCTTTACAGGCTTTATCTCCTTATTCACATTGAGCTCGTGACATAAGAAATTGGGATCTATTCCAGGCATGTCTTCATGACTCCACGCGAAAGTTTTCTTCCTGTTTCTCAAGAAAGTTATCAACTCCTGTTTTATTGAAACATCCAGCGACGATCCTATCTGGGTTACTCTTTCAGGATACTCGTCGTCCAGAATAATATTTTCTGTAGATTCCACTGCCTGTCCTTTTACAAGTTGGGTTTCATCTCTGGGATCAAGGGTTTCAATCTCTATGTCTTCTTCCACCTGGTAGGTAGTACTCTTTTTCCTTGACTCCTCAAGCTCTTCTTGCTCGGCAGACGAATAATAACATTCTCGAGCTACTTTTTGATCACCTTTCACAACTCCTACTCCAAAGTTTGTTGGGAATTTCAGGCACTGATGTACCGTAGATGGAACTGCTTCGAATTTCTTCAAACCAACTCTTCCCATGATGATGTTGTAGGCTGATTGCACATTCTTATCCATCACGAAGAAACGTATTCTTTCTGTTCGACAAACAGGCCAGGTTCCAATGAATATATCCAACTTGATCGTCCCAAGTGGAAATACTTTCTCGCCAGCAAAACCCAGAAGGGGTCTATGATAAGGCTCCAGTTGAGATAATTTCAAATTCAAGCTATCAAAGCATGAATAGTACATGATGTCTGCTGAACTACCATTGTCTACTAACACCCTTGAAATCACCACCTCCTTCATCCTCATTTTGATCACCAAAGGATCGTCATGAGGGTAAAGAACACCTGCCAAGTCGTTTTTTGAAAAACCAATAACTAGCTTCTCTTTGTTTACCTTCCTCGGACGATCATCCTCGGCCAGATTTATTCGCTGAATATATGAACAAGCTTGAGCCTCTCCGAGGTAAGCCTTTCTTTCTGCAGTAAGGTCTCCTCCTCCTGCGTCTCCTCCTGTAATGACATTACAATCAAATGATCCAAAGCATATAGAAAATACCTCTCTTTCTGGTTGTCTTGACTTCTTAGGAAGATCGGGGTCATCTTCTGGATCCTCTTCATAGTTTCTCTTCTTTTTCTCCTCTACCCGACGAGGAGATTTAGACCTCTCTCTAGCTCGTTCGTTATCCTTTCTTTCACCTCTGCGATCTACATACTTTGACAGCTTTCCTCTTCGGATGAGCGTTTCAATCTCGTTCTGAAGAGCTATGCAATTTTTAGTCATATGGCCATGATCTTTGTGGAACTCGCAGTACTTGGATTTATTCCTCAAATCAGGATTTGTCTTCAGTTTCTCTGGCCATTTGATTTCTTCGCTATTCTTGATTTCTTCCAAAACATGATTAATACTCATTTTCAATGGAGTATAATTGTCGTATTTCTTCAGGACTTCCCATGATGTCCTATTATTCCTGTAGTGCTTGTCACCACCATTACCTTTTTGCTCTTTCTTCTTTGATTTGTCGACCTCCACCTTGGTTTCTTTATCCATATTCTTCTTCGCAGCCATCGCTTCCTCGGCGTTCATGATTTTGGCCGCTTTTGACATCAACTCTGACATAGTTTTAGGCGGATCTTTGGCCAAAGTATAATACAACTTATTAGGCAACAAACCACTCATCAAAGCAGTGATTGCTGTCTTTTCTTCATAATCTATGACCTCCAACTTCTCGTTATTGAAACGAGTTATGTAATCTCTAGTACTTTCACCAGACTTTTGTCTAACACTTAACAAGTGTGCTACTCTTTTTACTGGCTTTGCTCCAAAACAGAAATTACCAATAAACAGCTCGGCTAACTGAAAGAAAGTTGAAATCTTACCCCGAGGAAGGTTGTTGTACCATATCTGGGCAGGTCCGGTAAGAGTTCCTGAGAATGCTCTACATCTCATCTCGTCGGGGACGACATAGATGTCGGCTGCAGCTTGATACTGTTCTATGTGAAGAACAGGATCAGTCTTTCCATCATATTTGGGAGTTACTACAGGTGCTTTGAACTTTGATGGTGTTGGAAAATCCACAATGGCTTGTACAAAAGGTGTTCCTCGAACAAAAGTTCGTTGTAGGGGATTCTTTGCTTTAGCCATTTCTCCCAATTTATCCTCCAACCGTTGGAGAGATCCTTTCCACGCTTCATTTCCTTCCTCGGGCCTGTTGGTTCGAGCAATTGATCGTTCTGAAGTAGCTTCCTGAGATTTATCTCGACGAGTAGCTGGTCGTGATTGTGCTGATCCTTCTCTCAAACCTGATGGTGGCCGCAAACTTCTCGATGGAGCTCTAGGTGGACTCATATTCCTCCTTGGTCCTAATCGACTGAAAGGAGACACCCTGCTTAATCTTTCTAAAGCGCTAGTTCTCTCCGGAGAGAGAGTGATACGTTGATCTGTATCTGTGGCCTGTATTGATGAAGTTCGCCCAGGTTGATAAGAAGAATCATTAGATTCCTCATTACGATATGACACAGTACGTCTGGATCGTGAATGTGTTTGCCTCTGACCACTTTGTTGTCCTGATCGTGCAGGTGCAGCACCACCATTTAGGGTTTGTAGGAGTTGCCTCATTGTGTCTTGCATGGCGGTTTGCCCTTGAGCCAGATTCGTCATGATTTCTGCCAGATCTGGAGGTGCAGAGGGATTTGGGGGATTTCCAGCATTCCCAGCATTTCTATTACTGGATTCTGGGTTATCCGCCATTGGTGATAAATGATTTCTTATGAAAAACGATAATAACAGTCGTTTCCCACAGACGGCGCCAATCTGTTGATGTAAAAAACTAGATCGCTCTAATTATTCAATCACAGATAAATAAATAAGACAAATATTTTTAAAATGGTTCGGCTAGGAATAAAGCCTACGTCCACTGTTATGTTATTGCTGAGTGTTTGCAGAATTCTTGATTACAAGTTCTCTCAAGAAATTCCGGTCCCTTTGAATGAGGGAGATACAAGGTATTTATAGCCTTTAGGCTGTACATGAATGGGCTGGTACATTAAATGATATACATGTGAAAGGGTAATACATTTAATGCAGCGTGTGCGTCAAGATTGTAAACATTCAATGAATAGTTGAACTGTTGATTATCTGGTAATTGATGCTACGACCGAGGTGCAGCTCGGACCGCCTTAGTTGCTCGTTGATCAAGAGTTCCTCGGAGCGATGGAGTACCTCGGGGCACTAGAGTTCCTCGGGGTATCCTTATTGCTCGGGGAGAATATGAATGGGACGAGGAATTGGTCTTCCTCGCTGCTATTGTGCCACATAGACTGACACGTGTCTTCGTATTATTCGTCCACATCAGCATATTAATTTTGGTATCAACAATCACTTTGAAATTTTGCTACACTTTTTTGCAAAAAATTATCACAAAATCCAAACTGATAATGCATTTATCTTTGATATCGGATTTTAAAGTATTATCACTTTGGATACTATATTATAAAAGTATTGTAAAAAATGAAAAAAAATGTTTAAAATGACAATACGATAAATTTTTGCTCTCAAATTGATACGTGGCAAAATGGAGCAAAAGTTCAATGATCATTGATTGTATTTATTCATTATTATTTTTATACTCTAAGTGTGTATAATTATGAGCTACAAAGATATGTGAATTGTATCTTTGAACTCTGCTAACTTGTATGTAAAATGAGTAATTATAATATCCGAGATGACTCCCTTTCTGTTTTGATCCAAGCATTCTAGCTTTGTACGTGAAACAAATATTTTTTTGATTCTCTCATTATCTTAATTACTTCACAAATTTTTATTTAATTTTGTATAAAATTAGGTAGAATTTGATTTGTATATATTTACTAATGAAATTTTAATGTTTAGATGAATTAGCTTGAAAATTCCCATCAAGTATTATCTTGAAGGGTAGCTTTGTAATCTCAAGTAATATTTTCAACAAACACGAATACTAATGTGTGATTGATGAAAAATGAAAGCAAGATTATTAATTTGAGACAAATGTAGTAAATAAATTAAGTACAATAATATTAGGAATAACCTTAAACTAGATCTATTGTTGATAACTTAAGACCATACCCAATGCATAAGACCATTTTTTGCTTCCCACTCATCTCAAAAGATGATTATCTCCACGACAATAAGGAAAAAATGTGGTAAAAATTCTCTTGCGACTATCCTACTGCGCGGGAAATAAATACAAATGTTGACAAAACGCTAAAACTAAAAAAAAGACGTTCTCGCGGCAATATAACTACCGCGTGAGAATGAGGTTTGCAACTTCAGGGAAGACGGAATTGGAAGCATTTTTCTCCTCATTTTTTTTCTGGAGAACCAATATCACAAAATGAGAAAGAAAAATAGCATTTTGCAAATATGTCGATTGCTCGGGGATAGTCTAAAAAATTTCAATCGATGTAAAATATTAATCAATATACAAACATGATATTCTTACCTAGTGCATTAAATGTTCGTACGTTTGATTTTGTATCAAATGTCCAAACATATTAAAACAACCCAATAAAAAATTATGATAAGAAATTTTGACGAGTTTATCATTAGATCATTTCCGACGTCACTTGATTTGTCGCGAGAGACCTCACTTGCAATTTTACAAGCGACAAAATTAAAAGCATTTTGCTTTAACGACGGGAAGAAACTTTTCTAACCTTTAATACATTATTGACGTCTCAATGAATGATAATCGTTGGTTTAGAGTTTGAAACCTTCCAACAGATACCTGATAGTAAACAAAACATGTATTAGAGTGGTCCTGATACAATGTTCCTCATGTTTAACTCGCATAAGAGAGTTCAAATGATTCGTTCATATAAAAATTCATGATTATATAAAAAAATAAATAGATTTTTGAATGTAATGAATTGAGATAACAATTATTAGCCCATTGAATAACAACAAATTTGTAGCAGCCTTTGTACTTTTCTCCCAAAGGATATAACTGATAAAATGTAGGGTTGGTTACCAACTTAAATTCATGCCTCCGGATCCCCACTGAAGCATCTATTGATTGTCCTTTTGTGAACTAATGGTGGTTTTCTTTTTATCTATTTTGTCCACTTGGACAATACAGTGGCTGTTTTTCCATGAACAGATGTAAGTTTTTCTAATTCTACGGGCTATGAACCGAATTTGGTGGAGATGATCTCCTCCATAGTGAGGAGATCATTTATAAATCATTTCATTAAAAGTTTGATCAAGAGGTAGATAAGCTAATAGGATAAACTTTTAACAACCCAAAATGCACATATTTGTTAATTTTTCATTAACCAACTTCTTGGTTGAATTTTTTGTTGAGATTATTTGTAATAACTTCCTCACTATGAACATAATTTGCCAAATTTTGTTTCAAAATTCATTTTTTTTTTTACTATTTTAAACAAATAATATGTTTTCTTTCGTCCATCAATTAAGGTCCGCAACTGACGTAATATGTGTTGCTTTTGCACGTTTATTATACTTTTTTGTTATGTTATTTTTTGTCATTTTTTTCTTTACCTTCTTAGAGGCAAAATTATGGATGAAACAAGGGAAATCTTTGTTGTTTATCTGCAGACATGTCACTTTCTTTCTCTTTTTTTTTTTTATCTAATTCGTAATGGACTAGTAAGCAATAAAGCTAAAGTTGTGAGACAACATATTAGGTTCAACAGGGCTATCACATTATATTGTTGACACAATATCACCATATGATAAGAAGATTCATAAAATATTACAAGACAATAATTATAATTGATTAGACATAAGTAAACAAGTGAAACCCTTCAACTATCTTATCAATCATAATTCACATCAAATTTACTGACGCTATTAATATTAGGGTTCGTAGATCTCAACATTTTAGTGGCTAAATGATTAACTTAAAAACACTAAAAAAGTTTTTATCGTTTTAATACAATGAGGCTAATGCAAAACTTGACTGATTTAAGGAACTATGTGAAAAGTAGTATAATAACTTGGGCAATTTAAAGTATCTTCAGCAGTAATCTATAATTTTCATATAAAACATACTATGTAAAGTTGGTTTTATGATAAAGATATCTTATTTTGTATTCAAGCGATTTCTTTATTTTGAACTTTCGTGATTCTTTACAACTTTATAAGTACAAATTTAATCGATTTTTTTGACAGAACTCCAATTTAATAATACGATATTGTACTTAATTTTATTTTTTATCATCAAATAGACACCACACAAAAAAAATACACACAACTCTCTAACTTTCATCTATTTTTTTTTATAATTTGTTCAAAATATTCTCCCATTTTAACTTTATCCTTTCATCAGAAGTGGAAAAGCCCTCCTCCAATTTTCCACTATCTCACTCCATCTCTCTCACGCATGCGAACATTAAACTTTAACTCCAAAATTATATACACACATGTTTGATATATATTTTCAAATTAATTAATTTTACAATAATTGAACATGTAAAACAAAAGTCTTAAAAGATATGTTAGACTTTATTTGTTGATAAAAGCCTTTTACACCACTAGTGGGTTAGCAAAAACTTAAAACTTGTCTAAATTTTATAATAAACTATTTGGATTGACACTAGATCGAAAAATCCGAATATCGAAAATTCAGAATTAATTCTAACTCCCATTTGATTTGTTTCAAAAAATTCGAAAATCGAATGTTGAAAATATTATTCCCAAGTAAAAAAAATCGAATCAGAATTTGAATCTATTAGTTAACTCACTTTGACAACTTATTTTGTGCCAAATTACTTGTATTCCCTTAAAAGTGATACAAAAAGAATAGAATACCCTATCTCTCTTTGTCATTCTATGTATTTACCACTACTCATATCTCTCTCTCTCCCTCTCTCTCTCTTCTCTCTCAAATATAAGCACATGCCATATCCCAACTCCAAAGCCACATCTTGGCTTTGTATACACACACACATGAAGATAGATGTTTCAAAATAGAGAATAAAACATCATGTTGCATCATTGTATGAGGCTATTAGCTAAACTAAGCTTCATTTTCTTCAAGAATACATGATAGAGGGATATTATTTGATGTGAAGGAGGAAAAAAACTAATCAAAGGCAGCTCAAAGAGTGTGATGTTGAGGTATTTTAGCTTGAGAGCCCTAACTATGGTTATATTAGGGTTATCACTTTTGGTGTTGCCACTTGTTTTGCCACCACTGCCTCCACCACCACCAGTGCTTCTTTTTATCCCCATTTTGATGATGTCCGTACTCATTTTATTGGCCTTTTCTCCCTTATCTCAAGAACCAAATGTTGTGTTTTTATAGATTAATTCACTTGGGGTTGAAGTTTCAAAGCAATTTATGTATATAAAGATTTTTCTTTCCCTTTGGGATCTTTTACTCTCTCTCTCTCTCTCATCTTCAACATAGCTCAAAGGAAGAATAAGGATTTTTTTTTTAAGAATAGTAGCATAAAATAATTATTTTTTTTGTGAGAATTTAAACATTTGAGAAAATTTTAAAAAATAATTCAAAATAATTTATTTTATTATTTTGAAAAAACCAGCCAATATTTCAATTTTTATTGGAGATCCTCCCTCCTCTCTCTCTCTCTCTCTCTCTCTCTCTCTCACTATATATATATATATTTGTTGTTACTTGTGGTTTTAATTTGTTATGTCATGTGTCACTTTGGATGCCAAAATTTAATGATGTTTTTATACTTGCACATGTGATAATAATAAATTTAGACAAACTTTGTGAAGGTAAAAAAATAGATTTATCCCGTATGTCCACTTCAAAAAGTCATAAAATACAAAATCATAATCTATATTTTTGTTAAAGGGCGAGTGGTAAGTCTAATTTTTGAATTTTTAGGACATATAAGTGTGATATCATAGGAGGTAAGTAAAACAACCCTTGAATGTATTACTACTTTGAGTAATATTTTAAATTTTTATTACGTTTTTATCGAATAAGATTGCCACAGAAGTGAAAATAGTATTAAAAGTGAAAATATGTTATACAACATGACAAGCGTTTAAAGTATTAATAAGTTGATCTTTAGCCATCATTCGTCATGTCCTGTAGTGGTTCTTGTCCCAAAGTGTAATGAATTATCACTTTGAAATTTTGCTACACTTTTTCGCAAAAAATTATCACAAAATCCAAACTGATAATGCATTTATCTTTGATATCGGATTTTAATGTATTATCACTTTGGATACTATATTATAAAAGTAGTGTAAAAAATGACAAAAAATGTTTAAAATGACAATACGATAAATTTTTGCTCTCAAATTGATAGGTGGCAAAATGGAGCAAAAGTTCAATGATCATTGATTTTATTTATTCATTATTGTTTTTATACTCTAATTGTGTATAATTATGAGCTACAAAGATATGTGAATTGTATCTTTGAACTCTGCTAACTTGTATGTAAAATGAGTAATTATAATATCCGAGATGACTCCCTTCCTGTTTTGATCCAAGCATTCTAGCTTTGTACGTGAAACAAATATTTTTTTGATTCTCTCATTATCTTAATTACTTCACAAATTTTTATTTAATTTTGTATAAAATTAGGTAGAATTTGATTTGTATATATTTACTAATGAAATTTTAATGTTTAGATGAATTAGCTTGAAAATACCCATCAAGTATTATCTTGAAGGGTAGCTTTGTAATCTCAAGTAATATTTTCAACAAACACGAATACTAATGTGTGATTGATGAAAAACGAAAGCAAGATTATTAATTTGAGACAAATATAGTAAATAAATTAAGTACAATAATATTAGGAATAACCTTAAACTAGATCTATTGTTGATAACTTAAGACCATACCCAATGCATAAGACCATTTTTCTCTTCCCACTCATCTAAAAAGACGATTATCTCCACGACAATAAGGAAAAAAATGTGGTAAAAATTCTCTTGCGACTATCCTACTGCGCGCGGGAAATAAATACAAATGTTGACAAAACGCTAAAAGTAAAAAAAAAACGCTCTCGCGGCAATATAGCTACCGCGTGAGAATGAGGTTTGCAACTACAGGGAAGACGGAATTGGAAGCATTTTTCTCCTCATTTTTTTTTTGGAGAACCAAAATCACAAAATGAGAAAGAAAAATAGCATTTTGCAAATATGTCGATTGCTCGGGGATAGTCTAAAAGATTTCAATCGATGTAAAATATTAATCAATATACAAACATGATATTCTTACCTAGTGCATTAAATGTTCATACGTTTGATTTTGTATCAAATGTCCAAACATATTAAAACAACCCAATAAAAAATTATGATAAGAAATTTTGACGAGTTTATCATTAGATCATTTCCGAAGTCACTTGATTTGTCGCGAGTGACCTCACTTGCAATTTTACAAGCAACAAAATTAAAAGCATTTTGCTTTAACGACGGGAAGAAACTTTTCTAACCTTTAATACATGATTGACATCTCAATGAATGATAATCGTTGGTTTCGAGTTTGAAACCTTCCAACAGATACTTGATAATAAACAAAACATGTATTAGAGTGGTCCTGATACAACGTTCCTCATGTTTAACTCGCATAAGAGAATTCAAATGATTCGTTCATATAAAAATTCATGATTATATAAAAAATAAATAGATTTTTGAATGTAATTAATTGAGATAACAATTATTAGCCTATTGAATAACAACAAATTTGTAGCAGCCTTTCTACTTTTCTCCCAAAGGATATAACGGATAAAATGTAGGGTTGGTTACCAACTTAAATTCATGCCTCCGGATCCCCACTGAAGCATCTATTGATTGTCCTTTTGTGAACTAATGGTGGTTTTCTTTTTATCTATTTTGTCCACTTGGACAATACAGTGGCTGTTTTTCCATGAACAGATGTAAGTTTTTCTAATAGGATAAACTTTGGTGGAGTTGATCTCCTCCATAGTGAGGATATCATTTATAAATCATTTCATTAAAAATTTGATCAAGAAGTCGATAAGCTAATAGGATAAACTTTTAACAACCCAAAATGCACATATTTGTTAATTTTTCATTAACCAACTTCCTGGTTGAATTTTTTGTTGAGATTATTTGTAATAACTTCCTCACTATGAACATAATTTGCCAAATTTTGTTTCAAAATTCAATTTTTTTTTACTATTTTAAACAAATAATATGTTTTCTTTCGTCCGTCAATTAAGGTCCGCAACTGACGTAATATGTGTTGCTTTTGCACGTTTATTATACTTTTTTGTTATGTTATTTTTTGTCATTTTTTTCTTTACCTTCTTAGAGGCAAAATTATGGATGAAACAAGGGAAATCTTTGTTGTTTATCTGCAGACATGTCACTTTCTTTCTCTTTTTTTTATCTAATTCGTAATGAACTAGTTAGCAATAATGCTAAAGTTGTGAGACAACATATTAGGTTCAACAGGGCTATCACATTATATTGTTGACACAATATCACCATATGATAAGAAGATTCATAAAATATTACAAGACAATAATTATAATTGATTAGACATAAGTAAACAAGTGAAACCCTTCAACTATCTTATCAATCATAATTCACATCAAATTTACTGACCCTATTAATATTAGGGTTTGTAGATCTCAACATTTTAGTGGCTAAATGATTAACATAAAGCCACTAAAAAAGTTTTTATGGTTTTGATTTAAGGAATTAAGTTAGAAGTAGTGTAATAGCTAGGTTAATTTAAAAGTGTCTCCAACAGTAATGTATAACTTTAATATAAACATAGGGTCCAGCTATCCCCACTCCTCTCAAACCCTCCGGCGCTCCAAATTTTTTTTGAAGGACAAAACTAACCTTGAAGCTTAGAAAATGAAACACTTTTCATCTTTCTCCAACACTAACAAAAAAAAAAAGCTAACAAAACTTTTAAGATGATAATATTATGGAAAATTCTCTAATTATATATATATATATATATATATATATATATATATATAAATATATATATATATATATATATAAATTAATAAATAAAAATTCTTTTTTAACCAAATAAGAACATCAATTAAAATATGAAACGATACAATTTTTTTTAACTTGACACGAATACGATCCAAGTAAAGGCGACACAACATAAATTTTTTTATCAAATGCCAACACGACCCAATGAAAATTGGATACAACACGAATTTGTTTTTTAACCGAATACGAACACAATCCAAATAAAAGAGACATGACATGACACGAAATATTATTTTAATTTATTTACAAAAACAGAAACACGACCGAATAAAAGAAAATGATTTTGTTTTGTGTGCCATTTCAATTTGGTCATGTTTCTGTTTTTGTAAAAAAAAAAAAGGATTTCACAACTGGACCAAATTATGACAAATCATGTGGTGAAGTCTTTAAAAAAATTATTATTTGTGTTTGAAAAAAATATTATATATACATTTCACGATCGTGAAATGTTTTTATATTTACATTTCACGATCGAAGTAAAATATATACATTTCACGATTGAAGTAACATATATATATGGCGTGAAATGTCTTTATATAAAACAATTTTATTTAACAGTTAAATCAAAAACTATTTATAAGATGTTTTTTAATTAAAAAAACAGATAACAAATTTTTTAAACAACTGAAATGTCTTTTAAAACCGTTATGAAAAGTAATTTTTTTATAAACAAAAGCATTAAAACCCGTTGAGGGAGCGAAACCCGTATACAGGGAATATACAAACACGCTCATAAGTAAAAGTGACATGACATAATTTTTTTTATCGAATGCAAACTTTTGATAAATAAATTAAAATAATATTTTTTTGTCATCTCCTCTCTCTTTTATTTGGATTGTGTTCGGGTTAGGTTAAAAAAATATTTCGTTTTGTATCCAATTTTAAAAATAATATTTTTTTGTCATGTCCTGTCTCTTTTATTTGGATTGTGTTCGTGTTAGGGTAAAAAAAACGCGACACAACATAACAAGATATGAAATCTCATTTGTTTACCTAATACGATCCAAATAAACGCGACACAACATCATATATATATATATATATATATATATATATATATATATATATTGTTTTAAACTAGTAAATACCAATTCTATTTTTAGCCAAATAAGAACATGACCAAATTAGAATATGAAACGACATGAAATCTTTTTTACTTGATACGAACAAGATCCAAGTAAAAGCGACACGGCATAATTTTGGTTTATCAAATGCAAACATGACCCAATTAAAATTGGATACAACGTGAAATATCTTTTTAACCTAACACGAACACAATCCAAATAAAAGAGACACGAGATGACAAAAAATATTATTTTAATTTATTTAAAAAACAGAAACACGACCGAATTAAAATGCGACACAATATGAAATATATATATTTTTTACGAAAATGGCCAAGTTAAAGTGACACGACATGATTTTTTTTATTTTTTTAACAAACACGATCCGATGTGGTGTTTTGTTTGGAAAAAAATTCATGTCGTGTCGTTTTTACTTGGTCATATTTGTGTTTCGTAAAAAAATATTTTGTATTGTGTCGCATTTTTATTCGGTCGTGTTTCTATTTTTGTAAATAAATTAAAATAATATTTCGTGTTATGTCGTGTCTCTTTTCCTTGGATTGTGTTCGTGTTAGGTTAAAAAATATTTCGTGTTGTATTAAATTTTAATTTGATCGTGTTTGAATTTGATAAAAAAATTATGTCGTGTCGCTTTTACTTGGATCGTGTTCATGTCAAGTAAAAAAGATTTCGTGTCGTTTCATATTTTAATTTGGTGATGTTTCGATTTAGTTAAAAAAAAGAATTTGTATTTATTAATTTTAATAAATATATATATGACTATATATATTTATATATTAAAATATTAAGTTAGATAAATATCCTTAATATTCTCAGCTTAAAAGTTTTGTCATCCGTTTTTTTTGCTGTTAGGAGAAAGATGGAGTGTGTTTCCAATTTAGAGCCTTAAGGTTACTTGTGTCTTTTAATAGCAATTTTGGAGTGCCTGGAGTTTTCGGAGGAGCGGGGATAGCTATACCCTAAACATACTATGTAAAGTTGGTTTTATGATAAAGATATCTTATTTTGTATTCAAGCGATTTCTTTATTTTGTACTTTCGTGATTCTTTACAACTTTATAAGTACAAATATAAACAATTTTTTTGACAAAACTCCAATTTAATAATAAGATATTGTACTTAATTTTATTTTTTATCATCAAATAGACACCACGCAAAAAAAATACACACAACTCTCTAACTTTCATCTTTTTTTTTTTATAATTTATTCAAAATATTCTCCCATTTTAACTTTATCCTTTCATCTGAAGTGGAAAAGCCCTCCTCCAATTTTCCACTATCTCACTCCATCTCTCTCACGCATGGGAACATTAAACTTTAACTCCAAAATTATATACACACGTGTTTGATAAATATTTCTAAATTAATTAATTTTACAATAATCGAACATGTAAAACAAAAGTCTTAAAAGATATGTTACACTTTATTAGTTGATAAAAGCCTTTTACACCACTAGTGGGTTAGCAAAAACTTAAAACTTGTCTAAATTTTATAATAAACTATTTGGATTGACACCATATCGAAAAATTCGAATATCGAAATTCAGAATTAATTCTAATTCCCATTTGATTTGTTTCAAAAAATTCGAAAATAGAATGTTGAAAATATTATTCCCAAGTAAAAAAAATCGAATCAGAATTTGAATCTATTAGTTAACTCACTTTGACAACTTATTTTGTGCCAAATTACTTGTATTGCCTTAAAAGTGATACAAAAAGAATAGAATACCCTATCTCTCTTTGTCATTCTATGTATTTACCACTACTCATATCTCTCTCTCTCTCTCTTCTCTCAAATATAAGCACATGCCATATCCCAACTCCAAAGCCACATCTTGGCTTTATATACACACACATATGAAGATAGATGTTTCAAAATAGAGAATAAAAAATGATGTTGCATCATTGTATGAGGCTATTAGCTAAACTAAGCTTCACTTTCTTCAAGAATACATGATGGAGGGATATTATTTGATGTGAAGGAGAAAAAAAAACTAATCAAAGGCAGCTCAAAGAGTTTGATGTTGAGGTATTTTAGCTTGAGAGCCCTAACTATGGTTATATTAGGGTTATCACTTTTGGTGTTGCCACTTGTTTTGCAACCACTGCCTCCACCACCACCAGTGCTTCTTTTTATCCCCATTTTGATGATGTCCGTACTCATTTTGTTGGCCTTTTCTCCCATGTCTCAAGTACCCAATGTTGCGTTTTTATAGATAAATTCGCTTGGGGTTGAAGTTTCAAAGCAATTTATGTATATAAAGATTTTTCTTTCCCTTTGGGATCTTTTACTCTAAAACATGAAGCATCTCTCTCTCTCTCTCTCTCTCTCTCTCTCTCATCTTCAACATAGCTCAAAGGAAGAAAAATGATCATTTTTTTATAATAGTAAAAAAAAATTAATAGATTTTTTAGTGAATTATTTAAACATTTGAGAAAATTTAAAAAAATAATTCAAAATATATTTTTTTATTATTTTAAAAAAACCATCAATATATTTTAGTTTTTATTGGAGATCCTCCCTCCTCTCTCTCTCTCTCTCTCTCTCTCTCTATATATATATATATATATATTGGTTACTTGTGGTTTTAATTTGTTATGTCATGTGTCACTTTGGATGTCAAAATTTAATGATGTTTTTATACTTACACATGTGATAATAATAAATTTAGACCAACTTTGTGAAGGTAAAAAATTAGATTTATCCCGTATGTCCACTACAAAAAGTCATAAAGTACAAAATCATAATCTATATTTTTGTTAAAGGGCGAGGGGTAAGTCTAATTTTTGAATTTTTGGGACATATAAATGTGATATCATAGGAGGTAAGTAAAACAAACCTTGAATGTATTATTACCGAGAGTAATATTTTAAATTTTTATTACGTTTTTGTCGAAAAAGATTGCGACAGAAGTGAAAATAGTTTTAAGAGTGGAAATATGTTATACAACATGACAAACATGATTTAAAGTATTATAAGTTGATCTTTAGCCAGCATTTGTCATTGTCCTGTAGTGGGTCTTGTGCCAAAGTGTAATGAATTATCACTTTGAAATTTTGCTACACTTTTTTGCAAAAAATTATCACAAAATTCAAACTGATAATGCATTTATCTTTGATATCGGATTTTAATGTATTATCACTTTGGATACTATATTATAAAAGTTTTGTAAAAAAAGAAAAAAATTATTCTTAAAAGGATAATACGTTAAATTTTTGCTCTCAAATTGATACGTGGCAAAATGGACCAAAAGTTCAATGATCATTTATTGTATTTATTCATTATTATTTTTATACTCTAAATGTGTATACTTATGAGCTACAAAGATATGTGAATTGTATCTTTGAACTCTGCTAACTTGTATGTAAAATGAGTAATTATAATATCCGAGATGACTCCCTTTCTGTTTTGATCCAAGCATTCTAGCTTTGTACGTGAAACAAATATTTTTTTGATTCTCTCATTATCTTAATTACTTCACAAATTTTTATTTAATTTTGTATAAAATTAGGTAGAATTTGATTTATATATATTTACTAATGAAATTTTAATGTTTAGATGAATTAGCTTTAAAATACCCATCAAGTATTATCTTGAAGGGTAGCTTTGTAATCTCAAGTAATATTTTCAACAAACATGAATACTAATGTGTGATTGATGAAAAATGAAAGCAAGATTAATAATTTGAGACAAATATAGTAAATAAATTAAGTACAATAATATTAGGAATAACCTTAAACTAGATCTATTGTTTCTAACTTAAGACCATACCCAATGCATAAGACCATTTTTTGCTTCCCACTCATCTCAAAAGATGATTATCTCCACGACAGTAAGGAAAAAATGTGGTAAAAATTCTCTTGCGACTATCCTACTGCGCGGGAAATAAATACAAATGTTGACAAAACGCTAAAAGTAAAAAAAAGACGCTCTCGCGGCAATATAACTACCGCGTGAGAATGAGGTTTGCAACTTCGGGGAAAACGGAATTGGAAGCATTTTTCTCCTCATTTTTTTTCTGGAGAACCAAAATCACAAAATGAGAAGCAAAAATAGCATTTTGCAAATATGTCGATTGCTCGGGGATAGTCTAAAAGATTTCAATCGATGTAAAATATTAATCAATATACAAACATGATATTCTTACCAAGTGCATTAAATGTTCGTACGTTTGATTTTGTATCAAATGTCCAAACATATTAAAACAACCCAATAAAAAATTATGATAAGAAATTTTGACGAGTTTATCATTAGATCATTTCCGAAGTCACTTGATTTGTCGCGAGAGACCTCACTTGCAATTTTACAAGCGACAAAATTAAAAGCATTTTGCTTTAACGACGGGAAGAAACTTTTCTAACCTTTAATACACTATTGACATCTCAATGAATGATAATCGTTGGTTTAGAGTTTGAAACCTTCCAACAGATACCTGATAGTAAACAAAGCATGTATTAGAGTGGTCCTGATACAACGTTCCTCATGTTTAACTCGCATAAGAGAGTTCAAATGATTCGTCCATGTAAAAATTCATGATTATATAAAAAAATAAATAGATTTTTGAATGTAATTAATTGAGATAACAATTATTAGTCCATTGAATAACAACAAATTTGTAGCAGCCCTTGTACTTTTCTCCCAAAGGATATAACTGATAAAATGTAGGGTTGGTTACCAACTTAAATTCATGCCAACGGATCCCCACTGAAGCATATATTGATTGTCCTTTTGTGAACTAATGGTGGTTTTCTTTTTATCTATTTTGTCCACTTGAACAATACAGTGGCTCTTTTTCCATGAACAGATGTAAGTTTTTCTAATTCTATGGCTATGAACCGAATTTGGTGGAGATGATCTCCTCCATAGTGAGGAGATCATTTATAAATAAGTTCATTAAAAATTTGATCAAGAAGTAGATAAGCTAATAGGATAAACTTTTAACCCCCCAAAATGCACATATTAGTTAATTTTTCATTTACCAACTTCTTGGTTGAATTTTTTGTTGAGATTATTCGTAATAACTTCCTCACTATGAACATAATTTAATAAATTTTGTTTCAAAATTCATTTTTTTTACTATTTTAGTCAAATAATATGTTTTCTTTTGTCCGTTAATTAAGGTCCGCAATTGAGGTAATATGTGTGCTTTTGCACATTTATTATACTTTTTGTTATGTTATGTTTTGTCATTTTTTTTTCTTTACCTTCTTAGGTCCCTTCAAAATTGTCAAAACACGAGGTTTTAGAGTCAAAATTATGGATGAAACAAGAGAAATCTTTGTTGTTTATCTGCAGACATGTAACTCTTTTCTTTTTTTTTTGCTTTTTTTTTTGTCTAATTCGTAATGGACTAAAAGCAATGATGCTAAAGTTGTGAGAAACAGGGCTATCACAGATTATATTGTTGACACAATATCACCATCTAATAAGAAGATTCACAAAAAATTACAAGACAATAATTATAATTGATTAGACATATGTAAACAAGTGAAACCCTTCAACTATCTTTTCAATCATAATTCACATCAAATTAATGACCCTATTAATATTAGGGTTTGTAGATCTCAACATTTTAGTGGCTAAATGATTAACTTAAAAACACTAAAAAAGTTTTTATGGTTTTAATACAATGAGGCTAATGCAAAACTTGACTGATTTAAGGAACTACGTGCAAAGTAGTATAATAACTAGGGCAATTTAAACTATCTTCAACAGTAATGTATAATTTTAATATAAAACATACTATGTAAAGTTGGTTTTATGTTAAAGATATCTTATTTTGTATTAAAGCGATTTCTTTATTTTGTACTTTAGTAATTCTTTACAACTTTCTAAGTACAAATTTAAATGATTTTTCTTACAAAACTCCAATTTAATAATACGAGATTGTACTTAATTTTATTTCTTATCAACAAATAGACAGCACACAAAAAAATACACACATCTCTCTATCTTTCATCTAATTTTTTTTTTATCATTTGTCCAAAATATTCTCCCATTTTAACTTCATCCTTTCATCTGAAGTGGAAAAAGGACTCTCTCTTGCCACCCGTCGCCACCACTACATCACACCCCCTCCTCCAATCTTCCACTATCTCACTCCATCTCTCTCACGCATGTGAACATTAAACTTTAACTCCAAAATTATATACACACGTGTTTGACATATATTTTTAAACTAATTAATTTTGAATAAATCTAGAGAGACCCGCAAAAAAACTCACTGCGTAAATCCACTGCATTAAAAGTTTATACCTTATTTTTGGGGGTCCCGCCAGGGCATCAAAATATGCATTAAAAACTTATACCCATTTTTATCTTATTCAGTGAGTTTACTAATTGAGTTTTTTTGTGGATCTTCCTAGCTTTACTCATTAATTTTACAATAATTGAACATGTAGTACAAAAATCTTAAAAGATATGTTACACTTTATTAGTTGATAACAGCCTTTTACACTACTCCTGGGTTAGCAAAAATTTAAAACTTGTCTAAATTTTACAATAAACTATTCTAAATTTATAATAAACTATTTGGATCGATCAGATCGAAAAATTCGAATATCGAAAATTCTGAATTAATTCTAATTCCCATTTGATTTTTTTCAAAAAATTCGAAAATCGAATGTTGAAAATATTACTCCCAAGTAAAAAAAAAATCGAATCGGAATTTGAATCTATTAGTTAACTCAGTTTGACAACTTATTTTGTGCCAAATTAATTGTGTATTCCCTTAAAAGTGATTCAAAAAGAATAGAATACCCTATCTCTCTTTGTCATTCTATGTATTTACCACTACTCATCTCTCTCTCTCTCTCTCAAATATAAGCACATGCCATATCCCAACTCCAAAGCCACATCTTGGCTTTATATACATACACACATGAAGATAGATGTTTCAAAATAGAGAATAAAACATCATGTTGCATCATTGTATGAGGCTATTGGCTAAACTAAGCTTCACTTTCTTCAAGAATACATGATGGAGGGATATTATTTGATGTGAAGGAGGAAAAAAACTAATCAAAGGCAGCTCAAAGAGTGTGATGTTGAGGTATTTTAGCTTGAGAGCCCTAACTATGGTTATTTTAGGGTTATCACTTTTGGTGTTGCCACTTGTTTTGCCACCACTGCCTCCACCACCACCGGTGCTTCTTTTTATTCCCATTTTGATGATGTCCGTACTCATTTTATTGGCCTTTTCTCCCTTATCTCAAGTACCCAATGTTGCGTTTTTATAGATAAATTCGCTTGGGGTTGAAGTTTCAAAGCAATTTATGTATATAAATATTTTTCTTTCCCTTTGGGATCTCTCTCTCTCTCATCTTCAACATAGCTCAAAGGAAGAAAAATGGTCTTTTTTTTTTTAGAATAGAAAAAAAAAATTAATTGATTTTTTGGTGAATTTATTTAAACATTTGAGAAAATTTAAAAAAATAATTCAAAATATATTTTTTTACTATTATAAAAAAAACCATCAATATATTTCAGTTTTTATGGAGATCCTCCCTCCTCTCTCTCTCTCTCTCTCTCTCTCTATATATATATATATATATATATATATATATATATACATATATATATTTGTTGTTACTTGTTGTCTTAATTTGTTATGTCACGTGTCACTTTGATGTTTTTATACTTACACATGTGATAATAATAAATTCAGACGAACTTTGTGAAGGTCAAAAATTAGATTTATCCCGTATGTCCACTTCAAAAGTCATAAAGTACAAAATGATAATCTATACTTTTGTTAAAGGGCGAGGGGTAAGTCTAATTTTGGAATTTTAGGACATATAAATGTGATATCATAGGTGGTAGGTAAAACAAACGTTGAATGTATTACTACTTTGAGTAATATTTTCAATTTTTATTACGTTTTTATCGAAGAAGATTGCGACAGAAGTGAAAATAGTATTAAACGTGAAAATATGTTATATAACATGACAAGCATGACAAGCGTTTAAAGTATGAGTAGCACTAAGAGGACTCAGAAAAAAAATCCGCTTCGTATATTCAGTGCATAAGATAAAAATGAGTACAAGTTTTTAATGCACATTTTGATGCCCTGACGGGATTCGCATCAATAAGGTATAAGCTTTTAATGCACTGAATTTACGAAATGAATTTTTTTTCTGAGTCTCTCTAAATTTATTCTTAAAGTATTATAAGTTGATCTTTAGCCACCATTTGTCATGTCCTGTAGTGGTTCTTGTGCCAAAGTGTAATGAATTGTCACTTTGAAATTTTACTACTCTTTTTTGCAAAAAATTATCACAAAATCCAAACTGATAATGCATTTAACTTTGATATCGGATTTTAATGTATTATCACTTTGGATACGATATTATAAAAGTATTGAATAAAATAAAAAAATATGTTTAAAGTGATAATACGTTAAATTTTTGCTCTCAAATTGATACGTGGCAAAATGGACCAAAAGTTCAATGATCATTTATTGTATTTTATTCGTTATTATTTTTATACTCTAAATGTGTGTAGTTATGAGCCATAAAGAGATGTGAATTGTGTCTTTGAACTCTGCTTACTTGTATGTAAAATGAGTAATTATAATATCCGAGATGACTCCCTTTCTGTTTTGATCCAAACATTCCAGCTTTGTATGTGAAACCATTATTGTTTTGATTATCTCATTATCTTAATTACTTCACAAATTTTTATTTAATTTTGTGTAAAATTAGGTAGAATTTGATTTGTATATTTTTTATTAATGAAATTTTAATGTCTAAATGAATTAGGTTGATAATACCCATGGAGTATTATCTTGATGGGTAGCTTTGTAATCTCAAGTAATATTTTCAACAAACACGATTATTAATTTGTGACCGATAAAAAATGAAAGCATGATTATTAATTTGAAACGAATATAGATAATAAATTGAGTACAATAATATTAGGAATAACCTCAAATTGGATCTATTGCTGATAACTTAAGACCGTATCCAATGCAGAAAACCATTTTTTGCTTCCCACTCATCTCAAAAGATGATTATCTCCATGACGATAAGGAAAAAAGTAGTAAAAATGATCTTGCGACTATCCTACTGTGTGGGAAATAAATACAAACGTTGACAAAAAGCTAACGGTATATGTAAAAAAAAAAAAGACGCTCCCGTGGCAATATAATTGCCGCGTGAGAATGAGGTTTGCAACTTCAGGGAAGACGAAATTGGAAGCATTTTTCTCCTAATTTTTTCTTTCCAGTTCAGAAATATTAGATTTCCATTGCCACTTGTTCTGGAGAACCAAAATCACAAAATGAGAAAGAAAATTTGCATTTTGCAAATATGTCGATTGCTCAGGGATAGTCTAAAAGATTTCAATCTATGTAAAATATTAATCAATATACCACACATGATATTCTTACGTAATGCATTAAATGTTCGTACGTTTGTTTTTTTATCAAATGTACAAACATATTAAAACAACCCAATAAAAAATTGTGATAAGAAATTTTGACGAGTTTATCATTAGATCATTTCCGACGTCTCTTGTTTTGTCACGAGATACCTCACTTGTTATTTTACAAGCAACAAAATTAAAAGCATTTTCCTCTCAATTTTATGATGGGAAGAAACTTTTCTAATCTTTAATACATAATTGCCCTGGCCATTGGTAAGGGCAGAATTTAGACTTACATAATAATCGTTGGTTTAGAGTTCGAAACCTCTTAGTAAACAAAGCGTGTATTAGAGTGTTTAGGACGAACGTCTCTCACGTTTAGTTCGCATAAGAGGGTTCAAATGATTCGCCGATGAAAAATTCATGATTATATGAAAAAATAGATAGATTTTGGAATGTAATTAATTGAGACTTTACCTCTTAATAGTCAATTGAATAACAACAAATTTGTAGCAGCCTTTGTACTTTTCTCCCAAAGGATAACTGATAAAATGTAGGGTTGGTTACCAACTTAAATTCATGCCTCCTGATCCCCACTGAAGCATCTATTGATTGTCCTTTTGTGAACTAATGGTGGTTTTCTTTTTATCTATTTTGTCCACTTAGAAAATACAGTGTCTGTTTTTCCATGAACAGATGTAAGTTTTTCTAATTCTACGGGCTATGAACCGAATTTGGTGGAGATGACCTCTTCTATAGTGAGAAGATCATTTATAAATAATTTCATTAAAAATTTGATCAAGAAGTAGATAAGTTAATAGGATAAACATTTAACAACCCAAAATGCACATATTTGTTAATTTTTCATTAACCAACTTCTTGGTTGAATTTTTTGTTGAGATTATTTGTAATAACTTCCTCACTATGAACGTAATTTGCCAAATTTTGTTTCAAAATTCAATTTTTTTTTTACTATTTTAAACAAATAATATGTTTTCTTTCGTCCGTCAATTAAGGTCCGCAACTGACGTAATATGTGTTGCTTTTGCACGTTTATTATACTTTTTTGTTATGTTATTTTTTGTCATTTTTTTCTTTACCTTCTTAGAGGCAAATTATGGATATCTTTGTTGTTTATCTGCAGACATGTCACTTTCTTTCTCTTTTTTTATCTAATTCGTAATGGACTAGTAAGCAATAATGCTAAAGTTGTGAGACAACATATTAGGTTCAACAGGGCTATCACATTATATTGTTGACACAATATCACCATATGATAAGAAGATTCACAAAATATTACAAGACAATAATTATAATTGATTAGACATAAGTAAACAAGTGAAACCCTTCAACTATCTTATCAATCATAATTCACATCAAATTTACTGACCCTATTAATATTAGGGTTTGTAGATCTCAACATTTTAGTGGCTAAATGATTAACATAAAGCCACTAAAAAAGTTTTTATGGTTTTGATTTAAGGAATTAAGTTAGAAGTAGTATAATAGCTAGGTTAATTTAAAAGTGTCTCCAACAGTAATGTATAATTTTAATATAAAACATAATATGTAAAGTTGGTTTTCTGATAAAGATATCTTATTTTGTATTCAAGCGATTTCTTTATTTTGAACTTTCGTGATTCTTTACAACTTTATAAGTACAAATTTAAACGATTTTTTTTGACAAAACTCTAATTTAATAATACAATATTGTACTTAATTTTATTTTTTATCATCAAATAGACACCACACAAAAAAAATACACACAACTCTCTAACTTTCATCCATTTTTTTTATAATTTGTTCAAAATATTCTCCCATTTTAACTTTATCCTTTCATCTGAAGTGGAAAAGCCCTCCTCCAATTTTTCACTATCTCACTCCATCTCTCTCACGCATGCGAACATTAAACTTTAACTCCAAAATTATATACACACGTGTTTGATATATATTTTCAAATTAATTAATTTTACAATTATTGAACATGTAAAACAAAAGTCTTAAAAGATATGTTAGACTTTATTAGTTGATAAAAGCCTTTTACACCACTAGTGGGTTAGCAAAAACTTAAAACTTGTCTAAATTTTATAATAAACTATTTGGATGGACACCAGATGGAAAAATCCGAATATCGAAAATTCAGAATTAATTCTAACTCCCATTTGATTTGTTTCAAAAAATTCTAAAATCGAATGTTGAAAATATTATTCCCAAGTAAAAAAAATCGAATCGAAATTTGAATCTATTAGTTTTCTCACCTTGACAACTTATTTTGTGCCAAATTACTTGTATTGCCTTAAAAGTGATACAAAAAGAATAGAATACCCTATCTCCCTTTGTCATTCTATGTATTTACCACTACTCATATCTCTCTCTCTCTCAAATATAAGCACATGCCATATCCCAACTCCAAAGCCACATCTTGGCTTTGTATACACACACACATGAAAATAGATGTTTCAAAATAGAGAATAAAACATCATGTTGCATCATTGTATGAGGCTATTGGCTAAACTAAGCTTCACTTTCTTCAAGAATACATGATGGAGGGATATTATTTGATGTGAAGGAGGAAAAAAACTAATCAAAGGCAGCTCAAAGAGTGTGATGTTGAGGTATTTTAGCTTGAGAGCCCTAACTATGGTTATTTTAGGGTTATCACTTTTGGTGTTGCCACTTGTTTTGCCACCACTGCCTCCACCACCACCGGTGCTTCTTTTTATTCCCATTTTGATGATGTCCGTACTCATTTTATTGGCCTTTTCTCCCTTATCTCAAGTACCCAATGTTGCGTTTTTATAGATAAATTCGCTTGGGGTTGAAGTTTCAAAGCAATTTATGTATATAAATATTTTTCTTTCCCTTTGGGATCTCTCTCTCTCTCATCTTCAACATAGCTCAAAGGAAGAAAAATGGTCTTTTTTTTTTTTAGAATAGAAAAAAAAAATTAATTGATTTTTTGGTGAATTTATTTAAACATTTGAGAAAATTTAAAAAAATAATTCAAAATATATTTTTTTACTATTATAAAAAAAACCATCAATATATTTCAGTTTTTATGGAGATCCTCCCTCCTCTCTCTCTCTCTCTCTCTCTCTCTCTCTCTCTCTCTCTATATATATATATATATATATATACATATATATATTTGTTGTTACTTGTTGTCTTAATTTGTTATGTCACGTGTCACTTTGATGTTTTTATACTTACACATGTGATAATAATAAATTCAGACGAACTTTGTGAAGGTCAAAAATTAGATTTATCCCGTATGTCCACTTCAAAAGTCATAAAGTACAAAATGATAATCTATACTTTTGTTAAAGGGCGAGGGGTAAGTCTAATTTTGGAATTTTAGGACATATAAATGTGATATCATAGGTGGTAGGTAAAACAAACGTTGAATGTATTACTACTTTGAGTAATATTTTCAATTTTTATTACGTTTTTATCGAAGAAGATTGCGACAGAAGTGAAAATAGTATTAAACGTGAAAATATGTTATATAACATGACAAGCATGACAAGCGTTTAAAGTATGAGTAGCACTAAGAGGACTCAGAAAAAAAATCCGCTTCGTATATTCAGTGCATAAGATAAAAATGAGTACAAGTTTTTAATGCACATTTTGATGCCCTGACGGGATTCGCATCAATAAGGTATAAGCTTTTAATGCACTGAATTTACGAAATGAATTTTTTTTCTGAGTCTCTCTAAATTTATTCTTAAAGTATTATAAGTTGATCTTTAGCCACCATTTGTCATGTCCTGTAGTGGTTCTTGTGCCAAAGTGTAATGAATTGTCACTTTGAAATTTTACTACACTTTTTTGCAAAAAATTATCACAAAATCCAAACTGATAATGCATTTAACTTTGATATCGGATTTTAATGTATTATCACTTTGGATACGATATTATAAAAGTATTGAATAAAATAAAAAAATATGTTTAAAGTGATAATACGTTAAATTTTTGCTCTCAAATTGATACGTGGCAAAATGGACCAAAAGTTCAATGATCATTTATTGTATTTTATTCGTTATTATTTTTATACTCTAAATGTGTGTAGTTATGAGCCATAAAGAGATGTGAATTGTGTCTTTGAACTCTGCTTACTTGTATGTAAAATGAGTAATTATAATATCCGAGATGACTCCCTTTCTGTTTTGATCCAAACATTCCAGCTTTGTATGTGAAACCATTATTGTTTTGATTATCTCATTATCTTAATTACTTCACAAATTTTTATTTAATTTTGTGTAAAATTAGGTAGAATTTGATTTGTATATTTTTTATTAATGAAATTTTAATGTCTAAATGAATTAGGTTGATAATACCCATGGAGTATTATCTTGATGGGTAGCTTTGTAATCTCAAGTAATATTTTCAACAAACACGATTATTAATTTGTGACCGATAAAAAATGAAAGCATGATTATTAATTTGAAACGAATATAGATAATAAATTGAGTACAATAATATTAGGAATAACCTCAAATTGGATCTATTGCTGATAACTTAAGACCGTATCCAATGCAGAAAACCATTTTTTGCTTCCCACTCATCTCAAAAGATGATTATCTCCATGACGATAAGGAAAAAAGTAGTAAAAATGATCTTGCGACTATCCTACTGTGTGGGAAATAAATACAAACGTTGACAAAAAGCTAACGGTATATGTAAAAAAAAAAAAGACGCTCCCGTGGCAATATAATTGCCGCGTGAGAATGAGGTTTGCAACTTCAGGGAAGACGAAATTGGAAGCATTTTTCTCCTAATTTTTTCTTTCCAGTTCAGAAATATTAGATTTCCATTGCCACTTGTTCTGGAGAACCAAAATCACAAAATGAGAAAGAAAATTTGCATTTTGCAAATATGTCGATTGCTCAGGGATAGTCTAAAAGATTTCAATCTATGTAAAATATTAATCAATATACCACACATGATATTCTTACGTAATGCATTAAATGTTCGTACGTTTGTTTTTTTATCAAATGTACAAACATATTAAAACAACCCAATAAAAAATTGTGATAAGAAATTTTGACGAGTTTATCATTAGATCATTTCCGACGTCTCTTGTTTTGTCACGAGATACCTCACTTGTTATTTTACAAGCAACAAAATTAAAAGCATTTTCCTCTCAATTTTATGATGGGAAGAAACTTTTCTAATCTTTAATACATAATTGCCCTGGCCATTGGTAAGGGCAGAATTTAGACTTACATAATAATCGTTGGTTTAGAGTTCGAAACCTCTTAGTAAACAAAGCGTGTATTAGAGTGTTTAGGACGAACGTCTCTCACGTTTAGTTCGCATAAGAGGGTTCAAATGATTCGCCGATGAAAAATTCATGATTATATGAAAAAATAGATAGATTTTGGAATGTAATTAATTGAGACTTTACCTCTTAATAGTCAATTGAATAACAACAAATTTGTAGCAGCCTTTGTACTTTTCTCCCAAAGGATAACTGATAAAATGTAGGGTTGGTTACCAACTTAAATTCATGCCTCCTGATCCCCACTGAAGCATCTATTGATTGTCCTTTTGTGAACTAATGGTGGTTTTCTTTTTATCTATTTTGTCCACTTGGACAATACAGTGGCTGTTTTTTTCATGAACAGATGTAAGTTTTTCTAATTCTATGGGCTATGGAGATTATTTAAAGATTTAATTTCTATATATAGCTGCTTTCTATCCATATTTCCTAAAGCCCGTAAAAGGAAGGGTTATCTAGCCTTTTAATTTGACTTTTCATGGTCCCACACAAGATAATAATGCAAGAGATGCATAATTTTAGGTTATGATTTTGCAATATAGGACACGTCTCTTTTATTGAGTTGTCCATCAATAACACGCGATCACATATTTTATATCACAAAAATTATATTTTAAAATTATGTCTCCCTAGTATTTTTTTTCTGGCTTTAAATTATTTAACTAGTTAAAAATGTTTTTATGCTTAAAATAAAAACTTAAATGCAATTTCTTTTAACATAACATGATAAATACCTTGTTATTTGAAGGGTACATAAATTCGATTTTTTTTGTTTTATTTAAACACATTTTCTCTCATTTCGTCTCTCTATAAATTTCTCTCTCTATATATAACTATAATAAATTATAACATTAGAAAGAACACGACTACCATCCTACACCACTACCCACTGCAACAACTAATTTTGCCGCCTACCATTATGTTACCTTTTAATAATCCTAACTTCTTTATTTTATTTTATTTTTCAAAAAACTAACATTATGACGATTTTATATAAATTCCTTAAAAGAAACATAAAAAAGTATGTCCTAATGTAATAAAGGCACTCAAAATCATCAACCCGTGTGTAAAATGCTCTGTAAATTCGGTGGGAATCCTCCAAACACGATGCCAAATTTCGGTGAGAACCCCGAGGACGATGCCAAAATTTAGTGATAAGTCGTCGAGTGCGCACAAAGTAACTTAAAATTCAAAATTTGTTCACACAAGTTGAGAAGTCATTGAATATATTGGGGCATACTTAATAACTTCCGGCCGAGTGTGTATAAATTAACTTCTCAATTCTAAAATTCTAAATTTTGGAATCTGTACATACTTTATGAGAAGTCACTGAATATACCCTACTACATTTAGTGGCATTTCACCGAGTGGGTAAAATTTTTAAATTAGAATATGACGTTATTTTTTGCACACGCATTGACATTTAACTGAATTTTGGCATCTTTTTTAGTGGGTTCTCATCGAAATTTGTCAGCATGCTCGGTGTCCCACCGAATTTACAGAGGCGACATTATTTTTATAGTTTATGATTTTGATTTTTTTTTATTAATTAGGGCTTTAATTTTCATTTTACTGTTTTTTTAGACCGAAAAACTTATAGAAAATCATTATAATCTTTATTTTTGAATAATAAAAATTGAGGTTCCTGAAAAGGGTAACATAATCAGAAATACAATTTACTCAAAGAGGAATGGGGGAGGAGGAGGGATAGGAGGGAGAAGGATAATGTGGCTTTGGCGGTGGTAGTGAAGTTAGGGTTAAAGTGGAGGTGGTAATGGAGTTATGGTTAGAATTAGATAGGTTGAAGAAGTTATTTCGTGTATTGTGTGGGGCGAAAAGTAAAATTTAAAAGTTTTAGTAGGTTTTAATGTTGATTTTTTACACTCTAAAAACGGAAAATTCACTCTTGAGTGCCATTATACTACAAGCTATATGTTTATTAGGGATAGGGGTATTTAGGATGGTCGTGTCATTTTGTCCCTTAAAAATACCATTTGGGACATGTTTTAATTACCGATCCTTGAAGTAAACATATTGTTTTTTTATTTGAGACGATTTACTTTAAATACTGTCTCATTTGGTATTGATTGTATCACGGATTTATAAAACCGTCTCTTTTGATAAATCACAAAAGGGACAGACATTATTAACCGTTCCATTTGGTATAGCTTATACCAAGAAAACAATCGTCCCATTTGATAAATTATAAAAGGGATGAAAGTAAAACCATCCCTTTTGATAAACTAGGTTTTATTTGTTTCTTTCATTTTTCCCCTTTTCTCTCAGATATTGCCCGACCTCTCTTTCTCTCTTCTCCATCTTATCCCTCACCCCCTCCCTCCCCCTCCCCCTCCCACTCCCCCTCCAGCAACCCCCCTTTGCCCATGACCCTCCCCTACCCTGCTCTCTCCCACGCCCCTGCTTAGCCGTGTTATGTCTACTGTTTAATAAATACAAAAGTATAGAATTACGAATTTTAATCTAATTACAGAAATAAAACGAAATTACATAAAATAAAAACTTACTTGAATTTGCAGAAACAATAATAGAAATAGAAAGATAATCCGAGCCATGTGAATTTCACAGTGTCCTTAAGACAATTTATTCCCTCCAATGTGCTCCGAGGTTGATGAATATTGTCTTCCAAGATAGAATGAATTTTCCAATTAATTATGTAGCACAACAATAATTAATTACGAAGAACTCAAATTTCGTGGCTTTTACTCAACAACAATGCAATAGATGTTATGCAGAAAAAAGAATTTTCTGGAACAGATATGACAGCACTTTTTGGCAATTTTCTGGAACAGATATGGAAGGAATTGGAGGAGGAAAATTTTCATTGTTTAAAAACGATGGGAGGCATCTGTATTAATAGCAAAGTAACAATAACTGACAAAAACAGTTAAACAAAATTAACTGTTTAATTTCGTAATTAATTAATAATTAAAGCCCAAAAAGTTAAATTAATTCGGCCAAAAAATGTAGGAGATTTTTCTAAGCCCAAGCCCAAGCCCGAACCGGCCGCGTGTGAACCTTTGACCGAAAGTCAACCCGTGCATAGCTTAGGTCATCTCCCCTTCAAAGAGTTGGGATACCCCAAGGCATTCAAGCCTTAGTCCATCATTTGGGTTTTATTAACTCATTATTTTCCCACTACTCTTCCAATGTGGGACAAGAGTTGAAACATACCCAATACATTAACTTTCATTGCTTTGTGAGTCACTTTTGGGACATATTTATCATTCATAACTTAATGAAATTGGACATGTGAATATATTACGTTAATTTCCTTGCGGAGGAGAACGCATTCGTATATTTTTTCACAATTATCGTAGCGTGGGTCTCACCTAAATTTGAGCTCAAAGTTGTTCAAAATTTTGTCCAGAAAAATCTGGACAACTTTATAAGTCCAATTTTTCAACAAGCCTCCCACAGACACGCCCTTGCGCATCCCCGCTCCTTGCCCCTACCTCTCTTTCCTCCATCCCTATCACCAGTTAGTTTTCTTCCTCTTGTCCATTAGCTTATGTGATTCTGTTATGATTTATTTTAATTCTGTTATGATATATTTAAATGACATGTTTTAACGTACAATTAAATTTTGAAGAGTTAATACATTGGCTTCTGGATTTATGATGTTTCCGATATTTTATGCACATGAATTAAAATAGCTTTCTCCACTATAACTAGACAATTGATGCTTGATTATTTCTATTTCTAGATAATGATGGGGTTGGGGGTTGGGGGGGGGAGGGTCATAATACCAGTGTTCTAAAATCCTCGCCTGGGCTCCGTCGAGGCGCGCCTAGGCTTGGGACTTGGGTGAAATGCCCCGCCTTCAGTGTTTTACACCTTATTCTTGGTAAAAGGCTTAAGGCACAGTTTTTTTTTAAAACAAAAACGCTTTAGTGAAACTATATCGCCTTTTAAAGATTTTTTTTTAAATCGGACCAATATCTCATTCGAAAGAATCAAAAGACAAATGGTATCCCAAAGCTCTCTGCCTCTCGTAAAAAAAAGCGCACGTTTTTTTTCTTAGTATTTAAAAAAATGGTATTTTAGTTTGCATTTATTTAGGCATATTTTAAGGTATGTAGCATTTTAGTATTTTTCATAGCGTTGTTATAGTTAAAAATGTCAAAATATATTAAAAAAGGCCTAAACGCCTTTTTACGCCTAATGCCCACCTAGGCTTCTAAGGCTTAAGGCTTGGCCTTGACGCCTCGTTCACGCCTCGCATTTTTTTAGAACCATTCACAATACCAATTATTTAAAAAATGTATGATAGAACTTTTGATATATTTGGAATCCATTTTTATAATAAGACAAAGGGAACCTGTGTTATTCATTGGTCTTCGAATAAAAAAAGTTCCGAAGGGTTGTACAATTTGAAGTTGAAGGGTTTATGATTCTAGGATAAAGTGTACATTGGATTGCCTGAATGTGACATTTCGCCTATTCTTATCCGGGGTGATCAGTCCATTATTAAATTAAACAGGAATCATTAATAGTTTCATTCTTAGAACCACTGTCGAAATTCAATTATTTTATTAATACCCTAATAGCCGGTGTCAAAATTTTAATCTTTTTATTAACATGCAATAATTTAAACTAATAAATCACATTCAGCACTCACGTAAGCAACATAATAAATAATAAAATAACTAAATAAATAAACGTATCTGGAATAAATACCCCAGACTGAAATCCACATGCAATAGTCCATAAAATAAAACCAAATCCAATACTAAAAATAAAATAAAGGTACAGTATCTCTAAAATAACCACTAGCTAAAGATGGGCGACATGCCCGACTGATATAACCGAATAATGAATGGAACGAATAAAGGTAAAATCTTCTACTACCGATGTCCTGCAACGTCCACAGCAACTGTAGCACGCCAAATATGAATGAACTCCAAAGCTTAGCGTCCTTGTGGCTGGACACCTAAAAGGTTTTTTCAAAAATGGATTTGAAACGGGTCTGAGCCCAAGATAACAATTTAAAAATATTTTGCAAGTATTTAAAATGCATCAAAGAGCATATATTGTATACATGTTAACTTTACGTTCCCTCACTTGAGATCCTCACCTCTCAACTAATGTGCACGCCTAACGTATACTTTTAAACTAACCTAATTACACTATTCTTCCCCGCCTAACTAGTTTGAATTAAGTCTCTCATTTCTTATTAATTCGTTGTGCACACCCTTATTGCCATACAATATGTTAACGAATTTTCAAACCCTTTTAGCTAGTAAAAATCACCAATTAAATATTAAGCTTCTACATACTTAGACTACTTTAGATATCATTATCTATCTTATCTACTAATGCACACGTAATAGAATAAATCACATGTATATATATACACCACTCTTGTAATATATACGAATACGGAATCCCCAGATGGAGACCTGAAATGCGTGCATACTCTGTTATCGAGTCCTGGTACATCACATACTAAGTAAAGGAATTCTGGTTCGGAATTGCTCTCGAAACATACATTCACAATTCACACAGTTTGGAGGTGAACATAGTTATAAGACTTTGGGCTATGCACACACCTAACATACCCAAATGACCGGTCACACCATCATACACACAAGTAGTTCTCAATCCCTATTTAAAATCCCCCCTAAATGGGCTCATAAGGATAAGACTATCCTCGACGCAGAACCTCCCATGATAACAGGTAGTCTAGATATGTTCACATACATAAGAGTTCACACAATAAGTATTCACACAACCCATATATACATATATCATTAGTATATGTATACACGCAATCCATAATATATCATGTATATAATGTATATAACTTTCAAATATCCTACATATTATTAATTTACCCTTATACTTCTCATCGTATATTCCTAAGTGTTTCCTACTACTCAAAGGGTCCTAATTATTCCTTTAAATTATTTCAGTAGTCATAACATCACCCTACCACTAGTTTGAACTTAGGTTCACTCACGCTCTCTGTGACCCGTTCTAATTCTCATGAATTTGTTACATTATTAGCCTCAATTCTTCTCACTTATGACTAAATTCCAACCCTATCATTAGCTTACTAGTAACCAAAATATCTCTCACTATATTTTAAAGGTATCCCAAAAGTTCACTCGATCATTATTTACAAGTTCAAATCTTAAATAGAGAAAATTTCCAAAATCTGAAAAACCAAATTGATTCGCCAAATGGCCGAATCGATTCGTCTTACCGAATCGATTAGCCTTGGGCTGAATTGATTCGAGAAGTGTCAGTTCTTCTCCTTCCTTACGCAGTTATGATTTTTCACCATGAAAAATTCTTCAAAACTCCATTAAGCTTCTTCAAACTCCCAACCAACTTAACCAATCATTTATTATATGTGTAGGGACAACTTTGAACGTAAATAACACATTAAATATTTTAGATTCAAGAACATATCAAACTTAATATGCACATAAAACCCTAGATTCTCATATTCTTCATCTCTTTCAATAAAAAATCTAGATTTCTTCTTCTTCTATTATTATTATTATTATTATTATTATTATTATTATTATTATTATTATTATTATTATTATTATTATCATCATCATCATCATCATCATCATATAATATGTTCTGATTTCATTTTATATTCACATAAGAATTCAATCTACATGTAATTCCTACCCAAAATCATGAATTAATTCTCCAATTCAACTCCAAAATCATTTATTCATGGGTATTATTCAATTCTAGTCTAACATGGATAATAGATGCACTCAAATTTTGTAAGATAAACACTTGCCTGGAATTGTAGGTTTAATTTTATGCATAAAGGTGTTGGAGTTGCCTTACTCTCCTCCCGTTCTACACTCCAGTGGTGGTGGTGGTGCAAAAATGGTGTGAAAAGCCTTCGAACTACTCTCCTTCCTCCTTTAGTGGCCTCTCTCTAATTTTCTAACTTCTAACCCTAGAACTCTCAACCTAACTGATGATATAAATCTAGCAAACTCATAGGTTCCTTTACCTTAAAGGTCCAAAAGACAGAAATACCCTCACGGCGTGCCAGTTTGGCCTAAAAATGCCCCGAGATCTTATTCAAACTCCCGAGTACACTGTTTTGACTATCTTGGGCCTTTCGGACATACTGGCGTACTCGAAATGACCATTTGGATTACCCATAATTAAATTATATTTCGTCTCATAAATTTAAGTCCCGACACGACTGACACGCGCGTCCCGACTAAATTATCGTAATTGCCGTATTTCTCACTCACGACAATTATAATGTACTCTTATTAATTTATTACTCATTCAATTAGTAATACTCAATAAAATACTTACAAATAATTATTAACCCTTGTCTCGCTAATTAATATTTATTTTATATCGAATTAATTTCCCATTTTAATTTAATTAAACCCAATATAAAAATCATTAAAAATATGAGGTGTTATATTGATGTGGTGCATGTTGATTCATCCCAATCTTAGAATTTATTAGATAGTTGGAAGGTGATAGGCATTATAATTAATGGGTAGAATGGAGAATCGTGATTGATTTTTATGCGTATTCTTAGGAGAAATCCAAGAATGGTTGACATTTCAAGGGTTTGACAATTCTTGGAAAGATGAAACATTGATGGGTTTTGTTGTTACTCCTTGATTCTTTCCAGATTATATGCGCATATGGTTAGATTTTATGTAATTTTTTATGTAAATATTATATATGAACTAAAATAAGAGATGACCTTGAGACAAATAAGCATCACCCAAATATTTTGTTTTGTTTGGTCTAGAAAAATAGGTTGGTATGGGTTGACGCTCTCACACACGTGCACACACATGACATTCAAATTTCAGGTGTAGTTGTTTCTCGGTTGGGTACGATATTTTATCAGATTAATTTACCGTGTATTTGTTTGAGTTTTGAATGTATGAGCGTGTGCATGAGTTTCAAACGCGATTCTTTGA
The DNA here is from genome assembly GCA_949130495.1 of Sambucus nigra. Lineage (NCBI taxonomy): Eukaryota > Viridiplantae > Streptophyta > Magnoliopsida > Dipsacales > Adoxaceae > Sambucus > Sambucus nigra. Next base: position 465,344,060 of record OX422222.1, on the reverse strand, counting down.
ACATGAGTTTTTTTTAGATTTATTGTATGTGAATCATATTGAGAATGTATAGTTTTGAAATTATAATAATAATAATAATAATAATAATAATAATAATAATAATAATAATAATAATAATAATAATAATAATAATAATAATAATAATAATAATAATAATAAAGAAAGTATATGCTAAATGTAACAAAGATTTTTCCTATTTAATTCCATATATTTGGTTCGTTAGTAGATAATCTTCCACTTTATTTATCGGTTTGGTTTAGTGAATATTTTTCATCATCATCGTTAACGATTTCTAGAAAGTTGATCCTTCCAAGGTATCACTCCGTCAAATCTATTTTCCTTTAGGCATTTGTTGCTTGAGAATTAAGCCTCGTGTAGGATGATTCTAATTGGTTGCAAAAAAGAATTAAGCCTCATATAGTTTTTATCTTATAATATGGTTACTTGCTTTCTCATCCAAAGTTATCATTAGTTAGAGTCAATTTTCCTTTTTGTTTTAATACTTTTTGGACTTCATAAATGATACCTGTTTGCTTAACATTTTTAGGGGGCGAATGTCAAATTTCAAAATGTGTAATATCAACTGGAATTTTGTTTGCTTAATGAGCTTTGGAAGGTCGGAGTGGGTGATCGAAAACTACAATGAAGTGACCCGACAGGAGGCATGAATCACCCCAAATGTATCAAAGTAACCAGAGGGAAGTGACATTGTCTTCATCGAACTCCCAATTTCTGCTGTTGACTAGTATATGCTATTTTTAGGGTTAACAATAGGATTCTGGAGGGAAAACCCAAAATAGCAATCGTGTGATTTAAAAAGAAGCACGGACACCCTAAGACGTATCAATGTATCCTCTGGGAAGTGGCCATGTTGTTATTGGACACCCAATTTCATAAATTCAAAAGTAAATTTTTATTAAGGGTTAAAAATGGGATTTATGGGTACAAATTTAAATCAACGGCTAGGGGCCAAAAAAAGAGGAAAAAACGCTCTAAGAGGTTACAAAGATACTTTTCAGGGTGATCTTGTCCTCATCGGATATTCGATTAAGAAAATTGCCTACTATAGCTTATATTGAGGCTAAACATGGGTTTTACAGGGTAAAAATGAATATTACAATAAAGTGGCATGAAAAGATAGATAAACATTCTTAGAGGTGCAAAATAAACTTATAGGAAGTAACCATGTCCTCTTCGGACACCCAGTTTTTGAAATTGACCAGTAAATACTTATTTTAAGGATAAAAATGATTTTTAAGGGTCAGAAACTCAAAAATCATCACAGTGACATGAAAGGAGCGATGGACACCCAAAAACTCACAAAATTAACCTAAGGGAAGTGGTGGTCTCCTAATCCAACTCCCAGTTGTCGAAATTTATTAGTATAAGCTCGTTTTTTGATTAAAAATGGACTTTATGATGGAAATACTCAAAACATCAATTGAGTGGCCCAAATAAAGGCACATACATACAAAAGATACAAAAGTTACTTATAGTAAGTGTCATTGGTCTCATTGAACTCTCTTTATATGAAATTGACAAGTAGATGATCATTTTGGGGTTATCAATGGACTTTAGTGGGCAAAAAAATTGAAAACTACAATAAAAAAAGTCTTGTGTTCATGCATATTAAAGTGGATTGAACATTCCAGGTGGCTTCTCTTCATCTTTGTCATTCTCTGGATCATAAAAATGCAATAAAAAATGTGATGGCGGAAGTCTACTTTAAAGAGGAAGAATTCCAAGTAGTCGATTTGTTTGCAACTAATAGAGTTCTGTATAGGATAAGGATACTTTTACATTAATCTTTTATGTTTCTCTTTAGGATCCTCCATTTCCATTTCCACAGAGTTGGAATTTTGGAAAATGGAAAGAATTTTCTTTAGAAAATATTGAGAGAAAAGTAAGAATCAAGTAATCGGCTCGTATATACCACCAATAATTCATTTTTTACTTTCTCAAAAAGCTTGGGTTCATTGCTAAAGTGAAAATAATGACATACCCTATCCTTTTCCTTTCTTAATTACTTCTCAACATTAAACATTTATGTTCCCCACATAATACTCAAGAAGGGGGGGGGGGGGGGGGGGATTGACTTTAACAATTTTTTGGGGGTCAAATTATAAATTTCAGAAAATATTTAATTTAAACACCTTTGTGACACCCCGCCTAATTAAACATCAGGTGATCAAGCCTTTATTAAATTAAAACAGGTTTCTCAAATGGTTCATTCTTAGCATCATTGTCGAAAACCTTTTAATCACTAATCACCTACGTGAAAATTAGACCGGTGCCAAATTTTATCTTTCTTAAAACAATTAAATCAACTCTGCGGAACAAAGTATAACAATCACCATGTACTATAACCCAATCAACAAAGTATAAGTATAAAAGAATAAGAGTATTACCGAATAAACCATCAGCTAAAAATCTCAAAACAACAATAGAACAACCACTAGTCTGAAACTAAACATCTGAGACTGATACCGGACCATAAGTCCATACATAGAATAGTGTGAGGTCTTGCACTAGATCTAAAAGAGAGATATCGTCTAATCAAAATCCTGTAAGCATCCACTGTGCTACAACTTCGAGTCCCTGGAATGAAATCAGCATACATGGCGTCCCTGTGGCTGGACACCTAAAAGGTTTTGAAAATATTTTATAGCAAGAGTTAGTACTCAAAACATTTTGAAAATATTTAGAAAGCGTTTATCACAATATAAAATGTGGTTATTGATTACACATGTTAGGTTCTCATACACTCTCTTGAGTTTACTCTCCTCATCTATTGTGCACACCTAACGTTCTACACTTAGCCTGCCTAGCCATATCTTCCAAGCTAACTAGAACTAAAGTCATCATCTGAACTTATCTATACCTAAGTTCTCGTACCGCCCATACCGTACATCCATTTCATTAACATCTCGCGAAGATTAATTAATTCTTAAGTAATATTTTACCTATGTTATGATTCAAAACTTCTCATTTAGTTTCACTACTAAATTTCTACAATTCTCATAATTAATATCTTTCCACGTTTGTAATTAAGTTTCACTACTTAAATTGCTAATTAGATATTCTCTATCTAACGTTTTGTTTCGTAATTAAGTTTCACTACTTAACTTACCAGTGTGATATGTATCGTTAAACACATCATATATCAATCTACTAATACACAAAAGTAGAATATCATTAAGTATTTATTTTCACACACCATATATACTAAATGTTGATACCGAAATTAATATGCTGACGTGGATGAATCACAAGAAGACACGTGTCAATCTACGTGGCACATTTCTACATCAACGAGGAACTTTACTCACCGATCAAGTCAGACACTCCGAGCAACAGGTGTACTCCGAGGAACTCCACTGCTCCGAGAAACTCCTGAACGACGAGCAACTAAGGCGGTCCGAGCTGCATCTCGGCCATAAGCATTAATTGCCAGATAATCAACAGTTCAACTATTCATTGAATGCTCATCATACAGATGTATACTCTTAAAGGGCATTAATTGTCTACCCTTTCACATGTACAGCCTAAGGGCTATAAATACAATGAATCATCCTCATTCAAGGGGATGGGAGTTTCTTGATAGAATCATATATCGAGAATTACTAACATTCGGCAATAACAGAAACAGTGGACGTAGGCCATTCTCATAACGCTGAACCACTTTAAAAATTCTTTGTCTCATTTATATTTATCTGTGATCAAATAATTAGAAGCAATCTAATTTTTTACATCAACAGATTGGCGCCGTCTGTGGGAAACGACTGTTGTTATCGTTTTTCACCAAAAATCATCCATTATCAATGGCTGACAATTCGGAATCCAGCAATCGAAACGCTGGAAACGCTGGAAATCTTCCAAATCCATCTGCACCATCATCTATTCCAGATCTGGCTGGAATAATGACCAATCTGGCCCAAGGTCAGACCGCCATGCAAGAAACCATGCGGCAACTCATCCAAACTCTTCATGGTGGCGCACCTGCCCATTCGGGACAACGAAGTGGTCAGAGACAAACTCATTTACTTTCTTCACGATCCAGGCGTACAGATTCATATCGTAATGAGGAATCTGATGATTTCTCTTATCAACCTGGGCGAACTTCATCAATACGGGCCACAGATACTGAACAACGTATTACTCTCTCTCCAGAGAGGACTAGTGCCCTGCAAATATTGAGCAGGGTGTCTCCTTTTAATCGATTAGGCCCTAGGAAGAATAAGAGTCCACCTAAGTCTATGTCGAGGAGTTTTCGACAACCATCAGATCTAAGAGAAGGATCAGCACAATCACGGCCAGCTGCTCGTCAGGATAGGTCTCAGGAGGCCACATCAGCTCGATCAATTGCTCGAACCAATAGGCCCGAGGAGGGAAACGACGCATGGAAAGGCTCCATTCAAAGATTGGAGGATAGATTGGGAGAAATGGCTAAGGCGAAGAATCCCCTACAACGAACCTTTGTTCAAGGGACACCTTTTGTCCAGGCCATTGTGGATTTTCCTACACCGTCAAAGTTTAAAGCACCTGTGGTGACCCCCAAATATGATGGAAAGACAGATCATATTCTTCACATAGAGCAATATCAAGCTGCCGCCGACATCTATGCTGTCCCCGACGAGATGAGATGTAGAGCATTCTCGGGAACTCTTACTGGATCTGCCCAGATATGGTAGAACAATCTTCCTCGGGGTAAGATTTCAACTTTTTTTCAACTGGCCGAGTTATTCATTGGGAATTTTTATTTTGGGTCAAAGCCAGTAAAACGAGTAGCGCATTTATTAAGCGTTAGACAAAAAGCTGGAGAGAGTACTAGAGACTACATAACTCGTTTCAATAACGAGAAGCTAGAAGTTATAGATTACGAAGAGAAGACATCAATCACCGCTTTGATGAGTGGGTTGTTGCCCAATAAGTTGTATTACACTTTAGCTAAAGATCCACCTACAACTATGTCGGAGTTGATGGAAAAAGATGCCAAAATTATGAATGCCGAGGAGGCTATGGCTGCGAAGAAGAATATGGATAAAGAAACCAAGGTGGAAGTCGACAAAGCTAAAAAGAAAGAGAATAAGGGCAATGGTGGTGACAAGAAGTCCAAAAATAACAGGTCGTCATGGGATGTCTTGAAAAAATTTGATAATTATACTCCTTTGAAAATGGGTATCAACCATGTATTAGAAGAAATCAAGAACAACGAGGAGATAAAATGGCCAAAGAAAATGAAGTCAGAACCAGATAGAAGGAATAGAGATAAATATTGCGAGTTTCACAAAGATCATGGCCATATGACTAAAAATTGCATAGCCCTCCAGAATGAGATTGAAACACTCATTAGACGAGGAAAATTGTCAAAGTATGTTGATCGAAGAAACGAAAGAGGAAACGATGACCGAGCAAGAGAGAGATCCAGATCTCCTCGTCGGGCAGAAGAGAACAGGAAAAGAGATCATGAAGATGATACCGAAGATGACCTCGATCTTCCCAAAAAGCCAAGGCAACCAGAACGTGAGGTATTTTCAATACGTTTTGGGTCATTTGATTGTAATGTTATTACAGGTGGAGATGCAGGTAGGGGAGACCTTACTGCAGAAAGAAAATCTTACCTCTGTGAGGCTCAAGCTTGCTCATATATTCAACGGATAAATTTAGCCGAGGAGGATCGTCCGAGGAAGGTAAACAAAGAAAAGCTGGTCATTGGTTTTTCAAAAAACGACCTCACAGGTGTCCTATACCCTCACGATGATCCTCTGGTGATCAAAATGAGGATGAAAGAAGTGATGATTTCCAGAATTCTGGTAGACAATGGTAGCTCGGCAGACATCATGTTCTATTCGTGCTTTAACAATTTAAACTTAAAATTATGTCAATTGGAACCTTATCACAGACCTCTCCTGGGTTTTGCTGGCAAAAAAGTTTTTCCACTTGGGACGATCAAGTTGGATATATTCATTGGTACATGGCCTGCTTGTCGAACAGAAAGAATACGCTTCTTTGTGATGGATAAGAATGTTCAGTCAGCTTACAATATCATCATGGGAAGAGTTGGTTTGAAGAAATTCGAAGCAGTCCCATCTACAGTACATCAGTGCTTAAAATTCCCAACAAACTTTGGAGTAGGAGTTGTGAAAGGTGATCAAAAAGTAGCTCGGGAATGTTATTATTCATCTGTCGAGCAAGAGGAGCTTGAGGAATCAAGGAAAAAGACTACTACCTATCAAGTGGATGAAGGTACAGAAATTGAAACACTGGATCCTAGAGATGAATGTCAACTTGTAAAAGGACAGGTGGTGGAAGCTACAGAGAATGTCATTCTGGACGACGAGCATCCTGAACGAACAACTCAAATAGGTTCATCGTTGGATGCTTTAATAAAGCAGGAGTTGATAATTTTCTTGAAGAGTAGAAACAAAACTTTTGCATGGAGTCATGAAGATATGCCAGGAATAGATCCAAATTTCTTATGTGATGAGCTCAATGTGAATAAGGAGATCAAGCCTATAAAGCAGAGAAGAAGAGTATTTAGTCCCGAGAAGAATCAAGCTATACAAGAGGAGGTCGAGAAGCTCCAGAAAGCGCAATTCATTGAAGATGTTAAATATCCAGATTGGTTAGCAAATGTGGTGATGGTAAAGAAGAAAAACAATAAATGGAGAATGTGTGTTGATTTCACCGATTTAAACAAGGCATGCCCAAAGGATCACTTTCCATTGCCCAGAATTGACCAACTGGTGGATGCTACCTCGGGGCATGAGCTACTCAGCTTCATGGATGCTTACTCTGGCTACAACCAGATCAAAATGAAACCTGAAGACAGGGAAAGTACGTCTTTCATTACCCCTAGGGGAACTTATTGTTATAATGTTATGCCTTTTGGTTTGAAAAATGCAGGTGCGACATACCAGCGGCTGATGAACAAGGTCTTTGCCGAACAAATTAGTTGCAAGATGGAAGTCTATGTCGATGACATGCTGACAAAAAGCAAAAAAGCTGTCGATCATCTAGTTGACTTAGGTCAGACCTTTGATCAACTGGATAAATATCAAATGAAACTAAACCCGACGAAATGCATATTTGGAGTACGAGAAGGAATGTTCCTCGGGTACATCGTCAATCAGCGAGGCACTGAAGCAAATCCAGAAAAGATCAAAGCTCTTTTAGGGCTGCGATCTCCAACAACGAAGAAAGAAGTACAGAGTCTCACAGGACGAGTTGCAGTGCTCAACATATTTGTATCCCGAGCAACTGATAGATGCCTCCCATTCTTCAAAACACTTAGAAAAACTTTCGAGTGGAATGATGAATGTGAGAAGGCCTTTCAAGACTTGAAGAAGTATTTGGGAGCACCTCCACTGTTGTCCAGGCCAGTAATGGGAGAAAAATTATACTTGTACCTGGCAGTATCAGAGAATGCAGTTAGCTCGACATTGATCAGAATGGAGAATGGAATCCATAAGCCAATTTATTACACAAGTAAGGCTTTCCGAGGTGCAGAAATCAGGTATCCAAAGCTGGAAAAATTGGCATTGGCATTAATTGAGGCAAGTAGAAGAATGAGGCCATATTTCCAGGCCCATACCATAGTTGTATACACCGATATGCCATTGAGACAAGCCCTTCATAAGCCAGAAAAATCAGGGAGATTGATGTACTGGGAAATAGAGCTCGGTGAATATGATATAATATATGAACCCATGTCATCGCTTAAAGGGCAAGAGTAGCGGATTTTATAGCAGAATTCACCTATCCTGATACCCCCGAGGAGCAAAAGCAGCTCGCCGATCAACCTGTGGATGATACAGGATCAATAGACACTGGCTCAGACCAACTTTAGTTGGTAAAAGGGCAAGTGGATGTTACAGGAATAGCAGACGCTGGCTCAGACCAACTTAAGTTGGTAAAAGGGCAAGTGGATGTGACAGAATCATCAAATTCGAGCTCAGACCAACTTAGGTTGGTAAAAGGGCAAGAAAAGATGGTCGACAAAGAAAAAGAAAACTCAGGGGATGGTGAAAAGAAGCAACAAATATTTCATCGAGGAACTCTATCAGATGAGAAATTAGAAGACGAGTTGCCTATATGGAAGTTGTATGTAGATGGCTCATCTTGTGCTACAGGCTGTGGAGCAGGTATCATTTTGAGCAGCCCAGACAAAGTCGACATGGAATATGCATTGCGATTTCAGTTCAAAGCTTCCAGTAATGAGGCTGAGTATGAGGCCATGATAGCAGGTCTTAATTTAGCAAAGACTATGGAAGCGCAGCAGGTGATGGTATTCAGTGATTCTCAATTAATTGTGAATCAGATGTTGGGAACATATGCTGCTAAAGGAGAATTAATGGTCAAGTATCATGCAAAGGTGATGAAGTTGGTGACAGAATTTATTACCATTTAATTGATCAGAGTACCGAGAATGGAGAATGCACGAGCAGATGCACTGGCCCGACTAGCATCAGCTACTCGTACCGAGCTGCGAAGAACGATACCAATTGAAGTGTTAGAAAGTCGGAGCATAGATGAAGATCTGACGATGAATTATATCACCCTTGACTTGGGACCATCTTGGATGGATCCCATCAGGGCATATATTGAGGAGGGAGAATTATCGGGGGATAAGCTCGCTGCCAAGAAATTGAAGTTCAAAGTTGCTCGGTATGTATTAACTAATAGTGTTTTGTACAGACGAGGAATCATGGAAGGATTGCAGAGATGTGTACATCCCTCCGAGGTGAAAGAATTGATTAAAGAGATCCATGAAGGGTCATGTGGAGCTCATGTGGCAGGTCGTACTCTTTTACAAAGGGTAATGACACAGGGATACTACTGGCCAACGATGAGGGCTGATTGTATAGCCTATGCTAAGAAATGTGACAAGTGCCAGCGTTTTTCCTCCATACGACGAACTCCACAAGCATTGTTGACACCTATAACTTCCCCTTGGCCATTTGCCATGTGGGGGATAGATTTGGTTGGACCATTGCCAACGACCAGGGGAAGATTTAAATACCTCGTCGTCGCAGTGGATTATTTTTATTAAGTGGATAGAAGCTGAGCCTCTGATCAATATGACTTACGAGAAGGTATATCAATTTGTCTGGAAAAACATCATTTGTAGATATGGTCTTCCTCATGCATTTATCACCGACCATGGAACGCAATTTGATAATGAAGAATTTGTTGATTACTGCCATCAATCCAACATTTTAAAGTTCCATTCGGCACCAGGTCATCCCCAAAGTAATGGACAAACTGAAGTGACGAACAGGACATTGCTAAACGGATTGAAGAAAAGGCTAAGTGAGGCTAAAGCAAATTGGATTAACGGGCTACAGTCAGTACTGTGGGCTTATCGTACTACTCCCCGAGCAGCAACTGGAGAATCACCATATATGCTGGCGTTTGGAAGTGAGGCTGTAATACCTGTCGAGTTGGGTCTTCCAACACACAGAGTCCTGAATTTCAATTCCCCAATCAGCGACTTAATGAGAAGATTGGATTTGGACATGCTCGAGGAGGTTAGAGAAGAGGCAGCCATTAGGAATACTGCTTACCAATAACGAACAGCTCTGTTCCACAATAAGAGGGTGAAGAAATGCGACCTAAAAGAAGGAGATTATGTGCTAAAGAAGGTCATTCAGAAGCACAATAAGTTAGAAGCAAACTGGCATGGACCATACCGAGTTACAGAAGTTGTTCGACCAGGAACTTACCGAATAGCAACTCTAGAAGGAGAAGAGTTTAAGAATGCATGGAATGTTGAACACCTACGCAAATACTATCAGTGATGTAAAAATGTAAAGCATTTCCATCAATATGAATAAAACGATGATATTTTGCCATCTTCTCTCCTTTTATTGAAAGTTTTTCCCGGAATACTAGTGTTACACACTACGTCGCTCAGCAATAAAAACAACATTCATAAAAATGCTATCTCCGGTTGGTTAGGAAACCATACTCCTTTGGTTAGGAGGCAGACACTAGCTCAGACCAATTTATTTTGGTAAAAGGGCAAGTGGACATCAAATTCGAGCTCAGACCAACTTAAGTTGGTAAAAGGGCGAGAATGACATTCCTAAAAATGCCAGCTCCGGTTGGTTAGGAAACCATACTCCTTTGGTTAGGAGGCATACACTAGCTCAGACCAATTTAGTTTGGTAAAAGGGAAAGTGGACATAATAGAATCATCAAATTCGAGCTCAGACCAACTTAGGTTGGTAAAAGGGCGAGAAAGGATGTCGACGAAGAACAAGAAAAAATGCCAACTCTGGAAGAAAGAAATATTTTACAAAAAATCCAAAGTTGGTCAAGAAAGAAAATTCACCAAGTTATATTGGTAGAAAAGCAAAAGATGCCAACCCTTGTTGGTCGGGTATATTTTACAAATATTACCAAGTTAAAAATTTTGTCACTATCCTTTAATCAGTCGAGAAACAAAACATCATTATTTTGGGTCAACCAAATGATTATTACAAATGTAAGCTAGTCGACAACAAGTTTTAATCAACTACAGTTGGTCGGCAAATTACATAATATTGTTATCTTTTAAACAGTCAAGCTAGTCGACAAAACACAAAACGTTATTATCTTTTTAACAGAGATACATATACAAATGAAAAACATTTTGCAAAGATAATAACAATCAACATTTGCAAACAAAATTATATGTATTTCATTGAATCCAAAAATGAAGTACAAGAATGAATACATCGATTTGAAATGTATAAACAACTATTACATCAAAGAATCCTATTCTATTGATCTCTTTCCTTGTGCTTTTGAAACAGGCTCCTCGCCAGCAGGAGGATCTTCCAAGCAAAGGGGAGAATTAATGAAGTTAGGATCTTGAAGCATTCTGACGTTCATTATGGAAGGTATATCTAGTAAATGCTCAGGACGAGATAATTCTGCCTGTGAATGAAGGTTATAGTCACCAAGGTACTCTGAGATCAAGCAACGAGGAATGGCCCGAGCAGGGATCCAACTCATGTCAAGTTTGAAAGGAGGAACATATAGGTCAAGCAGCCCAGGGGCATGATAATCCCATAAATAATGACCTTGCTCTAGCTTCAGTACACCTAGGGCATTCAACCATCCCTGTTTTTTAGCTTTCATTGTTAGCATATTCAATGAGAGCATCCAAATGACAGAGGGACTCATTGTAGCCTGCCATCCAAAATTCACGAGGTTGTTTATGGAATTGGAAAGTTAGTCTCTCTAACTGCTCATGAAGGTTTCTGGCAAAAATATCCTTATGCTCCAAGGCAGACTTCTGAGCAGCAAGTTCCCCCTCCAGACTTTGTACTTTCTTGGACAGTTCAGACAAGGTTTGGTTTTTTACAACCAATTAGAATGCTTGGTTTTTCAAGGCTGCTTGAGTATGAGCTTCTTCAATGGTAGGACGAATAACTCTTGGTCATCCCCGAGAACCTCTTCCTTGTCCCCGAACAGCAGTTGAGGGGCCAGCTCTTCTCAAAGTTTCTAATTCTTCTCGTAACTTGGCATTCTCAACTTCTAAAAAGGAGAATCCTTCATCGGTAACAGGTACCAAGGCAGTTGAAGATGAAGCAGCAGACCTCAACTGAGCTAATTCCTTTTACAAATTATTATTCTCTTGCTCCAGTAGCTCAGCGATTTGCCTGTGCTCTTCAACCTCTGTCTTCAGCGTTCTCTCTCTCACTTCATAGCCAGCAAGCATCTTATCATAGCCTTTTTCAGCACTGAGTTGTTTGATTTTCTTCTCATACCCTTCGTGCAAAAGTGCTGAAGACTCTTTATACGGCTGCTGAAGTTCATCGAGAGTACCTTGCAAATCTTCAATCATTTCTTAATAAGCCACATTATTGGATACAGTACGATCAAGAAGACATTTCAAGTACTGATAGGCCTCAACTGCTTGGTCTGAAACATCTCGACCAAGGATGTCTACAACCTGGGACTTGTCCAAGTCAGTGTGACCAGCTTTAAAATATTCATTACATTGTCTGAGTAGAGTTGTATCATGAGCAGACAGCAATTCCATTCTAGCCATAAACTAGTAAAGAAGAGAAGGCAAGGGTTAATAAGAAAGCAAACAGAACATCAACAATATAGAGGAACAGAGAAAGGTCATTTTTATTACATCATAGAGAAAAGTACAATGTTCGGAGTACAGATGACAAAAGAAAATAAAACAAATACCGAACAACTTCACACCTTTTCCTTATCTCCCAAGACTTTCTCGGGAGGCTGGGACGAGGAGCTCGGTTGCTCGGTGGGAACAATAATTTGGACTGCAGGAGCAGGAAGTTGTTTAGAGGGAGAAGGCAGAGATGAATGCTCCTCGTTGACAGGCTAAATGGGTTGTGGGGCAAGGATTTGATCACCCACTACCATTGAAGACTCCTCAAAGGCAGCTTCGTCCTCCTCTTCATCTTCAATATTTGGAGGAGGACCAGGAAGATGCTGTTGAAACAGCTCTGAGCCCTCATCCACCTTCAACTCTTGCAAGGCAACAACCGAACCATCTCGGAAGTACTTAAGACTCCCATACTGCACTTGGGACATCATGGCTGCTACCCCCTTGTTCCATCCTTTATCCCAGCCAGTGCTGAAGGACTTCTTCACTGCCATTTTTCTTTTCATTTTCTCCGAGGAGAGCTTCTCGGATAGAAGATCCTCGGTGGCCTTCAACTTAACTTCCACCTCCTCCTTCTGGCGATTTACGTCTCGCAGAAGGATCAGTTCTTCCTCTGCCATTCTCAACTTATTTTCAAGCTCCCCAAAATTCTTGAGCTTCTCGGCATACTTTTATTCTCCCCCTCCAAATCTTTCACCTTATTCTCCAACCCTTTGGATATCTCAGCAAAGTGCATCTTCTCTGCCTCAACTGAAACCAATTTCTTCTCCCAATCAGCTTTATCCTCGGCATACTTTTGACGGGAATCCTTCAAAGATTGGGTCAAACCTAGTAAAGCATCCTCTACTCCGGACGAGGAGCTGGAAGCCTTAATCGCTTCATCCTTCTTCACAATGGTGTTAAAGCAACTCACCAGCTGAAAAAAGGAAATAACGACAAGTAAGCACAGAGATATATGTAATAATGGAAAGAAAGTTAAGAATAAGAGAAACTTTTTGAAGCAATGTGACGAGTAGCCAGGGATGTAAGCATATCCCGAGAAATATTCTCCTCAATTCCTTGGACCTCGAGAATAATCCAAGTCTTTACCGAGCTCATCGCAGAGCTCGGGGGAATAATAGTTGGAACACCAGCACCACTAACTGGGAGCTGGGGGATGGTTTCAGCCAAATTGACCAAGGAGGATTTCTTCAGTCTCCTCGGCGGCACTGCAGCAGATTCAACCAAGGAAGAACTCTTGGTTGGGGAGATGGTGATCACCTCCTGAGGAGCATTTTTCTTGCTCGGAGCCATTAGGGGCTTCTCGACAGCCTTTTGAGGTGCATCAGAAGGAGCCACGTCTACCCTTTGGGACATCAGTCTTGTTTCTTTTTCCCTCTCTAGCAGAGGCAGCCTCCTCGAAGATAGCAGGAACTCTTATTTTACCCATCTTCTTACTCAAGGGAATGTGAGATTCTGGAGAAGAGTCCACAGGAATTAACACTGGTTCACTAGTGCTGACCACAGGACAAGCAATGAAGGATGATGTATAGCTCCTGTACTGCAACAAGTATGAAGCATACCTAATGTGCTCGTCTGCAACTTTCGGATGCAAACCCCAGATAAGTTTCAAATGCTTGATATTAACTTCAGCTTCTTTTGGAGTTTTTCTCTTGCTGTCAACTGCAAACAAATACATATTGAAATATCAATCACACATTTTATCAAACATAATGAAAGCACAATTTCAGAAATAAAATAAGATAAAAATAACCTATACCATTGCCATAGGGAGGGCATCTATGACCTTGGAATACTTCGTCTCCAACCAAAGGGGCGTGTTGCCAGTTTTTAATAACTACCCCATGTTCAAAATAATCCCTATTGGCATCAGGGAGGTTGACTACTAAAGCCCTATTCAAAAATCTAGTTTTTAAATAAAAAACATTATCTAGAACATCCCATCTGTAACAATACATAATCTCAGGAATTCTTATACGAGTTCCATGAGTTTGATTTAACCTATACACCCCATTAACTATTCTCCATGTATTGGGGGCTATTTTTGCAGGAACAACATCGAAATACTGACAGAATTCTAAGCACAAGGGGTTTGGTGGAAAAGAAAATCCACATTCAGTAATAAAGAGGCTAGGGAACCAATGTCCCTCAGCTAAGCGAAAATAATCTGAAGGCTCAGAAAGATCCTCCAGAGTTACCCAAGAAGGGATAGAAAAATCAGAACGGAATTTCTTAAGAGATTCAATAACATAAACCATGGTGAATAAAAGAAATGAAGAAGAAGGAAGAAGATCTTACAGAAAAAAGGGAGATCTGTTGACAACGAACGGAGGAAAGGATGAACGCACAAGAAAGAGAGAGACAATCGAAAACTCGAAAGCAGAAATTGGAAAAAGCAGAAGACGATGGGATTGTCTATGAAGATTAAATACTTTTCCTCGGGAAACGGTGAAAGAAATGATTACAAAAAAAAGAAACTATTTCGCTACCGGCGGCTAAAAGGACAAAAAGTGCGCAAAGATTGAAGCGTTTATAAAAATTCAAAAAGGCGGATTCTGCGAATTTGGAAGGAAAAATAAATACAAAGGAAGCGTTCCTAAAAATCAGGAAGGTCATTTAATATTGCTATATTCCGAGAAAGAATGTTCCATACTCCTCAAATCTCGAACTATGAAACATTGGGGGCTTCTGTTGATATCGAAATTAATATGCTGACGTGGATGAATCACAAGAAGACATGTGTCAATCTACGTGGCACATTTCTACAGCAACGAGGAACTTTACTCACCGATCAAGTCAGACACTCCGAGCAACAGGTGTACTCCGAGGAACTCCATCACTCTGAGGAACTCCACTGCTCCGAGAAACTCCTGAACGACGAGCAACTAAGGCGGTCCGAGCTGCATTTCGGCCATAAGCATTAATTGCCAGATAATCAACATTCAACTATTCATTGAATGCTCATCATATAGACGTATACTCTTAAAGGGCATTAATTGTCTACCCTTTCACATGTACAGCCTAAGGGCTATAAATACATTGTATCATCCTCATTCAAGGGGACGGGAATTTCTTGATAGAATCATATATCGAGAATTCCTAACATTCGACAATAACAGGAACAATGGACGTAGGCCATTCTCATAAGGCTGAACCACTTTAAAAATTCTTTGTCTCATTTATATTTATCTGTGATCAAATAATTAGAAGCAATCTAATTTTTTACATCAACACTAAATATCAGTCATTACTATTATGTCCTTCTGACACACGTAAAGGACTCTTAATTCAGAATGATCCATCGACCCATAGTGAGAATTGGTTCAGAATGATACATCGAACCCAATTTATATATACACATATTCTTGCTTGAACTCTTTCATCACGCCACCAGTTCGAAGGTTTGGTTCGTCATTTTCCATCGACCCCAAACATATGATAACCCAATGTTAGTTTGAAATACTTCATCGACCCTAACATATAATAACCCTACGTTAGTTCGGAATACCTCATCGACCCTAACTTATCATAACTCTATGTTAGTTCGGAATACTTCATCGACCCTAACGTAGTTAATTTAGGTGTACATCTCTCAACCTAAGAGTTCATACAATTTAGTAAGTACACACCCGACCTATCAATCATACTTGTACGTAATATAGTATTCTCTTATATTAACCGTATCTGTCAATTTACGATTTCTCACTATCACATTTATTTGAGTATTCACTCAACTCTAAGGGCCCTAGTTACCCCTCACATATAATTTAAGTATTTATTAATTACCCTACTGGTCTATTACTTGAATTGACTATACCTCGCCTCGTAACTCAATTCCAAATTCCTCGATGCTCTACTCAATCGGTTTATTCTCGTCGGTCCATAATCCAAGTCCTACACCCAATGGCCTTACCGGACCACAACAATATACCTAATTGTCTTATTCTCACTCCCATATAAGTATAATGACGAAGTTTTTTGAATAAGGGTCCAGATTCTGAAAAATAAAAGTTAGGCAAAATGGGTTGTGAGAATCTGGTTTCGAAGAGCTTCTGGCAGCCGAGTAGGGTCTTGATAAGCTCGTGAGAAGCTAGTTGCAATGCTTATGTGTTTTACTTGTCTTGTTTGTTTTTTTCCCATTTCTCTAAATTGTTGCTAATTCTAGTGAATGATATAAAATGCGATTTTCGCTTGCGTAGAACAGACTTTGAACAGTGAAGTTTTTATATTTCAAATTCTAATTTTTCTTCTACTAGAATATGACAGTTTTTCTTTTTATTGATACTAATAGAGTTCTTTTGTAATGTGACACGTATTAATTTATCTATCCTTTTTTATTGGAGGAATTGGAAATTTCCATATGAAACTTTTGATACAGGTTAGTTTTACCCAACATAAATACTAAAATGGCTTACTGTTTATCTATTTCTTATTGTGTTAGTGTGCATGGGTATGTGCTTGTTCTGCTACAAAATAGTGTGCGGACTGCAAAATTATGTGTACGTTCACTTGTGTGTACTAGAGTTTGCACGTGTGCGTATTTGAAAATAGTGTGTGCTTTCTGTAATAATGACTGTATGTGTGTTTTTTGTTTGTTTGCACTATAATATGTAAGTACAATGTATGTGTGTGGGTGGTTGTGTACTAGAGAGCGTATGTGGTTGACCATGTGAAATAATGTCGAAATCAAAACTATGAAATAACATTCCATTTCTAAGGCATCATTGGGACACATTTATAAGAAAAATAATCTTAAGCAAGATAGTCTTTTCAAATCACTAAATGAGTTTTTTCGAATTGTTATAGATCTGATCAATCAGCTTTCTTTCTGTAATTCTTTTCCTTTTTCCAGACATAGTCAGGACAGAATTTTGATCTGTCTTATAACATTATATATTCTAAAGGAGAAATCTCCCTTGCTGATTATATCCCATTGAAGGGGAACCCGATTGTTTCGCTTAACTTATTCTTTTCTCCCTTTGACTAACTAGAACATAGCTTTGCAAATTTATGCTCTAGTTGCATATTTCTGGATGTATAACTTGTATATGTTCTTATTTACATGATTATTATGTGAATGAAAAGAAAGCTGGAGATTAGGTGTGTTTTAGTTCCACCCACCAAACACCACGGCTTGGCAGTACTCAAATTAGGTAACTGATTTTTCTTTATTTTTTTTAAATTTCCATGAGAAGGAACACACGCATAAAAAAATGAATTGGGAATAATTCATGTCAAATTTCTAGGTTGCTGAGAGGTTTGAAAGTCTCTCTCTCTCTCTCTCCCTCTCTCTCCAACTTATCAAAGTTATGTGATCATTATAAATTTGTGTTAGTGTTGTGTTGTTCTTAATGGAAATCAGTTGTACTTGTCTTTTGGAAGTAATATCCATTACATATAGTGGTTAGTGGATTTGCTTCCATTAAGTGGTGTCATCTTCTTGGAGTTATATCGTGTGTGGGTAAGCTTTTTCCTTAGCTTGTATGAAAGCCCATGTTAGAATTTTTACATCACATATACGAATGTGAAAATGGTCTAACTTTTTCTTCCAATGATTGTTTACTTCTAAAAAAAGTTAATTGAAATGAACTACCAACGGGATGGTCTTAAATATCCCCAATGTCCTTGTTATTTGAAAAATAATGGAGTATTGCATATGCCTTAGGGTATACATTTCTTGCGTTGGTATTCAACGATTTATGCAAGTTTGTTTCTTCATGTATTCTGAATATTAATGGACATCCCTTTCTTTCTTTCTTGATTCCAGTTTCCACAACTCAACAACATGACCTGATGGTTAGTCACTTTATCTGTTTGTTTTCATTAGGGATATTTTCTTAGTTTCTCATCTTTATTTAATTATACAGGTAAACATAAACAAGGAGAAAAAGATGTTTTTCAAATTCTCAAAGATGAACTAGAAATTGACCTAGAGAAAAATCCATAAGTTTGACGCGCGAATGGGTATTGATAAATATTAGCTTCTGAGGCCTAAGAGGATGACTTTTCAGTTTGTTGAAGAAGGCAATTGGTCAAAGGATGAAGGAATTATTAAGTTAAAGGTATTTTGTTAAATTCGGTCCCATGATATGATCTCTCAGTTTTACTTATGTCTGCTTTGATTATTTTTGCCTTTGTGGAGTCAAATCAGAGTAGCGTAAGTTAAGGTTCTTAAGGTGAAGCAAGCAACATTGGCAAAGGCAAAAGCAAAGTCTGATGATATAAATCCAAATTTACGCAACTTCTTTATTGGTACAACACAGTTTATTACGTAATAGCTTCTTAAAACAATTATGCGAGCTCCAATAAAAGAAAGTACAATAATGCAAGTAAAGAGAGAAATGCTAGTAAGGGGAGAGCACCAAACAAAACTCAACGGACAGTCAATGAAATCCCTTAATTACACTGGAGAGAGGCCTTCCATTCCAATATTGGATACTATTTACCATCAAATCGCATGAAGAACCTTTCCATTCAGGTAAAATATATATTCAACTCTCTTCCAACATTCTGAGACCATAATTAAAAATAATTTTAGAAACCATAATAATCAAGTTCGGGTTGAGGTTCATATGAGTGTTTCTTTAAAGGTTGTGTCATAAGTGCTTGTTATATGTTAATATATAACTGCATTATATGTATATTCATATGAATGTATAATATAAGTATTGTCCTATAACCGGACAAGGTCCTGAGTAATTTGTGGTTGAAACCTTCAATTCCATGGAATCACATCTCCTATTTGCATGTAGCAGTTAAGCTGCTTTATAGTGGCCTCTTTTATCATTGTGGTTTGTTGTTGATTTTCTATGAACATGTGACATCATAAATGAGGTAATTCACTACATCATAAATGAATCCCACATTTTGAATGTTTTCCAATTACTCTCAAGTCTGTGACGACAATTACAATGATAGTGTTTATTATAGGCTTTCGGAGGCTCAACCTTGCTTCTAACAATTGTTTTGGTCAAATACCCTTTACACACGAGATCTTAGAAAACTCATTCGATTATATCTTTCTAATACCCATCTCGTAGGCCAAATAAAATATCGGTCATATATTTACTCTTCCCTGATTTACTTAGACCTATCCTGTAATAGACTCGACCTGAAATTGATGAGTTCTTGGTATAATTCACTGAAGTATTAGATTTGAGTGACAATGAGCTACATGGCCTATTTCACAATCAATTTTTAAAACTTGTGAACTTAACAACTCTACATCTCTCATATAACAATGAATGAAGATTTGGGGATAGGTATGTTCTCAAACCTTATAAAACTTATGTTTCCTGGTCTCTCTCACAATTGTCCAATCTTCAATGTTAACGCAATCTTACCAATTTCGAGGAGAGATTCCAAATATTAAAATCTGAATTCACTGAGTCCTCAACTTATCCCATCAAAATTTTGTAGGTCATGGCCCATCATTGCTAACCTGCATATGGGAGAGTCTTTTAAACCCTTATTCTGTTAGCTTCTAGCTTTAGGCCCTTTTTTCTAGTCTACTTATATACCAATTTTAGTCCATTAGTAATTTGTTTAGTGTTTATAGTGTTGAATCTACTTATACTTAAATAAGTTGATTCCCTACAAAAATTTGGGTCATTTTGTTGCTGCTTTTCCCAGAATAAAAATATGAAATCATGATAATATACAATGATGAATAAAATAATTAAAATAAAGCATTCAATACTAGAAAGATGCTAGAGTGTAATATAAAGTATCTAGACATAGTATAATAGGCAAGTTCAGATAACACATCTTTTGATATAATATCCAAACTCAAGTACTTGTCCTTTGAGATATAGATTCTCAATTTTTAATTCACTTATATGATACTTGGGCTGCTGTGATTAGTAATTGAAAACTGAATCTCAAATAAGGTTTATCCATTGACATACTGAATACTGTGATTACACAAGATCAACCAAAATATGCATTTATGTTTATTTAATAATTTGTAAAATAACTCTTTGTCTTGTTCCTAATTTTTGCTGTAGTTTACAAAAAGTGACTAAATTCAGGTGTCATGGTTTTATTTTCCATGAGCATTGATGCAACCCGTTATTTCCCACTTTAACACAATTTCACTAACATACAAATTGTCTTTTAAATAAAAATAAAATCATCAAACACGAGTTTCTCGCACCCCCGAGCCCAACCTGGGTTGTGGGCATTAATCTTATCAGATACTCTCTCCCCCATTCATGACCGCATTCCAATTCACGCGTACCCTTTTTGGGTACTTTAGCACCCAAATCTTCAAATCTTGTGTCCTGCTTTTGTTTTGAAGAGTATAAGAAAATAACAAAAAAATCGAGAAAGAAATTATACATGTTATAAAGTTTATTAATTTTCTCATGTTCGAGTATATATACATAAAACTAAGTACCTTTTAAGTGCCAGATATAAAATCTTAATTCAAATAAATACATAATTTGATCGTGCGTGTTTAAGAGTAGCATTAATATCTAAATAAACTATATATGGTACCTAAAACGTTCCAAATAATAGTTCCAAACGAATCGAAAACTGAAATAGCATCCCAAATAAGTCCACCCCCAATGTACCGCATACCAAGCACTATAAGGCACCCATTCCCGTACCACAAACCAAAGCATTTCGCATTCTCGACAACTTTAGTGGGGGCTGCTCTCTTAGACTCTTATGTCGGCCAACCAACAGTTACTATATACTGGGATAAGCACCTAAGCCTATAACTAATATTTCTGATACTGGGCTAAGAACATAAGCATAGAACTAATAATACTAGGCACACTCATTAAATGGACTTTGCTTGGGCAACTATTCTAAGATGATTTTTTATCATTAGAATATTGAGAAGATCCACCATGAGCAAGGACAAGGACTGTAGTGCTACTGTAATCAGTTCTTACGCTTTGTACTTGTTGTGGTTTAACATGCCATATAAACCATATTTGTTTACACTTAGGTTTTCTTTAGTCATGTCATGGAGCTCTCCGAATCACTTTCAATTCCATCTGAAAAAGGAATATCGGTTTCCTCTTGCCCAAGTTTGTGTTTCTCCTTCATTTTTCTATAATATCGAGGAGACCATTCTTAAGCTTCTGTATTCTCATATTTTATGTGAATTTATGTATTTTTTTTAATAGTGTGTGTGGGGGAAGGTAAACGTGAACATTTAGTTAATTGGAAGGTTGTATCTACATTAAACGAAAAAGGTGGTTCAGATGTGTGTAATTTGAATAAAAAAAGTAGCTATTTTGGGTAAATAGCTTTGGATATTTCATATTGCCTCTTGATAAACTCTCTTTTTGGGGTTCAATTTTCAGGGGAAATATAGTCTCCAAGCAAATGGGTGGGGTTCCGAAGTAGTATTCAGGGGATCTTTTCTCTATTTATCGAATTTCAGTTTTTAAGGATTAGAGTCTTTCTTGTATAGTCTTCCTAGTTGTGGTGGGGGGGGGGTATAATTCCGTTTTTGGGATGATATTTGATTTTGGAATCGATCCTTTCCTAGTTGTGCATACTATGCAGTTTTTGCAAGAGACCTTTTGAACTAATTTAAACGCAAAATATTCTTTCTTTTGGTATATGACCTCGTGTTTGTTTTGTGTTGGTGGTAGAACTTTGTCTCACCCAGAGGAGTGAGTGAGTCCATTTCCTTCTCTCATGTATATTAGTGTAATTTTTTCAAAAAATTATTGAGTGCATCCTTCATCATGAGTTGCATCCATTATTGGTCTATGAATGGAGGGAATTTTTGGGTAAATTCATTATATTTGGTGTTTAGAGTCATATTTTTTGTGTGAATTTTGGGTCATTGAGTTTTTGCATGGGTGAGTTAGGGTGCATTGTGGTCATTGAGGGGTTTGAATGAGTTAAGAAAAATCTGTTAATATTTACATGTTGGGGGCATGAAGGTCATTTTTGCGCATTGTAGGCATTTCGGTGATTAAATTCATAAAGGTTCTGATGGAAATGGGTTCCTTTTTAGGGATTATATGTCATTTTTATTTTCTTTTGTATTTTCTTTTCTTTTATTATTGTATTTTTCTTTCTTTTGCTTTATTATTTAGAGGTAAGGAGTAGTAATGACATTTTTATAATTAGGGCCTTAGCTTAAAGCCTAAGTTACTCCTCCCCCTTAAATACCCCCATGTAAACCTCATTTGAGGTAGACTTGAATTTTGAAATAGAAAAGAGTAATACGTAAATGACGTCAAATAAGAGAAAGAAAAGATAATTCTCTCTCCAAACTCTCTCTAATCAAATCTCATAAAATGGAAGAATGACTCAAATGAGTCTATAAAAGAGGTATTTAAAGGGAGGAGGTTGCTTGGCCACTAAGCTAAGTATCTAATTACAATTATTCCTTTAATGCCAAATAACCTTCCTTCCTCTAAATACTAAACAAAAGGGAAAATACAATGAATACTAAAAATAAAAGAAATATTAAAAATGACTAAAATGACTAAAAATGACGAAAAGGCCCTTATTCACATCACTCCCCCCCCCTGAAAGAGTTCGTCCTCGAACTCAGAGGGGAAGGCCTTTAGTGTCACCATCAAGGATTGTAATAAGAGCTGTATGGGGTGGGACCTTCGGTGCCTCCTCAAGGTACTCAGGTCCCCTGAAGCTAAGAGAGCGTGACGGCGAGGGAGGGAACAATTTGAGGGTCGATGACCCATCACCCCATAGTTGTAGCATTTGAAGGTGATCGGATGAGGTGGTGACATAGGAGGGATCATGGGAGTTGGAGTAGCTGCAGTGGAGGGAGCCACAGTAGGAGCAGAAGTCACTGGTGCTGGAGGGGCTATCATGGAGTGGCTACGCGAAGGAGGGGCAGTCTGATGGAAGAACTCGACTTTAGTGGCGTACTCCACTGCCTTGGCAAAGGAGTTGACGTCACGTAAAGCGAGATCCCGCTGAATATAACTCTGTAGCCCGTGAATATAACGACTAATCCGCTGCTCCTCTCACCGAGACGGGCACGAGTACATAGAAGCTGGAAGCACTCGGTTTAGTCCAAAACTGTGTCCTGCAAAGAGACTGAACTCGCAAGAATAGGTCACTCTCATAAGTGGCGGGGACAAAAGATGACATCAACTAGGCCTGAATCTCCGCCCAAGTCTATATAGGAGGCTGACCCTCAAGAACACGGCGTTGCTCCAAGTCATTCCACCAAATACTTGCGTAATCTTGAAATTTAGTATCCGCAAGCAAGAATCATCGACAACCTTTTAGTCGCTTGTACTCAAATATCCGCTCCATGGCGGCAAGACAATCCACAACGGCATCAAATGACGTCAAGTGGGAGCAAGAAAATATAATTCTCTCTCTGAACTCTCTCTAATCAGATCTCATAAAATGGAAGAATGACTCAAATGAGTCTACAAAATAGGTATTTAAATGGAGGAGGTTGCCACTAAGCTAAGTATCTAATTACAATTATGCCTTTAATGGAAAATAACATTCCTTCCTCTAAATACTAAACGAAAGGAAAAATACAATGAATACTAAAAATAAAAGAAATACTAAAAATGACGAAAATTCCCTTATTCGCATCAGAGTATTACTCTCTCTAAAGTGTGTGTTTAGATATTTGTAAGAGCCTTTTGACGTGTAGTTTACGTCAGGTTCGTTTAGGTAATTTTGGGTTCATTGAGGCCATGATGGTATATGAATTGGTAAGTTTGGGCATTTCATCTTTTTAATGTCTTGGGAGCGTTGTTGTTTTTCAAAATAAGCGTGTTTTTTAGGTAACACGTGAGGGTCAATTCTGTAAATTTTCACCATTGTGGTGTTTATAATGGAGCATTTTTTTTTTGTATTTTTAGGCTAAATTACAAAGTTGTGTGGTGAAATTCAAAATTTTTAGGTGCACTATTCGCGGAGTGTTCCAGTTAAATTTTTGAAAATTTTTAACTTTTAAACGTGCGTGGGCTTAGTCTTTTCAGGGTCTAAAGAAAGCATATATCTTTAAAAAACGTTTTGTGAAATTGTCAATATAATTTTGAAAAAAAAATGTAACTCAAGTGCTTAACACATAGGAGGTCATATTCACTTGTCATTCACTTAACACACAAGAACACCTATTATCACTAGCCATCACATACATATCACCTCCCACACTAAAATTCACACTCGTTGTTCATCACACAAAGACATATCTCCTTAACACAGAAACACACTCACTAAATATTTCAGCCCTCATCAAATAGTATAACACTCACCAGATCACTTCATAACACTCACATTCATCTGCACGTCTATATTGCCTCACACTCACTGCCACTGTCAGCCTTTATTCTCACGATATACACACTAATGCTTATGAATTTAATGTGGATGAATTTAATTCTTATTTGTTGGTTGTACTTTTTTTGGTTGGGTATTTTTTCTAAATGGGGACATGTCACCAAATAAGAAAAACCACACACTTCCACCCTTTATAAAAATATCACTTCTCAGACTCTTACTTTGCCATTGTCTTTTCTTATACACTTACTTATCACCAACATCCATTCTAGTTACGTTTTCTCATTAATTTTCCATTTCAGTTTTATACTTTTTGAATGGGGTGTTGGTGCAAATTGCTATGAAATGTTATGGAAAAGTCACAACTATAATTCTTTGTTGGTGTAAAAGTTATTTATGTTGGGCAATTTATTGTCTTTAATAAAATGACATAATTCAAACATATATACCGACCAATCCACCTGCTGCAAATTACATACATTTAGCGCCACATTTTACCAACACCAAAGATTTGTACATTATAATCATTGTTATTGTTGAACATTGGTTGTGGAAAATTGTAACATTGGTTCTGGCAAATTGTAGTGGTTTTTGTTACTTTTTTTCAATTGGGATTCCTCGAACACAACTACTACAACCTTTTTCGAAACTTGTATGTGAAGGTTTTTGTTAAGTTCTCTCAACCATTTTATTCACCCATTCTGCAAAATTTCCCTCCTCCCACTTTGAAATTGCCTCGATTATATGCTATATCTCTCCATCAACACAAATTCCTATTCACTTTGGTTTACTAATTTGCAAAATTCATTTGTCTTTCTGGGTTGTGTAATGGTGCAAGTCTCTCATGGATGCATGATGAGAACATATTGACATGGTTATGCTTGATGTGCCTTATATTGCTCCGTCTTATGCTTTATTGTTCACACCTTACCAATACTCATCCACCCCTCCTCTATCCCTCATGCATATGCATGGATCGGCCTGCTGCAAAACTGATGTGTATTCATTCCCTATAGCTTCAGTTGCCTCTCTTGATTTTACACCACTAACCCACTATTTCACATTGCCATTGAAACCTTCGATTTTATGCTGCCATTGCGACTGTCACTGTGAACCTCTCACTTTTTGTCTTGATAGAGAACCATATCACTTGCAATTCAGGTAGATACTCATCTATTCTTAATTTGATTACAAAAATGTTGCAAGTTTTTGTACTGGAAGTAGGGTTTTCGAAATGAAAATTATGGTTTTCATGAATGATACTGAAATTAAATTATTGCGTTTTGAAATATATTATAAGTTGATTGTAAAAATAAAATCCTAGATTATAGATATTGTTTTTGTTAATATTGATGAATTTTGTATTGATGTCACTATCAAACTACATGGTATTATAATTTTAGTTATTTTGGCTATGTTATTAATTGCAAATGAATTTAGCCATATGATAAATCGATGTTGCAAAAAGTGTGGAGGTTATACCTTAGTATACGGTGAATAATGTCAATATATATGCATCAAATTGCAAACTTCTTATATACGTTATAGTGATTAGTTCTTCTAATATAGACAACTTCTTGATATACTTTCCTCTTCCTCCTACATCTAATTTTCGTAAGTTGGGGTTAATTTCAGTGTTTGTTTTCCCTAATTCAGCTCATTGCTAGTTTACATTCCTATATATATTTATACATTATGTATTATTTTAAATTATTACTTTGATTACCTTGAGTTTTTTTGTATAATGTCATTTGCAACCCTAAGATACATACTATTTTGTTGGGAACAAAGGTTCTGGTTACACACTAGGGCCACAATTGAGATGCATTATGGTAAAAGTAGTGAATAGTTCAGAATTTCAGGTACGAATTTTTTTAATTTTGTTTTAAGACCTTAACACAATATGTGGATTGATTCTGCGGATAACCAAGTCATCATTCCAGATACCTCATTTCTTTAGAACATTCCCTTCAATGTGAGTTTTAATCTGTACAGTTTGAAACTATTGTCTGGACAACAACACTAATAATAATAATTATTATTATTATTATAATAAAATAACTTCTGAAATACACTTTTTCTTCAGTTGTCCTTGTTACAGATTAAAGAATATCACCAGAATTTAGAGCAGGATTAGGTCTCTCTTCAGCATGTGCTTCAGTAACAACCTGAAGAAGCTCGTCTGGAGTTGCAGTAGGATTTAGATCCCAACACCCATCTAACATGTTTCTGGCTTCTCCTTTAAGTAGACAATATGGCATCTGTATGAAAACAAAATCATCCCTCTCCTCAAAATCCACCGAATGGCACCCTTGTCCGTGTTTCTCTGATATACTGTCTTAACCCCATCTAATTTAATCAGAGGAGCTACAAAGACACCAAGCCGACCCCAAATAATTGGGAAAAGCTTTGTTGAGTTGAGCCTAAATGATTTTACTGAGATGAACTCACGGATCAGACAGTACGGGTGAGACATTCCATCTTCATTATATATAGCGCATATTTTCTTTAACTTGAACCACTCCTTTGATCCGTCCTTGTCAAAATCATGGAAGTCTGAGTCGGGGACTGTTATTGGTATTGGCAGTGACACAGGTTTCTTCAGCTTCGGCTGACCGTCAGGACCAGTTAAACCTTCCTTTCTAGGAGCTTCAGTGGATTCACCAACTTCAGTATGTGTTTTTTCATTCTGGTTAGTCACAATAGAAGCCAAATTTACTTCTTCCAGTTTCTTACAAATTATTGTTGTTGCTTTGCAAATAAAAACTTCTTAGCATCAAACACGGGGTCTGCTAACATCTGATCGAAGTCTCACTTGGGGTAGGAAGCTTAGAGTTAAGCTTGCTATTTCCATTCCCGCTAATTAATTTCTGATTTGGTTCAGTTTTTGAAGCCATTTCTTCATGTTTATTTTGAGAAGTTGTTCCCACATCAACCCTCTTCTCAGGTGGACTTCCGACTATTGAGACCAAGTGTTCATTGTACCTATTGGATCCCATATCAACCGCAACATATCTCATATGTTTTCCATTAGTTTTTGCACTAACAGTTTCATTGGCCCGATGAACAACATTCCCTAATTTCTTAGGTAATCCAAGGGGTTGAACCCCACTTAAACGATACAATAGGATTGTAATCAGAGCATGTCTAAAATTAAATCCAGAGACTTTGTTTCTTGTAAAACATACTGCAGTGTTTAGGGCTTACATAACCCCTTTGAATCCGTGAATTTTATACCCATTTTAAGGCGTATATGATCATGAACTATAAGGGAAAGAAACATTTACCGACCTCTTTCGATGGCTATGAAAACACCACAACAGTTCTGACAAGATAGACTCTTATTCACATATTTATGAAGATATTCTTCTTACTAGATATGACAAGAGGTGTACATGGTCCAAAAATTATCAAGCCCATTTGAGAAGACGTGTGCTTATTTCTCCTGATATCATAAGAACTCCTCCTAACATTATCATATAATTGACTCCATACTTCAGAAACAAACTTAAATTCCCCCATCAGCCCCAACAGTCTTGTTTTTACTCGGATCGAGCATCACAACCATCTTTTTGTACTTTTTCTTCAACTTTGCCATGTCCAAAGACGGATCCAATCCAAGAATTGAATAGAAATTGACTTTTCTATTAATTTTCATCAAAGATGTATAAACTTCAAATGTTGCCACCATTTGATATATTATCTATGCTTCAGGGCAAAGTGTTTGCGCCTTTATAGCATTATTCTTTCAAGATGCAAAAAGATTCTTAGCATTCTCTTAGCTCTAAGAGCCTCCTCTATGATTGATTCAATATCGAAAATCAAAATTCAAAGCAAATACTCTTAAAAAAAGCTACAAGCAGTAATTTTCCTTTTGATTCTGTTTATATACTTATTTTGAGGTTTTTTTACAAACGCGTCCTTATCATTTAATATGCTCCCCCATGGAGAGGGTGTTTCTCCACCTTCAGTGAATAATATATTTTTCGGAGTGTCATGTCCTATTTAAAATAAATAATTAATTTTGTCTATTAAGACTATGATCTCTAATTGTTCATTTATTCCTGTTTATATATATATAGGTTTGTCAAGAAAGACAGAAAACAGTATTTAATCAATGAGTAGTTGTATACCTCCTTGATTTTTCATTTGTATTTAAATAATACCTATATATATATATATATATAGACTCTTGACAATATTCCATGATTCTTTGAATCTCTTGCCATTAATTGCATATAGTCTTGTCCCGACGTTTATGCCTCTTCTTTATTGGTGTTTTTCTCTCGTACAGGTTTTATGACTCAAGAAGATGAGTATATTGTATATTTAACTGGGCTTAACGTTTTGAATTTTTTTTTCCAGGCCAACCAGGTGACCAAATTCCAGCATGGTTTTCATCTCCATTTGCAAAACGTTTGTCATATAGCTTCATGGGTCGGCCCAAAGTTAAAAAAAAAACTAATTGAATTTGCTATTTAGTTTTAATGTTTCAGGGTTTTTTGGATCAGCATGGAACATTTGATTTCAAAGTTGAATTTGTTACCCAAATAACGTTCTTTTTTTTGTTATATGATGATATTTTTTGGGGCGTTATAGATTATTATTTTGTGTTTTTGGACATCAATTAAGTTCTTGTGTGTGATTCGATGCATGTGGGATTTGAGTTTATGGATTACATTTTTGGACATTGTGAGTGTGAACTTGGTGGGTGTTGGGGGGGGGGGGGGGGGGGGGGGCAGGTGGCAGGGATGTTTATGGATTTTAAAATGTCCCAAATCATTTATGTTGAGGTTGAATGTTACCCTCCAAATTTTTGCGCCAGAAACTTTAGGGATGGTCATGCCCTCCCAAAGAAATGTATATTACTGACAATTGTTCTCTCTTTCCCTAATGTAAACTAGCGTAAACTTTGATGGAAAGATAAGACACCTATCAAATGTGACACCCTCTTGCCATTCCAAAAGTCGTTTCTAGAAGTCTTCTCCGCCATGTTACTTTGATGTCGCTATTGGACTACTCTCTCTCTCTCTCTCTCTCTATATATATATATATATATATATATATATATATATATTTATATTATCTAGCCGCATCTTGTCACCGACGGTGTTCTCAGCTTCAACCACCACCGCTGCTAATGGACCATCGTAAGTGGTTTGTTGGTCAAGAGACTATCCTCGGCGCTCTCATTTATCTTCCCTAGGATCTTCTCCAACCACATGTTAAGAGCCTCTTTCAGTTAAATTTACTCGGTGTAAAAAAACTCTCTCTAACCGTGTGTTATAATAATAATAAAAAAAAAGTGTAAAATCACTGTGCATTTTACACAACTAATATACACAGCCACGTAGGACATTTGCCCTCTCTCTCTCCAACTATCACAAATACCCACACGCCTCGCCCACATATATGGATATATCCATTTCTCTGAATCTTTCTCCCTCACTCGATCCAATTCTCCTCTCCACCCCGTTTCGAAACACCGATTCCTCTTCTTGTCCATCCCCTCGTCTTTTTCGATCTATGAAGCTCGCTTCGCTCACAACTAAGTACGACCCTCCCCTTTCGGACTAAACTGGCCTTGTCAGATTTCAAAATAATCCCGACTAAATGAAGCTTGCGACCAACTTGTTGACACCAATCAATTATCTTATCGTGGTAAAAAAAAATCTTCATAAGACGAACATTGTTAAATGAATGGACAGTTTAAATGGAAAATCATGTTGAGAACAATATATAAAGTAAACGAGCCTCCTCAGTGGTGAATTCGATCGTATGGTCTTGATTAATCGCATTAAAATACAATCCTTCTTCTCTTTTCGCATCCTAACAATGCATACAATCAAATTATGTCATACATTAAAAATATCAAATTGTTGAAATTTAACTACGTGATATGGTTTTTTACCATAGACGATGTGAAATCTGGAAACAAATCGTGCAAACATTTGGGCGAGGTTGATGTCGTTGCTTGTTCGCTCATATTTTATTCACGCATATTCGGTTCCTTGGTGGAAGCACGTTGAGTAGATACACTCGGTACAATAATATTGTTTATATCTTGCCAAAATGTATCATTAAGTATCGAGTCATCTAATTGAAATGATAATACACTAACCAGTGCAATAAAAATTGACAATATAATAACAAAAAAAAAATACATACATCATTTAATAATTGAACTTTAATTTCAATATGGATTCCACTGCTAATTACAACCACTACAGGGATACATACGGTGTAAGGTAACCGTGGATAGTAAAACCAGGACCACGTCAAACCGGGTAATCCTTGTCACGGTTACATGAAATCGCAGTTTATGATCCCACGGCCAGATACTACCGTGATTCAATTATTGACTAATGAAATCGTGGTACAAGATAATACGGTCACTTATTGTGGGTACCTCGATTTCCTCTCTTGTCCCAGACGAGTAGCACAATTAAACACAACCCAAAGTCCAGAGGCCTTGTGCCTTAACTAATTATGTTGTGACCCAGTCAGTACCTAAAATCTTTCAAGGAGATATTCTAGGGATTATGGGCTAACGTGGAGGAGTCTCACACCTCCACTCTCCGAAATAACATGTATATATCAAACCCCTAGCCCGGGGCAAAAGGTATGCAATTTGTAAACACTCCCCCAGAGTAAATTGAAATAAATACTCAGAGCAGCACCGTGGACGTAGGGCTCCTTGCCGAATCACGTATATCTTGTGTTATGTATGATTGTCATTCCTTAAGTTCTTTATTTATTCTGGTGATTGCCTTTGCTTGTTATTTTGTGTTGAGTTTAATTGTCACCACACTTATGACCGAGAATAACAATCACTTACGACGACGGGTAATCGTAAGTGCAGTCACCCCGTTTTTTTAATCTTTTGATCATTTTAAATGTTGCTTTGCAGAAGATGTGTTTTAATACCTCAAAATCATCAAGTGTTAGTTGGATGTTTTGAGTTTGGAAAGCTTGAATATCAACTTTATTTTTCTCAATCATTGCAATGTAGCGCATTTATCCTTGATTTTTGTATAGAAGTAACATAACAAAGATGACAACAACACTACAAACACGGGAAAATGAAGATTTTGGGAGAAATGAACAAGATGATTTGGGTTAGGTTTAATCGTGGGTTTGAACGTTTCGGTGGGAAGATCAACAAGTTTGATTTTTGTTTATTGTGGTGTTAGTTTGTGTGTACTTTCTTGTTTAGTTTGGAGTATATTAGACATTTTAAAGAAAATAAAGGGTATAACACTTTTGGATGTGATTAGTAAAATTTGTGTTTATTTTTATGTGATGTTTTGGAGAGATTTTGAGTGTAAATATGATGACGCTTATGATAATTGAGGATAAGAAAAAAAAGCTACTTTAAAGTTTCGGTAGAAAACTAGTTACATAGTTTAAGGGCAACAGAGGATGAATCAGCGAAATTTTGAATTTGTGAGGTAATAAAGTGGAAGGCCACCCATTCTTTTTTCTGTCCTCATGTAAGACCTAAACATATTGTAAACGATGTTTATTATAAATGTTTTAAACTTGTATCACTCTCTCTATCCTTATATATTAGTTCTCTTCTCACCTCATAGTTAAGGGATTATTTATCTACGACTGCGAGTAAATTTTTTGATTCATTGCCTCTACTTTTTTCTCTGCATATACGTATATAAGCTCCCGTGACAAATTCTAAATCTAAGTATATTGGTTGTAATGTGAGGTTTTTGTAGTATGTGATTTTAGGGCTTGTATATGTGTGCGTGTGTACTGAAATTTTTATATCTTTCATCACAACCCTTTTACTTTCCTGTCTTCATTGATTCCTTTCAGTAAGGTAGGAATTTAAAATAACAGTATTCACTCTTATAAGAAACTAAAAAAAATCCTCAAATTTATGCTCGTTCAGGTTTTAGGAAGTTATTATTGTTTCTACGCTATACGCTAGCACTTTTTGTAACATTTGTTTCTATATGAGAGAGACGTAGATCATTTGTTGTGGTTTCAAATTCACCCAACCATCTGTATATAGTTTAAAAGATACTGTATCTTTTTACGGGTGTGTTGTAAACCTTAAAAAGACATATATAATATAGCCAGAAACCTTTTTTTCCCCTTCCCTTTTTCTACTGATTGTCAAGCATTTCTTCTCATAGTTTTGTGAAATGGGGCGTAGTTAACGAGCTAAAACATCTATTGCAAATGAATAGCTAGTCAGACTAATGGATCAGAGTAACGGGTTGCTAACAGATTCGAATTCGGTAGTGTAAATCAATGATCTGCCAGATTATTGGATCAAATGCAAATTCGAAATTGCTTATCGAAATGGATCCAAGTCAATTCCAATCATTTATTGCTGAGGGTAAGATATAAGAGAGGTTTTATTAAGTTGATAAAGGTAAAGAGACATGCAAGGTAGTGCTTGTCTGCACAAATGGTTTGAATTTGAACTTATGGTATGGCTTGTGAGAGAAAAGGTTAGGTCTTTGTTGAAAGAGGTGAAATATATATATCTTTACTTCTATAAGGGAACATGTGTTCTGAAACTGAAGTCCCTATTACTAGCTAACTTATGTAGTAAATTTCATCTTCTTGTTATTGTATTGGTGGTATGATTGCTAGAGATGAAGGGCCTCATGTATCTTATCATCAATAGGTATATCGGGGTATATAAATAGTGTATTAACTTTGATTAACAAAATAATTTAAGTATAGACAAGAAGTAAAAACGAAGTAATTGCTAGGTAAGGGTATCTTTTATTTGGACAGGTACTATAGTAAACTCCATCATGTTATTATAGGCGCGGTGAATTGAGTAGGGTGGTGTGGTGTGGAAATGGAAACCTGTTCCATATGGGAATTGTCTAAGAGAAATTGGGTTTCACATGGGATAGAAGTTAGATTTATAGATTATAAATATGATCTCCTTTGTGTTTTTGCAGTTGTATAAGTGTTGTAGTGATAACATAATTAATAAAATTGTACAAACTTATAGGGTTTGGGTTATTAAAGGTAATATTAACTATAATATGCTTGTAATTGTCATATTAACTATAAATATGCTTGTGATTGTCAAATTCAATTATAACCGCTAATTCCATTTCTTCGTCAGATATATCCACACTCATTTTAGAAAAACTAAGGACATACTCATTTAGCTTTGAATTATAATGAGTTTCAATTTGTTTATATTGTAGAATTGATGGAGTTTCCTCAATATAAAGAGTGGATGGGTGAAAGCTCTAGAGTGAGGCAAGTATACGTTAATGGGGTTAACGACTTTGTGAAATATGCAAAGAAAAATCTCAAAACTGATATTATTTCATGCCCGTGTATTCGTTGTAGAAATGGCAAACATTTGAAAGTGGCAGAAATAAATTTACATTTGATTCAGTGGGGTATGCAAGGAGACTACACATTTTGGAAATTCCATGGGGAGAGGGATTTTTCGTATATGCCAGAAGAAATAATTGTCAAGGAAACAGTTCACACGGAGGTTGATCCATTAGTACATGCTAGGTTAAATGATCTCATAAATGTAGCTGATGATATGGTGAGTTTCATAACCTCACTTGTAAGTCACGTGAACTTTATTCAAGTTTAGTCGTTTAATCGTTTTAATCAAATATCAATAATTTTTGCAGTAAAAATTGAGTGAGCTAACAAGTAGCCAAGGTTCTTCAAGCCAAACTAGTCTTGATAGTGATGCATTGATCGCCTTTAAAGGGAAAGACACTAGGGGTGTGACTAGTGGTGTTGGCCCTGCGTCCAAAAGTAAAGTTAAGGCCATCTCTCATGTAGTCTCACATGTGAATAGAGCAAAGACACGAGAAGAAAAATACGACGAGGATATGGCATTTCTCAAATCGTCCATTAGTATTCTTTTAAGTGCTTTTGAATCTAATGGTGTCAAACTACCACATGCCAAGAAATATCCAATTGTCCCAAACCATCAATTCTCACCGCAACATTCAACCAACCAATTTTCACCACAACATTTTAAGCTAGATCTTAATGATTCATCACATCTAAGTCCTCACGATTACACGCTTGTTCCTCCGTTATATCCCTCAAACCTTCAAGATTCAACTGCGCTAGACTTTCAAACTTCTACTAAGCCTCCATATGTCGATTTATTAGATTTTTCAAGTATAAAGAAGATTGCAAGTGGAGAGGTGGTTGTGTCAGCAACTACTGGGACGGTGGTGCAGGACCATCGACTGTTGCAATTTGAACGTAAGGTTTATGTTAGTAGTGTAGATCTTGGAGAAGAGAATCATCCATTATATCGAAACAATCACGGGCGGGACATTACTCTTAAGGAAGTCAAGAAATCTTGGGTGGTTTGGCCCTTGTACAGTCTTTCATTTGTTGATTCAGAGTAATTTATTGAACAATTTTTAGTAAGAAAGTTGAACGTTTGTTAGGATTCTATATTAAACGGTTAAAGTGAACAATTTGTACTGTTTTGAACTATTTTGTACAAATTTAAAATGTCGTTTTGTTGCAATCATAGTTGATAATTTTGTGCTAGTATTTTGTTTCGTTATACTTCACATGTTTAAACTGTTCATTGTTTATATATAATCACATCAAACAAAGAGTATCAAATGTTTCTGTGTTTGGTGTTGTAATTGCAGATGTGGCAATGTTTGATGTTGTAATGGAGGTGGGGGTTGGTTTTGTAATGGAATTGGATTATCCAATGGAGGTGTGTGGGGGTTGGTGTTGTAATGGAAGTGGATTATCCATTGACTGTAAATAAATTATCTACTTTTAACTTTATCTTCAAATGTGAACATGGGTAATGGGACTTACAGATACACATATACAAACACAAAAAGTTATTTATCATTTTCACATAATATTTTATTTGAGAATGGTTCGATAATAATTACGTTTGAATGTTTGCAATTATACACATGATATACCCGACATACTTAGTATGCAAGGGCCTAATGATAGGTATCAAATATTGTATATTTAGCCCTTTTATTTTTATGCATTCTAGAACAATTGTGACTGTTATATCCTACTTTTATGGTCATATATTTGTTAAGCTTGATATTCAATATATATATGTTGTGCAAGGTTTATCTAAGTTTTTGTAGGTATTGGAACGCTTAATGAAGCAATTGGATGCATTTCGAGAAAGTTCGTCATTTGATGCAACTTCAAGAGAAATATTATCATTTCATACTTCATGTCCCGACCAACGGATATCCATGGAAGCATAGTTCATCGAGTAAGCTTTGTGTGGCCGCAAACGACACGTCATTCTGAGACCGGATGAAGAAGTTAGAGACGTTCCCGTAAAGTAACCTTGTGATTGAAATGAAAAAAAAGGCAGGAAATAGAGCACCAATATATCGATCGATCGACCATTCATAATTTGCATTGGGTTAAAGACAGTGCTGGATTTTAGCATCATCGATCGATCACTTAGTTTTTGTGAAGGAAATGAAAGCATTATGCATATATCTCATTCATCGATCGATTTGATCAATCAACCCATATTTCAACCATTTTGAGATATTTTTTTTTGTTTTTCCTTTTATTTTATTCCAACTTACTATATATATGAAAGTTGGTTTAATTTGTTGAATATCTAGTTTTTCATTAAGTTTTAGTTAGGAGATATATTTTGAGCGGGAGCTTCTCTCTTCTAGGGTTTGACTCCTTTGAGTTTGTAAGTACACTATTTATCATCTTATCCATATATATAAGTTGTAATTCTTGTTTTCAAGCTTTGGTAATTAGTTTTCTTACTTTGATAATTAGTTTTACTCCTTTATTTATTGCTTTCCTTTAATTCCATGTCATTTAGTATTTAGGTCCCATTGACGTGGACCCCAAAAACTAACAAATAAAAAACTTCCACGGCAGTGTGTCCATAAAAATTATGTCAAAAATTCGGTCATAATAGAATTTTTGTTGTTTGATTACTAGAATGCGTGTGTGGTTGTGCCTGTGAAATCATGTTGAAATAAAAAAAATATAAAATAACATTCCATTTCTCAGGAACTATTTGAACATAATTTAAAAACAAAATAATCTCAACCAAGATAGTCTTTTCAATGAAATAAATGAGTTGTTCT
Organism: Sambucus nigra; assembly: GCA_949130495.1. Taxonomy (NCBI): domain Eukaryota; kingdom Viridiplantae; phylum Streptophyta; class Magnoliopsida; order Dipsacales; family Adoxaceae; genus Sambucus; species Sambucus nigra. The sequence goes on along the minus strand of OX422222.1, from coordinate 465,307,586 downwards.
GGATGGTAATATATTTGGTCAATCATCTTTCTTCCTGTAATTTTCCCCCTTTCTCAGACACGGATGGAACATAATTTTGATTTTTATTCACATTTTATTTTGTGGAAAAAAATAATGCTGGAGATTAGGTACTATGGTTCCAGGCAATACTTAAATTAAGGAACTGATCTTTCTTTATTCTTTTTAAATTTCCATGAGAAGGATCACATGCATAAAAAAGAATTGGAAATAAAGCATGTCAGATTTCCAGGCTGTTGAGAGGTTTGAAAGTGATGTGATCATAATAAGTTGTGTTAGTGTTGTGTTGGTCTTTATGGAAGTCGGTTGTACTCAATCTTTTAGAAGCAATATCCATTACATATAGTGGTTAGTCGCTTTGTTGCAATCTAAGTGGTGTTTAAAATATTTTTGGAGTTATATTGTGTATGGGTAAAAAAAATTCTTCTTTTGTGTGAAAGCCCGTGTTAGAATATATGAATGTGAGTAATGGTTCTAATTTTCTCTTGCATTGAGTGTTTTACTTTTAAAACAATGTTAATTCAAATAAAAATATCACCGGGACAGTCTTATATATACCCAAAGTCTTTGTTATTCAGAGAAGGCAGAGTATTGTACATGCCTGAGGATAGACGTTCCTTGCGTTGGCATTTAATTATGTGATTTTATTTCTTTATGTGTGTTGAACATTGATGGCCACCCCTTTCCTTCTTACTTAAATCCACTTCTCATAACTCCACACATCACCTGAAGGTAAGTATCTATGGGTTTTTCATTTTTGATTTTTGCTTCTCTTCTTCTGGTTATTCAACTATATAGATTAATATTAATGAGCAATACCCCTTCATATTCTCAAAGAAAACCCCTCTGTTTTGGATTTAACAATGGGTTTTGATAAAGCTTTTCATGCCTAAGAGGATGACTTTTCAGTTTGTTGAGGAAGGCATATGGTCAAAGGATGAAATAATCAAGTTGAATGTAATTTTGTTTAATAATGTTGTCCCATGATGTGTTGTCGCAGTTTTACTTTTGCTTGTTTTGATTACTTTTGTGTAAAGTCAATTCGAAGAAGCGCAAGCTAAAGAGCTTAAAGTGAAGCAAGCACATCTGGCAAAGGCATATTACTATTATTGTTCTTAGTTCTTTCCAAGAATCTCAGTATACTATTATTATTGAAAAAGCATATTCAATGAATTTTTCTTAGTTCTGTATTTATTACACGTTGGCTTAATGTAAATATCCATTGTTAAGTGGGTGAATAACAGCCATATCTGGCTAGCTTTGTCAAATTTTTTTTTCTGTTTGAGCTGGAACTTTAAGTTTTGTCAGATGCAATTGTGCGCGATTCTAGTGTAGGTTTGCTAGTGGAATATTCCATTTGGATGTCAGAGTTTGTTGAGATTTTGCAGAGTTTTGTGGGGTTTTGTGTGTGGTTGATTCTATTTGGGTCTTTAACATCTATGATCCCTCGTATTATGGTCATTTCTTTTTCCTTTTGATTCGGTGTGGTTTACTTATAGGATTATTATTGAGTCCTTTTACTCATTGTATTGGAGTTGTGGTTTCATTTTGAGGGGTTTTGCAAGTTTTCCCTTAATCATTTATACTGTGTTGCCATGGAGAGACTATTTATCCACATTTTGTAAATAATATATATTTTGGGGTTCTGTCTAGGCCGTTTCCTATTTAAAAATAAATAAATAAATATTTTTGTCAAGAAATCCTATGATCTCTAATCATGGGAGGATTTATTTGAGGCCGAGGTGGAGCGGAGGCTCCCCTTGATTTTCCAAAAAAAAAAATTGGGGTGTTATATTTAAAGATAGAAAGAAAGGCATAATGAGGTTTTTGCAACTTTTAGGGTAAAAAAGTAATAAGTTTGTATAAAAATAGAAATTAAAGCTACAATTTGTATAAAACTCTAATTAACCCAAAAACATTTGGCCTGGGGGGCTCCCGCCCCAAAACCACCGCCATTCCACCCTCCCCCAATACACAGACACCACCATAAAGCTTGTATTTGCCACTGTCTCTAATTGTTCATTTATTCCTATTTAAATATACAAGTTTCTCAAGAAAAACAATATTGAAATAATTAATTATATACTTCCTTGATTGTTTATTTTTCTTTTAATATCTTTTACTTCCACCCTTTACAATATTCAATGATTCTTTGAATCTCTTGCATTTAATTACATATAGTCTTGTCCCCTTATTCATGCTTCTTCTCCATTGGCGTTATTTCTCATATAGGGTGTCTGACTCAAGATGATGAATATAGTATATTTTAACAGGTCTTAATTTTGGTGTGGAAGGGGATAATGGATTAAGTATTGTCATGTTAGTGATTTTAAAATGATTTTCGATTTTGAGATGACAGGGGAAGTTTAAGCAGTATCATATTTAAGATTTACCCCCCAAATTTATATGGATGACCTTAGAAGTCGTCCCTAATGTGCTCATGTGCCTGTGAAATTTACTGACGTAAACTACACGTCAAAAGGCTCCAAAAAACTAAACACAAACTTTAAGAGAGAGAAAGTAATATTTTCTTCCAAATATTGAGTGCCCCAAATGAGGAATACAAGGGGTCTATTTATAGGTGGGTAAGGGGAGCACTAAATGGTTCTCTAACCAATGTGGGACTCCCAATTTACAAATAATCATAATACCCGTTTGTCCTAACCTATGTCCAAACTTACAAATAAACAACAAAAAAAAATTACTAAAAATAAAAGAAAAATATAACGATTATCTAAATATAAAAAGAAACCCTAAATTATATTTAATTGTAAATAGGACTCTTGATTTTCATCACTCTACCCGGATTCAAAAAGATCGTCCCGAGAGCATAAGGGGAGCGCCACCAAGAGCAACCCATCCTTTAGGGGCTCGTCCATGAGAAAGGGAAGTCGGCCTCGTACTCGTCCCGCATATCGTCTTGAGAAACGTTGGAGCAACGGGGCCATTTCCACCAAAATAGGCCATTCCACAATCGAACCCCCATCTAAACTAAACAACACCAAATGCAAGTACACCACGAAGATACGAGGAGGGGTAAACAAAGTACTTGTGCGTTTATTGGTGATTAAGAAAATGAAAAGGACACATGAAATTTTGCAAACCCTTAATAAACCATGGTCTAAGGCATCAGCTGAAAGAGAATACTTGGTTGATGTGACTTGTCATCTTTGGGAACTGAACCAAGTTCGAAGTCACAAGGCATGAAATAGGTGATATAGTACTAACTCGGCCTAGAAATTGGTGACTCAACCAAGAACTCGAAGAACTCGACCTAAATATCAACTCCTACTTGCACCTTTCTTACTCATTTCTATGCAATTTCCCTCGTTTGGTTACAAACCTTTTAGCTACTGATATGTAATACTACATTTATATATGTATAATCTACATATATAAATATACATATAAGTTTATAATTTGCAATTTCCTTATATTTCATTTTTAACAAAACATATTTGATGATCGTGTGCTTATAACTTTTGTTACAATACAACTAACAAGTGATCTATGCAACAATGTGATGAATTAGACAATGTTATGCATAGTAAATTTAATATTTTGTAATTTCCTAATTTATCTATGTTATAATAATAATTTTTCAGAACTGTTTTACGTTTTTTTTAAACATAATATATAAAAAATTGGATAGACCGAAATCAAAATGGATACCGAGTCGGAAATCGGGTGACCGGGTCGTGATGTTTTCCAACATCAACATTATTATCTTAAAAAATATCATCAATGTGCCCCGAGGTAGAACATGCAACATTCTCAGTGATCAAAGCATCTAAACCAGTATAAACATGATTTTCAATAGCAGGAGTAGAGTTACTAGAAGCATTCTCATACACAGGCATAAGCACATCATCATTATATATGATCTTGGCAAAGAAGGACATGCAAGGATCAAAAACATCAGATGACTCAGGTTCCTCCTTTTCAGAATCACTTGAGTCATCCCATGTTTTGCAAATGTTAGCTCTAGTGTGTTTGTTTTGAGTTTTCAAGTTAACTCTACAGTCTTGAGCAATATGCCCCAGTTTACCACATCTATAGCATTTAGTCTTCTTAAGGTCTCTATTAGGTCTAATGTGAGAGTCCTTGTGATTTTTGTCATGGTTTTTCTCATGAGGCCTGTGATTAGAGGAAGTTGGATAATTTGAATTGCCTTGTTTATTTGCCACTTTTTTTCTAAACTTAATAATTTTCTTAAACTGTTTGGTAATTAAGGCAATTTGATTGTCCAAACTCTCTACATTGCATTCCTCATCAGAATCATAAGTGGGGAGTATAAGTTCAGGCTTTGTTAACTTAGAAGAGAAGCTCAGATTGGAACTAGTCTGTTTCCTATGGGTTTGAGTCAATTATTTCTTAAATTCTATTCCATTTCCACAGTTTGTAGTTTACTACTGAGTAATTCAGGAGTGATATTTTGATCACACATTTCCTCAATAGCATATCTTTTGTTATCAAATTTCTGTGGTAATGATCTTAGAATTTTAGATACAATTTCATGTCTATCATAAGTCACCCCATTAGCATGCAGTTTGGTCACAATATCAGTCAAGTTCATATATAAGTCATCAAATGACTCAGTCTCAGACATAATTAAGGAGTTATACTGCTGAATAAGCATTTGGGTTTTAGCAGCCTTAACTCTAGTGTCTTCTTCATGAGCAGTGACCAAGGTGTCCCAAGCTTCCTTAGAAGTGGTACAGGATGAGATTCTTTTGAACTCATGTTCATTTATAGACATAAATATGGCATTCTTTCCTTTATTATTATTTCGATAAACTTATTTCTCTTCTTGAGTGAACTCACTTAAAGCTTTCTTAACCCTCTCATTACTTCCTTCGTTGGCTGGTTTAGTAGGAAAAATATAACCATTTTCAACAATGTCCCAGACATCATCTCCCAAAGTTCCTTGAATGAAAGCAATCATCCTTACTTTCTAGTAAGCAAAATTGGTTCCATCAAAGATTGGAGGTCTGGTCAAGTTACCAAATCTTTCATTTTTCTCGTCCATAATTGATTTTCAGAAAACAATTTCAGAAACACAGGATCTCTTTTGAAAGCAGTTTACAAAGCTCTGATACCAATTGAAAAATGTTACTAAAGTCGTTTATTAAAAATAAACTATTTAAGTAACTCCGATCTGTTTTTTTAAGAAACTCTTCTCGTAAAAACCAAACTATTTGAACACAAGATGTGTTTAATAAATCAGTATGTACGAGATCTATTCAAGAATTGAATAACAGATTTATAAAGTATTTTAAAAATCTTAAACTCAGCACAACCAAGAATGAGATGAGGAGATGTAGAAAAATTATGTTCACGATATTTTTTACGTGGTAAAACCTCACCAATTGAGGAAACATCCACGACTCCCTCTACGGAGTAAAATGAAAAATCCACTAAAACAAATATATGAGTTACAAACTATATAACTAACATGCAAACAACTCAGTCCTATATAAGTTTAGGAATGTACCCTCTGGTGTCCTTAAACTTCTCTGCAGTTCTGGTTGTAGATGTAGTTCTCCCAGTTTGTTAACTTCTGATTTGTTCCAGCACTTTACGTCGACTCTTTGTTCTCAAGATCTTATTACCAACACTTTTCATGTTGTAGGGTGAAAGTGTTTGTGGAAGTGCTTTCTAACACATGCATGCACACACACACACTTATTAAGTACAAACAGTTCTAACAAATTACAATAACACTATATGTTGTGATCTTTTCTTTTCTTTCTTCTTACAAAACTTTTCACCTTATTTGACCTTTAAATCATTCCCAGAATCCACGGATACCTTGCTAGGAAGATAGACAAGGTCTTAATCAATCTCAGAATTTAAAAGAAAAACTTTTAGAGATTGAAAACCTCCAAGTGAGATTCCAAACTAGGTCAAAGGTTTAGTTTTACAAGAACTAGAAACAGAAAACATTTATTGTTGATTTCAAAGTAAGCAAACGTTTTATAAAAAATAATCAACAATATATTTCTCAAGATGAGAAATAAAATGAAACTAAGTGTAATGTAACATGAATAACTCAGATCTGAAATTTCTATGAAATCAGAAAGTAGATCTGAGTAAAACGTTTAACTTGAAAACAAGATCAAGTGAACACGAGGTTACTGCAACAAAAACACACTTAACTCAAACTCTCAAACTCTCAAGAACACTCAGAGAAGTGTTTTGGATATGGAGATATGAAGGTGTTTGAGTTTTGTTGGAAGAGGTTTAGACGAACAAGGTTAGGGTTTCTAACTCTCTCTCTTCTCTCTATGTTTTTCTCTCTTCTCTCTCTTCTCTCTCAATTTCTCAGAGGAAATGAAAATGGCAAAAGTCTTCGAAGTCTGAGAGAAGGGTCCCTTTTATAGGGTAAGGAGAAGGTTCGAGAGGCTGGCTCAAAACCAAGGGCCTGGATTAAGTCAAGCCAAGTTGACTTAGATTTAAGGGTTCTAATAAAGCGATGATTAAACGAAACCTGATTGGTCTAGAGAGTTGTACTGGGATTCACCAAGAAAACATGTAGATCGTTGATAGCTAAAGATCCAAGGGTTAGGAACCAACATCGTTTTAACTCAGTAAACAAACACAATTCCAGCCAATCAGACGAAGACATGTGTTAGTCATTAACAGGATAACAAACACGCGTCTAAAGTTAATTAAAACCACACCCTCAAGTTTACTCCGCTTTCGGATTCTACCCAAGGTAATATTAAGCCAATAAAATTAACAAATTATATTTACAAAATGACCACAAAACTTTTTAAAACAAGTTTTAATTAAGAAAACATTATTTTAAAAATGTTTAAAAAATCCCAAAAAATTATTAAAATTCTAATTTAGGGATTTAAACACACTCAACACATATACACACATAATTATGCAATATGATGTGTAATAAATGAATTCTACTGTGTGTGAGTGTTGGCAATAGGTTCTTGATCACTACAAGATAGAGAGATGAAGTAGCAAACCAACTTCTGAGGTTCTTTGGATTCTAGGTAGGACATAATTTTGTCACAATTTCCAAACTAGATGAGCACTTATACAATATAGACTCAAGTGAGTCAAAAGTATAAGGGCTTCAGGGATTTCATCTATGGGAACCCATCGATCATCCCTCCTGAATGGGTTCGGCATTAAAGTTGAGGGGGAGATCTCATGATGATACCAGAGGACAGAGCTCCTAGGGACCTGCAACTCCCTAAGATCACTCAACCACCCTCTTATGAAAGATAACTCCTCAACCTCCCTCAACTTCGTCGGAGCATCAGTCCAACCCTAATCATAACCATCAGAACACACCTGCCGAGGACCTTTCTTGAATAGGTGCCTTAGCAAGGTAACATCTCTTTGAAGATCGGAAGCTATCACATACGCCCTGTGAACATCACCTTGAAGCTCGATAATCTCCCTAGCTAAGACACTATCACCAGCACCAGCTCGCGACCCAGTCGATGAAGAGGAGACACACAAAACTCGAGGGGTAATGCTTGGCGCATTCTTCCTAAGTCACGAGACTTCTCTCCTTAGAGCATCATTCTCTTGTTAAAGTACCTCTCCAACTTGATTAACCTCGGAGGAATCTAGGAGCTTAGCTTTCAGATCATCCACTTCTTCTGGAACAGAGGCGCCGACCTCCTCCATCTCCTGAAGCCTATCTTTTAGCTTGGCAACGAGATCTGACTGGTCCTTATAGTCTTGATTCCTCGACTTAAGAGACTTGTATATCCTCACAAAGGCACGGTGAACTCGATTGCTCGCATCAGGACCAAGAAATTTTCCTAGTTGAGAGGTAGCAGGAATATATTCCTCAACATCGATGAGCTACAATCCATGTAAGCATTGGAGAATAAATAAATCAGCACACGGAAGGGAACAGGATTTCATTTCATTAAAAGAAAGTTCATGTTCATCAGCAAGAGAAAGAAAGAACAACATAAATGCAAAAATATAAAGGTTCCTAAGAAGACTAGTTAGCGACCTCAGTCTGTTCTGAGGACGTTAGTTACTTCACCTTATCCACGACAGCTCCATGCACACCTCCCTCAGATGGAGCAATCTCAATCCCCTGAGCGAGAGGAGCATCAAAAGCAGTGGCTGGGACAGCTGGGACACCTTCATTGGCAGCAGGAGCAGGCACCTCATCCACAACAGGCTTGGGGCCAAGATCGTGCTCGTCAAAGAGGGGGGAATCAACATCCACTTCGATAGCAAGCAAGGCCTTATCCCAACCCTTCTTGAAGTTGAGACGGCTAATATATCCAATCTGAGCCTCAGCATCCTATTATGCTGTGACCCATCCAGCGTTGTACGAGCTCTCCTTGCGGGTGGAAGCCTCAGATTCCACCTTTTTCACCTTCATAGTAAGCACCTTATTCTCCTCAACCATCGCCAGCTTGCTCGTACAGACCATGTCATAAGACTGCCTCAGCTCCTCGATCTCCTTAGATGTCACCTCGTTTGCCATGCCATCTTTAGCCAAGGCAAGGTCGAAAGACCTCTGAGTAGCACTGGCGGCCTTTAAACTCGCCTCCAACTCAATATTCTTCCTCGCTAGCTCATCGCAGCTGTGGTAGAGGAAGGTGAAGTCAGATACAAACTACAGAAAGAAAAGGAACATTAGCGAAAGAGACATTAAAAGAAGAATTGCAAGAATAGAGCAGTAAGAAGAGACTTACCAATGTTAGCCCCTGACTTGATGACCTCTAGCGATCACCTGGCAAGACTGCTCTCTCGAGCACCGCTAGAGCCAGTTGAGGAGAAAGAGCGATAGAAGACCCCTCTGGTAAGGCAGGCATAGGAACCAGAGACTGTCCCACCTTGGTCCCCACTTCTTCTCTCCTCCTTTCTTCTTCTCTCTCCTTCTCATTTATCTCTTCCTCTCTCTTCTTCTCCTCTTCCTTCTTCCTCACCAACGCCTTATCTTTCCTCTTCCTCTTCCTCTCTTGCTCATGATCTACAGTCTGGGAGCTAGTGGCAGTATCCCCACTCCCAGACATCTGCTTCTTCAACCTGCAAGCAAGTGCCACATTATCTTCATCATCATCCTCGATCAAATTTTTCCTAGGAGGAGCCATAATTTCCTTGTTGGATCTATCTAAATCCTCTGAGTCCTCTGGAACCTCTGATCCTTCTAATCCTCCTTCGAACTCTTCACCGCTTGAACTTTCCTTGCTATAACTACCCTCAGTTCCACCTCTGTCAGCTCCCTCACTCTCTTCATCCGAGCTGCTTACCTCATCGTCTAACTGAATCGGTTCAGGAGCAACCTCTTCTGTGATATCTAGCTGAGGAATACTATCCACAGGTCAGGCGATAAAGCTGGACCTGATGTTCTTATACTTCAGAAGGAATGCAGTTGATCACGAATGCTCATCGTCAGCCAAGTATTCCCTAATCTTCCAAGCCTTGACCAACTTAGCAGCTCAAATGTCGTGAAGTGAAGGTTCCAAGTTCTTTGTCTTCACTAATGTAAGGACATAATTTTATAAATGTTCGGGGTAGAATCGAGGATTTTTCTGTCCTCCCTAAATCACAGTTTGTATGTCTGATACCGCTACATTCGGCACGTCTTAATGATCATCCACGACAACCTTTATCCGAATCCATGCATCCATCATCTTCACACGTGCATCATGCTACATGTGATGTGCTGCTCAACCGCTTCCCACTACTCCACGACACATTATTGATAAAACGATTTATTGGAGTTGTTTATATTTGCATAAATATTTGGGAATTTTTTAGAAAATATTTTTTGAAGTCTAAATTATTTTTTATCATTTGCATAAATTTTTCTACGTAAAAACGAACTTTTTTAGAAAGCGTCCTCGTTCAAACGAGAACAAAAGTTGTTCGAGCGATATAAGCATGTCGCACGAACTCGTTAGAACAACACGTGTCCTCGTTCAAGCGATATGCCTATGTCATTCGAACGACACTACTGCCTCGATTTTTGAACCATTTTCTATCACTTTCTACACGATTGTTCAAAGATTTTTCCATCATTATATTCTACGCAAATCGGCCTATGACTGCTCTCTTTTTTAGACTTCATAATTTTAAGGCTTTAAGCCTTCTTTATAAGCACAATTCATTCCCATGTATCAGTGCAGATTTTTAACCTTCAAAGGATTTATTTTACTCATTTGGAGTATTTTGTGGAGAAGCCAGTATCTTCTTCATTGTTGTCCATCTGGAATTCTTGCGGGAGATTCCAGCCGACGACATCAGAATCGACACCTGCGGGTGTTTCGTTTGTCACACTTATTTTCATTATAATCCGTGTAACCGTTATTATAAATTATAGTGAAAATAATTTGGTTTTGCCCTGCCGGGATTTTTTCTGATATTTTGTGTCACATGCTTTATTTTATTTGATAAATCATCTAGGTGCATGTTTAGGGGCTGAATTTATTTTGTTTAAAAATAGACTATATTTAATTAAGGTTTACTTGGAAACTTGCGAATAATTTTTATTCGATATCACACACCGCGTTTATTCACGATCGCACTCTTCAATTGGTATCAGAGCAAGTTGCGCTAATTTATCGCGTATTCCTATTTTTCGCAAAATCGTGTGATATTGATTTTTTTTGAAAAATCAGTTATGTGTTTATTGACATTTTTTCAATGGAACGCCCATCTATTGTGGAGCCTATTTTTGAAAAAGTTCACGACAGTGCTAAAAATTTAAAACTTTTGAATTTGAATCTTTGTAAAAGAATTATAGTTTTGAAAAAAGAAAATTCCCATTTTAAATTCGCAATGGATCTTTTGCAAACGGTTCAAAATCAAAGAGATTTTTATCGTGAAAAAATTGTTTCTTTGGACCATGAATTTAATGCTTCAAAATTTTCAAAAAAGGAGAGTTGGGAGAATGTCCTATTTTTAGAAAAGGATCTGGAGGACTTAAAAAATTCTAGGGTTCCCGTTTGTGCCGTCGAGGATAAAAAATTAATCGATGATTTTATGGCACATGAAAAGACTCTTAGGGATAAGTTTTTTTTAATTGAGGGGGAGCGCGATAAACTGTTAAGTTTAATTGAAAATTTGAAAAAGAAACCCCTGTCTTTGGAAGAGTCTAATTCTTTACTTGAGTAAAAAAATTGGAAGTTAAAAAATGTTTTGACAGACTCAGGTAGGTTTGATAGTGATAGTAATGTCTCATTTTGTTCTCATGCTTCTAGTGCTAAAGCCAAAACCATTATTTGTTTTAGAGGGTCAACCAATCCCATGGACGTTAGAAAATATCACACTTTAGGTAACATTCCTCCCGTTTACACATGTTCATACCGTGGTAGGAAAGGTCACCTTAGGAGATTTTTTTTTTATCTTAGAAGATGTCCTAGGAAGTTTATGTCTAGTGTTTTCGTGGTTCCCAAAGCCCCCTCACGACGTTTCACATCTACTTGGGTTAGGAAATTACTTTTTAAGGAACTAGATTTTAGATATGTTGATTCTCGTTTGCTTGCACTTGATTCTTCTCTTGCCACATAATATAGATGAATGTGTTCGCATGTTTGTCATATGCTAGTATTTGATTCATGATATGTATGTTTGCTAGCGTTATGACGTGTACTTTTTGTATAAATTTTTGTTTTTGAAAAATTTTAAAAAATACAAAAAGATTTTATTTTGATAAATTTTTTTGAAAACACACAAAAAGATTTTTGTATTTTGTTTACACCTTTTATGGATGAGCACTTAGGATAACCAAGTCACAATATCATTCCATATTTTTCATGTGACTATTTGATAGTGTTTTGAGACAATATATCATGTCATCTTTGTGCTTTATAATGTTTGGAATCATTAAGATGTAATTAAGTGTTACATCCTACATGTTTGACTTATGATTTCCTTTATTGCACACATGCACGGATTTATTTGATTATTGTGCTTGTCTTATCACATGTTGGTTGGTTATTTTCACTTCAATCATGTCCTTAAAACGAACCAAGCGTGATAAAACTTGATGAGAAAGGTGTGCATGTAAAAACCTTTTGTGTGCTTTGTTTGAAAATGGTGAAGGGCTACGAAAGGTAATTATCTATCCTTTGCACTAAAGCCACCGTTAAATCGGACCTAAAAAATTGAGGAATTTTATTATCCGAGGTCCATAGAGGTTAAAAGAGCCCGAAAAAATTTAAAGGCAATAAAAAGAAATTCATGCCAATTATGGGCCAATTAGGTTTTTTCACCAATTCTCCAAAGTTTGAGAATTTTGTTTAACACCTCTAAAACAAAATATGTATGAAGGTGTTTGGTTGGAGATTTTATAACGGGTTTGCACATCCTTGAAAATCTTGAAAAAGCGTTAAATAGTTTTGGACGTTATTGGTGTGGAAATCACTTTGACTTTGATTTGTTGATTTGATTATGACGATGTCATCTAAATTCAACAAATTTTTATACCTAAGGATCTTTTGATGTTCATTCGTTAGGAGTACACTCGTGCATATATGATTGATTGAGTTTATTTACCTATCGAATGTGTTCACACCCATGCATTCCGTTTCCATGACTTGGTTGTTTGAGTTTAAATCCATGGTGTGATTTTTAGTAGCTCGTTTTTGTGTAAAATATATTTTTGAAAAATTCAAATATAGAATATTTTTTTACACTTCCCATATTCTTTGCTGTATATTTTGAGTAAATGTTTTTTTAAAATTAAAAATTCAAATTTTGAAAAAGTTTTTGTGTGACATTTTCCATATTTATGCTTCTCATATCTGTCTATTGGGGGACATCATAAAAAGGGGGAGAGTGAATTATGGGGGAGAAATTATTCGGAGAAATTATTTCAAACTATTGCGTGTCACGGGTATTTGGTTTTTCTCATGTATGTAGGTACAAAGTTGATATCTATTGGATTGCACACCCTAATGAGAAAAGCTTTGGCAGTTTCTGAAGTGTTGAAGATTTGAAGATGTTGAAGTTTGATTGTTGACATGTCATTTAGTATTCTCAATTTGAGGTTTTAATGGGAATATTATCTTATATGTCATTTGTTTTAGGGAGATTACATAATTCGGATTTTTTATGTATGTACCGGCATATACATAAGGGGAGATTTGTAAGGACATAATTTTATAAATGTCCGGGGTAGAATCGCGGATTTTTCTGTCTTCCCTAGATCACAGTTTGTATGTATGATACCGCAATATTCGGTACGTCATCACGATTATCCAGGACGACCTTTATCCGAATCCATGCATCCATCATCTTCACACGTGCATCATGCTACATGCGATGTGTTGCTCAACCGCTTCCCACTATTCCACGACACATTATTGATAAAATGATTTATTGGAGTTGTTTATATTTGCATAAATATTTGGGAATTGTTTAGAAAATATGTTTTGAAGTCTAAATTATTTTTTTATCATTTGCAGAAATTTTTCTATGTAGAAACGGACTTTTTTAGAAGGCGTGCTCATTCAAACGAGATCACATGTCGTTCAAGCGACATAAGCATGTCGCGCGAACTCGTTAGAACAACACGTGTCCTCGTTCGAGCGACATGCCTATGTCGTTCGAACGACGCTACCGACTCGATTTTTGAACCATTTTCTATCACTTTCTACACGATTGTTCAAAGATTTTTCCATCATTTTATTCTGCACAAACCGGCCTATGACTGCTCTCTTTTTCAGACTTCATAATTTTAAGGCTTTAAGCCTTCTTTATAAGCACAATTCATTCCCATGTATTAGTGCAAAATTTAAACCTTCAAAGGATTTATTTTACTCATTTGGTGTATTTTGTGGAAAAGCCAGTATCTTCTTCATTGTTGCCCATTTGGAATTCTTGCGAGAGATTCCAGCCGACGATATCAGAACCGACACCTGCGGGTATTTCGTATGTCACACTTATTTTTCATTATAATCCGTGTAACCGTTTTAATAAATTATAGTGAAAATAATATGGTTTTGCCCTGCGAGGATTTTTCCTGATATTTTGTGTCACGTGCTTTCTTTTATTTGATAAATCATCTAGGTACATGTTTAGGGGCTGAATTTATTTTGTTTAAAAATAGACTCTATTTAATTAAGGTTTACTTGGAAACTTGCGAATAATTTTTATTCGATATCACACACCGCGTTTATTCACGATCATTATTTCAAACTGTTGCATGTCACGGGTATTTGCTTTTTTTCATGTATGTAGGTACAAAGTTTATATCTATTGGATTGCACACCCTGATGAGAAAAGCTTTGGGATTTTCTGAAGTGTTGAAGATTTGAAGATGTTGAAGTTTGATTGACGACATGTCATTTGGTATTCTCAGTTTGAGGGTTTAATGGGGATATTAACTTATATGTCATTTGTTTTAGGGAGATTGCATAATTCGGATTTTTAATGTATGTATCGGCATAGACATAGGGGGAGATTTATAATGACATAATTTTATAAATGTCCGGGGTAGAATCGAGGATTTTTCTGTCTTCCTTAGATCACAGTTTGTATGTCTGATACCGCTACATTCGGCACGTCGTCACGATCATCCGCGATGGCCTTTATCCGAATTCTTATATCCATCATCTTCACACGTGCATCATGCTACATTCGACGTGCTGCTCAATCGCTTCCCACTACTCCACGACACATTATTGACAAAATGATTTATTGGAGTTGTTTATATTTGCATAAATATTTGGTAATTTTTTAGAAAATATTTTTTGAAGTCTAAATTATTTTTTTATCATTCGCAAAAAAAATTCTATGTAGAAACGGACTTTTTTGGAAGGCGTGCTCGTTCAAATGAGAACACATGTCGTTCGAGCGACATAAGCATGTCGCGCGAACTCGTTCGAATGACACGTGTCCTCGTTCGAGCGACATGCCTATGTCGTTCGAACGACGATGTCGCCTCGATTTTTGAACCATCTTCTGTCACTTTCTACACGATTGTTCAAAGATTTTTCCATCATTTTATTCTGCACAAACCGGCATATGACTGCTCTCTTTTTTAGACTTCATAATTTTAAGGCATTAAGCCTTCTTTATAAGCACAATTCATTCCCATGTATCAGTGCAGATTTTAAACCTTCAAAGGATTTATTTTACTCATTTGGAGTATTTTGTGGAGAAGCCAGTATCTTCTTCATTACTGCCCTTCTGGAATTCTTGCGGGAGATTCCAGCCGACGACATCGGAACCGACACCTGCGGGTATTTCGTATGTCACACTTATTTTCATTATAATCTGTGTAACAGTTTTTACAAATTATAGTGAAAATAATATGGTTTTCCCTGCGGGGACTTTTCCTGATATTTTGGTCACATGCTTTATTTTATTTGATAAATCATCTAGGTGCATGTTTAAGGGCTGAATTTATTTTGTTTAAAAATAGACTCTATTTAATTAAGGTTTACTTGAAAACTTGCGAATAATTTTTATTCGATATCACACACCGCGTTTATTCACGGTCGCACTCTTCAGCTGAAAAAGGAAAAAAAGAAAATATAAGAAAGGCAGTATACTAACAGAAAATCTATGAGCAGAACAAGAGCTATGCCTACCTATATATTCTTCCTCATAAAAGGGAATCACAGGTCCCCTGTACCTCGCCCCTTCAGTTTGGGGAGGGAACTTCCAGTTCCTCGCAATAAACCCCTCTTACTAATAGTCCTTGTGGGTAGGGGTGTTCGCGGTCCGGTCCGGTCTGGTTTTGGAGTATTTTTAGGATCAGACCGCATTAATCGGGCCTAAAAAATTATGGACTGAGATCGGACCGAAATAATCGGTTTCGGTCCTATTCGATTTTCAAGCGGTCCGTGTTCGATCTTGGTCCTATTCGGTCCATACCCATATAAAACAGCACATATTTTTTTTTATTGAAAACAACACATTTTTTTAAATTAAAAAAGCACATTTTTTTAAAACATCATTTCTCTTTAAAAAACATCACTTGTAAAAAAACACCGCAATTTAAAAAAAAAAACAGGAGTGTTTTTACAAAAATGCTATTAGACCCAATTTTTTGACCGAAAGTGTATCTACCGAAACAGGTGGAGGTTTTTTATTGGTTAGTTTATGGGGTCTACGCCAGTGGGACCACAAAACCCTCCAATAGCATGCTGCCACCTCATTTTTCTGTCAAAATTTCTACCGAAATTTCAATTACAGTAGAAGGACTCTTGTTTTTAAAAAAAATAAAAACCTTGTCACACACAATATCACAAATCATAGCCAGATCCAAACAATAACAGATGTGTTTTGAAAAAAAAATAAGATTAGTACCTTAAAAAAATAACAGATATTCGGGTTTTACATAGGAGTCTTAATGAATACTTTGCTCTAAATCTAAAAGTAAACAAACACTTTGAATAATCGCAGTGGCCATTCCGAGGGATGGCGAAGTTGTATATATATATATATATATATATATATATATATATATATATATATATAAGTATATATATAAGTATGATTATTCTACTTATGTGTGATGGTTAGAAATATAGATATTGTATATCTAAAAGTAACTTAAGTGTGAAGGAACTTAATTAATGGTGCAATAATAATATTCGGTTAATATTAAATATTGGTTTTTCGGTAACGTATCGTATGGGCGGTACGAGGGAGCTAAACTTTTTGTGGTTACTTAGATACTTATGTCTAGTTAGGCTAGGTAGCATAGCTAGGTGGGTAAAATATGAGACGTTAGGCGTGCACTATAGTTGAGAGGTGAGGAACTAAAGGGAGTGTACGGGAAACTAATGTGTGTATCTAATAACTGGGATTTAAATGCTTGTTAAATATTTTCAAAGGTTTTGGACTCTGACCCTTATCAAATCTATTTTTCAAAACATTTTGGGTGTCCAGCCACAGGGACGTCAAGCTTGATGACGCTAAATAGGGATGTGTAGCTGCAAAACTTGTCGAGGCATCCATGGTTTGTGTAGACGCTTCAGTTATTCATTCCTAGATTAGGATCTATGATCAGTATTTTATTTGGGCATATTGCCCCTTCAATTCATACATTCTTTCAGTGTTATTTGTCAGACTATGTATTTAGATTCAGTTTCATTTCAGTAGACTTGTGGTTTGGATATTAGTTTTGGAACCAATGGTTTATTCGGTATTTATCATTTATCTATTTATCCTGTGATGATTCAGACCTCTATTATTGTGTGAATGAGTTATATTATTTCTATTTCCGCATGTCATTATATTTTAATAAAAGATAAAATTTGGCACCGGCTTAATTTAACATAGGTGATTAGTAATTTAAAAAAATCGACAGTGATGTTAAGAATGAACCAACTGAGATTCATGTTTGTTTTAGTAAATGATTGATCACCCATTATTAAAATAGGCGGGTTTCACAGGAGTTCCTCTATAATATGTGAAAACTAAGGTGACCAAGTCAAGGATGTTCTCTTTATATGATTCACTGACCAGGCTTCTATTAAGGATCGCGTGGTTTTTTTTTTTTAATTTGTATGTTGATCTCGACCAGAATGTTTTAGTAATGGTTGTCTCTTTGAGGTTATTCCGGAATTAGTCACTTGCCAGGATAATGAGAGGTTGATTATAATGATGGCAGATGTTGAATTAAAAATGCAATTTTCTCTATGGATGGTTATTGTGCTCCATGTCCTGACGAGTTTTTATGGTCTTTTTGGGATGGTTTTAAAAAGTCGTCGAATCGTTTAGGTACTCGATTATGATTAATGTCTCCGCCAGAGGTTTTTTGTCCTGTTCAACGGGGGGCCCTTATCCCCCTTAATTTTTTGCATTGCATAGGAGGTGCTTATTAGGGGATTAAGTAATCTGATTGATTCTGGTAAAGTGAGGCATGTGTATACTCTTAGTGGGTGTCATTTTATTCCTCACTCCCTATACACGGATGATTTGAAACTTTTTTGTAGAGTTGATAAGAGTTCCATTATTAAACTCATTTTTTTCTTGATATATATAGCATGCTTTCTAGACAAGTGATTAACAAATCCAGGATCACCTTATCTTGGGAAAGTATGCTAGTCATCGTAGATCATCTATTTCTGTATTGCTTCGATTAAATGAGGTTCATACTCCTTCTACTTATTTTGGGGCTTCGACCTGTAAATGCAAGCCAACGAGACTTCATTTAAAAGCCACTTTGGATCGGGAGAAATGGAAACTTGAGGGGTGGAAGGGTAAGATCCTCCCCATGGATAGTAGGCTTCAACTTATTTAGTCGATTTATCGAAATATACTTTTGCATTATTGTACACTTCTTAAAGATATATCAAAATGGTTTAGAAATTTTTTATAGTCTCGTGATACCTCAATCAATAAGATGGTTATTATTCCTCCAGCTCAAGTGTGCACTCCAAAATTAGAAGGCGATCTAGGCTTGAGGGGCATGGTTGATCTCAACAAATAAGTTCTTGAAAAATTCGCATGGAATATTCTACAAGGAGATTCAAGGTTTTGTCAAAATGTTAAATGCAACTATATATGATTAACTTCTATAAATGCACCACAAAAATATGTTGGGTCTTCTCTTTGGCACTGTTTAAAGGGTGCTTTTAATAGCATTTGTTTTCATTAGTGGGGGGTATTTATGGAATGATATGTGGTTATATAAGCTAATTACATTAATGGTAGGTGTAGATACCTCTATAGTTTCAAATTCAGAAAGTAACGTTAAAAAACTCAATCATGATGGGAATTACAAGCTTGCGATGGTTTTTTGGGTTAACCTCCCTTGAGTTAATGAAATAAAGAGTATTGGTCCTAAAGTCATTGTAAGGGGTAAATATATTTAGGAGTGATCACATGAGTAATTGATGTATGCATTAAGGTCTAAATGGTTAAGGTCCCAGCACTAATTGAGATTCAAATCATTAGTAAGATTTGAAGAATCAAAATTAGTAATATATATGATACATAAAATGAAGGAAAAATGGAAATGGATAGAGAGAGAGAATATGGGATGTTAATATTAAGAAATAAAGAAAGAAATAAGGGATAATGGGGTAATTATTTGAGAGGGGGAAGGAGAGATTGGTACAATAATGTAGAGATTTATGAAATCTTAGAGGGGGGCCGTGGACTCCCTCACCCATGCTGTAGTTTTGCCTCTGGATATGGATATTGAATTTTAATTCTTTACTATAAGCAAATTCATTTTAGGATCTCAACAGGGGCTTATATGTTAGTTTGACATTCTTTAATTCATATACGCTATTATTGAAGTGGATTTCTCGCATTTATTGGGATTTTTTATAATATTATTACCATTTAGGGTGTTGTGAATGTGGTAATGGGAAATGCCTCTAATATTGGGGATGCCTTACTTGCAAGTCCACAGAATGTCCATTTAAGATTTTGTTTGATTCTATTCATTCATTTAATATTTTTTCCAAATTTACATGGCATAAAATTAATATGATTTTGTTGAGTTAGTTTACTTTTGTTTTGTGAAATCACGGCTAATGAATGTAAATCTCTTGTTTTATATCTAAAGGTATACTTCGTAATTAAACTGGCCTTTTAGCGTAATGAAGTGTCCTTGTTTTCGTTTATATTTAATATTTTCCTCAGAAACTGGACTCTAGTATTTAGCCCTTTACATTTCCATGTATTGCACATGCTTATGTTTTAGGTCATAATAGTTTCTCTTTTTGCCAATAAAAATTAACCACATTGGAATCGATTTCTTATATATATATTTTAACATAATAGTATTTTTTTTTTTGGGGGGGGGGGGGGGGGGGGGTCGAGTCGGACCCTCAACCTGCAACATGAGGATATGAGGATGAAGGGTCTAACCATTAGGCTAGACCTAATGATTAAGTAATAGGTAAAAGAGAAAAATATAAAAAATAAAAATAAAAATGTGGTTGAGTAACAAAACTCGAAATTTAAAGAGTAGATCTTCAAAATTTATCGTATGTGATCGAAGTACACAATTAATAATTTTTTGACAAGAACTTTGGGAGGCTTTTATCAACAATTGTTTTGCCTTTTCTTAAAAGTTAACTGTAGTAATAAGATTTCATCAAATTTTTAGAGCTAGGGAATTTCAATACTACGGAAGGTTTGCTTAACAAATTTAAGCATATGAAATAAAGAGATTTGAATTTTGTTTATATAAATTTAGGTTGGAATATCTAATAGCTATATTTCTTAGATGTGGATTTAAACAAATATAATGAGTAAGATCTAGGGTCTTAAAATGTATTGATTTGAAATAATATGTTAGGCTATGATTTCAAGAGTTGAAAGCCTTTAATCTAGTGATACTATCAAAACAATGAGGGATACTTGTATCAAATCCATTATCATTGTGTTTCAGAATTCTAATAGCAATGTATTTCATGATAGGGGATTTTTGAGAAGCAAAAAGGGGTGCAAATCCGCATTTAATTAGAATAATATTTTGCAAAGTTTTCGATTATTGGAATCTGGAATACAATTGTTGATGCCAAAAACTGGACCGAATCCCGTTTTTATGATCACAGATAAATAGATAAAAATAATCCAATCAATCACATGAGAGACAAATATTTTTAAAGTGGTTCGGCTATGAATAAAGCCTACGTCCACTGTTATTTTATTCCCAGGGGTTTACAATAGCACAATATGGTGTAGAGAGAGAGAGGATGTGTATCTTGTGTATGGTGTTTCTTAGTTCTTAGTTCTCCTCCATTTTGGCTAAGGGAATACATGTATTTATAGTGATGGGAGATAAAGAGATTCATTGTATGTAGACATTTATGTCTACATTCAACGAATCTAATTATTGAATTGCTTGGTATGCTATGTGTTGTCATCTATTAATACAGTATAAATGTACATTAAGGCTCATTAAATGCGCTGTCATCTTCATTAATGCACATTAAATGCATAGTTATCCTTTGATCTTCCTGGTTGGTATGCCGACCAACTCTCCTCGGGTGCCGACTAACTCTCCTCGAGTGCTGACCAACTCTCCTCGGGGGCCGACCAACTCTCCTCGGGGGCCGACTAATTCTCCTCGGGTACTGACCAACTCTCCTCGGGGGCCGAGCAACTCTCCTCGGGTACCGACCAACTCTCCTCGGGGGCCGACTAATTCTCCTCGAGTACTGACCAACTCTCCTTGGGTGCCGACTAACACTCCTCGGATGCCGACGAACTCTCCTGGGTGTCGAATATTTCCACGTAGGATGACATGTGTCCTTTTCTGATTGGTCCTCGTAGATGGTGAATTTTTGCGTTAAATGAAGAATATATAACAGACAAAAAGTGAAATTATGAAAGCGTCGATGGCTTCCTTGACATTACTTCTTTATACCTGAACCAATAGTCTTTTGTCAAATATCTCATCGATCCAATATTATTGAATGGAATGATATCTGGAATTGCAAAGTTTCAAATAGATTCTAACACTTCATGTTATAGATGTGGACAAACTCACTCCCAAGATAAAAAAAAATAAAAAAAAATAAAAAAAACATCATAGATGTATCACGACTGACAAAGGTTGTTGCATTTAGAAAAGACATAGTGAGACCTTAATTTATGTACTTTGAGGTTGCCTGATGGTTAAAGAGAGATAGAGATATATCAAGCTGAAAAAGGTGAATTCCATAGGCTGAGTGGGAAAGGGGATTAACGGAGTCACTTTCATAGGTTTAATTTGAGGTCTTCGCTATGACGGTATGGAGTATATGGCATCACTAGAATAAACTAAAACACGATGAAGTGTCATCTCACCCTATTCGAATTTAAGAATTGGCGTGATATATAGATTTGTTAGAGGCTAACTCATTTACAGAGAAAACAAAAGTAGCATTCGGAGAATATGATGTGCCACTCCGGAAGGCACATATACAATTAATTTTAATGCAACAATAGGTCCAATGAAGATTTATATTATAGGGAGAGCGGATGTCGGTTGGCCTTACCCCCCATACACTACAGTTAAGTGGGAGCCTTGTACACTAGGTACGACCTGTTTTTTATGTAAAGTTGTATTATACATGGAAATCAAGTCCAAGTCATTCCAAACTATACCAACATTAGTTACCGCACCTCCCTTAATATACCAAAAAAAACACCTCACTTATCATCACTTAAGTGTATCGGGTTGCGCCGAGTCATTTGAAAAACTCAACGTAAAATATAATAACCCGTTACACAAGGGAGGATAAGTGAGATGTGTTATTTGGTGTATTAAATGAGGTGTGTTGGAGAGCCTCACTATATATATATATATATATATATATATATATATATATATATATATATATATATATATATATATATATATATATATATATATATATATATTGGTGAGACTCTCCAATGCACCTCACTTAACACACCAAATAACACACCTCACTTATCTTCATTAAGTGTATCAAGTTGGGTTGGTTCATTTAAAAAAACCAAACGCCTGTGCACAATTTAAATATTCACATTTTAACTATAATATATAATATTTTGGGTCCTGTGTCCAATATTGAATAACAAATTAGGGAATAAAAACACACTAAACAAAGAGTTGTTATTGTTCTCATATTGTAATTTTTTTCCAGTTGACTAATTTTGTATTCCATGTTGACTAAATTGCAACCCCATTAAAATAGGCAATTTTTGCTTGAAACCCCATGAAGCCGAATATTCATTAAAACCTCTGATGCTAAATATTCCCAAAAGGGGGTCGTTGAAACAAAGTGCATGGTTCTGGACAATTTTAGCAATATCCCCTAATGCTGCTAAAAACAATGATAAACTAACTCCAAAGCGGGGTTCTTCGCAACAAAATTCAGTATAAACAAACCTTGTCCTTTCCACTTATGATTTTTTCCTTGTTTATATTTCTAAATTCCTCATCTCTTAATGGTAGAAGGGGTTTATTTTCCTAATTGAAAATATTTTCATGTATATGCACTTGAAATAAAATTCATATACTCTACACAATTTTGAACGTAATAAGATGTTGAGTACAATTTGATTTTTCATGTTGGGGATGGCCAAAATTCCAAGTGAGAGTTGTTTTTGAAATGTAATCATAGCAGTTTGTTACAAATTTTTAATAATTTGCGTGTCAAAGACGCACATTTTTTATGAATCAAGTACATCATGTAATGGAGGAGAAAAGCCTCATCTGCATGTCCTATTTGACCGCCTGGTGGTTCATCAAAATTTATGCTAGTTAAAATTAGGAACAGAGAGAACAACCATTTGTAATGTTAATTTATTTAAGAGGGCATGACAGGACCTATAGGTTCTGGTGTGAAAATTTGTAGAGTAACTTTGAAACTTGAGATAAATGATTTGAGACAGCTTGTCCCTATCATATCAAAATCCATAATAATAATAATAATATAATACATTTCATACTCACCTACATAACAATAGTTAATACATCATCCCCTCCCATACCAAAGTCATTCACACCACCAATTCAAACTCCCAATGTTTAAAATTGAAATTGTTAATATCAAATCCCCTATGCATCAAATCAAACAAGATCTTAATTAACCAAAACACAAAATAAAACAATCCATAACGACCAAAAATATCATCCGATAACAAAAAAAAAATGTTATATGGGTAGCAAATTAGACTTTGAAAATCAAATGTTCCATGTTAATCCAAAGCCCTTACAACTTTAAAATTAAATAGCAAATACAGTTGGTCTTTTAACTCTGGGGTTGTCCATGCAACACCTGTTGTGCATAGAGAAACGGTACTTATGCTTGCTTGCAGTTGATCACCTGAAAAACAAAGCATTTCGGAACATTACACCCAGTTAGATATAGATATAATCATTTTGAGTTATAGAACATGAATGAGCAAATAAGGCCAATAGAGAAGAGACATAAAAGACGAGACAAGATCATATGAATTAGGTGCAAGAGCTTAAAAAATTATGTTATATTTTCAAGAGTACAAATACTAAATATTTAAACACAAATGAACAATCAAGGATATACACAACTACAAATTGATTCAATACTCTCTTTCTTAACAAGCGCTAAGTATTTATACAAGAATAATTGAACAATTAGAAATCATAGCCTATTTGACAAAATTTATATGTGCGTGTGTGTTTGTATATATTAAATAGGGACGCCACCCGAAAAATATATTGTTCACAAAAAGTGCAGATATATGCTCTCTAAATTATAAGTGCATGTTTACAAAACCCCTCAAAAATCAGCCATAACTTTAATACAAAACTAAGCCTAAATGTAAATCGTAAACAGACTGAATCAAAAGCAAAACTAAGTGGCCATAAAATGAGGCCAAGTAGATGGACAGGACCCAAACAGAGTCGACCACACCAAATCCCTAAAAATATTGTACAAAAAACCACAACATAAAACTAGGAGTCTAAAGAAATGCTCCACTAGCATAACCACATTCGAGTCAACAAAATTTCACCTGACCAAACCTGAAGTTACAACAACCAGCCCCAACCAAAAAAATATGAGAAAACTGACCTGAAAAGGCTATTTACAATTACTAAATTCATCTATAATATTTGCAATTATTTTCGATTTACATTTGTACGGTAGGACCAAGAACGAATCCTCTATACTCAAACAAATTTGCACAATGAATTCATAGGAATATTATCAGTCACATGTTTATTATGATGACACCAAATTGTCCACTCCAGTAAATAAAGCAAGGAAAAATCTTGCGCAAAACAGCCCTCAAACCTTTACCCCTGTTCTAAGCCACCAATACATCAAAATGGCACACAAAGAATGAGGATCAAACTGAAGACTTAAAATGCCATGTAGATAATGCCAAATTTTATACCCCACCTCCCCCAAACAGAGCAGGTGCTCAAAAGTTTCCTCGTTCCTCAGCATCCCAACACCCATATACCGTCTATTTTTTAATTTTGAGATGGCCTCATCAATGGGATTTCTCTTAAGAAGAAGCTTCCATAACAAAATAGAAAAAAACATTTTCAAATTCTAGCTTCCTACAAGGGAGAAAGCACATTGCTACTTTTAATTAATTCACAAGGCAACATAAGGGAGAACGCACCACTCAAGCTAGGGCTTAAAAAACATTCATTACCAACCTCTATATGATCCTGACGTATCGATCAGTGCATGAAGACACTTCTAGACCTTGAAGGCATAGGGAAAGGGGGAACCCCCAGATTAAATATTATAAATATTTAAATATGAATAAACAAATAATTAGAGATCATAAGCTGGCAAAGTTCATGCGGTTGGTCATTAGATATTGATCCAAAAACTACTTAAGGACCTTATTTTGCTCTCAGTTGTAATGTTTTTTTTATACAATTTAAATGATGCATACAT
The DNA here is from genome assembly GCA_949130495.1 of Sambucus nigra. NCBI lineage: Eukaryota > Viridiplantae > Streptophyta > Magnoliopsida > Dipsacales > Adoxaceae > Sambucus > Sambucus nigra. Next base: position 465,282,273 of record OX422222.1, on the reverse strand, counting down.
AGTGACTTAAGTGCATCTTTAGATTGGTTATCTGTCAATTTTTTGGGGAAGTCCTGTGAAGAGAGAAATTCCACTTCAACATAGCCAAAACATGTTCAGTTTTAATGTGCACTATTTCAGGTATAATAAATAGAGAATATTCTAGGTCAAGGAGCTCGACTAATGAACCATTTAGAATGAATAAGAATTTCTTAAGATAGATTAAAGACACATATATGGTCCCCAAAATAAGTTAGTTACTGAGTTTTTCTAAAAGAGCTAGAAAAGAAACAAAAGCAAACAAAGACCTCTCAAAATATTAAAATAAGTGAAATAATATTCTAATTGACATGGATCAAACAAGGGTCATCAAGGCTATTAAATTTCCAACAGATGCATACTTTAGTTACAACTGGTTGGAGATATTATGTCTTAGCCGCCTTAATACCAATTTTATGTTACTAATATCTATAGCTAAGTAGCAATAACCTATTTTCATGTGGCTTCCCTATTACTAGTACTTGGTTGAATCAGGATATATATGAATACTGTAGTATTCAATGATTTTTCATTAATTCCACCTATGATCCATGATACCACTTCTATAATGTCACTCTTTTTCCCCCTTGATTTTTACACTTCATGATTGATGTTTGCGATTGGTTTTGAATTTTAAAAATGGATGTGAAGTCTGTAATTTGAGTACGAAGCCGCTGACGAGGAATTTCATCAATAGACAAAAATATCTTTGAATGTGTTAATAAGGAATGCTAGAGAGTATATCCAACTTTGGAAAAAATGGATAAGGATTTGTAAAGATCTCTACCTTTAAGGTGCCACCCTCTTTGCTACGAGATATAGATTGTCAAAACTTTATGCGCCACAAGCCGCCATTGCATAATTATTCCTAAAATAATGTATACCTGAAAAGTGAATATATTATCCCTGTAATATCAAGCAAACACCCAAATATTTGATGGATCAACATGAAAAAAGAATAACAAGAACATGGCGTGGCTAGATCACCATATCCGCCTTAAATTTAAAAAATAAAGATAAATTTTGAGTGAAAAATAGCAACCGTCTGAAAGAGGTAAGTACTCATATTAGCAGACATCGATAACTCTGAATTCCTAATTTCATCCACCGCTGTTGAGCCATGCTTATACCGTGGTTTGTTCCTATCAAATCAATCTAATTTGAACCTGAACGAAGCTTATCAGGGCTGCTGAAATTTGGCCTAGTTGTTGCATCTATAATTTCAATTGGTTTGTCCCAACAAATTTTATTTTCACTTTTTTTTAATTTGGATCAATTATTCTACTAATGGAAATTTTAAGAATGAAAGTATATGTGTACAACAGGCTATTGTGGAACAAAGTGTTGTGTTTGGGTCAATATGAGCTTATGCGATTAATTAAACTATTAGTGAGTAAACGGCGAGTTCATTAATTTTTTAATGTTTTAACAAATAAGATGTGAAATTAATGTTAACTCTCATAATGAAAGGTCGACTAAGATGAAAAATTTTCCATTTGGTGTATGGTTCGTCCAGTAAAAGAAAGAATTAGAATATAAATTCACTTAAAAAGTAGATTGACATGTTTTATGGCAGGTCACCGTACCATTTTTTGAGAAATTAATGAATATATTCTTTCATGAAGATATACAATTGTCTACCTAGAAGCGAAAATATTATTCACATGACCATTATATCCCTCTAAACATGTTTTCAAAAATTCTTAGTTCATAACGGAAGATGACCATGAAATTTCCAAATCCAGGTATCTCTGTCCTTCATTCACGCTCATTGGAACTTCACTTGCTACAAAACTTTAAGAGTAATCGACACCTCACGGACGCATATGTTCACCTGAAACAACGAACCATGCCATGATATAAAATGGTAGGTTATCAAAGTCCATATATAGTATCAATTTATATAATTCTCTTTTTATTACATTAATCACTTACAGAGTCAATCTGTGTTACAACTGTTTGTCCATGTAGGAGTGTCCATATATATGAAAGGAAGAGCCACACCAGTATAAAAATAAAGGTTAGACATCTCTAACCTAACTTTTGAACAAGAAAGGTCTTCCAGTATGGTCAAGGATCAGCCAAAAACTAAAGGATGGAAATACTAAGTCAAAATAAAAAAAATTACAATAATATGGAGTTTAATAATGTCGGTGACACATGATTCATCAGGACTAAACAAACATAATAACAACAAATATAAATTTCATTTTTATAAGAAACTTATAATAGACTTAAAATCAGTAATTTAATATCATTATCATTCATGGACCTGAACTTTCATTTCCAAAACCTCACTTTTAGAACAAAAACTCACAACATTTTTGTGGCCAAATAAAAAATATAAGAATATCGACGTGGAATGGTTCTCAATTTCTAGAGAAAAGATGATTGGATATAGTGAGCGTCGCAATAGCTGTATGAAATTGAAGGTCCAATGGCGGTGTGAAATCGAAGGCCCGTGGTGTGAAATCAAGAGAGGTAGCTGAAGCTACAGGGTGAGAACACCCATCGATTTTGGGGCAGATCGAGTCTTGCAGATGAGCGAGGGATCGAGGTGTGGATGTGTATTGGTAAGAGCGAGAGAGATTTTGTGCGGGAAAGTAAAAATTGAGGGAATTAAAATCAAGTAAGAAAAAATAAATATTCAACCGTCCCTAAAATGGAACATGAGGGACAACAAATTAAGGTTGTCGAAAAAAGGAAGTATATTTAGGGACAGTTTGAATTAGATGTACCAAATAATAATAATAATAATAATAATAATAATAATAATAATAATAATAATAGGATCAAATACCAAAAAGTCCCTCAAACATTTTTTAGTACACATTTAGTTCAAGCCTTTTATTTTGTACCAAAAAGTCCCTTATTCTCTTATCTTTAAAGGTCGGCGCCAGCGGCATGGTAAAACCTTTTTGGCATGGTGAAGGACTTTTTGGTGTAATATAAAAAGGCTTGGATTAAACGTGTATTAAAAAAAGTTTGAGGGACTATTTGGCATAATAATAATAATAATAATAATAATAATAATAATAATAATAATAATAATAATAATAATAGTAATAATAATAATAATAATAATAATAATAATAATAATAATAATAATAATAATAATAATAATAATAATACTTAACCAGAGAGGAAAACAAAGTGATTAAAGACTAACCTAGTGCAAACACATAGCACTCCAAAGACTTCGTTGCATCTTCATTTCTAATTAACTGGACTAAACAAGGAGAGGCTATTCATTGTAAAACTTGAGCAGAACAACTACAGCATACACATTTTGTTTTCTAAAAGAACAACTATTACTTGACCATTCTGAGTATTTTCAAGGATTTTAATTCAATGATTGGAAATTTTAAATTATATAAAGTTAAGAAACCATAGAAATGTTGAATTGAGAATTCTATGGAACTGAAATGGATTAACTTCATGTGATCTTAACTATGATTGAGTAGCACACTATCATAACTATCAATACACATCTACTACCATGAAAATATATTATCGATAAGTAAATTTAGACACTTATTTACAGATTTCATTTACATATCGGGGGTGAAATGTATGAATCAATTATTATATCTGAATACTCAATCCGTAGTTATGCTTAAAAAGTAATGCATGGTAGATTATATAAGTATTTGTGCTCCTTACTATAAGAAGTTCTTAGTTTCCTTCTCCTTTTCATTCTTACCAAATATCAGAGACCATATTGTTGATCATCATCTCAGCACTAAATGTCACTTTTTTATAAGATTTATTACAAAAAAACTCATCTATTTACACCTACAAATAGGAGGTTCGTTCATTATGTTCTCTGATGAAGGTGTCAAAGGAATAACACAGTCACTAAATTTTGTATTCATAAAAGTAAAACGGAGGTTAAAAGAATGAATACCAACATAGAGAAATCAACCACAAATTCATTTATCAAAAATAAAGTGATGTAGCGCGCACAGGGCACACCCTATGAGGAGCTTCCCACTTGATGTGCTAATCCCATTGGCTTTTATTATTTTCATTTATGTGGCTCTATCTCTTTGAGTTAGCATTACTTTGGGACTTTTTAGTGATAACAAGGCTCTGTCTTATTATAAATAAGGTCCTTATCCTTAATTGTATTTAATGAGAGTTTATTAAAGATTTCGTGTTTACATCAAAGAGATGTAAGTTATATCACTGACCATAGAGATTGAAAATTATGATTATGATTAATGGTGGGAGAATACCACGAGAGCATCACCATAATAGCATGATGGCCCAGCCACGCCACCCGCACTCCCTATAAAGATTGCTCAGCCTGTAGGGACGCCTGGACAATGTTGTTAAATTGCAACCTTGCAGTTTCCTACGTCGGGTCATTCGCTTTGGGCATCACCGCTGTCCCCACGAACCCTACCGCTTGCTACCGTTGAGTCCTTCCACTGGTGTGAAACACTAGTTTGACATGAACTTCAGGAAGACAGTATCCTCATCTTGGAACGGCATACCAGGGGCTCATTATTTTGCCTCACCCACCTCCGAATTTTAGTCCCCCACAACATAAAACCCTAGTCCCTATTTGTGACCCCACTAGAGCTCTAACCTTATTTTTACCCCCCTTCAACCTCACCTCCAGCAATCCACACCACCCCAACCTGAACCGTAATGACTTCGAGGCAGCCCAACCCTTCTATTCTAACACAGTACAACAGCCGCCTGCCAGTGGCCACGGTAAATTCCAGTTATTTACTTCCTGGCTTAAGTGTCTATCCCACCATCATAAATTGGTTCCACCACAACCTGTTTTACACTCAATGCATATCGACAATGGGTCTAGCTTCAACCTAATCACAGAGGAGATGGTTACTATTTCCACTTATCCGTCAAGACACTTACCCAACCCTTCTGAATTAGTTGGTTGGACAATGGCAAAGGAGTCCCAAATAAATAGTGTCGATCTCCCTCGATTGTCAGCCACCGAGATGAGAACATCCCATCGGTATTAATCATGAAATTTAATTGCTTAGCCTTATACAACAATTAGACACTATGATACAAGATCTGGAATCTTCAAATTTAGGGTCTAAGTCTAAAAGTTAATAAAAAAGAATACCATGATTTCTAATCAATCTATTGATTCTTCTATTGGTAGTCTTGTTTTCCACTCTCTAACATTCCAACATAAGAAGCTAATCATTGAGAGTTTGAGGAGATTAAACTTGAGGAGGCTTGTTTAGCAGTTATAGGGACTCTTTTAAATAAAGGATCCTGAAGGTTTTTACTCAAAATAATGGGATGGTAGGACTTACATGCCTTGATTTTGGGAACTATAATTTCATTAGGGAGGATCTCATTGTTTCTTTTGGCTCTGGCAGCGCATGTAGCTATCCATTTTCGATCATAAAAAGTAGAAAACATTTTAAGCTCTTCATGCATTGGAGTGGGGATTTTCTTTTTATCTTCTAAATCAGATTGGGAGCTTTTATGTTTGACATGATGGCTTTCATAGTCTAGAAGCTCAGTTGCTCTTGGAATGAGCATGATATTATCTACTACAACTGTTTCATCTTTAGTAACATCACAGTGTTGGATTTTAATGATGTATTGAGCAATATTTTTAGATTTCTCTTTATTAAGGCTATGAGTGGTAGAGGTTAGAATTCTTGGTGGGAGGCCTTGAATAATTTGGGGATGAGAAATGGATGTTTCTTGGATAATGAGAATTTCTTCTTGATCTTTAATATTTTTCATTGGGTTTTGCTGTAGTGACAGGCTTGAAGACTTCCTTGGGATTAGGGGCTTCCATCTTCTTCATATCTACTTGAGTTTTCTTAGTAAAAATGCAAGTCTCAAAGCTATAACCCTTCTTCATGCAGCACTTGCAATATAGAGGAATTTCTTCATATGATACTTCATACCATAAGCCTTGGTCACTAATCCCTATCCACACTCTTCTTGTTCTTTCTTAGATAAGGTTGATCTCTACACTGACCCTTGAAAGACTTGGCTTAAAGATATTTAAAATAAAATCATTCAGTTTTAAGGGTTTATCAATCGACAGAAAATCGAACAAAGCGGGGACTTTGCAAAGAGACCAATAGGAAGATTTGGGAAGTTGATCCATGCAGAAACAGTTACAATAGGACTCTCTTCATCTACATTAAACGCATGTGTCCATTTAAAAATACAAATGAGATGTCTACCAAAGAACCATTGTTCTCACGTACATTTGTATATAATCTTCTTCACAACCCAGTTTAATGAGGACATATTTATAATGAAGGCGGCCAACTGAGCATGAGTTTTTTAGATTAAAAGTTAACATGGTTTTCCGAATATCCTCCATACCAAGGTGATCATGAAAAGACGTATCCAAAATCGAGTATTTGAAAGGCTTCGCAAGGGCTTGTATATCTTTAGAGGTGAAATAAATAATTATCTCTCCTTTAAAGGATGACGGGGTTTTTAAGGTAGGTTCTTGAGGTGAAGAGGATGAAATAACACTTGCAAAAGACTTTGACCATGTTGCAATGGGATCAGGAGGTTTAGGGTTCATATTTTGATCATCTTGGTTAGCAAATTTAAGAGTTAATGTATAGTGACCTCCCATGGTTCCAATAATGACATTAACACACATATATACAAATTAGATATGCATAATTTATAAAAGAGTGGTTTCACCTAGGATATTGCAATAAATGGAACTAGACGAGGATACATGATTCGTGTACCCGTCGATCCCAAGTAATTTGGTAAAAGGATTTATTTAACTGAGTTGATTTTATGCATAATATATAAAAAAGAAATATCGAAGGAATTTTCCACCTTGAAGGGAGACCTCAACTGCAGCCTGCCACTAGAGCAGTCAAGGGTGTAAAATGATCTCAGGTTTGGGAAATATTTAGTTTCGTATATACATTTTCATTCTTAACAAAAACAAAATCTACGCATGTTGGACTTTTTGGCATCAAGTGTCGCATAAAATTACAGGGAGAGGTGTGCACATGGACCATTGGCAATTCCCTAGAAGATGTATATAACTTCTTCTTTAACCATTAGAATTTCCACTCCAGTAATCATTTATTTCTATATGTTTTGTGAACTCGGGTACTCTCTCTTGAGCACAACATTAGTCATAACTACTGTAGGTATATCTCTATAAAAAAAATTTAATCCTTTTTATAAGTAACATTTTTTTTAATGAGCTCACAAAAAATATTCTTTGCTTTTCTGTTTTAATGTAACACATGTGGAGAATAGGTTAAAGGCATTCAAACAAAAAGATAGAAAATTGGAATTTTCAAGGTTAGTTCTTCTTTTCGTAGTCCTTAAGTTATTCTACTCCCCTTTATAGTCCATAAATGTAAGGACATTTTTGTCCATTATCAATTTGTATGTCGTACGCCGTTATACCGTTGAAGAAACTCAAGATCGCATCTACATCAACGGATCCGAATATCAAAGCGTCTTCAACATCATAACCTCTGCGAGAATGAACTTGGTAAAGTTTTGTTTTTAAGTTCCTTAAAGTTCATACTTAGTATTGGGAAATTTTTATAAAATGTTTTTATAAAAAATTAGAAGTAAGTTTTTTCAAGCAAAATGAAGCTTTTAAAAGAATTTTAATTTTTCTAGACCTCCGGACCGGTCCGCTTCTATACCGGACCGATCCACCTTGCTGAAGATCCAGTAGACCCCGGACTGGTAGCGAACCGATAAAGCCATATTTTAAAAGAACCGATTCTAGGTCGGACCGATCTGCCTCCAACCCGGACCGGTCCGCCTGGGATAAACTCGATCAGTTCCGTAAGTTTTTTATCCACCAACTTATTTTTCCTATATATATACCTTTTTCGTGGTATATTTTTCAAGTCTTTGAGAAAACGTTTTTAAGAGTACAAATACAACAAGACTTCAATTTTTCATGTATCAAACATCTTTTTGATTCACACACAAAAATCCCAATTACTTTTGTGAATCTTTTGGAACCCTAGAACACAAACTTTGTTGTTGTTCATCTTTGTGGAGAGATCTTTGCAACCGAGGGCTGCGTGTCATTGCTGAGGGAGTCTCTACAAAGTTTTCTGGCTGCGTATCATTGAGGAGAGCTGCGGTTCGTCCTTTGTTGTTTGGGCTGCGAGTCCTTGGAGGGTGTTGCGTGTATTCTCTTGCTGAGTTCAAGACTGCCTGTTTTTGTGGGTTGGTTGCGCGTTGATCCATTGCAGATTTCTCTATGTAATTGCAAGTTGTGACTTGTATATTCATAGTGAAATAAAGGTTTTACCCGAAAGGGTTTTTTTCCTGAAATTTGTGTCTCAGCATATTTTTGTGTCGAATGCTTTCTTTATTTATGGGTTGACACACGCACCTTAGATGCATGTTTAGTGACTCTAATTAAATAAGGGTTACTTGAAAACTTACGAATTTAATTTAAATCGATATCACACAGTCGCTCTCTCTTTCAATAAATTATTTCACTTCTATAATTTTCTTCTCCTTCACATTGAAAAAATATCATTTATCCCCAAAATCAATACTTCAAGTTGTGTAGTTCCCTCCATAAAATATTGGACTTGAAAATTAAAAATTTATAAAAAGAACAAATCTTATGTTCATAGTTCACAACAACCCCTATTTTAGCGACTAAACTCCACTGCATCAGTACATAAGTAGTATAACCCTTTAGCATTCTCTCGACTCTTCATTTTAGTCTGTTCTTCTCTATAAGCTTATTCTTCACAAGCTTATTGTCAGAATCGTGTATGGGAACATATGATGAATCATTCTTAGGTTTTCTCATGATGAGAATGGCATCGGTGGAACGTGGTTGGACCCCCAAGGGCTTTGATTATAGTGGGTGGCGTTGTTCCGAGAACCCTATTAGTTATCTCCCTTCATGCCTCTCTTGCCTCACTCGGTGTCTAGCCACCACCACATTGAAGGCAACAAATGATGCTTTCGAAACTGCTATTTGCTAATTGGCTTTTGGGTGTTCAAATGACGTCACCAAAAGTCCTCGCTCCTTTTCCCTACATAAACATGAACTTTTGATTGAAGAATTTTTCTCTTAATCTGTCTCACTTTAAAAGTTTCAAAAGTTCAAAAGAAAACTCTTGTTCCCGCGCATAATATGGCTGGTAAAAGATAGTGGGCCAAGTGGGAACATGGGTAGTTAAAAAATAAAACTTAATAAAATTTAGTTTTCCCGTGCAGCTGCGAGCCCTCATTGGCTCCCCAAGGATGGCGGTGCCCCTAGGATGTATGGCTGCCTTTGATGGTGTCTTGTGAACCCCATGGGTTCGTATTCTACCCTTGGAGGCTGTTTAAAAAACCTCACAACCACCTATTTGGGCCCTCTCTTTGCCACCACCACCACCCATGGAATCCACCGACCTCATTGATGAGGAATACGGGGAACCAAGGTTGGATCATGGCAGTTGGTTTGGTGATGAAATTTCGGTGGAGCTATAATCCTTCAATTGTCCCACCTCATTGTATATGGATTCAATACCAGTCACAAACTCAGTTAGGGTTAGGTTGATTCATTAAATTGAACCTCAGCTATTAATTTCGTTGTGTTGAATACCATTACCACACATATGCTTACTACAACATGAGCGAGCTGCACTTTGATACCAATTTGACGTAAACACGTAAATACGCAATGGAACACATACATTGAAGAAATAGAAAATTTTAATCAAAGCCTCAATCAAAGAAATCTTACTATAAATGTAATTAAATTAAGGTAGAGTTCTCTTTAAATAGACATTAAGTTGCTTGATCCCCAAGACTTCTACCTACTATAGGAAGCTAATTAAAAGTGAAATAACTAAGAGATAAATAACCTATCATTATCACTATCTAAAACAATAGCTAACTTAGAAATAATTAACAAAAATAACTAATTTAATTTTCAGTCTGCTGAGGGGCCAGACCCCTCCCCTGTGTCCCTCTTTCATATCTTCTTTACTTCATTCCCTATTGACCTTGGTAACTCTTGATACCATAACTAACAAAAATTACAACTCATACGCATTTGAAGTTTGTTAGTATATTGCTGATTAAACCACCCTTTAAATATAATGTGTGCAGTCTCCTGAAACTTCCGTTTAAAATATTTGGTATTTTTTTTTTTGGCAGAGATCGACGAACAATGATGGAAACATCGTTCACCATGCCAGCCTCAAAAGTGGCAATAATTATATGATACATGTAGTGCATCATCCTTTTGTGCATGTTGAAGCAAGTAATTCAACAAGAAAGTGTAAAAAGGTGGTTACCTATATCCTCAATTCGCATATGATGTTAAGGTTTAAGCAACCCTAAGATCATCCACATTAGTATTCAATTATCATTTTCAATGTTATTTTCCTTCAGAATATTGAACAATATGCAAAGAAATGTTTCAAATATGGTGACAATAAATAATTATAAGTCATCCTTAAGGAGGATAAGACTCCATATGCATCTTTGCATTAAACCCGTATTTGGCTTAAATAATAACCACTCATTTTATACACTTTAAAATTAATTAACCCTCGTACATCCTTTATCACCTGGAGCAACGGTAAGGTTGCCCCATTTTGACCTGGAGGTCACAGGTTTAAGTCGCGAAAATAGACTCTATGCATATGCAGTAAAGCTGCGTAAATCTAACCCCCCTAGTACATCGGATTAGCGGGAGCACTGTGCACTGGGTTTGCCCTTTACATTCTTTATCAGTAACAGAAGAGGCCCACACCTTTCCATGATACCTTTAGTTTTTACAAAATTTCGTTTAAAAAATTATGATGCTAGCAATTTAAATTCAAGTTATTAATAAAGATCCAAGTTGTTCACTCAATTACTTAGCTTTTAAATTGCTTCGTATTGTTCTAAAGTAATAGGCTCACATTTGGCATTGACTTTCGAATGTCGATCCGACTTTAGCTTAATTATAATTGTAAATTTGCTTATTACAATTAAACTTAATGTCATTGGGTCTTTGTAATTATGAACATAGATGACCTCATGAATTATTAAGGCAAGAAAAATCCCTACGGGGGATCCCCAAGCATTAGATGAACCTGGTAAAATCCTGAACGAGTGGATTTCCCTTACACCAAGTGCATTTTTGCCATAGCCTGTTCTAGGCCTAAGGTAGCGTGATGACATAACCCAGAATGTAAGATAAAATAAATATAACACATGCTTGGCATAAAGGAATGGGAAAATGCATGAGATTATTATTAAATCAACTTGACTATAACATTAGATTATAAGTTATAAAAAGTATCAATTACCGAAAAAAAAATTGATACTAGTTACAATAAGCTATGGTTGGCGAGCAAGAAATTCGGCGATATCTCTTCTTCGGTTGTCATTGGGATCTGGTTGGAACTCGTCATCACTATCATGGGATTCCAAGTAGATTTTAGCGAGTTGGAGGGAAATATCATCCAAATGGACCCATTTCTCTTCGTTGCCAAAAAGAGGATGCCTATACGTCGGACAGTTAACTTGGTATATTTACCAAAGTTGAGAATCCATGGGAAACTTTAAAATCCCCAAGTTATTTAACAAACCATGTTTGTATGCCACACTCTTAGCCTCCTCCAGTTTGATAAGAACATTCGATCAACCTTCATCATAGCATGCCAACCATATTGCCCGGGGATCCCTCCCAAATAGATAACGAAGTTTGATCACATCGTGGCTAGCTATCATGATCATAACATGGCTCTTCAGCTATCTTCTACATAATTAGCAAACTTTTTCTTGAGATCATCGTTCTCAGACTAGAGAAGGGCACTAACATTGCCAATGACTTTTGCCCCAACAAGCTGAGTCTTCAAATTGTTCACTTCCTCTTGTATCAAGGATCCCACATCCCCTAAGTCCTTCAAGTCACCCTTTAACTTGGAAACTAAGGTTTATTGGTCCATATAGGCACCAAACATCTTCTTAAGAGCCTTGTGCACAGACACAAATGCTCGGCGAGCCTGAGCCCTGGCATCCTGACTAAGGTGTACAGTTAAATCATCAATAAAAGAAGGAACATCCTCAACAACAGACTATAAAAAAGTAAACATAAACAAAGGAAAAAACTCAGCAAGGCAGTTAAAAAACATTGTCATGAATAATGTAGAGGGGGCTTGGAGGTAATCCGAAGATTAGGGATAATCCACCCATTGGCAACAGTGTTTGGGATTAAGATAGCGTGGCAGATCAAGCGAGGCAGCTCAAGCGTGGCAGCTTGGCGTGGCAACTCATACTTTGGCTTGTTGGTTACTTAGTCATATTGTATCTTTGTTTATATTGGTTATGAGCTATAACGATTGTAATAATGTAACGAGAATAATAAATCTGTGTGAGGTCGAACGGTACTCGTGAGATACCAAGCTGGGCAGGGCCTGGGAGAGCTTTCATGCTCTATCGAACGACCTCACCGTGGGAACTTTAGAGGGACTTGGTTTGGAGGATTGAGAAGTGGGGCATCATTGGGGATTGTCCTGACCGTCTTAGATACACCCGGTAAAACACCGAAGGACCCTCACCGTGGAACCTCGAGCGGAGCAGCCTCAAGTTCCATCGGGTGTTTAGCTGTGAACCAAACAGCCCCCTACTTAATGTCACATCTGCTGTAGGTGATGTCACTAGCCAATTAAACAATGTCAGACATGCACTTGTGTAAACCACCGTGGTATTTGGGGCTATCAGGCAGTTGGTAAGCAACCTCTACGCCAATAGCCCCCCTGACACACAGTGGTAAGACAAAAGGCATATCTTGGCATTTAATGTTTATGTCATAGGGACAACTAGGGCATCAGGTATTTACTGTTGGTGACATAAAGTATGGGGAATGTCTTTCACATGCATTAATGAGTGAGTCGCCTCGGGGGTGGCACTGAGGGCTATTTGAGGACCCCAACCACCTCCAAGAAGGGGGAGAGTTCATTTCTGAGAGTAGAGGAGTCATTGTTAGGGAGAGTTATTACGAACCAGAGAGTTTTACCCACTCACCATTGTTATTTATTACGAAGCTTTTAATACTTGACAGAGATTCTTGAGGGTGTTTGGTGTCTTTCTACCTGCCCACCAAGGTGTATCTAGGGCGCTTACTTCTCTCTCCCTTTAGCTGAGTTACTTCTAAGTTCCATCACTACTTTCTGAGTTATACACGAGAGATTTGTGAGTTTAAACTAAGTCTTATCTTCATTGAGCTTGTGTCTGGGTGTTCTATTGCTAATCCAAGGCTTTGGCCAATTAGCTTATTATTACCATACTCAAACAGGGGTTACGCCTCCATCTATAATCTAAAGTACCCTCTTACATTTGGTGACCCTGCTGGGGAGGCATTCTTCTAAGTAAGGAGTATGGCGCAAGATAATGCTACTCGAAGACTCAACTTTGATGATATCCAACATAATGAAGAACAGGTCGTGAGAGAGCAAGAGGCCCTAAGGGATAGGGCTCCTCGGGTAGAGGTACCTCCGGTTCCGACGACGTCAGGCATTCCAAGGGTGACACAACCTTCCACGAATGCGAGGTTGGGACCCACTCAGATCGCGCTCCTCATGAGCAAGTTTCATGAGTTTTTGCAAACTCTAGTAGCTTCAACTATGCTAGGAGGATTGGAAGCTAATGCTTTTGTAACACCAGGGGTAGCTCCAACAGCCCCACCAGGTGCAGGTGTTGCGGGAACAATTCCAGAAAGCGTACCCTTTGTTGTGAATCCAGTAGTGGGAACCTCAGGAGTTTCATGGCACCACCGGTAACATTTGTTTCAGTTGCAACGGGCACTCAACCCGTGGCCCCGCTGCTGGTTGCCTCAGTAGCATCGCCTATGGAGGAAATGAGAAAAGAGATGCAGAAAGAGATGTTGAAGTTTATGCAAGCTTCCTCACAATCAACTGGAGAGGTGGATTCAATTTATGATGACTTTCGAACACCTTATCCTCAGGAGTACAACGATGAGCCTTACTCAAAGGACTATATTACCCCTATCTTTGAAAAGTATACAGGGAAAGGTGGGAACCCGAAGGATCACATTAAGCGTTTTGTTGAACACTTGGGAGCACATTGCAATAATAAGAAGCTTAGCTTGAGGGAGTTTTCCAAATCCCTAACCGATAAGGCATACACCTGGTACTCCCATTTAACTCCCAACAGCGTTTCTACGTGGGAGGAGATGCATGTATCGTTTGTCCAAAAATTCTTTTTGGCAGAAGATGAGTTCACCTTGACCCAACTTGGTAGGGAGAAGCAGAAACCTGGGAAAGAAGTGGTGGCCTATGTTCGAAGGTTCAGGGAAAGGTCCCTTGATGTAAAGGAGGAGGCCAAAGAGTATAAGTTATTACAGATTTGTGCTGAGGGACTGCTTCCTGAATACATCTGCCATCTTATCAACGAGACACGCGAGGGGACTTTTGCGAGATTCTTGAAAGCGGCGAGAAACATCTCTTTGGTGGTGCGACCCACTCCGGTGGTAGCTTCCATGATGTTCAGGCAGCCGATGCAACCCGCGGGGGGGAGGTCTCAGCCCCCACGGGTAGGGTACACCGAGGGGGAAGGTAGGGGCAAAGCACCGAAGAGGGATAATAAGAGGAAGTTTAGGAGAGACAGGGAAGATACACCACCATTGCCTTGTATAGTGGAAGAAGCTGTCAGGTGTTACAATACAATGGTCCAAGGGGGGACGGTCTATAACCCAAAGGTTGTCCCCATCGAAGAGCCCAATGCGACAATGAAGGCGGATCCAAGGTATTGCCAAGTTTATCGGAGGATCCAGCATCTGACAGAAAGTTGCTTCACACTAAGAAGAATTATTGATAAATACGTGAAGGCATGGACATTGCAAATCCCTCCGCAGGACGTCAATAACAACCCACTACCAGCACATAGGGCTAATCTCGTGGTAGCTTATGATGAAGAAGTAGAGAAAAGAGATAGGGATGAGTATGAGGAAGCTTTAGAGATTTGCACCAAGGGAATGGCTAATGTCGTGTTAGCTTACGATGAAGTAAGCGCCAAGGATGTGGAGGATGTATATGGTGTCAAAGGCAAAGAGGTAGACCCAACCTTAGAATATTGGGCAGTTTTAAAATCCCCGAAGTTCACTTGGTTCTTCGAACAAGTGGGGTTCCAAAGGAGAGTAGGTTAGAGATAACCCAGGTGATACTTGATATTTCGAGAAAGAACGCGATCCCTTCACTGAGATGGAAGGGACCCATAGCCAGGTTGGTAAAAAGGTTTCTGTCAAAAGTAACCTTCAGCGATGCAGATAGGGCTGTAAGGTTCCCTCACAACAGGTCGTCGTACGTGACTGCTAGTGTTAACGGGGTTAGCTTTGCAAGGACTCTCATGGATGGGTGAGCTTCCATCAATATCATGCCAATTAACTCCTTCCACGCAGCTAATATTCCAGAAGAAAGGTTGGTCCCCATGCCTTTGGTAATTTCGTGGTATGGTAATCAGTCTTCCAAATCCATTGGGTATGTTAATGTGGGGATTGTGATGGGAAATCTGAGTTCCCATATCAAGTTCCATGTAATAGAAAGTGCAACTTCCTATCATCTACTAATAGGAAGGGTGTGGATGCACAACCAATGGTTAGTTCCTTCTACGTACCACCAATGCGCTAAGGCCAATATCAAGGGGACGAAAGTGACCATTAGGGCAACGAAAAGGCCCTTCGCCGTCGAGGAAGCTCACTTGGTGGACGCAGCATTCTACACGGAGTTAGAGGAAGATGTCCGGGTCTTAATGAGGAGAATGGAGGGTGCATGGATCCCCTCGATTAGAGAGAGAATGGGTCCCATGAATGGGCAAAGTAAGGAGGTTACAAGCAGCACGAAGGTAATAGATAAAGAGGCTCATCAGATGGTCCCTCGACCATAAAGCACCTCGAAGCAGCTCAGGGGAAGAACAAGGCCTAGAGTGGATCCGATAGAGCATGAGGTCCAATGACAAAGCGTATTGAGTCGGTTCTCAGGAAGAATGGTGGTCGAGGCTTCTATGGAGAAGAAGAGGAAGGCAGTCACCGCTACCAATAGACAATGCAAGAAGGTCATTACCAAAAAAGGAAGAGTGGTGTATCGATTATAACGGTGTGAGCGAGCGACCGAAGAAGATGATAATGAGGTTGACCCGATATATGAGTGCTTTCTGGTGGATCAGTAGGGGCAATGTATGGTGATAGATAATTCCAGCATACAGGAATTTGTGGAGGAAGTCGCCCAGGAACCAGAGTACATGGTAGATCAACCAAAGCCCCAGGCACAAGAGTTGGAGCAGCTGAACCTGGCGAAGGAGGGATACGACCCAAGGCCCATCTTCATCTCGAAAGATCTCAGCAGGGAGAGACGAGAGGCCTTGGTCGAGTTAATTCGAGAATTTATAGAGGTCTTCACATGGAAATACACCGAGATGGAAGGGCTGGATGAGGAGGTGAGCTGCCACAGGCTGAACGTAATGCCTTCAGCCATTCCAGTAAAATAGGCAACAAGAACGTACAAGCTCGAGCTGGATCTGAAAATTAAAGAAGAGGTACATCGCCTGCTAACGGCAGGGTTCATCGTACCAATACAACACCCACTCTGGCTATCTAGTATTGTCTCAGTGGGAAAGAAGGATAAAAAGCAAATAAGTATCTGTGTGGACTTCAGAGACTTGAGTAGAGCTTGTCTTAAAGATGAGTTCCCTCTACCCTCCATCGATAGCCTGACAGATGCAACGGCTGGTCATGAGATGTACAACTTCATGGATGGGTATATGGGGTATAATCAGATCAAGATGGACCCCTCGGACGCAGAGAAAATAGTATTTAGAACCTCGTTGGGTAACTTCATGTACAGAGTGATGCCGTTCGGCCTCAAGAATGCTAGGGCAACTTACCAGAGGACGATGATGGTCATTTTTCATGACTTCTTCCACAAGTTTGTAGAATTTTATGTGGATGACTTGGTCATCAAATCAAAGGAGGAGGGGTCCCACCTGAGCGATTTAAGGAAGGTGTTTTCTCGTTGTAGTAAGTATAAATTGAGGATGAACCCGTTGAAGTGTGTTTTCGGAGTGACAAATGGGAAGTTCCTAGGCTTTGTGGTTGATCGACAAGGGGTGCAAATGGACCAGGATAAACTGCGATCTTGGAAATGCCAAGCCCTAGAACGGCGAAGGAGTTGAAGAGCTTCATCGGTAAACTCTCCTACCTTAGGAGATTTGTGCCTGGATTGGCCGAAATAACACACCCCCTGATGCAGCTATTGCGAAAGAGCACGAAGTTCAGGTGGGAGGAGGTTCACCAGGAGTCCTTCGCTGGGCTAAAGAAGCTGCTAGTTTTACCACAGACTATGGTTCCCCCACGGGCAGGAACACCGTTGCAGTTATATCTCACATCTACCACGAGGTCCGTTGGAGATTTACTGGCACAAGAAATTGACGGGTAAGAATTACCAGTTTACTACCTCAGTAGAATCATAAATGGGCCAGAGATTAGATATAGCAGCCTAGAAAGGCATTGTTTAGCCTTAGTCTTTGTAGCACAAAAACTTAGGCATTATATGTTGTCTTTTATAATTCATATTGTAACTAGATGCGATCCTATTAAGTGTTTATTAGCTAGAACTATATTGATTGGCAGGGCAGCTAGGTGGTTCCTCATCCTCTCTGAATATGACTTGAAGTGTGTGGTCCCTCGCGCGATCAAGAGCCAGGCGTATGCCGATCTATTGGTAATTTTTCCATCAGGAACATTTGAACTACCTAAAGAAGACATTCCAGGAGATGACTTACAAGCCAATTATCTGGATGCAACTGAGGAGGAATAGACGATGCAGTTCGATGGATCTTCGGCGGAAACGAAGGGGGGGCAGGGGTTATTCTTTCAAAAGGAATGGAGGAAATTTGCCTTTCCTATAAGTTAGATTTACCTTGTTCCAATAACGAAGCAGAGTACGAGGCATTAGTACTGGGGTTGCTAGAGGCTCTTCGAAGGGGAATTTGTTCACTCTGCATTAAGGGTGATTCGAGCTTGGTGATTCAGTAAGTAAACGGAGAATATACATTGAAGCATATGAACCTGGCACCATACAGAACGATCATTCAGAGGCTCCTCAGCCAGTTCCATCTAACTAAGATCAAGAGACATCCTAGAACGATGAACCGCCATCCAGATGCGTATGCAACTATTGCCCAAAAAATGGTCATGAGGAGCAATACAACTATCGTCACGATCCAATGGAGAACAGCTCCTTCAGTGGTACAATCAATTCTATCGATGGAGGAGGACGCGGACTGAAGGGAAGAGATTAGGAAGCAATTGGAGTGTGGCGAAGGAGCAATGGGGCTAAGAGAGTTGGCCCAATATTTTACAAACCAGAGAAATCTCTACTTTAGAAATGCAGGGGGATGGTTGTCAAGATGTGTCGGCCCACAAGAAGCAGAGTGAAAATTGAAGAAAACATATGAGGAGCACTGCAAAACAACTGAGGTAACTCTTTATAGGAGAATTCAAAGAGAGGGATATTTCTGGCCTCGAATGAAGCAGGACGCGGCGGAGCTATAATGAAGGTGCGATAAGTGTCAGCTGTTTTTCGAAGCAGCTGAATGTCATTTAGTTGAAGCTCAAACGAACTCGAGGCAGCCCTATATCGACTTCATTTAAAATGGAGTTGTCCCAACAGAAAAAATTAATGCGATGAGACTAAAGCGAAGGGCCCCAAGGTTCTATATCCAGGAGGGGCACCTCTACCGAAGGGGATACTTCAACAGACCATTGCGTTGCATTATGAAGGAAGAGGCAGTTGAGGTCCTCAAACAGGTGCACAATCCAGCTCACATAGGAGGGGCCAAGTTGTATGATCAGCTGATGACGTTGGGGTATTATTGGCCAACGATGGAGAAAGACTCTGCTGAGTTTGTTCGAAAATATAAAGCTTGCCAACTACATAGAAACATGATCCATGCCCCATCGGTAGACTTACACTCTCTGGCAACGCCTTACCCTTTTCACACTTGGGTGTTTGACCTGGTGGGGGAAATACATCCTTCTTCGAGGGGGAAGATATGGATACTAATTGCAACAGAGTGCTTTACAAAGTGGGCCGAAGCGATACCACTCAGAAGGATAACGGTTGGGGTGGCGAGAAACTTCATTAGAGAATACATTATTTGTCGTTTTGGGATCCCAAAGGTTATTCTCTCAGATAACGGAACTCCCCTCGTCAATTCAGAAGTAACAATGCTCACAGACAAGTACTCCATTATTCACCATACTTTAACGGTGGCATACCCAAAAGAAAATGGTCAGGCCGAAGCGACTAATAAAACGTTGGTTAATATTCTGGCTAAGGTAATGGAGGACTTCCCAGGCCCGTGGGACGATAAGATACCAGCTATGTTATGGGCCTATCGGACAACCAAGAGGAAACCCACGGGGTACACTCCATTCTCGCTTATTTATGGGGCGGAGGCAATCCTTCCAGTGGAGTTAGAAGTTCCCTCTACCCGATATACCTTGCGAAGCAGCATGCTCCCTCAGAATAGACACGTGCAGTTGGAAGCGTTAGATGAACACAGAGATAATGCGATGCAACACTTCCAAATGTATACGAAACAGCTCTCCAGGGCATATGATAACTTGGTAAGACCCAGGAAGTTCATGAAGGGAGACCTCATTTCGAAAGAAGCAGTGAAGCACATCAGGGGGCTTCCTCTACCGAAGTTTGCAGCCAATCAGGAGGGACCTTTTGTTGTAAAAGAAGCTCATGACTCAGGCTATTGCTCAATTTTTAAGATGGAGGAAGACAAGCCATTTAAGATTAACAATAAACGGCTGAAGGTTTATTATGTATAGACAATTAAGTTTGAACCATGGTTGTAAATAGCTGTTGTTATGAATATAAAGTTTTAGTTATGACTTGAACAGAATGAAAGAGTTGCAGAAATATAGAAATTTATAACATACAAAAGCAGTCGTAACATAGAGACGAATTGGAAAATATACATTTCTCATTCATTTGTAAACGATCGAGTATTACAAAATTGGGAGCTACTACCCAAGAATTACATAGAAAGAAGCAAGAGGAAGATATATACAAAAGTTGATTAGCCTAAGAGGAACCATAAAAGACGAGAAAAAATCTCCGGGAAGGCCCGAAGAAGTTATGGTGCAAGACTGTTGGGCATTGATGGAAACCTCCAACCTCGTTTGCACTTGTGTACGTTCGATGAGGAGTTTTTCTCGTTTCAGCTTGACCAGACGCAAAGCTTCTTCGGCATCCTCTACCTCCTTATCAACTTCTTTTAAAAAGGGTGCTAGTTCGGCCAACCTAGCTTCCTCAGCCCGTTGGTCCTGCTGATGTTTTTGCAATAATTCCCTCTGCCTAATCAGTTATTGGCTCTTCAAAGTTTTTAAAAATGTTATAAGCCAGTTAAAACGGAAACCATCACGACCCAACTCTCTCAAATAGCCAAGAAATTGGTTAAGGAGGTTTCTGGTAACGGTCGCGGTGGGAGTGCTAGCAATTTCTGCAACAACAGTAGCCATGCCTTGCAGCCTATAACTCATGACAGAGATGTTGGAATGTAAGCAATTCATCATGAAGGTTTCAGGATGGTGATTCGCAAGCTGCTCGATCACTAGTTGATGGGTGGCGGGCATTTGGGGAGAATGTTGAAGCACCATCAGGCAGAATGCATGAGGAGCCAAATCAGGCAGAGGAAGCTCGCACCCGGATTCACTCTCCGCTACGGCACCGGTCATGGAACCTTGGTCAGCATGGCCATAATCTTCCGAGACGGCAGGTTCCCGATGAGGTGAGCCAATAGGCGAAAGAACGGGTGGAGAAGTCTCTCGTGCAACCTGAGATAAAAAGTAATAAGTTTATGAAAAATCTTAACAAGCGTTTTCGTTGTTAAGTCACCGTTATAAGGTGGAGTTTATGAAAAATCTTAACAAGTGTTTTCATTGTTAAGTCACCGTTATAGGTGGAGTTTATGAAAAATCTTAACAAGTGTTTCCATTGTTAAGTCACCGTTATAAGGTGGAGTTTATGAAAACAAAAACTTAACAAGTGCTTTCACTGTTAAGTCACCGTTATAGGTGGAGTTTATGAAAAAATCTTAACAAGCATTTTTGTTGTTAAGTCACCGTTATAAGGTGGAGTTTATGAAAAAAAACCTTAACAAGCATTTTCGTTGTTAAGTCACCATGTAGGGGGAGTCGGCGAAAATACCTCAATCATGGTAGGAGCTAGAACGGGAATCACTATAGTGGCCGTGGGGGTAGAAACCGTTGGGGGTGGGCTTATTACACCAGAAGCCCCAACGGGACCCCTGGTTGCAGAAGCCTCAACGTTGGGCAAGGCTCCCCCACCAACATAGGGTACAAAAGCCAGCACAGGCTATTCACTGGGAGAAGATGATGGACTCCCAAACGAGGCCCCAACATGGGCAGGTGCAGAAAAACCACCATGAGGGGCAGAAGCACCAACCTTGGCCCTATACGCATGCAGACTATCAAGAGAAGGTGGAGCAAGATTGGGAGAAAGCTGCAACATGAAGCTCAGTGTTAAAAAAAAGAGGAATAAGCACAGAAAAAGGGAAAAGTACCTCTAAATGTTATTTACCTCAGTTATGGTACTGAAAAGGGGAATTTTGGTCAAGGGTCTCGTTAGCACCGTGGGAAGAAGAATGTTAGCTAACAATGAGGACACTTCAACCTAGGGCACCCAAAAATCTCAAGGTTCAGCAAGATAAATAAATAATGGGGTGAGAGTGAAAGGAGGTTATACCAAACAAATTATAGAGGAAATCTTACAACGGGCTCATTTTCTTCAGCCAGAACGATGGGAAGAAGGAGCTCGGATGGAGGAGATAAATCAGAAGGGTTGGGGAGAGTTGTCTCTGGTTGTGAAGAGACGCCCACAGAGTCAATGGCATCACCCCCCATAGAAATGTCCCTTGCACGTTGAGAGGATCAATGACAGGAATAGGTAAGCCCGGTCATGGGCGAACGAGGAGGAGTCACAACGGGGGGAGAAACACCAAAACGTCCCCCCACAAAAGGGCTCACGGGGGGGCTAGGGGGATTGGCACTTTCTTCTTTAACCTCCTGCACCAAAGTTACCCAAAAAAAATGTATAAGCAAATGTAGTTTTTCCTTAAGCAAATGGGAAATAATAATAAAACAAGTATACATACCTCAGATCTGACAGGTGAAGGGGCAGGAGACAGGTGCACCTCAGGAGTTTGTCTCCTCTGGGACTTCGTACCCAGAGTTTTCTTCCTCGTTCCTGATGCACCAGTGCCAGTACCTTGAAGAACCTTTGAACTTTTTCTCCTCTTCGTCGTGGGCTCGGTGGGATCAACTAGGATTGTGGGGAAGGTTCTCGATGGAGGAACAACAGGAACACGCCATTGGAACTCAGCGTTTATACGTGCTACCTCAGCTTGAACTTTCCTTCTCAACTCCTCAGCCATCTCTGCAGGCATGAGAGGAGCAACGGTGGCAATGGGGAATGCCTCCTTAGGAGCATGGGGTTTAGTCTGGGACTTGGACTTGGAAGAAGTCCCGCTCTTTTCCTTCTGGACAGGAGGTTCATCGGTAGTAACTTTGGTCGAAGGGGCAGCTTTCTTAGAGGCTGCAACACTTTTGGGTTTGGGCGTGGCAGTAGGGATCATGGAACAAAGGGGAGGAAGCTCAGTGAGACGTATCTTGGGGGTTTTACTCAGAGGGAACTCAATCCCAAGAACGGAGTTGCCCTTTAAACCCAGCTCCAACGCAGAAAAAGAAAGAGTTGGAGGATACATTGGATCCCCCTCGATGAACTCTGTAATATCAGCCAATTATTTCGGCTAGTACCGTATAGCAAACAGAGGGGACACATCCCCTTGCCTTTTGTTGCTAGGATGACTCGCCCAGCCATTGCAGAACTTATTCCCCATGCAGCAGTAGAAGAAAACAGGGAGCAGGCCTCGCTAAAGGAAACCTTGGGGTTTGATGATTGAAAAACTGGGCGAGGAGCCCCCTGATCAAAACCAAATTGGCGGCTGCATCGGTTGGGATTGTAGTGCTCGCTGGTATATCCCCATTCGGTATAAGAAGGCAGATACCCAGGGGAGAATAGAATGACCATGGCCAGCGAAGGATCTTCAATATCTATGCCTACCTCCACTATCCTGGCTTCATGCTGAAAAAAGTCATAGTTATGAACAAATACGTCCTCTTCGTAGGGCCTCATCACGAAGTTCTCAAAACGATCAATCACAGAGATCAACTCCTTTCGACTCAGTTTCTTATGATAAAAATAAGAGTGTGGGGGCAGAATTATTTCCCCAGAAGGAGGGCGGTTGATCTTGGCCACTACGGTAGGGAAACGAACATAGAGGAAGCTCGTCAGAAGGACACAGTTGGCAAAATTTGCCAAGTTATAACGGCCAAGAGATCGTTCTATGTCGAATAGGGTCCTATTGAACCATGTATAGAGAGATCCCAAGGCGATTGCAGCCAGGGGAAGCTTGGTACCCCGGGCCAAACGAAGGGATATATTGATAAGGTCCCTTCGGGGCTAATCGTTGGGTTTTCTTGGTAGAAGGAATTGGGAAAGAATGACAAGGATATAGGTAGGAAGTTCCAGCGATGTACCTTGACCAGGGGCACCTCCAGAAGAACTACCTTCAGCAGAATCCTTGAAGAAATAATTGATAAGTGGGAAGAAAGTGGCCTTGATCAATGAACCAGTGCAGCTTCGGCATATTCGGTCCATCTCCAAATGGTCAGAAGTCTCCTGGGAATCTAGAGCCTCATCAGTATAAGGCTTATGGCCTGTTGCTTCGAGGCCCAGGATCTCACACGTCTTCCAATGTTATGGTAAACTCACCCCACGCAGCGAGGAAGGTATGGGAAATAATGTTCCAGCGAGACACCAGAACAGGAAGGGCAACATTATTCTTGGAGAGAGTGAACTCACCAAACCACTTAGCCCGTTGCAGCCCAATCTTGGTGAGCGTTTCGACATAGGAGCTCTGCATGTGGGAGTTCTACGCAACAAACTGAGCAGGAGAACCCCCGGGCGCTTCAAACTCAATGTGGGACCACGGGAAGTCCCCTCGCTCCAAATGAAATCAGGGGGTCCCCTCAGGAGGAAGAAAGACCCACTCAGTAGAATCTTCGTCTTCATCACCCAATAATAGAGCGTCAAACTTAGAAGAAAAATGGACCATCTTACATGCACCAGCAAAATCATCACCTTGTCCAAAAATAAGCGATCGACGGTAAAACCTCAGTTGTTCCTGGCGGGCAGCATCCAGGGTGGTGGCAATGGTGTAGGCAGTAGGCGGACACTGTGGAAGATATGGTGGGGTTGCTTGAGGACGCCATAGCAGATATCGATAAAATAACAGAAAAGCTTCAAGCAAGAAAGGTTTGAGAACGAGAATGGAGGAGCAAAACCACAGGTGCTGGTGTAGAAGATCAGAAGGGAAGGTAGGTAATGAATCAAAAACAATGGATTTCTCACAGACCTTCTCTCTCTAAAGCAAACAGAAGCTTGAAGAAGACGAAGGAAAAGTAAGAGAAAAGAAGGGCTTAAGTGTTTGGATATGGTCGTTTGAAATTTCTAAGTTTGGCATTTAGATTTTCCCACCATCGCACGTGCGCGGCCGCCTATAATCATTTCAAATGAACACGTGGCACTTCGGGAAGTACTTTGGCAGCTGAAAAGACAATGCCACGTCATTAATGAGGTGATGCATAGGGAACAGAAAGCGTTGCCTTCTTAAACAATTTTGAGTTTTGGCGTCAGAAGCTTTTGTCAGGCATATACAATAAACTTCTAATGACGAAGATCCCCCAACGGTTCAATAAAGCTATGGCGTCCCCTCGCCACATATCCAAACGTTTGAATTGTGACTCTATTATATCGGGGAGAATCTTTTCGAACATAGCGAAGCACCACGGGGTAGAATTTCATTTACCAGGAATCCAAATTAGTATTTGAGAAGGTTAGTAGGCCTTTCCAGAGAATTTCAAATATTAAAGCTAGAACGGTTGAGGCTCAGCATGAGGAAAAAGCGGCGATGTCCCTTCGCCCAAGCCCCAATGATAATAGCGCTTCGACTTAGGTACATCGGGGATAATTTTACTTTTTCCAGGAGATTATATCGTTGCGGTTCTAACGGGGGAAAGAAGGCCAAAATTTTTTCATGCAGAGAAGGTTCATCGAATTGAGAAGTTTCGTGCAAACATTTCTTATTCCAACAAATCTCTCCACGAAGGGGCAAATATAGAAGGGGATTGGAGGTAATCCAGAGATTAGGGATAATCCACCCATTGGCAACAATGTTTGGGATTAAGACAGCGTGGCAGATCAAGCGAGGCAGCTCAAGCGTGGCAGCTTGGCGTGGCAACTCATACTTTGGCTTGTTGGTTACTTAGTCATATTGTATCTTTGTTTATATTGGTTATGAGCTATAACGATTGTAATAATGTAATGAGAATAATAAATCTGTGTGCGATCGAACGGTACTCGTGAGAGACCAAGCTGGGCAGGGCCTGGGATAGCTTTCATGCTCTATCGAATGACCTCACCGTGGGAACTTTAGAGGGACTTGGTTTGGAGGATTGATAAGTGGGGCATCATTGGGGATTGTCCTGACCGTCTTAGATACACCTGGTAAAACACCGAAGGACCCTCACCGTGGAACCTCGAGCGGAGCAGCCTCCAGTTCCATCGGGTGTTTAGCTGTGAACCAAACAGCCCTCTACTTAATGTCACATCTGCTGTAGGTGATGTCACTAGCCAGTTAAACAATGTCAGACATGCACTTGAGTAAACCACCATGGTATTTGGGGCTGTCAGGCAGTTGGTAAGCAACATCTACGCCAATAGCCCCCCTGACACACAGTGGTAATGCAAAAGGCATATCTTGGCATTTAATGTTTACGTCATAGGGACAACTAGGGCATCAGGTATTTACTGTTGGTGACATAAAGTATGGGGGATGCCTTTCACATGCATTAATGACTGAGTCGCCTCGGGGGTGGCACTGAGGGCTATTTGAGGACCCCAACCACCTCCAAGAAGGGGGAGAGTTCTTTTCTGAGAGTAGAGGAGTCATTGTTAGGGAGAGTTATTACGAACCAGAGAGTTTTACCCACTCCCCATTGTTATTTATTACGAAGCTTTTAATACTTGACAGAGATTCTTGAGGGTGTTTGGTGTGTTTCTACCTGCTCACCAAGGTGTATCTAGGGTGCTTACTTCTCTCTCCCTTTAGCCGAGTTACTTTTAAGTTCCATCACTACTTTCTGAGTTATACACGAGAGATTTGTGAGTTTAAACTAAGTCTTATCTTCATTGAGCTTGTGTCTGGGTGTTCTATTGCTAATCCAAGGCTTTGGCCAATTAGCTTATCATTACCATACTCAAACAGGAGTTACGCCTCCATCTATAATCTAAAGTACCCTCTTACAAATCGAAACTTTTCTCCATTAGTAACTTTAAAATGGTAAAATCCCCTACAAATGGGGAAGAAGGAAAAGGCACAAGAAATACAAGTCCTAGATGAATCACTTTTGTTCTTCACCTGCTCCTCAACTTCTGCGGATTTGTCCTTGGATGCCCACATCCCACTATGGTCGACTGGACATTAGTGGTATCCTCCTCTTCAACTATTGGTGGAGATTTATATTTGTGCTAACTAAAGAGATCAGACTACGTTAGGACATTGGTCCTCACCACTGCTGTATCTTAGCTTTTTTTAAAATTGGACTTTCGGATGAACGCCAGTTAGCATTTGGCATCCTCAAAGGCTTCAATATAGCCTTTCTCAAGCTCGCTCCTTTAATTGAGGAAAATTCCTCCACCTTCTCTATTAATGGAGAATGTTCATCTTTCAGTTAAGCATTCTCAACCTTTAGTTGGTCGATCTTGATCTTTTAGTGCATTTATGGCGTCACTAGTGAACTTCTTCTTATTCTCATATGCCTTATGGGAATTTTCCATGACTTCTTATGATTTTTTAAAAGCCTCACTAATCTCATCGTTGATCTTGGATTAGTCCAAACAACCATCCAAGATTTGAATAAAAGTTTCCATAAATTGTGAGTGAAGAAACAAAAGATATAGTAGTCATATATACCCAGAACAAAAAATGTCTAAAGATTATAAAATAATAAATTTCCTTACAAGTGATAAAGTTTGAGTAGCACAAGATGAAAGTTACTCAGGATAAAATTGCCTGACTTGATCGCAATCAGCTGCGAGCACATCCCCTCTCAAAAGGCTATAAGCTAGGGAAAGATTCTTGGCTATGAACATTACTTGTGAAGTCCTCACAGGAGGAGGAAGATCACTCTTTTTAGGGTTAAAAGACTAAAGGGGCTTTGCCCTTCTTGTTCTTCTCCCAGACGTCCAAGTCCGAGTCAATAGTCTTAGGGACTTCGTGTTACATCCTCTTTAAGGACTTGGTCTTAGGAGAGGAGGCACCAACCTCAATTTAAGGACATGATTTTATAAATTTTTATTTAGAATCTAAGAGTTTCTTATGTGTCCTAGATCATAACAAGCGTGTCGTATACCGCTACATTCGGCACATCAATACGATCATCCATGATGACCCTAATCTAAATCCTGAGCTTCACACATCCATCATCTTTAAATGTGCGTAGTACAATAACATGGAGAAACGTGTAATGTGCCCCTTCAATTGTTCCCACTAACTCCACTTGTTAAAAAGGTATAATGATTAATTCGGAGTTTTTAATGTTTTCGTATTTATTTAGGAATTTTTCTAAAATGTTTTTATCAAAATAAATCGAATTTTCTAAGTCAAAATTAAATTTTAAAAACCTGTAGGTAGAGTTCTTATAGAAAATATTTTCCCTTTAGTCATTTAAACGACTTTGATATGTTGTTCTAGCGACATTGAGATGTCGCTCGAACAACAAGTTCAAATGATTTGCAATGCCGCTCGAAGGTCGTGAGAAGCTCGCGTGAAGTATTTTATCAAATGAACCCGTAATGTCTTGCACATTTTACCTCGTTTGATAGGTCGCACAAAATGACTTAGAACGACATCAGATGTCATTCAAATGACATGCTGAAGTCGTTCGAACGACGTCACTGACTTAACTTTTTCATAAATACCTTTTTCTGTAACTAGGTTTTTCAAGTCTTTATAACTCCATTTCACCAAAACATCCCAAATATTTATGGGAATCATTATAAACCCTTGTTACTCATCCTACTCGTTCTTGGGGTACATCTTGTGAAGAAGAAAGGTTGTCTTCACTGCTAACCATTTGAACTCTTACGGGATCTCTTGTCGACAACAACGAACCGATGTCTGCGGGTAATCGTGTGTCACAACAAGCTGTATTTCTCTGTATTTATAAGTGGTTTACACAATATAGTGAAATAAAAAGGTTTTGCCCATTTGTTTTTTTTCCCTCAAATTTGTGTTTGTGATTGTTTTTTATGTGCATGCTATATTATGTATATTATGTCAATCACAATTAAATGCATGAGTTGTGATTTTAATTAAAATTTGGGCATAAAATTGAAATTTAACTAAACAAGTTTATTCATTAATTACAAGCACACTCTCACTCAACAGCTTCATTATCAATCAATAAAATTCTCTTACAGGGGGCCATGGAGTCCTCTTTGTCAGCAAGTATGGACTCAACGTCAAAAATTCGAAGGAAGAGGAGACGAAAGTTTCCTTATCTGGCAAATAGAGGTAGGGGATACTGTCTACTGGGCGAGAAGTAAAGGTGCCAATAGAGTTTTTATATTCAAGGAGGAAAGAGGTTGAACGGTGATGATCACAACCTGCAAGGAGTTCTCTTAACTTCCAAACTTTTAATAACTCTGCCCTATTGATGTGGGCAAGGGCAAGTTCCTTATTCTTTTAGCAATCTGTTCAAATCCAAGAAAGAAAAATTCCATCAGTCAAGGTTATTCAAAATAAGTGTCAACCTATATCACTCCCCCAAGGTGGGCATAGGAACACAGTGTACTATTCTCCCTCGAGGAGAGGCGGATGTTGCCAATTCTGTACAATGAAACCCTATTGCTATATCCCTTATTGAAATTAGGAAGGTTCACTATAAGGAACCTGTTAGCCTTCCTCGCCGTTAGGTACACAACACCATCATGGTGTGAGACTAGGAGTAACATTATTTGATTTCTAGGATACCCAGATTGGTAACATACAGTTCATTAATTCTATGCACCCCATTGACAATACGCCAAGTATCGGGGGCACATTAAGCTGGTATAACCTCAAAATATTCACAAAATTCTAGAAAGAGTTGGTTTGGGGGAAAAGTTAATCCTCCCTGAATGATAACTAATGTGTGGATCCAGTGGGACCCATCAACTGCAATACGATTTCTGGGTAAGGGGCACACTCAATGGTAACCCAAGAAGGGATGGAATATGTCATCATAAAGTCATATAAGTTCTTTCCATAAAGAACATTCACCATTTTTTTTACAAAGATTGAAGAATAATGAAAAAATAGAGGAAAGCTATGAAGATGGAAAGCGAAAGGAAACTAGAGAACTTACAGAGTAAGTAAATTAAAGCAAGAACTTTGAGGTCTTTTTTAGTAGAAGCGAGAAGAAAAAATGGAGGGTACAAAGTGTGAAGATGAAAGACATTCGAACTATGTGCAGGAAATCTTATAGAACAAAGCTTAAGAATGATTTTTGGCGGGTTTAAATTTCCAACAATGACCAGCGTACCCCCGTCGGTTTTAACTAATCACAAGTATGTCCGACCAAAAGTTTCCAACATCATTTGGTTCAAATTTTTGGGCCTATAAAGGATTTAAAATTCTTTGGCCTAACTTAGGCCCAGAATTTTAGGGGAAATTATGGGGCCCAAATCATAAAACCCAATTTCTTATGGTCCGAGCAAGACCAACAGGATCGACACACTGCCTCAGTCAAGTTCAACGATAGGTGGATGAATATGAATACTTATCACGTGGATAAATACATGCACATATCACTTGAATATTGAAAGGCTTAGATGGTTATCTAAAATCTCGGATGAGATAAATAAGAATCACCACACGAGCCAATAACGAGCTAGGAGAGTTCCTTATACGACTCAACCACTTTACATTTCTATAAATACAACCCTTACCATAGGGTCAAAGGGGAATGTAATTTTAAACTTTGATAGAAATTAATAAGAACTAAGAACCCTTAATGTGGACGTAGGTAGTTGTCGAACCACGCAAATCTTTATGTCCTGAACATTTATTACATTATTTACATTCCTTGTTTTTAGAAATAACTTATTGTGATTAATTGTACTCACAATTAGTTAATCTACTTCACATTTGCTTATTTAATTTAAATATCTATTAAATTGATTATATTCAAATGATGCATATGAGAATTTGGTTAGGGATAAGCACCCAAAAGTGTATATTTTATACCCCGAATAGATGCATTTTAGTCGCTCATTTTTAATAAAAATGACCTTATGTTCGTATTTAATTATTTCTCTCATGTCAATACGCAGTTGCGGTACAAATAATGCTAAATCAAGTCAATTGCGACGCAGAAGCGATTAAAAGCATGCATCGAAGAAATTCAGGAGATCGCGAAGTCTGGAGTCCAATCTGATCTTGCTCCGATGTGATCCGATGCCCCGAAACAGTCCCATAACCCAAACCTAAGCCTACACCAAGCTCGGACCATTCCCCGAGCCCGGTGTGTGTTGAGTTTGTACTTTTATCATTTTTCTAGATTTTTATTTCTAGTCATTTTATTTTTAGGATTTATTTAGAATTTTTTAGGATTTATTTTCTATTTTTCTAATTCTTATTTTGATTTTGATTTTTATTTTTATTAGCTTTTAATTTTTAATCTTAATTTTATTAGGATTAACTTTTTAGGAATTTATTTTTTTAGTTTTATTAGATTTATTTTATATATTTTTATTTATTTATTTATTTATTTTAGTTTTATTTTATTAGGATTATATATATATATATATTTTTTATTAGAGTTTTATTTTATTTCTTTTTATTTTTATTTTTATTTTGATATGTTAGTTTTTTTTAGTTTATTAGATTTTATGTTTTTTTTATTATTTTAGTTTTAGTTTTAGTTTTTTTAGGTTGTGTTAATTTTTAGGGGTACAAATTAAACATAACACCCACTCACACCTAAGGGTGTTCACGGGTCGGTCGGTTCGGTTTTGACCGGTTTTTTGGGCCGAACCGACCATGTCGGTTTTTGGAGGAGGAGAACCGAACCGAACCGAACCGAAAATGCTGAAAAACCGAACCGAACCGGTTCGGTTTTTGACAGGGCTGGTTCGGTTTTTTAGGTTTTTGACAGGGCCGGTTCTGTTTTTTCCTTTATTTTAATAAATAATATATATTTTTTTAATACCTAATATAAATATAAAATTAAAAAATATAATATAATATGTCAACACTAATATAAATATAATATAAAATATAAAATTAAAAAGTATAAAAATTAATTCGGTTCGGTTCAAAATCGGTTTTTTTATGCCAAAACCGAAAACCGAACCGACCCTGTCGGTTTTATACCGGATTAAACCAAACCGAACTGAACCGACCCTCAAAAAAACCCGGCCCGAAAATTTTCGATTCGGCTCAATTTTGTCGGTTTGTCGGTTTGGTCGGTTTTTTTGCACACCCCTACTCACACCCTAAACTACCTTACACACTCACATAAACCTAAAACTAACCCTCACCCTCACCATTATTTCCTACACCAACACACACACAACCACTCTCCATCTACTATTCATTATCATCCTCACACCCACACCCGGTTCTCTCTCCTCCATTCCCATGTCAAAACCTTGGACCACATTCCATTTCCAACGCTGACCCAACCAACACAACCCCTGCATAAACACTCCAACCCGCGCCGCTACCTCCTCACCCCCCTGACCGCCGCCGACCTACTCCAACCCCGGCCGGCGTAATCGCCGCTGCCACCACCTGTCCGCCCAGCCCAACGCCAAAAACCAACCCGACCTCGCCACCTGCGTAGAGAGAGAAAAATACAGCGTATAATATGTACATAGTAGGTACATACAAAAATTCTAAAAAATTCCAAAAAAAATTAGTTTAGTGTTAGAATAAATTTTAGGTTTAGTTTTTATTTTTTTTATGCGATCAAGTGTTGGATTTGTGAAAACATTGGGACACACGTGCATGAATGCGATTCAAGGAATCAATTCAAAGGGAGACTTTTGTGTATTGTATTTCTTGCTCTAGTCTTTAATTTATTGTTCCATGTTTGTGGCTGTGTTTAATTGTTTCATTATGCTTGGCTAAACCCCCGTTCAAGGGATGGGATCGAACTAGAGATAGGTTTTTCCGATATTTGAATATTAATTCGGTATTGAAATTTAAGGATTGCTATTGTTTTCGTTAAATTGATCCCAGCGGGTAATTTTTTGAAAATAATATAATTCCTAATTTTTCATTGTATGACATTTTTAAATCAATTTTCTAAAAAAGATTTTATTAAATTTATAATTTTAACGAGAGTTAGATTATCGATTTAATATTATCTCGAAATATTTTAAATTAATAAATTGAGAAATTAAAATAATTGAAAATGCAGTGTAATCTCATCTCTTGACCTTCTCACATTTATCACACTCGGTTGCACATTATTTTTCTTTATTTAGTCATTTTATAATTTTTAGCATTTGTTAGTTAATTTTTCCCTTGAAATTGTTTTAAAAAAATATATATATATATTTTTTAATAAAAAAATTGGAATTGCAAGTTTTCACATAAATTGTTTCACCTTTGAAGTTGGATTGATAACCGTACTTACCGCAATACGAGTGAATTTTTAACAAGTTTTGTAGGTACTTAAGGAAATTTTGAGAGTGACTTTTGCACAACAACGATATATACGCAAAAAGCTAATTATCAAATGGCGCCGTTGCCGCTTTCTTAACGTGGAGACATGATTGAAGATTTGTAATTTTATTTATCTTTTTTAGTGTAATTCTTCCTCCTCCCTCCTCCCTCCTCCTTAGACTGGTTGTATAGGACTTTTTTTTAAAGATTGTGTATTTATTTGGGGTGCATTTTGACACCGTATTATTTTGTAATAATTATTCCATAAAAAAAAGCGAAAAGGGAAATCGGACAAGGTAGAGAGAGGGCGTCCAAGGCGAGGATTTTAGAAGCCTCTCTACTTTGGGTCGGTAGGACTCCCGGGGATGATTGAGATAGGCAAGATCTCCCCCCGGTCGACTCAACTCGATCTTCACCCCACGTGTGTAAAAATCGTGGGAGGTACATTTCTTTATCCCTAGCCCATCTCCTGCCAGCGAATTCAGTTTTTGTGTGATTAATTGCTCCTATGTGCTTTTAATTTCTGCATCGCACTTAAATTGAATGGTTTGATGAATTAATTTACCTAAGACCTGGACCCGGTCATTGCAACGAGAAGGGATTTCATCACCCGACTCACTCGCTTCTCCATTGTGTCCTACCCTAGCTGTCATTAAATTTAAAATCAATCAACTAGCTAGCCCCGTAGGAATACATTTTTACAACATGCGATCACAAAGATAAATTCCGTGAATTTCATCGGCCGTGGACTTAATTAAAATTTGACTACCCATTTCACTAATTTTGAAGATAATAATTGTTTACGCGTTCGTTCGGATTTTTTCTTGACTCGTGTGTGTCCAATTCCATTATTTCGGTAGTCGGGTTTCTTTAGTTCGCCAAAATCAAGAGTCCATTTTCCCCCCTTTTCGAAAAATTCCAAAAATATTTTCCTTTTTTAAAAATATTTTCAAAAATCCCAAAAAGATTTTTTTTTCCATATTTAAAATACCAAAAATATTTTCCTTTTCTTATTTTCAAAAATCACAAAAAGATTTTCTTTTCTTTTAAAAAATATTTAAAAACCAAAAAAATATTCCTCTTGTCATGGCCGAAGAACGTCCTTTACGGGAATACTTTGGCCATTTCACATTCTCTCGAAGTTTGTTTAATGATAAGCCCGAATCGAACCTTCATTCATTAATTGCTGGCTTTAACTCTCAAACGCCCACCGTTGATACTCGTGTGTCGTCCACGCCCACATCTCCTATTCCACCACCTCCGGTGACGAGTGTCAATCCATCCCATGCTTCGCCGTGCACACACTCTTTTCTTAGCGATCACTTGTCCCATGAGTGTCCATTTATATTCTCTCCATCTGAATCCACCATGGAACATGTGCGTCCATATGACACTGTTTTGGACCCACCCTCGACGTATTGTCACGACGTATCTAATGTTGAGGGGTATGAGTACCCAAGCTATTCATGGAGGCCTGATCATCCTTCCATGCAATATGAATCCCAACGCCATGTTGTGGATCCTTACGGTTTCCAACAGTCGTCATCGACACCTCGTGCACCTCATACCTATCAGTCCCCTTCATATGCTCCTCATACTGATCACACTTTTGTCCCTCACGGAGATGCTTCTCCCATGAATGCTACACTTGACCCTGCTCAACACACTTCATATGAGAATTCTCCACATCCTAGTGTTTCTAACGAGTTGTGTCCACCTCACCCACAACCTTGCACGTCCACTCTCGAGAGCCTCTTACCCAAGTTCGCGCACACTCTTCAATCTCAAAATGAAGCCCTTCAACGGCTTGAACACAGGTTTACTGCATTTGAGTGTGCGAACGAGTCGGATTTCACCCCAAATCAACCCATTATTATACCTATGTGGGATGATGATGCGTCGTCTTGTGCCACAGATTTTGAGTGTGACCAACCCTATCCTCTAGAGAATCTTGAAGTTGAGACCACCCAGAGGTCCGGGACCCAAGTTGACAATTGTGTTGACTTATCCCTTGATTATGAGACTGATCCCACACCACCCTACCCTCTCGAACCCACCATTGCGGTTTGTCTTTCTCCTTCCATAGAATCCTTACTTATGCCCGAGCCTACACCTACTCAGCCCACTACGTGTGTTCCTAAGGAACCACTTCATCCTAGGTTAGATCCGGCTACGAGTGCTCATCATTTTCTTGCTATTGAATCCGAGACGGTTGCTACCTCTCTTGATAGGGATCCTACCCCACCATGCTTGACTCCCCTCGAGCCGAATATTGATGTTGATTCATTTATCTCGGATTTGGAAGCCTCGTTAGATTTTACCACCACTGTTGGTGACACATTGTTGGATAATTTGCTCACTCCCTCGTTCACTTTCACATCTCCTACTACGAGTGCCCTTGAGGATCACTCCGAGCCTCGTGCGGAGTGTGTCTCCCCTACTCGTGACTTAGATCATCTTCCCCCACCCTTTGTCCCACCCGATCCACCCACTGTCCTTTCCTCCCCACCACTTGGGTTGGACCTTGTTATTGCACCTCATCTGTTCCCATCTACGTATTTAGGTCCTCACCTACATCCATCCTCCACCCTAGTACTCCATTATCCCATTTGTGCACTTTTCATCGACCCCACCATCCGTGTCAGTATGCATGCTACTCTCCCCGTACGTGACACCGAGCTTGTTACTCTCTGCATGCCACTTCTTTGTGGTGTCGATTTTCTCCATCGACAGCTCCCTAGCGTATCACGGCGCGACCATTATCACCGTCCATTTATATATCAGTCGTGCACTTTTTCTGAGGTCCGCCCCATTATTATTTCCAAACCATTTTGCCTACCCCACCAACTTGAGCACCATTCTTATAGGGTCCTTGTTGCCCTCACATTTACGCTTAATACGACCCGTGATCGATGCATGTTCACCCTTACCCTCCTACCCACCCACCCCTGGTCCATCGATGCTTTGCATCGAGTGATGCACTTCGCTATACAAGTGCATTGACCATATTTTGCCTTTATCCTACAAGACTGACGCTTCAGTTTGTTTGGAGGTGATTCTCATCACCCAATTTTTCTGCCACCCCGTGCTTTCATAGCTCCTATATTTAGGGTGAGATTGGTTCGGTCTGGCTGAAGACGTTAAACATAGCGCTACCGGGAGGCAACCCGTCGTTCATTGTTTCTGAGTATGAGTCTTATCCTGTTTGGGGGTGGTGTTTCACACCACCCAATGATTTTCACATGCTTTCTAGACTTGTACGTATTTTTGTATCACATATGTTCTTCAGGTTTCATCTATACTCCAGAATGCGGTACATTTCACTAGTGGTTCATTATGGTAATATCTTTACTCCCTTGTGCTTTTCATTTTTATATATGGTTTTAAACATCGAGGACGATGTTCTCTTTTGTTTGGGGGTGGGAAATTTATCAAATCGTACCTCTTTTTGAAAATTTTCAGAAACAAGTGATTTTAAATTTTTTGTGCAGTTAAAAATAAAATTTTATGACATGATTTGTCTATCATCCCTCTTTTAGAAATCTCGGAATACCCATGTTCGAACCCAAAAATTACTCTTTTAACATTAAATTAATTAATACCTCTTAAAAGCATACTTGCACCATGAATTCCTAAACTCGGCAATTTGCACTGTCACTTTTATAATCAAATGTTGAAGAGTAACAATATTCTCAAGAGAGCCATAAAAGATCACTAGTGGCGACTTAAACCCGTGAGATTTGAGCTTTTCACCTTTTTGAGGATTTTTACGTATCTCCGAGTCACAAGTTGACTCAACTTTCTTTGGGTACCATATTTAGTCGTTGTATGATCTCATTATTTTTTCTATTTTGGCTTAATAACTGAGAATGACATTACTTTCGAGTTGTAAGAAACATGTGTCTGGTAGTTTGTCCCAAGCACTAAACCAATTTTTCTATACACTTATCATTTTTACCCTTCACTCTACATTTTCTATCATTATTTTCCTTATCCATATATATCCCAGATACCATCCATATGTCCTTTCCCATCACTCCCATAATTTTTGAGAAAAAGAGTGTTTGAAATTTTCCATGCGAATTGTCTTCATTTGTGTTATGAAAAGAAAAATTCATCGAAAAAAAATAAGGGTAGAGAAAGAAATAAATAAAAAAAGAAAAATAAATAGAAAAGAAGAAAAATAAAGATGTGATTGAGAACGCGAGAATTACGTGTGATAATTGATTAACTTCGCAACTTTCTAATATAGCACACTTATTTAATTTCAGCCCCTAAACATGCATCTACGGTGCGTGTGTCATCCCATAAATAAATAAAACATGTGACACAAACATATGCTGAGACACAGATTTCAGGAAAAAAAACCTTTCGGGTAAAACCTTTATTTCACTATGAATATACAAGCCACAACTTACAATTACATAGAGAAATCTGCAATGGATCAACGCGCAGCCAACCCACAAAGACACGCAGTCTTGAACTCAGCAAGAGAATACACGCAGCACCCTCCAAGGACTCGCAGCCCAAACAACGAAGGAAGAACCGCAGCTCTCCTCAATGACACGCAACCATGAAACTTTGTAGAGACTCCCTCAGCAATGACACGCAGCCCT
Source organism: Sambucus nigra (assembly GCA_949130495.1). Lineage (NCBI taxonomy): Eukaryota > Viridiplantae > Streptophyta > Magnoliopsida > Dipsacales > Adoxaceae > Sambucus > Sambucus nigra. Next base: position 465,244,780 of record OX422222.1, on the reverse strand, counting down.
CGGTTGCAAAGATCTCTCCATAAAGATTTGAACAAACTCAAAGTTGTGTTCTTGGGTTACACAAAAAGATCCACAAAGGTTTGGCAATTGTGTGAATAAAAAACCTAGAGTCTTGGGCTCAATAGGTGAAGACTTAGAGTATTTAGGACTCTGAAAATCGTCTTGAAAAGTCTTAAAAATAACTCTCCCGAAGTTGGTATAAATAAGAAAACCAAGGAAAGAGTTTTCAAAAACTGGGACTGTCCGTAATTATCCCAGGCGGACCGGTCCGGCTATGGGGGGGATCGGTCCGGTAGACCGAATCAGTTCTTTTAATTGCAGGCGGATCGGTCCGGTTGACATCAGATCGGTTCGGCTTTTTATCTTCATCGGTTCGCTATGGATCCGGGGTATACTGGCCTCACTTTAGCAGTCGGATCGGTCCGGTCTCTTTAGACGGATCGGTCCGGATTAACCGGATCGGTTCTTTTATCTGGGCCGAATCGGCCCGGTCTGTTCCCTGATTCCTCTTCTCCTTTTGATATTCGGATCCGTTGATGAGCGTATAAATCTTGAATTTCTTCAACGGTGTAACGGCGTACGACATATAAAATGCTAATGGACAAAAATGTCCTTACAAATCTCCCCCTATGTCTATGCCGGTACATACATAAAAACAAACATCCGAATTATAAAAAAAATGCCTATACAAATCTACCCTTCCATGAACCCAAAACTGAAAGAGAACAAGTGAATAAGACTGCATCGTTTGATCTTCAAATCTTCAGGAATCTCAACGCTTTTCTCATCAGGGTGTGCAATTCAGTCATCAAAGAAGTACCTACACACATGAGATAAAGCAAAATACCAAGTGACATATCGAGTTTGAAATGAGATAAATATAGATACCAATTTATGAGCAAACTCAAAATTTCAAAACTCCCCCATAAAATGATAATTCTTTTCTTCCCCTTTTTATGATATCCCCAAATAGACAAATGCGAAGAATGAATCAAATAAGCAAAATCGAGGTGTCACGGTACACAAAACAGCACAAACTATTTTTGAATTTTCAAATTTTTCATACAAAGGTAGGATACCAATATGAACAAATATGATACAAAAATCACACCATGGCTTTAGACTCAAACAACCAAGTCATGAAAATGGAATGAATGGGTATGAACACATTCGATAGGTAAATCAACTCAATCAATCATATGTGCATGATGCATATGTGTACTCCTAACGAATGAACATCAACGGTATCCTTAGGTGAAAAGATTGTTGAATTTAGATGACATCGTCTTATGCAAATCAACAAATCAAAGTCAAAATGATTTCCACACCAATAACGTCCAAAACTATGTAGCGCATTTTCAATAATTTCAAGGACGTGCAAACCCGTTTTAATTCTCCAACCAAACTCCCTCGTATATATTTTCTTTTAGAGGTAATCTAAATTATCAAACTTTGGAGAATTGGTGCAAAAACCTAAATGGCCCCTTTTTGGCATGAATATCTTTTTATTGCCTTTCAATTTTTTCTGGGCTCTTTTAACCTCTTTGGACCTCGGATAATAAAATTCCTCCATTTTTTATGTCCTTTTTAACGGTGGCTTTTGCGCAAAGGATAGATAATTACCTTTCGCAGCCCCTCCCCGTTTTTAAACAAAGCACACAAACTCACAAAACGATTTTTATATGCACAATTTCCTTATCAAAATTTATCGCGCTTGGTTCGTTTTAAGGACAGGATTGAAGTCAAAACACCCAACCAACATGTGATAAGACAAGCACAATAATCAAATAAATTCGTGCATGTGTGCAATAAAGGAAACATGAGTCAAACATGTAGGAAGTAACACTTAATTACATCTTAATGACTCCAAACATTATAAAGCACATGGATGAATTGACCTATTGTCTCAAAATACTATCAAATAGTCACATGAAAATAATGGAATGATGTTGTTACTCTGTCATCCAAAGTGTTCATCCATAAATGGTGCACCCAAAATACAAAAATCTTTTTGTATTTTTCAAAATTTTGTCAAAATAAAATCTTTTTGTATTTTTCAAAATTTTCAAAAAAAATAAAGCATACAAGATGATACATACTAGCAATAGGCAAATAATGTCATCATGAAAATCACCCTATGCTAGTAAACAAGTCAAACCTCAATCATTAGGTGCAGAGGGGTTTTCCAAAGGTGGTGACAGCTTATGAAAAACCTCCATCAATTCTTGTGAAGTTTTGACTAAAAACTTAACTTGCTCACCCAAAAGTGCAAACTCTCTCATGTAGTCTCCGGGAGCATGTAAACCATCATGTGTGGGTGCATGTGTGCTAGAAATACGTGTAGAAGCAAAACGTGACACATACCCCAACTTAAAGCAAAATTCCCTAAGGTGTCCTCTCCTCTTGCAATGTGAGCAAACATAAATAGGCCTAGGAACACCTTTATCAAAAACTCTAGGATGTACTCTCCTAATAGGAATGGGACGCCTAGGTGGGTTAGGGTGAGATTCACGTGAATCACACACTAAAGTGGGAACTGGCTCGAGTGCTAATTTGGAAGTAGAAGCACCGTCATGACTTATTCCTAACTTCTCACATTTACCCTTATGAACCACCTTTTCAACCTTCTTAGGTGCGTTCAAAAAATTGACTTTGACCTCCGTGGCACGTTCGAGATCACTCTCAAGTTGGGATACACGTGTCGTCAGAATAGACAACGTGTCGGTCAAATCACACTTCTCCTTCCTCAAAACCTCCTTCTCTTTCTCCAAATCTAAAACCCGAAGACCTAAATTCCTATTATACTTCTTTGTTTTCAAGGTCTCGGTGTACAAATCTCTAAAAGCTTTTTGGAGCTCACTTTCATCTCCACTTTCACTCTCACTTTCTCCCTCACTTGAAGCGCTCAAACCATCACTATCACTTTCGTGTGCAATATTGTGGGACAAGGTGGGTGTGCTCACACGACTAGAAAAAGCTACAAACTTCTCACCACTAGTCTCATCACCCTCACCTTCACTACTATCACTAAGTGTGGCAGGCATAGCTACTTTCTTTCCTTTCTTTCTAAGCCACGTAGGACACTCAAACGACTTATGTCCCTTACCCCCACATTCAAAACAAGTGATGTTCTCAAAATCTTCTTCACACTCCTCATCGGATTTATTCTCTTTTTCCCTCTCACCACTTTCTTTGGCCTTTCCTTTCTTTTTATTTTTCTAAAAAAAAATCCTTTTATTGGAAGAATTATTTTTGTTCATGTTGAGAAATTTTTTAAAATTTTTCGCAAACAAGGCCATATCATTAAAAGCAAAATCTCCCTCAGAATCGGACTCAGAAACTTTTTCTTTCTTTTTCTTAAAATGATTTTTTAAAGCAATGCCATTATCCTTAGCCTTAATGGTTTTGGGAAACATGTCAATCTCATAGGTTTGAAGATCTCCTACAAGTTCTTCCAGCTTAAGTGATTTCAAATTTCCCAAAGAGTTCAAAACAGTGACTTTAGGAATAAAGCGTTTTGGGAGAGATCTCAAAATCTTTTTAACGACACGCGTGTTATCAATCACCTCACCCAAATTAAAACATGTGTTAACAATGTCCGACAGACGTGCATAAAAATTATCAAAGCATTCGGACTCAGACATGGTGATAGTCTCAAATTGGGTGGCCAAATTTTGTAATTTTGACTCTTTAACCGCGTTCGTACCCTCATGTGTCAATTTCAAAACATCCCAAGCCTCTTTAGACGTGGTGCACGTCATAATACAACGAAACTCATCAGGAGAGACAGCTCCAGAAATAACACTCAGACCACGGGAATTAAAATTGGACAATTTATAATCATCTTCAGTCCAGGCTGACACGGGTTTTAAAGTGATGATGTTATTAACAGTGACCGTGGGAGGAGTCCAACCATTTTCGCAAAGCAACCAAACACGCTCGTCAATAGATTTTAAAATCGGTTTCATACGAGCTTTCCAGTAGGCATAATTAGACCGGTCAAAAATAGGCATCTGATTATATAAGTGCTCCATACAAAAAAAATGCGAATTTTCACAAAACTGATTTTTAAAAAAAAAAATCAATATCACACGATTTTGCGGAAAATAGGAATACGCAATAAATTAGCGCAACCCACTCTGATACCAATTTGAGAACGCGAGAATTACGTGTGATAATTGATTAACTTCGCAACTTTCTAATATAGCACACTTATTTAACTTCAGCCCCTAAACATGCATCTACGGTGCGTGTGTAATCCCATAAATAAATAAAACATGTGACACAAACATATGCTGAGACACAGATTTCAGGAAAAAACCCCTTTCGGGTAAAACCTTTATTTCACTATGAATATACAAGCCACAACTTACAATTACATAGAGAAATCTGCAATGGATCAACGCGCAGCCAACCCACAAAGACATGCAGTCTTGAACTCAGCAAGAGAATACACGCAGCACCCTCCAAGGACTCGCAGCCCAAACAACGAAGGAAGAACCGCAGCTCTCCTCAATGACACGCAGCCATGAAACTTTGTAGAGACTCCCTCAGCAATGACACGCAGCCCTCGGTTGCAAATATCTCTCCACAAAGATTTGAACAAACTCAAAGTTGTGTTCTTGGGTTACACAAAAAGATCCACAAAGGTTTGGCAATTGTGTGAATAAAAAACCTAGAGTCTTGGGCTCAATAGGTGAAGACTTAGAGTATTTAGGACTCTGAAAATCGTCTTGAAAAGTCTTAAAAATAACTCTCCCGAAGTTGGTATAAATAAGAAAACCAAGGAAAGAGTTTTCAAAAACTGGGACTGTCCGTAATTATCCCAGGCGGACCGGTCCGGCTATGGGGCGGATCGGTCCGGTAGACCGGATCAGTTCTTTTAATTGCAGGCGGATCGGTCCGGTTGACATCAGATCGGTTCGGCTTTTTATCTTCATCGGTTCGCTATGGATCCGGGGTATACTGGCCTCACTTTAGCAGTCGGATCGGTCCGGTCTCTTTAGACGGATCGGTCCAAATTAACCGGATCGGTTCTTTTATCTGGGCCGGATCGGCCCGGTCTGTTCCCTGATTCCTCTTCTCCTTTTGATATTCGGATCCGTTGATGAGCGTATAAATCTTGAATTTCTTCAACGGCGTAACGGCGTACGACATATAAAATGCTAATGGACAAAAATGTCCTTACAGTGATCATAAGTTCAAATAATGAAGACAATAATTAGTCAAAATATTTCACTCTTCTCAAAACACCCCATCATTCATCTTCTTCAATTCATTATCCCTACATACCTTACATAAACCCCATTTTCACCTTTGGTAAAGTGTTCGGGCAAATGAGTAGTCTATATGGTGAATAACTCGACATTCTCGGCATAGTGGTTAGCATTCCTTCATGAGATCAGTTTTTCTTTCATGTATCCGTCCTTTTTTATAAAGTGTGTGAGACGTTTGAATTTGTTTACATTTACTCACCTCCTCACACACTAGAGAGATACACTTACCCAATTCTCAGAAAGATCGATTCAGAGAGATATATCCAGTGAGAATTGAAGTCAAAGCGTTGATTCTATAAAGGCAATCTATGAATTACTCTAATGATACTTAAGATTGTTTCCCACTGCACATGCTGAGTTTTAGGAATGATTACGCTTTTGGTATTAAGTAATTTATATCTTATTTTGATAATTGAATACGGTGTTCCTTGATGTTCTTTTAAAGATGGGTTGTATAGCGTTTCATCATCTACTCAGATACTGCATTTAAATAAGTTTTTGAATTTTATGGGTATATTCACTGCAAACCCTCACGAGACACCACTCGTCATGTAGAGCAACCTATAAGTTTAACGGCTTGTTGCACATGCTAAGTGCAATCGCCAGTGCCTGCGAAAGTGGTACACTTTTGGTTACTTATCTCTGTTTTCTCTCTAATTTTTGCTCGAGGACTAGCAATGTTCTGTTTGGGGGTGGTGTGATAAGCACCCAAAAGTGTATATTTTATACCCCGAATAGATGCATTTTAGTCGCTCGTTTTGAATAAAAATGACCTTATGTTCTTATTTATTTATTTATTTCTCAGGTCAATACGCAGTTGCGGTACAAATAATGCTAAATCAAGTCAATTGTGACGCAGAAGCGATTAAAAGCATGCATCGAAGAAATTCAGGAGATTGCGAAGTCTGGAGTCCAATCTGAGCTTGTCCCGATGTGATCCGATGCCCCGAAACAGTCCCGTAACCCAAACCTAAGCCTACACTGAGCCCATACCATTTATCGATCCCGGTGTGTGTTGAGTTTGTACTTGTATCATTATTCTAGATTTTTATTTCTAGTCATTTTATTTTTAGGATTTATTTTCTATTTTTCTAATTCTTATTTTGATTTTGATTTTTATTAGCTTTTAATTTTTAATCTTTATTTTATTAGGATTAACTTTTTAGGAATTTATTTTTTTAGTTTTATTAGATTTTATTTTATATATTTTTATTTATTTATTTATTTTAGTTTTAATTTATTAGGATCATATTTTTTTTTTGGTTTTATTAGAGTTTTATTTTATTTCTTTTTATTTTATTTTATTTTTTATTTTGAGATGTTAGTTTTTTTTTAGTTTATTAGATTTTATGTTTTTTTTTATTATTTTAGTTTTAGTTTTAGTTTTTTTAGGTTGTGTTAATTTCTAGGGGTACAAATTAAACATAACACCCACTCACACCCTAAACTACCATACACACTCACATAAACCTAAAACTAACCCTCACCCTCACCATTATTTCCTACACCAACACACACACAACCACTCCCCATCTACTACTCATCATCATCCTCACACCCACACCCGATTCTCTCTCCTCCATTCCCATGTCAAAACCTTGGCCCACATTCCATTTCCAACGCTGACCCAACCAACACAACCCCTGCATAACCCCTCCAACCCGCGGCGCTACCTCCTCACCCCCCTGACCGTCGCCGACCTACTCCAACCCCGACCGGCGTAACCGCCGCTGCCACCACCTGTCTGCCCAGCCCAACGCCAGAAATCAACCCGACCTCGCCACCTGCCCCTCTTCACCTACGTCCGATTAAACCTGCGCCGGATCCATCCTCGGTCGCAGCATCCTCCGACGGCGACTGCCCCAAACCGGAACCCAGCCGGGTTCAACCCGACCGCACCTCCACAACCCACGAAATCGATCCGACCCAAACAAATTCCCACGAACCCATTTCCAATTCACATGCCATTTCAAATTCCTAAAAAATCGAAGTCAATCCTTAGCCATCTCCAAATCCCTTAAATCTCTCAAGGAGCAAAACACTTCGTGGCTAATGAAAGAAGGGAAATACATCTCATATAAAAGAAGGACACACAGAGCACAAAAAAGAGAGATATGTAGAGAGAGAAAAATATAGTGTATAATATGTACATAGTAGGTACATAAAAAAATTCTAAAAAATTCAAAAAAAAATTAGTTTAGTGTTAGAATAAATTTTAGGTTTAGTTTTTTTTTTTTTATGTGATCAAGTGCTGGATTTGTCAAAACATTGGGACACACGTGCATGAACGCGATTCAAGTAATCAATTTAAAGGGAGACTTTTGTGTATTGTATTTCTTGCTCTACTCTTTAATTTATTGTTCTACGTTTGTGGCTGTGATTAATTGTTTCATTATGCTTGGCTAAACCCCCGTTCAAGGGGTGGGATACAATGCGTATGATGTTAGTTTAATTAATTGATCTCTTTAATTTTATATTTCTAGGTAAATTAATTTAATTGTCGCCAATTAATTTATGTGACGAGAGTTAGTAAATTAATTGAACGAATTGATGTTTGAATTTAGAAATCGAACTAGAGATAGGTTTTTTCGATATTTGAATATTAATTCGGTATTGAAATTTAAGGATTGCTATTGTTTTCGTTAAATTGATCCTAGCGGGTAATTTTCTGAAAATAATATAATTCCTAATTTTTCATTGTGTGACATTTTTAAATTAATTTTCTGAAAAAGATTTTATTAAATTTATAATTTTAACGAGAGTTAGATTATCGATTTAATATTATCTCGAAATATTTTAAATTAATAAATTGAGAAATTAAAATAATTGGAAATGAAGTGTAATCCCATCTCTTGACCTTCTCACATTTATCACACTCGGTTGCACATTATTTTTCTTTATTTAGTCATTTTATAATTTTTAGCATTTGTTAGTTAATTTTTCCCTTGAAATTGTTTTAAAAAAAATAAAAAAAAAAATATATATTTTAATAAAAAATTGGAATTGCAAGTTTTCACATAAATTGTTTCACCTTGAAAGTTGGATTGATACCCGTACTTACCGCAATACGAGTGAATTTTTAACAAGTTTTGTAGGTACTCAAGGGAATTTTGAGAGTTGCTTTTACACAACAACGATATATACCCTAAAAGCTATCTTATGAGTTAGTGTCAATGAAATGCCTTAAAGTAAGTTATGAAGGAAAAGAGGCAAACATAATCTAAGTGCCTACCAGTGAAATTCCACATATAGTATGTGGTTGTCAAAGATGGTGAAATAGATCTCAAGCTTTTTTTTCTTAATCAAATCCCTTTTAAGGCATAATTGATGGGTTCCATTAAACAATCAAAACATGTTCATGATTTTTATGGTTGCAGTGGGGCACCTGGTCATCATCAATTGATGTAAGAAACTAAACTAAGAATAATGGGTGCATGTACTTTTTTTTAGAATACATAATCTTGCTTTAAATAAACTTTTATGATCGTCAATTTTATATTCCCCCTATTATTTAGGAACAACTTATATGTTTAAAAATAGAAACTTATCAATCATTGTTGTCTAAGCCAAAACATAATAAAGATTCTTTAACTTATTTGAAAATTCTTTAGAAATATTTTTTATTTTAGGAAATCATATTGACTTTTATGTGAAGAAGGTGAGCTACAACAAATAGATATTGTAGAAAAAATAGGATAAAAAATAAAACCCCATTTTTTTTGTCAAAGAAAATAGGCAAGCTTTTTTTTTTAAAAGGATAAATATATAAAATTATGAGAGAAAAGCCCTCTCAAGGTGGCAGATACAAGGAGTCAAACACATTTAATATTAAAGTCAGAAATAAAAGAGTGAAAGATTCTAGCTGTGGGACCTTTATAAGGCTTTACATGAAATGCTAAGAAGATATCATCTTTAATTCTCTTGGATGTTAGTTAAGAGTTAACCAGGATACCGTCAAAAAAATTTGAATTTCTTACTTTCTAAATATGCCAGCAAATGAGAGAAGGAATAATTTTGCAAAGAAAGGCCCGAATAAAGTTTCCTCTTGAATGAATCCACCAAAACATTAAATTGCCTTTGAGAGTCAAAGCGCAAAATGAAGGCCCCACTAAAGATTTAAAGTGATCCCAAATATTGTAAGCAAGATCACTGGAGTAAAATAAGTGATCACGAGTTTTTCTTTATGAATGGAGCAACGCCTAAACATAGAAGGTAGGCTGAAGTGAATTTTTTTGAGATACTCATCTATAGGGATTACTTTATGAAGAAGTTTTAACATAAAAGTTGAAATTTTTAGTTGGAGACGTTTATCCCATATGCAAAGAACGAGAGGGTAGGACAATTCGAATGACGAATCATATTCCAAGTTGATTTAATGGAAAAACCAAGAGGATTTGGCATCCATAAAATATCTTCTCTAATGCTAAGGTTGTCGTGGATGACAGTCCAAACATATTACATATGTCGCCAAGTATGAAAAGGGCTAAAGGAGAGGCCGCGATAATTCAAAGGAGCTAGCATATCATATTTTACTTTTATAAATTTCGCCCATAATACGTGCGATGTGTAGAAGTTCCACCATAAATTACAAGCTAAATCATCATAGCTGTCAATGATGCATCGCAAACCCAGTCCGCTTTAAGAAGTTGGAAGACATACTTGCTCCCAAGCAATCCAATGACGTTCCCTATTATTTGTGGAACTGCCCCAAAAGAAATTGGCCATTGATTTTTCAAGGTTTTTGATCACCGTAGCTGGAGGTTGTAAAGCCGTAAACAGGTAGAAGGTTGTCGAAAAAATATTTCTGATGAGAACAATACGCCCAGCTACTGATAAGAAATGAACTTCCCAATTATTAATTTTCTGAGAGATTTTGTCCACGAGATTGTCAAAGAGGTTTTTATTTTTCCTATCGATATATAGACGAATTCTCAGATACTTTAATAGCAGATCTTTGCGATTAAAACCTGCAATATCATGAATAATGTCCTTTTGTTAATATGAGAATTCAATGGGACACAAAAGCATCTTTTATCTTTGTTTATATGCAGGCCCGAGTTGCTTTCAAAACAGGATAAAAACTTCATGAGATTTTTTAAGATTCCTTGTTACCATTGGAAAAGATAAAAAAAATCATCCGCGAACGAAAGAGTAGATATAAGAGGGCAGCCCCTCGGATGATATTTTTTTTTAATGTTACCCGAAACCATGAGATTATGAATACCCCTTGAGAGAACTTCAGAAGCAATCACAAATAGAAAGGGTAAGAGAGGATCACCGTTTAAAGGATTTGAAAAAATAAAAAGTGGTACCGTCGATGCAAAAAGAGTACCAACAATTAGAAATAAGGTGCCAAATCATGCCAATCACATTTTTCCCAAAGCCAAAGGCGCGTAACACTTTAGTAATAAAGATACGAGATACGAGATCAAATGCCTTAAACATGTTAAGTTTGAAAATGACATTAAAACTTCTTGATTTGGAGTTGAAGTTTAGCATAAGCTTCTAAGAAAGTAAACGGTTATCTAAGATGCTCCCTCCTTTGATAAAACCTGCTTGGGACTCGTAAATAATGTTAGGGAGAATACGACCCAACTTATTCTCTAAAATTTTAGACAAAATTTTGCAGCAAATAATACATAAACTTATAGGTCTATAATCCCTACAAAATTTTGCATTTTTAATTTTAGGAATAAGAATAAGAAGATTAGAAGTCCAACTACAGAGAATAAAATGGCCAAGGAAAAAGGATTGAATAGCCAATATTAAGTCAGATTTAATAATATCCCACGTAGTTTGAAAAAAAAAATCATTCGGGGCCAGGCGCACTAAGACTATACATAGAAAAAATAGCCTCCCAAATTTTTGCTTCTTTTGGAATTTTACTGATGAGCGTATTGTCAGCCACCGTAACTAAGGAAGGAATAACGTAAAAAATATCATTAGTTGAAGGCATACAAGATGTAGAACCAAGAATATTTTTGAAATGTTGCAGAAAAAGATCCTCAATTCCTTTTTGTCCCTCTACCGAAGATCCACTTTCTGTAGAAACTTTATGAATGGCCAAATTTGAATGTTTATGATGAAGCATATCATGGAAATGTTTTGAATTGTGGTCACCGTCGGGTGCCTATTTGAGTTTAAATTTTTGTTTCCAATAATCTGATTCATTTTTGGTACAAACCAAGTATTTTGCCTTTGCTTTATGATAAGCAACCGTGTCAAAGGGGGAAGGAGCCATGTCATATGAGTGTTCTGCTAAGGTGAGAGCATCTTCATCCAATTGAGACCTTTGAAAAATATTATGAAAAACATTTTTATTCCAATCTTTTAGCACCTCCTTAAGTCTACGCAATTTGATTGTGATTCTTTGCATGAAAGTACTGTACCACTTTGAGGAAGTCCTTGTGATTTGTCCATATAGCTTGAAACTTGAAAGGTTTTTGAACCCCATATGTAGCTACTATAGATAATGGAAAAAGATTTTGTAAAATATATAACTGCTCCCCTATTTATTGATAAACCACCAATTTTTTTCCAGGCATTACCTACTACATTAAAATCTTCCCCAACTAGCCATGGTCTTTTAATTGTGTTAGAAAGATCCAGAATATCCTCCCATACAGTGAATCTGTATGCTCTCTTATTTTTAGCATAAATGCAACCGAAATTAAGAGGAGAAGGAAAGGTAGAACAATCAACTTGAAAGGTAACACATTGACTAGTGCTCTTGAGAATGTGAATGACCCAATCGTGTCTCCAAAATCCAGATTTTATTGGTAGTATTTGCAAAACCACCATGAAAATTAATGCTACATTGAAAATGCTCCATCTGATAGTCTTCAACATTAGGTTCAATAATGCCAATGACCCCAAGATTGTGAGATCTAATTAAGGACTTAATGCAAGTTATAGAGGGAGTGTTTCTAATACCTCTTACATTCCAGTATAATACTTTAAATATTATAAATATTGGAAAGAGATTTTTTGAAATCCTCCCTGCTGAGCGGGTCAGGTTATTTGGTTTTTTTACGAATACCTTTTTTTTTCATGTTCTTCACTTGTTTAGGTTCTGGAGGTAGAGCATATAATTTCTCAATATGATCTGAGAAGAATTTTTATTTGGCGCTTTATTTAGAATTGGAACCCCAAGCTTTATTCCTTTCATGACTGTGAGAAGTATTATGGTCTCCATCAGAATATATATTTTCCAAGGTTTAAGGTTTGAGAGGAGGTTCATCATCAGATAACTCGCCTTCTTCACGTAAGATCTCAAAAGAATTGGATGAGGAGAAGGTTAGAGTAAAATTATCAGCTATAGAAAGCAAATTTTGATTGTCCTGGGAGTCACATTGGGTGCGGTTGTCAGGAGAGTATGTGATGGCAAGCGATTTAGGGTTTAGTATGGTATCGTGATTAAGAGGGGATGAATTCTAGTCTAGAGAAATGTTAAGGTCAGAAAAGTGAAAGGTATTAGGAAGATTGCTGGTTTGAGTATAAGAATTAGAGGTAATAGGTGAAAGTTCTAACCGTGTTAGGGTATAAGGTTTTGAGAGTGGAGTTTAATTTGATATTGGTGTAAGAATCAGTCTTGAGAAATGGAGGGGTATCCGGGTTAGATTTTGGGGTAAAGTCGGGTTTAGGTATCAAAGGAAAAAGGTTTGTTGAAGCTAAGTTCCTATCTTGAAGACTAGAATTAGGGTTATTATTTGAAAAATATATAGGTTTCAAAAATGCAGGGAAAGCCATACCAGAATTTCCTGAACAAGTGGAGGCTCCACCAACGTCAGCTGAAGGCTCTTGAATGGTAATCCTGATCTTTTTTCGGCAATTGACAACCTCTCAGTATTGTTGTTGCTTCTTATTTTTTAGAGGCTCCTCATCAAGAACTCATTTTCCTCCAGAATGAGTAGGAGGGTTGTAAGATGTATCAGAATGATCGAGTTTCAAACATTTATTGCAAAACAGTGGTAACTGTTCATATTCTATTATTTGCCCAAAGCCTTTGTCTTCATAGCCAACCCAAATTCTGCTGGGGAGCTCCTTTATTAGATCAAGTTCTACACAAACTCGAGCATGGCTGGGTCTCGTTAATGAAGTAATAGCTTCGTCTAATATTAAAGGAGTTCCCACCAAATTAACAATGGAGAAAATAACGATTTTTGGAAAAAAAATGTACTAGCAAGTTTGGGAGAGAGATCCAAATAGGCTGTATCGAGCAGTCATGAATTGGAGAAACGTCAGGAGTCTATTTAAAGACTTTCATGCTTGAATTAAAAATAAACCAATGACCCCATAGCCATATGCGTAAAAAGTCCTCTTCACAGTCCATTTCAATAATAATATGGCGTGTGTTTGATAAACCAATTTTGAATTGGCGCTTAAGAGACAAGTTATGAAATAATTTCTGGATAGACTCCATGGAGGTCTTTTTGGTCGAAAACTACAAGGACAATAATTTGAAGGTTTGAGATAATCCTGCAATGTCTGTGGATGAGAAAAAGCAGTCAGGTTCTCCCTTATAACTTGCATGAACTCCTTTGAGTTTAGACTCCACAGAAGAATATGAAGAGATGATTGATGCAAATAATTTTTTGGCATTGATATCTGGAGGTTTTGGGTTGGCAGGGGGTTGGTTGGCTGGCAGTCGTAGTTTTTTTTTCCTTAATCGACCTCTTGTGGGCATATTATCCCTTTTGAGGTACAACCGATGAGTTTCCATTAGACATTTTAAATCACGCTTACCGTACTGGTTGTAATTGAAAGAAACCAAGAATAACTGAACGCATACCTTTTCTTAAGAATACATATTCTGACTAAGCAGGTACATCATGCCAAGATGAATTTGCTCTTCACAAATCTAGAGTTGCCATTGACCAATCTACGATTACAACAACTACATCATGTTAAAGAGATTTTTTCTTATTATAATAAATAAAGTTTTAATGTATTTTACAAAAATATTGCACTTTTAAATATAGTTTACAAAATATTGCACTCCCTAAATGCACATTTGTGAAACGAAATTTTAAATTTAAATTTGTACCTTTCAATTGAGAATTCACATTAAATTAACAAAGTCATTAATAGTTAACGCTTTAATTAAGTCACAATTTATTATCGCGAATTTAGTTAGATTTTCATTTGAGAAGAGCATTTTCTCAAATTTCCCCTATTTTTTCTAAGGCAATTGTCTTTTTATTATATGTAAAAGCATCTTTGAAGGTAGGGAGATGGTTTCTTCTCATAAATGCAAAACACCAAAGAAACGAAATCACGATGACATCTTTTTTAGACATTAATGTATACTTTACAACAATTGTGCATCATATGAAGTAAAAATTACAATAATAAATTTAATTATTCTACCCGAATGCTTAATGTATTTTATTTATGTTAATTTTTAATTATTAATATTTCATAGTAACATGCCATGTGGATTATTTGTGCGAGTTTATCTTTTGATTTTTGAGTGTTAAAAAGATTAACGTTTACCATATAATATTGGGTCGTGTTTGATTGTGTTAAGAATTAGGGTTATTTGATGAAAAGGCTCTTGAATTTTTCTTTAATTATCATTTAGTCAAAGCATTTTCATTTTATTTTAAAAATTCTCTCACCATATAAAATACCCTTATAAACTTTCTTCATTTATTCTAAACTCTAATAAAAAATTGTCAAATAATATATAAGGAATTTCGGAACATGTACTTTTGGCTCTTAATGACTAAACATTAATTGTCCCTGAAAATTATCACTTTAACTTTAATATTAGTTCCTCCCAAACGATATACTTAAGTTCTCGTAAAACTCACCTACTGCTAGGGCTTATGTTTTAGGTTTAATGTAATTGATTAATGATGAATAACATCATTTATGTACCCTTAATGATGCATGTCCATAAAATGCTTAACATTACGCTTTCATATGAGTCCAAAATACTATCCATACTGACCCAAAACTTCGCCCAAAGATATACCTACCTCTGGGAGTCAATCTAAAGTACTAAAAATACATCTCCAGCTCTCAGAGTATGCTTCATTTGACAATGTAAAATAAAATACACACACACAATTAATTCAAATATAATTATTTTATAATATACAGTTAACTTATATATCAAACCCGCCTGAAGTCCCAGGTCGGACACTCTCTTTCGGTCTCAAATTATGGTGTAATAACTTGTTTCTGATTCAATAGCAATAGCAAGACTGAGAGTGGGGATGACTATGAAGAAGAGATCAGCTGTTTTAATGGAATACGCGGGTCTTCTCTTTCTCAACGCTGCTACAAACTCAACTCATTCTCAATTAAGGGTTAGGGTTTGTTTCCAATCTCATTATTCTACAACTCCAAAACACTTTTACAATTTTGTGAGAGGCCAATGCAAATCTGGATTCAATAGCGTCCAAGATGCCCTGGCTGTCTTTAATCAAATGACTCAAATGCGACCTTTGCCCTCCATTCTCTATTTTAATCAGCTTTTAGGCTCTATTGTCAGGATCAAACATTATACCACTGTTATTTCCCTCTTTAAACAAATTCAATCAATGCCAATACTTGAGGCCAACCTTTGTACTCTTACTATTTTGATCAACTGTCACTGCCATCTCAAGAGGGTTGATTTGGGTTTCTCTCTTTTGGGGAGAATCTTCAAACTTGGTTATCAACCGAATTGTATCACGCTTACCACTTTGATTAGGGGCTTGATTGCTCAGGATAGAATGGCTGAGGCCATACACTTGTTTAATGTAATGGAAGAGAAAGGCCTCCGACCCACTCTTATAACTTGTGGGACCATTATAAATGGCTTATGTAAAACGGGAAATACTAGTATGGCTATTGGATTGCTTAAAAAGATGGAACAAAGAAATTTGGGGGCTCATCTTGTGGCGTATAACACAATTATTGACAGTCTTTGTAAGGACAAACTAGTCGATGAGGCTTTAGACTTTTTTTCAAAAGTGATCCGGAAAGGTGTTATACCAGATGTCATCACATACACTTCATTGATCCATGGTCTTTGCAATTTGGCTCGGTGGAAAGACGTTACGAAATTGTTGAATGAGATGGCGAGCCGGAATATTAATCCGAATGTAAAGACTTTTAGTACATTGGTAGATGCACGTTGTAAAGAAGGTATGGTTGAAGAAGCGTTGGATCTGATTGAAATGATGATTCAAAGAGGTGTTAATCCTAATGTAGTCACATACAATGCTTTAATGGATGGATATTGTTTGCAAAGAAGATTGCAGGAAGCAAATAAGGTGTTTGATTTGATGGTTGCTAGGGGTGTTGAACCTGGTGTTCATAGCTATAGCATACTGATTAATGGATATTGTAAGGAGCGAAGGATGGATGATGCCCAAAGGGTTTTTCATGAAATGTCTCATAGAGGATTAGTTCCTGACACTGTCACTTACAGCACTCTTATAGGTGGCTTGTGTCGTGTGGGGAAGCCTCTTGTTGCACTGGAGCTTTTTAATGAAATGAAAGCGTGTGGTAAAAAACCGGATGTCATGATGTATACTATTATGTTAAATGGTTTATGTAAAAATCAATGCCTTTCGAGGGCAATGATTCTATTTCAAGAGATGGAAGACTTCGGGTTGCATCTTGACATTGTAGCTTACACCACATTAATTGATGGTATGTGTAGAGCTGGGAAGCCTAAAGCTGCTAGCGAACTATTTGACAGTCTTCCTAGAAAAGGTTTGCAACCTAATATCCGTACATATACTATATTGATTAATGGATTATGCAGTGAAGGGATGCTAAGTGAAGCAAATGATTTGCTTGGAAGAATGGAAGAGAGTGGTTGTCCACTTGATGGTTGCTTTTATAATGTTATTATCCAAGGATTTCTTCGAAATAATGATGCATTGAGGGCAATGCAGTTTCTTAATGAAATGGTTAATAAGGGGTTCTCTGCTGATGTATCGACAACCACCCTCTTGATGGAATCTCTGGGTAACGATGAATTACGTCAATCAGTTATGAAAATGCCTCATAAGGGTATGTAATTTCTCTCTAGGTTTTGAATGTATGGCAACAACATGCTAAAAGTCCAAATTTTGAAAGAAAATGTGTTTCCTTAAGAGGATGAAGCACCTGATTTGTGTTATGTTATTATAGATGAAAAATGATATAAAACAGATTTAGTCTGCACTTATTTATTTACCCCCAGTACCCCATAGCGGCGGGAGCCTCGTGCACTGGACACTAATTGAAAGTCAAAAATACTTTAGTCAATGGACACTAATTGTCGGCTTCAGGAATCATTCATATTCTTGCATGAATATAAGATCATGCCAAAAACGAGGACCACTTTGCCGATCATTTCTCTCATTTGATTGTTTGTTTAAATCTCGTTTTATTGCCGTTTGTGCCGAAAACGAGGCCTACTCTAGGCTGCACGGGTATTTATCTTATGTCACTTTGTTTTTCATTTTCTTTCTTGATTTGTGTTGTTTTATTATTAATTTCTTCATTGGTCTGTTTTTTTTTAAAACTTATTGGTTTATGTTTTTGGTCAACAACTCGTGGTAGTCTTGTGTTGCTCAGTTTTAAACTTGTGTTGTTTGGACATGCTTTTTCTCAATGTTGTATGTTTCTCATTTTGTCTTAATACAACTTCACTTATTTAAATCTTGAAAAAACGGTAAAAATATAATTTATTATTCATTATATACTTTTCCAAAACTCCTGGGAGGATGCAAATGAGAGGCTTCATCTTCCTAAACTTATGTTGCTTGTCGAAATATGAACAAACACAAAATGCAATATTATCATCTCCTCTAAATATATATATAAATATATATGTATATATATATATGTATATATATGTATGTATGTATGTATATATATGTATGTATGTATGTATGTATAGGAGGATATTCTCAAAGGAAAAATGTTCTGTTCAAATCTTGGAAGGGAGAAGATGAATGTTGAATATAAAGTTGTCAAGTTAAAAAGGATAAACAAATCAAGAATAGGGGTAAAAAAAATTCAAAGCATTTATATAAAGTATCAAGATGGTAATTACAATATTTACAAGACATCTGAAAACATTATGCAAGACAATGGAAAATTTTATAAACCAAAGAACCATAATACGTTAGTGATTTAAGACTATATTATAAAGATGCCGTCTATTGAGGCTTAAGGATGAAAAAGTTCCATTGTTGTGAAATTATCTTAAACAACTACTTTCAAGTGTTCTTGATGCCAAGTTCACCCTTTTTTCTCTTTCTCTTTGTTATTCTTAACTGAAATAATGAGGTTAGGAATTGAGATTTTTTTTAGCAAAGTTCTCGTGGAGCTATATATATAAAAGGAAAGATAAAAGCGGAGGATGAGAAGGCCCACCTCTAAGGCGTACAACCCTAGCAAAAATCTAAAATAAAAAATGTAGAGGGTCGGGACTTATAATATGACCTAACCCATATAAAACAAAACTAGGAATGGGAACATAAAAGAAATGGGCCTAAGCTCCCAACATAGCCAAAATGAGCAAAGTTTTTTGACGTCAGAGGACTGGCTTCAGATTTCTTTTGCCTATATTGCCTCCTATATCTCCATGTTGATAAAATTCGAGCTGTTGTTCTCCTTTTGCATTACAGGGTTTGGAAAATCCAATAATTTAGGATATAAGCTTAAGGATGTAGTCCAGCACATAGGGGTGACAATTTTAGAAACGACATGAAAAAATGATACGGAACGACACGAAATTGACCCAAAATTGACATGATATGTCGTGTTCGTGTCCTGTTTTTTTGACACGAAGTCGTGTCTGAATTATGAGCCGTGTCGTGTTATCGTGTTATTGTGTTTTTTAGGCGTGAAATTTAAGAATTTCGGGTATTCGTGTCGTGTCGTGTTGTTTTTTATTCGGGTCGTGTTCGTGTCGACTAAAAAAAACACGAATTCGTGTCGTGTCGTGTTCGTGTCTGAAAAAACCTTGTCGTGTCGGCCCGAAACACGACCCGTTGATCCGAATTGCCACCCCTACCCGCACACCCCGCGCGAGCGGGAACTATGCAGTTTTCGCAAGAGACCCTTTGAATTAATTATAATGCAAACAATTTCGGGTGTCGACTACCTATTTTGAATCAACCAATAAATGCTTCAACTACCTTTTTTTTGAATAACTTTATGTCGTCTCACCAATGCACATTGACGGCCAAAAGCGTTGAACGTGGTCTATTGGATACGAACATCTTCCTCCACCACCACGTGTTGTTTAGAGAGAAGCTCATTTGAAATAATGTTAGTTGGGTAACTATAATTCAATGTTGTCTTTCTCGGTTTCTTCTTACTCATCTTCCTAATAAAATCACATTTTGCAACAGAAACAAACACAAAATTTGAGACCGCGAGTATGCCAATAAAATGTCCTTCAGAGCTCCTATGAGTATGGATAACATAAATAAATTCAAATGGGAAATAAGATGAAGATATCTCACATCTCAACTCTCTAATAAATCTCAAATAGGTAGAATGGCCCAAATGAGGCTACAAGAGGGGTATTTGTAGGGGGGAAGTAACTTAAGCTCTAATCTATGATTCATATTACAAAAATACCCTTAATAGCCTTTGCCACCTCATTCCCTAAGTATCAAATAAAAACTACTAGAAGAAAATACAACCGAGTAAAGAAAATGAAATACTATAACATCCTAAAAATGACGAAAATGCCCTCGAGCTTCTTAATTCACATCATTCTCCCCCACTCAAATTCAAGCTCGTCCTTGAGTTTTCAAAAATTGGAGAATTGCCTGAAAAATTCTCAAAATATGTGCTGAAGAGATAAACAAAAACTTTTGGGAGCCAAAATTAATTTTCTAAAAGTTACGGAAGTGCCCATCCCTCTGTTTTTCTCTTCGATCTTCTCCTTCTCTCTTTGTTCTCCCGTACCCACGGTAAAAGGCTTCCTCCAGGGTCAAATACCAGCTTTTCGATGGATCTTAATGGGCTCGGGCCTTGTTCGGTCAAAATCTAGGGAAGCGAGGTGTATCCGGTGGCTACGGGGAAATTTTGGGGTTGTCTGACTAGTTACTGCTGTCCGGTCTAAATCTGTGTTACCTGAGAGATTTTCGGTGTGC
Source organism: Sambucus nigra (assembly GCA_949130495.1). NCBI lineage: Eukaryota > Viridiplantae > Streptophyta > Magnoliopsida > Dipsacales > Adoxaceae > Sambucus > Sambucus nigra. Next base: position 465,224,400 of record OX422222.1, on the reverse strand, counting down.
TCGCCTGAACACAGGTGGATTTCGACCATCTTGGGACTATTTTGGCCTTGATCGGAGGTGCATATGGAGTTTCCTGGCCGTACGGTCAGGCCACTTGGACTCAGGTGTATTTCGGCGGTGTTTTGTGGGGTTCCAACCAGATCTGGTGGGCTTCGGCTAGGGGGAAATTGCCTGAAGGGGATTCCGGCTGCCCTTTGTGTGTTGGGGTATGGCAGACCACCGTGTGGTGGTCCAGGGGGTTGATCGGCACTGGTTGCTTGTTCTAGCGGGATTTCGACGGATGTCCGCCGCTATTGGCACCACCGACCACTGCTGGATCAGGGGATGTAGGGTTAGGGTTTGTCAGGACAACTTTTTTTGGGATAAAGGGGTGGAGATGGTTGCGGAAGCGTGGATTGAAACATTTTGGTGGCTAGGGTTAGGGTGTTGGGTGGTGGTGGAAGGGAGGCGACCCTCGAGATCGCCAAGTCGCGTGAAGAGGTGGTTCAAGACCCTCGAATCGATCTTAACGAGTTTCCACGGGAGCATATCTCTTCTTAAAACTCATTTGTTGTTGTTTACCATTTTTTTGTGTTTTTTTACAACAACAACAACAGGTGGGGCCAACGAGTCTATAATACCGATTGACCATGTCTTAACTCTCTCTAATAAATCTCAAATAGGTAGAATGCCTCAAATAAGGCTACAAGAGGGGTATTTATAGGGGGGAAGTAGTTTAGGCTCTAAGTTATGATTCTAATTACGAAAATACCCTTAATAGCCTTTGCCACCTCCTTCCCTAAATACCAAATAAACAACTACTAAAAGAAAATACATCCAAGTAAATAAAATAACAAAAAGAAAATAAAAATACTGTAAAATCACGAAAATGCCCTCAATGGATATCTCTAAATGGGGAATAACTTGATTTTTTTTTTTCATCTGTGGTGTTAAACTGCCTCTTGTTTTTATATAGAATGAGTCATCTCTAGAGAATTTGAGACAGTTTAAATTTTGTTTCTGTTTCAAAAATTATTGCAGTCTTGGTTTCATGTTGTCCAATGAGCTGATTCTTGATGAAGGATGAAAATTATTTGTCACCTTATCTCTCTAAAAAAATGGCATATCTTCTCATGCTATATACCTAACTTTTATTATACAAACATTCCTGCATAATATGTTCAGTTTTCAAGTTGACCTGGATGGTGGAGGTGTAGTTTAATTTAATTTGTGTTAGTCAGCGCAGAACGAACTGTTGTTGTTCAACATATGTTCAGTTTTTGACTAAACATGATCAACTGTTCTATCTGCTCTGTTTTCTTCCTGTTAACTCTTGTTAACTCTGTAAATGGCTGAACTTGAGTCCTTGAGCATTCATTGTATGTTGATTGAACATGTATGAATGGACTGTTCTATTTGCTCTCTTTGTTTAGCTAAGACTTATGGAATGTGCGGTACAAAGTACCTTTTATAGTTTTAGAATAGTTGGAGTTGTAACTTAGCTGTGTAAGCAATTAAATTTTCTGAGTAGTTTAGTTCTATATAATTTGTTCAATTATGTTGCCAAACATGTTACTTAGGGAAATGAGAAGATTTATTTTTATTTTTTATATCTTTATAATATTTATTGTATTTTATGGAATATCTCCTTCTATATTTATGTACTTGTGTTAGTGTCTGTGTGGATATCTATCTTTATATAAAATGGTGATATTTATGATAATTCCTGTATCATTTTATGTTTGACCATATATGATAATCATGTAGACCTTCTTTAGAATTTACAAGTCTGGCAATTGCTTGACTAATTTGGTGTGCATATGAATTTGTGGGTTTCTCTCTTGGGGAAGAAATTGAACTCTTTGAGGCCTGCCTTCTAATTACTATACATTTAAAAAAAAATTAAATGCTCTGCGCATCCTAAGGTCGTTGCATATGTTTATGATTTTAATAGGGTATTTGTCTTACTCATCCCTGTTGATATCCAGGAAATAAATTTGAACCTAACATCATGTGTGAACACACTGACAAGAAGGTCAATTGAATAGACTAACCTTCTTGTTTATTTCGTAATTGTTAGACGTGTCATGTGACTGACTGCAAGATATATTCCGTTCCTTTTCTCTCCCCTTTTGTAGCTTGAAGACAGGGACATCATTTGCTTTTGCAAATTCCTTGAAGTTGAAAGTAGTGACAATGCTGCTACCGTAATGTTCCTTCTTTTATGGGATATTGCACATAATCGCCACGTATACCATGGACATGTATTAATATACCATATCTATATTTCTTAATCTTTTGAGCTACATTATGTTTCAATTTCAATTGTTTTTTGGTTCTCAAACGTGGTTTGGTAGTCAATTTTTCAACCTAGCTCCTTATATGTGGTATAAGTTTGTATGTGTTGAAATAGTCTTGTTCTAAAGTAACTAATTAGGTACTCCATGAACTTTGGGTGAGCTGAAATTGTTGGGTGTTCCCTACTTGTTCATATTTGCATTGGAAAACAGGGGATTGTGGGTTATTAATTGTATTAAGCTTCCGTAGGGAGTGAGGATGAGATGAGAGGGAATGGGTAAAGACTGTGGAAAAGGTCTGTGGTAGTCTACACTTTTATGTCTTTTTTTATACATTTAAAGTGCGACATTGGGAGACTTGCATGGTATTAAAACAAGACTTGTTTGTAATGTCCCTCCTTTTTTTCTTTTGATCAGTTGGTTCTTTTCAGGCTCTCTAATGTATTTCTGATTTTTATCTATAGCTTATTATAGGAATATACAATGCATTTACGTGGGTTGCACCCAAAATACTTGTCCAAAAAAAAAAGCGATATATGTTTAATAATCTTATCTTGATTGTATTTTTACACTGTAAATGTGCGATGATTACCCATTACATTTTTTTGCTACTTTTAACCGAGTTACACTACTGAGGTGTTCAATTTTATTTTTAGAGTAAAAATAATACATGTTTCTCTTTTCAATTGTATTGACTTATGATGGTCATCTTTCCTTTATATGCTTATGGATTTGTTGCAAATGAATTATGATAGCCGTCATTGTTAAGTTCTAGCATTATAAAACTTGTACCTATATTGATTTGTGGCGAGTTACCGCGCTTTATGTTCCTGTAGGCATGAATATGTGAAATTTGGCTCTAATCCTTGCTTTAATAATTTGAAGAAAGAACAAGCATCACGTTTCAATTGATTGAAGGCTGGGCGGGTCTTGGTTTTCGCTCATACGATATTTAGTATCCACTCATACTAGAGTCAAGATCACGAGCACGACTGCCATTTATCTCCAACTTCCACCATCACCAAAATCTCCAACCGCAAGTACTCTCATCTACCGATTACCTTTTTTGAACATCGTTTAAGTTGTTAATTTTGCGTGTTGGGTCTTTGGCTTTTTACTTTATGTTTTAACACAATTAGGGTTTCCAGATTTAGTTCCTTTGATTGTTAATGTTTAAATATTGGGTATTTCTATTATTTTAGTATGTTTCTATCTTGATTTATTTTGTTCTTCCATAAGTGCCCTATGTATATGTTTACATACAATAGATCAAGTCAATATTAAAAATTCTCTGATATGAACCCTTCTTGGTAATATTCTTTATCATGCATTTTTAATCTCACCACCTGATTTGCTTCTCCTAAACCAAAAGAACTCATTATCAAAAAATTAAAAATAAAATAAAATGGCTCATTGTCTACAAATTTATACTCTTTCACTCTATATAAATATCACATATTTCATATTATTGTGTGTGGGTATGCTGGGAAACGTAGTGTGCTCAAGTGAGTGGCACGTGTCTGTCTGCTATAAAATTGTGTGTTTGTGTGGTTCTGTGGCATGTGAATGTTCTGCTGCAATATTGTGCTTGTTGGCTGTGTACATGCTATGTGTGTGTGTGAGAGAGAGAGAGAGAGAGAGAGAGGTGTGCCTGTGGGTGATTTAATAATGTGGCAAAATTATTTATAGAATTGAGGTTTTCAGTTAATTTGAATAAGATTTAAGGACAAAATCACAAATTTAATACATTAATATTTTGGTAATCAGTTGGTAGTGTATTTTAAATGAAGGATGATTTACTATTTGGCTCGAGTGACCTCATACCTCACGTGTAATTTTCACAGGCCCAATTCGTTTGATGGTTTATGAAATTGTGAGGATGTTCTTAAAGACAATAAATTACAATCTTTAAGTTAATGAGAAGAAATGCTGAATATGTTTTAATAGTTTCCTGGCATGAGCTTCAGCGATTGGTAGCATATTTTCTTTACCTTGATCTCTTAATTTACAATAACTTTTGTTTTTGAATTTATCACGTGTGTATAAAAATTTGATTTATGATTTAAAGGTTGTAATTTAATAGACTTGGTATTGGGTCTATGTGCCTGCGGTCCCTGGACTAATTTTTAGTTCAAAACTCGATTTCGTTTAGGAATTTCATTCAAGATTTATAGATTTCATATGGTATTGATATATGGGTTTCAATACCTTTGCTATTCCTTTATCAAACATTCTTTAGTACCTTTGCTTGATGGAATAATGGTGGAAGGAAACAAAATAAACTGTCTCTAGAGTAACATTTCAGACATTCTTTTCTACATGTCATAGATTTTTACACTTCAATTTGTGTGTGGGTTTGTGATATAGGGGCAACAGGGTGGATATCGATTTATACTTTGGAGGTTAAATATTAATGCGTTTTTTCCTTGACATTTTTTTTTGTATTTTTGATTTGCCTTGCTAGAAAAATAATGATCCCTTTAATGTCTCTAACAGTATAGAGGTAGTTGTTGAAAGAAAAAAACACTAAACCAATGAAGTGTTTGATGATGCTGGAACTTTACTTTTAATCATTGTTTGGGTTTTGTGAAAACAATAAATGTAATTAATAGTATAGATATAGTTTTTGTTTTTCATTTGTTGGTTGTTTTTGCTTAATTAGGTTTTGATACAGGCATTATGTAGTTAAGGATAATAAGAAAGAGTCATTTTGAATAACCTCTTATATGTGGGCTATTGTTTATTTATTAGATTGCATTTGTGATGCTATCTTTTTCTGCTTTTTGTTTGTGAAGGGTGCAAAACTCCTTATCTTTATCTTTTGCTATTTTTCACCTTCGAATATATATGCTGGGAATGCAGCAAAATGTATCTGTGGTGATGATTAACATGCACAATTGTAGTTTGAAAGCAAAAGTGAAGATGATATTTCGGTACGCTTTCCTCTAAATTCCCATTTTTAATTTATCTCCCGCCCTCCGTTCCTTTAGTTAGTATAGTTTGTTTATATGCTACATAAGATTTAGTGTCCCTTTATACAATATTATTAGATCTCTCTCCCCCCTCCTTCTAACCAATCTAATGCTATAATGGACCGCATCTTAGAATGACTTTTCTTCATTTTTAAGACTGCCAAAGAATGGTTCTTTGAGCTCAAGCTTCACATTGCATAAAATCTGAATATATATATATATATATATATATATATATATATATATATATATATATATATATATAAATATATTGTATGAATTGTTTTTCATATATTATCAACTCTGTTCTGATTACTTCGATAAGAGTATAATTTTTAATGACAACCAGTACCAATATTAATTGATCCTAGGGGTAAGCCACATATTTTATAAATGAAATGAAGGCCAGGGGTAAGACCACATATTTTTCTTTTGGTCCACTTTTGCATAACTTGTTCTGCCTCTTTTTACAAGCAAAATTTATTTTAAATTTTCTATTGAATGTACTGCTAATATTGATAGTTGTGAGCAGAATCAAAATTCTCTTCTATTATGAATTGGACTTTCATTATCACTTTGATTGGTTAGTTGTATCACACCTGAATTTAGGTATGTTAGATGCGTACATTTCCTTGCTAATGATCCACCATCTCAAGTTGGTCTGCTTAAGAATTTAATATCCTTTTGATAATTTCACATTAGATGATTAAATTTCATACTAATGCTATTTCATTTTTGCAGCGAGGAAAAGATAAAAAAGGCGCATATTCTGGAGCATTGGTTGCATTAGATGTCACCCGTAATTATACTATTATAAAATTTCTCTAGTTATGTCCTAAAATTGTATTATAGTATTGTAGCCAGTAGCAAGCCAGACTTACAATGGGCAAGTATCATAGTTTCTTAACTATTAATGTGCAACTATTCATATGTGTTCTGTATGTGGTGTTGACATTGTTAATTTTATAACATACTCTGCAATTGCAGATTTTAGAAAAAATTATATTGGTCATAGTCCGTGTCTTAGGCATGGGGTGACGTACTTATGTGCTGGAGCCACAATGCACCTATGTGAATCAAAACAAATAAACTACAACAAATTTATTATACCTAGTATATATATGCGTTATTTGTTAACTTTCGTGTAAACTTCTTATTATATATGTTAGGTGATTAGTTTTTCTTATATAGATAACTTCTTGATATGCTTGCCTTTCCTACTACCTTCAATTTTACATGCGTTGGAGTTCATTTCAATGTTTGTTTTCCACAATTCAACTTGTTACTAGTTCATGGCAAAGGCAATTTATGTTTTCACAGTATGCCTTATCTATTAAAATATTAGTTGAATAAATTTTAGTTTTCTTTCTGTTAATGTGCATCCCCGTTGATTAATTCCATTACCAGTCATCCATATGGTTTCCGTTGTCGTGTATTGTTCTTTCAGTGAGAGGACAGACATTTAGCCGCCCCCCTCCCCCCCCACCCCTAACCCCCCCCCAAAAAAAAAAAAAAAACCATTTAGGTCTAATTTTATTAAAGCACGAGGTACAGAGTCGGTATTGCCAGAGAAGTATTTAAAACTCATCCAGACTACAAGGAAGAGATGCCAACATGGTCAAATTCTTCTATCAAACCTAACTACTGAAATGTCACGAATACGGCTCCAAACCCGTAACCTGCGAATAGATCTACTTAATGTGCAAATGAGTTTAGTTTCTATTTGTTCGGTAGATTTGTAAATACCCGTTGGTTGTTTAGTTAACTGATGTAGGTTCTTCACCCTTCTAGGATTACAATTTAATATCTGCATTTAGCTCAAAAGAAGTGGTAAAAAAGAACATATAAACAAATTTCCTTACCGTTCCATTAAATTTTTAAAACCATTATGTACAATAATTTATTGTCGTGTTAGTGTATAAAAACATAGGCTGCTTTTCTTCTCACTCATTTTTTGTTCTTCTTCCTTTTTCTTTTGGCTATTAACGTTCTATAGCTATTTGCACTTGTCTTGTAAATAAAGTCGTTCAGCTCCATGTCCCTCGCCTCTGAGAAGATGTTATCATTAAGTCATATCAAGTTAGATTTGATATACTTGTCAGTTTGGGTGTTTTCATAGTTATATTTTCATTGTAGTGCTTTGCTTTTTTCGCTGTGTAAGCATTGCAGTACTATTTTTTATTTACTATGATGATGAAATGTGAATACTTTGGCTCATACATGCCTTTATGACTAACATTTTTATAGACCCTTTGACTTAAATGAGTTCACTTCATGCTCTTATTAATTTTTGGTCAGTCTCAAGTGTAACCTTTGAAATGCACATATTGATTCATAATCCAAATAAAGTGCCAACAATTCACAGTACATTAAGATTTAAACATAAATCTTATAACTCAAATTGCTCGTATATTCACTGTTATAAAGGGATATCAGAATAAAGGATTCCTCAACTCTGCTTAGATCAAATGCCATTTCAATTTGGTTTATATGAATTTCCAGTGATGTTCCTATAAAAAAATATGAATGTCCAATGACCTGAAACAATTGATTTTAAATAAAAACCTCTTGTTAATGATTTTTTATGGTATCCTCTTCAAGTCCCTGTATATCTAAATGGCTTCTTAAAATAATAGTCCTTGCTCTATTGAACTATTATTATACTTAGTTTTTTTAGCAATTTCAATAATTCTGAGTGCAGTATGGATTTTTCCTTTTCGTGGGTCATTAGCAATTGGTGAATTACAGAGCTTGAAGAACTGATAGATATTGTCTATCACTCTTGTGTAATTCAAGAGTAAATCTGGTGATCATTCTTAAATTATTATGTTTGTTAAGGCCAGTGTTTAAAAAGGCATGGGAAAAAAACACGCATAAAGGAGCCCTTTGGGGAGCAAAAACGCTTTGAGGATCTGTTTCATCCACAAGAACAAAACACACATGCTTTTACGTTTTTTGGTACGCCTTTCTACTTTTCCAACACTTGCTTCGTTTTCTGCGTCTTTTTGGCGCTTGTCGCGCCTTTTAGAGCGAGGGAAAATACTCATTGCTCGACATCGCTTATGTGTCACCGTACGAAGTAGAAAACCACAAAGCCCGCAGCGGTTGTAGTTACATCGACAAAACTTCTTTCTGCATCAGACCAATGAGGTTGAGGGAGTGAGAGAGATGACTTGTTGAGACGATTTGAATCCATCCTTTGATTGTTTCTCAGGTATGATTTCTTCATCTTTCTTTTTTCATTTTTCATTTTTCATTTTTCAGTCTTCAATCTTTATCCTTCATTTTTCTTCTTCATCCTTCTTTCATGTGTTATCCCGGTTCACTTTCTAAGGCACAGAACACACCTTCTTTCCTCTCTTCTCAGCTCTGTTTCAAAGAAGAGATGACTACTTCAATTGTTTTACTTTCAATGTTTCGAATGTGCTTTGTGAAAAGTCATTTTGTTGAAATATATTTGCATTTGTGTGAACTAATGATATTTAATTTATAAAAATGTTGGTGTAAATGTTATTCATTCAATTTTATTTTTACACCCATTTTGTAATATTTTCATTTGTTGTTAATAAAAAATTATATGCACAAAATCTTATGGCTCAACGCATCACTTTTTTACAAGAAAACACTTTACGCCTCGCTGTTACTTTTTTCAACATTGGTTTAAGGCATAAGAGTGTTAATTATTGGTCTTTTTTCAGTTTTTTGCAATTTAAACATTAGAAGTTTGTTCAACCATATTCATTAAGCTGATTGATCTTCCTTGAATTCTGGCTCTTTCTCCCTGTTTGCTGTTTCGGCAGAACAAAACGAATTGAAGCTTCAACCAATTCCCCGACTTGCCTATTGGTCTAAATAATACATAGGAGGTACAATCCCTTTTCTTCTTTTCCTCCTTGCATGGTGTGTTTGAATGATTTTTTTAGAATTCAATGAGTTTCGTTGTGCAAAGAAAGTGGTCATATCTGTGTATAATAGAAGATCATTAGGATCATAACAAAATGTATGTATATTCATAGAGATATGGTCTGATTTGATAACAAAATGCACTAACCATTGTAAAAGAAAAGTTTATGGTAAAAAGAAACCAAATGCTTAGATATTGTTTTTGGTTCTGTGATTGATGCTTGGCATTTAGCAGAGCAGTGTGCTATGAGTTTGTCATTTGTTTAGCTATTTGATACTCCCATTCATCCCAAATTAGTAGTCCTACTTTTTTTTTAATCCGTCCTATTAATATTCATGTTTCTGAAAATAGTATATATACCATTTTCTTAAATGCATTGCATTCAAAGATATTCATCATTTTTAGGAGGATATATTGGGAAAGTAAAATATATTCTTATAATATTTGACTTTCAAATAGTAACCACAATTTTGGATGAATGGAGTATATACAAATACTCTAGCGTTTAATGATGTACCAATTTGACATACTATGAGTTGGTTCGCTAACTACTGGATGACCAACACGCTTTAAAGCTTTTCTTTCTCTATCTACTATTATCACCATACTTGGTAGCATATTGTTCTCTTTAATTTTCTATTAAAGTTCAAAAGCATCAATCAGGAAGTGAAAAACAAGAAAAAATGGGTGACAAAGAAAAAATGGTACTATATATTATAGATTCAATAAGGAAAAAGGCTGAAATATTCATATATATCCCGATCAAGACAAGTTGGAGTGACAGAGAAGCCACATGAAAAGATATTAGCTCCACTTTGCTATAGGTATATTAGTAACATGAAATTGGTATGGATGAATCTATATGTATAGTAGCTCCAATCAGTTGTAACAGAGATAGGCATGTGATTACCCTAGTTTGATCCGTGTTAATTAAATATATCTTTTAGATTGTCAAGTACATATATATTTTCATAGATCTGAATGTCAGGAGCGGTGATTGTTTTCTTTTGGTTCATCTCCAACTCTTTCAGGAACACAGTATAACACTACATACTTTTTGGGATCATATATGTTTTTGTCTCTCGTAGGAAATTCTGATTCATTTCTACATGGTTCATTAGCTGAACACCTTAACCTAACATATTCTCTACCAATTATAACATAATAGTGCACATTAAAACTGAACATTTTTTTTGGATGTTGAAGTAGAATTTCTCTCTTCACAAAAGTTACCCCAAAACTTGTCAGATGATCAATCAGAAATGCACTTTCGCCTCCAAGTCACTATGAATGCATCCTTACAATCATATTGAACACACTACTAAAGCAAAAGTTCCCTAAAGAGTTGTTAGCTTGATATCAAACCACTGACTGCTTGAACTTTATGAGCCTATGATCTCTAATTGTTCATTCATTCATATTTAAAAATTAGGGGCTTTGTAAATTTAGGACCTATTGTAATATATATTTTGAAAATAGGACAATAAACATTTTATCTATAGTTTTAGTCCCTATTTTGCAATAAAACCGCTGGCGCGGACCAATATTCACAAAACGTTAACCAATCACAACATGCCACGTGTTCTTTTAATTTGAAAATAGGGACTAAAAATAGAAACAAAATGTTTGTTGTCCTATATCCATAATTAATATTATTTTGAGTCCTAAAAGTACATAATCTATAAAAATTGTGATCTCTTATCTAGTTGTGGCCCACCTTTGATTCTCTCTGTCATGCCTCTGCCTCCAAAGTTTGGAAGCATCTTTGTGTTATGATTAACATGGTTAAGGGTTATGTAGAGGTCGGTAATCAATGTTTTTGGAAGCCTATCTTGACCGGTGCTTTCTCCCTTATGTCCGTTTGCGAATTAGTTACTAACACCATATGTCCCTTATGTCCGTTTGCGAATTAGTTAGAAGTAGAGATGTGGAGCTATTTGCTTTCAAGTTTTTGTGGGATGCTGGAATTCCAAAATGTGTCTATTTTCTTATGAAAACTTCTTCTTAGGCGCATTCTCGTTGATCAGGCCATCTCGAAAGTAAAAATTTCCTATGGTGTCTGGGTGTAGGTGTTGTATGTAGTGAAACGAGGAAACTTTTACGCACCTGTTCTGTTTTGTGGAGGAAACTTTTGAGCACCTGTTCTGCGTTGGGCATGTGGCGTCTAAATTTTGGCATTATTTTCAGGGCATTTTAGGTCTTCAGTTTGATCCTCGCTCCTTGCGTGCCATTTTGATGCCTTGGCGGTTTACAACGCTGGGTAAATATTTGAGGGCTGTGTTGTGCTACATTGTTCCTTGATTTATTTGCTGCAGAATTTGGTGTGGTCGTAATAAACATGTGTTCGATAATATTCCTATGAATTCGGATCATATCATTGGGAAAAATAGTTTAGATATAGAGGAGGCGTTATTGGCCCGGTCGTATAAATGTGAATCAAGAGCAGATCACACATATTATAGATGAATTTTGTATCAAATCTAAACAGCCTTATCAGGTCAGTTTTGTCATTTTTTTTTCTGTTTAAATCTGGCTGTTGCAACTTCAGGTTTGGTTAGATGTAATTTTGCTCAGTTTTGGTGTGGTTCTACTGGTGGAACATTCCAGGAGACTGTCCTGGTTCACTTAGTTTTCCTTTGATTCGTTTGGTGTATTTATAGGCATAGTAAATTCGAGGGGTTTTGCAGATGCGCTCTTATCACTTAATGTGTGCCACTGTGGAGAGGCTGGTTCCCCACCTTTTATGAGATATATTTTCTGGGAGGTCATAAGAGTATACCGTAAAATCGATTTTCGACGGAATGAAAAAGACATATATGGTAGAATCGTAACCATAGAGTATGAGCCTAATCGAAATGCATGGATTTGTCTCATACTGCTGGCTTTTCATCAGCCATTGCGCGCAAGCACGCTTCTCTTCAAATATACCATATATGAAGTCAAGTAGGGGCTATAACTATAAGTAGCTAGTTAGCGCGCTAGCATTTTCCCTTACTAGTAAAGAGCCTGTTAGTTGTTGCGTAATACTAGTGAATAGGAAAAGCGAATTGAGATTCTTAATGACGGCAGTCCAATAAAATTGAGTACCTTCACCCCCTTGTCACTTAAAAGGTAAGAATGGGCATATTCAATTATGGGTGTAATGGAAAGAGGAACTCTTTTCCAGAAGAGGGTTGGTAGTCAAAGTTTCCCAAAAGATTAGGAAACTTATCACTCCTGTTGAAAGTCTTAGGTCTAGCACATTATCAGTACCAATCCTTAGACCAAATGTTAATCTCAAAGGAGTACATGCTGCTGTTCGAACCTCTAAAACCTGAAGAAGATTCCAGCACTCCTCAGCGTGTATAATGCTGTCATCCGACAACAGGACTACGTTTTCCAGGTGCTGCTGGATCCCGAAAAATATCAAAGTTCCCTATTTTAATTATATATATATATATGTGTGTGTGTGTGTGTGACGCGCTTAAATTTTGTCAAGAAAGCCTATGATCTCTAACTGTTTATTTATTCCTGTTTAAGTATTGTGTATAATCAAATTAGTAGTCGAGTATTTTCGTGATTGTATCTTTGTGTTTAAATATTTAATCTATGTACTCTTGGCAATATTCCTTGATTGTAACTTCGAAACGTAGTTTTGTTTCAACCCGAATTTTCTTTTTATACACCTAACATTTAATATGCCCGCACTATTGCATAAATATTCTTTCATTACATCCCATAAGTGGTGTGTATATAAAATTTTTAATTCTACAATTTTGTTTTTCATTTTGACAAAAATTCCATCATTTTTCGAAAGCATATCATCAGGGGGAAATCAATTGATCTAATAAAGAAAAACAAAGGAAATCGTAGTCCAATCCTTCAGTTTGCTCTCCTGAAATCCCTCAGCAGAAGCATTGACACCAAGCGAACAATCTGTCATGTGTGAATTAAGACCGCCGGTAACTATTGGAACTCATCCACTCTAAAGAATATCTCTTGCAGCTTGCCTTGCATTCTTAAAAATTTACCCAGATGAATACTGTTCAGAAGGGTGCAATATGTCAACCAAATGGTTCAGAAGGGCACTTCCTTTCTTTCGCACAATGCTTTTTGTATCCCCCGTGGGCCACCAGATAACGAAGACTTCATGTTTCTTATCCCAAGTCATTTCGCATCACGACGGAGGGTGAGTAGGTGGCGTCGATGAGTCTGCGGCGGCGAAAGGAAGGAACATAGGGCCCTAGAAGAGTTCTCTTATAGGATAAGAGATGCAAGCATAGTAAACATTATTATGGGTGGTTTAATTAGCTATTATTTGGATGCATAGAAAAGAATTATGGATTTGACATAAAATTACTCTTCTTCGCATTTAATTGCATATGCTCTTCTCCCCTTTTTATGCCTCTTCTCTATTAGCGATATTTGCCCATTCAAGTTGTATGGCGCAAAATGACGAATGTATTTTATTTTTAACTCTGCGTAATATTTTGAATTATTTTTCCCAGGTGATCAGCTACAAGCATGAGTATCATCTCAATATGTATGGCTGTCATACAGCTTGCTTGGAGCGGCCCCAAAGTTAAAAATACTAATTGTATTTGATATTTAATTGAACATTTTAGGCTATTTTGGATCAACATGGAACAGTTAATATCAAAGTTCAATTTGCTACCCAAATAATGTTTTTTTTTTGTTATACGATGATATTTTTGGTCGTTATGGATTGTATTATCTTGTGCTTTTGGACATCAATTAAGATCCCGTGTATAATTTGATGTTTTTGGGATTTAATATTATGGACTACATTTTGAGACACGGAGTGTAAATTGGCTGTCTATGAATTTGGTATGGGAGGGGATGATAGATTAGCTATTGTTAAAGGGATGGCAACGGGGCAGGTTTTGGCGGGGATCCGATCCGCCCCCACTCCTAATGTGTGTGTGTGTGTTGGGGGGGGGGGGGGGGGGGGGGGGGGGGATTTAGGCCAAATAAACGGGACGGGTTCGGGTTTAAAATAAAAAAATGTCGGGTTCGGGTCGGGTTCGTGTTTAGTATACAAAAACTCCGAACCCGCCTTGTTTATAGGTATTATTACAAATTTACACTTTTATATATATAGAGAGAAATGTTTAGGTAGGGTTTCTTATTTCCTCATTTCTAATAGCCGCTCCTCCCTGCCCTCTCTCTACTGCTCACTCACTCATCTCTACTGCCTGTCATAGCCGCCCCTACCCCTCCGGCAATTGTCAAGATCGATCGCTTCCTTCGCTCTGGCCACGGGCAAATGTAAGCTCTTAATTTTTTTTTTCATTTATTTTTGGTGGATGTAAGCTCCGGACTCCGGTAAAGAAGCTGAAAATTATGGCCTTTTTTCATTTTTTTTGGTGGATATAAGCGCTGACAATTGTCAATATTGCTAATTTTAAGATGATGGGAAATTAGCTTTGAAATATGCTATGGGTATCAAGTTTTTAAATGTTGTCATTCTAATGTATGTGCAACATTTTAATGAATTTCGTTAACAAACTTGGAACGTATAACATCACATATTTAACATTACATCCCAATTCTGCAATTTAATGTCAAATCTTATTTGTAACCCTTGATCCATTATAAGTGCAAACTTTTACAAGATTATATAATTAATTTTTTATCAAGATTATTTTTCGTAAATCTTTACATTATCGTAAACTCTTTACATTATTTTCTCAACCTTAAATAAATTAGTTCTAATTGCACCATTTTAAAGTTTAAATAAATATTCGGCGAGTTAAAAATAGAGAGCAAATGGGTCATTATCCACATAAACAACTAAGGGGTCGTTTGTTTTTACCTCTTAAGTCTGAATTTGAACCATTCAGACTTAAGAGGTATCAAAAAATTGTTTGTTTTTTTAAATGATTAAGAGGTTAACGGTCATATTTGCCTCTTAATGATTAAGAGGTAGAGTTAGCTCTGAAGTCTGAATTTGAAGTCTGAATCAGTCTAAATACATTCATTCAGAGGTATATTCAGACGTAAAAACAAACACATTTTTCAGATTCAGATTTCAGAGTTCAGATTCAGATAAAAAAACAAACGCAACCTAAATCCTTAGTATTTTTTTTCATTATTTATGTGAAAGTCATTATATCATTATCTTAATTTTCTCGTAGTAGATTTTTTTCATGTCCATATCGTAATTTTGATGTTTTGACCTTATGTTGATGAATATATATTATACTAACGGTGAAAATTTTCTTAACTTTTCAGCCCCTTATTAAATCCTGGCTTTGTCCCTGAGTATCGGGCTCTTCAATATCATTAGCCGACTTTTATTGGTCAACCAGGTGCATCATAGTTGAGTCAATGGATTTGAATTTGTCGACGCTTTTTAATGATTTAATGAACGTTAAAATGATCGTTAACTACCATTATTTGGAATATTAATGATGGACGAAAGTTGGAAATTCTTTATGAGCCATGGAAATTCTTCAAAGGTTTTTTTTGTAGATTTGTTTTTGTGGATTAGTTTACTCACTTATTATGTTTGTAGATTTATTTACTCACTTGTTCTGTTTCCATTTCGGTAAACATTTCTGTTCACTTCTTCATATATGTTCACTTATGTATTGTATAACTGTTTTTTTAAAATTAAATTTGATTATAAACAAAATAAAAATTAATTACAGATTAGTTTATTTACAAATTTATTTCTAATCTTATTTATTTAATTTGGCTTTTGAAGTGAAAAATGTCCGAACAGAAAATTGAAATCCATTTGAAAAATTATACAAAGAAAGATAAAAAAATATCATAAAATATATTTTCGCCGGGTTTGGGGCGGGTTCGGGGCCCTCGCGGGGTTTTTAAATGGGGTGGGGTAAACGGGGGCGGGGCGGGATAAACGTGGTCGGGGTCGGATTTGATCAACCCCCCCTCCCCCCCCCCCTAAATTCGGCCGTTGCCATCCCTAATTATTATGTAGGTGATTTTGAAATGTATTAAATTATTATTAGCGTTAATTACACCTAGGCCACCTAAACTTTGACCCTCTTTTCACTTTCCCCCACATACTTTCAATTTTTTCAATTTACACCTTAAACATTAAAAACGGTTACAGTTTGTCCCCTATCGTCCAACTCCGTTAACTTTTGGCAAAAATCGTTAGTCATGTGTGTGGCACATGATATTAAGCAAGGGCATTTTTGTCCAAACCTAATTGTTTTTTTTAAAAAATCTTTAAATAATAAAAAAAATTAAAAATTACGAAAATACAAAAAGTATTTTATAAATATATAAAAAAAACTTGGAATAAATTTTGAAAATTTAATATGTTTTTAAAAAATCAAAAAATACAAAAAATATAAAAAAATCTTGGAATAAATTCTGAAAATATGAATATATATTTAAAATGCCAAAAAATATTTAAAAATATAAAAAAATTGGCATAAATTCTGAAAATATGAGTATATATTTTTAAAAAATTCCGAAAATGCCAAAACATAATTTAAAAATATAAAAAAACCTTGGAATAAAGTCTGAAATTATAAATATATATTTAAAATTTTCGAAAATGCCAAAACATATTTTTGAAAAATAAAAAAAACATGCAAAACTCTAAAAACTAATTGATGAAAAAGTTATTTCCCCCCCAAAAAAATTATTCCGACTAATCAAAAAAGATTTTCATCAATATAAATTATTTTCAGCAATAATAAATCATTTCTAGCAAATAAAATTTATCAACAACTATATAAAATTATTTCCATTATTTAAAAATGATTCCAGCAAATAAAAAATAATTTTCACAAATGATAAATAATTTTCAGAATATAAAAAGATAAAGAAAAAGAAAAAATAAAGAAAATACATATTTTCAAATTTCCCAAAAAAAATATAAAATGAAAAAAAATTAATTCACACAAATTTGAAAATCCAAAAATAAATAAATTATAACCCACACATTTACAAAAATAATTGCAGAAAAAATACATAAAAAAGTTGAAAAACATACCAAATTTCTAGAACATCAACAAGGGGAGGGGGGGGGGGGGGGGGGATGTGACACACTGCCTAATTACATACCGGGTGATCAGTCATTTATTAAATTAAATCAGAATATCCAGTTGGTTCAGATTAAGCATCACTGTCGAAAACTTTATTATTAAATACTAACCACCTAATATTTTAAAAGGTTGATATTCAAATTTTATCTGTGTTAATATAAAACTAAGTTAGTGAGTAATTAAACAATCACCATCCACACAAATCTCGTATGAAAGGAAATATCTGAATTAATAAATATAATTGGAGTAAACGCTTCTAGTCTAAGAACCAAATACAATAGTCCAACAGAAAAAGAATCCAACAACCGAAAGGAATAAATAAGTAAGTCCATAAATATATGACTAATAGAAAGGGGCAACATGCCCTAAGTGAAGCAATAACTCAAAGTGAAGGAATGAAAAATATGGAGGCGTCTACAACCGAGGTGCTGTAACTTCCACAGCAGTTACAGCACGTCAAATGAATTGAACTCCTAAGTATAGTGTCCATGTGGCTGGGCACCTAAAATAATTTGACAAAGAAAAGAGATTTGTAATAAACGGGTCAGAGCCTGAGTTGAAAAACAGTTTAAAAGTCAGCAAGTGATTAAATGAATCAATAACACATATACTATTCATGTTAGATTATCGTACTCTCACTTGAGATGCTTACCTCTCATCTAATGTGCACACCTAATGCATGTACTAACCCATCCTAGTTATGCTACCCCTCTTAACTAGACTGATGACTCTCAACCACTATTCTCATCCCGCATTACCATATGTTAAGGATAGTTATTTATATACTCAACCACTATTCTCATAACATTCTTTTGTCTCATTAAGTTAATGTAATAACTATTATTATTTCCAAGTCTACTAAACACGCACAGTAGAATAAATAACAGGTATACATATATCTATCTCTCTATTTATACATATATTAATACTGAACCCCCGGGTTAGGGCCCCCTTGGTGCCATGCATACGCTACTATCATGTCCCGGCGCATTGCTCATTGCATAAAGGACTATAGGTTCAATCTCTCGCGAACCATAAAAAATAAATACACAAATTAGAGGCGAACATAGTTTCAAGTCGATGGGCTACGCACATACCTACGCACCCATATGATCGTCATCACTATCATTCTCACAGATAGGTCGTACCTAGGTTCTATGCTCTAGTGGTACGAATCAAAATCCCCCCGAAGGCTCCTCAAGATATGATCGTCCACAACGCGCAACCTCCACCCGATAGCAAGCATCGTATGTATGCTATACACATAATAGTTCAATCAACAAGTATACACAACTTATCATATTCATTAGGTATTCACGCAACCCAAATCCCCGAATTCATATGTAATATTATTGTCTCTAATACTCACCTTACTCTAACCGTACGATTCATCTCTCTTTGTATATACTCCATAAGTCCCTCTTATTCCAACATATTCCCTTACTAGTTACACAATCGTCTCACCACTAAACTAGGTAATGAAGTCACTCAATAATAGCGTAGGTCATTTTCTCTCACTTGAATTGACCTAGTAAGATTTTAACTCGTCCGGGCCAAAAATAGAATTTCTGAACTCTCGTTAGATCTGGGAAATTCTTGTTCGAACGAGGTCGTTCGAATGAACTTTGAATGAAATTTCTCATTGGATAGGTCATTGGATTTCTCGTTCAAATGAGGTCGTTTGAACGAAACATGTCGTTCGAACGAGATTTTCGAACTTCGTCCATGACCTTTAAAACCTGTGTTTTTCCATCCTTTTCATCACCCAAATTACATAAAAGTTATCCTAACTCAATTCCAACGACTCTAAACTATACCCAATAGTAATAGAATGATTTCCAACACATTTTTAACATCAAATCCTTAGAATTATAATAGGGATTAAGATTTATTCCTCAAATCTTTAAAAAACCCTAAATTTATATAACCTCCATTAACAACAATTAAACTCATATTTGATTTCGTTATTTCAACATATAAAACCCAGATATATCATCCCCAAAACATGGTTTTTCAATTACATGCAAAATCTATACCCCCTATTATAGATTAATACCCAATTTCAGTCCCAAATTCATAATATCATGGTTAAAACATCAATTAATCTAACATGGACATTATATTGTCTAATTTAAGCAAGATAAACACTTGCCTTTTTCATGAAGGTCTGATTCGTCGATTGAAATTGGTATGAGTTTGTTCTTCCCTTCTCTATTTACGCGTTGGTGGTATTTTTGGTGAAATGTGACTGGGTTTGGCCTTGGAACTCCTAGGAAACTCTTCTCCTTCTTCCTCTTGGATTCTCTTTTGGGTTTACCAGTTATTTACCCTAACTCTCCCACGTACATGCAGATATATTTCTCCAATTTTCGTCCATTAATAAATCCCAAATTTTCAAAAGTTTAAAATACCCCTCCGGGGTGTCGGATTGACCTAAAACTGTCCCGGACCTCAAACTAAATCCCCGAGCAGACTCTTCTAACTATGTCGACCCTTACAGATACACCGGCGCACTCAAAACAGTCATAAGAATAATTGAAAACTAAATTGCATTTTAATTCCTCATTTAAGTCCCGACACGACTCACATACGCGTCCCGACTAAGTGTACTATAACGGCCGTATTTTCATTCACGACAATTTTAATATTTTCTTAATCATATATTACTTTACTTGCTAAGTAATATTCAACATAATTATCACCAATAAATACTAACTAACATCACGCCAGTAATTATTAAATTTAAATCCGGATTAATTATAAATAAATTTTCTCCATTTAAATTATTTAATCCTAATCCCATAATTGAAATAAAATACCTCAAAATACGGGGTATTACATACTTCCCCCTAATAACGGAATTTCGTCCCGAAATTCAGATACAACCACTACTAGGACTGAGGATCTTACAATACCATATCCTCCAGTACTCAAAACCAACTTCAAAGTAAGGCTCGATCACTATAGCCCCAGCTTCACAGCAAGCTTGTTTAGCTCTCTTGATAGTAACATTCTTCATCAGTTATAAGGTCACATCTCAATAATGACACCTCACATTGTGCTCCTACCCACGACATTTGAATATGACGAGCCTATAGCTCATTGGCCCTATTATCTCAATATTATTGCAAGGCTGCACAACACTACGTGCCAACTTTCCATATTCATCTCAGCACAAAACTTCCATCCCGAGAGAAACCATATGAACATCTAACCACTCTTGTCAGTCCTTTAAATTTCGGTTCCTGGCGACGTAACTCTTACGACAGTCAAAAGCCACCCAAGACAGTTTGTGGTTATTCCACTTTAGTCATCGGACTCTTGACTCTAGATCAATTAAAAAATCATGATTATTCGCTCACCTCTACACAACCAGAGGGAGAATGGTTAAGGTTTTTCCACACAAAACCTCAATAAGTACCTTGTTCACAACAAACAGGTACGAGTGTTTACACACAACTCTACCATTAGGTAATATCTTCTCCCAATTACTGTACTATACTTCACTTACTGGCCATATCAGTTATGGAAATGAAATAATCACCGTGATTCCAAAATCACATTCATACAGCTTCCCTATTTGTCAATCACCTTTCGCCTACTCCTTGGGCTATGGGTGATACGACCTGCTCAAAACAAAACGTCATCCACACTGCTTCCTGAAATCCCGTATTGGAGGTGGGGTTGAAGGATCTCATTCTGGTTCACAACAATACTGGGCAGAAACATGAACCGATGCGATCATTCGTTTCAAAGAAATATTGAGGCACAATATCTAATATTGTAACTCACCCCAAAGGAATAACAATTATTTCCTTTTTTGGTCAACTTGTTCCACACATTCGAAGGAAATTGTGACCTTATCTTGATGTTGGCAACTCATCAAAGGAATTTACCAGCTTGACTACCCCCTTCCATTACTGGAATTGTCGACTTGATACAAAATTTTTTGGTTGATCATCTTGCTCCAATCGATTTCTATCTATGAGTGGTGCACGTGGAGACTACTCACTATGTCCTGCTCAACACCGACTTCCACTTATAACGTCTCACATTAAGTGGTACTTAATACTCCCCTTTTCCCCTCGGGGCATACCAAAAGTTCCGACCCGTGCACCTTTCGTCACGATGTGCACTTCTGGACTCTTAATACCTTATTGGCATCATTATTCTATTTACGCGTAAGTCTCTCTCAACATTCGACTGGGTAGGACTCCGTTCCAACTTTCCATAATAGTTAAATTTTCCTCTTCTCAAGAGATATCCATTTTTAAATGGCTTCTCACAACCTTTCAACCAAATTCGGGTGTGCTACTCTGATTGCACACATATATATGGATTTTCGTCCTTCTCACATGACGCTGAATCCACTATACCACTTCCACTTCGTTATATCATCCCCACAGGCATCTATTTCACACATCTATTCCCACGTCCCTTTAACTCATATGATTCTGACATCAGCTAAGCAGGGCACCCACACACCCTATAAATTGCGCCTACTGGCATAAACATCACATACGCTCATGGTTATAAAAAATGCGGGGCGTGGTCGTGGCGTGGAGGCCAAGCCTTAAGCCTTAGAAGCCTAGGCGGGCCTTAGGCGTAAAAAGACGTAAAAAGGCATTTAGGCCTTCTTAATATATTTTAATATTTTTTAACCATAACAAGGATATTAAAATACTAAAATGGTACATATTATAAAAATATGTCTGAATATATGATAATTAAAAGACTATTTGATTATTTTGGATGAGATAATGGTTCGGTTAGTAAAAAAATTATTTTAAAGGAGATATCGTTTCACTAAAGCATTGTTGTTTTTAGAAAAAAGTGCGCCTTAAGGGTTTTACCAAGAATAAGGCGTAAAAAACTTAAGGCGGGGCATTTCTCCCAAGCCTTGAGCCTAGGCGGGTTTTGTAGAACAGTGCGCTTCACACATAACACCCAATTCTCCATTGCCCCTGCACTCACAACGTGGCTATGACACTTGGGTATTCTCAATCACCCCAGAAATTGAAATTTTAAATTCTCCTTAACATCGTTCCACCCTTCAACTCATGGTGATAAGAAAAATTTTCAATGCTTCCTCACCGCACACCCGGCTCCACTGGCCTTATATTGTAATATGACTTTCAACTTATAATTATAACTACATACTTCTATAATGACCGAGGTACCAGATTCATGGACTATTGACCAAACATCTCCCTACTTCCAACCTGACGCTAAGTTTCATGTGTGGGATGTCTTGCAAAGAGAAATCTAAACAAGGAACCCGCTTGATACACTACTACCTAGCATTATCGGTCATCAAAATCCGTTAGGCCCTCAGTCCATAGCATGTACTCCTAAATTCCTGTCTCTTGTCATAAAAGCTATATCTCCTCCCGCAATTACATTAAAACAATGAACTTTCCCCCTCAAATGTATTATCACTCAACATTGAAGGTAATCAAATTCCATAAACATCGAATACAACCGGGATTCTCAAATTCTTGTCCTCAGAAAAAAAAGATATAAATATCAACCCCCACGTCTCTAAAGGAGTGGTATAACAATGAGCTCTTCTTATCACCAAGTCCTAAGCACTAAACATGATAACAAGCTAAGTCTTTCCGCTTGACAGGAAATCGAATACACCTCGAATCATATCAATAAAGTCCCTACACACCAGGATCAAACTTTTCAAGACAACTATAATTTCTGAAGTCGCTTTAATAATATAATATAGATGCGAGCTTGCCTCTCGCAAGTGAGGCATCACCAAAACAACACATCCTGCCCTAGAGCAGTAACCTCGATAGCCTTGCAATAACTGCCCACTATCGTTTTAACCATTACTATAAAACCTTACCCAGGATAATGTCATAATCATATAACACGTCACTAAAATGAGTAATCTCAATAAAATATATACCACTATCAATACACTCGCTCGCCCGCGGGTGACACCAGATATAACCCCGCTATACCGAGGAAAACATACGCACAATAATAATGTTATCGATGTATGCACTAAACTTATATCACGTGAGAATCTAGCGCAAATCGAAGTACCATGACTCATTTCAGTCACATAAAATATACCTCCTTCTCCGAGGATAAAACTCATATTTTCTACCTTACCAATCATCTTGGCTGCTCAAATGGTTCCCGGACATAACACGCTTGTCCGAACCAAATCAAAAACTACTTTAATAATCGCCCTTACTAGGCACCATACTCTTGCCCCTTTACTCACTTTGGGCAAAACTAATGCATGTGGTCCTACTCTCCACGAAAATACTTCTATGTATAATCCACTTATCTCCGGTCATACTGACCATATTAAGGTTGCCCTTCTCTCGGACTCTGGTAGTCTCAACTCTGATGGCTGCCCATGTTGTTCTCTTAGTTGCGTTGGTCCTAAGGAATACACTGTTGGCCTCAACAGCCCTGACTGAAATCACCATCACTTGGTAAGAGTTCAGCAATTTGAATCATTTAAATGTGTCCCCTGATGGGTCTCCCTCTTGTGGTGTTTCACTAACACCGCTTCACCCACTCTTACTCTCCTACTAAATTTTTTGATTCTTTTAGCTCCCCATACAAAGAAGCGTTATCTCTATTGACAAAACGCGATATTATCGCCATCTGCATCGACCATCAAAGCAGAATTCCCCATAAGTGTTGGCAACTCTTCTTACGAGTTTATTTCCCACTTTAAAATCCTCTTCTTTATTGTCCCTACTTCATTCGGTACAAAATTCACTAAAGAATTAAATTCATTTTCACAAATGGACCTCTATCCGACCCTCCTGCGATGAGTTCATCGTTCATATCTTATCCTAAACATCTGATGAAGGAACTTGCAGTCAAACCGTACCTAAAATCCTTCCATTGACACAACATTCCACTTATAAATGTGGTAACGCTCACCATTATAACTTTACTCCAACGAGCCAAGAAAAATTTTACCCCAAATTTTCTTTTTCGGTTAACCACACTCTGCCATATGCCCAAGCCTTTGGATATTTAACTTTCGTTGGCTAACACACACAATTTTCACATTTATAGAATTCCACCGATGGTCCTCTTCAAAGGCTTGTCCGACTCTCTCCCATTCCCACCACACTGGTTGAGTCTAATTTGGCACCACTTCCTACTATAACGGTACTTGAAAATCATATGCTGCACCCTAACAGTCTTTATAGTCCTAACTTCCCTTGCCATAATAGGAGTGACATCGACTACAATCATCATCCTTGAAAATACTCTACAACCTCAACTAAGCCCTGCCTCATGCTGTCCTCCCAATGGCATAACGGCTCTCGCCATACTTTATTGTTCGGCATACAAACACACCCGAACACAAATAAAATTCACTAATATATACGTTATAGCAGGAGAACGAAATCTCACCATAGGAATCAACAATCCTATATATAGGGCACTATATTAAAGATAGCTATGCTGGAAGCATAATAGGCCGCACAGATCCTAAGGACTCTAGAACCTGATGCTCTGATACCACATGTGACACTCCGCCTAATTACATACCGGGTGATCAATCCTTTATTAAATTAAATCAGAATCTCCAGTTGGTTCAGATTATGCATCACTATCAAAAAATTTATTATTAAATACTAACCACATAATATTTTAAAAGGTTGATATCCAAATTTTATCTTTGAATTAATACACTACACCAAATCTGCTATATTGCAACTAATAAAAAAAATGAATTGTAAGTGTTCAGAACACTTATAAAGTTTGCAACGGTTTTAAACGCTTGCAAAATATGTAAGTGTTCAAAACCGTTGTAAAATGAATAATTTAACACATATAAGACCTAAAAGCACAGGGCTCTCACATGCTTAGAACTTTAACCCTTGTGTGAAGCGTCAAAATACATTCACTATGCTACTTATTTTGATCATTCCCAGGTATTCACGATTAGATTTCTCGCTTAACTATTCTCTTTTTCAAACCCCAATCTATACAAACCCCGATCTCGACATTCCCGGGTATTCACGATTAGATTTCATTATGCTTCTTATTTTCATCATCGTCTGATCTATCTTCTTCCATTGTCATTGAAGGTAAGATTTTTTTGATTTTTTCCCATTATTTTGCTACGTTATCTTAGTTAGGGTAAATCATTTGATAGTGTATTGTGGATTGTGGATTGTGGATGATTATATTATGGATTTTGGATGATTATCCTTAGTTAGGGTTACCCTATTTTAAACGGTCTGAGCATGGAAATTATTGGTTTTATGTAGTAACAATACACATACACGTATGCTTTTATTTAGATTAGATTATTTCACTTTATTATGAGTGATGAATTAACTTCACAACGTCTGTTTCTTGTAAATTCTCATAGCATATAAAAAAAGCTTTGTCAATTGATCTGAAATTCATAATAAGTCTTAAATGAATGCATTGTTTATATGAGAGAGAGGATAGTTATATGTTTCTGACTAATTAAGTCTATAGAGAAGGTGAAACGGGATAATTTGAACATCAGATGATGTGTATAGATGTAATAGTTGTATTTTTTTGTATATATTATTTGATTATATAATGAAGTAATGTGTAATAAGTTCACGTCTTTATGATCAATAATTAAGTATTTTTGAAATTGATATCATACGATTTATTTAATGTAGTTATATCTTATTAATCCATTGATAAATTAATGTTGGGTCATGGTCATTGCATATTAAAGAAATGCTAGATCTATACATCGAATAATGAAAAAATAGGTATCACGGTTTTTTGTATGTACTTTTGAAAGGTTTCCACATTGATTTGAATTCCATTAGCACATATTACGTTGACTTGTTGCATAAGTTGTTATGTATCGTTTGGGTGCACTGATAATCTGTATGTTTTATGTGAAGAATTTGTGGTGCCTACCGTAATAGCGCTATACTAGTTCTCTCTCTCTCTCTCTCTCTCTCTCTCTCTCTTAAGTTCAGGAAGCCTAATCGTTCCACGGGTCATCGGCCTTCTGTGCTCAGGTTCATGATAGTCATATTAATTTCTTAATTTGAGCACTGCATTATAGAGTTTAAACCTTCAATTGTTTGTACATGTATACATTTATATGCAGTTTTGTATGCATATATATATATATATATATATATATATATATATGCAAGACGTACTATCGGGTTTTGTTTTATTTTATGTTTATTCTTAGTGCTCTTTGTTTGTGCGCAAAGAAAGTATTTATAGTTACTTTAATAAGTTACTCCATGTCACGCATGTGATGATGAAGCAATAAAAGGTACTCCCTAGAATTTTTTTAGGTTTTAACTTTTTAGTGGTAAGGTCCTCAAAGATTGTGATTTTTACCTGTATATACAGAGTTAGTGTTGTACTGTATAAGATACAACACACAAGAAGATAATATGTATTGCACAGGTGAATCGCAAATAGCACTGCATCGTAGATGTATCCCTCTGTTATGTAATTGTATCAGTTCTTTTATAGTGAGGCTTATGGTGGAATTCAAACATTTGGTCATGCCACAAACTTTAATGTCTTATCGTTAGAAGTAATTATGTCCTAAGATTGTTTTTAAATTATATGTTGGTGCAGATGGGAAGAAAGGTGGGGGACACATTGCGCACACCTCACCCTTCAAAACAGGCTGTAAAGACTCCCGCTAACTACATATATTTGGTTATGTAAGAACTTCCATGCCTTTTTCTTTAGTAGTTGTTGTGTAGATTAATTTTACGCTTCCGCATCTCTTCATTTACATCAGTCGGACACGTGTCTAAGATAAATAAATAAATATAGATTATGCATACATGAAAAAGTGTTGTTGAGTTTACATGCTGATCGATGCCCAATACATGTTTACTTCATAGAAGTGTCCATGCTTTCTAGTTATTAAATAATGCTAGTTGATCCCCAAGTTTCATCCATATGATTATGTAAAAGAGTTTATTGACTTTATGTGAACATTTATAACCAAAACATTCCTTTTTCATAACTCTGTATTTTCAATGAAGAACCGTGTTTAACCATGTAAATCATCAAACGTTAGCTTGCATCTCGCAATGGATATATATAAGTTATTCATATTTTCTTTGTTAAAATCGTAAACTAGTGCATCTTTAAAATGTACTATCTTGAACCCAAAAGGACACATCTGGACAATGGTTGCTGGAGGCGGTGCAAGTGTAATATACGCTGATACAATAAATTTTTTCACATGCACAATGAGGCACATGGATATATCATTTCTGGAATAAATTGTATATATTGATTATAACCCTCAATTACATGCTGCCTTTGTTACTGAATTAGATTGGAGATTTGGGTTTTGCATCAGAGCTTGGAAATTATGCAGAATACAACGGAGATCCTAATGAGGAAAAGGTATTGCATTATGCCAGAGTTGTGATTGATGTAAGACATATAAAACTTTTATTTTTTCCTTATATCAGAGTTTGTAATATTCGCAAGGGTAAAATGCAAAGAAACGGAAAAAGAAAAACTGAAAGATCACATAAGTTGCAAATACATCCCAGTTCTATTATTTTTGCAAAAAAAATTCCTTTAACTATTCCAGTTATATGCAATTTCTCCTTATTTGTCACATGAAAAGATCTTTTAGTGACGCATGAGATGGTAATTTCAATCAAGATGACAACTTTTTTCTCCATTTTACCTTTCCTTTCACATTCGTTGTATAATATACTCTGTGATATTTTTCATTGTGCCACTTCAGCACTGATGGTCGTAAGAGATCCCTTCTCAATGGAGGTGGTATTGCTAATTTCACTGATGTTGCCGCTACTTTCAATGGAATTATTCAGGCACTCAGGGAAAAGTTGTGGTTATAACCAAATTATTCAAATAGTAGTCCCATAGTTTGTTTCTCTTTTCTATATAAGACTTTCATTTCTTGTTATTGGACAAGAATCCAAGTGAAAAGCATCAAGGATGAACATCTTTGTTCGAAGAGGTGGACCCAATTATCAGAGTGGTTTGGCAAAGATGCGTACCTTGGGGATAGGAATTGGGAGTTACCCTTGAGGTATAAGATATCATTCTTTTCTTATTTCTTTCATTTTTTTTATTAATTTAAATTTACCGTGATGATACCTTTAATTGTTGAAGAGCATTAGAATTATGTTGGGCTATACATATTTAAGAATTGTCTATACATACAACTGATTGGTCATTTTGTGAATAAAGCTCCTGACTAATAATGAAAATAAATCGCACACCAAGTAAAAAGAAAAAGAATTCAATTGTTCACCTGATCTCAGAAGTCACTGTTATCCACACGTTCCCGCAAAGACCATCATTGCTGCACTGTGACTTTAGCTTCTTACCTGTCATTAGTCTATCAAAAGGAAATTAGAACCCATATTAGAGTGTTTATGTTTAACTTCCCTGCCTCCAAGAATAATATTTCTTACTAAATTTGTCAGGGGAGGTAATATAGAGAGAAAAAAAATGAATGATGACCTAAGAGAGGATACATGCGCTAGCTTCCTTTTTAACTCCTTGAAAATGCGCTCTTTTAGAAATTCAGTGTTTTTACAAATTGCAGCCCTTATGCTTTCATCTAAGTCTAACACATTTTGGCTGGCTACTTCATATGCTTTGTGTTCTGTGGTTCTTGGCTCAAGTAATCTTCTAAATCACCATTACTGTTCCCCTTCCACACATTTCGGCAAATACATTCATTCCTGTACTCTTATTTTAATTGTTATACCTGTCTAATGTTAATCAATAGGCAATATGAACGCATATTAGTGGGGTTATGTTTACCCCTACCTCCAGAAATGGTATTTCTTAGTAAACGTATCAGGGGAGGTAAGTAGAAAAACATTGAATGTGGGTGCAGAATTTGAAGCTGAATCTGTCCGTGATGGTCAGAAGAGAGCCCTTCTCATTGGAAATGCCGATGAAGAAAATGCTGATAGATTAAGTCATCAAACCAGCCAAACAATATATAAAGTAGTGTACTGACAGAAAATTATATCCTTAACTGAGGATTATGAGAATCAGTCTAATCAACTTACCATGAATTATAAAACGGTCAAATGATTGTCCTGCAAAATAAGAGGAATGTTCTTTTTCCCTTTTTTCCCGTGACAAGCGCAATAATTTTTGGTGAAGCTCAAGGTACATGCATATAAAATCACTAAAACAGAATAACAATTGTACTGTGTTACATGAGTTCATGTTCAGGAATCTGTAATTTATAATATGTTAAAAATGACTTCTTCCAATGGAAGACTAAGTAGTCATCTTAAATGCTAACATGATCTACCTATTAGAGGAGTGATTGTGAGTGAATCATATTGTGCTAAACGGTGCTCGTAATTGCTCCCCTCATTCCTCATTCGTGAAGTTAAATGAAACGATTCTAACACCATTTGATAAAGTAATTGTGTCAAGGTCTCAAAGCTCCTAACATGACGTACTTATTATATAATGTTCCCTTTTCTCGTGAAAACAAAAGAATATTATCATAGAGAATTTGACTCAAGGTTATGTTCCATCTTTATTTGAAGCTGAATCTGTCTCTGAATTAGATTCTTCATCACTTACTAACAAAGAAGCCCTCTTTGTGGGTGCAGAACCCCTTCACCTGCATTGGTCTCCTTGATTTTTCCTATGGAACCCCCCAATCGGTTGTGATTATCATTAACCCCCATCTTTCATCAAACACCCCATCAAATGATGTCTGGTGATTTATCCTCATAACATCTTTGTTTATTTATTTTGGTTTGTTTATGAGCACTTATACTCGGTGCTGCATCTTATTTATTACGCAGGCCTGTAGTCTACTGTAACATAACTATCTTTGAGGATGCAACTCCAGAGTTGGCTTGAGGATGTAACTCCAGAGTATGCATTTTCTCCTTTGTTCTATCATTCCGACACAAAGATGTAGATATTTCATTTTATTCATTGAACTTAAACTACACCTTAAAATTGGTCTATCATTTCGGCACAAATGTGTAGATATTTTGTACATTACAATAATTATATCTCCCAAATGAAACTGTGGAGACCACTTTTATTATGATTGGATAACTCTAGAGTCTACTTTTGTGGCTGTGGTAAAATTAATGTTGGACTGTTATACTAGAATAATTGATCGGAATTTACCCTCGTATATTTTGAGGAGTCCATGTCTAGTCAGTATCCTCTGATTTGGCGCCTGACTAACCCAAGGGCATTTTAGTCTTCTTATGCCACACGTCATGCTCTGGATAAAATTGACTTCATTTTCCATTTACCATATATATATCCTTATACTTATACTAATGTGCCTATTAAGATTCAAAGTGACGAGAAAAACAAAAGGGGCATATTTTTATTTTAGTAATACGAGTGACAAAAGGGGCAAATTTGAAGTTTTGGAAAATTCAGTTAAATATGAATTTTTGTTTTACAGAGATTTAGTTTCACCTCCTTATGACCTGCTCAACTTAATGAAAAATTTGTATTTTATAATTTTATTGCTTAGTTCTCGAATTGTTTTGTAAAATATCTTCGCTGATGGTAAAATAACATCACATGGGTAAACATTAAAGTGCAAAAAATAAGGTGTCTTCGCTAAAATATCTATGTTGCACAAATATAGATACTCAGTACAAGTTCTGATATGATATGATATGATACAGCGACACGAAAAATTTGAAAAATTAGAGTTCGGATGCAGAAAGGATACGACACTAAAATAATATATATGATATGATGCTTATATACATATTCTTTTAAGAAAAATTACAATTTTAGTATTCAGTTTCAGTATAATTAAAAAAACAGAAAAATAGGTCTGAATAGCGCTTTATCTTGTTTGTATTTCATCTTGAATGATAACATTAACCTATAAGATGAATGCATATGTTCATGTGTTATAAAATCTCTATTTTAAATGATTTTTATAGTATAGACATAGGTTCGTTCTTGAACGGTGGGGAACTCCCTACATTCATAGTGCAGTCAAGTGGTCATGCGCTTCACGTGTTCATGAATGGGTAGATTTAAGGTACACTATTAAATTAATTCTTCTGATAATATACTGACTCGTCCCATTTTAGCTGCTTAGTGATGTAAGAACTCAACTCTGAATAAATGACAAATTTTATTACTTGTGATAATCTACATCCATATCCTATATTACTTGTGAACTACAAATTTTATGGTAGAGGTCGTATATATAATAGTTGTAACTGTCAAGTATGTGTAAATGTAACAACCCTTGTTGGGTTATCCCCCTTTAGTTTTAATGTTTTTTCTTGGACCCGTGTGCTTGCCTTTTAAGAGTCACTTATTTGTTTATGTCCACAATCGCATAAAACTATTGCTAATATGACTTTCGTGATGTTACTTGGTTTTTTTACAAACTCTCATTGATAGTGTCGTGTTATCTTCTGCCAATAGGAATGCTGAAGTGGTAGAAGTTCCGATTTCATTTTTTATGCACTTGGAGAGTCATTTAGCGACGTGGCGGTGAGTACTGATGGTGGCCTCTTGAGTGAACTAGTGACAATGCTGTTATTGACACGATTTCCTTCCCATACTAATAGGGTTGTGACACATGTGTATTTGGATACAATAACTAGATGTTATATACCTTTGGCGTTCTTGCTTCCTTTCTTGATGAGAGTGTTTGTTGATGTCAAACATATCATGAAGTATTGTATGAAAGTGTTTGGATATAATTGTTACGTTTTTAGCTGTTTTTATTGTTTGTTATATGTAAGGTTGGTGGTATGTGATGGATAATCTTTATTTTTTTAATATTTTAATTTATGTAAGTGTCCATAACACTTACAAAATGAACATTATTTTCTTTACATATTAATATTTGTAAGTGTTTTGAACCGTTACAAAAAAAAATATATTTTTTCTTTTGCAAGTGTTTATAACTGTTGTAAATTAAAAAGGTTGCTGAATTTTACAAGTGTTCTAAACACTTGCAAACTAAATTTTTTGCAAGTGTTTAAAACACTTGTAAAAGTTTAATATGAAAGTGTTTAGAACACTTACAAAGATTTTTGTAACGGTTGTCCGAAACAGATGTGTTCCCAATGAACACTTGCAAATGACATTTGCAACGGTTTTGAACACTTATAATTTTTTTGCAACGACCCGATTTGTAAGTGTTTTAAACACTTGCAAATGGCATTTGTAAGTGTTTAGAACACTTACAAATCGCCTGATTGGGTGTAGTGATATAAAACTAAGTTAGTGAGTAATTAAACAATCACCATCCATACAATTCTCATATGAGAGGAAATATCTGAATTAATAAATATAATCGGAGTAAACACTTCTAGTCTAAGAACCAAATACAATAGTCCAATAGAAAAATATCCAACAACTGAAAGGAATAAATAAGTAAGTCCATAAATCTATGACTATAGAAAGGGGCAACATGCCCTAACTGAAACAATAACTCAATGTGAAGGAATGGAAAATATGGAGGCGTCTACAATTGAGGTCCTGTAACTTCCATTGCAGCTACAACACGTCAAATGAATGGAACTCTTAAGCCTGGTGTCCCTGTAGCTGGGCACCTAAAATAATTTGACAAAGAAAAGAGATTCGCAATAAACGGGTCAAAGCCCAAGTTGAAAAACAGTTAAAAATCAGTAAGTGCTTAAATGAATCAATAGCACATATACTATTCATGTTAGATTATCGTACTCTCACTTGAGATGCTCACCTCTCATTTAATGTGCACACCTAACGCATGTACTAACCCACCCTAGTTATGCTACCCTGCCTAACTGGATTGATGATATATAGAATCACGCCAATACTCTCAAGTGATTAACTATATCGCCCGCATCCCGCATTACCATATGCTAAGGGTAGTTATTTATATACTCAACCACTATTCTCATAACATTCTTTTTATCATTAAGTTAATGTAATAACTATTATTATTTCCAAATCTACTAAACACGCATAGTAGAATAAGTAACAGGTATACATGTATTTATCTCTTTATTTATACATATATTAATACTGCACCCCTGGGTTAGGCCCCCTTGGTGCCATGCATACTCTGCTATCATGTCCCGGTGCATCGCTCAATGCATAAAGGACTATAGGTTCAATCTCTCGCGAACCATAAAAAGCAAACACACATATTGAAGGCGAATATAGTTCCAAGACAATGGGCTACGCACATATTGCACACCCATACGTCCATCATCACTATCATTCTCACAGACAGCCCGTACATAGGTTCTATGCACTAGTGTTACGAATCATAATCCCCGTGAAGGCTCCTCAAGATATGATCATCCACAACGCTCAATCTCCACCCGATAGCAAGCAGCGTATATATGTTATACACACAATAGTTCAATCAGTAAGTATACACACAACTTATCATATTCATTAGGTATTCACGCAACCCAAATCTCTGAATTCATATGTAGTATTATGGTCTTTAATACTCACATTACTCTCACCGTACGATTCATCTCTCTATCGTATATACTCCATAAGGCCCTCTTATTCCAACATATTCCCTTAGGTGTTACACAATCGTCTTACCAGTAGACTATGTAATGAAGCCACTTAATAATAGCGTAGGTCATGTTCTCTTACTTGAATTAACCTAGTAAGATTTTAACTCGTCCGGGCCAAAAATAGAATTTCTGAACTCTCGTTAGATCTGGGAAATTCTTGTTCGAACGATGTCGTTCGAACGAACTTCGAACAAAATTTCTCATTGGATAGGTCATTGGATTTCTCGTTCAAACGAGGTCGTTTGAATGAAACAGGTCATTCGAACGAGATTTTCGAACTTCGTTCATGACCTCTAAAACCTGCATTTTTCCATCCTTTTCATCACCCAAATTACATAAAAGTTATCCTAACTCAATTCCAACGATTCTAAACTATACCCAATAGTAATAGAATGATTTCCAACACATTTTTAACATCAAATCCTTAGAATTATAACAGGGATTAAGATTAATTCCTCAAATCTTTAAAAAGCCCTAAATTTATATAACCTCCATTAACAACAATTAAACTCATATTTGATTTCATTATTTCAACATATAAGACCCAGATATATCATCCCCAAAACATGGTTATTCAACTACATGCAAAACCTATACCCCCAATTATAGATTAATACCCAATTTCAGTCCCAAATTCATAATATCATGGTTAAAACATCAATTAATCTAACATGGACATTATATGCTCTAATTTAAGCAAGATAAACACTTAACTTTTTCACGAACGTCTAATTCGTCGATTGAAATTGGTATGAGTTTGTTCCTCCTTTCCTGATCTACGCGTTGGTGGTATTTTTGGTGAAAGGTGATTGGGTTTGGCCTTGGAACTCCTAGGAAACTCTTCTCCTTCTTCCTATTGGACATTTTTTTGGGTTTACGTTATTTACCCTAACTCTCCCACGTACGTGCAAATATATTTCTCCAATTTTCGTCCATTAATAAATCCCAAATTTTCAAAAGTCTAAAATACCCCTCTGGGGTGTCGGATTGGCCTAAAACTGCCCCAGACCTCAAACTAAACCCCCGAGTAGAATTTTCTGACTATCTTGACCCTTACGGACACACTGGAGCACTCAAAATAGTTATCAGAATAATCAAAAATAAAATTACATTTGAATTCCTCATTTAAGTCCCGACATAACTTACACGCGCATCCCAACTAAGTGTACTGTAACTGCCGTATTTTCACTCACGATAATTTTAAAATTTTCTAATCATATATTACTTTACTCGCAAAGTAATATTCAACATAATTATCACCAATAAATTCGGATTAATTATAATTAAATTTTCTCCATTTAAATTAATTAATCCTAATCCCATAATTGAAATAAAATCCCTCAAAATAAGGGGTATTATAGGGGAAGGGGTGGCAGGGAGAGGAGGGGAGGAAGAAGGGTCAGGGGTGGGGGTAGGGCAGGGGAAGATCAGGGTGTCCCTCTCCGCTCGGTATGTGTGTATGTGTGTGTGTTTATGTGTGTGTATTTGTGAGAGAAGGAGAGAGGACGAAGAAGAGGAGGTGAAGGGGAGAGGGGAGAGGGGAAGAAGAGAGAGGAGTGGGTAGAGAGAGAGAGAGGGTTTTAAAAAAAAAGGTTAAATAACAAAAATACCCAAAATACCCTTTGAAAAAGTCAAAAAGGGTTGCCACGTGTCATTTAACGCAAAAAATTAATGGATATAGATGACATGGGGTAAAGTGTTGGCGTTTTCAAAGTTAGGGGTGTAAATTAAAAAAAATGAAAGAATGTGGGGGAAAGTGGAAAGAGAGTCAAAGTATAGGGGCCCCTAGTATAATTAACCCTTTTTGTTATTTATTTTGAAATGATAGGGGCTGATTTAGGAGTTCCAAATCATTTACCTCAAGTTTGAAAATTATCCTCGAAATTTTATCCCTAGATCCATTAGGGATGGATGGTCACGTCTTACCAAAAAAATGGACTTTATGAGCTATTGTTCTCTCTTTTCCTAATGTTAATTGGCGTCAACTTTTTAGGGACGACCTAATTTTTTTTTTTGCCACAAAAAGAAGCTTTATTCAGAAGATGAGTATTTTACAATTGATGTTCCTTGCTACCTGCCTAACCCTAGTACTATTACAAATATCACTGAAAAAATGGAAACAAAAAACATGGAACCTGAGCATAACAGTTGAAAAAAAAATAGACACGACACTAAGGCCGCAGCAAGAATATCAACACATACAATAGCTTTACGAAAACATAAACAAAGGGAAACATGTGGGAATATCGAAAACCCTTCACAGATGCTGGAGCCTGAGTTGCGCTCCTGTAAATCATATTAAAATCAGTTGACAATCGATTTCCAATTCAATACATTTTACATCCATATGATATGCCAGGTCTAATCCAAGTTTAATGGTCCAAATTTTCGCAAGCACTGACGATGCATACTCAATATTTTGCGAGAATGTGCAAATAAATTCTCCTTTAAAATTCTGGATGGATCTGCTAATTGAAGCAAGTTTTGTCACATTGGATTGTGCCCCGTCCGTATTACATTCAAAACTGTGTAAAGCATATGAATTTTAAAACTGTGTAAAGCATATGAATTTTAAATGGGGTTGCACTTTAGCCAACATAGAATTCAGAACTACTACTCACTTGAAACAATTTCTAGTGTGCAAACAATAACAAGTGTTAGTCTTATAAAAGGGAAGAGTAGTTTTGTTTTTATTCTCTTATAATAATTTTATATTAGATAATGGCCAAAACATTATAAATTATAGGTAAAATGTGAATATTTAACGGATATTTGTGTTTATGTTTGCGTTCATATGAAATTAATTTGTTGTCACTGAGCATCAAGTAAAATTAATTGATTTGTAGAAATAATTTTGGCATAGTTTGGAAGTACCACGACTTGGTTACGAAGTATGGTAGCACTCCACATCTTTAGCTAAATCAACTTTAAAAGGTCCATCCAGTGAGAGACTCATGAGAAAAATTTTTCTTACTTTATTTTTAACGTATTGTTTATTATTTATCAAATATAATAAGGAATACATTTTAGAAATGGAACCAACACATTTAAACTTTTTTCTCTTTGGTAATTTTAATGGACACCAAACAAGTTCTTTAATAACAAATAAGGGTTAATTACAGTTTACAATTAACCCCTTAGCATTAACACCGTTAGCATTAACGTCGTTAATTTTTGGACGAAAAAGTGAGTCACGTGGCATGCACATGAGGATATTTTGGTTCAAATCAATGAAAAATATTATAAAAAGAAGTCACAGCAAAACACTTAAAAAATATTTATAAAAAGTTATAATCATAGAAAAACATTATAATTTTTTTATAATCTATAGAAAATATTCTTAAAATATGGAAATTACAAAAAAATATTTTAGAAATTATAAAAAAAACAGAAAAAACTATAGGAATTATGGAAATTAAGAAACTAAAATTACACAAAATTAACAAATAAAAAATTCCTAAAACTAAAAAAAAAAAATTACAGAGAATACAATTTTTTTTTCAAAAAATTCCAGAAATAGTAGAATCAAATAACTGAAAAACTTTTTAAAAAATATGAAAATAATGAAATAAATTTAAAAAAATCTGAAAATGACAAAAATACTGCACACAAAACATTTGGAGATTAAAAAAAATAAAAATTACAGAAAAATAAATTTACAGCGAAAAAATTTATTTTCAGCAGGACATTTCAGCAAAAATATATATTATTTGAAAAAAATGTTTCTCAAAAATATTAACCCTTATAAAAACATTTACAATAAAAAACGTATTACAACAAAGAAAAATACATTTTCAACCGAAAAATATATATTTGTGGAAAAAATATTTTCCAGTAAAATTATCCTTATAAGAAACACTTATATCCAAAAAACTTTTTATTGCAAAAAAATAGATTCCTAGGAAAAAAATATTTTCTTGAAAAATTAACCCTAGTAAAAAAAATTGACAAAAAAAATTTCAACAAAAAAGAGGAGCTTTTCAGCAAAAAAAAGAAGACATTTTCTAGGAAAAAACATTCCAGAAAATAAGAAACAATATTTTCAAAGAAAAAACATTTCAGAAAATAAATAAAAAAATTAGACCAAAAGTGGGAAAAAAGAACAAAAGTGAAAAAAAACACAGTTGTTCGTCAAATCAATTTCAACTCCCTTCTTCATCTTTTTCAATAAACCCAAAAAAAACCCACCTTCTACAACAAACCCATTTAAAAATTTCAAATCCTACCTCTTTTTCAACAAACCCACCTTCTTCTCTTACAAACCCATTTCGAATTGAACAAACCCATTTCAATTTTTTTAAATCCCACGTTATTATTCAAGAAACCCATTTCAAACTCACCTTTTTTTTTCAACCTCATTAATTGTATATTTTTTTTCAGTTTATGTGTGTGTGTTTAAGAGTAAGAGAAACTAGAGGGAGACCAAAATTCCCATTTAAAAAGTTACATGTCATGCACATGACTCACTTTTTTGTTAAAAAATTAACGGTGTTAACGGTAAGGGTTACTTCTAATCGTTTTGCAAGGTCATGGGGTTAAATCCAGAAAATGAAAGTTCGGGTAGCAAAGTGAAAATGGGATAAAGTTCAGGAGGTAACTCAAAAAATAATCAATAGTTTTTATTTTTTACTTAATACGTCCATAGAGTGTACTTAAGTTTGGTACCTCATATGTTAAAGTTCTGTTACACTTAACGGTCATGTGCACATGGCTATGGGAAAAAAATAAAAATAAATTAGAAAAACTAAAAATAATGAAAAGATAAGGAGTTATTTGGGTTTCACCCCCACTACTTATGCCTTTTTTGTTTAGCCCCTAATAAATAATTATTGTAAGTTTGGCCCCCAATTTAGAGGGCTCCATTAGTCAACCATTAATGGAGGCTTTTTTGAGTTATAAAAGGACGAAAATTACCCTAGGGACCAAACATACAATAGTTTTTAACTCGGGACCAAAACCAAAACGGGTATAACTAATGGCGACCAAAACCCAAATAATCCTTAATTTCATAGGTGTGAAATAACATATCTTCAAATTTCTGCTAATATTTTTCTACTTCCACCAAAAGCAAATGTTCTCTCTCCCTATTTTCTCCCTCAACTTGATTTTCTTCTAATTACTAAATCAATCGTTTTCTATTTTTATATTCTAACATATTGTTACCTCATTATATTGGTAACCTTATTATTTCATTGTTTTCTAAATTAGATATACTGTTACTCTTGACAGTAAGAGAAGTTACGTTGTTTCATCACCTATGGGCAATCCTAAAGAATTTATTATAGCACGTGACAACTATTGCCACAATTTTTTTCCTTTTCTACTCTTTATTTTTATGGATTTTCTTTTATTTTTCACATTTTTTTGTTTCTATAATTTCTTTTTGAATTTTCCCCACAGTTTAATAGAATTTTAATGGATGAAATACCAAACTCAAAGTCAATTAGTAAAATGTACCAAAGTTAAAACTCGGTAATTAAGGACATATTTAAGTAAGAAAAACTATAATTATTTCACCGCTATTAATTTATCAATACGATTTTGAAAGTAAACAAAGCACTTGTTTGTTCATTTGTTATGAAACAAAGTACTTGTTTGTTATTTGTTACCAAGAAACTTTTTACGTGGAATTGACAAACTCTTAAGGAACAATGGTTTACAGATTCGGCCGAATTCGAAACAAGTTGGCCAAGGTACAGTAGGGCACCAAAACTAGTTCGTCACGATTCATGAAATAAACAAAACAGTACTAACTAGACCTATATATTGGCGACTCGATAAAAAATTAAAGAATCTGGCCTATATTTCATCTTCCACTCGCGGCCCACTTGAGCATTTCCTATTCGGTTTCATTGTTTGACTATAGAGGTTTTAACTACTTATATAATCAATATATATATATATATATATATATATATATAGTGTTGAAAATTAGAATACACAAACTCTTATATCCACAAGAAGAAGGAACTTACTCAAAAGAGAAGCACAGACCAATAAGAAAAATACTCAAAAGAATGCTAAACTAAAGCCTTAAGTGTTTATTACTTAGCTTGTTTTTGAATGATTTCAAACATTGGTGAAGGGATGTATTTATATTAAATGAAATACAATCAACACCCCATATTGTGGTTTAATAAACAAACACATTTTAAATAAAAATCACACACTTGTAGCACACTAAAAAAATAGCCACCAACCCTAATATGTAAGCGGTGACATCATATGTCCTAGAGCTATGGGCTTGGACTTTTATTGGGTTTTACTAATGGGTTGTAAATATGGGCTAATGATGATATTTAACACTCCCCCTCAACATCAACTCCAATTCTGTGTACCTCATTCAGCTGATGATGAAAATTTTCGAGCTTGTCTATATTCAAACCGTTTATGAACAAGTCCGCAATTTAATTATTCGTCTTGATTTGTCTCATATCAATA
Organism: Sambucus nigra; assembly: GCA_949130495.1. Lineage (NCBI taxonomy): Eukaryota > Viridiplantae > Streptophyta > Magnoliopsida > Dipsacales > Adoxaceae > Sambucus > Sambucus nigra. Next base: position 465,184,254 of record OX422222.1, on the reverse strand, counting down.
TCTTATTGTGGAACCTTCTCTATAATAACATAATGGTGCACTTTTATATGTTTAGTTCTCACATGAAAGACTGTATTCTCCTCCAAACAAACTGTCATCTGGTTGTCAAAGTACAACAAAATTGCATAATCTACTAGTTGATGTAGATCATTCATCAACTGTATCAGCTATGCACTTTGTTGAGTTGCTATTGCTGCTGCTCGGTATTCTGGTTGCAAGATTGACAAGGATATAATCGGTATTCTCTTACGACACCAAAAAATCGTTTGTGAACTAAGCTTAAACACGTACCCGAAGTTGATCTTATGGTGCCATGATCTCCTATATAGTCAGTGTCATAATAACCAATTAACTTGCACTCTTCACCTTTCTTATACAAAAGACCATAGTCATTTGTACTCTTCACTTATCTCAGTATTTATCGAACTACTTCCAAATGAGGCTCACCAATTGCATAAAAAACTTTAGGCCTCAAGACCAAGTAGATTATACTACCTACCAATTATCGATACATAATTGCATCTTCCAACTCTCTGCCTTTATATTCATACGTATTGGCATTCGGTTCCTTCGGCCTTAAGATTTTCTTGCACTCAAGCATCCTAAACTTCTACAAAAAATATTCTGCATATTTCCATGTTGTGTGGAAATAACCTCTAGCTCAAGGAAGTGCTTAAGTTGTCCAAGCTCTTTCATATGAAAGAGAACTGATAAATTTTCTTTTGTCCAGTGAATTTATGTCTCATCATCAACAGTGATTATTAGATCATCCACATATACTAGCACGATAGTTAACTTTCCTTTATTGGCTTTGACAAATAAGCTAAAATATGCAGGTGTTACTGAACAACCACTTTGAGTAAGATATTCAATAATATTACTATGCCATGCCCTTGGTGCTTGTTTTAATCCGTAAAGCACATTTCTTAGCTTACACACAAACTCGGGATGAACTTTGTACTCAAAGCCCATCGGTTGAATCATGTAGATATCCCGATCTAACTCCCCATGAAGAAAATCATTCTTCACATTCATCTGCCACAATTTCCTACCACAAGTTCCAATATTTGATGGCCCAAGTACAAGAAAGACTCGTATAGTTGTAATCTGTGAAACCTGACTACATATTTCATCATAATATATTCTATACTTTTGAGAAAACCCTCGAGCCAACAATCCACCCTTGTATCTCTCGATCGATCCATCTTGAAGATGCTTTATCTTGTAACCCAATTTGCAGGATATGGGTTCACATCTCTTGGATTTTACACCAGATCCCAAGTCTGATTTAGCTATAGTGTAGTGATCTATTCTTCTATAGCTTTATTCTACTCGAAACTCTATGATGTTTCTTCAAACTTCTCAAGTTCTTTTGTAATTTCCTTCTGTGTTGGCATTTTTGGGATTTGGCTTTTAGATTCTCGTTGATGTTCTGAGTTGTCATTATGGAGTTGGTACTTCCATTTCACTAGGCCTGTCTTCTTTGGTTGGTTGTTGATACATACAAGTTTTCTTAGATCATTACCATAGTGAGAATATTTAGGATCATCTGAACTTAATCGAATTTGAGCCGTTAGCTACCCCATCTTTTATTGTTGCTTGCCTTCAAATAGTTGAGTCTGGTAACACATTATTTTTTGATGACCACCAAGAAGATGAATCATCAAACACCATGTCTAGTGATGTTTAATATCTTCCACTCGTATGATCATAATATTTCACCCTTTCCTCTGGCTATCGTATCTCACAAAGATACATCTGGCTACTTTCTTATCAAACTTATTATGTAACTTGTTTGGAATATATACATAGCATACACAGTCGAATAGTCAAAATTTCCTTACTGTAGGCTTCATATCCCATAATTTTTGAAAGGTGAAACTGTCATACCCAAAATTTAGAGGTATTTGTATAATAGTTAAATATTAAATTTGAGAATTTTTATTTGATTATTTTAAGGGAAATTAAATTTGAAATAAAAAATATGAATATAATTTACTATTCAACATTAAATGATTACTATTCAAATAGTATTTACTATTCACATAGGATGCTAAATAGTAAATATTATTCAAATAGTACAATTTTAAAGAAGATCCAAACTTTTCGAAGAAGCCTGAGGAACCTGAGGTGGAAGTAGGCATGATCTCTTTTGGATGCAACTTCATCACAGATGGAGATACCAGAGGAGGAGATGTGATTGCAAAAAGGAAAGCTTATTTGAATGAAGCCAAGGCCTGCCCAACTATCAGATAAATTGATATACACGAATCCAGTGATAGTCGGCCAAGGAAAATCACTAAAGACTGGCTAGTGATCGAATTCTCCAAAAATGATCTGGGTGGAGTACTTTATCCTCACGACGGTCTGTTAATTATCACATCCAGGGTTCATCACGGTAGAGTTGCAAGGATACTAGTTGATAATGGGAGTTATGCGGATGTAATGTCCTATAACTGTTATAGTAGCTTAGGGCTATGAGACAATAAACTTGAACCATACCATAAACCTCTCATAGGATTTGTAGGCGAGAAAGTGTACCCCCTGGGAAAAATGAAACTTGAAGTATTGGTTGGCCCCTGGCCGTCGAGCAGGAGAGAAAGAATACACTTCTTTGTGCTTGATAAAAATGTCCCATCAGCTTATAACATCATCATGGGTAAAATGGGGATGAAATAGTTAGAGGCTATGCCATCTACCATGCATCAATGCATGAAATTTCTAATAAATTATGGAGTTGGCATAGTAAATGGTAATCAGAAATAAGCTAGAGAATGTTATTATACATCGGTCAAACAACAGGCCGTACATATGAAGGGTACAACCACTTTCTATATTGACACTCTAGATCCTCGAGTAGAAGAAAAGCTAGTGAAGGGGAAAGTTATGGAAGAAACATAAGCTATTGTGCTAGACGATGAGAAGCCTGAAAGAACTACCCAAATTGGTTCAAGGTTTTATCCCAAACTGGAATTAATTACATTTCTAAGAGAAAGGAAGAATGTTTTCGCTTGGAGCCACAATGATATGCCAGGGATTGATTCAAACTTCATTTGTCATGAGCTTAACATTTATCCAGATTCTAAGCCGATCATATAGAAGCGTCGAGTCTTTAGTCCTGAGAAAAAATGGCAATCTAGGAGGAAGTGGAAATACTACAGCGATAAGAGCTCATTGAAGATGTCAAGTATCCTAATTGGTTGGCCAATGTGGTGATGGTCAAGAAGAAGAATGATAAATGGCGCATGTTGGTAGAATTCACATACCTCAATAAAGCATGCCCAAAATATCACTTTCCTTTACCAAAGATTGATCAATTGGTGGATGGAACAATAGGTCATGAATTTCTCGACCGTATAGATGCTTATTCTGGTTACAATCAGATTAAGATGAAACCTGAAGACAAGGAAAACACCTCCTTTATTACAATCTAAGGAATTTACGGTTACAATGTTATGCACTTTTGATTGAATAACATTGGAAAAACTTATCATAGGTTAGTAAACAAAGTTTTTGAAGACGAGATTAGTAAAAACATGGAAGTGCACGTAGATGACAAGCTCACCTAGAGCAAATTTTCTGCCGACCACATTGTGGTCTTGGCTGAAACTTTTGATCAACTGGAAAAATATTAGATGAAGATCAACCCAATCAAATGTATTTTCAGGGTACAGGAATGAATGTTCCTAGGGTATATCGTCAATCAAAGGGTAATAGAAGCAAATCTTGCTAAAATCAAAGCTTTACCGGAAATGCAGTCCCCGACCAACAAAAAAGATATGAAAAAATTAACAGGAAGGGTAGCAACATTGAATCGTTTAGTTTCTCGTGCTACAAATAAATGTCTTCATTCTTTAAGGTGCTAAAAAAGACCTTTGAGTGGAATGAAGAATGCGAAAAAGATTTTTTGGATTTGAAGAAGTACTTGGGTTCTCCCCTTTTCCACTCCCGACCAGTTTTGGAAGAAAAACTATATCTATATTTGGTCGTTTCAGAGTTAGCTATCAGGTCGGCTTCGATCTGACTAGATGGAGGAATTCAAAGGCCATTATATTATATTAGCAAAGCATTCCAAAGATTGGAGATCAAATATCCACATTTGGAGAAGTTTGTGTTAGCGCTCATTGAAGCCTCAAGGAGAATGATGTCATATTTTCAAGCTCACACCATTATCGTATACACGAATTTGTCTATATGACAAGCATTGCATAAACCTGAAAATTCTGGAAGGTTAATGTCTTAGCCAGTTGAACTGGGAGAGTACAAAACTATTTATGATCCCAGAATTGAACTAAATGGGCAAGCGATGTCAGACTTCATAATAGAGTTCACATATGCATAGGTGCTACATACTCAAAGTTTGCATGTCGAGCAGACTTCTTCAGAAGAGAGCTGAAGTCAAAAGAAAATTAAGATTATGGCCGATGAGCCAAAGTTGTCAGTTGTTCAAGTAGTGGAGGTTGAGCCTTTGATTGATATGGCCTATTATAGGGTTTTCCACTTGATATGGAAGCAGATCCTTTATCAGTATGGCATGCCTTATGCCTTTATCATCGACCATGGCACTCAATTTGATAATGAGGAATTTATAGAATATTGCATCAGGGCTGTCATCTAGAAACTTCATTCAGCACCTGGACACCCAGAGTGCAATGGTCAAACATAAATCACCAATAAAACCTTTCTAGATGGATTAAAGAAAAGGTTGGATCATGCTAAAGGAAACAGGATTAATGAACTCCAAAACGTCCTTTGGGCATATAGGATAACTCCCAGAACAGTAATAAGGGAAACCCCGTACATGCTTTCTTTTGGCACTAAGGTAGTGTTACCAAATGAAATAGGTCTATCGACTCATAGAGTATTGAATTTTGATTCACCCAAAAGTGATCTCATGAGGCGACTAGATCTGGACATGATAGAAGAAGTCAGAGAAGATACGGCTATTCAGACAACTTCTTATTAACAAATAACTACTAGGTTTTATAATCGAAGAGTCAGGCCAACGAATTTGAAATAAAGAGATCCGGTGCTCAAGAAAGTAATTCAGAAGAGTAACAAGCTGGAGCCTAATTGACATGGTCCGTACTGTATCTCGATGGTTATCCAACCAGGAACTTATCGCTTGGAAACAATAAAAGGTGAAAAGTTCAACAACCCTTGGAACACAGATCATATGCGCAAATATTACCAGTAATTCCATTTTCAATGTAATCAGTTATTCAAGTTAATGAATATACATGTTTATCTCCAATATACTTCCTTTTTTGTTTTGTTTTTTGGAGTATGGTGATTAAAGGGCAATTTTAATTCAAAATTTTCCAACTTCAGAAAAGTCATTTTAATTCAAACTTTTCCAACTTCAGAAAATTTACTTTTCATTCAAAGTTTTCCAACTTTATAAAAGTTAATTTTGATCCAAACTTTTCCAACTTCAAAAAAGTTAATTTTAATCCAAACGTTTCCAACTTTAGAAAAGTTCAAAACTTTACCAAACTTTTCCAACATTAGAAAAGTTAAACTTCATGTATGATCTATCCTCGATAAGTCAAGAACAAGAAGTCAATAAAATTTGTTCACTAGAGGTTTTACCCAACCAGGTTAAAACACCGGAATAATTATACATTCCTAATACACTTAGTCGCCACTGATAAATAATGCTACAACTTAGTACAACAAAACTATTTACAGTTTTATCTAAGTGCATTAGTCGAAACTAAGGCCGTACAAATAATTCAAACATGAATCAAATATTGAATATTTAAGCCGGTTATTTAGTCAATAAGCCAATTAACTAATAAGTATAAAGATTACTTAGTCGGCAAAAAGATTAACATGCTACTACAAGCTTAAATAAAGAACACTCGATCAAAAATAAATTCATTTCATTCATGGATCAAAATATATTACAATACAATATTATACATAAATCTATTATATTAGGCGCTTCCCATCATCCTTGCTCATCCCAAGAGGAGGATCATCAAGACTTCTCAAATTATTGATAAAACCAAAAGCTTCCTCCTAGAATGCCTACTATCGCTTGGCCGATCAAGAAGATGATGAGTATGAACATACTCCACTTCTCCTTCAAGGACAAAATCCCCAACATACTTTCTAATCAAACTCTGAGGGATGGCATATGGAGGAATCCAACTAAAGTTAATTGAGAAAGGAGGATCAGGAAAGTCTAACAGCCCTGGGGTATGCCAGTACCACAATTCATCATTTTTTGGTATCTCCAATTAGGCGAGTAGGTCGAACTAACCCTATTTATAACCCTCATTCATGGATTGCAGCATATTCATATCCAAATAAGTAAGAGCTTCATCATACCCATCCATCCATACCATTCTGGGTTTCTTTTAGAAGTGGAAAGTAAGTCAGTCTACAAGATCTTGAAGTTTCCTGTTGGCCTTGTATTTCTTTTTAAACTTAGCAGCTTGCTCAGACAAGGTTCTCTTGGTTATCTCCTCATCAATAGTAGGCCGAACAACTATATTTTGCCTTTAATGTTGACTAAAGATAAATAATGTTTTTTTCTTCTGCAAAGCCTCCAACCCGTCCAACAACCTGGCATTCTCAGCCTCCAAAAATGAAACACCTTCATGTGGACCAGTGGTGGTTGATCTCTTCATACTGTCAAGTTCATTCCTCAATGAATTATTTTCCCTCTCTAACATGACAGTGATTGATCGGGCGTTGTCAATCTCTTGATTCAAGGATAATTCTTTCATATAAATGGCAGAAGTGATGACATGGTCAAACGCATCTACTTCACTCAAGGTCTTATAGTTATTCTCATATTAGAGTGCAGCAAAGCCAATGAGAGTTTGTGGTCATCCTTCACTGCTCAATCATTTCATAATAGCCAAAATTAGTAGTTACATCTCTATCTAAGAGACAATGAAGATGAATATAAGACTCATTCACTTGATCGGAGACATCTGGGATAAGAAACCTTAATATATCTTCCTTGGATAAAGGAATATAGCCAGCTTCCAAGATACTTCTACACCGCTTAAGCAAGTCAGATTTAGAAGACATTATGGCTTTCTTCCTGGCATCAAATTGGAAAGTTACATGAGTCTGTGGTACAAGTCAGGAGACATAAAAGACACCGAAGAAAATAAGCTAGAAAGAAGTCAACATCATTCAAAGGAAGAAACAATTGAGAAAAAAATATATTCTTTCATTGGTAAATCTTGAGTATAGATGTGGATACATCCGCAAGAAAAAAAAAGAAAGGAAAAATACATAAAAGAAAGGAAAAAAAGAAATAGGCTAGAATGAGCAAAATCTTCTCCTTATCTTTTTCCAAAACCTGGCTAACATTAGGTAGGTCAACAATAGAAACTGGCACTCCTGAAGGATCAATGGGTTCTATTGAGGTCTCTTAGATCCTTCTTCATTATCAAACTCCTCATCCAAGTTAGGAGGAGTGCCCGGATCATGCCTTTGAAAGAGCTAAGAGTTTTCCTCTATACCTGTCACCTTTAGTGCCTCCGACTAACCTTCCTTGAAAGATAACTTCTTAGCATATTCAATTTGAATAAAAGTTAGAAGGAATGCTTTCTCCCAACCCTTTTCAAAGGCAACATCCTTGTATTTTTTGCTATTAGTCTTCAAAGAAGCAACTTCACCAGTTAGGTCAATCACTTTATCCTTAGCAGTTTTGGCCAAGTCTTTTACCTTTGTCAACTTGACCTCCAGAGCCTTGGCCCTAGCCTCAACATCCTTCACTTTATTCTCGATTGCTTGGGCCTTTTCATCAGTAACTTTTATTTTATCTTCTACTGCAACTTCCATGTTCTCAACTTCTTGCAGTTTCTCATCCCATGATTTTTGTTTCAATTTTAAAGCTCTTCGAGAATCCATCAAAGACTGCCTCAATCTTTTAAATACCTCTTCCACCTCGCTCGGGGAAGATCTTAGCATGTCATCCTTATCCATCATTTGGTTAAAATCAACCAAAACTACATAAGAGAAAACACAAGATATCAGAATAAGATTAGCAATATGAAGAAAAAACAAAAGATAAGATAATTACCAGTGCCAAATTATGACAAGCTCTCTCAACTAGCCTGATCCTAGGCATAGGGGCTAATGCAACTCTGATAGCAAGAAGAGTTCCATCTTTGATCAAACCCCTAGACAATCCAGGGTTGACAACCACAAAAGCTGATCCAATGTTACCCAGTTCAACTTGGATCTTTTTCACCAACTCTCTTTGGTCGGCTTGAATCTTCTTTACAACCAACTCTTATTGGTCGACTTTCGTTCTCTGTGCCTGTTTTTAAGGGCCAGGCAAGACTTTCTTCACTCTCTTATACTGAGACTCAGTAGCTCAAATCTCTTCAATATTTAGGATTTGAGGCCTCTTATCACTGGCTCGATATTTCTTTTTTAATGGCTTCTTTCCAGTGTCAGCATTCTTCTTGGGGGGAGGAGATAATGGCCCACCCAGTAAATTGGGAATTTTAATTTTACCCATGTTGGCTACACGAGAAAGTGGGATGTTAGAGATATTAAAAATCTCAAAAGGTGAGGAAGTTCTTCCTTGAATGGACTCTGCCCCAGCTGATTCTATAGTTGAAGAAGTAGTCACAGACTTTTCTTCTAAGTTAATGGAAACTTGGGGTACGATAAGTGTTGATCGGGCAATAAAGGAAGTAATAGAGCTCTTGTATCCTAATAACACTGAAGCAGCTTGGGGATGTTCTTCTTGAACTCTTTGATTAAGTCCCCACATAAATTTGAGCTCATCAAGATTGCTTTCACCTTCTTTAGGACACCTATTCTTACTCTCCTCTACATACAAAGGAACAATGAAGTTATTCGACAAAACTCAAAAATATATAACAAAAGAAGGAAAAATAAAGAGCAGAATTATAACCCATGCCACGCCCTTCTTTGGGGCAACTAGGACTAGTGTAAGAAACTCCCTCAGGTAGGGGAGCATGTTTTCAATTCTTAAAAACGCACCATAATCCCAATATTCCTTATTGGACTATGGAGATTCACTACTAAAGCCTTATTGGCTTGCATAGTCTTCAGATAACAAGTGCTCTTTCTAATAGTACCCCATTTATAATAAAACGTCAACTCATGGAACCCAATATAATCCTTATAAATCTAATTCAACCTATTAACACCATTTATAACTTTTCAAGTATTTGGTGCTACCTTAGCATGAACTATATTAAAGTATTGACAAAATTAAAGAAAAAAGGTTTTTGGTGGAAAAGTGATGCCACACTCAGCAATAAATAAGTTGGGAATCTAGTGACCCTCATGAAGAGAATAGATGTCTATTGGACCTTCTAATAGTTCTAAGCCTACCTAAGCCGAAATCTTTCTTTTTTCTCTAAAATCCTCTAACGAAACCTCATCCATAAAGTGAACCATGGTGGAAACAGAGAAAAAGATTAAAAATAAAGAAATATGGAAATAAGGCTTATAGGGATCTAAAGGTAACTGTAAGAACTCAACAAAATAATGACGAACGAATAAGCCGCGAAAGTTCCTACCATGAAAGCTTGAGAACGAAGGAAAATGCTAAATGCAAAAGGTTTAAGGTGAAAAGAAAATGAGGAAAACTTCTACCTATTTATAGGTTTCCTCGATAAATACGAACGAAATGATTAGTTGAACTAACGGTTAAACTACCATCGGCTGCACGCTTCTCAAAGCTTCAAAAGACAATCGTACCTTTTGGAGGTTAAAAAGTTTGAATTATTTACAAAAATGCCACTATTAATAGTACAAACAATTTTTTTTACAAGTATGAGAAGTCGGCTGCTGACCACAAACTCAAAACAGTACACCGATAAACATCCTGAGCAAAATACTCCATACTTTTGATCAATAATTAAGTATAGAGCACTTATGGATTTTTTTATGCGTAAAAATTACTCTCCTACATGGACCAATGACAAACATACACCTGTCCTCCTACGTGGCCATCCAACTATCTTGATCAGCATTAGATATACTTAGTCGAATGGAATATCGACCAACTCCCAAAATGCGAACCATCAGGAATAACAAAGGTGACTCGAATGGAATGGCGACCAGTACTGAATTCCTAGAGTCTCATTTATTATACACAGATGTAAATGCGTGGGGATATAAAGGCATTCCATCTCTAGGTTTTTACACCATTATAAATACGAAATACTTCCTCAGCTCAAGGGACAACTGAATCACTTACATGCACACCATAATGAGTTGTAACCCTACAAAATTACAAAATAGTGGATGTAGGCTTTTGAATAGCTGAACCACTTTAAAAATCGTTATCTTATGTGTATGTGATTAGATCATTTAAATATATTTTATCTATGATTATAAATTTGGATTAAGTCCATTTTTAGACATCAACACAGAGAAAGGTTTAACTGATGTTGGGACAACTACCGACCAAGAGAGGAGGGCTGCCAAGAAAGAGAAGGGCCAGAACGCTTTGGGCAGGTGAAGGAGTAAAGTTCCATAGTTTTAAGGATTTTTTGTTTGTGCTCATGCCTTATAATTTTCCTTCTCTGGTTGTACTGGCTTTTGGACTCCCCTTAACTATCAATTAAAAAGACTTATGCTTTTATTGATGTTCTTAGATTTCCCTTTATGCTGATACTCATACATTTATTTATTTATTCTGCTATTTGTAGCCTATTATTATGGAGGACTACATCCCTCATACTACAAATTTAGGGGTGATTTTGGGTTTAGGCGTTAGTGGCCAGGTTTGTAAGGCCTTCTTGAAATTTTACAAGTAGCTGAAAGCAAGGACTAAATAGTATAAGGACCAATCCAAGCTAGTGGCCAAGCTAAAGTATGACTTCTTAGTTGTTGAGGATATTAGCTGCTCAGTTCAGGAGGAAATAAATGGTTTAAGGTCCCAACTCTTAGTGAGCAACAACGTGGGCCAAGAAGGAGAGTTGATAAAGGCAAAAAATGTGCCTTGGAGAAGGAGGTCGTCGATATAAAAAAAGGACGTCCAAAGAGGATATGTCATTACCGATGGTCTCCAAAGGGATGTTGCAAGATTAATCCATCCCTTCAAAATGGTCCCTCGAGAAGCACATGCAACGGGTTATGATGAAAGATGGACTCATGTACCATCAAGGATGAAAGAAGCTGAGGAAGTGGCTCTTAAGTGTGGTTGGTTGATTGCCTTTAGGGAGTTAAAGACCCTAAAGGAATCATACCAATGGTACAAGTACCATATGGATTTCTAGCTTATCGTCAGTCTCCTTTATTGAAGGATTATAAATGGATCCTAATTGTTTCCATTCCTGCCCATCTTTTGAATCATTATATCGAAGATGATGATAAGGTATTCGCTCCTAATTCAGATGATGGTTGAAGAGAACGCATAGATGACTATCCTTCTCACCATCCATAGTTATTTAGAGTCTTTGCATGGTTTTTTGTGTATCTTGTATTTTTGCAATGGTACTCTCCAGTTTCTTATCAAAATGTATAAAGTTTAATTATCAACTGTTCCATATTTTGAGCATGTGCTAACTAAATATGAGTTAATGATTACTTTTGTATTTTGACTGCCGACTAGGAAAACTTGACATTTACCAATCACTTAGGACTCTTGTTGACCATATAATATTACTAATTATTTTGGGCTTTTTGCCGACTAAATGAATCAGTGACAAGTGATAACTATTTTGGGCCTTTGCCATCTAAATAAGTTGCTTACTTGTGTAGAATGTTCTGCCAGTCTAATATGCGTTAGTAATATCATTCCACCTATCTTACCTTTTAGGTTATGTCGTCACACTTACTTAGGCCTAGGTGAGATAATGGCGAGAATGCACCTGGCTAATAGGCCTTCCGTCTAATCAGGTTTTAATGACCAACACAGTTAGCAATTAACCTAGGTTGTATTTTTTGCCTAAAGATCCCCTATAGGGCTTTTGCTGTTGTCGGGGAAACTCCTAGGTATATTTCGTTTATTTATGACAAAGAACTGAGGGTTGTAGCAATTGAAATAAACTATAATAACTTATTATAATTATTGTGAACCTTGCTTGATATAATGAGATCCCTTGATTGAAATAAGTTGAATAACTTATTGTAATCCATGAGATTTCTATTATGTGAGAGGAAGTTCCTTAGTTGAAAGAAGTTGACCAGCTTACTGTAACTGAAGGCGATTCCAAATTATGTTGAGAGTGTGGAGTTATCGTTTGGAAATGGTGCATAATGTTTTGAAAGTGCGTGTTGTTATTGGTGATGATAGCTCTAGGTACCCCAAAACATGTTATGATGCTATTCCATATGAACCTTGTCATATCGGTATCACGAATTTCTGCTAGTGATTCTGCCTCTACCCAGTTGATGAAGTGGTATATGCCGACCAACAAATACTTGCGATTCCCATGTGCGATAAGTAGTGGTCCCATAATATCCAGCCCCCACTGCGCAAACGATCAAGGACTGGTTAAAGATTTCAAGTCGCTAGATGTCTGGTGGACCATATGAGAGAATTTTTAGCATTTTTCACATCTGTGAACATAGGTACTTGCATCAATTTGCATGTGAGGCCACCAGTAGCTTCCCTTGATTTCTCGAAAATCCATTGATCTCCCTCCTATGTGACTCCCATAAATACCATCATTAAGCTTACTGAGAACTTACTCAGTATCCTATGGGTGAACGTACTGAAGGTAAGGGTATGTGAAGGATCTTTTATGAAGATTCTCCCCTAGAAGGAGGTAAAAATGGGCTTCTTTTACTCATACTTGATGAGTTAATTTCTTGTCATTCGACTGCGTGTCACTCTGTAGAAAGGCAATGTTGGGGTCTATCCAACTAGGGGAACTTTCTATGAGGAGGATTTTCTCGACGGCCACTGTCTGGTTGATGCTAGGATGGTCGAGGAACTCTATCTGAATAGTCCTTCTGAGATCAGAGTCCACCACTGAGCTTAGGGCTGCTAAGGCGTCACCGTGACTATTTTATCCCTAGGGGCACTACTGAATATTAACCTTCTCAAATCCATCCATAAAACCTTTCACTACGGCAAGGTAGGATGCCATCCTATATTATTTTGCGTTAAAATATCCAGTTACTTTCTCCGAGACCAGTTTGGAATCTTCGAACATGTTGAGGCACTTTGCCCTGAACAGTTGGGCTTTAAGCAGGCCAACAATCAGTGCTTCATATTCAACTTCATCATTGGAGGATTTAAATCCTAACTTGATTCCTTGCTCAATGATAACGTCTTCCGATATGATGAGGACAACCCCAACTCATGCCCCCTTAGAATTTGAGGACCCATCAATCTATAGGGTCTAATCCTTGGACCGTGCTTCCTTATCTATTGATTGATCCATCACATATTGGTTACTGAGCTGGTATCCCATAAATTTAGCGATAAAATTGGTTAAGACATGTCCCTTAATTATTGTTCTTAGCTAAAAGTTAATATCAAACCTTTCGATCTCAATCGACCACTTTGAGAGTTGTCCATAGATATCGTCTTTCCAAAGAAGAACTTTGAGGTCGAATGAAGTGATCAATATAATTGAGTGAGCTTCGAAGTAATGTTTCATCTTCCTTGAGACAACCACTAATGCACATGCTAGCTTTTCAAGAGCAAGTAGCGCCGCTCTGTGTCTAAAAGCATCTTGTTGGCCTTGCAAATAAGATATTATCCGCCTTCCTTATCACATACCAGAGTCAAGCTAATGGCATGGTCTGACACTGCGAGATAGAGACACAGAGGGTCTCCATCTTGGGAATCACCACTGGGGGAGGTTTGCCGAGGTAGGAGTTAATCTCCTCCAAAGCTCTTGATCAGTTGTCATTCCATATGAGGCCTTTGTCTTTCTTAAGTAACTGAAAGAATGGT